>OX621264.1:17162569-19662569 GCA_951640165.1 Pseudoips prasinana | reverse complement strand
AATTATATATTACTACGAATATGTTCTGACTATTTACAAGCGCTTTTTTGAAGTCTACGTGAGTAAAAACCTTTTTTATTTTATTTTATTTATTTATTTTATTGAAATAAATGGAAAAGGGGATCTGCTTAATTACACTCAGCTCAATTTTTGCATCAGTAGAGAATTCCATGAAGAGTTCGTTTTCAAGAAGTTTTAATACTCTTTTGCTTAACGTTTTTCTTGTTAAAATCATTGTTTACAATCTAAAACCAAATAGTAACTCGTATAGTATCGTAAAACAGTCGCCCACAAAACGTTATTACGCGGTTTATGCGTACGTAGATAAGCTTTACTGCTACCAAACAAATTGTGTTAGCGCTCATAAATACTGCCAGGTTAACACGCCTCTTGTATACTTCTGAGCTGCTGGTACTTTAAGACAATAGCATCAATTTTATAGGGTTGTGGAAACCGCCTGGCTAGCTATCATACCACTGTATGTATCTAACGAGAGACGAAAGACGAAGATGCGCTGAAATGAATAATGAAATTTCTTCAACACTTGGGTATTAACATACACGTACTTGTCAAGCTCACAATGCAGTACATAAACATAGTCGAATACAGTATAAAAAATACAAAAAAAAATTATAAGTCCGTCCGTGCGGTCTGTTTTCACAGATATATTTCTTAAATCCTAAAATAAATAACAAGTTACTAATCTATTATTTTGTTTAGTTGTACTATATTAAAATTAAGGAATTGAAGGCAATGAGCATTTGGCTAGCGCAGAAAGCTCGTAACCAGTAGCTTAAATTGAAAAAGACTAATACCTGAGGCCACCCTTTTGGGGTTCGGGCCACAGCTCAGGGGGCCGCTGAAGCAAAAGGACAGAATTCTAAGGGAGGGTGTGATCAGTTGCACGGGATCACCGATGACGCGTTATGGGGCCAAAGCGATCCTCGCCGCTGAAGAACCTACCCTAGCTAACCTGCGGCTTTCTCTAGCTACCTAGGTGGACGACCCGGAGAAGAAAGCCACAAAAAACTCTGGGCTTGCTTTTTTCGTCTTCTTTTCCTTTTTGTTATCTTTTTTTTTATACCTTGTATTTTCTTACATTGTGATGGGTGTTACGAAAGCTAATGCACGCACAGAACCGTTGTCATCTAATGAATCAAAAAGCTGACTTCCGGCTACCAAATAAATTATGTTAGCACTCCTAAATATTGGCAGGCTAGCACACGTCTAGTAATACTTCTGACCTCCTGGTAATTAAAGACCAAGCCCTTTATATAGAAACTATCCATCTGCTATCTATCCATAGCTATCTAGCTACTTTGGTACCAAAAGACAATAGCATCAATTCGTTTATGTTTATAGGGCTGTAGAAACCGCCTGGCTAGCTACCATACCACTGTCACTATCCTTAAGAAGATCCATGTACCAAACAAATTGTGTTAGCGCTTATAAATACTATCAGGTTAATACTTAATTAAAAACACCACTTGTATACTGCTGAGCTCCGGGTACTGAAAGAGAATAAAATTAATTCGTACGTTTATGGGGCTATAGAAACCGCCTGGCTAGCTATATAACTGTCACTATCCTTACCACGGTTTATAGATGATGGCTGTCAAATAAATTGTTTTAGTGCTCATAAATATGAGCAGGTTAGCACAACTCTTGCATACTTCTGAGCTCCTGGTACTTTCAGACAATAGCATCAATTCAATTTCAATCAAATCCAATCAAATCAAATTCAATTAAATATTTTTACGGCTGTAGAAACCGCCTAGCTAGCTACCATTCTATTACTTTCTTTACGACGATGCCCCGACTTTCGGGTTAGGGGGCAACTGGTCCTAGTTCAAAACTCGGACCAGGGATTCACGGGACACATTCTACCTTTTCTAATTAGGTAATAGGAGTTTTGAACTGGGACCACTTGCCCCCTAACCCAGAATATCGCCACCCCATTTCATCCCGTGAGGGAAGTAGAAATAGACCTGAGGGAATATCTCCCTGAGAAAGGGCAGCAGCGTCTCTATGTGTACTATGACCATCATGCTGCGATCGCCTACCCGTCTGCCGGTCGCCCGATTGCCGTTTCGTGGCGAAGGGATGAGATGTGATGATGATAAGATAAGATAACTCTTTATTGTACACCAAAACATTACAGGATACAATAATACAATAACATACATTTAAAAATGGTACAATTGGCGGCCTTATCACTAAATGTGATCTCTTCCAGGCAACCTAGGCAGGGATTGGAGTATGGAGTAACAGAGATAGGGTAGTTGTCAGTGTACATGAGTATAGAAATGATACGCACTGGTATCATTACAAAAAAGCAGAGAGTTTTCTACGTCATTTATGATAAATTACGTATATATTATATATTAACCTACATACTATATTATATATACTAATATTTCATAAATAAATAAATACATACATAAAATTTTTATCATAAACAAAACTAAAGTACGAGCCGTTGCTGAAGTTCCATAAACTAGTCGAAAGTTAATTATTTAGTACCTTTTTGTAGTGACAAGTAGTGATCTTTCACTAGACTCTGGAAGTGGCGTACATACTGATAATGGCAATTCATTCCACAAGCGAGCTCCTTGCACAGCAAATTGATGATATTCTGATATTCGCCGCCGTCATCAAACAGCAACCTTTTAACTATGCCACATGTATATTTCGTTTATTTACGGATCTCTAAATAAACGAAAAGTTTCCCTCCCGTGTTCAGCGACGGTCCTATTTTACACCGCTGTGGACTTGCAATTTATCTAGTTCCGTTGTTATTGTCATTTTACTAAAATGGCTGCCGCGCAGCTGACCTATATCGACAAGCACTTTGCGAGAAAAAAGCGCGCACTTTTAATGAAGACTTCCTTTTTAAACTTTGACAAAAATGGGATGTGAAATTAAAATTAAACTGTACGTAGAAGCAGGTATGTTATGGATTATATGTAATACACCAGTAATCTGGTGTCTATAGTATAAGCTCTGCTTAGTTTGGGATCAGATGGCCGTGTGTGTCCAAGGATATTATTATTTGAGGGTCCTGTGGCGTGGTTGTTATTTTTTTTAAATATTTTGTTTGTCTTTATTTTTGGTGTTCTACACTTTGTTGCACCGTTACCGGCAATTTGTTACATTCAATTCCTATCCATCCAAAGGTTGTCTGGAAGAAATCACTCAATGTGATAAGACCGCCCATTGTACATTGTATTGAATATTTCATTGTAAAATTTCTTTTTTTTGTGTACAATAAAGTGTATTTCATTTTACAATTTTTCGTGTATGCGAATATACAGTATGCGAATCAAATTAGCAAAAAATAACTATAAAATATGTAGAATACAATAGAATAATATATGTGCAATGAAAGTGTAAAATGGTAAATACTTAACAAAGGTCAAACATATAACTTATATAAATGAATATAAATATATAGTTTTAAAAGCATTAACAATATTAATTTACAAAAACACTTAACATTCATTATAATCGTTCAAATTATATATTAGATCATAATCATTTATTATACAGGGTTATCTTTATTTTTAAACGGTAAATAGAACTTAGAATAAAACAAAACTTGAGAGGTGTCAAGGGACACCCGGATGGAACGAAGTTATTTCTTATTATTTATTATGTACAAAGAACCTGTATACACTCAACAAAAATAATCGTCGCGACACCACACTGTTCAATGCGAAATAGAAATGGAAATATCTGGCTTACTTTCTATAAGAGAGAAAGAGAGGCAGAGAAACATGCGCACGCCGCACAGCTGCAAAAAGTGTCGTGACAACTTTTCGTAAGATTTTTTTCCGTCTAGCCCCCTTTCACAACGCGCGATAAGGAACTTCGTTCCAATATATAATGAAAGAATATGTACAAGTAATAAATAAATTAAAACTATACTATCATAGATATTAGAAATATATTAAAACTACGTTTTATTATTAGTAATTACAATTTATAAAACGACTGAATATTATATTATTATTATACTAGCTGTGCCCCGCGGCTTTACCCACGTAAAACTTTATAAATTATCACAGTTCCTCCCCCGTAGGTGATAGCGTGATAATATATAGCCTATATGTTGACCCGACTTCTTAGTAATATTCATGCAAAATTTAAAGTAAATCCATGCAGTACTTTTTGAGTTTAGCCCGGACATACATACAGACAAACAGATAAACAGACAAAAATTCTAAAAAAGAGCCCGATGGTGTATTTCTTTTTTTTTATATCAGAGGGCGACAAACGAGCAAGTGGGTCACCTGATGGTTTATTGATCACCGTCGCCCATGGACACTCGCGACACCAGAGGAGTCGAGTGCGATGCCGGCCTGGTCAGCAAACAAGTGTTGCTGACCCTTCCCCCCACCCCAATGAACTCTGGCGACCTTACTCACACTCGGAAACACAACATTAAAATTATTAATGTTATTATTAAGGAATGTCTTCTGTAAGGTGGAGGTACTTCCCCAGTCGGGCTGCTCTTTGAGCGAATGAACGCTATGCCCTACTATGGTATTACAGTAATCATTGGAAAATTTATTTCCTATACAATAAATCGATTACTTTACTGTTCAAATCGTTGCGGTTTCGGCCGAGTTTCTAAACCGTTTGTCAATTTACCATGAGCGGGGGAAAGTCGGACAATTGACTTATTCGAACAATTTGAACCCATTTTAATAATGTTAGAGGCAAGGGACCATGGTGTATTAGTAAGCATCTATAAAAAAATAAATGTTTGGTAGATAATGTAATAATAATATTCACACACGGATCCCAAACTAAGCAGAGCTTGTACTATGGAAACCAGATAACTGATATACTACATATACTACTTTTCTTTTGTAAATACATACTTACATAAATAACTACACCTAGAATCAGGACGCGCTCATATATTAGCTCATAGAGGCGCTCATAGCTAGATGCACTCACCGGTCAGTAGCGATCGGCGAGTTAAGTAACCAGGATCGCGGTCAGTCCATAGATGGGTGACCATCAAAGTGGTTTAATTTCTGAGCGTCTCCGTGCTTCGGAGGGCACGTTAAGCTGTCGGTCCCGGTTGTAGTCATTAGACAACAGTCGTTAAGCCGTGTCAGAGGCCTACTGGGCGGCTTGAACAACTCTGACACCAGGGTAACCACTGCCCATACGATAAGAAGAAGATCAGGACAACAGACATGTTCATGCACACATATCTCTCCTGGGTGGGAATCGAACCTACGACCTGTGGCGTGAAAGGTCAGCATTTATCAACCACGCCGCGGGTCGTGTTTTCCACATGTTCTCTTCCACCCAGGACAAATATTTGTGTGCATGAACATGTCTGTTTGTCCTGAGTCTGGGCGTAATCAAATATAATAACATTCTCGTGTCGCGGTGTTTGTTACCAAACGGCTGAACTAATTTGTATGAACTTTGTGTGCATATCGAGTAGGTTTAGGAATCGACCAACATCTATTTTTCATACCCTAAATTATAATGGTGACCCACCTTATGAACTACATACCTTATGGACTAAACCTTATTTGAATTTTTTTGGACTTTATTTACACACGGCCATCTGGACCCAAACTAAGCAGAGCTTGTACTATGGAAACAAGATAACTGATATACTTACTACTTTTCTTTTGTAAATACATACTTATATAGACTATACAGAATATATAGGTTTATCATCGAATTTTTACGAATTAATTTTGGACTACCTCGTTGGTCTAGCGGTAGCGTGTTCAACCGCAGATAATGAGGTCCCGGGTTCCAATCCCGTGTCGAGCGAAAAATTGATTTAGGGATTTTTCCGTAATTAGAAACTCCTCAGTGTCGGCCCGAAGTCTGGAAGTTGGCGATATTATACCCCCGTGCCTCGGAGAGCACGTAAAGCCGTCGGCCCTGTATCTGACCTCTATCCGGTCGTGTCGCTAGGCGTTCCATCGGATCATGAGAGTGTTGGAATGGAAAGTGCCCCCGTGTTTGCGCACACACTTGTGCACTATAATATGTCCTGCGCAATTGGCTAGCCTCCATTGAGACTGGCCGCGGTGGCCGAAATTCGGTCGTGAGGACATTATTATTACTAATCTCAAATATTTGCATTGCGAATAATGCTATGAAATTTAAATTTAATTATTATTAGTCAAATAGTCATTTATTGGTAAGATTTCTTACATGTCATGAAAATGATTATAAAATATATTTATTCGATAATTAATATATTACTATTATTAATTATCGAAACTTATAGTTTTAGATACATTTAACTACATCTTGTCCGATGGTTCTGTCTACTGTAAAACGCCTAGCTAACGAGTGCAGGCATTAATAACAAAACCTTTCACATTAACAAGCGAACTATTTTCCCCGCAGCCAACACGACATAGTCCCGTGTCCCCGGGAGCGGAAGTCGGCCTCGCGCTCTTCGCTCTATGGCACGGGGTTTAATGAGGCGCTCGATATTTGAAATCGTAGGCGTAATATAGCTGTTTTTATTTCTGCTGCCCTAGTAACAATAAATAAAATAAAAAAGGCTTTTATTCACGTAGACTTTAAAAAAGCTCTTGTAAATAGTCAGAACATGTTTGTAGTAATATAGTTGTATACATTATTATTTCTGGTAACATAGATATTTAGGTACGCATTGTATGAAAACATTTATAAAATTTATTTTATTATAGCAATGATATTTAGCTAGCTCGTATCAAGTTATTGTCAAGAGATTGAAGACTGTCTAACTATCACGGTTCATGAGATACAGCCTGGTAACATACAGACAGACAAGACAGACAGACAGAGAGACAGCGAAGTCTTAGTAATTGGTTCCCGTTTTACCCTTTGGGTGTGGAAATTCACGAAATTCACGATTACGAATATTTAGGTGTCCTGAAGCGAGTTTAACACTACCACGTTTTTACAATACCACGCCGCTAAAGAAATTTTCACTTCAATAAATGCAGTCGATTTGATAACGTCAGTTCAAAATGAAGACCTATTGAAGCTTCCTACCTATTATTCAACAACTGAAAGTTGAATTGGTTGACAGTGATCCAAAGTGAACAAACCTATCGAAAGCTTACCTAAAAACTAAAGAGGCATCCAACACTATACGGTACCCGAAAAGCTACCTATGGCTCAAATATCTTATATCTAGGTTAGTTAAGGTAGCATCAGATATCTCAGATCAAACGCTGGCCCAGGGCTCCACCAGCTAAGTCGCCGAACATCGGTTTCGAGAATGGCGTTCAAATAAATAAAGCTTAAAAATGACTTAATCAATCGTTAAATCGGCTTACATGACTACATGTAACCTTATAAATGTTCCGGAATCGATTGTCAACGTTGAAGCCGATTTAACGATTGATTAAGTCATTTTTAACGTTTATTTATTTGAACGCCATTCACGAAAACGATTTTTGGCGACTTAGCCGGTAGAGCCCCAGGCCCGCGTTGAAAATAAATAAAATAAAATAAAAATAAAAAAGGTTTTTATTCACGTAGACTTTAAAAAAGCGCTTGTAAATAGTCAGAACATGTTTGTAGTAATATAGTTGTATACATTAGATATTATTTCTAGTAACATAGATATTTAGGTACATCTTGTATGAAAACATTTATAAAATTTATTTTATTACGGAAATGATATTTAGCTAGCTCGTATCAAGTTATTGTCAAGAGATTATGTTTAATTATCTAGTTTAAGTCTAATATTTTTACTACATATTGTCAATGGTTCTGTCTATATTAAAGGTATTATTATTATGACGGACCTTGTGTTAATAACGACGGTCGCGCTTTAATGCTACCACCGGATCCAATGCGCCCCAACTGAGAAGACCCAGCGAAACAAACTCAGTGGGTTCATCTACTACCGGTTTCAACACGACCCAGTTGAGACGGTCCGGCGAAACATACTCAAGCGGGCATGAACACGGGATTTGGTCCAATTAGAGTAATTATTTAGTAGGCAAACACAATATATGCTCGATCGGTTGTCTGAATGCTTATTATTTTAGATTATATTTATGTATAAAAAAGAAAATCTTCGAAACAATAACATTATTCATTTTGAGACAGAGTCAATAATTTTAAATTAAGTATATGATAGCAATCATTTACAGATAGTTCACGTAACACAGCAGATCAGTCATGTCTATATGGCTACAAGATCTCCAGCGAGCAATGTGCAGGTAGGAAGTGAGAGCCAGACGTCTTTGTCATCGATGTACTCTTTAGTGGTGTAATAACCCCTAGCCATAAGTACACGTTCATGTTTGATCTTAGAGAGCTGATATTACCGTAACTAACCTAGATATAAGATATTTGAGCCATAGGTAGCTTTTCAGGTACCGTATAGTGTTGGATATGGAAGAGCGTGACCTTCTGACAAAGGTGTACGTCACTTAATAGAAGGT
Source organism: Pseudoips prasinana (assembly GCA_951640165.1). Lineage (NCBI taxonomy): Eukaryota > Metazoa > Arthropoda > Insecta > Lepidoptera > Nolidae > Pseudoips > Pseudoips prasinana. The sequence goes on along the minus strand of OX621264.1, from coordinate 19,654,131 downwards.
CTCAACAACAAGAACCAGGGGCTCTATCGGCTTAGTCTCCGAACATCGTTTTCGTCAATGGCGTTCAAATAAATAAAGGTTAAAATGACTTATTCAATCGTTAACTTGATACAAGCTAGCTAAATATCATTTCTGTAATAAAATAAATTTTATAAATGTTTTCATACAAGATGTAGGTACCTAAATATCTATGTTACTAGAAATAATATCTAATGTGTACAACTATATTACTACAAACATGTTCTGACTAATTACAAGCGCTTTTTTAAAGTCTACGTGAATAAAAACCTTTTTTATTTTATTTATTTTTATTTATTATTTTATTTTATGTTAAATTGGCTTCCATGAGCACATGTGACGTCATAAATAGGCCGGAATCGATTGTGAACGTTGAAGCCGATTTAACGATTGATTTAGTCATTTTTAACCTTTATTTATTTTAACGCAATTTAAGAAATCGATGTTCGGCGACTTAGCCGGTAGAGCCCCAGACTGTACCATTATGTTTAAGAAATAAGCTATTTTCATTTTCATTTATAGATGCTCTCACCGATCCTAAAGTGTTCCGAGGTTAAGCAACTAAGCTCGCGGTCAGTCCATAGTTAGGTGAACGCCAAAGTGCTTTAATTTCTGAGCGTCTCCGTGCTTCGGAGGGCACGCTAAGTTGTAGTCGTTAGACAACAGTCGTTAAGCCATGTCAGAGGCCTACTGGGCGGCTTGAACAACTCTGACACTAGGGTAACCACTGCCCATACGATATGAAAGTACCACTTTATGAATACGTTTTTGTACGTGACGTTTATGATGGCGTAACGTGGCGTTGCGTGGCATTGCATGGCGTGGGATCCTAGGAGGCTCACATTGCTTTAAAGGCCAATATAGGGCCGGTTAGCGTGGTTGGTACATACTTGCTTTATAGGCCAATATAGGGCCGGTTAGCGTGGTTGGTAGATACTTGCTTTATAGGCCAATATAGGGCCGGTTAGCGTGGTTGGTAGATACTTGCTTTATAGGCCAATATAGGGCCGGTTAGCGTGGTTGGTAGATACTTGCTTTATAGGCCAATATAGGGCCGGTTAGCGTGGTTGGTAGATACTTGCTTTATAGGCCAATATAGGGCCGGTTAGCGTGGTTGGTAGATACTTGCTTTATAGGCCAATATAGGGCCGGTTAGCGTGGTTGGTAGATACTTGCTTTATAGGCCAATATAGGGCCGGTTAGCGTGGTTGGTAGATACTTGCTTTATAGGCCAATATAGGGCCGGTTAGCGTGGTTGGTAGATACTTGCTTTATAGGCCAATATAGGGCCGGTTAGCGTGGTTGGTAGATACTTGCTTTATAGGCCAATATAGGGCCGGTTAGCGTGGTTGGTAGATACTTGCTTTATAGGCCAATATAGGGCCGGTTAGCGTGGTTGGTAGATACTTGCTTTATAGGCCAATATAGGGCCGGTTAGCGTGGTTGGTAGATACTTGCTTTATAGGCCAATATAGGGCCGGTTAGCGTGGTTGGTAGATACTTGCTTTATAGGCCAATATAGGGCCGGTTAGCGTGGTTGGTAGATACTTGCTTTATAGGCCAATATAGGGCCGGTTAGCGTGGTTGGTAGATACTTGCTTTATAGGCCAATATAGGGCCGGTTAGCGTGGTTGGTAGATACTTGCTTTATAGGCCAATATAGGGCCGGTTAGCGTGGTTGGTAGATACTTGCTTTATAGGCCAATATAGGGCCGGTTAGCGTGGTTGGTAGATACTTGCTTTATAGGCCAATATAGGGCCGGTTAGCGTGGTTGGTAGATACTTGCTTTATAGGCCAATATAGGGCCGGTTAGCGTGGTTGGTAGATACTTGCTTTATAGGCCAATATAGGGCCGGTTAGCGTGGTTGGTAGATACTTGCTTTATAGGCCAATATAGGGCCGGTTAGCGTGGTTGGTAGATACTTGCTTTATAGGCCAATATAGGGCCGGTTAGCGTGGTTGGTAGATACTTGCTTTATAGGCCAATATAGGGCCGGTTAGCGTGGTTGGTAGATACTTGCTTTATAGGCCAATATAGGGCCGGTTAGCGTGGTTGGTAGATACTTGCTTTATAGGCCAATATAGGGCCGGTTAGCGTGGTTGGTAGATACTTGCTTTATAGGCCAATATAGGGCCGGTTAGCGTGGTTGGTAGATACTTGCTTTATAGGCCAATATAGGGCCGGTTAGCGTGGTTGGTAGATACTTGCTTTATAGGCCAATATAGGGCCGGTTAGCGTGGTTGGTAGATACTTGCTTTATAGGCCAATATAGGGCCGGTTAGCGTGGTTGGTAGATACTTGCTTTATAGGCCAATATAGGGCCGGTTAGCGTGGTTGGTAGATACTTGCTTTATAGGCCAATATAGGGCCGGTTAGCGTGGTTGGTACATAATTGCTTTACACGTCGCAGGTCGTGGGTTCGATTCGATAGATATTTGTGTGCAAAGACATGTCCGTTTGTCCTGAGTCTGGGTGTATCTGGTTTCCATAATATAAGTTCTGCTTAGTTTGGGATTAGATGGCCGTGGGTGAATAATCTAATAATGTCCCATCAGTTATCTGGTTTCCATTTCTGTGTTTCATTCTGATTCTAATACAAGTTCTGCTTAGTTTGGGATCAGATGATTTATTTCATCGATATAAATGCAAACAAAGGGTCATAGAGGACGCTGGTGGTCGCGGCGCATTCGCGGTCGTAATCTCGGCCGGCGCGTACAATATATCGGTCAGTGTATACTGTATTATAAACATATAGGTACTGCGCGCGTTTTCCACTTTCTAACTACTCCTTGTTTCGTTTTGATTAAATTCGTTGCGAGATCCAAGACAGTTTCCCGATACCCCGGGACATGTTTAAGCCTTACCGCTCACAGTCATTTCATTGCGTGTCACTCCAAAGAGTATATAACAAACTACGTTTATGCCACTGTTGGTTGACCCTGGCTTACTAGTCACTACCAAAAAAAAAGTATATTGTGTCTATGGGGAGTTTTGGCGCTAACGCGGAAAAAGACGCATCGAGGCTATGTTTTATTTCCAAAAACTGGTGTAAATTCGAGTTTTTATGTAAAAATATGGTGCATTTTTAGACATAACATCTTGGAACACAAGTGGAAAAAGTGCCATATTGCCGTGAATTGTGATTTTCCGTGTTGAAACCAAAACTCCATAGAAGCCTTTAGTAAAGTCTCCACTGCTTTACTGGGGTAGGAATATGACTTGACTGTGACGGACATGACTGGCTGACTTTGAAATATAAATATTACAACTGAAGACGAGGCGGTTTGGTCTCCGATCTTAGCCTGCCAAAAAAAGGCGAAAACAAACAAAAATAGTGTCTATGGTTTGTTCGCGCCAAAACAGTTTATTCCTGCAAAGTTTAGACTTACAAATCCTTAAAACAGAGTCAAGTATGCATTCAGAATAACATATTCATAAACTTAATTCGTGCTCGTTACCTTGTTAAATATTTAATCTGCTTTTTAAAGAGCAGCTTTTGTTAGATTTTCAGTTATAAAAGTTTACAAATCGTTTAAAGCTAATTTAAAGTAGGTACCTTCGTTAAAGACCTGAAGAGTTAAATATTTGTTAAGCTGTCGGTCCCGGTTCTTCTCGTTAAGCCATGAAGGAGGCCTACTCTGACACCAGGGTAATCACTGCTCATACGATAAAGAAAGAAAGAAAGATTGAGAACGGCCGTAATTCAATAAAGAGGACATTATATGCGCATTGGAAGTACCGGGGGCCTACTCTCTTTCTCCAAATTTCGTTCGTTCGTTACGAATTTCTTGTGTATGCTACCACGGTTCCATTCGTTCCGCGAATTCATTCGAACGAACATAGTTTGACATTTAGATTCTCTAAACCTACTCTAATTCATGGCGTTCCGAACGAACATTTGATTTTGACACATCAAACTTCGTCATTTTAACTTCAAAATTGACGAATACAAAAGTGCTACCTTTTGATTTTCGTTTATGTGGATTTTGCTTCAAATTAATTGAAATGTCTGCAAGAATGCTTATAATTGAGCCTGCTTCATGTGAAGAATGTTTAGAGCGTAGAAGAAAACGGTGCCGCCTAAGAAATCATTTAAATGTCAATCGAATTGCCGACCTAGAGAAAAGTGCCTTTTGGTTTGGTTTTGTATGGATTTTGCATTCAGTTTAATTGAAATAGGTGCAATAATGCTTTCAAATGAGGCTGATTTAGGTGAAGAACGTGTAGAGCGTAGAAGAAATCCGTGCCGCCTGCGAAATCAATAAAATGTGAATCAAATTCCCGAAAATAGTTAAAACAAGAAATGGAACAATTACATTTACAGAACCAAGATGCCATAGACATAGATCATTTTATTGCCAGAAACTGTGTACAGAAGATGTTATAACAATTTGATTGATCAACAGTTACCCATATCGGGCATGCAATATTTTTTCTACCTACCTTAATATTAAATAATTATTTTTTGTAATCTTGACAACAGATAAATAACACATCATTATCAATAAATCAGTTGCTTCGATACTTGGTCATAAGCAAAAAAACTCTTTAACGTCATAAAATACGTTGTGCAATAGCCATCGTTTCAGCATAGATTTAAACATTGTACCATCAAGTAGTTTAATTTCAAGTGGTAGATGATTATACACACGTATTGCTGTAATGTAAGTACTCTTATAGTAAAGCCAGAGACACACGGGACATACTCCAAAGCATTGTTGATGAATTTGACCAATGTAGGAGTGAGTTTTAATGTAGTTTGATATATATTGATATTGCATAAAAATATTGATACATTTATAAAAAAGTATTTTGTATTCATAATGTAAATACTCTAAATAAGAATAATCTTGTTGCACATGCTACTGATCTCCACAAAATCGGTAACTCTTCTATGGAGCAGTGTTTACAATTGTGTAGCAATGCATGTTAATGATAAAACTGCTTGGGAATGAGTAGATTTAATTCAACACTTTTAGATGATAAATTTGTATTAAATGTTAAGTTACTATTTTAAAAAAGGATACTTACTATGTTTTTAGGTAGGGAATAAAATTGTAATGATTCAAAAACCATTGCAAATTTTTACTGAAAAAATATTATGACTATGCCTTGTGCCTTTTTTTATTTCTTTTATAATTTTCACAGCGGACGTTGAGGGATGATTTCCATGCAGGACAGATATTTGTGTGCATAGATCAATGAGGCCACCATTTGCTATAAATATACTTTCACATTGTTTTAGGACATCCATCACCAACTATATAAATTTACTTGAAATTGTAGTGAAATAAAAAACAGCCTTTTTATATTTGTTTTATTTACATACTTAACCAAGAAGTAATAGTTTACAACATCCAACAGTTACTATAATGTAATGTATTCTTCCATTGCCCACCAAGCTAATGGTTGGGCATAGTAGTGCAATTGTTTATAACAATTGTGATTCATTTATTAAAACGAATGAGACATTTTAAATGAAATATAAAAACTTACTCATAATTGACTGTTCGATTAATGGGCAAAGACTATATATACTATCTTATTGCAAAATTGAGTTTGGAAACTGTTAATCAGACAGTTAATTATGTGGAGTATGCAGATATAAATTTAATTGATCTAAGTATTTTCTCATTAGTCCAGCTCTCAACAGGACACCCCTAATGCCTGCAGGCTCAGTGTTCCTGACTATTTCTTTCTCTACATGCATCTCTTCCAATTGTAACAATCTGCTGCTGATGCCAGCTGCTTATTGTCTCCTCCTGGATTTTGTAGCTGCAACAAAAACAACATTACAATTTAAAATTGGTACATTCCGTAAAAATATGACTATTCAATGGATTCAGTACATCATTATCTCTAAATAAATATTGCCTTTCCCCTATAATGTGGGACTAAGACCATCAGTAGGCAAAATGTGGAAGTTATAATATATCTCAACCATCTCTTTGGGGACACAGATATGCCACTATATATAAAATAATTCAATTCATAATAACTTTTTTATATAATGCAAGTACCTAGTTATGTTTATTGGATGCTAAAGTAAAATTTTCATTACTAACCATAAATTGGAAAGCTATTTCATACAAATATACTAACAAAAAAAGTACCTTTATGTTTTGTCATGTACAGACGCCAGCACATCCAGCTACCCCAATCTGTCAAATTTCTTTCAAAGATTTTCTACTTTATCACAATAGCATAAGGTTTACTTTCAATTGGGGAAATTAGACAGATTGGGGTAGCTTGATGTGCTGGTGTCTGTACAATTTTTTTACAATATTAAATATTGAAAATACCTCAAAGAAATACTTACAACTTGTGAAAGTCAGGGTTTCTTGTGACACTGATGGTTAACTTGCAGTTTCTAAGAGTTGTGTGTGCTGACTATAGTCCTCTCTGTGTTCTACATACTCCAAAACTTTTTCGGGCAATTGCGGCTGTTTAAAGTTCGGTAGTTGCCTTCCAATTGCTTGACTACTGACATTTCAAACTGAAAAGATGTTACGAATGCTTATTATTACGAATAGGCCGTACTTTTAGTATAAAACTAAATATTTATGTGTATTTAAGATATTTACTTACGAATTGTATTAATCGAAACCACAACTTTTGGTAATTTGTGGAGAACATACAGTAGGTACTCCTTGTAACTTTGCGGTTGCCAAAAATGTAAAAAGCACCTGAAAACGTAATTATTAACACAAAACTATTAATTTAACAAAAAATCCTTCAATCAAGATGGTCAACCAAAGAGAATATAACAAACTATGTTGCTATGGCGATTGATGACATTCCGTGAATATACGGATGTTTTTAAATGTCGTATATTCTACCGATCTTTTAAATGAAATAGTACTCTTCACATTAGCCGGTTTATAACGTCAGTAAAAGGGTTATTTATATAATCGCGGTTGATATCGTTGGAAAAATATTTTAAATTTCTGTATTTATAATTTCTGCATTAATATAACAATAAATGCTTAAAAAACTACAAGATTAATTTAAAATTAAAATACAAAGCCAATTTATTTAATTATTTTAAAAAAAGTCCAAACCGTAGTTTACCATAATGAGAAACTAAAATCCCCTCACTATATAGTTCAACACGATCGTTCACGTAAAATAGTCTATGGAAGCGAACTACAAGTGTGTATCCGAAGATGAAATAGAGTAGGGTCACTTGCAAAACTTCGTTTCAATATAGTTCGTTAACGAAGTTTCGATTCGGAGAAAGAGAGTAGGCCCCCAGGAGAGCATAAATTCGTGCAGTAATTTAACATCGCGGTATCGGTTCCTTCCGTACCTAGTGCAAGAGCTGGCGACCGTCCAAAACACGACATCCGAGCCCTCTACAACTTACCGATAGCGATAAATAACAGTTTCACCAATTTGATATTAGATAGCGCCGGAAGCCTCCGAAACAAGGCAGAGAAAAAGTCTTTTTAACCGACTTCAATGAGGAGGAAATTTCTCAATTCATTCTGTATAAAACTAAGGTAATTTGAAACTATTTGAGCTACGTTGCCACACACACACACACAGACATCGGGACGTCAAACTTATAACACTCATCTTTTTGTGTGAATGAAAAAGATGAGTGTTATAAGTTTGACGTCCCGATGTCTGTGTGTGTGTGTGTGGCAACGTAGCTCAAATAGTTTCAAATTACCTTAGTTTTATAGCATTATTCGCAATGCTAAGCGTAAACCTAATCTCAAAATTTGGAAATCATAAATTTAATCGTCCGGCGGCTTTCATGTGAAATACTTATCATATCACATTGAGAACACCTTCCAAACTATTAAATTTTAGTTTAATAGTTTCGCAAATCAAACCGTCAATCTTATCTTAAAAAGTGGAAAATCATAAATTTAATCGTCCGCTGGACGATTACATGAATTTGAATAAAATGAACTTTTAGGCTATGAAATAGGATGGATTTCGCTTGTATGTAACGCATTTCTCCGGTATTTGCTTACAGATTCTTAAATATTTTTTAATCGATATGGAATGCTTTCGAATTGTACATTGATATCATCATCATATCAGCTGAAAGTCACCCACTGCTGGACAAAGGCCTCCCCCAAAGATCTCCCCAACTGCCGGTCTTGGGCTACCCGCATCCAGCGGCTTCCAGCGACCCTCGCAATATCATCGGTGCATCTTATAGGGGACCTGCTCACACTGCGTCGCGGTCGCGATTCGAGAACCTTTCTGCCCCAGCGGCCGTCGGTTTTAGTAGCTATATGCCCTGCCAAAGCCCTGTCGTCCCAAATACTGCAGTGTCTCAAGTCGAAAGTCTTCGACCAGTGTGTGTTGCCAGTGATGACTTACGGAACGGAGACGTGGTCGCTCACTATGGGCCTTATCAGGCGGCTCAAGGTTTCCCTGCGAGATTGAATCAGAAATGTTGAGATCCGCAGGCGAACCAAAGTGACCGACATGGCCGTAAGAATTGCCGAGCTGAAGTGGCAGTGGGCAGGGCACATAGCTCGTAGAGCCGACGGCCGCTGGGGCAGAAAGGTTCTCGAGTGGCGACCACGAACCGGAAGACGCAGCGTGGGCAGGCCTACAAGATGGACCGATGATCTTGTGCGGGTCGCTGGAAATCGCTAGATGCGGATAGCGCAAGACCGGCAATTGTGGAGATCTTTGGGGAGGCCTTTGTCCAGCAGTGGACGTCTTTCGGCTGATATGATGATGATGATGATGATGCCCTGCCAACTGCAACTTCAGCTTTCCATATAGGTAGGTACATTTTGTTCCAATCGGTTGTCTAGAAGGAAAGCTGAAATATATCTGTTTTATGATTGCAATGCCTAATCTTACGTATAGATTGCAGTCGTTAGAGCAACGGAGAAATTTACGATGTGTCTGCGTGTTCTGCAGTCTCTTACACGGGGAATGTCTAGTCTAAGGAACTTTTTGAGCTGGTGCCATCGTCCCCTATTTAACATCGCGCCACGCGCACACACAGTTAGGTTCATCCGTACCACCTGGAAGTGATCTCGTCAAGCACGGTTCGCTTTCAGCGTTCTTTCATCATCAGGATAAGATGGCAGTGTGTTAGTTGTCCCAAGATCTATACATATAATAAAATCGTAGGAAAGTCGAAACTGAACATTGAATATTTTTAAAAAAGGATACTTGGGGCGTGATCTACAATCGACATCGAAGCCAAAAATATAGTTTTTAGAATGTTGTCTGTTTGTCTGTATGTATGGCCGGGCTAAACTCAAAAAGTACTGCATGGATTTACTTTAAATTTTGCATGAATATTACTAAGAGGTCATAGGTAGGAGGTACATATTATCACGCTATCAACTACGGGGGAGGAGCTGTGATAATTTATAAATTTTAACGCGGTTTAAACACGGGGGAGTACTATTATTAAAAAAACTGACCATAAGTTAAGTCACTGCCATTACACGAGCGAGGCAACCGCGGTTAAAGTTCTAGTATGTGGAGTAGTATAACAAGCTTTCTCTCAACTTGAAGTGGGTCACAGTGGCTAGTGCATTTGTATAGGTCTAGGTTTGCCCGAGTACTATATAGGCACGCGCTCGCGTCTACCTTAAGACTATTAACATAGTGCACGCCCCAAAAAACAATGGCGTTAACTTAACCTTACCCTTTTTTTAATGTTCTAGGTTTTATTAGTCTTTTCTAAATACATACTGATATGGATAATTACACCCAGACTCAGGACAACCAGACTTCTTCATGCACACAGATAACTGTTCCGGATGGGAATCGAACCCTCGACAAGCATTTACCGACCACGCTAACTGGTTCGTCAAAATATTAGTATAGTAAGTGCAGATTATGTGCCCTACAGATAAATATAAAAAATAATAAATAGAGTCTTGGATCAAAACCAAGGAACTAAAACACTCCAAACAACTCATGAAAGGAGTAGACAAGAGCTGGTCCAAGAAGCTTTGGAAATACAGCAGAAACCAGCTACGACTAATAGTAGCAGTATTCACGGGCCACTACGGCACCAACTACCACCTACACAAACTGGGACTGTCGAATAGCCAGGTCTGCAGGACCTGTGGGGAAGAAAATGGAACAATGCTGCATATATTATGCAAATGCGATGCATTGGCAAGACACAGAATGGCAATCCTGGGGCTGGCATATCCAGAACCAGGTGACTACAAGGATCTACCTCTAAGGAGCGTACTGGATTACGTGCAGACTTCATTCAGGGCTCTAGGGATATAGAATAAAACCATTGGGGGATAGTACAAAAGATCCTGAAGGGTCGAAGTGCTGTACAGAAGTACACCCCAAACAAGATAAGATAAGATAAATAGAGTTTTTATTGGAATAAAATTAAATTTTTGGTTTATATACCCACCAAACTGCGCAACAGTTTGTCGGCGGGATTAGCGCTTGTTCTAACTTCTTTAAACTAAGTACAAACTAGATGAACACATATAATTTTGATTAATATTTGTAACTGTAGTAATTTTGCCAAACCACTTACAAAAATATCAGGATTCACAAAATTCAGTTAGGAGTATTTGTCTAACTTTATGTTTTAGGGATACTTTACTTATCCGTGATCGCCATGGGCGAAAATCGACTTTAATAAATCGTTAAATCGGCTTCAACATTGACAATCGATTCCAGACCATTTATGACGTCATATGTGCTCATGGAAGGTGATTTAACTATTGATTAAGTCATTTTTAACGTTTGTTTATTTGAACGCCATTTAAGAAATCGATGTTCGGCGACTTAGCCGGTAGAGCCCCAGGAGGAGCGGCTGCATTAACCTAATATTTTACGGTCACCGTAGCCTAGTTGGTAGTGCTCCTGCCTACGAAGCTGGTGGTCCTGGGTTCGAATCCCGTTAAGTGCAAATATTTCTATGATGAGCACGAATATTTGTTTCTGAGTCATGGATGTTTTCTATGTATATAAGTATTTATCTATCTATATAAGTATGTATATCGTCGCCTGGTACCCATAGTACAAGCTTTACTTAGTTTGGGGCTAGGATGATCTGTGTGACATTGTCCCCAGATATTATATTATTATGTCCCGTAAAAATGGTCGCCATGGTCGAAAATCGATCAGGAGGAGCGGCTGCATTAACTTAATAACCCATCATATTTGAAGGAAGTACCAGGAGATAATAACATGAAGGTGTTGCGTGCAAAAGAAAGTCACGTCACGGTCCGATCGCGTGGAACTGTTACTTCCTACATAATGCGTTACGTGCTCGATACGATTTGTACAGCTCCATCGAATTGGGGATCATTTGCATCATAATATCATGCCACCACGATACAGGGGATCCGGGAAATAGAACAAAAAATTCAGACATCTTTAATTTTTAATGACTATGCCCTCATTAGCGAATGTAATCCCCATGTCGCGGGGTGCTTTACAAACATATAATAGACGGACACAAATTACATCCAGGCTCAGAACAACTATGTATGGGTCAATCAAATAATTGTCCGGCGCGGGACTCGAACCCGTGACACGAAGCGACGAGGCGACTGTATGAGACGCTGCGCCACACGTACCTATAGAAAAAAAAAAATCAGTATAGATTTAAGTGTGGGTGGGAATCGAACCCACGACCACGGGGTATCCGGCCCCATGTGCGTTAACCGCTCCGCCACCGCACCGTGTATTATATATATATATATATAATACATATATAATTTATATTATATATATATATTATAAGTATCCTTTTAAAAAAATCGATCCATTCGATATTTCGTTACGCATTTAAGACGCTTTTAACGCCATCTTACCAAAACCTACTCGGCTAAGAACGGCTGGAATGCCAATAGGTACTTAGATCGAACGATCGAACTATTCCAACAGATGGCGCTTTGTAAATTATTCATTTTTTAATACTTATTAAATCATAGTTTTGATTATTATTACTACTAGCTGCGGCCCGCGGTTTTACCCGCGTTAAACTTAATATATTATCACAGCTCCTCCCCCTTAGGTGATAGCGTAATAATATGTAGCCTATATGTTGACCCGACCTCTTAGTAATATGCAAAATTTGAAGTAAATCCATGGAGTACTTTTTGAGTTTAGCCCGGACATACATACAGACAAACAGACACACAGACAAAAATTCTAAAAACTATATTTTTAGTTTCGATATTGATTGTAGATCACGCTCCAAGTATCCTTTTAAAAAAATATTCAATGTACAGTTTTGACTTTCCTACGATTTTATTATATGTATAGATATATATTTTACTACTAATTTATAGTACAAATTTATATTATCCATTCGATATATCTGAACGCATTTAAGACGCTTTTAACGCCATCTTACCGAAACCTACTCGGCTAACAACAGCTGGAATGCCAATACTTAGATCGAACTATACCAACAGATGGCGATTTTCAAATTATTCATTTTTGAATACTTATTAAATCATAGTCTTGATTACTAACTATGATTTGGATTTGGATAGTATTATTAACTATGAATTTCTAATTCTTTTAGCATTTTAACATGCTATACTAAAAATAATTATTCAGACATCTTTATAATGTGCTGGCGTCTGTACATACGAGAAATCACGAGCTTGTCGCTGTAATTAAACCATATTCGATAATGCCGGGATTAGTCGACTCATGACTCACACGCCCCCTCTAAATTACCGACACCATTGTACTAGGAAAGTAGGATGAGCCAGAGCGGTGTTGCCGGAGTTACTGATTTATTACGATTATTGATTTTTCCCCGCGCGAGTACGTAATACCAACTATTACGCACTCGTAGGTTTTGCACATTAAAACTCCGGGATATTTTCCACACACAATATTTAATCGAACAGAGTAACGTTCTCATCTACCGTCGTACAAAGAATGCCTCTTTAATAATTCTCCTACCCTATTTATATTTTTATCAGTGACAACAATTTGAAAGTCTACTATCGATTATTAATAGTTTTAAGATGTAAAATTATTATAGAATTATTATAGTAATTAATAGAATGATAATCACTAATCAAATAAATAATCATAGTGTAAAAATAGTATTATAACATAGCAGCTACGTCATAACCGTTGCGCGGCTATTGAGTACTTGATAACAGAACGTATTGCAGCTAGGCTCGCGGTCAGACCATAGATGGGTGAAATTAGTTTCATTTCTAAGCGTCTCCGTGCTTCGGAGGGCACGTTAAAATAAATAAAAAAGGTTTCTCTTCACGTAGACTTTATAAAAGCGCTTGTAAATAGTCAGAAAAATGTTTGTAGTAATACAGTTATTATTTCTAGTTACTTATTACAGATAATTAGGTACACGGATCTTTAAAACATTTATAAAATTTATTTTATAATAGTAATTATATTTAGCTAGCTTGTATTAAGTTATTGTCCAGGAGATTATATAGGTTTAAGTATCGAAATCTATAGTTTTAGCTATATTTTACTACATATTGTCCGAATGATTCTGTCTATATTAAGGTACGAATTCAATATTATTACTATGAGTATTATGGCTCGCGGTCAAACCATAGATGGGTGAAAGCAGTTTCATTTCTAAGCGTCTCCGTGTTTCGGGGGGCACGTTAAGCTGGACCCGGTTGTATCTAGTCATTATTTTCTTTTATATATACCGGGACCGGTCCCTCTCTCTTACCCACCACTGCAACTCCTGTAAGCCAGGATCAACAGTTGCACACAATGAAATGACACTGAGCGGTGAGGCTCAGACATGTCCCGGGAAATCGCGACAACTGTCTTAGATCCCGCAACGAATTTAATCAGAAAGAAAAAAAGGAGGAGTTAGAAATGAATAGTTCCACTTCCCTCCAGAGCAATTGGCATTTGTAGTCATTAGGCAACTGTAATAATAATAATATCCTGGTACATTAGTCACACACGGCGATTTGATCGCACACTAAACAGAGCTTGTACTATGGAAACCAGATAACTGTAAACACATACTTATATAGATAAATTACACCCAGACTCTGGACCACCAAGCATGTTCATGCACACAAATATTTGTCCTGGGTGAAAGGCAAGCTTTTACCAACCACGCCAAACGGCCCGTGAAACAACAGTCGTTCAGCCATGTTAGAGGCCTACTGAACAACTTTGACTCCAGGGCAACCACTACCCATACTAAAATAATTAATTAGTAATCTAAATTATAGATTTGAACAAAAAAAATGTCAGAAGGCCTAAATTACATAAATAATAATAATAACTAGGGACAATGTCACACAGATCATCTAGCCCCAAACTAAGCAAAGCTTGTACTATGGGTACCATGCGACGATATTCATACTTATATAGATAGATAAATACTTGTATACATAGAAAACATCCATGACCCAGAAACAAATATTCGTGCTCATCACACAAAAATTTACAATTACACCAGCTTTGTAGGCAGGAGCACTACCAACTATGCTAAGGTGAAAAGAATTATTTACTAAATTATAAATTGAAACAAAAAATAGACTAACTATACGATGCGTAAGTATCTATATCTATACATATAATAAAATCGTGGGAAAGTCAAAACTGTACATTGAATATTTTTAAAAAGGATACTTGTGGCGTGATCTACAATCGATATCGAAGCCACAAATATAGTTTTTAGAATTTTAGCCTGTGTGTCTGTATGTATGTCCGGGCTAAACTCAAAAAGTAATGCATAGATTTACTTCAAATTTTGCATGATTATTACTAAGAGGACGGGTCAACATATAGGCTACATATTATCACGCTATCACCTACGGGGGAGAAGCTGTGATAATTTATAAAGTTTAACGCGGGTAAAACCGCGGGGCACAGCTAGTAAGAAATAAATAAAATAAAACTTCGGCAACACTGATCAAACTTGTTATTCGGTCCCCGTCTTAAGGGTGGCTGATTAAAAGACCTCTGAGGTCAACCTACCACCCTGGTACCCTAATTGGGAACACGCTTGCGGGTCAATTAATGTTAGGAAAGATTGGTTACAAGTATAATGTATTACTAGGGGTGAGAAAAGTGTGTCCGGGAAATTGGAGGTCTAGAGGTCAATTAGGGACCAGAGGAACTTGCCTACATGATTAAAATTGTGTACCCTTTCTGGAAAAAATGCAATTCCGTAGTACCGACGCCAGCACATCCAGCTGCCACGTCATGCACTGCACGGTATGGGAAAAACAATTGACGATTCCACACAAATAAAACATTTAACGTAAAAAAAAAACAATTTGAATTTGAAATTCGAATTGTTTATGTCACCAAATTCGCCAAGAAAAATCTACAGACTACGACGCCAGCACATCAAACTACCCCGATCTGTCAAATTTCTTTTATAGATTTTGAACTTTATCACATAAGCATAAGGTTCACTTTCAATTGGAGAAATTTGACAGATCGGGGTAGCTTGATGTGCTGGAGTCTGTACATTTTTCTTGGCGAATTTGGTGCCATGACCAATTCCAATTTCAAATTCAAAATTCGTTTTTTTACGTTACAATGTTTTATTTGTGCGGAATCGTCAATTGTTTTTCCCCTACCGTGCAGTGCATGACGTGGCAGCTACTGAGAAACACTGCCAGAAAACTCAGTAGGAATCCTTTTTTTAATATATTTGATAGTAAGTATAAAAAGTTCTGTAGCTAGATAGCTGTTTGGTGACCGCAGTTTTACCCGCGAGTAAAACTGCGGGCATAAGCTAGTTCTTCAAATAATCATGGATATTTTTATATTAAAAATGTCCACCAAAAGTCGCTCTCCCCGACATTGGCCTTCCTATGACATAATACTAATTAGGGAGCAGCGAAGCATGAAATTGCCGGATTCATGCAAACATTTGATATACATACATATATATTTAGGGCAGTAAAACTCATCGAACCGAAAACGATAAGCAACTATAAGGTACTTATGACGGCCAGAGTCAATAGAGACTACCCATCTGCAAGGAATCATCATCATCATATCAGCCGAAAGACGCCCACTACTGGACAAAGGCCTCCCCAAAATCTCCACAATCGCCGGTTTTTGGCTATCCGCATCCAGCGACTTCCAGCGATCCTCACAAGATCATCGGTTCATTTTGTAGGCCCACGTTGCGTCTTCCGGTTCGTGGTCGCCACTCGAGAACCTTTCTGCCCCAACGGCCGTCGGCTCTACGAGCTATGTGCCGCCCACTGCCACTTCAGCTCGGCAATTCTTACGACTATGTCGGTGACTTTGGTTCGCCTGAGGATCTCAGCATTTTTGCGACTAGCCATCTGCGATATATTATCTTAAATAATATTGTGGTACAATTAACACACTGCCATCTGATACCAAACTAGCCAGAGCCTGTACTATGGCAACCAGACAACTGATACACGTACTATATAGATAATTACACCCAGACTCAGGACAAACAGACATGACACGCCAACCGGCACGTCAATATTCCAGATGTAGACAGGACATCATCATCATTACAGCTAAATAAGTCCACTGCTGGACAAGCCTCCCTCAAGAATCGTCTTGGGGGGATATGCCATAATCGCCACGCTTGGCAGACGGGTTAGCGATCGCAGTAAGATGGTCATAGTACTCAGAAGGAAGCTGCTCCCCATCCTCTGGTAGATATTCCCTCGGGTCGACTTCTACGCCCCCCACGGGATGAGATGGGGTGATGATATTCTGATTCTGATATTTGTCGCCGTCACCACACAGCAGAGGACAACTATTGTAATATTTTTGTGTACAATAAATACAGGTTCTCGAGTGGCGACCACGAACCGGAAGACGCAGCGTGGGCAGGCCCTCTACAAGATGGACCGATGATCTTGTGCGGGTCGCTGAATCCGCTGGATGCGAATAGCGCAAGACCGGCAATTGTGGAGATCTTTAGGGGAGGCCTTTGTCCAGCAGTGGACGTCTTTCCACTGATATGATGTTGAGAGTAAGCAAAATGTATCTTACCGCTAGAATATGACAGTATTTTAACATATTGTATCTATAAATAGCTCAGGTACAAAAATAATAAAGAACATGTGTTAATACATAAATATGTTTAAATAAGCGAAGTTGAATGAACAATAATTTAGTCCTTTCTATATAATGAATCATGCAAGGTTTCAACACAGTCCAGATATACTAGTATGATAGTTTATTACTAAGCGTGTCTGGAAGAGATATGACCCATTGTACATTAAATAAATATAAATAAAAATAAAATAAAAAAGGTTTTTATTCACGTAGACTTTAAAAAAGCGCTTTTAAATAGTCAGAACATGTTTGTAGTAATATAGTTGTATACATTATTATTTCTAGTTACATAGATATTTAGGTACACATTGTATTGATAGTATGAAAACATTTATAAAATTTATTTTATTATAGCAATGATATTTAGCTAGCTCGTATCAAGTTATTGTCAAGAGATTATGTTTACACACACGGCTACATATCAAGCTATACATTTCCAATATAAGCTGACCTCTCTTTATATGAAAATCCTATACAACGCGGGATCAGCATATACTGGAAATTAAAGCTTGATATGTGTATAGACGCCATCACATCCAGCTACCACAATCTGTCAAATTTCTTCTATAGATTTTCAACTTTATCACATATAAGCTGACCTCTCTTTATATGAAAATCCTATACAACGCGGGATCAGCATATACTGGAAATTAAAGCTTGATATGTGTATAGACGCCATCACATCCAGCTACCACAATCTGTCAAATTTCTTCTATAGATTTTCAACTTTATCACATAAGCATAAAGTCCACTTTCTATTTGGGAAATTTGACAGATTGGGGTAACTTAATGTGATGGCGTCTGTACTATATTTAGTACAACTGTTTATTTTAGGTGCTTGTAAATCTTGGTGTACAATAATACTAATAATAATATCCTGGGACATTATTTACACACGGCCATCTGATCCCAAAATAAGCAGAGCTTGTACTATGGAAATATGGAAACCAGATAACTAATAGACTGCATATAGTACTTATCTTCTGTAAATACATACTTATATAGATAATTACACCCAGAATCAAGACAAACAGACATGTCCATGCACACAAATATTTGTCCTTGGTGGCAATCGAACCCACGACCTGCGGCGTTTAAAGCAAGCGTTTGCCAACAACGCCAACTGCGTTATAAAATAAATAAAATAAAAAAGGTTTTATTCACGTAGACTTTAAAAAAGCGCTTGTAAATAATCAGAACATGTTTGTAGTAATACAGTTGTATACATATTATTTCTGGTAACATAGATATTTAGGTACACATTATATGAAAACATTTATAAAAAATATTTTATTATAGCATTGATATTTAGCTAGCTCGTATCAAGTTATTGTCAGGAGATTATGTTTAATTATCTAGTTTAAGTCTAATATTTTTACTACAAATAGACCGTGTGCCTAGGTTAATATTCAAGGAAACTTTAAAAATTGCTTAGTTAGAACATGTTTGTTGTTTCTAGGTACATGTCGATGCCCAGATCTCAGGTTTCTTGAGGTAACTGACGTATAGTTGGATTTATTTATTCACTAGCAATGCCCGCGGACTTCGTTCCCCGTTATAAATATTTTTGTCCCTGCCTGTTTTCAAATCGATCAGAGACTCTCGCAACACTGCACAACCGACATTTCGTACTCGCCGGACGAGAGTACGACCGCGAACGCGTCGCGACCACCAGCGTCCTCCATGACCCTTAATTTGCATTCGATCCGATGAAATGCCCGCTCCGGACCTAAACCGGAAGCGAGGCCCACGTCGCGCATTAACGTAGAGCGAAAGTTGCACAAAAATCCCTAAAAATCACGATCTCTCGCCCTCTCCCCGCCAGTATCCGCCCAGAGCCGAGGTTCGAACCCCAGAGCGGTTGCCCTCCGGCGCGGGTACTTAGTTTGTAGTTTTATATTTTGCTAGGCGGTTAGAGCCCACGCTCACCCCTACTGTCCGGTGAAGCAGTAAAAGCCGAGACGATAACTGTACGCGTCAAGGTAAAAAAAAAACCTGCCCGTTTGTCCCACGTAATACTTCGGCTTAAAAGTTAGGGATAGATTAAAATTATGATGATGAATCATAGCCTATGACACTCCACAATGACGTAGCTTTCTATTGGTGAAATAATTTTGAAAATCGGTTCAGTAGATCCAGAGATTACCCCTTACAACGTCACAAACTCACAAACGTTACCTCTTTATAATACTAATAATAATAATATAGATAAACGAACTTTTGACTGCCTCGTTGGTCTAGCGGTAGCGTGTTCAAACGCAGATAATGAGGTCTTGGGTTCAAATCCCGGGTCAGGCCAAAAAGTGATTTTAGGATTTTTCCGTAAATAGAAATTTCTCGGTATCAGCCCGAAGTCTGGAAGTTGGCGGTATTACACCCCCGTGCCTCGGAGAGCACGTAAAGCCGTCGGTCCTGTACCTGAACTCTTTCCGGTCGTGTCGCTAGGCGTCCCATCGGATCATGAGAGTGATGGAATAGAAAGTGCCCCTGTGTTTGCGCACACACTTGTGCACTATAATATGTCCTGCGCAATTGGCTAGTCTCCATTAAGACTGGCCGCCGTGGATAAACGAAATTACGCATTAATTAATGCAACTTTACAATTTAGTTATGTTTAAGTAAGTGTGTGTGTGTGTGTGTGAACCGTATACACACACACTTACTTCTTTTAGTGATTCCTCGCATTTAAGTGAGTATACCAATAATATTGTCGGTGTCTTCGTACTTAATTACCGAACTGTTTCTTCTCAACTGTGTGCTACAACTCGGTATTGTAAACTCGACTGTTTGGAAAACAAAGAAATAACTTGAGATGCTGCACACGGATAGCTCATTACATTATCATACAAGTACATATGCGAACACGTGAGTTGCTCAAGTAGGTACGTTTAGTTTCGGACTTTGTCTCCTTACACATACAGTCACACGCTGTGACAGTATGTGTTGACAAAGATCGACGGGCCTGTTGACGTGGTTGGCAAATGCTTACTTTTGACGCCGGAGGTCGTGGATTCGATTCTTACTCAGGACAGATATTTGTGTGCATGAGCTGTGCCCCGCGGTTTTACCCGCGTTAAATTTTATAAATTATCACAGCTCCGTAGGTGATAGCGTATATGTAGCCTGGTAGCCTATATGTTGACCCGACCTCTTCGTAATATTCATGCAAAATTTGAAGTAAATCCATGGAGTACTTTTTGAGTTTAACCCGGACATACATACAGACAAACAGACAAAAATTCTTCTTTGATATCTATTGTAGATCAACCCCCAAGTATCCTTTTTAAAAAATACTCAATGTACAGTTTTGACTTTCCGACGATTTTATTATATGTATAGATTACTGTTTGATGTGTGGTGACGGGGGCGAATATCAGAATATCATCACCCCATCTCATCCCGTGGGGGGCGTAGAATATCTACCAGAGGACGGGCAGCAGCTTCCTTCTGAGTACTATGACCATCTTACTGCGATCGCCAATCCGTTTGCGCAACGTGGCGATTGTGGAAAGCGCAAACCCATTTTGATTTAAAAAATAATTCTTGGGACAGGTTTTTGTCCAGCAGTGAATTAGTAACCAACGTCAAAATAGAGGACAAAAGAAACTATGAAGAAAAGTTGAATATATACCCTGTATTATTCACACACGGCCATCTGATCGCTCACAAAGCAGAGCTTGTAAGGAAACCAGATAAATGATACATATATATACTACATAATACTACTTTTCTATTGTAATTACTTATGTAGATAATATTATGTAAAAATTAGTATGGGAGCCCATACAACAAACGCGAATTTTTTGCTCGTTTTTATGAATAATGGTACGGAATCCTGCGTGCGCGAGTCCGACTCGCACTTGGCCGCTTTTTTATTTTGTTTAAAACGACAACGCCCGCACTAGGGATTCTAATCCCTTGTCGTGGGGTACTTTACAAACATATAATAGACGGACACAAATTACATCTAGACTCAGAACAACTATTAATGGTTCACAAAAACATTTGGCCGGCGCGGAAATAGAATCCACTACACGAAGCGGCAAGCTGCTGCGCCACAGCGTCCAGCAGTGGACGTATTTCAGCTGATAATAATGTCCTCCTAGCAGAATTTCAGCCACGGCGGCCAGTCTCAATAGAGATTAGCCATCTGCGAGGGACATATTATAGTGCACAAGTGTGTGCGCAAAAACAGGAGCACTTTCTATCCCGTCACTCTCATGATCTGATGGGACGCCTAGCGACACAACCAGAAAGAGGTCAGGTACAGGACCGACGGTTTTACCTGCTCTCCGAAGCATGATACCGCCAACTCCTAGACTTTGGGCTGATGCTATAAACGAGAAACGTCCCAAAATCACTTTTGGCCCGACCCGAGATTTGAACCCAGGACCTCGTTCTCTGCGGGTGAACACGCTACCGCTAGACCAACGAGGCAGTCAAAGCTGGGCTTCCATGAGCACATGTGCCATCATAAATGGTCCGGAATCGATTTTCAACGTTGAAGCCGATTTAACGATTGATTAAGTCATTTTTAACCTTTATTTATTTGAACGCCATTTAAGAAATCGATGTTCGGCGACTTAGCCGGTAGAGCCCCTGATATGATGATGATGAAAGTCATAGTTTGTTTGTCATAGTGTTGAAGTACCAGGAATTCATGAACACGTAGGGTCAGTCATAACATAAGGCAATCGTTTCGCATGATGCCTCTCCGACAATGGAGGTCGCTGACCTCATTGACAATGACATCGCCGGCCATGATCATTCTACAATATTGTTTTTAAAAAACAAATACTTTAGCACACCGATGGAGGAATGATAATGTTTTTAACCAAATTCAAAAAGAATGGACGTTTTCAATTCAATTCGTGTTCATTTTACAGTACTCGTATGTAAATCGATTACTATTAAATAAATGAAAAAATAAAAAGGCTTTTTTTCACGTAGACTTTAAAAAAGCGCTTGTAAATAGTCAGAACATGTTTGTAGTAAATACAGTTATTATTTCTAGTTACTTATTAAAGATATTTAGGTACCTACACGGAATGTTAAAACATTTATACAATTTATTTTATAATAGTACCTAGTGATATTTAGCTAGCTTGTATTAAGTTATTGTCAAGGAGATTATGTTTAGGTTTAATTATTGAAATTTATATTTTACTACATATTGTCTGAATGGTTCTGTCTATATTAAGGAATTAATTCATATATACTAATAATAATAAAATATGGAGAAGTGAAAAGCAATCATCATCACCATCATCATGTGATCCAAAGTACGCCCATATCTGGACAAAAGCCTCCCCAAAGAATGGGGGATATGCCATAATCGCTACGCTTAGCAGACGGGTTGGCGATCGCAGTTTGATGGTCATAGTTCACAGAAAAACGCTACTGCCCGTTCTCTGGTAGGAATGCCCTCGGACGATTTCTACGTCCCCCACGGGATGAGATGGGGTGATGATGTTCTATGCCATAACCACACAGCAGGGCGATTATACCTATTATTATATCCACAAATGGAGTTATCCCTAAATTCCTGAAGATCAACCTTATTAAATAGCTTGCAACCAATATCTGGAGTAGTTTAATATACGGATCTTGTAGCAACAAGGAACAACTTCCGTGCGTTTAAGCGCTTTTGCCCTACCTACTATTGGAATACAAATATAACAGCTCACTTAGGACCCTTAAATTGATCCTCGGCGCTTTTGCAGCTGGCTTCTCTAGTTGCAATTTTGTCGGTTTATGAGACTATAGCCTCTTTACATCATTCTGTATCCCGCTTTGCTCTGGAGGGAAGTGAAACTATTCGTTTTCTAACTCCTCCTTTTTTTTTCTTTCTGATTAAATTCGTTGCAGTATCCAAGACAGTTGTCGCGATTCCCCGGGACATGCCTGAGCCTCACCGCTCTGTGTCATTTCATTGTGTGCCACTGTTGATCCTGGCTTACAGGAGTTGCAGTGGTGGGTTAGAAGGAGGGGCTAGTCCCGATTTGTCGTTTGTCAGTTAAATAAGCAGAAGTTTTTTTTATTATTTGCAATAAAATTCAATAATTTTTAATAATAAATTAAGGACATTCAAAATCAGCAGAGAAAAAAAAACAAGCTATAATATAACAATATTGCAGTGTTTTAAGTCAAAAGTTTTCGACCAGTATGTGTTGCCAGTGCCATTTGCGGAACAGAGACGTCGTCACAGGCCCTATCAGATGACTCAGGGTCACGCAAAGAGCAATGGAGATGATGATCAGAGTTGATGATGAGATGGCTATGATCAGACTTTCCCTGCGAGATAGAATCACAGATGTTGAGATCCGCAGGCGAACCGAAGTAAACGACTTAGCACGAAGAATTGGCGAGAAGATTAATTCAAATTTAGCATTATTATATTTAACATACATTACGGTCACCGGTGGTCCTGGGTTCGAATCCCGGTAAGTGCAAATATTTGTGTGATGAGCACGATTATCTGTTTCTGAGTCATGGATGTTTTCTATGTATATAAGTATTTATCTATCTATATAAGTATGTATATCGTCGCCTGGTACCCATAGTACAAGCTTTGCTTAGTTTGGGGCTAGGTTGATCTGTGTGACATTGTGCCTAGATATTATTATTATTTTTATAAATTACAATTAAGTGTTATTATAAAATTATTAAATATCATATATCCTTACAATGATGTCAAGTATTCAAGACTCACTCTCATAAATTCCGCCAGTGTACAAGTAAAGATGTCCAGTCTTGTCACACTTCATTAAGTATCTTTAATGAGTACAAATAATAATATTTATTACAATTGGTGAAAGTTTTAAGATATTAGTCCTGATGGGACTTTAAACAGCCTTCGTCTCGGCCCCTCTCTTTACCTGGTATTTGGAACCATCAATTTTTATGATTCCAACACCTCAGGATTATTTATCTTGCCGAGAAATACACAGAAGCTGTATTTAGCTAGAGCTAAATTTGCCTGGCACATAGCTCGTAGAGCAGACGGCCGCTGAGACAGAAAGGTTCTCGAGTGGTGACCACGAACCGAAAGACGCAGTGTGGGTAGGTACCGCAAGATGGACCGATGAACTTAAAAGAGTTATTTATCCCGTTTGATTTTAGTAGTTTTTTTCAGTAGTAAACGTATCATAAAATAAAATAAAAATGTTTTTATTCACGTAGACTTAAAAAAAGCGCTTGTAAATAGTCAGAACATGTTCGTAGTAATATATAATTAATTTATAATTATTTCTAGGTACATATAGATCTGTTGACGAGTACCCTGGACCCGGATTTCCTGAGGAGGGTGGTGGACACCCTCTTCCCTAGGGTCCAGGACAGTCCCTCGGACCCTCCGTCACCGTCGTACCATGATTGGGACGACCAGTTGGAGGTGACGGAGGGGGAGCTGGACCGAGCAGTACGGCGACTTGCAGCCCGAAATACCGCCCCTGGCCCGGATGGGATACCGGGCAGGGCGTGGGTTTGCGCCCTGGCAGTCCTGGGGGACCGGATGAGGCAACTGTTCACCAGCTGCCTCCGTAGTGCCGTGTTCCCCACCTAGTGGAAAGAGGCAAGGCTGGTGCTTTTGCAGAAGCCAGGCAGGACCGCCGATTCTCCCTCGGCGTTCCAACCAATCTGCTTGCTGGACGAGGCGGGCAAGCTCTTTGAGCGTGTCATAGCCGCCCGTCTCAGCGAGCATCTGTCGCGCGTTGGCCCCGACTTATCGGACAGCCAATTCGGATTCCGGCAGGGACGTTCGGCGCTGGACGCGATCAACCGCGTCCGCGCCCTGTCGGAGCCCGCCGTTCGGGCGGGGGGGGTGGCGTTGGCGGTGAGCTTAGACATCGTCAACGCCTTCAACTCCGTCCCCTGGCGGGCGATACGGGAGGCACTGGTGCATCATAACGTGCCTCCCTATCTCCGTGGTATAGTCGGGGCATATTTGCGCGACAGGACGATTAAATTCGTCGGTCGGAACGGGATTGAGATCCAGAGGGAGCTCTCCTGCGGGGTTCCTCAGGGGTCCGTGTTGGGACCTCTGCTATGGAGCCTCGCGTACGATGCGGTCCTGCGGATAAGCCTCCCTCCCGGGGTGAGCGTCGTCTGCTATGCGGACGACACGCTCGTCATAGCCCGGGAGGTAAGTTTCCAGCGGGCGGTACGGCTCGCCGAACTCGGTGTCGCGTGTGTCGTCGCGGCCATAACGAGACTGGGCCTTCGGGTAGCGCCTCACAAGACCGAGGCGCTATGGTTCCACGGCTTACGCCGTAGGGAGGAACCACCCAGTACGTCGATGCGTGTAGGTGACGCAGAGGTCAGGGTGGGGCGGTACATGAAGTACCTGGGCCTCACCCTAGACAGCCGATGGGGCTTCGAGGAGCACTTCGAGCGTCTGGCCCCCCGAGTGCGCCGGGTAACCGGAGCATTACACCGGCTTTTGCCGAACCTCGGGGGTCCCAGGGAAGAAGTTCGCCGCCTCTACGGAGGTGTCGTGCGATCCATGGTCCTTTATGGGGCGCCCGTCTGGTCTGAACGCCTGACGGGCGCCTCCCGCTGCAGAGCTATTCTGAACAGCCTGCAGCGTGTGGTAGCCATACGGATCGCACGAGGATACCGGACGGTATCTTTTGAGGCGGCGACACTCCTGGCGCGCCTCCCGCCGTTTGATCTCCTGGCGGCAGTCGACGCGACGGTTTACACCGAGATCCGCGTCCGCCGGGAGAGCGGTTTGGCGCCAGAGCAGACGCTCGTTGCCTATAGGCGGGATGCACACCGGCGCGTACTAGCACAGTGGCGCGCAAGGCTTGAGTTGCGGCTGAACGCGCGCCAACGTGCCGTCGGTGCTATCCTGCCTCACCTCGAGGCCTGGGTGGGAAGGAAGGGCGGTTGCGTCACCTACAGACTGACTCAGATACTCACCGGACACGGGTGTTTCGGTGAGTATCTGTGCCGGATCGGCCGAGAAGTGACGACACATTGTCACCATTGCGGGAGCGACCTAGACTCTGCCCAGCATACGCTGGAGGAGTGCCCGGCCTGGGAGGCCGAGAGACGAGTCCTGGTCGCTGAGATCGGACGGGATCTTTCGCCGCCAGCAGTCGTGTATGCGCTGCTGGCTGGCGACTCCACCAAATGGGACGCCGTGGTCTCCTTCTGTGAGGCAGTTTTGCTGCAGAAGGAGGCCGCCGAACGGGATCGGGAACGAGCCGATCCCGCTCGTAGGCGGAGGAGGCGTCGGGGTGGCGGCGGCAGCCGTTAGCCCAACTCCCCTCGGGGCTGCGGTGGCAGTATGAGAAGTGTCCTCAACTGCCGCCACGTGCAAGCAGCCCCGGGAAGACAGCGAACTGTTTGTGGCGCAGTTGCTGTGCCGTACTGGCAGGAGTCGGCAAATGGGGAGGACAACCCACAGTCCTCTCCGGGTGCGTGTCCCAACCATCTGGGACCCGGCGCAAAAGAGGGGCACCGGAGCAGCATACCCGCGTTCCCGGGGCTCCCCCTATCAGGCGCCAGTAGAAGTCCACGGCAGGTTAGGTTTAGTCGGTGCGAGTCCGACATACCCACCCGCAGACACTTTTTGCGGGTGGCATGCATTAGCATTCCCCCTGCCTTATCAAAAAAAAAAAAAAGGTACATATAGATATTTAGGTACACGGCTTGTAGGAAATAATTTACAATAAGATTTATTTTATAACAGTAACGCTATTTAGCTAACTTAAATTAAGTTATTGTCAAGGATCATGTGTAGGTTTCATTACCAACATTTAAATTTTAGCTATATTTTTACTATATATTTTCTGAATGGTTCTGTCTATATTACGGTACGAATTAAATGTTATTATTATAGAAGAATGAAGGTGTGCCGGCTCAGTTAATTAATATATTTAAATATTGGTATGGCCACCAAACTAACCAGGTCAAATGGAATACAATTGCAAAAAAAGTGAGCTCCTGGTATTTCAAGCCAAGGGTCGTAAACTGGGGGTTGTGACACCTATGCTGCTTAACGCAGTCGCTCTTCGAAGAGTGAGCGAGTTTCAATACCTCGGCCATGTGGTTACCGAGGATTTAAAAGATGACTCTGACATCGAAAGGGAGAGGAGAGCGATGGCGGTCCGCTGTAACATGTTGGCACGCAGATTCGCGAGGTGTAGCTTGGGGGTAAAGATCGCTCTTTTTAAAGCGTTCTGCCAAACTCTCTACACCTGCAGTCTGTGGGTCAATTACACGCAGCGGGCCATCAACGCTCTCCGAGTTCAATACAACAACGCGTTCAGGGTGCTGGTGGGGCTCCCACGCTTCTGTAGTGCGTCTGCGATGTTTGCGCACGCCCACACAGACGGCTTTCACACGGTTCTGAGGCGCCGGATCGCTTCGCTAATGTTTCGTACGCATGGGAGCCCCAAGACCATCCTGAACGTCCTCAGTCAGAAGATAGACAGTCCCATTCTGGGGCACTGGGTTCAAGTACAAGTGCGTCTACCTGGAGCCCCAGAATGTGGCAGATATTTAAATTAAATTAATTACTTTTTATGACTAGCATAGTTTTTAAGATGTAATTTACTAACAATATTATGGGCCAAGTGTCTGAAATAAAAAGATTTTATTTTATTTATTATTTATTATTATGGCGGACCTTGTGTTTATAACGACGGTCACGCTTTAATGCTACCACCGGATCAAACGAAACAAACTTAGCGGGTGTCTCTACTATCGGTTTCAACACGGCCCAGTATATCATAGTTTAATCATTCCGTTTAACATTGCATAACAGTATATAATTTTAAATAAAAAATCTGTTTTGATATAAACTCGAGATCATGAACTTTCGCAAGGCCATTTGATGTCCTGCGTACGCTTATTAAATGGTACTGTAGACATTTAAGGTAACATCTCGTGAATTTTGTTACAAGTTTATTTTACTTCCAATTTTAGAACTGGTTTTAATATAACTTGATTATATCTTTATGTCCCAAAGATTTTACCGAACAAATGTTTGTTTAAAAGCAGTCTGTTTTTTGACTTACTAGCAAAATGAATCGAGAGTCTACAGGAAGAAAAATAACGCGTCGCGTTAGACTCCACAAGTGAAGTAAAACGTAACTGGCTATGGGAGAAAAAGAGAAAGAATTGTAGGCTCGCACCTCTCTCTCTTCCCTCTACAGTATTAAACGAAACGTATCTCCTTCTATTTTGATAACTTCTATAGTCTTTGACATTTCTTTTGTATTAATGTCCTGTGACGTTAATCACACACGGCGATCTGATCCCAAACTAAACAAAGCTTGTACTATGGAAACCAAACAACTGATATACTACATATACCTACTATTTTTCTTTTGTTAATACATACTTATATAAATAATTACGCCCAGACTTGGGACAAACAGACATGTTAATGCACACAAATTAATATCTGTCCTGGATGGGAATCGAACCCACGAACTGCGGCGCTAAAAGCAACCATTTACCAACCACGGTAAAACATTAAATGCATAAAATACATGATCGAGTTTATAGAGTTATACGATCTTTGATATTTACAATAATAATTACAACAATTATCGGCGAACAGTGAGCGCTCTGATGCCAGTCTCAATGGAGATTAGCCAATTGCGGCAGGACATATTATAGTGCACATGTGTGTGCGCAAACACAGGGCACATTCTATTCCAACACTCTCATGTTCCGATGGGACGACTAGCGACACGAATGGAAAGAGGTCATGTATAGGACCGAAAGCTTTGCGTGCTCTCTGAGGCAAGGGGGTGTAATACCGCGAACTCCCAGACTTCGGGCTGATACTGGGAAATTTCATTTTACGATAAAATCACAAAATCACTTTTTGGCCCGACCCGGGATTTGAACCCAGGACCTCATTATTTGCGGTTGAACGTATAATAAACTCTGCCTAACCAATGGCTTATGAAGCGTGAATGTAATTACAAGGTAAAATATGCAACAAAATCATGTCCAGGTACTAGGCGCACAGCGAGCGCTGGAGGTAGACCGGTCGGCCGTGAGCCGGGTCAACGACCCGCGGGTTCATTGTCAAGCCGTGTCGTGTAGATCGAGATTGCAATCAGTGCAGTGTTAAGAAAACACTCTTAAATACTTATTGAAGCCTGGTCAAAAATAATTTTAGTTATTGTTCATTTAAATTTTGGCGAAAACTTCATCAAAGCATGGCTATCACTCTAATATTATAAAGGCGAGTTTGTGAGTGTGTGAGTGTGTTTGTTACTTCGTCAAGTCTAAACGGCTGGAGTGATTTTAATAAAATTTGGTATGGAGTTAGCTGACACCCTGGATTAACACATAGACTATCACACTAATATCATAAATGCGAAAGTTTGTGAGTGTGTGAGTCAGGAATTAGATAAAGTACATTTCTATTTGTCTTGTTCTGGGTGTTTTTTGTATATTGTCTCAATATATTAACAAAAAAAAGTAAATAAGACGCCAGCACATCAAGCTACCCCTATCTGTCAAATTTCTTTTATAGATTTACCACTTTATCACAAAAGCATAAGGTTCACTTTCAATTGGGGAAATTTGACAGATTGGGGCAGTATGATATGCTGGCGTCTGTACAAGCTAAGCTTAGTTTAAACTAGATGGCGCTGTATTTTATGTAACATCCCAGATCTTTATTTCTTATTGTAATGGATATATTATGCCCGTAAGTACCTAAACACTAATTCGTTTAATTTTCTTATACGTACTGTATATTCTTTTAAAGGACTTAAACAAAATCTTTCCATAGACAAAAGAAAGACAACATTCCCGCCGCCGCCATATAAGAGCAAACGGCGTTCCTTTGTAATTTAAATGGCGCGCGGTAGGCCTAACGACCACAGATTAAAAACACTTGCATAGATTATAGAAGATAATGGCTGTTATTAGTTGGTAGTGACGAGTTAATAATTCTAGTTTTTATTGTAAGGTTATATTTCTAATGTTTGAGTGTTGTTTAAAATTATATTTATCAGTGAGTCGAAATATATAAGAAAGAAAGAAAGAAAATATCATTTATTCATTACCAGGACGGACATAACAACGAAATTATACAATAACAGAAAAACAAACAATGAAAATCTTATACTTAATATTCCGTAGTCCGTTCTAGGTGAAAAGGCATCTATCTCAGCATTGGCCGTCGCAATATTGCGACAGCGCTGATATTCTGATAGCGCCCGACTGTGGGGTCCACGGATAGTTAACCCCCATTACATACTATAATAAAATGAATTAACAGATATTTGATAAACTAAATACATTAATGATACAAATAAAAAGAGTTTAATATAGTGAAGAAGATAGAAATATGTAGGTACCTAAGTACCTATGTCGAAAAAAAAATAACATTAAATCACAAAATAATAATATAAATGAGATTCATACAATTTCAATTAGATAAAATAATTTAAATTCTTGATTATCATCGAATACATTTCATACACTAACATATGTGATTCTGAATGCTATATTTAGCGGAATCAGGGGCAAAAAAAAAATTACACCTGATATCATCACCCTATCTCATCGTGAGGGTCGTAGAAGTCGACCCGAGGGAATATCTACCAGAGGATGGGCAGCAGCTTCCTTCTGAGTACTATGACCATCTTACTGCGATCGCCAACCCGTCTGCCAAGCGTGGCAAATATGGCATGTCCCCCAAGATAATTCATAGGGGAGCCTTCTACAGAATTGAACTTCTTTCGACTGTACTAATGAAAAAAATCGTTAATATTTTCTATGGAATACCCACCGTACATGAGTCCAAAGTAATCATTGTTTTGTTTGTAAGCCTCGTCTCGTTCAAGGCCGAACTCATCACGACTAAGTGCCCGTTCAGTGACTGCCCGCGTAATTGCCATGTCACTGACTATGTTCTGATATTTTGATACTCATTATATTAATAATAAAGTCGCTTAATTTAAATTTATAAGTCCTGTATTATAACCAGCTGTCCCCCGCGGTTTTACCATCGTTAAACTTTATAATATTATCTATAAAAGTAAGTATTTACAAAAGAAAAGTAGTACAACAGAAATGGGATATCATAAATTTAATCGTCCGGCGGGTCTCGAAACTGCGCCATCTACCAATCCGGGGTAGGCGCTCTGCGTTAAGCTACGAACGATACTCACTGGCAGATGTACATATCAGTCGGCCATGTAGAAAACAAACCCGATGGATCCTCCGGAAGGATGTTAGCAAGGGAATCCTAAATTTGATCTGCCGTGTGTATCGTTCATAGCTTAACGCAGAGCGCCTACCCCGGATTGGTAGATGGCGCAGGTTCGAGACCCGCCGGACCATTAAATTTATGATTTCCCATTTTTGAGATTAGATTAACGCTTTGCATTGCGAATAATTATATAAATATCAAATTTAGTAGCGCGTGGAGTCTTTTCTTTGATTTAAAATGTATAATTTAAAGACGAACTACAAAAAAAAAATATATTAAGTAGAATTAGAAAATCACGTTTTATAACCGTAAGTTCTTTCTGTAATTAAAGGTGAAATTTTATTAAATAAAAAACCCGCTCTTTATCAAGTAAGGCCAGTAAAATTGTTCCAATTAAAAAAAATTTAATAAATGTATCAGTTTTTTTTTCAATTCAAACTTGGATAGATTTTATAGTGATAGAATCCACGATAATATTTTCACTACATATGGCCTTTGCGTCTGTTACAGACAATTTACGGCGCATTGTCTGAGAGACATTTCTTTTGGTTCTCTGCTTAGTTTGGGATGTGTGTAAGTCATCCCACGATATTTATTAATCGAATATTTTTTAAAAGAAGAAGTGGAATCACTTTTTTTCAACTCCTCCCTGTTTCTTTCTGATTAAATTTGTTACGGGATCCAAGACAGCCAAAGCGATTCCCCGGGACATGGCTGAACCTCACCGCTCAGTGTCATTTCTTTATAAGCCACTGTTGATCCTGGCTTACAGGTGTTGCTGTGGTGGGTAAGAGGGAGGGACTAGGCCCGTATATAAAAGAACATTATATTAAAAGCGTAGTATTTCGATGGGATCAGATGTGACTTCTGTAAATCTGATAGCCGTGTGTGAATAATGTCCCAGAATACTATTAAATGTAGTTTCGAAATTCATCATTTCAGCCAAATTAGGCCACGCTTGGCAGAAGAGTTGGCGATCGCAGTTTGATGGTCATATTCATTTATCATAGTTCACAGAAAAACGCTTCTGCCCGTTCTCAGGTAGGCATTCCCTCGGACGACTTTTACGCCCCCACGGGATGAGATGGGGTGATGATATTCTACGCCGTCACCACACAGAAAAGCTGAGCTTCATAGCTCAGTGTCATTTCATTGTGTGCCACTGTTGATCCTGACTTACAGGAGTGTGTAGTCCCGTATATAAAAGAACATTATATTAAAAGCGTAGTTTTTCAATGGGATCAGATGTGACCTCTGTGAATTGGATGGCCGTGTGTGAATAATGTCCCAGAATATTAATATATGTAGTTTTTATTTTTGAAATTATATTATGCACCTTATGCACAACAGTAAGCTCGTGTCACAAAAGCTTAAAAGTCGAAAAAGCTTCCTGAAGTGTGTTTCCACTTTCTGGCGAACGGTCTAAGACACGGCTCAAACTGTGGCGAGACAGTGCTTGCCTACCCACCCCATTCGTCCCTCCAGCTGAAAACCTTCCGTCTGGACACAAGTTGCCGTGGCCAACCTGGAAGTTCCTGAACTGACTCCGGACCCAAGTTGGGTGAAGCAAGGATAACTTGCTAAGGTGTGGATTTTTAAACACTGACATTAACACCATATTTATATTGCAAAAAAGAGCTGTAAGAGCTATCTATAATCTTGGCCCGAGAGTGTCTCTAAGAGAAAAGTTCAAAGAGGTTAACATTCTAACTGTACCATCTCAGTATATATATGAAAACTTACTATATGTGCACAAAAATATCGATTCCTTCTGTAAAAGGAGCGATACACATAATGTAAATACTAGATATAAGAATAATCTCATATTGCATACTACCCGTCTCCACAAAATAAGTAACTCTTTTATGGGGCAATGTATAAGATTCTATAACAAACTTCCCAATGATATTAGAGAATTGTCTACGAATAAGTTTAAAAGAATTATTAAAGCCAAATTGTGTAGCAGGGCATATTACAAAATTTCTGATTATTTAAGAGATAAAAGTGCTTGGGATTGAGTTGTTCTGAGTCAACACACATGATTGTAATTAATCTTAAGTATATTTTATTTTAAAAAAGGATTCCTACTGAGTTTTCTGGCAGTGTTTCTCAGTAGCTGCCACGTCATGCACTGCACGGTAGGGTAAAAAAATATGACGATTCCACATAAATGTAATTTTTTTAAGGAATAATGATTTTCGACTTGACTTTGACTAAACATTTCCAACCTAGAGTGCAAGTGTGCTTCTGTCCCTCAAACTATGGCACACTTGTTAACATGTACTGCGTGTCCTAATGCCTGCACGTTACAAGACCTAATAGACGCTACTGACAACGCTCAACTCGTAGCTGAATTCTGGGCTGACTTAATTTAGATTGCCATCGACACGCTAAGAAGAAAATACAAATTATGAAATGTTGTCGATTCTCCGTACTTACGCTATAGGTACATCGGCAGTAGTAACGTATTAATTTATTTCAGCAAATATTTATCTCCCAGCAACTACTGATCTCCTGGTAATTAGGTCAGAGAGACACGCGATATCCGCCGGATACGTCGCGATCGGTCACGCCTTGAGCATTATATATATTCTCCAAGATAGAGTATATCTCGTCGCTTGCTTCCCTGGTATGTTTATTTTTTGCGCAATGAAAAATATAATATTTGCGGCAACTAATTTTTCATATTTTTCACTGCTAAGCTGTGGAACAACCCTCCCAAATGATGTGTTTCCATACTGATATAATATGGGTTTGACTGCCTCGTTGGACTAGCGGTAGCGTGTTCACCCGCAGGGAACGAGGTCCTGGGTTCAAATCCCGGGTCGGGCAAAAAGTGATTTTGGGAGTTTTCTGCAAAAAGAAAAAATTCTCAGCATCAGCCCGAAGTCTGGGAGTTGTATCATACCCCCGTGCCTCGGAGAGCACGTAAAGCCGTCGGTCCTGTACCTGACCTCTTTCCGGTCGCCTAGGCGTCCCATCGGATCATGAGAGTGATGGAATAGAAAGTGCTCCCGTGTCTGCGCGCCAACTTGAGCACTATAATATGTCCCGCGCAGATGGCTAATCTCTGTTGGGACTGGCCGCCGTGGCCAAAATTCGGCTAGGAGGACATAATTATCATTATTAAAAAAAAAAAAAAAGACTTCGAAGCTTTTTAGTGGAGAAATCATATTATGACTTAAGTGGCTATTTGAAGGAGAAACATTTTTAGGTTAGTTTAAATATTTTCTATGTATTTACTCCTATATACTGCATTGTGTATTATTTTAAAATTGTATGTAGCGGTAGATCGTAAAAATTTTGTCTTTTGCATGCCTACATGGTAAAATATGGCTGAACTTGATACCTATGTTTTTATATCATCTATTACTGTTACCCAAATTATATATATATATATATATATATATATATATATATATATATATATATATATATATGTGCAAAATAAAATTATCTTTTTCTTTATTATTATATGGGTTAGAATGAACAAGCATCTTATGAGTAAGCGCAGTCCACTTTCGACCACATCTTCACTCACCATCAGTTGAGATCATGGTCAAACACAAGTTGCATGAAAGGAATCGACTGATTCACATATTCAGCCTGATATTGTCCACTGCTGGACATAGGACTCCTCCAAAAGTTCAATAACGTTGCCATTTGTAGGGTATTGTAGTAACAGAGTTGGCCGACCACGTCTCACACGCGGCGCGTTTGAACTGTGTGACTATGAAACGCAACCACTATCTAGTGTACTTGTAAGCGCGCGCGTTTGGACGGCGCCGCTCGCCGGCGCGACTCTGAAATCAGCCTTAGTCGCCTTTTACGACACCCACGGGAAGGTATGGAGTGGCCCTGTTATTCAAAATAATATATATATTCCTGATATACAGTCCGTTTACAGTTATGATTTTGCTTGCCTAGAGTTTGAGGAACTCAAACTGAAGGTAAGCATAAGATCATGTAGTAATCGATCAGTAGAATCAATCTGTTTGAGGCCATCGGAAGCTGCAGCAGAGTCCGCTGACAGCCTCAAGCGTTGGTAATATACCTAGACGTTTTTACCGTTACCTCATCATTACAGCTAAATATGTCCACTGCTGGACAAGCCTCCCTCAAGAATCGTCTTGGGGGGGATATGCCATAATCGCCACGCTTGGCAGGCGGGTTGGCGATCGCAGTAAGATGGTCATAGTAATCAGAAGGAAGCTGCTGCCCATCCTCTGGTAGATATTCCCTCGGGTCGACTTCTACGCCCCCCACGGGATGAGATGGGGTGATGATATTCTGATTCTGATATTTGTCGCCGTCACCACACAGCACCAGTTACCGTTACCTAGATGTTAAAGATTGTGTTATTTTTAAAGATTAATGTTAATGTTTGCGGTGAACCATATTTATAAATAAAATAAAATTTGAAGTAGTCCTAATAACGTGTGGTAACGGCTTAGTTATTTTATTATAGTAATATTAGAATGAAGCTTACATTATAGATTTTCTGTAATGAATAGTTTTAGTTAACAATTTGTAGTGTATCACCTTACTTAATCCTGTTGCAAACGTTTTTATTTATTATTGTTTTTTTAAACTGGTATCACCGCGGGAGGGTCCTGGTGGCCTATATATAATACAGGTATTGTTAAAAACCTAAATCAGGCACCAGTCTCTCACAAAGTTGAACTAATTGAGATCTTCTAATGTAGAACCAGTGTGTGTTGCCAGTGATGACTTACGGAACAGAGATGTGGTCGCTCACTATGGGCCTTATCAGGCGGCTCAAGGTCACCCAAAGAGCAATGGAGAGGGCTATGCTTGGAGTTTCCCAGCGAGATCGAATCAGAAATGCTGAGATCCGCAGGGGAACCAAAGTCACCGACATAGCCGTTAGAATTGCCAAGCTGAGTTGGCAGTGGGCAGGGCACATAGCTCGTAGAGCCGACGGCCGCTGGGGAGAAAGGTTCTCGTGGCGACCACGAACCGGAAGACAGCGTGGGCAGGCCCCCTACAAGATGGACCGATGATCTTGTGCGGATAGCGCAAGACCGGCAATTGTGGAGATCTTTGGGGGAGGCCTTTGTCCAGCAGTGGACGTCTTCCAGCTGATATGATGGTGATTATGAATGTAGATCTCAATTAACTGTTCAAACTGTTCAACTTTTCTGATCTTTCAACTGTCTGTCTGTCACGGATTTCTTTAGTTAAAAATCAATCAATATCATCTTGTGAGGAGAGAATAAATACTTTGATTATTTTTATATATTATACTTATATGACATCATAAGGGTATTTTAATGCTAATATAGCTCATACTACATTTGGGCTACAAAGAGAGAAATTTTCGCACAATCCTGACAAACAGCCTTCTGCATGTAACTCTCCTGCCAGATATGAAGTCCTAAACTTGCAATGTTGATATTCAGAGACTCCATTTGTGGATATAACAATAAATATGATCGCTGGCCTTTCGATTCTCCATATTTGCGCATATTCAAAGCTTAAATCAAGATATTTTGTTTTTTTTTCTTTTTCTGTGTGAGAGATGTTTTCATTATTATGGAGAAAGATCAAATAAAGGAGAAGGGAATGACTCCATACATTCCTGGGCCCAGGTGTTAATTGAATCAAACTAGCCTTATTTGTGAGGGGATATAATAACAAGACCTCACTGAAATTTTGGTTAAATTTGGCTATCCAGGAATCAAGTTAAATGAACTATAGTAAAAGTGAGGTTAAATTATAACATTGTAGTTTTTTACAAAATATTTTTGAATGGCTTCGGTTGTGTTATGGTTTTGTGCATAGAGAGTGTGACATGTCGAAGATCTGGCACGTTTGGATCCCCCGCGCCCCGGGCAGTCACTACAGACGAAGAAAACCACAAATAAAACATGGAAAATACTTGCGCACTTAAAACGAAAGACAACAAACGAGTGACAGTCAAAGAGCATGTAAAGGCTGTCAGGCAGAGAAGTGTTGCCCGAAGAAAAATTAAAGGAATACGACCCGCTATGAATCGATTCCACGAAAAATACTTGTCACTCGATTTTGAAATATAGTCTGAGATTATACCGATTTATTCTTAATCGGTTGCGAGCAATTCATCATTATTTTATGGATTATTTCGTTTCATAACTTTATTTAAGTTTTCTCGCTTCCTAGATAGAAACATGATACCATATTTTGTGATTTCCTTTAGAAAAATATATCGGCTTTTTAAAGCACATTTCGACTAGTTAACTGCTGGGCCCAGAAGTTTCCTTCTCCTTTATGGTTCACAATATATTTAATACAATGGGTCTACTAAGTCAAAACCGAAAAAGCAGTATTGGCTTGTTAAAAAAGAGATTAAAATATGCACTGATGTAGTAATTAAGTACATAATTATGATATCTGTTGATAGTTATTATGATTAAGTACCTTATTAGTTGATATTTAGTATAATATATAGAGTAAAGTAGGTTTAAGTAGTAGAATAAGAGCGCTTCTCGCCGTTAAACCATAAAGTTTGGCAAGTGTAAAAATGTATTAGACCTCAGTTACTACATATTTCAATATATAAATAAATAAAAAATACGGTATTGTTATATCCACAAAGAATGTCTTTTCAATTTGTCTGTGAATGGGGATATCGGGATGATGTTATTATTATTTGCAGATGGCTACTAATTTGTTAAATAAAATACGGGCCTGTTGGCGTCGTTGGCAAATGCTTGCTTTTCACCCCGGAGGTCGTAGGTTCGATTCCTACCCAGGACAGGTATTTGTGTGCATGAACATGTCTATTAGTCCTGAGTCTGGGTGTAATCCTACTAAAATTATAAACGCGAAAGTTTGTAAGTATGGATGGATGTTTGTTACTCTTTCACGTAAAAACTACTGAATGGATTTTAATGAAACTTTACAATAATATAGCTTATACATCAGAATAACACATAGGCTATAATTTTTAATGTTCAACATAGGTGAAACCGCGGTGCACAGCTAGTTATATATATAAGTATGAACCTATTTACATAAAATGTAGTATACGTGGTATTTCAGTTATCTGGTTTCCATACTACAAGCTCTGCTAAGTTTGGGATCAGATGACCGTGTGTGAATAATGTCCCAGGATATTATTATTATAATTTCGCTTAGCCTAAATAGGCCAGGGTAGAAGCCCTTAAAAATAATAAATTTTACTAAAAATAATAATTTTTTGAATTTTTCACATAAATTTTGAGGTTATGTGAAAAAAGTGTAAAGACAAAAGTTTTAGATCTTTTTATTACCTACAACTTTGCCATTTGACTTTTTTCGATAGGACTTTTAGTTTTGCCGGAAATCGAGAAAAACCGTTTTTTACCCTTAAAAACTCACCCCCATCCCCTTCCCGACCTCAGATCGCCCGTAAATTATTTTTCCTTTCATTTTTATAATATTCCCCTCCTTTTCTAATGGGTTTCATCCTACTATTTTTTTTTTGGTTTTAAAAATTATCGACCCTGGTCTAAAAGAAGTTTTAACGCTCAGTGTTCTATTGATATGACGGCACGCGTCTATTCCTAGGATGTACTACTTCTCTTATAAAGAGATTCTAAATATTATTGTTACGCATTCGATATAACAGATTGTTGACTCTACATGCGCAGGATTCATACGCGGATGACGTACAACAATGGCGGACGCAAAAAACGCGGCAAAAACAGAAGGCCAAGTGTAAGAATCTGCTATTATCACGAGTGTTGTTACGATGAGTTTAGATTCACGTCCGTTAAGAGGCTGATAATACTTGGTTTACGATTACGATGTTATGGAAATTTCCACAATTTTTTTAAATTTTTTCTCTATGTTTTGTGTACCAATTTTCTTATCATTTTAAACTTATGAATATCAGCGAATACTTGTTATTGGCCTTCATCCTCTATTGTATGTTTTTTTTCTGTTGTAGCTGTAGATAAGTTTTCTGGATGAATAAAATAAAATAAACAGACAATTATTTTTTCTTAAACCTTTTTACTGCTTAGAAAACTAGAATTTCAATCTTGCTACTCACTCAAAAGAAGCAGGAATGTGGTGATGATGTCTCTGATGCATACCAAAGCAAAGTCTTTAATACATTCTTGGTTGAAGAAGCAAGAAAAACGTACCTGAAATAAAGAAAAATGCATGAGGCCACAAATAAAACTACACACTTAATATAACATCACGAATAGTTCAATATACACTAATTCTACATAGTTGGAAATATTTTAGACTGGTATATTTAGAACTATATTGTAAAAAAATACACTTTCTACAAAAAATAATCCTTACAAATAATAATATTCAGGCATCAAAACCCATAGAAGTAACTATTTATAATATTTAGGGACAATGTCACACAGATCATCCTAGCCCTCAACTAAGCTAATCTTGTACTATGGGGACCAGGCGACGATATACATACTTATGGAGATAGATAAATACTTATATACATAGAACACATCCATGACTCCGAAACAAATATCCGTGCTCATCACACAAATATTTGCTCTTACCGGGATTCGAACCCAGGACCACCAACTTCGTAGGCAGGAGGACTACCAACTAGGCTATGGTGAAAATGAAAACTAATGATAATATGGAATACATATATGGCTTGTATTTTATAATTTTAATTTAATAGTTACTTGTACTATTGTTTTGATGCCTGAAACAAATTAATTTATTATATTATCATTATTATTTGTAAAATAAGACCCAAATGCCTTTTCTTTACTCCTGTTCCATTTAACCTGGAAGATATCGCACCTAGCGCTAAGGCCGCCATTGGTATCATGATAACATGCTCT
Organism: Pseudoips prasinana; assembly: GCA_951640165.1. Taxonomy (NCBI): domain Eukaryota; kingdom Metazoa; phylum Arthropoda; class Insecta; order Lepidoptera; family Nolidae; genus Pseudoips; species Pseudoips prasinana. The sequence goes on along the minus strand of OX621264.1, from coordinate 19,614,091 downwards.
TAGTTCTTTATTTGTAATGTTTATAGTGTACCTACAGACGCCAGCACATCTAGCTACCCCAATTGTCAAATATCACCAGCTGTCAAATTTCTTTTACAGATTTTCAACTTTATCACATAAGCATAAAGTCCACTTTCAATTGGGGAAATTTGACAGATTGGGGTAGCTTGATGTGCTGGCGTCTGTACAATAAAGAGTTATTTACTTACTATATACCATGAATATTAATTCTAAATATACCATTTTAAAAGAGTCCCAGATCCAATAAAATTCTTAAATAAAATTGTGTTGAAGTTGACTGCTTAAATATAGTGTTATTAGTTCTGCCTCAGCCATACCCAATAATCGTCGAATAATATGCTTCGTTGTTTCAGCGTTACTCCAGAGATTTAGGCGCTATCAATCAAATTGGTGTTTTTCCGAAAGTGTATAACCATACTAGGAAGATGAAGTAATTAAACATATAAGCCAAATTTGACCATATTTTAAAGCATATAACTAATTTTAAAACAGTATTCAATTGCCTACTTTCGCTCGACAGAAAAATATCACAAAGTCACCTCTGAAAAATGCTTAGATCAAAATAGTTTATACACATTTATTTATTTATGTTGTGGTGTTTTGTTTGGCAAATCAGCGTTACAGTAATAGGTAATTATTATTTACTGTAACATTTGCTGAGGTAGACGCCTTTCCTAGCTAGTACTTATAATGTTGCATGCTTCATAAGTATTATATAAACTAAACGCAATTAGTTATATCGTCTTAGATGTAAACTAAATTAAGGATTATCTGTGCTTGTTGGGAATAAATCTTTTTTTTTTTTTTTTTTTTTTTCTTAATTACTTGCTTTTCGCGCTGGAGGTCGTGGGTTCGATTTCGACCAGACCAGATATTTGTGAGAAAGTCGTCCTCAGCTGGACAAAGATCTCCACAATTATCGGTCTTAGCACAAGACCAAGACAGTGGTTACCATAGTGTCAGAGTTGTTCAAGCCGCCCAGTAAGCCACTGGCTTAACGACTGTTGTCTAATAACGACAACCGGGACCGACAGCTTAACGTGCTCTCCGAAGCACGGAGACGCTCAGAAATTAAACCATTTCGGTGGTCACCCATCTATGGACTGACCGCGAGCCTAGTTGCTTAACCTCACTGATCACTTACGGACCAGTGAGAGCATCTAGCTATGAGCAATATTAGTCGTCCGCATTGGTTCACCGATAGAAAATAACGTAAACTCCTTCATTTTGTAATCGGTAAAGAAATAATCAAAGAGTTCGATTACCAGGATATCAAAAAATGCAAGAGATTACATCATTTTATTTCCTGGTATGTCGACCCACTTTATACTATCGTATAAAAATGCATGATCGATACTTTTGTTTACAATACGCGCTAGAAACGTAAACAGTTCACAGATTGTTTGTATAAGCAGCAATGAATAAACTACGCTGGCATTTTTATTAATATTAACTCTTTAATGAAGTTGGCTGATTGAAATAACGTGAGTTTAAATTCAAGGTGTAAATACTACATATTAAATATAAGTCTAGTACTCAGTTGAGAAATGGTAGCTAGGCCTTTTCCACCTCTGCTACCACCATGTCATCCAAATTACGCCCACAGCTGGACAAAGTCCTCCCTAAAGAATGGGGAGATATGTCATAATCGCCACGCTTGGCAGACGCGTTGGCGATCGCAGTTTGATGGTCATAGTTCACAGACGTCACGGTCATAGTACATAGAAAAACGTCGCCGCCCGTTCTCTGGTAGGTATTCCCTCGAGACTATTTCTACCCCCCACGGGATGAGATGGGGTGATGATACTCTACGCCGTCACCACACACCGACCTTTTCCCACTGCTATAAAATAAGTGATAAATTCTTTTTGTAATCGGTTAATAATAATAATAGTGTCCTCTTGATCGAATTTCGGCTATAGCGACCAATGAAGGGTAACCATTTATTTAGGAAATATTATATAAAAAAACACGGGTGCATCTATATATTCCCACACTGTGGTGTTTGGATATTACTGGCAGACACCCCCGGAAAGAGATCAAGTGCAGAATCGACCGCCTTACATACATTCCCAAGTAAATTCCTAGGCTGCAAATTATCTTGACAAAAATCTCAACGGTACAGACGCCAGCAAATCAAGCTATCTCAATCTGCCAAATATCTCCAATTGAAAGTGATCCTTATAGTTAAGTAAGAAAGTTGAAAATCTATAAAAGAAATTTGACAGATTGGGTTAGCTGGATGAGCTGGCGTCTGTACATTTTTTTGCTCAATGATATTTGAACCTAGGACCTCATTATCTGTGGTTGGAGAATAAACCAATGAGGCAGTCATCAAGTAAAAGTTAAGTGTCAATTAAGTATGAATGCATACTGCTCCTCTCCTAAAGATCTTCATAATTGTAGGTTTTGCGCTATCCGCATCCAGTGGTATTCGGGGACCCTCACAAGATGATAAATATTTGGTGGTAGGTTTGGTATTATATCCATTTGCATTTTCTTCAAACATTCAAATTGACATTAAAACGTAACAACACCTCACACAAAAATACATAAGCTAAGGCCCACAAAACCGACGACATATGTCAATCTGATAAAACTTCAAACATCCGCCACCACAATAATCATTGTGATTTTATTCTTCATTCCGACGCAACGGTAGCCTTCAACTGTGTAACACCCGTATTTTGACGTTGTACACGACTGTTATTAAGTACACACCTCGCTCCTATACCCAAGTACTATACCTCTCCCTCGCGCATATCAGAATATAAAACGAAAGTTATATAAGCGTGAAGGAGATAGGAATACCTGTTGGGCGCCCCCAGGGAAGAATCTTAGGACCTTTATTCTCTTTTATACATTGTTAAAGTTTTCAAAGGGTTGTTTTGGTAACGCGCGACATTTTTTCTGTTCTTATTGTGCCGAGAGCACTTTCGTATCTGGGTTAATTAATTTTCTGTGACAATGGCATTGTAATTGTTTTAAAGTGTTTGTTAGTAGGCTCTTTGCCAAAGTTTATTATTTATTTCTGAAGGAGGCCACGAAAATTTTAATTTATTATGTAAGTATTAGAGTCGTAAATCAGTTGTTTTTATCAAGGTTCATGGAATTGATATATTTATTTTAGATTTATCTAGCTTTAGTTTATAAAAAGTTTTACCGAGCACTAAAATAAATAAATAACCTGGAATCAATCAGATTCCATATTTTTTGTGCCACCGATCGAATCCAATTGAAAATGGAAACTATCCAAGGATCTACTGAAACACACCAAAAAAATCAAATAATTCATGAAAAGGTGTGAAAAATTTTGATTACGTATTCTCTCGATGTTTTTAATAATTATTCTGCTATATTCTGGTATTAGAACCGGACCAGGTTGTTCAAATTTGTTTCACTTTCCACCAGAGCCGAGTGGGAGACAGAATGATATAACGAGACCAGATGATCTTAAAACGAGAGAATCGCAAGTAGACACGCCAGCTACAAACACCAAGATTATAGTTTAAGAGTCCTATCAACAGTTACCTATTGTTGATAGGACTCTTGGCAAAATAGAAAATGTTGTAAATAACTTCTGTTAAGTTCTCCGGTCAACTATTATATATAATTCTTCCTTTACAGTGTACATAGTGAGGAAAGGAATTCCAGTGAAACCCACAGCTTTTACCAATATCAAAAACATGTCGGAACATATTCTAACATGGTTTCTTTCTAGGCAACAGGTTGATAAAGCCGTGTAACAAAATGAACTACCTATATTTAATACTTGGTTCGGACTAAATTAATGATTAACCCGTCGTTCGTATCGTTTTAGCTCTTATTATAACGCAATAGAGTTTAAAATCAGTTGATAACTATTTATTATGTGATGATCTATCTGATTAAGGGTTAAGTTAACTAAAAGATTAGCACCTACTAATACTACTAGCTCTAGTATATCCATTGCTGTTTTAAACTCATATCTCCTATCTGTCTCTCATGCATAGTTATGGTTGTATGCCAGACGTCACTAAGAATGAGAATATTACGCCGGAGGTCGTGGGGTCGATTTCCACCCACCACAGATATTTGTGTGTATGAACATGTCTGTTTCTCCTAGCCTGAGTGTGATTATCTATATAAGTATGTATTTATAAAAGAAAAGTATTATATCAGTTATCTGGTTTCCATAGTAGAAGTCCTGCTTAGTTTGGGATCAGATGGCAGAGTGTAAATAATGTCCCAGGAGATTATTATTATTTAATATTAAAAAATCATAAGGAATGGAATCAGGCGATACTTTGGCCAAATCCATAACATTCAAAATACAAAATTAATATGCAGTATTAAATCCGCTAATTGTATAATAATTAAACTATTAGCGGAATTAACACTACTTATAAATGTTGTATTTATAACCAAAAATTAATTTAAAAATGTATGTTTAGTAAGAAATAAAGAAAATAAATAGGTTTATACCCAACAAGAACTAAGTTAAAGATTGTCTAATCCTTATCTACTAAACCTTGCCTTGATCCTCAAAAAGAACAATATCTTGGGACAAATAGGCAGAGCCTGTACTACGGCAAACAGACAACTGATGGACATACTTATATATTTCAAAAGTATTACAGATAAATTACATCCAGACACAAAACAAATAATCGTGCTCACCACACAAATGAAAGAGAAAACAAGATGCTACAGGAGTTGCAGTAGTGGGAGGGACTAGACCCGATAAGCTGTACCTTTTTGAAGTTATACTTCTTTTGGCGCGATGGAGAAAAATGATGAGAGTGAATTTTTACGATGCGCACCGACACAAAAAAATTTTACAAGTTGAAGTTAGTTCTAGGTGGTATGACAGTGAATTTTTACGATGCGCGCGCAGATGCGCGCGCAAGTAACAGCATGAAGTTAGTTCTAGGTGGTATGAAAATTGATAACTATGTTCAAGTTGTATATTAAGAAGTATAACTTCTAACGCGTGTACATAAGTACACACAAGTTTTTTGAAGTGAAAACTTCTTTAGTTGGTAAACTCGCGTCAGGAGTCAGGACACGTGATCTGATAGAATATTCGTAACACGGAGGGTCGTTTTTTAAATTCACACTGGCCATTTATACACTCACATGGCCGCAGCATTTAGTTCTTAATTATGTTAGATTTTTTACAGCTGACTAACTAAATATAGTATTATTTTTTTAATTTGTTCCCTCCATAGAGAAGGAAGCAATTACTATGAGTCTTTACCGCCCAAAGGTGGGAAGTTTGGGCGGTAAAAACTCATAGTAATTGCTTCCTTCACTATGGAGGGAACAAATTAAAAAAATAAAACTAAGTTTAGTTAGTTATTGGGACTAGTCCCTCCCTCTTACCCACCACTGCAACTCCTGTAAGCCAGGATCAACAGTGGCACACAATGACATGACACTGAGCGGTGAGGTCAGCCATGTCCCGGGGAATCGCGACAAGTGCCTTGGATCCCGCAACGAATTTAATCAGAAAAAAAAACCGGCCAAGTGCGAGTCGGCCTCGCGCGCGAAGGATTCCGTACCATTATCTATAAAAACGAGCAAAAAAACTCACGTTTGTTGCATGGGAGACCCCTTAAATATTTATTTTATTTTGTTTTTTAATATTTGTTGTTATAGCGGCAACATAAATGATTCATCTATGAAAATTTCAACTGTCCAACTGTCACGGTTCATGAGATACAGCCTGGTGACAGACAGACAGACAGCGAAGTCTTAGTAATACGGTCCGTTTTACCCTTGGGGTACGGAACCCTAAAAACGGAGGAGTTAGAAAATGAATAGTTCCAGTTTAAAAAGCTACAGCTTATTCGTTTACACAGTATATCTATGGGCCTTTGTATTCATAGTATCTTATCGCGGCGGGTATAGGACACCCTTTCCGTTAAACAACAGGTAGGAGCTTTGACAGGTATTGTAAGACGAGTGCGGACGATTTACTCCTCGCGAGCCGCTCGATGTAGGAACAAAAATTTGTATACAAAACCAGTATGGGCGCAAGTTATTAGTAGTTTGCGTTACAGATCCTTTTAGAGTTTTATTTGCTCGCATCTATACCAGACGATAGAGACGAGCATAATCTACCACTAACTTAACGATTATGTGGTGTTTGCCATGGGTTCAAATCCCGTGTTGGGCTAAAAAGTGATTTTGGGATTTTTCGGAAGATTTTAAGAAAATTTTCTCAGTATCATCCTGAAGTCTGGGGGTTGGCGATATTAACATCCTCCTGCCTTGAAGATCATGTGAAGCTGTCGCCCCTGTGCCTGACCTCTTTCCGGTTGTGTTGCTAGTTATCCCATCAGATCATGGCATTGATGGAACAGAAGGGGGCACCTTCGTTGAACACACATCCCGCACAGATGGCTAGAGTCCATTGAGACTAGCCCCCGTGGCCAAAATTCGACCAGGGGGCTACCGCCTAATTCGCCGGTTATCGTGATCGTGATCGGCGTTCAAATATATGATGATTAAAAACGACTAAATCATTCATTAAATCGGCTTCCGTGAGCACATATGACGTCATAATAATATCTCTAGACATAATATCTCGGGACAATACCACACAGATCATCCTAGCCCCAAACTAAGCAAAGCTTGTACTATGGGTACCAGGTGACGATATACATACTTATATAGATAGATAAATACTTATATACATAGAAAACATCCATGACTCAGAAACAAATATTCGTGCTCATCACACAAGTATTTGCACTTACTGGGATTCGAACCCAGGACCACCAGCTTCGTAGGCAGGAGCACTACCAACTAGGCTACGGGGACCAGCTAATGGTCCCAGAATCGATTTACAACGTTGAAGCTGATAGATCGAATGATTTAATATAATTTTTAACCTTCATCTATTTGAATGCTGAACGTGTGGTGCAGCGGCTAAGACACTCGCCTCGCCGCTTCGTGTCGCGGGTTCGAGTCCCGCGCCGGACAACTATTTGTGTGACCCACAAGTAGTTAATAATAATAATAATATGTATTTATTTTCTCTTCACAAACAGTACGCTTACATTATAATAATCTAATACGGAATACTTCATTTGTGAGAGACTGGTGCCCGAGATAGGTATTCTAGGAATACCTGTGTTACAGGTCACCAGGCCCCCTGATCTACTTATACACTTAGATCTTATATTAGACTAGGTGATTTACAAGATATAACGAAGAGATATACAAAAACATAGGTAAGTAATTACTAAAGTAGCCTATTGTAATGTGTGTGTGTGGGTGTGTGTGTGTGTGTGTGTGTGTGTGTGTGTGTGTGTGTGTGTGTGTGCGTGTGTGTGAGTGTGTGTGTGCGTGTGTGTATGTGTGTGTGTGTGCGTCTGTGCGTGCGTGTGTGTGTGAATGTGCGTGCGTGTGTGGTTGTGTGTGTTTATGTGGATGTGTGAACAGTATGTGTGCTTGAGTGAGACTGGAAGCGTGAAAGTGATTGCGTAAAGAATTCGCTGAAGTTAATGTTTAAAGTAAATAGTTTTTCCGTTCTATGATAGTCAAGAGTCTTTAACCAATTGGATATTGTCAGTTTGCAAGCTGATTTACGAAGTGGGAATATTGACAAGTATGTGTTAACTTTATTGTAGAGATATGGACCCAGAAAGCAGTAGAATTTGTGAGAAAGACTTGTTCGGAGAAAGCTAGTGGGACAGACATTGCCCTTTTTACGCTTGTCTTTATTCAGATTTGGGTCGTATACCAGTTGGGTATGTTGTTTCATTATAATGGCTAATATAAAGGACTGCCTTACTGTTAGAATGTCCCAAGTCTTATAGAGTTCGTAAGTTGGGTAGCGGAAGGGTAAGCCCGCTCCAACTTTCAGCACAGCTCTTTGCGCCCTTTCAACTTCAAGTAGGTGGACTTTACCTGCGTCTGAGTTGTTCTGAGTCTGGATGTAATTTGTGTCCGTCTAGATATGTTTGTAAAGTACCCCGCGACACAGGGATTATATTCTGTAATGCGGACGTTGACTTTATATAAAAAAAATATAAATATTTTGAGGTACACGGTTCAAATACCGAGTCGGATCAAAACGCAATTTTGGGGTTTTTCTGATAAGAAAAACTCCTTAGTATCAACCCGAAGTTGTGCATCCCTGCCTTGAAGAGCACGTAAAACTGTCGGTCATGTACCCCACCTCTTTCCGGTCGTGTCGCTAGTCATCCCATCAGATCATGAGAGTGATGGAATAGAAAGTGCCTCTATGTTTACGGACATATTAATATGTCACGCCCTGATGACCAGACTCAATGAAGACTGGCCGCCGCAGCCGACATTCGACCAGGAGTACATTATTATCTACCAGGCTCTCATAATTACAGAAGAGCTCGCACCTATCTTAACCATCTTGTTTATAAAGGGAACAATGGAATAAAGCAACGTTGCCGCTGCGTGCGCGCAAGCTGGCAACATCGCAGATGCAAGTCACCCTCGCAAACAGGGGTAGCTTAGTATGTCAGGGAAATTGAATTAATTTTTAACATCTATTATAAGTAAAATGTTGCGTAGATGGTCAGATGACTTTGGAATAACCTTAAATAAAATATAAAAAATAAAAAAGGTTTTTATTCACGTAGACTATTAAAATGCGCTTGTAAATAGTCAGAACATGTTCGCAGTAACATATAATTAATTTATAATTATTTCTAGGTACATATAGATATTTAGGTACACGGATTGTAGGAAATAATTTACAATAAGATTTATTTTATTTTATAAAATAAAACTTATTGTAAATTATTTCCGATATTAAGCTAACTAAAATTAAGTTATTGTCAAGGATCATGTGTAGGTTTAATTATCTAAATTTTAGCTATATTTTTACTACATATTGTCTGAATGAGAACAAATTTTAAGTGGAGTTAGTAAATCTATTTATTGGTAATACGCATAATATTGCTGTTAAATTGGCTGGACGGTATTATTTTTTGAGGGTTTTGAGGTTCGGTAAACAAATAATAATTAATAATAACCTGGGACATATTCACACACAAACATCTGATTCCAAACTAAGCAGAGCTTGTACTATGGAAACCAGATAACTGACATACTATTTTTCTTTTGTAAATACATTCATATACTATAAGTAGGTATAGATAATTACACTTAGACTCAGGACAAACAGACATGTTCATTCATGCACACAAATATCTGTCCATAAAAACGACGTGACGTTTTCTAGACCTAGCAGAAAAAAGTTTTATTCACGTAGACTTCAAAAAAGCGCTTGAAATAATCAGAACATGTATGTAGTAATATAGTTAAGTATACATAAATATTTCGAGCTGGCGTCTGCCAGCACATCAAGCTACTCCAATCTGTCAAATTTCCCCAATTGAAAGTGAACCTTATGCTTATGTGATAAAGTTGAAAAACTATAAAAGAAATTTGACAGATTGTGGTAGCTGGATGTGCTGGCGTCTGTACATAAATATAGAAAGACCATGGAGCTATTACAGAAAGACCTTGCATGCGTAGTTTTCTATTCTTACTTTATTACTTCCAAAGGCAGTACAAAGTAATGTAAGCTTCCGAAACAATTAGCGCTCCTTACAACCAATCAAATCGATTACTTCATTGTTCAGTCGATCGTATGATAATTGCACATCACTTAGCATGTAATTGAGTTTTGTTACTTTACATTATCGTATGGGTACGCATTCCTGTTTAGGCTGCGGTGCATGCTTGCGCGAATCCCGTGATCTAGACTAAAGGTAGTTGTGGAAACACCGGTTTTTAGTCGGTACACCGGTAATCTACTGGGAATCCGACATACCCTGTCGCTTGCCCAGCGGCAGGGATCCGTAAAGGATTTCCCCACGGTAAAAAAAAAGAATGAAAGAAGGAAGAGAAAGAAGAAGAAGGAAAAATAATGGTAGTGCTCCTGCCTACGAAGCTGGTGATCCTGGGTTCGAATCCCGGTCAGTGCAAATATTTGTGTGATGAGCACGAATATTTGTTTCTGAGTCATGGATGTTTTCTATGTATATAAGTATGTATCTATCTATAAAAGTATGTATATCGTCTCCTGGTACCCATAGTACAAGCTTTGCTTAGTTTGGGGCTAGGATGATCTGTGTGACAATGTCCCTAGATATAATATAAAAAAAAAGAATGGGCACGCATTATCATCATCATCATTATATCAGCTGAAAGACGTCCATTCCTGATGGACCTGTTGGCGTGGTTGGCAAATGCTTGCTTTTCCCGCCAGAGGTCATGCGTTCGATTCCCACCCAGGACAGATATTTGTGTATGTCTTATCTTGTCTCAATGGCCTACTTCGTCTGAAGCGGACCTGAGTGCGTGTGATGCGCGCCTTAACGAATCTATGGCTGTGACTGACAGCTAAGAGTCAACTCTATCTACTTCCTTCCTTGTCTATGGTAGGGTCGACGCCGACGCAACTAGTATTTTGTTCAATCAATAACCAAGAAATTATTCATTTATTTTATATGAATATAGTATTTTAATATAGTATTATATTTATAGTATAGTATAATATAGTATTTTATTTACGTATATGTATGTGTAATAATAGGGAATATGATCATTAGCATATTTTTAGTTATTAGTATACCTTTTTAATTATCTGTTTTCTTCTTTTATGTCTATGTACCACATTTCTTGCACCGTCCCCGGAATTTTTAGACATTTAATTCCTATCCATCCTAAGGTTTACTGGAAGAAATCGCTTTATGCGATAAGACCGCCCATTGTACATTATAATTAATGTTTCATTGTTAAATGTTCTTTTATTTTTTGTGTACAATAAAGTGTAATTTATTTTATTTATTAACCATTGTACCTAATTAAGTGTACTAAATAAATGCATGGAACAAGGGAGCAACTTATCTATTATTCAAGACCCTAAACAGTGTGCATGAACATGTCTGTTTGTCCTGAGTCTGGGTGTAATTATCTATATAAGTATGTATTTACATCAGATAAATAATATACCTATGTAGTATATCAGTTATCTGATTTCCATAGTACAAGCTCTGCTTAGTTTGGGATCAGATGGCCGTGTATAAATAATGTCCAGGGATCTTATTATTATTATTCCTTGCCGAAGTCCTGCCCCAAAGATCTCCACAATTGCCGGTCTTGCTCTATCCGTATCCAGCCGCTTCCTGCGACCCTCACGAGATCATCGGGCAATCTTGTAGGGGGCCTGCCCACGCTGCGTCTTCCGGTTTGTGGTCGCCACTCGAGAACCTTTCTGCTGGAACAGCCGTCGGTTCTACAAGCTATGTGCCCGTACCACTACCACGTCAACTTCACTAACACGACAATTCTTAGAATTATGTCAGTTACTTCGGTTCGCCTGCGATCTGTGCCTCTAGCACGAGTTCCTGCAGTTTACTTACTCGATCACACGTACAGTTTCCTCCCATACATTGAGCACCAGCGCCTCTCGCGGAAACTATTAAGAACTAAAACTCTGGTGCCCAATGTATGGGACGAAACTGTACGTGTGATCGAGTAAGTAAACTGCAGGAACTCGTGCTAGAGGCACTGATTCGATCCCGCAGGGAAATGTCAAGCACAGCCCTTTCTTTTGCTCTTTGGATGACCTTGAGCCGTCTGATTAGGCCCATCTTATCTTATCTATCTTCTATCTATCTTTGCTTTGTTGGGGTGTACTTACGTACAGCACTTCGACCCTTCAGGATCAGACACCAGCACATCGAGCAACGTCAATCTGTCAAATTTCGCTAATTAAAAGTGAACCTTATACTTCTGTGATAAAGTTGAAAATCTATAAAAGAAATTTGACAGATCGGAGTAACTGGATGTGCTGGCGTGTGTACTATCCCCCTATGGTTTTTATTCTATCTCTAGAGCCCTGAATGAAGTCTGCACATAATCCAGTACGCTTCTTAGGGGTAGATCCTTGTAGTCTCGTGGTTCTGGATATGCCAGCCCCAGGATGGCCATTCTGTGTCTTGCCAACGCATCGCATTTGCATATTATAGGCAGCATTGTTTCATTTTCTTCACAGGTCCTGCAGATCGGGCTATTCGACAGTCCCAGTTTGTGTAGGTGATAGTTGGTGCCGTAGTGTCCCGTGAATACTGCTACTATCAGTCGTAGCTGGTTTCTGCTGTATTTCCAAAGCTTTTTGGACCAGCTTTTGTCTACTCCTTTTATGAGTTGTTTGGAGTGTTTTAGTTCCTTGATTTTGGTCCACATTTGGTTGTGTTTAGCTGTGGATTCATTTTTAAGGATTGCTCCTATTACATTTGGAGGAATCCCTACGCACGGTTCTGGTCCACAGAACTGACTTTCAGATCCCTTCCTAGCCGGTGCATCTGCTTTTTCGTTGCCTTCCATTCCTGTATGGCCTGGTACCCATACGAGTTTAACTTTGTTTTTAGTGCCAAGTTTGTTCAGAGCCGTGATACAGTTCTGGGTTAATTTTGATTCGATTTTGTGTGGCTTCTAATGTAGCCTGGTTGTCACTGAGTATGTAGATGGTCTTAGCTTTCGTCTTCCTATCTATGATCGTCTGGGCGCATGTTATTGTCGCATATGTCTGGGGATAAGGCCCATAGTGAGCGACCACGTCTCTGTTCCGTAAGTCGTCACTGGCAGCACACACTGGTGGAAGACTTTCGACTTGAGACACTGCGGTATTTGGCACCTTAACACTCTCGTTTTATATTGAAATTCGCAAAACAATTACAACTAGTATATTGCACTGCTACCCGTGCGAAGCCATGGCACGTTGCTAGTAAATATTTAAAAAGCCTTTTATACAATAGTGATAATTTGTTACCATATCTACCAAACTTATAAACACAAGGTCCGCCATAGTAATAATACCTTAATATAGACAAAACCACTCAGACAATATGTAGTAAAATGTAGCTAAAACAATAAATTTTGATAATTAAACTTAAACATTTATTCATTTATTTATTGTTCGAACACATTTACAACACTTTTACAGAAAATTCCAAAGCGATATTGTAAGCTATATGAAACATAATCTCTTTGGCTAACTAAATATCATTACTATTCTAAAATAAATTTTATAAATTCATGTTCAGTTTTCATGCAATGCGTGTACCTAAATATCTATGTTACTAGAAATAATAATGTATAGGTACTTAATTTTACTACTACAAACATGTTCTGATTACTTACAAGCGTTTTTTTAAAGTCTACGTGAATAAAAACCTTTTTTATTTTATTTTATTTACATAAGAAAGATTCATAACAAATAAGTCGTCCACCAACTCGAACCTCAATAGTGTCGTGTTTCTAACCACTGCGCTCAAGGTTATAAGCAAATGATCTGATATTTAACACCACTGTATTACATTAGTTGTTTACTATTTTAAAAGTATAACACGAGTCTTATGTTTGAGTGTATACAAAATAAATATAATAATATCTTAGAACACGGTCGCCTGATCCCAACCTAAGCAGAGCTTGTACTATGGAAACCAGATAAATGATATACTACATGTACTAATTTTCTGTTATAAATACATGGATAAATTACTCCCAGACTCAGGACAAACAGACATGTCCATGCACACTAATATCTGTTCTGGGCGAACCCACGCGATACCCCGTACCTCGGAGAGCACGTATAGCCGTCGCGGTCGGTCCTGTACCTGACCTATTTCTGGTCGTGTCGCTAGTCGTCCCATCGGATCATGAGAGTGATGGAGAAGAAAGTGCCCCTGTGTTTGAACACACACTTGTATACTGTATTATGTCCCGCGCAGATGGCAAGTCTCCATGAAGACTGGCCGCCGTTTCCGGAATTCGGCTAGAAGGAGATTATTTTATTATTATTATAATCAACCAACAAAACCGTTTGTGTCCGTCTATTATATGTTTGTAAAGTACCCCGTGATACAGGGATTAAATTCCATAGTGGGAGCGTAGTATTAAAAAAAAAAAACGACCTTGTCTTTTTATAATAATCGGAGTTTCTCATGACATTTTCCCTTCCCCACTGCTGTGCTAAGAGTTACCTAACAGAACAGTAGACTCAAGATCTAGTTTCACGCTTGACCGTTAACTTTTTTTACAGAACTTTCGCGAAATCGATCGATTGTACTTTCTAAAGTAGGCTGAATGAATAGCGCCCGTGCCTCCGGCTCATTTCGTTTTAAAAAGTTAAACTGTAACAATTGCGCAGACAATGAAACATCTAGAGAAATATGTAATTACAATTACAAAAAGGTTTTACTATCACTTTGTGACAATTATGTAATAAATTTCCTTTATCTGTATATATAAAAATCAATGCCAATTTTCGTTGTAATGTCAAACAACAGTGTAACTCAACAACGCCTTTACCGATTTGTCTAATTTTGGTCTTGAATTATTCGTGGGAGTCCAGGGAAGGTTTGTCCGTAGAAAATTTTAAAAAAGTCTTGAAAAGTGTAAAATCAACATCTTTTAGCAATTTAAAATATTTTTTTGTTTGAATAAATAACTTAATAATCATTTTTTGTTATTACAATGCCTTATACTTAACGGGTACAAATAATTAATATAAATAAACTCATTAGTTATTATTTTAGTCCTATGTGCTTGAATGCAATGAATTATTCATCCTTATCACCTGGATGAATGGTCATCTACCACCGTGCGTTTCACAAGACACTTGCTTTTAACTTCTGTGGGGTCGCTGGCCTTTTTAACCCCCGACGCAAAAGAGGGGTGTTTCAAGTTTGACGTCGATGTCTGTCTGTGGGTGGGTGTCTGTGGCAACGTAACTCTTAAACATGACCCGGAACACAAGCTTATCTTCCAGCAATGGACTATAATATGCTCAATTTTAATTAAAATCGTTGATTGTTTAAAAGTTTAGTAAAAAAAGAATAAATAATTCACATTAAATGAATTATTTCCTTAATAACTTAAAAAAAAAATTACAACGCCCACACTGGCTTATTATTATGTGAATCGGTATTTTTATTTTTGAAACCAAAGGCAAAAAACACCACATTATTAAAAATAATGTGTTGTTTTTTTGATAATAAATACAATGCTTAATCTTTTTTTAATTTATGATTTTAAACGACGTTATAAGAGGAGAATGTCCATTCGATAATTTTTTAATGTAGATATTATACACGATTTTTCCGTTAAATGCGAACCGATCTTGACATTCGAGATACCTGTATAAAAATTGTTAAAACCACCAAAATATATTTTTTACCTTTTTTGTTTCTTGTTCTTATTTTATTCGATGGGAACTGCTTCCTGTAATCTCCTATATAATTACTACCCCAATAATTTTTTATAAAAAAAATAAAAACAAGTTGGGTCTATGGTTTTAAAACACTAATGACATAACACACGTCACTTAGCTAAGTTATAGTGCTACAAACTTATCTGGCCCGGTGGCCAAAAGTAGAACTAACGACGCCAGTTTGAAGTGTCAATCAGCCTGTTATTCCATGACATTCCTGCCATTGATTGTTTGTTGCGCGTATTTATTTTTCTTTATGTGTTTTTAATTGTAAAAAATGCTGAAAGCTTTAAAAAGTGATGCGAGGAATGTTATATTACAAGTATTGAATTATATGAAGGAAGAAAAACGCCTTCAGGCACCAATTATACCCTTCAATAAGTTGTATGAACGCGTAGCTGCTGCTACAGGTTAGTGTTGTCAGCTTCTGAAAAAAATACGAAACTCCCCCTCGCATTTTAAATTAAAATACATATTTTAAATATATTCATTATTTATTTAATTTTTGCTATTTCCTTTGTAGGTATCCGGGAGCGATTTGTAAGAAAACTTGTGAAAGAAAAAGACCAATCAGATGCAAAAATTTATAGCAGATCAGAATATCGGTAGATCGAATTCTGAAATCCTATCATTGATTGCAGAAGCTTTTGATAAAATAACAGTCAATGAATGGTAAAAGCATTGCAATCATGTAAAAAAATATTGAAAATGTGTATCGAAAAAGGGATGGATACTTAGACGAGCTTTTCATCATTCATTTAGGTAGTGATAGTGAAAGCGAAAGCAGTGTTTCCGATAATGATGATGATGAAATGACTTCTGAATTAAACCATTCCGGTGACATAATAATACCTGGAGTATCTCCGTTAGAGAACACTCAGCATACATTTTATGTAAATGATCATAATTATTGTATAAAAATATAAAGATTTGTAATGACAGTATTTGTTTGCTTTTTAGTGAAGTAACATTTACGTTACAATGTGCATATTATTTTGACCCACTTTCTTGCAAAAAATAGTTACTAGCAACACTAAATGCGATAACAGCGACGCTGCCAGCGGGTCAGATAAGTTTGTGGCACTGTACGATTCGCTGACATTATCACCGGCACACGTCCGACATTCAAATGAACACTTATGGGCTACTAGCTGTACCCCGCGGTTTTACCCGAGTTAACCTTTATAAATTATAACCTATGTGTTAATCCAGGGTGTCAGCTAACTCCATACATAATTTTATTAAAATCGCTCCATCCATTTAGACGTGAAGAAGTAACAAACGTACACACTCACACACTCACAAAATTTCAGCTTTATAATATTAGTGTGATAGCAATGCTTCCGAGAGTGCCACTTATAAAACTTAAAATCATCGAAATACAATTTTAAGAAAGTACAGTATTCGTAATCTGTAACTTGTTCTTACTTTATTCGATGGGAACTATACTTCCTGTAATCACCCATATAATTTTTCCCCAATCCCCAATTCAGTTTTTATAAAAAAGATAAACAAGGCGGGTCTATGGTTTTAAAACATGAACTAATGACATAAGGTGACATAACTCACGTCAGTTAGTTAAGTTACGATTCGCTGACGTTATCACCGACACACGTGGCCGGCATTCAAATGAACACAATTTATGGGCTATTGACGACACGATTCACGACCACGACCACTTGACCTGTTCTACTGACGACCTACCACAACATTGACTAGTTTGACAAGTTTGTCTATTAACACTTAAATATGATCACCATAAATTCTAGCCAACATGGAAATTAAATTTATGAAATACTAGATGCACCACACGGCGACTTAATAACAGTAGTGTTGTTTTTCAAATGGCTTCATTCTAATAATTGCAATGAGACTAAATTTCGATAATTAAACCTCAACATAATCTCTTTGATAATAACTTAATACAAGCTAGCTACATATCATTACTATTATAAAATAATTTTTATTAATGTTTTCATACAATCCGTGTACTTCAATATCTATCTAACTGGAAATAGTTATGTATACTTAACTATATTACTACAAACATTTTCCGACTATTTACAAGCGCTTCTTAGGGTTCCGTAGACAAATGGCAAAAAACGGAACCCTTGTAGATTCGTCATGTCTGTCTGTCTGTCCGTCCGTATGTCACAGCCACTTTTTTCCGAAACTATAAGAGCTGTGCTGCTGAAACTTGGTAAGTAGGCGTATTCTGTGAACCGCATTAAGATTATTACACAAAAATAGAAAAAGAACAATAATTTTGGGGCGTCGCCATACATAAACTGAAACTCAAAAATTTTTTTTGATTGTACCCATACATGTGGGGTGTCTATGAATAGGTCTTCAAAAATCATATGGAGGTTCCTAATATCATTATTGGCTAAACTGTGTACTGTGCACGTAACTTCTAAAATAAGAGAATGATAAAACTAAAAAAATATATGATGTACATTACCATAGAAACTAACAACGAAAATTGGTTTAAACGAGATCTAGCAAGTAGTTTTTTTAATACGTTATAAACCGCAATTTGCTTTCATTTAATCAACTGAAATACTTGCTGCTACGGAACCCTTCATGTGCGAGTCCGACTCGCACTTGGCCGGGTTTTTTTTAAAGTCTACGTAAATAAAAACCTTAAATTAAATAGAAGAGATACCAGTTGGTCATGTGGAGTTTAGACACACATACTTAATACAATTTAATACTAATTAACTTTCAGCATGTACAGCTGAGTGACGTCCATTCCCACAAATAATTCTGGTCTTGCGCTACGCGCATCCAGTGACATTCAACTTCTAGGGGGCCTGCCCACGCTGCGTCTTCCGCTTCGTGTTAGTCTCTCGAGAACCTTACTGACCGGTGCGTTTCTATGAGCTATATGCCTTGCTTGACAATTTTTCGAGTTATATGCTTCTTATTCGTTACTGACCGTGACTGCTGAGTAATAGCAGAGGTTATGGGTTCGATCACCACACAGGCCAAATATTTGTGTGATTAGCACAATTATTTGTTGTGTGTATAGGTGTAAAATATTTACAACTAGCTGTGCCCCGCGGCTTTACCCGCGTTAAACTGTATAAATTATAGCCATGTGTAAACAGGTAAAACCTCTTTACGCCCGCTTGACTTCTAAAAATATATTTCGAATGACTAATCTCTTTAAAGTCATATCTTGACTTGAGTTTCTTACTGGTTATGATATTTACTTACCCACATTTATTTTGTTCTTAAGAATATTGTTTTTGTTAATTTATATACGTACCTTTGTGCGCCCTAATTATTAATCTTAGTTTTAAAAATTGTTTCTCAGTAAGTGAATTATGTACCTATACAATTCTTTATGAAAAATAAAGTTATTCTTAACCGTATATCTATATCAAAATCTCAAGCTTAGCCTTAACTCTCTTCGTAAATCATCATCACTCTCTGTGATCGTCACTTCTCTGTGCACTACAATTAAAAGGCATCTAAACAAAATGTTTTAGAACAAGGTACACACGGCTACATATCAAGCTATAATTTCCAGTATAAGCTGATCCCGCGTTGTATAGGATTTAAATACAATGAGAGGTCAGCTTATATTGGAAATGTATAGCTTGATATGTAGCCGTGTGTACAGGCGTGTTGACGTTAGTCGCGTAAAACTGTACCAAGATGGCGCTGCAGCAAGACTTGCGATACCGACTCACAACATGACTCTAGCTTTATAATAATAAATAAAAAGACTGCACGTGTGGCGCAGCGGCAAAGAAGCAGCGGTTCGATTCCCGCGCAGAAATACTATTTGTGTTAACCATAAATAGTTGTTCTGAGGCTGGTTGTAATTTGTGTCCGTCTATTACGTGTTTCTAAGTACCCCGCGACTTCGGGATTAATTACACTAGAGCGGGCGCTGTCTTTAAAATATATATATTCTGTCAATTTTTTGACATTAACTCGATGACATTTATTTTATTTAATCTTTATTTCAGACACATATGTACAATGACAGATACAGATATAGTCCATATTTTTATTACGAAACTAGGGTTAGTACGGGTTATTAGTAATACACAGAAATAAATACAAAAAAAGTGTTATAAACAAAACAGGTTAAAAAAAATTAATACTAAAGACTAGTTTCTATTTCTGTGCACCTGCCCAGTACACAATAAAAGGGCTGTCAATCTTGCACGCTAACATTTGAACCCCCATTGTCTGTGGTGACCACGCTACCGCTGGACCAAAGGGGCTCTCAAAAATGTTGACATTATGAATATACCCGGCATCGTATCGAGATGAATATAAAAAGGGGCATAAACACATATCCCGGACAGCTCGTAAACTTGGCGAGGGTTTACTGGAGCAGCATCGAATATATCAACGACTTAACACTATTACATATATTTTACGCGTCATATTTATGACAGGTAAAGTTACACCATATTCATGACATGTAAATAAAAGAAATATATAAACGTTTTGTCATTTAAATAATCAGAAGTTTTGTCTTTAATGTATATAGTCTTTGGCAATAGAACCTAATATTACATAATACATATATTATACAGTCAATGACTATATAAATGACAAGAATACGTTTCAATTTTAGTGGAGTTTTGGCGCCAACGCGGAAAAAGACGCATCGAGGCTCTGTTTCATTTTAAAAAACTGGTATAAATTCGAGTTTTATGTGTAAATATGGTGGATTTTTAGACATAACATCTTCGACAACGTACACAAGTGGAGGTAAGTGCGATATTGCCGTGAATTGTGATTTTCCGTGTTGGAGCCAAAACTCCATAGAAGCCTCTAGTAAAGTCTCCACTGCTTTGACTTGAATATGACTTGACTGGACTTTGACTAAATGACGAAAACCATAAAATATTTCAACTGAAGACGAGGCCGTATGGTCTATGATCTTAGCCTGTCCAAAGCGGCGAAAAAAAAAATCAATCTTAGTCCATAAACAAGTAAATGATGTGAGTGATTTGTTTCCATTTTATAAGTAGTTTTACATATTATTTTATTGATGTAGCGCATTGTTGACGCTTAAATATTGTGTTTAATCTAATTTTTTATTCTAATTTATTTATTTTTCTTTTGACATATCACTGTATGTATTAAATTGTGTTTTTTGTTATATTATTCTATATTCTATGTTTACATAAGTTGCATAAGTGTATATAGTGTACCTAAATGCAATAAATGATTTTTGATTGATTGATAGATACAAATACAAATCAGTTTATTTGCAAGAATGTAGTTTACTTCTATGTAGTCTACTTTAGTTCTACCTTTCTATTATGGCTTGCACATTTTTGGCATTTAAACAATAATAATCTCATATTTTGCAAGCAAGCAACTCATTAATAATTGTTGAATTATGTCATAATTAATTATTTGATGTCGTGATTGATTAATGTTCGAATTTCGAACGAGTGCGATATCTAGTACAATTTTGCCAATTTTTTTACAAACATAACCTCCTTATGAGAATCGAACAAGCTGCTCAGAAGAGTTAATATCCCCGAGGACCTGCTACGTGGGCGAATCAGAGAACAATCTTTCAATAACAACGCCGTTTCTGAACGAATAAAATATTAAATAACACTGAATTGAAGATTGTGTATTTATTGTTGTTCTTATAGTGCACGATAGCTAACACTTGCCTCATGATACATACATATATACATAATATATAATAAAATCGTAGGAAAGTCCAAACTGTACATTGAATATTTTTTTAAAAGGATACTTGGGGCATGATCTACAATAGATATCGAAGCCAAAAATATAGTTTTTAGAATTTTTGTCTGTTTATCTGTATGTATGTCCAGGGTAAACTCAAAAAGTACTGCACGGATTTACTTCAAAATTTGCATGAATAGAATATGAAGAGGTCCGGTCAACACGTAGGCTACATATTATCACGCTATCACCTACGGGGGAGGAGCTGTGATAATTTATAAAATTTAACTCGGGTAAAACCGCGGGGCACAGCTAGTTTCAAATAAAAAAGGTGTTGAGAATCACACTTGTTTCCCAGAGGGGTAGGCAGAGACAACGGCTTTCTACTTGTCAAGATATTTCCACACCTCTTATGCCACGTTTTTCGCAATGTCAATGAATAAATAAATATCTTGGTACAACTAACACACGGCCATCTGATCCCAAACTAGCAGAGCCTGTACTGTGGCCACCAGACAACTGATAAACATACTTAATATACTATATCTTTTTACTATATAAAAATAAGTTGGGTTTTCCTTCCTGACGCTATAACCCCAGAACGCACGAACCGATTTCCACACTTTTGCATTCGTTGGAAAGGTCTCGGGCTCTGTGAGGTTTATAGCAAAGAAAATTTATAAAATTTAACGCGGGTAACACCGCGGGGCACAGCTAGTATCTTATACATTCATCATATTTGTAAATACATACATATTTTGAGGAGTCGCTTGTTAGTTAGTTGGTTGGTAGGTGCTCGCCTTTCACGCCGCAGGTCGTGGGTTCGATTCCCACCCAGGACAAATATTTGTGTGCATGAATATGTCTGTTTGTCGTGAGTCTGGGTATAATTTTCTATATAAGTATGTATTTACAAAAGAATAGTAGTATATCCTACTAATATTATAAACGGGAAAGTTTGAAAGTAAGTATGGATGGATGTTTGTAACTCTTTCACGTGAAATATACTGAATGGATTTTAATGACTCTTTACAATAATATAGCTTATACATTAAAATAACACATAGACTACAATTTATAAAGATATTGTGTGAATTGTCCAAAATATGACGATAAGTGTCAAGTAAGTAGGAAAAAATCTACCATCTGCGAGCTATTCCGGCGTGCACTGCCAAAACCGCTAGAGGTACACATCCTACTAATATTATAAATGCGAAAGTTTGTCAGTATAGATGTATGTTTGTTATTCTTTTACGACAAAACTACACATAGCTAATTATGTAATATATCAGTTATCTGGTATCCATACTACAAGCTCTGCTTAGTGTGGGTTCCGATTAGGCTTGTCAGGTGACCGGCTTTAGCCGGACATGTTTGGCTTTTTGCGGTCTCGTCCGACCAAAAATGTACGTGTTTGGCCTGTCCGGCTTTTAATAATAATAATAATAATTTTATTTCGGATTACTCCATAAAGTGTTAGTTATAAAAGTCAGGTTTTGAACAACAAGTCAACAGTCAACTTTTGTCAGGTTTTTTGTCAAAGTGGCGATTCGTATTCTATTCGTATCTCTTCCTCACTTTACATCACGTATAAATATTTTTTTCAACAGCCCAGCTGTAAAAACATTACGTTTAGCAATAAAAAGAATATGTCCGGCTTTTAGGGCAAAATGTAGGCCTTATATAGTGCGCAGTCCGGCCTTTTGTATTTTATGGCCTGGCAACCCTAGTTTCGATGGCCGTGTTTGAATAATGTCCCAGGATATTATTATTAATTACCAAGAAAACATCACGTTTATAGATACTTTATCCGGACACGATTGCAGTGCCTGAGAGAGCTAGCGAAGAACACTTTCGCTATCTGTTTATAAAGCGCAACGAATTTATAACTGCTGACTTACGATCAATCGGTTTTGATTGAGTGATCAAAGTGTTTCTATTGCGAATATGAACTAATCAATCAGCGGAATAGCCCACGAGTTAAGAGCTAAAAATGTACACAGGGCTACATATCAAGCTATACATTTCCAGTATAAGCTGATCTCGCGTCGTATAGAATTTCCATACAATGACACGTCAACTTATATTCAATATGTTTTTTTTTCTTACTTTTAATAAAGGTTTTTACATGTAAGATCCGCTAAACGGCTGACGCAGTTTGTAGGCGATTCGCTCGTTAACCAACAGATTTACTTCCTTATAACTTAACTTATTTTAAGTATCTTACGCACTACTTACTAACTAATTTGACATTCACGAAAATGATGTTCGGCGACATAGCTGGTAGAGCCCCAGGAGTAAACAACATTGAGCAAGCTTGCGTTAGCTGGCGATTACGAGAGCGAGTTGGCGAACTCGTGCGCTTTCCATCTCGAGACAGTCAGGCTACTAAGAGACCTGAGAGCTATCTCCGCGAATTGACGACGCAACAGCTTGAAACCCCAACCCCGGAAGGCCAGCGTATCGTGTGTCCACAGTGGGGCGGATTTAGTGCAGCTCCGCCCTCAGCTCTTCACTGAGTAGAAACGGACTCCGATATTGGAATTGTATAAAATATAATAAAATAAAAAGTGGCACACAGTCGTGAACGTTGGAAAGAATGGAGGGAGGCCTTTGCCCAGCAGTGGGACATTACAGGGTTAAAAAAAAAAAAAAAAAAAAAAAAAGGTTTTTATTCACGTAGACTTTTAAAAAGCGCTTGTAAATAGTCAGAACAGTAATACAGTTATTATTTCTAGTTACTTATTACAGATATTTAGGTACACGGATTGCGATATTTAGCTAGCTTGTATTAAGTTATTGTCAAGGAGATTATGTTTAGGTTTAATTATTGAAATTTATATTTTACCACATATTGTCTGAATAATTCTGTTTATTGTTATATAGTTATGTCTGTTATTATAACGGACCGTGTGTTTAAAACGACGGTGGCGCTTTAATGCTACCACCGGATCCAATGCGCCCCTATAGCACTCGTTACCACTGTTTACCTATTCTGTCGTCCTATCACTTAAATGCCGTTTTAGAAAAGCATGTATCAAGGTAAAAGACACTTTATTACGTTTTAATAGAGTAGTATTTACCGTGGCAAATTTCACTTTATTACGGCTTTTTAGCATATGTACGACAGTATTTATAAAGGTACTAGATGTGCCCGCGATTTTGTTCGCAAATTTCATCATGACTCCGTAAATATTACATGCTTGCTCGGGTGGTAACCCTAGTGTCAGAGTTGCTCAAGCCGCCCAGTAGGTCTCTGACATGACTTAACGACCGTTGTCTAATGACTACAACCGGGATCGACAACTTAACGTGCCCTCCGAAGCACGGAGACGCTCAGAAATTAAACCACTTTGGCGGTCTCTATGGACTGACCGCGAGCCTCGGGACGGAGAGATATGCCATAATCGCCACGCTTGGCAGACGGGTTGGCGATCGTAGTATGATGGTCATAATACACAGATAAATATTCCCTCGGGAACGACTTCTACGCCCCCCCCCCCCCCCCCCCCCCCCCACCCCACGGGATATGATGGGGAGACGACATTCTATGCCATGCTTTAAAAAAATGCATAAGTCAGTGGTGCTTACCTGGGGTTTGAACTTGAGCCCACTGTCATTTCACCTATCTAACCACTAGACTATCTCGACTGTTAAGTAATCGGTGGGATAACATTGAGTAGCAGCGCTTGCATATTTTTCTTATCATCATTCCAACGAAATTACTATACTGATTATTTGTTTAGCAAGTACTCTTATAACTTACTAGCTGTGCCCCGCGTTTTCACCTGCGCTAAAATTTTATAAATTATACCATATATGTAATTCAGATATATAACATTTTTGAGATTAGATTAACGCTTTGCATTGCGAATAATGCTATAAAATTCAAATTTAATAATTTGGAAGGTTTTATCAATATGATATGATCTTTCACGTGCAACTGTGAACATATCAGTCAGCCATGTATCTAGAAAACAAAGCCACGGTGTTAGCAAGGGATGCCGAGCGCCTATCCCGGATTCTTAGATGGTGCCGGTTCGAAACCCGCCGGACGAGTAAATATATGGTTTCCCATTTTTGAGATTAGAATAACGCTTTGCATTGCGAATAATGCTATTAAATTCAAATTTAATATAAGATATTATTGCTACAAAGTTTACAAAATCCGTTCGGTAGTTTTTGCGTGAAAGGGTAACAAACATATTTTATATACATCTATACTAACAAACTTTCGCAATTAACTTTATAAATTATAGCCTATACATTATTCGGATACATAAGCCATATTATACAGAGTTTCATCAAAATCCGTTCCGTAGTTTTTGCTTGAAAGAGTAACAAACATCCATACATCCATGCTCACAAACTTTCGCATTTATAATATTAGCTGTGTCCCCAGTTTTAGCCGCACTAAAACTTTTAAAACTTTATAAATTATGGCCTATGTGTTAATCCAGGGCGTCTGCTAATATACAATTTTACTAAAATCGGTCCAGCCGTTTAGACGTGAAGGAGTAACAAACATACACACTCACAAACTTTCGCCTTTATAATATTAGTAGGATATTAAGATCAGCAGGCGAACCAAAGTTACAGTCATAGCCCCAAGTATTGCCAAGCTGAAGTGGCAGTGTGGGCACATAGTTCGCAGAACAGAAAGAATAGAAAGGTTTTCGAGTGGCGACCACGAGCCGGAAGACGGAACGCTCTGCAGCATGGGCAGGCTCCCTACAAGGTAGACCGAGGATCTTGTAAGGATCGCTTGAAGCCGCTTGACAATAGCGATAATCTTAGGAGGGGAGGGCTTTGTCAAGCATTGGACTTCTTTCGGCTTATATAATAATTATTATGCCCTCCTAGCCGAAATTCGGCCACGGCGGCCAGTCTCAACAGAGATTAGCCATTTTCACCGCTTTGTTGTTGACATCCCATTCTGCCGTACGAAGCGCTTTGCCTCCTCCTTTATCATACGCACGGCTAAGCAGTGGAACACCCTCCCGAACGACGTGTTTCCAGACTCATACAACATGGGTTTATACAAGGCTAGAGTGAACAGGCATCTTATGGGTACGCGCGGTCCATCTTCGACCACAACTTCACTTACCATCGGTTGAGATTGTGGTCAATAGCAAACCCATTCAGCATAAAAAAAAGAAAAAAAGCTTTTTATTATTATTAAAAAAAAAAGATCTCCACAATATCCGGTCTTGCGCTACATGTATCCAGCGGTTTCCAGCGACCCCCACAAGATCATCGGTCAACCTGGGGCCTGCCCACGCTGCGTCTTCTGTTTCGTGGAGATCAAGAACGTTTTAAATGGGAAAAAATATCGAAATGTTTGAGTCTCCCTTTCATTCCATTACCTCGTTTGTCCAAACAAAAGCTACCGAAACCGCTTTTTTAGGGTTCCGTAGCCAAATGGCAAAAAACGGAACTCTTATAGATTCGTCATGTCTGTCTGTCCGTCCGTATGTCACAGCCAGTCCGTATGACGAAGCCTGGCTGGAAAAACTGAAGCAGATAAGGCTCCGCGTCGCCACCTCCAATCCCGTGGACTCGCAATTTATCTGTGACAGGTGTGGCAAGATATGCCGAGCGGCCATTGCACTGATAAGTCACAAAAGACGATGCGACATTAACCAAATATAGCGACAGCAACGCTGCAACAATCATCTACCAAGATGTTGTGGCCAATATGAGATGTATTCTGTGAACCGCATTAAGATTTTTACACAAAACTAGAAAACGAACAATAATTTTGGGGGCTCCCCATACATAGAACTGAAACTCATTTTTTTTTATCGTACCCATACATGTATATAGATACATGTATGGGTACGATAAAAATTGATATTGAGGTTTCTAATATCATTTTTTTCTAAACTGAATAGTTTGCGCGAGAGACACTTCCAAAGTAGTAAAATTAGGGTCCCCCTCCCTGTAACCTCTAAAATAAGAATATGATAAAACTAAAAAAATATATGATGTACATTACCATGCAAACTAACAACGAAAATTGGTTTGAACGAGATCTAGTAAGTATTTTTTTTTATACGTCATAAATCGTTAACTGCAATTTGCTTTCATTTAATCAGCTGAAATACTTGCTGCTACCGAACCCTTCATGGGCGAGTCCGACTCGCACTTGGCCGGTTTTTTATTGTTTCCACCGTTAAATGCAAAGCCTTTGTGTAGAGAGTATTTCACTAAAGGGACAGTTACAAAAAATATACCTGTGAACATTGTTTACGAGTATTATTTGTTATTGCCTCACTTTCATCTATAACTCACCGTAGCCTAGTTGGTAGTGCTCCTGCCTACGAAGCTGGTGGTCCTGGGTTCGAATCCCGGTAAGTGCAAATATTTGTGTGATGAGCACGAATATTTGTTTCTGAGTCATGGATGTTTTCTATGTATATAAGTATTTATCTGTCTATATAAGTATGTATATCGTCGGCTGGTACCCATAGTACAAGCTTTGCTTAGTTTGGGGCTAGGATGATCTGAGTGACATTGTCCCAAGATGGAGGGCACCAGATTAGTAAAAAATCTCAATTTTCGTAACATTTTTGTAACTTCATTATTGGTGGTGTGTGGCTGACGCTCATAAAGAATATCTCAACCCCATCTCATCCCGTGGGGGGAGTAGAAATCGGCCCGAGGGAATATAATAATAAAAATAATATCCGGGGACATTATTTACACACGGCCATCTGATCCCAAACTAAGCAGAGCTTATACTATGGAAACCAGATAACTGATATACTACATATACTGCATTTTTTTTGTAAATACTTACTTATATAGATACTAGCTGTGCCCCGCGGTTTTACCCGCGTTAAACTTTAAATATTATCACAGCTCCTCCCCCGTAGGTGATAGCGTCATAATATGTAGCCTATATGTTGACGCAACCTCTAAGTAATATTCATGCATAATTTGAAATAAATTCATGCAGTACTTTTTGAGTTTAGCCCGGACATACATACAGACAAACAGACAAAAATTCTAAAAACTATATTTTTGGCTTCGATATCGATTGTAGATCACACCCCAAGAATCCTTTAAAAATATATTCAATATACAGTTTTGACTTTCCTACGATTTTATTATATGTATAGATATACACCGAGACTCAGGACAAACAGACAGTTTCATGCACACAAATATCTGTCCTGGGTGGGAATCGAACCCACGACCTGCGGCGTGCAAAGCAATCATATGCCTATCAACCACTCCACAGGCCATTCTTTAATAATTTCCATTAATATTTAGTAGTTACAGCCAAATATCTGTCACAAATACTGGAGCTAGTCCGCGAGTGGTTATTTCTATTCGCGTCCGATGTACTAATTAGATATTCGTGAATCTAACATTTATCTAGACGCGACGTGACGGGCCTGTTGGCGCGTTTGGTAGATAATTGCATTCATGCCACAGGTCTTGGGTTTGAATCCCACCCAGGAACTCTACCGGGTAAGTCGCGGAACATCGTTTTCGTGAATGGCGTTCAACTAAGTAAAAGTTAAAAATTATTTAATGATCGTTAAAACGGCTTCAACGTTCACAATCGATTCCGGACTATT
Source organism: Pseudoips prasinana (assembly GCA_951640165.1). Lineage (NCBI taxonomy): Eukaryota > Metazoa > Arthropoda > Insecta > Lepidoptera > Nolidae > Pseudoips > Pseudoips prasinana. The sequence continues at coordinate 19,585,546 of OX621264.1, read as the reverse complement.
TATGTCGTCAGATGTGCTGATGGAAGCCGATTTAACGATTGATTAAGTCATTTTTAACCTTTATTTATTTGAACGCCATTTAAGAAATCGATGTTCGGCGACTTAGCCGGTAGAGCCCCATGACAGATATTTGTGTGCATGAAAATGCATGTTTGTCCTGAGTCTGGGTGTAATTATCTATATAATTATGTGTTAACAAAATAAAAGAGATAATATATTTATACCACGCCAACAGGCCCAAGTGACGGTTAATATAAAAACATTGTAAAAATTCGAAAAGAAAAGAAAGAAATAGATTTACCCAGTTCTCATAATTACAGCCCTCTGAAGCAAGATGATGCTTAGAAATTAAACCACTTTGACAAGACTTTTTTCGCATTCTAGACTTTTAAATTGTTAACAAAAAGAAAACTGTAATTATTTGTATTTTACAAAAAAAAGAGTCTTAATACAGGCATCACTCGCTTAAAAGAGACACCAAGTACTAGATTTAATAATTGGACTGTGTTTATGCAAATAAATATCTTTTGTAAAAAAAAGAAAAAAAGCATTTATTCCTAACAAGTAGTAAAAAGCACAGATAATCCTTAACTTAAAACTTAAAGAAGGGCCAATAGGCTATAGGAGTCAAAGAAAAAAAAAGAAGGCCCAATTTAATAGATCACATTTGACACTTCATCAAAATTAAACAACGTAACCTTAACCGACGGGCGTAGAATATTATTTATTTTTTCGTAGTTAGAACTGCTCATTTGCTTTTTGGAACGAAGTTCCTTATCGCGCGTTGTGAAAGGGGGCTAGACGGAAAAATATCTTACGAAAAGTTGTCACGACACTCTTTGCAGCTGTGCGGCGTGCGCATGTTTCTCTGTCTGTCTCTCTCTCTCTTATAGAAAGCGAGCCAGATATTTTCATTTCTATTTCGGGTTGAACAGTGTGGTGTCGCGACGATTATTTTTGTTGAGTGTATACAGGTTTTTTGTACATAATAAATAATAACTTCGTTCCATCCGGGTGTCCCTTGACACCTCTCAAGTTTTTTATTCAATAACGATTTATCTTTACTGTAATAATTACCAAATAAGGTCATTTTACAATTCACTTTACTTGTAACTGACAGCTGTCAAATGTCAAATTGGCCCTACTAGTTATTTACGTTTACTTTACAAAGGAATTAATTTGGAAACATGCAACATTATCATTACAAGCTAGGAAATTCGTACAGTAAATACTTAATTACTGTAACGCTGATCTTCCGATAGCGCTTTAAAGACGCCAATACGACTGTGTGATACTGTTAATTAGTATACATATACCCATGCGTACACACGGCTACATATCAAGCTATACAATTCCAGTATAAGCTGATCTCGCGTTGTATAGGATTTCCATACAATGACAGGTCAGCTTATATTGGAAATGTATAGCTTGATATGTAGACGTGCGTAGGTACCTGTAGTAGCGTTTAGTTGCGACCCCAACCACTATAAGTGTCATCAAAGAGAATATAACTATTCAAAATCAAATAACATCATTGCTGTGAACATAGTTTGTTATATTCTCTTTGGCTGTGAGTGTCTACCTACCAGTAACTGTCAAAGAATAAAATAAAATATTACGAAAAATATTAATATGGAAAAAGATAATATCTATGGATTGACCATTTCGTAGGTGCTTTTATTTTCAATCGTTGTTTATTGGTTAGAGCTGTTTTACCAATCATACTCACTAATGTCACTTTTCAATATTAATTTCTTAATAAGGTAAATGCCCCAAATATGAGACATGCACTTAAATTTGACAGATTTATTTTTTATTTGAATTTATATATTTTTCCAAATTTTAAGTAAAGATAAATATAAGATATTACATTTTTAACGCAAAATATCCACACAACGTTAATTAGAAGTGATTATTTCAGGCTTGCACGGATAACAAGTGTACATATGTTTTATTTTATTTTTCGTTTTATTTGTAATTTTATATTTTGGTAGTATGTCCATTTTTTTTAATAAACCTTTTTTTCTTTGTTTCTTTCTATAAGTGCAAGTTTTAAATTAATTTATTGAAATCATCGTTACTGATGTAAAATATAAATGCTGTGGTTGTCTTTAAGTGTTGCAGCACTATTTTTTTTAAGTATGTATGTGTCCTTATATGTATCTGCATAAATATTTGTACCGTTGACGATTATTTCATAAATAAATAAAATAAATTGATTAATTAATTAGAGTGAGTAAGTAAGGAATATTTCAACTGGATAAATTTCAAGATTGGTTCATAACGGCTCGATTTTGCTCCTTAAATATTTCTCCACTCGTTATTTCTCTTCTATGAAATGCAGGTGTATTAGGTAAGTTTTTCACATAGTCGATAAATAACCAGCAAAATTGTGTGAAGATATTAAATGATGCAAAATATGCTACGCACGTGAAAAATGTTTCTCTTTTTACATGGCATACTTCAAATATTCGACACTTGTGGAATTATTGAAGACTTCCATCACATTTTGGTAAAGTGTTCTCGAGTTGGAAAGGAGGTCTTTACTATAAGCTCTGCGTGTGAAAAGGGCAGATGTTTTGATTTTGATTTAGTCCCTACTTGCATATTTTTTTCATTTCAACTTCGGAAGTAGCACTCTTTCTATGTTTGTTCACCAATGTCTAAACTAATTTAGTTTTATGTTCATTTGTAATGGATAAACTCGAAAATACTTAACTAATTTTAAAAGTATTTCACCCATAGAAACCTGACAATTACAATCAAGGTATCAACATTTGTTTATAAAAGTCATTGAACGTTAAGAACTAATTTACTTTTTTATGTATCAACCCATGCAAAGCCGGAATTCGGCACTAGTATATATTCAGTGGGTTGAATAAGTTTTTAAATAACGATATTTTGTGTTTCTTAGATATAAGGTCTAATGCAACTAATATTTACTAGAATGTATACATGTCTTTTGAATAAAATAATAGTCAATTTCATTCCATCAAAATAATACGGATATTCTCGCACATTTACGTTGTTGTTGCCAATTAAAGGGCACGTACGAAAGTATAAAGCGGCAGATGGCAATACCCTCAACCCTTGAAAACGGACCTACAATTTGTATAAACGAGTCGTGAATACCCAAAAACTACACCAAATATAACCCTTCGGCGAAACATGACATGTTAAAATTGCACCATGTGAGTATACCAATGTAACAGAAACAGGCGGAGTTGTGCAGTTGTCCAACCGCAGTGCTAACGATTGCAAGCTGAGCCTGAGTGCGCAACAGGAAGCCGTATTGTTTACACCAGCGCGACGTGAGCGACACGACACTTCCAAGAACACGATATTCAATCGCCAACGATATATTGATCAAAACATAACACTCCAAAGTCTTCATACCAACTAGAGACTTATAAAACACGATTGGAGCACCTAGGGATATATTTTAACAAAAGAATCTTGTATCGGGACCTGAGATCGAAGCAACAGCTCGCACGTTTCTCGATTGAACACAAAGCAATTCAATCGATTTCCATTAAGTTACTAGACACGCAAAACGATTGTCTCGATAAGATTGGACCAATCGAATGGAATTTAATCCTATTTTTAGTCTTAATAGTCTCGACTTCCGATCACAGTCGGCCCAAACCGGACCATCGATTCGTCGTACATCACTGAGCGTCGTAATAATTCACATTAAGATCGGGGCACACAATAATGGTTTGTGAGAAAAAATATAGAGCGTCGTATTGACGTTTCATTCGCTGGAGCGTTGCGTTTGGAGTCGGACAGACGTACTGTCGCTGCGGCTCCGTACATAACAACACTTTATAGGCATTTTTTATGGCTTCGGCAAAAACTAAGAACACAACACTTGAACACAGACGCCTCGAGGACAACACACAGGTCGGTGAGGTAACACTAGCTCACCTGAGCCTCACGGGCGGCGGGATGTTGAACGCTGGGAACAGTTTCGCGTTGGGACTCTCGAACAGCATCGCGATTGTTTTTTTCACCGAGCGTGCATCGTGCACCCGTCCGTTCCGTTCTACGGCCGGCCGTACACTGCCGGCGCAGCGCGGCGCCCCGCGTACCCCTCGCCCCGTGACGTCAGGCCCGGAACGCCAAGCTAGGCTTCTTCGTGTCAACCGACTGCCGTTCCAAATAAAATCAGTATAACCGACATCTCCAGTTTACAACAAAACATACCTTACTAACTATAAATAAGTTTACATTTCTGGTAACGTTATTCACCAAATGCTTCGTTCATTTTTAAAAGGGCGAGAATGTGCCATCTCTGTCACACGTTCGGGACGTAAGTACTTACAAAGGATATTGCGTCGATGCGTGGACGAGCCCCCGCGGTAGGGCTTCGGTTGCGGAGCGCTACGACTGGTTTATTTATACCCTATATACCCCTGTCTGACCTCCGTGACTTTGTGCGGAGGTCACAGAATAAGGACCTCTTAGGTTCCAGAGATATTTCAATGATATGCTGATGGAAGGTTACTTACGAAATTGAAGAGCGATGCAACCTTCTTCCCGCTTTGATCCTCAGGTCAAGGATACAATAAAATTATGCTAAGCACTTTTCCAGTGAATTTCATACAACTTCTTCCATAGTACGTTTAAAACACGCACTACCTACTAATTTACTGACTTCATTGAAGATATACCCCCTGGTTGAATCTTATTATTGTCCATTGGCCAATAGAAATAGCATTTTTTTACCTAAATATGCATTTGGAAAATAAAATAATGTTGGCATAATACTCGGCGCATACAAATGTTTTTAAACGCCTACTACATGCAACTAGATACCCTACCCTACTTAACTTAAGGTTGACTAAGGTCGGGTATATGGAGCTCCTGTTTTTAAAAATGTGTATTGAAGAATTGGATACTGGAAGACGTTTCTGACAATGTAACCATGGGATACTCCAAGCCATTTCAAAGCAAATTTATGTAAACCAAAAGTTTGTTGTTGAAGCGTATACTGTCCCATAAAAGAGTTACTGATTTTTCGAACACGAGTAGCATGCAACAAGATGATGCTTATTTCAAGTATTTGCATCTTGTATTCCACTTTTATTTTTATATTTAACTAGCTGTGCCCCGCGGTTTTACCCGCGTTAAAGTTTATATATTATTACAGCTCCTCCCCCGTAGTCGATAGCGTAATAATATGTAGCCTATATTTTGACCCGACTTCTTAGTAATATTCATGCAAAATTTGAAGTAAATCTATGCAGTACTTTTTGAGTTTAGCCCGGACATACATACAGACAAACAGACACACAGAAAAAAATTCTAAAAACTATATTTTTGGCTTCGATACCTATTGTAGATCACGCCCCAAGTATCTTTTTAAAGAAATATTCAATGTACAGTTTTAACTTTCCTACGATTTTATTATAGATAATTTGGAAGGTGTTATCAATATGATATGATCTTTACATGCATATACAATTGTGAACATATCAGTCGGCCATGTTACTAGACAACAAAGCCGATGGATAATACCTACATCCTCAGGAAGGGTGTTAGCAAGGGAATCCTAAATTTGATGGTGTGTATCGTTCGTAGCTTAAGTCAGGGCACCTATCCCGGATTGGTAGTGGTACTGGTTCGAGACCCGCCGTACTATTAAATTTATAATTTCCTATTTTTGAGATTCTAATACTATGTTGAAATTATAAAATTTCTTTACCAAACTAAAACGAATACTCAAATCGACAGCCATTAAGAATACATTTATTAAATAGACACATTTATGATAAAGCGAACACTAGCAAAAACTGCGTAAGCAACTTGTATGAATTAAGCTGATTCACAAAAAACGTGTATGTTACTGATTCGAGTGACTGGAAGTAAGTACGTACGTGGGTTTAGAAGCAAACGACTCAGGTAAAAAATGTACTACATAAATAGAATACACAGCGTTATACATACATACGTCAATATTTGTATTTTATATTATATATTCCTAATTCGTTTTGGAAAGATTTGAAGAATCGAAAACCTTTTCAAAGTTGGCATCTAAAATACCATTCTACGAAACGCCGTTCAAATATGGAACTCTCTTCCACATCCGATTCTTGTTAAAGCTAACAAGAACCTTTGGAAAAGAGTTACATATTTGATTCTTTAAAAGAAGAACAAAGGAACACTTTTTATCTATTTACATAGGAAAAAAAAACTTCGTTTAAAAAAACCGACTTCAAAAACTAAAAAGTATAAAAAAAATATCTTAATAAAGATTTAATTTGATACATCACTTATAATATAATATTAATGAAATAATATAATTTGTATGTGCTACCTATTGATAGGTTTGAAGTCGGTGCCAAGCCAAATGTAATAGTAAGTACCACACTCGCCGCGCGTTACTTTCAGCGGGATAGCTTCGTATTTCTACACAAACAACCCAAGCGTGCAGACGTCGTTGACGGTCGTCATATATTTTTATGATACAGTTTCATCTGTTTCATATTAATTCATATTGTTCTTTAAGTTTATTTACTTAGGTTAATCTTTAGTGTAGGAGTTTCATCACAAAGTATGAAAGCTGTATGTAATATTAACTTTTATTTTGCTTAGGGCTTGGCACCGACTTCAAACCTATCAATAGGTAGCACATACAAATTATATTATTTCATTAATATTATATTATAAGTGATGTATCAAATTAAATCTTTATTAAGATATTTTTTTTATACTTTTTAGTTTTTGAAGTCGGTTTTTTTAAACGAAGTTTTTTTTATTTGTTACTTTTTAGTGTCTAGCTGTGGTAAGGACTTCAAAAGGTGCCGCGCGCCTTAAAACTATAGATCCCAACAAACGAGAACGGAAAAAGAAACATCTTCCGAAAAAATGTTGTTCGAAACTCTTTTTCACGTTCTTGTGGGACAGTGAATGATCTAAAAGACCGTTTGTAAAGTAAGAAAAACTACATAAAATTACGTTCACTCTAAGAAAACTTGCACAGTACGAGTCTAGACTAGCTAAGATTTATGAAAGTCTGAACAGCAAGCGCATAGGTTGTGTGCTGAGGGCTTATAGACTAGATCTTATTATGAATCGAATGATCTTATGATCGAATAGCCATCTAGTCTGCTGAACAGAGGGTATGAGTCAATGAAGACTAGGTCTTATTAATGATCGATTAGCCAACGAGTCTACTGAGCAGAGGGCTGATAGCCTAGGTCTTATTTATCATTGATTAGATAATGAGTCGGACTCGCCCGTTAAAGGCGGAATGTTTCTTTCCGTAGCAGCAAGTATTTGAGTTGATAGAATGGAAGGTAAATTGCGGTTTACGATTTATGACGCATTAAAAAAACCACTTACTAGATCTCTTTCAAACCAATTTTCGGTGGAAGTTTGCATGGTAATGTACATCATCTATTTGTTTTACTTTTATGATTCTCTTATTTTAGAAGTTACAGGGGGGGGGGGGGGGGGCATTTTACGCCTTTGGAAGTGTCTCTCGCGCAATATTATAAACCTCAATATCATTTTCGAAGTCCTATCCATAGATACCCCACATGTATAATTTAATGATTTTTTTTTTAAATTCAGTTCTAAGTAAGTATAGGGAACCCCCAAATTTTATTGTTTGTTTTTCTATTTTTGTGTGAAAATCTTAATGCGGTTCACGGAATACATCTGCTGACCAAGATTAGACAGTATAGTTCTTATAGTTTCGGAAAAAATGGCTGTTACATACGGACGGGCAGACATACAGACTTGACAAATCAAGAAGAACCTTTGTGAAAGACATTTGACTACAGAACCCTAAAAATGGCAGCTATTCCGCATCAAACTAAAGAAGAATCACGTACATAATCGGTTCATAAATCTCAGCGTAATCGGTGTACGTAGGTACATAAAAAAATACGCTGGTGCTAAAAGGTGCGCCTACATGCGCTTCCAAAAAAAAAGACGTATTTAAGCTTTTTTTTTGGAAGCGTATTAAACGCTAGTCGTCTGAAATTGTTGTTTATGTTCATGCCAAAACACACTTGAACAGGATGAGTCTAGCTTGACTAGCTAAGATTTACAAACGTCTGTGCATCATCGAATCGTCCACTTAAACAAAAAATTTCATACAAAAATGTCCATAAAATGAAAACTACTGGGCCAATCTATATAAAATTTTTATGGGACCAAATGGCAACTATTCCGAATCAAACTAAAAAAGAATCACGTAAATCGGATCATAAATCTCCGAGTAATCGATGTACATACATAAAAAAAAAAAAAAATACCGGTGAACTTGAGAACCTCCTCCTTTGGAAGTCGGTTAAAAACCAACAGCTATTAAACATAAAATTAAACATAAACTAAGCAACAGTGAGCCAATAATAGATTTTCACGAATTGCATTTTTGTCACAAAGATTTTGTTTATGAGTATATTTTGGAGTTACATACAGTTACGTATACATATGTATGAAGTATGTATGGTATGTAATTTGTGTGTATTATTATTCGCGGGATGCCGTTGGATCTACAAATCTCCCTCTGTCAGTAGTTTGCTGAATGAAAGCTCATCGATTAGTTAAGCTCGCCTTTGTGCATCCGTTTTTTAAATACAAATAATTAGTATAAAATACGTAACGATGTAATTATACATCTATCCTATTCAAGAGTTCTTGTCGGTGGGGTTTCCTCCATTCGCACATATCTTTGGCAAGTGGTTTGACTACTTGAGCCGGCTCTACTTCCATATTTTCTTGTTCATGTAAAGATGAGTTAAAGGAAATACAATTATTACTACACAACACATGAAAATAAAAGATCATAAAAACAATAAATTTCAAGACACAAGCATTCAGAAAAGCTCAACTATATCTAGCATGCTCTGCCTGGGTCTCTATCTAAGTATTTTTTACATCTAGCACTGGTTTTTAATTGGGCACTTTATTATAGTCTGTTTTATTAACACACAATACAACAACATTTCAACCGCATCTCAATGTCGCTATCTAGTTAATCATCATTACAGCTAAATGAGTCCACTACTGGACAAGCCTCCCTCAAGAATCGTCTTGGGGGATATGCCATAATCGCCACGCTTGGCAGGCGGGTTGGCGATCGCAGTAAGATGTTCATACCTCGACCCTCGGGTCGACTTCTACGCCCCCCACGGGATGAGATGGGGTGATGATATTCTGATTCTGATATTTGTCGCCGTCACCACACAGCTATCTAGTTAATAACAGAATGATATTATTTATTTACATATTATATCGATATATTTCATATGATGTTACAGTCACCTGGTGATGGCGTCGTCCGTTGCATCCCCTGTGACTTCTATAATGGATAACTGATTGTAATATTTATATATACGACTGGACGAGCGGGTTGGCGTGGTTGGTAGATACTTGCCTTTCACGCCGCAGATCGTGGGTTTTATTAATATCTAGGGACAGTGACACACAGATCATCCTAGCCCCAAACTAAGCAAAGCATGTACTATGGGTACCAGGCGACGATATACATACCTACTTACATAGATAGATAAATACTTAAATACATAGAAAACATCCATGACTCAGAAACAAATATTCGTGCTCATCACAGAAATATTTGCACTTACCGGGATTCAAACCCAGGACCACCAGCTTCGTAGGCAGGAGCACTACCAACTAGGCTACGGTGACCGCGTTTATTCCCTCCCAGGATAAATATTTCCGTGTATGAACATGTCTGTTTGTCCTGAGTCTATGGGTAAGTATGTACCTATTTACAAAACAAAATATTGTATGTAGTATATCATTCCCCCTCGCAAAAAAAAACCACTGTGGTTAATGCGAGGGGCTCTTACATTACTAATATACCTTCTGTAATTTATTGATCAATAAAAAAAATAAAAAAAAAGTTATCTGGTTTTTATAGAAGAACAAGCTCTGCTTAGTTTGGAATCAGATGACCGTGTGTGAATAATGTCCCAGGATATTTATTATATGCCAAGAAAAAGGCGTTATTCCGTTAAAATAAACGCATTTAATAACCCATCACAGTTTTTATAATCACTCAACGCACGTAAACAATGGTGTAATGAATAGCGAAACCAAAGGTTAATGTTAGTTGCTTCACGCCCGTGGGAAACGCTAATACATTATTATGTCTACTATACAGATTGTAGAATGAAGTAATTTTCAATTTAAATGTACCTTGTCTGTCTCTAACACTGGTCAACACGACTTTTTGCCGTTTGTCCAAATATATATTTTCGGTATCTCTAATGTTCATGTATTAACAGAAAAATAATAAAAATCTTCTATTACATCGAGATGTCCGAAAAAATTTTTTTTTGTAAATATGACAAAAATTTGAGGGTATGTCGAAATAAGTCATCACTATTTATCATAATACCAAAACTAAAACTGCTACTCGTAAGTACACTATATACCCTCACTTTTCGATGCGACATAATTGTTGGTTCTTGTCGTTAATATTAATAAAACGATTATAGAAGTTAACGGCGTACTATTTTGAGAAGTTTTTCTGCGGAGTTTATTTAATTGTGACAAGGTTTTGGAGTTATATTTCGGATATTTTAATTCAAACAAGTGTTAGATATACACCGCTTACAATATGAATCGAAAGTGCTCAAATTCACCAGACCTTTTTTGTTTTATTTGTGGAAAATTTACTTCCATTTCAAATCGAGAACGGCCTACACCGTCACTAAACAATTTTTATAATTTGTATTTTGGTTCGAAAATTCCAAACACTATTAACAAAGGATTCCAATTTCCTTTTAAAATTAAACACAGAGGAAAAAAATGCATGGCTTTCATTTGTTGACGTTGTAAAAATTTTTTTAGGAAACAAAAAATCTCCAAACTATGCGGAGATGGTGTCAAAATTACTAGAGGATTATAAAGCTTTAGGATGTAATATGTCCTTAAAAATGCATTTCTTGCATTCCCATCTTATCTTTTTCCCAGAAAACTTAGGTGCGGTGAGCGACGAACACGGGGAAAGATTCCATCAGGATATCATGGCGATGGAAAAAAGATATCAAGGAAAATGGTCGCCAAAAATGGTCGCAGATTTTTGTTGGACATTAAAACGAGATATCCCAACGTGCAGTTACAAAAGACAAGCAAAACGACCCAAAAAATCATCTGAATAATTTTTTTTTAAATGATTATCGTTAAAAGTTAGCCCAATTTTAGATTTTCACTATAAAAAAATTTCTACGTAATTGGCTGTTTGCAATTTTTTTTACACACACATTTTGACTACCCATTAGCTAAGGTATAAAAAAAAAGTAGTGGCGAACAACGGCAAAAAAAAAGTTTTTTTTTTTGTTGATCAGTGTAATCTAAGACTGCACAAAGATGCTTCACTTTTCAATATTTGAGATTTAACATAATTTAAGCCGTGTAGAACTTTTTTTACATATATCAGATTGTTTTGTACATATGCCACAAACGAGTACGTGGGTCGCCTGATGGTAAGTGATCACCGCCACCCATGTACACTCGCAACACCAGAGGAGACGCGGGTGCATTGCCGGCCTTTAAGAGTCAGCAAACAAGTGTTACTGACCCTGCCCTCCACCCTATGATGATTTCTGGCCTAGAAAGAATAACAGGGCCACCCCCATACCATCCCGTGTCCAGTGTCATAAAAGGCGACTAAGGGATAGATCAGGTATTCGGGCTGCAGCGCCACATGTGTACTAACAACCACAGCGGTCATCAACTCACATGCCAAGCGCGGGGACCTAGGCACACCCCTCCAAATGGCATCATTATAGAAACCTTTGTGGGAGGCCTATGTCCAGCAGTGGACGATATCAGGCTGATGATGTGATTTTTAAGTTGTTATTTATCGACTTGATGGCATACTAATTAAAGTTGTACAACGGACTTCAAGTTTTCTTTATATAACATAAGGTTTCAATCTCACTTGAAAACACTTGATATGGGCTCCATTTTGAAAGCATTACTAAAAAGTCTATACCATCCTACTCATGAAATTGAACAAATTAATGGAAACCAGTTGACTGGCCTGTTGCTCTAGTGATTACTGACCCTGACTATTAAACCAGATTTCGTGGGTTCGATCCGCACTCAAGATTATATGTTCTGTATCTGGGTGTAACTTGTTTATTATATGTATGTATGTATTTAGAGTATTTAAGTATGTGTTTTCTGGTTGCCATAGCACAGCTCTGTCTAATTTGAGAGCAGATGGTAGTGTGTTAGTTATCTCAAGATATTTAGTTCATCATCATCATGTCAGCCAAAGTACATCCACTGCTGGACAAAAGCCTCCCAAAAAAATGTGGGGATTTGCCATAATCGCCACGCTTGGCAGACGGGTTGGTGATCGCAGTTGGATTGTTCTCTGGTATGTATTCCGTTGGATGATTTCTACGTCCCCCGGGTGATAATATTCTACGCCTTCACCACACAGCGAAAGTAAAAAAACCTAGGCCTTATTCTAAAAAGTAATGATCACGTTTATGAAGTGTTTATCCTCTCATCTAAATAGATATTCTATATTTTTGCAGGATTATACAATTACTTAAACTGACAATTAGCGGAATTAACACTACATATTGATTTGTATTTTGATTGATATACAATTATGTCAATAACATAAAATATTTTTATTGGTACTAATATTCATTTAAATGTGAGGAACAGACACTTCATAAACGTGATTATTACTTTTTAATACTTCTACTCAATCATTTCATTTCATTTATAATCATCATCATATTATTATATTCACTCAATCATAGTTAACAATACCTTATGTGGCTTATATTACAGATATATTACCCGTATTATGGCGCGAACGCAGTTGTTTATCGTAATACAATATTATACACTCAGTCTAGGACTGTCATTTAAAACAATAGCTTAAACATACCGATGACACTCATAATATTTCTACTATACATTCATTCTTAATAATATAAATGTTAATTACAAGATTGTTGAGCCGATAATTGGTGTAGCTACCCTATTGTCATTTAAAACGCAATTTGACATTCACTCAAATGTAAAATGACATTTCATCACAACATTCTCGTAACTATGTTATTCGTCGTATTTTTATGTATTGTATTATATTTTATGTATTATTATATTATATTACCTATATTAGTAGGCTTGCGTTTCATGCCGCTGGATTTCCACCGTGGACAGACAGATATTCGTGTGCATGAACATGTCTGTTGGTCCTGAGTCTGGGTTTACAATTATCTTTATAAGTATGTATTTGCAAAGAAAAGTAGTATATGTAGTATATCAGTTATCTGGTTTCCATAGTACAAGCTCTGCTTAGTTTGGGATCAGATAGCCGTGTGTAAATAATGTCCCAGGATATTATTATTAATAAATGTAGTAAAATATAGCTAAAACTACAAATTTCTATAATGAAACCTAAACATGAGCTCTTTGACAATCACTTCATAAAAGTTAGCTGAATATCATTACTATCTATCTATATCTATATAAATAAAAAGACAAGTCCTGACTGACTGACTGACTCATCAACGCCCAGCCCAAACCCTTGGACCTAGAAAGCTGAAATTTTGCACAAATGTTAGCTTTATAATGTAGACAAGGAATAAGGAAGGATTTTTCGAAATTCAACCCCTAAGGGGCTAAAACAGGGGCGCTAAGTTAGTATGAAACTTTGCCGTTTTTGAAGTTTAAGGCATAAAAATAGGTATTTGGCCTTCCAGTTAAAAATAAAACTTATGTATTTCAGCGTTTTTGGAATTCCACCCCCAAGGGCAAAAAATAGGGGATGTAAGTTTGTATGGAAAATGTGACAATTTTTAAGTTAAACGCATGAAAATTGGTATTTGGCCTTTTAGTTAAAAATAAAAAATATATATTTCAGCATTATTGGAAATTCCAGCCCCAAGAGCGTAAATAGGGGGTGTAAGTTTGTATGGAAAATGTGTCAATTTTTAAGTTAAACGCATGAAAATTGGTATTTGGCCTCTTAGTTTAAAATAAATAATATATATTTCAGCATTTTTGGAAATTCCAGCCCCAAGAGCGTAAATAGGGGGTGTAAGTTTGCATGAAAAATGTGACAATTTTTAAGTTAAACGCATGAAAATTGGTATTAAGCATTTCAGTTAAAAATTAAAAATATGTATTTCAGGATTTTTGGGAATTCCACCCCTTAGGGCGTAAAATAGGGCATGTAAGTTTGTATAAAAAATGCGACTTTTTTGAAGTTAAACCCATGAAAATTGGTATTTGGCCTTTCAGTTAAAAATAAAAATATGTATTCCAGGATTTTTGAATATTCCACCCCGAAGGGCATAAAATAGGTGATGTGAGTTTATACTGACTGACTGACATATCAACGCACAGCCTAAACGGCTGGAGTTAAAGACTTGAAATTTTGACAGAAGGTACCTTTTATGACGTAGGCATCCACTAAAGAAGGGTTTTTGAAAATTCCACCTCCAAGGGCGCAAAATTGGGGATGTAAGTTTGTATGAAAAATGTGAAACATTTTAAGTTAAACGCATGAAAATTGATATTTGGCATTTCAGTTAAAAATTTAAAATATATATTTCAGAATATTTGAGAATTCCCCCCCTAAGGGCGTAAAGTAGGGTACGTAAGTTTCTATGTAAACTGCGACTTGAAGTTAAACACATGAAAATTGGTACTTAGCATTTCAGTTAAAAATTAAAAATATATATTTCAGGATTTTTGGGAATTCCACCCCTTAGGGCGTAAAATAGGGGACGTAAATTTGTATGAAAAATGTGACATTTTTGAAGTTAAACCCATGAAAATTGGTATTTGGCCTTTCAGTTAAAAAAAAAAAAAATATATTTATTTCATTTTTTTTAATATTTATTTCATTTGGAATTCTACCCCTAAGGGTGAAATAGGGGGTGTAAGTTTGTATGAAAAATGTGACAAACGTTGGTATATGGCCTTTCATTTAAAAATTATAAGTATATAATAGGTCTTTACCTATGAAATTGCCGTTTTGTATGAAAAAATTTAAACGAATTTTTTTCATGAATTTTTTTATTTGTATTAATCGAAGTAATCACCCATGCAATCAATGCATCTTTGCCATCGCAGTGGCAGTTTATTGATGCCCTTCTTAAAGAAATCAGCTGGACGGGAGGCAACAAATTCTTCAAAGGCATTTTGTACTGCCTCTCGGGTATTGAATTTTTTTCCCGCCAAGAAGTTATCCAAATTCTGGAAAAAGTAGTAGTCTGTAGGCGCAAGGTCTGGTGAGTAGGGCGGATGACGGAGAGCTTCCAACCCCAGTTCTTGCAACTTGGAGACCGTCTGCTGTGCAGTATGAGGTCGCGCGTTGTCGTGCAGGAGCAGCGGAGACGAGCGATTGACCAATGCTGGCAAACTGAGCACAATGATGGAGAAGCTGGCGCATCTCCATCATTGTGCTCAGTTCTTCACAGTACACATCTGCAGTAATGCTCACCCCGTTTGGTAAGAAGCTGTGATGAATCACACCGGCGCTAGACCACCAAACAGTGACCATCACTTTTCTAGGGGTAAGTTTTCGTTTAGGGCATTGTTTAGGTGCTGAACCAGGATCCAACCAACTTGCTGAGCGCTTGCGGTTATCAAACAGAATCCATTTTTCATCGCAGGTAACAATGCGGTTCAAAATTCCTTCATTTGTGTGTCTGTTGAGCAGTGCAAGGCACGTCTCGACGCGTACTTCGCGCTGGCGATCATTGAGTTCGTGGGGCACCCATTTGTCAAGCTTTTTTACCTTGCCAATTTGACGCAAATGGACTAATATTGTTTTGACGCTAACGTCGAAAGCTGCTGCTAATTCAGCCGTAGATTGTGTATCATCAGCTTCCACAACCGCCTTTAATTCGTCATTGTCGACCAAAGTCTTCGGACGACCGCGAGGTTCATTTTTCAGGTCGAAATTTCCAGAACGGAAGCGAGCAAACCAATAACAGGTGGTGCGTTGGTTTGTAGTGTTAGCTCCGTAAACGTCGTTGATGTTGCGTGCCGCTTGTGCCGCGTTGCTGCCACGACGGTACTCATATTCCATAATTACTCGAATTTTTAACGTATCCATGATGACGAAAAAGATTGAAATGCGATGAAAATGTAACACTAATCAATAAAGAAATGACTACTTTTGGAAAAAAGAATCCATGTTTTTAAAATAAAATTAATTTGAAATTAGAATTCGTGGCCAAACAAAAATTATTTTGATTTGAAATGGCCAGTACTGCAGAACGGCAATTTCATAGGTAAAGACCTAATATTTGAGGATTTTTGGAAATTCCACCCCTAAGGACGACTAGAATAGGCGATGTAAGTTTGTATGAAAGTCCGTATTTTTTGAGTTAAACGCATGTAAATTGGTATTTGGTCTTTCAGATAAAAATAAAGCAATCCAGGGCATAATTTGTTGTTAAAAAAGGTAATCCAAAACTGATTCAATACATCGCCACCAACAATTTAAGCAAACTCAAATTTTAAAAAATTAGTTTCTTATGCCAACTAGCTTAAAATGTCGTGGTCGTTGTCGCCTAAGTAAAGGTTTAGCGTTTTATAAGATTTGTAACTTCTTTTTTTAGTAAATTTTATAACAAATTAAAATAACGACATTTTAATCAAATTGGGATAAAAAACGAATTTATCTAAAATTTGAGTTAGCGTAGTATAAATTGTTGGTGTCGAGATGATCGCACCCAAAAAACATCATCTTAATTTTACTGATCTACAAGTTCACAATTTTGTAAGATAGGCGCTAGATGGCGTTAATGTCGTTTCAGATCGCGGAACTTAATTGGCATATCGGTTAAAATAAATAAATGCTTGAAATAAAAGGTAGTCCAAAACTGAATCAATAGATGATCGCCTAAATCTCCCCCAATATATATGCACACATCTTAATTTTACCGCTTTACAAGTTTATATTTTTATTAGTAGATGGCGTAATCATCGTTTTAGATCGCGCTATGGTTTCCTTCACAAAATGTCGCAACCTAATCTAATGGGAGTTACCTTTGTGATTAATTAAGTAATTAAAGTTAAATAAAGTAAAATAATAATCAAAGATTGATTATTATTTTACTTTATTTAACTTACTGACTATACTTAAGGACAATTGATATGTATTCTTTGATTTTTGCTTGATGATATCGGGTCCTTTTTGTAAATAACAGTAGCAAAGTAGTCTTTCATTTATTTCTTAGTAAGGTTATTTATAGTTTAGGTTTTATTCAATTTACATTGCTTATTTGTTTTAAAAGTTATATATTTGGATTAAGCTAGAAGTAAGTAGTTACATTGGTCATCATTCAAAATTGTCGCGGACAAAGTCGCGGGCACCAGCTAGTATATCTATAAAAGAAAGTCGTGTTAGTTACACCACTTATAGCTCAAGAACGGGTAGAGCAATTTCAATTATTTTTGTGTTTTTGTATGTATCTTCGTCAGGAATAGGCTATAGAATAATAAGCAATAAAATATAGTTATATAATTATTCAAATAAAAATTCAAATACATAGAAAGTAATTGCATCCAAATGAAATAAAAACTGTCTTGATTGACAATACAGAACGTACCTACTACAGATTTTAGAATAGATAATCTATTATCGCTTTCTGTCAGTTTTAGGCTTCGAGCATTTGTCTATACCCAAAGGTTTTAGGCTATACCAAAATTGGGAAATTGTCTTTGGTTAGTTTTTTTTAATAGGTTACTGGTTAATTTGTTTGTATAGTGCGGGTGTTGTTAAAAATATTATTATGCGAGTATTATTGTTAAAAAAGCAGCGAAATAATATTACCCAACGAATCCGTAATGCCGTAAGCTAGCTGTATTTAAATATATGTATTCGAAATTACATAATAATTGTTACTATATAAAATTTGGCAAATTGGGAAATTAATAAAATCACAAAATAATGAAATCCGTACACAACACCATTTATGATACAGACAGTGTAGACAAACGGAACGATTTTGGTTATTTTTATAACGTTTCAGTGTAAGGGTAACGCGAACGTTTGTGAGTTTGTGACGTTGTAAGGGATAATCTCTGGATCTACTGGACCGATTTTCAAAATTCTTTCAACAATAGAAAGCTACGTTATTGTTAAGTGTCATAGGCTATGAAAAAAAATATCCTGAACGTTTAACCCGCAGTATTACGCGGGACAAACGGGCAGGGACAAAAATATTTATTACGCGGATCGAAGTCCGTGGGCACTGTTAGTTATAATATAATTTTTATTACTTTCTACAAAACTTCTGATTTGAATCGTTGATTTCTTAAGGTTTTCATACAATCCGTGTATCTACATTATACCGAGAAATAATATTATAATAATTTTAATTAGGAACCTTATTATAACTCCAAAATGCTTATCAGCAATGTTCTTCAGGAGTACGTTACTGCTGCCCCGCATGCTTTTAAGTATCGGCGCCATTTCCTTCCGTATGAGTCCCGGAACCAGCGATCAGTTAGTGTAAGTAAGTACATTAAGTAGTAAGTAACTACATTCTGTTTTATTTAATCACCGTAACCTAGTTGGTAGTGCTCCTGCCTGCGAAGCTTGTGGTCCTGGGTTAAATATTTGTGTGATGAATATTTGTTTCGGAGTCATGGATGTTTTCTATATATTTAAGTATTTATCTATCTATATAAGTATGTATATCGTCGCCTGGTACCCATAGTACAAGCTTTGCTTAGTTTGGGGCTAGGATGATCTGTGTAGGGAGGTACCGGAGCAGCATACCCGCGTTCCCGGGACTCCCCCATTAGGCACCAAGAGAAGTCCACGGCAGGTAGGTTTAGTCGGTGCAAGTCCCACATACCCACCCGCAGACACTTTTTGCGGGTGGCATGCGAAGGCATTACCCCTGCCTTAACAAAAAAAAAGGATGATCTGTGTGACATTGTCCCTTGATATTATTATTATTTGTTTTTTGTTTTTATATACCACGGCTAATTGCCGGACAATATGGTGTGACGGGCCTAAGCCAAGTCGACACCTGTTTCAGGATTTCGTTCAGAACTTTGCAGAAACTTACGTACTAATCTGCAGGTGTTCAATATAGCAGCTTTCTGCAGAAGAATATAAGTTAATGGTGGAAGATCTAACATGGCAAGTGATCGGTGTAGAGTCTTAGGGATTACACCAGTCGTTGACAGAACTATAGGGACTATTGAAGTGTTATGTAACCGCCAAACTCTACAAACTTCATTCTGCAGTTCTGTGTATTTAGACAGCTTTTCAGAAATGGTTGATTGTAAATTGTGCGTGTTTGGTACAGCGATATCTATTATAATGGCGGTTTTACTAATCTTATCTACTAAAGTGATATCTGGTCTATTAAAATGTATTGTCTTGTCAGTAAGTATAGCTCGGTCATAGTATAGTCTGTGTGTGCTGCTCTCTAAGACATTTTGGGGTATATATTTATAATAGGGATGTGGTGGACCAGGTAGTAATTTGTATTTAATTGCTAAATGTCGGTGTACTATGTTAGCTACTTGGTCGTGTCTATGTTTGTAGTCCGTCTGTACTATCGCTTTACATGCACCGGTAATGTGTTGTATAGTTTCACTTGCACTGTTACATTTCCTACAAACATCTATCGATTCTGGCGCTTTAATAATATACTTGCGATAGTTACGGGTCTCAATGATTTGGTCTTGGATTGCTATCATAAATCCTTCAGTCTCAGGGAAGAGCTCGCCTTGCTTGAGCCATTCGTTCGACGCTTGTTGATCGACGTGTGGTTGGCTCAGGTCAAGGTAGTGCCTTCCGTGTAAAGACTTTTGGGCCCAGTCACGCAATTTAGTCTGTCGGTCAGTTTGTCCTTTATTGTTTTGCACAGTTTTATCATATAGATTTAGGGGAGTAAGTTTGACATCATTTTGTGCAATGGCATTGTGTATTGTAGACGTGCAAGCCTTATAATGAAAGTATGATCGCAATGTATTTATTAAACTATTGTGTAAGTTAACAATGTCAATAACTTCCCTGCCACCATCTTGGCGAGGTAGGGTAATTCTTTGGACGCAAGACCTGGGATGGTGTTTCCTGTGAGCGGTCATTCTCGTGTGTATCGTCGACTGTAGATTTTTGAGTTCAGTTTTTGACCAATTAATGATACCGAACGAGTACGACAAAATCGGGATAGCGTATGTGTTAATAGCTTTGATGATGTTACGTGAATTTAGTTGTGATTTCAAAATAGAATTGAGTCTTTGCTTAAATTGTAGCTTTAAGTTTTCTTTAATCTGCTTGTAGTGAATTTGTTTAGATTGGATATATCCTAAATATTTGTATGTTTCACCTGGCCCTAATGATTCTATTAACTCTCCTGTTAGCGTACAATATTGGTGTTCATGAATCTGCCCTGCTCTCACGGAATTAATTTTACATTTCTCTATTCCAAAACTCATAACAATATCACGAGATATATTTTCTGTACAACTAACTAGTTTATATAGATCTTCGTCACTTGTAGCATACAGTTATTATTATCTGTCCAAAATACGATTAGTTATAAATGATAAATTACTTTAACATTACTATGGAGAGCATAATTATGGCCCCTGCCACCTTGGGAACATCCGGGTGAAATATGAGTTTTCAGTACTGGTCTCTGAATGCTTACGCGAGTTCGGATTCGGTGATTGTCCGGGAGTTATGGGGTACCCAGTATGCCTGTATAGCTGTAATGGAGATGTCCACGGTTTACCCTATGAGTCTAGCATTTCTAAGTCAAAGTCAAAGATTTATATGCAAGTAAATATGGTTTTAAAAGGTCTTACATTGGTAGCACAAAAGTAGCTTAACATATCTAATCATATAATAATGACATGCAAATTTGTGAAGACAATTATTTGGCCTGCTAAATTATTAAAAAAAATCAACTGCGGAGATATTTCCGATCCGGTATGACATGAAAAGCTTAAAGAAACCAGCCTACTCTTGTCTTGAAGGCCGGCAACGCACGCGGCTCCTCTGTGTTGCGAGTGTACATGGGCGGCGGTGATCATTTACCATTAGGTGACACGCTCGCTCGTTTACCATCCTATTTTATAAAAAAAAATAACTGGGGAGGTATTTCCGATCCGGTATGACATGAAAAGCTTAAAGAAGCCAGCTTACTGTTGTCTTGAAGGCCGGCAACGCACGCGGCTCCTCTGTTGTGAGAGTGTCCTTAGGCGGCGGTGTTCATTTACCATTAGGTGACACGCTCGCTCGTTTACCATGCTATTTTATAACAAAAATAACTGCGGAGGTATTTCCGATGCGGCATGACATGATAAGCTTAAAGAAGCAAGCCTAGTCTTGTCTCAAAAGGCCGGCAAAGCACTTGCGACACCTCTGTTGTGCGAGTGTCCATGGGCGGCGGTGATCATTTACCATTATAATCAAATATTCATCAATCAAATATTAGACTTAAACTAGATAATTAAACATAATCTCTTGACAATAACTTGATACGAGCTAGCTAAATATCATTGCTATAATAAAATAAATTATATAAATGTTTTCATACAATGTGTACCTAAATATCTATGTTACTAGAAATAATAATGTATACAACGATATTACTACAAACATGTTCTGACTATTTACAAGCGCTTTTTTAAAGTCTACGTGAATAAAAACCTTTTTTATTTTATTTTATTACGTGACACGCTCGCTCGTTTACCATCCTATTTTATAAAAAAATTAACTGTTGAGATATATCCGATCCGGTATGACATGAAAAGCTTAAAGAAGCGAGTCTACTCTTGTCTTAAAGGCCGGCAACGCACGCGGCTCCTCTGGTGTTGCGAGTGTCCATGGGTGGCGTTGATCACTTACCATTAGGTGGCACGATCGCTCGTTTACCATCCTATTTTATAAAAAAAATAACTGGGGAGGTATTTCAGATCCGGTATGTCATGAAAAGCTTAAAGAAGCGAGTCTAATCTTGTCTAAAAGGCCCACAACGGCAACTTGTGGTTCCTCTGGTGTTTTGGTGATCACTAGCTCGCTTGCTAGTTTGCCTTGGTATTCTATAAAAAATCCGGCGAAGTGCGAGTCGGATTCGCGCACGAAGGGTTCCGTACCATTATCTATAACAACGAGCAAACAATTCACGTTTGTTGTATGGGAATCCCCTTCAATATTTATTTTATTTTGTTTTTTAGTATTTGTTGTTATAGCGGCAACAGAAATACATCATCTTTGAAAATATCAACTGTCTTACTACGACGGTTCATGAGATACAGCCTGGTGGCAGACGGACAGACAGACAGCGAAGTCTCAGTAATAGGGTCCCGTTTTACCCTTTGTGTACGGAACCGTAAAAAGATCAAAAATCGCGGGTATGCCGTCTGTTTACCAAAATTGTATGCCCAAGAGGCAGATAGGTAAAGGCTGAACATGCTAACATTATACATGCTCTGTTACATATTGTTCAATAATTAATGTTTGAACACATTGAAACTACTTCCTCTTTTAAACGGCACGGGCCGGTTAGTATGGTTGGTAAATGCTTGCCTTTCACGCCTCTGGGAATCCAGCTCACTCAGGGGCTCTACCGGATAAGTCGCCTAACATCGATTTCTTAAATGTCGTTCAAATAAATAAAGGTTAAAAATGACTTAATCAATCGGCTTCCATGAGCACATGTGAGGTCATAAATGGTCCGGAATCGATTGTCAACGGTGAAGCCGATTTAATGATTGATTAAGTTATTTTTAACCTTTATTTATTTTAACGCCATTTAAGAAATCGATGTTGGGCGACTTAGCCGGTAGAGCCCCAGGACAGATATTTGCATGAACATGTCTGTTTGTCCTTAACGCACACCCTCAAACAACCCAATTAGAATATTATGTTGTAATCATAATACATACACTGAATTTTTAATATAACATGTATATGCATTGTTATTTACTAAATTAGTTTCTTGGAATGAAGTTTATTTTTCTTTATTTTGTATTTACTGATGGAATTTGTATGTGTACAAATAAAACTGCGATTTTAAAAGTCTTATTAGTTTGACGTACGGTCCATTTCAATTTGTTTTGACTGTACAGGGTTAATATGACAATAATTTCCGTGTTATAATTATATTGTAAAAAAAATACCTATATTAATAATAAACAATAGTAATAATATCTGGGGACAATGTCACACAGATCATCCTAGCCCCAAACTAAGCAAAGCTTGTACTATGGGTACCAGGCGACGATATAGATACTTATATAGATAGATAAATACTTATATACATAGAAAACATCCATGACTCAGAAACAAATATTCGTGCTCATCACACAAATATTTGCACTTACCGGGATTCGAACCCAGGACCACCAGCTTCGTAGGCAGGAGCACTACCAACTAGGCTATGGTGACCGTCAATATTAAAAATGATAAATCGATTCTGAGCAAACTATTTTCAGGATGTGCGTTAATTAAGTTACATGTTGTATAAGTATGTATTTACAAATAATAGGTAGTATATGTACAGACGCCAGCACATCAAGTTACCCCCATCTGTCATATTTCTTTTATAGACTTTCAACGTTATCACTTAACCATAAGATTCACATTCAATTTCAAGGGGTAGCTTTATGTGCTGGCGTCTGTACATATATGTAATATGTCAGTTTCCATAGTACAAGCTGAAGTGAATAATGGCCCAGAATATTTATTTATTCTTTATGACAACAGATATTATGAAAAGTGTAGAAATAGTAGAGGTTTTTACAGGAACACTTTCCTTTTCTTTGCTATAGCTTTTCTGTCTAGCAGCACACAACGCATTTCGGGACTCAAAGCCGCGACACGAAGCAGCGAGGCGACTGTCTTAGCCGCTACGCCTCATATATTGATCTCCAAGCCCTTGTAGCATCAATGCAGCAAGTAAATCGTAGTCAACGACTTTGCCCATGTCTGCTAGCTGATTGGACGTATTTCAGTAACGTAAACTCGTGGACTATACATTCAGTCAAAAAAGTATTGGGAATGGATGATTTGTTTACGGTTCCCAATTCAAATCTATGTTTTTTCGAAGTTATACTTCTTTTGGCGCGATGGAGAAAAATTCACTCTAACAACAAAAATAACAGCATGAAATTAGTTCTAGGTGGTATGAAAATTGATAACTATGTTCAAGTTGTTTCAGAAGTATAATTTCTAACGCGTGTACATAAGTACACACAAATTTTTTTTTTGTTGTTAGATTGGCATAACTGTTTTCCATTTTGGCGCGGAGTTTGAGTTGCATCTGTTATTTATATTAAATACAGTGCTGGTTTTAGTAATATCATATATAGTGTGTATTGCGAATTTCATAATGGACAAAAATAGCGAACAAAGAGTTTGTCTTAAATTTTGCATCGCTAATGGAATTTCGTGTTCGGAGTCACTGAAAATGTTACAGAAGGCTTACGGTGAATCGACTTTATCAAAAACTCGTGCTTCTGAGTGGTTCAAAGCGTTCAAAAGCGGTCGAGATGTGATGAAAGATTTGCCTCGCTCTGGTAGGCCATCAACGTGTGCAACTGAAGTTAACATCGCAAAAGTGAAGGAAATAGTGACTGAAAATCCTCATTCAACTCTGAGAGAGATATCCGCCGAACTTTCTGTATCTCATCAGTCGATTCGTACCATTTTAACTAATAATAATAATATAATAATATATAGGGACAATGTCACACAGTTCATCCTAGCCCCAAACTAAGCAAAGCTTGTACTATGGGTACCAGGCGACGATATACATACTTATATAGATAGATAAATATGTATATAAGATACATAGAAAACATCCATGACTCAAAAACAAATATTCGGGCTCATCACACAAATATTTGCACTTACCGGGATTCGAACCCAGGACCACCAGCTTCGTAGGCAGGAGCACTACCAACTAGGCTACGGTGACCGTCATTTGGGTATGAAACATGTTGCCGCTCGGCTAGTCCCAAAAGATCTGAATTTTCTCCAAAAACTCAATCGCATGAAAGTCGCTGAGGACATGGTAGAACGAGTCAATTCCGACCCAACATTCATGAAACGGATTGTTACTGGTGACGAGACGTGGGTTTACGAGTTTGACATGCAAACTACTTAGTCAACAAGCTTCGGAGTGGTGCCTTCCAACTGAACCGAAACCGAAAAAACCACGTCGATCCATCCGACCAAAGTCGATCAAAAGTCAGTCATGTTGACTGTTTTCTTTGACTATCGCGGTGTTGTGCACTCTGAATTCTTACTGGAAGGTCGAACGGTAAATAAAGAATATTATTTGAGCGTTATGCGGCGTTTAAGAGAGCAAATTCGACGAAAACGGCCAGATTTGTGGAAAGAAAATTCTTGGATTGTGCACCACGATAATGCGCCTTTGCACAAGGCCATCATTGTGAACGAATTTTTGACCAAACACTCAATAAATACCATCCAGCAACCACCATATTCACCAGATATGGCTCCAGCTGACTTCTTTCTTTTTCCTAAACTCAAATTACCACTTCGTGGTACCCGTATTCAATCGGTAGAAGACATAAAGGAGAATTCGCGGCGAGAACTGAACTCAATTCCGAAAGCAGCGTTTAAAAAATGTTTTGATGAATGGATTATTCGTTGGCGTAAGTGTATCGTTTCTGAAGGAGCATACTTTGAAGGTGATAAAATAAATTTGGATGAATAACAAAAATTTTGTATATATTGATCTTTTCCCGGTACTTTCTTGAAAGAGTAGTACATGCTCAGCTTCTGACTCACAAGGCGTCCTAGCAGTCGACAATTGATTAATTAATTATATATTACTAAAATCATGTTCTGACTATTTACAGGCGCATTTTAGGGTTCCGTAGCCAAATGGCGAAAAACGTAACCCTTATAGATTCGTCATGTCTGTCTGTCTGTCCGTCCGTATGTCACAGCCACTGTTTTCCGAAACTATATGAGCTGTACTTCTTACATTCTACTACTTCTTACATTCTACTTACATTTAAATTTTGTTCGTCATTAAGTTGGCAAAACATAGCGGTTTACCTTTATACCTGTATAACACCCATGTAATATGTACCTATGTTTACGAAAAAGAAAAAAGTCTTTAACCCTAAATAGCTCTATCTACTTCGATCTCCAACTATTAGTGAACTCTGTGTGGTTGTTGTCCAAATTGCAAGGTCACTAATGTACTTGTGATTGTGTAATATATGTGTACCATTGTCATGTGTTCAGTTAATAATAACTATGACAACTGCATGTAATACTTTGTTGGCTACACCGGGATCCAGACAATGCTATTTGTTGTATAAGATTTATGTACTGTCAATGTGCCCTAGTTTAAGTTAGATATATAGTACGTTGTCTTACGGAGGTGACATCGTTATTTAATGTACAAAGCCTCCTTAAATAAATTAGATAAAAAAAAAACTATAACAACTGCCCATACGTTAAGTACGTATTGAATTTGCTATGTAGCTCACGGCAAAGAACATCAGCACCCCATCTCATTCCGTGGGGGTGCGTAGAAGTCATCCCGAGGGAATATCTACTAGACAACAGGCAGCAGCGTCTCTCTGAGTACTATGACCATCATACTGCGATAGCGACGGTCACCGTAGCCTAGTTGGTAGTGCTCCTGCCTACGAAGCTGGTGGTCCTGGGTTCGAATCCCGGTTAGTGCAAATATTTGTGTGATGAGCACGAATATTTGTTTCTGAGTCATGGATGTTTTCTATGTATATAAGTATTTATCTATCTATATAATAATAATATCTTATAATATAATAATAATATCTTGGGGCAATGTCACACAGATCATCCTAGCTCCAAACTAAGCAAAGCTTGTACTATGGGTACCAGGCGACGATATACATACTTATATAGATAGATAAATACTTACATACATAGAAAACATGCATGACTCAGAAACAAATATTCGTGCTCATCACACAAATATTTGCACTTACCGGGATTCGAACCCAGGACCACCAGCTTCGTAGGTAGGAGCACTACCAACTAGGTACGATATATAACTATGTATATCCTCGCCTGGTACCCATAGTACAAGCTTTGCTTAGTTTGGGGCTAGGATGATCTGTGTGTCTTGTCCCTAGATATTATTATTATTATTCATATGGCACGATGGAAGCGGAGAGCTGCGCGCGAACGTCGCGCAGTGATGGCGAGAGATGTGAGCATCTCCGATTTGGTGGAGTCCCACGAGCTTAAAAACATCTCTTCTCGCACAGCACATATCTCTGGTTTGTTGGAGTTCCTCCCGGCCTTAGGGCTGCGGTTCCACTGAGGCGGAGCGGAGACGTCCTGTGCCGCGATTCGCGATCAATCACATCTCTTCTCCACTGATGTGGATTCCAAGCCATGTGATTGGTGAATCGCGGCACAGCTCGTCTACGCCCGCCTCAGTGGAGCCGCAGTCTATTTCGACGCAATTTACGATCATTAGTTTTGAATGTCCGATTTTGATCATCTACTTATGTCGTGTCGTTGACTGTACTAGTGTTGTCAGCCTCAAAAACATAAACAGAAAAATTTACCCAAATACCACACCAATTATTATAATATTGTTTCTTTCCATCCCTGGACACCGTGGACAGGTTCAAGTATTATTTCTGGATCATGTTTATCGTAAGCAATGTTTTTGTGATGAGATAATAAATAAAAAAATAAATAATATCACGGTAGGCAGCGGTTTGCTGTGCCCCCTGGAACTGCGAATGTCCATGAGCAGCGGTTACCACTTACCATCAGGTGACCTGCTCACTCGTCTGCTTCGAAAGCAATAAAAAAATAAATAAAAAAATACGTGGAGATATTCCCGATTATAATGTTGACGAGCCTGTTGGCGTGGTTGGCAAATGCTTGCTTTCCACGCCGCAGGTCGTGGGTTCGATTCCCATCCCACCCACAAATATTTGTGTGTATGAACATATCTGTTTGTCCTGAGTTTGGGTGTATTTATCTATATAAGTATGTATTTATAAAGGAAAAGTAGTACTTATATCAGTTATCTGGTTTCCATAGTACAAGCTCTGCTTAGTTTGGGATCTGATGACCGTGTGTGAATAATGTTCTAAAATATTATTATATTTATTTTGTATATGCTCCATGCACTCGTGTTATACCTTTGATATTATTATAAATTAATCACCAAGATGTCAGTATAACGAAATCTACATACACTGTTTTTTTAAAAGACAACGCCGGACTTGGGAATATAGGGAGTATATAGATAATATTAAACCCAGACTCAGGACAAACGTACATGTTCAGGCACACAAATATCTGTCCTGAGTGGGAGTCGATTTCCCGTCTATTTCATTAGAATTTACTTAATGATTTGATTTGGAATGCTTTACAGATGGTCTCAAATACATATTGTTAAAATCAAATTTCAAAATTTTAATTTATATAGAACAGGTAACCTAACAGTTCTATTACGTGGAGACGTCAAGTCACCACATTTTTAAAGCGGGTTAAAAAAAAACTCAATATTTTTATTACATTTAATCTGAACTTAAGCAGTGGGATATATTAAATTCAGAAGAGGATATATTAACTTAAGAAGTGGGATATATAGATCAGCAAGTAATCATATGATCATATTTAATTATAATTTTTAGTTCTTTATAGTTTATGGTGTTTAATTGCCTCGTTAGTCTAGCGGTAGCGTGTTCACCCGCAGAGAACGAGGTCCTGGGTTCAAATCCTGAGTCGGGCCAAAAGTGATTTTGGGACATTTCTCTTCTCAATCTCAGCATGAGCCCGAAGTCTGGGAATTGGCGGTATTATACCCCCGTGCCTCGGAGAGCACGTAAAGCCGTCGGTCCTGTACCTGACCTCTATCCAGTCGTGTCGCCTAGGCGTCCCATCGGATCATGAGAGTGATGGAATAGAAAGTGCTCCTGTGTTTGCGCACACACTTGAGCACTATAATATGTCGCGTATGGCTAATCTCTGTTGAGACAGGCCGCCGTGGACGAATTTCGGTTAGGAGGACATTATTATTTATTATGGTGTTTAATTAGGTTCACTCCCAGTCTTACTTGCTGATTGTAATAGTACAGACGCCAGCACAATCAGCTACCCCAATCTGTCAAATTCCTTTTATAGATTTTCAACTCTATCACAAAAGCATAAGGTTCACCTTCAATTGGGGAAATTTGACAGATTGGGGTAGCTAGTTCAATGCGGTTTTTTAATATTTATTTCGTGTATCCTAGGTTATTGACAATATTTCAGAATTAGTTTGTTATTTTAAATGGACATCCATTTATCTGTACAATAATACAGACGCCAGCACATCAAGCTATCCCAATCTGTCAAATTTCTCTAATTGAAAGTGAACCTTATGCTTTTATGATAATTTTGAAATTTTTAAAAGAAAATTGACAGATTGGGGTAGCTGGATGTGCTCGCATCTGTACTATATAACATATATATATAGTAATAATGGTAAAATTACGTAATACCTATTGTAAAAAAACACCCGTATTTTATATAAGCTACAGTAAATTTACCAATGAAAAAGTGTGATATTATCAGTTAAATCTAATATTTTCTATTATAGTTTTAATGAGGGCCTGATTTACTCACGGGCAAATTAGGGCTCATCCTGCAAGAACGCAAGCACTGTGCGAGGGCGCTTTTGTCCAGCATTGGACATAATTTGGCTGACACGGATGCGAATTACGCCGAATACGCGCCAGCATCGACGCCATCTTAAGGATACTGGCTGAACGGTGGAACTCTCCAGTTTTTGAACGCAGAAACGACTACATGCAGTCAAGTAAAATGCCACCGGAGATCGGACGATCTCACCCAGTTATGTATTATTGTATTTAAAAGTTGTATTTAAGAATGGCTGGTCGCCTATGGCGGGCGGCTCTGAAAGTATATTGAAGAATTGATAAAAAAGAAGTGCAGGTCAGAAGTACCCTAAACTGGCATGCATGTATGAAGAATATAATGACAGTAATTGAGGCAAAAGACGTGTGCAAAGATCGTAACAGATGGAAATCCGTTGTCTCTGCCTACCCCTCTGGGAAACAGGCGTGAGTCTATGTATGTATGCTATGCAATTACTTATATTTGCGTAATTTCTTCAATAATTGCTACATATGATACATTCAGAGACATATGAATTTTATTTTGACCAGCCATTCTGACGTCAGGATGGATGCGCCGCATCATTTTCAGCGTGATATACGCAAAATTTCTAAAAGTTTGTTGCATCAATAATTGCTTCATTCACCAATTTCAGTTAGAACTTCGTACATACATTAGGTAACAAGCACAAAAAAACTGTTGCCTTTAGAAATTATCAGGCACTTCGTACAAATATTAATAAAAGCTATATTTTATTACCTAATGTATGTACGAAGCTCAAACCTAAATTGATGAATGAAGCAATTAGTAAGCAATTATTGATACATCAAACTTTTAGAAATTTTGCGTATTTCACGCTGAAAACGGCGGCCACCATCCTGACGTCAGAATGGCTGGTCAACAAAATATTCATATTTCTCTGAATGTATCATATGTAGCAATTATTAAAGAAATTAAGCAAATATAAGCAATTGGGTAGCAATTCTTCAATATACTTTCAGAGCCGCCTGCTATAGGCGACCAGCCATTCTGACGCTCACATTAAAATTATTGTATTTAAAAGTTACAAATTAAGGTAGATAATAGTAAGGAAAGTAAGGTTATATATTTAATTACAAAAAAATATGAATACAAATCAGGTTGTTATTTTATTAATTTTAATAAGTTGTTAATTTTTATTGTAATATTAATTTAATCGTACATTACATATATTAGCGTAAATTAACGAGCATTTTTTGTCACAGTTACGTAATTTTACAAGCAAAGGTTAAGTTTTTATGCCGTGTTGACAGTGGGGTGGTAGTAGTCTCCTTGGCAGTGACTGGAAGCAAAGGTTAAGAAATCTCAAAAATGGGGAATCATAAATTTAATCGTCCGGCGAGTCTCGAACCTGCACCATCTACCAATCCGGGGTAGGCGCTCTGCGTTAAGTTACGAACGGTGGGTGTTTAAATTAAATTTGATCTGCCGGCGTGTATCGTTCGTAGCTTAACGCAGAGCGCCTACCCCGGATTGGTAGACGGTGCAGGTTCGAGACCCGCCGGACGATAAAATATATTTCCCATTTTTGAGATTAGATAAACGCTTTGCATTGCGAATAATGCTATAAAAATTCAAAGGTTAAGTATTTGTTTGCTGAGACAACGGTTGCTTGACAGTGGTCCCCGTGGCGGCGCCTACCGGCCGCAGCCCCCGCCGCCGCACTTGGAGCGCTTGGGCGCGCGGTACGAAGAGGTGGACGCGCCGCCACTCAACGGCAGGTAATCTGAAAATAAACATTTACATTATTCAAGTAAAACGTTCTTACATATAGATGCTGTATATATATATTTTTGTTTTATTAAATTATTCAATTTCTTTATAATAATTAATAACTTATGTCGTATAAATTTGCATGCCGTCAAATCGGCGTAACATGCTGAACCTGTACAATTCTTTAAAACACCTTGTAAAACCATGTTTC
The DNA here is from genome assembly GCA_951640165.1 of Pseudoips prasinana. Taxonomy (NCBI): domain Eukaryota; kingdom Metazoa; phylum Arthropoda; class Insecta; order Lepidoptera; family Nolidae; genus Pseudoips; species Pseudoips prasinana. The sequence continues at coordinate 19,553,957 of OX621264.1, read as the reverse complement.
TGGCGAATAAATAAATATTTCATTTCATTTCATTTACATAACTCCCAATATACGTTACGCACGTAGCTAAAATTTAGATAATTAAACCACACATGATCCTTGACAATAACTTAATTTAAGTTAGTTAAATATCGTTACTGTTATAAAATAAATCTTATTGTAAATTATTTCCTACAATCTAAATATCTAATGTACCTAGAAATAATTATAAATTAATTATATATTACTACGAACATGTTCTGACTATACAAGCGCTTTTTTAAAGTCTACGTGAATAAAAACCTTTTTCATTTTATTTTATTTACGTGTCCCAAATATCTGGGACATGGCTCAAAAAGGTGGCACCGGAGCAGAACACCCGCGTTGAGTGAGAGCTATATGCTCTCACTGTGTCCAGAAATTCAGCTAAATAAAATATAAAATGAATCCCAACAAAAACATTACATGTAAAAAATCCCGCAACGGAGTTCTTATACTTACTACAAAAAAACGAGTGTGCTTTAGACACGACTTAAGTAAAACTTAGATATACGAAACGTAACGAAGGTTAGCTAGGGTAGGTTCCTCAGCGGCGAGGATCGCTTTGGCCCCTTAACGCGTCATCGGTGATCCCGTGCACCTGATCACACCCTCTCTTAGAATTCTGTCCTTTTGCTTCAGCGGCCCCCTGAGCTGTGGCCCGAACCCTAAAAGGGGTGGCTTCAAGTATTAGTCGCTTAATTTAAGCTACTGGTTGAGAGCCTTCTGCGCTAGCCAACTGCTCATTGCCTTCAATTCTTTAATTTTAATATAGTAGAACTAAATTTCAAAATAATAGTTAAGTAACTTGTTATTTATTTAAGAAAATATATGTGATAAAACAGACCGCACGGACGGACTAATTAATTTTTTGTTACTTTAATACTGTATTCGACTTTGTTTATGTACTGCATTGTGAGCTTGACAAGTACAAGTGTATGTTAATACCAAAGTGCTGAATACATTTCATTATTTCTTAACGGGCTATGAGAGAAAGAGACGAAGATAAACTGTGCTCGCACCTCTCTCTTGCCCCTACAGCAGGATTTCTGTAAGTAGGATTCAAAGAGCCCTGAGGTGTCCGTAGCATGGGTATCAGGGGTCCACAGTTAGATTGTTAACTATTAACATATTTATTAGTTAAATTATACTAAACACAGCATTTCCTATCAAAGCCACTAACTTAAAAAATTAGGCCAAGGAGGTAGGAGGCTAGGTTTAAAATAGCAATGAAAGTGTTATTTTTTTTTAATATATTACTTGTTTTTTTCTGATAAAATATTCTTTGACAGGAGTCCGTGGGATTGTTACAATTGACAACATTTCAAAACTGACACCACCTTAAAACAAAAATACCATTTCTTTATTTTTGTATCCTGAGTTCAAATATATTTTTTTTTATTTCTTCATTTCTGAGGAATAAAATAAAAACTAAAAAAAGGTGTGATGACGTCACTAATACGGCTGACGAGGTAGTTTCCTTTGCCTAAGCATTCCAATGTTATAAACGAAAAAATTAATGTCAAACAACAGTTTTAAATTTCAAAATTTCATGGTGACTTAATTAAACATAATAAGGATAATAACACTGGAAATGAATTTAATATTGACGATTTAAATTTAATTTGAAATTGAACACATTAAACAAACGTAAACAAGTTTAGGCGCCAACGAGTTTGACAAGACAGTGATTTTTTTTTACGGGTTACATTAAAGCAAAGATCGATGGCTATTCCACCGTATGTATGACGTCATTTACCGCTTACGTCTTTTTAGATTACATCGAATTTCAAAGTTGAAATTATGAATGAAAGGTTCATAATTTCGCATAAAGGTAAAATATGGGTGCCCTAGTTTTGGATTTACTTTCAAATAACGCACAGTGACAGGGCTCCGTGGGATTGTTTAAATTGTGCTCTGTAACCGCAAAAAGTTTGAGAAAAGCTGCCCTGCTGTAATATAGAAAACGAAACTTTATATCTCTTTCTATCTTCACTAACTTATATCTTCCTCTCAACTTCCGTGCCCCTCGTCCGATCAAACCTTTCGTAACGCACTTGAGAAGTGCGTTACGAAAGGTTTGATCAGTTTACTCCTCAAGCAAATGTAAATAATTATTAGTTATTCTATATACTAAACAACAAAGACATATTAGTAGGATATTGTTAATTAACGAAAGTCAAAGATATTAGAAACTCTAATCTCAAGACTGGGAAATCCGTAATGGAATCATCGGGCGGGGTTCGAACTAGAACCCTCTACCAATCCGGGGTAGGCGCTCTGCCGTTAAGCTACGAACAATACACACTCCCAGGTTTTATTTAAAACTAGCTGTGCGTCGCGGTTTTACCCGCGTTAAACTTAATAAATTATAGTCTATGTAGAGGGTTCTAGTTCGAACCCCGCCCGATGATTCCATTACGGATTTCCCAGTCTTGAGATTAGAGTTTCTAATATCTTTGACTTTCGTTAATTAACAACATCCTACTAATATGTCTTTGTTGTTTAGTATATAGAATAACTAATACTTCTTTACATTTACTTGAGGAGTAAGCTGGTGAGAATTGAGTTACGAAAGGTTTGATCGAATGAGGGGTACGGAAAATGAGAGGAAGATATAAGTTAGTTAAGATAGAAAGAGATATAAAGTTTCGTTTTCTATATTACTGTAGGGCAGGGCGTCCGCTAAGATCATACCAAATTTTATTAAAATCAGTATAGTGGGTTTAAAGCTATCAAGAGGGAATACGCAGAAGATTTTCGGTAAACTATGTTTATCAGTTGTCTGGTTACCACCGTACAGGATCTGCCTTTGTAATCAGATGGCAGTGTGTTAGTTGTTTGCAGTACATACCGTTGTCCCCCTCGCCGAGCCTGTTTCCGGCGGTGGAGCCATACTTCTGTAGCCGCTCTACAGTCTCCTGGCGTTTCTTCTCCTCACGCTTAAACAAAAAAAATACCTATTACGACAAGTCTATAGGAAAATTTTGAAGATTTGGTTATCCATCTGGAAACTTTTAAGAGAGGTAGGGCACAGCGTTCATTCGCTCAATGAGCAGCCCGACTGGGGAAGTACCTCCACCTTACAGAAGACATACTACCTTAATAATAACATTACAACTTAATGTTGTTTCTGCGTGTGAGTAAGGTCGCCAGAGCTCATCGGGGTGGGGGGAAGGGTCAGCAACACTTGTTTGCTGACTCTTAAAGGCCGGCAACGCACCCGCGACTTCTCTGGTGTTGCGAGTGTCCATGGGCGGCGGTGATCACTTACCATCAGGTGACCCACTAGCACGTTTGTCGCTCTCTTATATATTAGGTCTTTACCTATGAAATTGCCGTTCTGCAGTACTGGCCATTTCAAATCAAAATAATTTTTGTTTGGCTAAGAATTCTAATTTCAAATTAATTTTATTTTAAAAACATGGATTCTTTTTTCCAAAAGTAGTCATTTCTTTATTGATTAGTGTTACATTTTCATCGCATTTCAATCTTTTTCGTCATCATGGATACGTTAAAAATTCGAGTAATTATGGAATATGAGTACCGTCGTGGCAGCAACGCGGCACAAGCGGCACGCAACATCAACGACGTTTACGGAGCTAACACTACAAACCAACGCACCACCTGTTATTGGTTTGCTCGCTTCCGTTCTGGAAATTTCGACCTGAAAAATGAACCTCGCGGTCGTCCGAAGACTTTGGTCGACAATGACGAATTAAAGGCGGTTGTGGAAGCTGATGATACACAATCTACGGCTGAATTAGCAGCAGCTTTCGACGTTAGCGTCAAAACAATATTGGTCCATTTGCGTCAAATTGGCAAGGTAAAAAAGCTTGACAAATGGGTGCCCCACGAACTCAATGATCGCCAGCGCGAAGTACGCGTCGAGACGTGCCTTGCACTGCTCAACAGACACACAAATGAAGGAATTTTGAACCGCATTGTTACCTGCGATGAAAAATGGATTCTGTTTGATAACCGCAAGCGCTCAGCAAGTTGGTTGGATCCTGGTTCAGCACCTAAACAATGCCCTAAACGAAAACTTACCCCTAGAAAAGTGATGGTCACTGTTTGGTGGTCTAGCGCCGGTGTGATTCATCACAGCTTCTTACCAAACGGGGTGAGCATTACTGCAGATGTGTACTGTGAAGAACTGAGCACAATGATGGAGAAGCTGGCGCATCTCCAACCAGCATTGGTCAATCGCTCGTCTCCGCTGCTCCTGCACGACAACGCGCGACCTCATACTGCACAGCAGACGGTCTCCAAGTTGCAAGAACTGGGGTTGGAAGCTCTCCGTCATCCGCCCTACTCACCAGACCTTGCGCCTACAGACTACTACTTTTTCCAGAATTTGGATAACTTCTTGGCGGGAAAAAAATTCAATACCCGAGAGGCAGTACAAAATGCCTTTGAAGAATTTGTTGCCTCCCGTCCAGCTGATTTCTTTAAGAAGGGCATCAATAAACTGCCACTGCGATGGCAAAGATGCATTGATTGCATGGGTGATTACTTCGATTAATACAAATAAAAAAATTCATGAAAAAAATTCGTTTAAATTTTTTCATACAAAACGGCAATTTCATAGGTAAAGACCTATTATATATATAAATATAAAGAAAACTTTGACGGGCCGGTTTGTTTGGTTGTTAGATACTTGGCTCTCACGTGGGTTCGTTTACCACCCAACAGATATTTGTGTGCATGAACATGTCTGTTTGTCCTGAGTCTGGGTGTAATTATCTATATAAGTATGTATTTAGGTTTAAGACATTTATTTTCTCAAAAGATTCCAGAATCACTTGCAGAGAAAATACAATAGAACTTTAAAGTACTAACATGCTTTTTCATATTGGAACAGCGTATACAATTTTATAACTTAGACTAATAAAAATATAAAAAAGGCTAATTAGAGAAAATGCATTCAAACAAAAAATAGTCCAATACCTACACGCATCGGTCGTAATCAGTAGTGCATACGGAGATTTAAAAGGTGTTTGTTATGTATTTACAAAAGAAAAATAGTATATGTACTATATCAGTTATCTGGTTTCGTACTGGTAATGTACGACATCCGGCGTGAAAAGCAAGCGTTTGCCAACCATGCCAACAGGCCCGTTAATAAATAAATAAATATCCTGGGATATTATTTACACACGGTCATCTGATCCCAAACTAAGCAGAGCTTGTACTATGGAAACCAGATAACTGATATAATACATATATATAATATTCTTTTGTAAATACATACTTATATAGATAATTACACCCAGACTCAGGACAAACAGACATGTCCATGCACACAAATATCTGTCCTGGGTGGTAAACGAAGCCACGTGAGAGCCAAGTATCTACCAACCAAGTCAACCGGCCCGTCAAAGTTTTCTTTATATATATATAAGAGAGCGACAAACGTCCAAGTGGGTAAACTGATGGTGAAATGGCAATAAGCACGCTGGCGACTCCACCAAATGGGACGCCGTGGTCTCCTTCTGTGAGGCAGTCATGCTCCAGAGGGAGACCGCCGAACGGGATCGGGAGCGAGCCGATCCCGCTCGTAGACGGAGGAGGCGTCGGGGCGGCGGCGGCAGCCAGTAGCCCAACTCCCGTCGAGGCTGCGGTGGCAGTATGAGAAGTGTCCTCTACTGCCGTGAAAGCAGCTCCGGGAAGACAGCGATCTGTTTGTGGCGCAGTCGCTGTGCCGGACTGGCAGGAGTCGGTAATAGGGGAGGGCAATCTTCAGCCCTCCCAGGGTACGTGTCCCGACCATCTGCGACATGGCGCAAAAAGGAATACCGGAGCAGCATACCGCGTTCCCGGGGCTCCCCATCAGGCATCAAGAGAAGTCCACGGCAGGTTAGGTTTAGTCGATGCGAGTTCGATATACCCACCCGCAGACACTCTTTGCGGGTGGCATGCGTGGGCATTCTTATTCTTTATTGCACACAGAAACATACATTTGAGTTAAATCCATACATATAATAAAATCGTAGGAAAGTCAAAACTGTACATTGAATATTTTTTTTAAAGGATACTTGGGGCTTGATCGACAATCGATACCGCAGCCAAAAATATAGATTTTAGAATTTTTGTGTGTTTGTCTGTATGTTTATCCGAGCTAAACTCAAAAAGTACTACTACTGCATGGATTTACTTCAAATTTTGCATGAATATTACTGAGAGGTCGGGTCAACATATAGGCTACATATTATCACGCCAATACCTAAGGGGAGGAGCTGTGATAATTTATAAAATTTAACGCGGGTAAAACCGCGGGTAAATACCCAAGTGCTGAATAAATTTCATTATTTCATTATGAAGGATGGAATAAATTATTCCTCCTGCATTATCAAAAAAGAATTTCAGTGTCGTTACCTCTCTCTGCTGCTCTGCTGCACGCTGCGAGGCCTCTAATAGCAGTTTCTGTTGAGCTTCGCGCGCGCGCTGGATCGCTTCCATACGAGCCAGCGCTATGTCGGGGTCTGCGGACAAGTTTATGTGTTTAAACCTCCTGGGCTTGGTGGATTGGTGCTGGTTCGAGACCCGCCGGATTAAATTTATTATATCCCATTTTTGAGATTAGATTAATATAAAGCTATAATTTAATATGTAAATTAGTTCTATAAATAACTCTTTATTTTTTTTATTGAAGAAATTGCTTGCTTATCGTATGGGTAGTGGTAAACCTAGAGTCTAGAGTTGCTCAACCCGCCCAGTAGGCCTCTGACATGGCTTAACGACTGTTGTCTAATGACTACAACCGAGACCGACAGCTTAACGTGCCCTCCGAAGCACGGAGACGCTCAGAAATTAATCCACTTTGGTGGTCACCCATCTATGGTCCGACCGCGAGCGTAGTTGCTTAACCTCACCGTTCGCTTACGGACCGGTGAAAGCACCTAGCTAGGGGCGCCTCTAGCTGTTGAAGAAATGTAAATTAGTCTTTATTTCCTTTCTCTAAATTGTCGAATATGTTATCACACAGTAAGATCGATAAGATTACAAAATAAAGAAGTCGACCCGACGGAATATCTACCAGTGGACGGGCAGCAGCATTTTTATGGGTACTATGACCATCTTACTGCGATCGCCAACCCGTCTGCCAAGCGTGGCGATTATGGCATATCCCCAAATATGATTTTTGGGGGAGGTTTTTGTCCAGCAGTGGACTTTTTACGGTTCTTATGATGATAGAAGGTCTAACATAAATATGGCAACAAGAACATAAAGCAATTTAATTTGCCTATTAAACTTCTTCAATTCAATTCTTCTATAATGGCTTTTGTGGATAAAGAGTATTTCAATCTAGGGCAGCTAAAAAACAAATGGTTTGCATGACCCTCGTCTAAGCCACATTCACATAAAGAGGAATTTTTAATTCTAAGTTTGGACAAAAAACCGGGGCGCATGCATGATTAAGTCTTAAACGGCAGATGGTGGAGGTAGAGATTTTGTCCAGATGTCTATGTTTGGCAAACCAAGGCTTGCATGGAATGTCAGGTTGAATATCTCCATAAAACTTCCCTTAAACGGTTTTAGATATACACCATCCATGATTTATAAAAGGCTGGTTTCAGTGTCGTGCATATGTCATGACAATAAATTTGGGAGAATTCAGAGGAGCCTATTCAGATAGCATTTCTAGCACACACATCAGCCGCTTCATTACCACAGATCCCAGAGTGACCAGATATCCAAACTAAATTCAAATTGATACCAAGAATATGACATTGTTACATTATCTCTCTAGTCTGAAGGATAATAGGAAACCTGGATTTGGACCGAAAAGGGTTAGACAAAATTGCCTCTAGACAGCTTTTGGAGTCTGAAAATATAAACGAATTATTTAGGTTATGAGCCTTAATGAAGCGAATGGCTTCTAAGATAGCAAGTGATTCACCGGTTAAGATAGATGTAACAGGAGGAATTTTATAATTTAATATAATGCGGGTAGAGGGGATCCAAACCGCAGCACCGATTGGGCTGCCATTGGGGGATTTAGAAGCATCTGTGTAAATTGGGAGCCATTTTTTTAATTCAGTCTGCACATCATCTGTGCTAGTTTACTCAATAAATGTAATTTCTTCCTTCCTTTCACGCAATATTAATATAATATGTATAAATATATTTATTACTTACTTTTGTGATATTCTGCGTCCTCCCTCGCCTGCTTCCACTTATCCATCCGAGGCTTAAGTTTCTGTAGGAGATAGAGGCCGGCCGCGGTAATACCCACCAGGTACCACCCATATGCCGCTAAGAACTGTAATACTGAGAAAAATAATTATTAATTAATTAGATAATATGATATTTTCTCTAAAAGCCTACAACTTTAAAATAAATAAATAAATATCTTGGGGCAACTAAAACACTGCCATCTGAATTCAAATTCAAAATTCATTTATTCCGTAAAAAAATAATATTTATGTGGAATTCTTATTTTTTCACTGCATGACATGGCAGCTACTGAGAAGCACTGTTAGAAAACTCAGTAGGAAACCTTTTTTTAAATAAAATTTACCGAAACCAGCACATCTCGCTACCCCAATCTGTCAAATTTCCCTAATTGAAAGTGAACCTAAATACTTATGTGATAAATTTGAAAATCTATAAAAGATATTTGAAAGATTAGGGTAGCTGAATTTGCTGGCGTTTGTACTTATGATTGACTAGCTGTGCCCGCGACTTCGCCCGCGTGTTAATTAGTTTATTTTGTTTGTCTATAATAAAAGATTTTTCAAAAATAAAAGTAGCCTAAGTTACTCCTTATTACATCAGCTACTTGCCGATAAAAGTCCCGTCAAACTTGGTCCAGCCATTTTAGAGATTAGCCGGAACAAACAGACAGACAGTCAGACAAAAATTTTAAAAATATATATTTTGGAGTATCTACCATATATATATATATATATTCCAATTCATGTCGTAAACAACGGTTATTTCAATATTATAAACAGACACTTCAATTTTATTTATTTGTATAGATTACTAAGTATTTTTTTTATATATGTCTTGACTCAGAACAACTCAATCCCAAGCACGCCACTTTTGTCACTTAAATAATCAGAAATTTTGTAATATGGTACACAATTACACTGATCCCAAACTAGGCAGAGCCTGTACCATAGCAACCAGACGACTGATAAACATATTTATATTCTAAATAGGTACATACCTACATATTACAAATGAAATCCACCCAGACACAAAATAAATAATCATTGTAATGAAACAAAGCCTTGTCCTGGGTGGGGATCGAATCCTATAATAATAAATTACAGCAATATTTCTACGAATAACTGCACGTGTGGCGCAGCGGCTAAGACAGTCGCCTCGCCGCTTCGTGTCACGGGTTCGAGTCCCACGCCGAACATCGATTTATATGACCCATAAATAGTTGTTCTGAGTCGGGATGTAAATTGTGTCCATCTATTACATGTTTATAAAGTACCCCAATACACAGGGATTAGATTCCCTAATGCGGGCGTTTTCTTCTTATAAAAAAAGCAATAAATGTTCGCCCATATTATGGAATAAATAATTTTTTATTTGATTTGATTTCAGCCACTGCACAAACACTGGTGCACTTTCTATTCCATCGGTTTTAGGTTTTACACAGTTAAAACCTATGTATTTTCATTGTTTTCACCCATATGCATAACATATAAAAATTTCATTCACCTAACCCTAGGAATCGAGGAGTTATAACATTATCTAGATTTCTAGGTTTTCCAGGCATACCTAGGCCATCTGGGTTGCCTAGGCCATATCAATACATTGTCATCATATAAAGATGAGTTAGTTCTACAATGTTAAGACTAGATTGAGACCTATAATAATCTAGGTCATGAGATACGGACCTAGGTAGCCTAGATAGGTTTTTTGCCTATATTTGTTTAATGGTTGTACATGGTCTCTGATGGATCTGCAGTCCGATTCCTGAGTTGGAAGGGTGCCAGCCCATTTTTTCTGCATGTACGGTTAACTGTAAACTGGGAACCGTCTACGTTTGTTGGGCCCTTCAAAGGAAAAGGATTAGCAGGAATCAGTAGCACATTTTTCCACACATTTGCTGACTGTTCACTCGGTCTGCTATAACTTTAGCCAAACCTGGCATTTGAACCCAAGACCTCATTATTTAGTACTTATATATCTACTACTAGTTAACTAGGCATTCATTTGAATATTCATTATATGACAATTACAAGTCAGGTCATTATCCTAAAGAATACTTAAAAAGGTATGTACAAATGTTTACTTTAACATAAGGTGAATGACCCAGCACATGTCAAATTTATGCTTATTAATTATGTTGATTTTTTAATAATATATATATATTTCCGGAGATGGTGTGATGCCCCACTCATTTTGTAAAAACTGGCCCTGAAAAACCGAAAGACAGGGAAATCTAGAAAACCACCAGAGAGGCCTTCGCTCAGCAGTGGGAAATAAATATAGGCTAATATAAACATAATATATATTTAAGCTAGTATCAATGGCAACTAGTCACCATTGCTTAAATTAGACCAATCAGTCTTAATTATTACTAAATTTTTTGTTAATATTACATGGCTATTGCTTGAAGTCAATACATTTTTTTTGTGTATATCTGCAATAAGCTGATTTATAAGGTGATTCTTTGTGAGAATTCTGCCAGGTAGAGTGTGTCCTCTAATGAAGGCAACTTCTCAAGTATTATCAAGATTTAAAAATATATCTTTTCTTCTAAATCTATCTTTTAAATCTATATAATTTGTAGACAGCTCGACAAATATTTCTCTTACCTCTAATGCTGCAATGGATATTGTATGCCGAAGTACAAAAAGAGTGACAAATGATCTTGTTATGGAACCTACCACTCTTTATGAAATAAAAAAAATTGTAAAAAAAATGCAGAACAAAAAGTCGTGTGGCTATGATGAGATACCAATATCTATAATAAAAGAAAATATTGACATACTATCTGAAAATCTAAGTAAATTCTACAATAGATGTATTGACGAAGGTATATTCCCAGATCAACTTAAAATAGCGAAAGTAATACCTATACATAAAAAAGGATCCAAAACTGACCCAAAAATGTACCGACCGATTTCCTTGCTGCCTACATTATCAAAAATTTTTGAAAACGTTATTAAATCCAGATTAATTAAACACTTAAACTTAAATGGAGTGCTGAGCAGAAGACAGTTTGGATACCAAAAAAATGTTGGGACACAAGACGCAATACACTGCTTAGTTAATGACGTAGTAAGTAGGTTAAATAGTAAACATAAAGTGGCAGGTCTTTTCTTAGATCTAAGCTCAGCATTTGACTCAGTGGAACATAATCTACTGTTACAGAAACTAGAACACTATGGTGTTAGAGATAAAGCTTTTAAGCTTATTGAGTCTTACTTAAAGAATAGAAAAATGTTTGTAGAGATCGATTCTATAGTAAATAAGAACGACGCTACTGACTGCAATATTCAATGTAAAGAAACGATCAAATCAAAACTCACAGCACTCCATACTGGTGTTCCTCAGGGCTCCATATTAGGCCCTATATTTTTCATTACTTTTATTAATGACCTTATAAATCATATTACTGAAACTGCTATAGGGTCTATTCAGCTGGTAGTGTTTGCTGACGATACAAATGCAGTTGTGTCGGTGGATGATATTGACAGCTTAAATAGCATTTTAAATAAGACTTTGGATAATTTCTACCACTGGTTCACAGTTAATAGCCTAAGAGTGAATGCTAGCAAAACTAATATTCTTATTTTTAACACAACATACAAAAGCAATCCAATAATTAATTGCGTAATGAACGGAGAAGCAGTTAAACAGGCTAACTTTGTGAAGTTTTTAGGAATTCACATAGATAGCCATTTAAACTGGAAACAAGAGTTAGTACATTTGGAGAAGACTATCAGCTCAGCCTGTTACGTTTTAAGAAGTCTTAGAGATGTGGTGGACATGAGATATCTAAAAATGGTATATTATGCGTTAATTGAGTCGAGGCTGAGATACAGCATTCTTTTCTGGGGAGGAAGCTATGACTATAACCTAAAAAAAGCTTTTGTGTTACAGAAAAGAGCAATAAGGACTATAGTCAGGATTCGACAACAGGAGTCATGTAAACCGTATTTTAGTGACTTAAAAATACTGACTGTCCCTGGTCTATACATCTTAGTCTTACTGAGTCATCTTGCTAAATATGTCCATGAATATGAGACGGAAGAAGAAAGGCGGATAAGAGAGGAATCAAGGAGGAAGGATCTGCCAACGAAAAGTGTGCCCCGTCTTGATATTTACAAACATAGTGCCTATTATCAATCAATTAATATATTTAATAAATTGCCAAAACAGATAAAGAGCTTACTCTATACCAAGGACTTTCAAAATACACTCAAAAAATTCTTGTTGAATCAATGTTGCTATAATATTAATGATAATCTAGTAGATGAATAAATATACTTTTACATTGTATTTTGAAATTGTAATTACCTATATAATTTTTAATTTGACATCACAATTAATTATTAAATAAACTTGACATTTTCCGTGCTAGCTTTATTAGGACTTACAATGTTGACTAATTACTAATCTCTTTGACTACTACTCCTATATATTTAACTATACTAATAACTAAGATTGTGTGTTTTTACTATAATTATTGTTTGTAATATTGTGTGTAACATGTAAATCTAAAATAACACAAAAATTATATGTAATTAGGTTTAAAATATTCAGACACGATGTAAAAATTGTTATTGAATTGAATAAATTGAAATTGAAATATCTTTTTCATTCAACTGTAGCTGCAACTGGTTAAGTTAGCAGCCAGTTCATTATGACAGCTAATATGTCCACTGCTGAACAAAACTTCCCCAGAGAATTGGGGGATATACCATAACTGCCATGCTTCACAGACAGGTTGTCAAACGCAGTTTGATGGTCTTAATTCACAGTAAAAATTATGCTGCACTTCCTCTGGTAGGTATTCCCCTGGACGATTTCTAAGCCCCCCTACTGGATGAAATGGGGTGATGATATTTTATGCCATCACCACACAACAGCTGCCAGTTCATTAGGGTGCATTTGCAATCTCCTATGGCTAGAAGTCAATATGCACATAATAATAAATTTATTTATTGCCAAACTAGCTGTGCCCCGTGGTTTTACCTGCGTTAAACTTTATAAACTATCCCAGCTCCTTCCCCGTCGGTGATAGCATGATAATATGTAGCCTATATGTTGACCCAACCTCTTAGTAATATTCATGCAAAATTTGAAGTAAATCCATGCAGTACTTTTTGAGTTCAGCCCGGACATACATACAGACAAACAGATAAACAGACAAAAATTCAAAAAACTGCATTTTTGGCTTTGATATCGATTGTAAATCACGCGCCAGGTAGCCTTTTTAAAAAACATTTAATGTACAGTTTTGACTTTCCTACGATTTTATTATATGTATAGATAATAATGTTGTACTAGTCTATTTATTTATTTATATATTTTATGCACTACCAACTAGGCTACGGTGACCGTCTAATAAAATATATATATATATTTTATTAGACGGTCACCGTAGCCTAGTTGGTAGTGCTCCTGCCTACGAAGCTGGTGGTCCTGGGTTTGAATCCCGGTAAGTGCAAATATTTGTGTGATGAGCACGAATATTTGTTTCTGAGTCATGGATGTTTTCTATGTAAATAAGTATTTATCTATCTATATAAGTATGTATATCGTCGCCTGGTACCCATAGTACAAGCTTTGCTTAGTTTGGGGATAGGATGATCCGTGTGACATTGTCCCTAAATATTATTATTATTATTATTATTTGGGCCATGACAGCCAGTCTCAGTGGTTACCAGCCATCGCAGCATTTAGATAAACCTAACCTGCAACCTAACCTTTTGTTTTCCAACGCGGCTCAATGCTGTCTTTTCAATGCTCAACTTTATCTTATGTATAGACACGGTATAATAGTGGAAACTTGTAATTGGCCTTATTTTAATATTAATATTTGATTATTGATTGTATAAGCTGTAAGTTTTCAAAATAAAATAATATAACAACCAGGCTACTAAGTATATAAAAATAAATTATTATAGATTAAAAAATACATGGTGTGGCACAATACATACTAGGTGACAATATAGGACATCAATTAAAAATGGTGTCACAGGAACAGCCAAGTTCCTGTACAAAGATTTATGATACTAACACAAAACTAACCAAGGTTGAATGAGATCACAAAATATTTATAACTACAGTACTACTATAAGATAATAATATACTGTAACAAGGTTAAAATTAAGTAGTAATATCCTCCTGATAATTTCGGCCAGGGTGGCCAGTCTCAATGGAGACTAGCCATCAGCATGTGTAGTGTTTCAGCAAAAACAGAGTCACTTTCTATTCCATCACTCTCATGATTCAGATGACTAGTAACACGACCGTAAACAGATCAGGTACAGGACCGACGGCTTTACGTGCTCTCCGAGGCATGGCATGTAATACCACCAAATTCCAGACTTTGGGCTGACATTGAAAAATTGATTTTTACAGAAAATCCCAAAATCACTTTTTTGCCCAACCCTGGATTTGAACCTAGGACCTCATTATCTGCGGTTGAACATGCTACCGCTAGACCAACGAGGCAGTATATAGTATCAGCACATGTACTGTGTGTGTGATAACATGGTCACTTTCGATTACATCACTCTCATGATCTACTGGCACATTTAGTGACATGACCAGAAAGCGTTCAGGTACAAGACCCAAGTACTTTCAGGTATGGGGATCTAATACCGCCAACTCCCATAGTTCAGGTTGATAAATTTGTCATTACAGAAAATATTCAAAATCCTCCGAGGATTTCAACTGGACTTTATTATCTGCGGTTGGATACCGGTAGAGCAACGAAGCAGATAAATTTGAACGTATCACCCCGGATATATGATATAAAATTAATTTAATAGGTCAATGCTACAAAAAACTTCTGTAAATAATGTTGAAACTATTTGCTTAATCTATGTCCTTACCGAAAGGAATAGGGTTGACCATGCTGCTCCAAGATGATGATGAGACCTCTTCCTCGATTAAAGGATCCATTTTAAAGATAAAACTTTAAATATTTATCGTCGAAAACAGGATACCTATATCCAAATCACTCCCACGCGCCGTTTTTTATATTTAACATATAACCACTATTCTTTAACACAGTGAACCTATAATTTTAAGTAATGGAAATAAGATGAATTTTAATCACAAAGTAACACTTTTTGTAAACTTATTTAACTTTTAACATCGAGAATAATAAATCTTCTAGAATAATTTTGTTTTCGTTTCAGTTTAGAAATCGAATGACATTTATTACGTGTGTCACACCGACCCGTACACGTCATGTAACTAGTTAAAGTTAGTTTTTGAACGTTCTGTACTTTTATTCAAGAATAAGTCACCTATAATTTTCTCTTTAATTGAATTTAAATGTCATTAAAACTAAAAGCTAAAATCCTTCGAGCTTTTAGACAATGGAGACGTTAACGCTAGGCGTACACCTCTGCTGGCCATACGGTGCCCCTTGGCTATATACGTTATATAAAACTGTTTCACTCGAAACTCGGCCATTTGATGTCGTTTCATGTCGCGAAAGTGCTCTGTATAAGTGGTGGGTGGTGCAGTATTTTAGTGTAAAAGGCGATCAGCGACGTCAAACTTACGAGAACACAGTATTTCCTATCACAAGAAAGTTCTATTTTTGGCAATTGTATTTATAATGTTTAATCATTTTGATTCAAATGAACTACCAATTGCGACAGATTAGCGACAATTCTACAACGCCATTGTCTTGGTAGAAGGCGTACTGCGGGGACAAACTGACAGAAATTTTTGATCGAATCAATGAGTGAATAAACGTAACACAGTTTTTAAATGCTGTGTTAGTAGTTAGTACATAGTAGATTCTTATTTTAGAACTAATTATAAGTTGTTTGAGAAGTATTTTTCAAACATTTTAGATATTTTTTGTACCTAAATTTATCTTTTAAGTTATTCAACAACTAATCTTATTAAATTTTAATAGGTAGGTATCCGAAGGATCGAAAGCTGAATGAACTATGGACAAAATGTTGTGTCAACATTCAAACTGGAATACAATAAGAGCCAGTGTGATTTGCTCAGAATATTTTACGCCGGAAAGTATTCAAACTGTTGTAAACAATAGAATACGGGACTTATGAAGGTGCTCATAGCACTATATGTTGACGATGGACTGGAGCTCGTCTATGTACATAACTTTTCATTGTAAAAATTAAATTTATATGTATGTTTCTGTGTGCAATCAAGAATAAATAATAGAATGGACTGGTTGGAGCTGCTTCGGATGAAGCTACAGAAAAGAGTCTTATGCATGGCCTATAAAGGAAACGAAGCGATCCAAAAATGGTTCTGTCTTTATTGGACAAGACAAGAGTCCTACACTAAGAAGATTTTGGGGCGATTTACGTGAAGGACTGAAATCCAGTTTCCACACCGATTGAAAAAGAATCTACTATCTTAGCTTACATGTCTAATATACGTTCTTGTCAATCCATACTTTATGACTATTGCCAGATGTTTTATAATATGTCAATAGTCATGAAGTATGGATTTAATTTATACATATTAAAGATATCAATTCATCGTACTTAGTAGTACATTGACAAATTGTTTATTATGGCTTTCTTTTTTACTAAGGCTTGAATCTACTACACCGTCAAGTGGGCACTCAGCATCAGGCAAGAGACTCGCATCGTGTATGTTTTCTTGTAACTTTAGATGATGATTTCAGGATGATTTAGAATTACTTATATTAAAAAAATGCATGTTGCATGGTAATCAAAATATATAATAACCTTCCATTGTCTCGAAGCTTCCATTACCTACATATTAAAAAAATGTCTAAACTTCAATGAAGGGAGAGTTTGTTTTATTTCCTCAAAGAGAAATGTTTTTATACAACTAAGGAATTTCTAGAATATAAGTCGAAATAATGATGTTATTGAATAGATTAAGTTTCATAGCCAAGTATATGAATATTTTCACGACCTCAGGTCAGAATATTTTATGACAGTATGGATTTAATTTATAAAAATAAGTCTTCGAGTGTAATGCTCGAAGATATAAATAGAGATATGACTATTGATATGATTATGACTATTGAGGATAATACTAGTCATTTACGAAAAAAATATAGATTTTAACACAGTTAAATCATAACGCCTCTGGCAATGACCTTGGTGTTCTAATTGATAAAACATTAAGCTGGCAAAATCAAATTGCAAGTGTTATTCAGGAATTTTGCGGTCTCTTTATCGTCTTAGGAATTTTCTGCCTTGGAAAACAAAATAAACGTTGGTGCAGACTTTAATTTCCCCAATAATCGACTATGGTGATGTTTGCTATTTCGACCTGAATGCAGTTCACCTCAATAAACTCGATCGACTTCTGAACAACTGCATACGATTCGTTTTCAATCTTCGTAAATATGACCATGTTTCTTCTTTTCGAACTCAACTTCAGTGGTTACCAATTCGTCAGCGTCGTTCCTTTCGAACTCTGACCACTCTTTATACTATTCTTGATTCTCCACTTATTTAACAACTCACTTTCAGTATCTCTGCAGTAACCACAATAAAAATCTCCGCTCAACTCATAATCGTTTGTTCCAATGTCCTTCTCATCGTTCTGTTTTTTTTCACTCTTCGTTCTTTATTCAGTCTATTCTCTGTGGAATGCACTGCCTTTGGGAGTCAAGATGGCCAAGATTCGTTTATCTTTTAAATGAATTACTAGTACATTTACTGGGTGCCCTTAACAATGTGTGAGCTGAATCATCATATCCTTTCGTTATATTTCTATTTTATAACATATTCATGTAGGTATGTATTAGCTATAGTATTATATGTTTAAGTTATATATTTATGTATATATCTGTTGATCTCATATTCCTATCTTCTTTTCTTCTATCGTACCATATCTTATTTCGATTTACAATGTCTGTACCTAATGCACCTATCTAATTATCTCTGCACCAGCTTAAGGTTGACTAGGAGAAAATGCTTTAGGCATTAAGTCCACCTATGTACTTATGCGTACATAAGGTTTTAATAAATGAAATGATCATGTATTATTTAATTCTAGACTGTAAAAATAAATATTTCCCCAACGGTTCAAAAGACCAAAGTAGCCAGCCCTAAAAGACAGTTAAATAAAAAAGAATACCCGAATAAAATTAAGTTGGTCCTATATGAATTGAAATCTTTTTCCATTAAATTTGAATTTTATAGTATTACTAGCTGTGCCCCGTGGATTTACCCGCGTTAAATTTTATAAATTATCACAGCTCCTCCCTTGTAGTTGAGAGCGTGATAATATGTACCGTAAAACGGGGTTACTTTGAGAGCTGGGGTAACTTTGATGATAGCTAAACTTGTAATGTTTTTTCGGATTTATTACGTGATACTGAACGCAGCCAAAATTTTGTTTCTTCTGTTGGCCAAACTGACAGATCGGCCATATTTTGCCGAAGCCTCAGCGAGCGAGTAGTTGATGTCGGAACTATACAAAATTATTTGTTAAAGTTTAGTGTGAAAAAGGATTTAAAAAATTATTTGATTAACTTCATTGGCACAGGCGAAAGTATTATTGTAGGAATTTTAGTTAATCACTGTTTTAAATAAACGTTTCTTTAAGATTTAGAGCATGTTTGCATTTATGGTTACGGTCGACATTTTATTTTTTAAGAACACTGTAACTTCATCGGGGCTACATTGATAGGATATACGAGGCGACTTTGATAGTTATCAATTTCACCCCAATGGTTGTGGTACGCAGTTTAATAGGAGTAATATACAAATTATCAATTTAACCCCATTTGTTGCTTTTGTTTTAGTTGCCTCATGGTTCGCACTTATAAAAAGACAGCGGGTACCCGCAATTATAAAAATTACACAGAGGAGGCAATGGAAGAAGCAATAGAAAAAATCACAAACAGTGAATTGTCTATAAATACTGCTTCACTTCTTTATAAAATTCTGTTTAGTACACTTTATAATAAATATAAAGGATTACACGGAATGACGCCTGGTGCCCAACCAGTTTTCATGCATGATGAAGAAATCGCAATATTGCGTACTGAGGCTACTTGCGGTGATTGGGGTTTTCCTCTTACTTTGTTAGACCTTAGAATGTTTGCAAAGACTTATTTGGATAAACAGGGGAAGACAGTAGAACGGTTTACAAATAACCTACCAGGTGTCGAATGGGCCATTAGCGATCTGAAGCGCCATAAGAACGCCTATGGTCAAAAACTATCAACTAATATTAAAAGGTCTAGAGCGACTGTGGGCTATTTCTGTGACAATAGAATCGAGAAGAGAAGAGAAGAGAAGAAATCGTAGTACCCATCATCAAATTCGCCCCTTGTCGCAAAGTAACCCCAAAAATACTCAAATCGCAATATTATCTAAACTATAGTTTCCTAAAAAAAAATCTTTTAGATTTTTGTCGTTTATCGGGGTTTCTATGCAATGGAATAAAAAAAAGAGTGGGTGACAAAGTAGCCCCATTATCAATATAACTTTGATATACAGGTTTTTATTCTTTTTCCAAAAAAATATTTATAAGTTTTTATTTTTTTGTTGCAATAATTAATTTACGTTATGAGTCTACACTGCAGTTTTTTTTTTACATTTTTATCGTTGAAATTGCAAGCGAGGCATCCATTTCACATTTAAAATTAATCAATGTCACCCCGTTTTACGGTAGCCTATATGGTGACCCGACTTCTCAGTAAGATTCTTGCAAAATTTGAAGTAAATCCATGCAGTACTTTTTGAATTTAGCCCGGACATACATACAGACAAACAGATACACAGAGAAAAATTCTAAAAACTGTAGTTTTGGCTTCGATATTGACTGTAGATCACGCCCCAAGTATCGTTTAAAAAAAATATCCAATGTACAGTTTTGACTTTCCTAGGATTTTATTATATGTATAGATGATATGATAAGTGTTGCTTTTATGCTGTGTGCTGATAGATAGCGGCATAGAATATCATTACCCCATCTCATCCCGTGGGGACGTAGAAATCGCCCGAAGTAATACCTACCAGAGAACGGGCAGCAACGTTTTTCTGTGAACTATGGCCCTACGCTACGCCCAAAGTAGGTACCTATCCTTTTAAAAAAATATTGAATGTACAGTTTTGACTTTCCTACGTTTTTATTATATGTATAGATTCGCAATGCAAAGCGTTAATCTAATCTCAAAAATGAGAAATTTTCATTTTCATCTACCAATCCGGGGTAGGCGCTCTGCGTTAAGCTACAAACGATACATACTGCCAGATCAAATTTAGGACTGAAATGTTCACAGTTGTATATGAAAGATCATATCGTACTGCTAACACCTTCCAAATGATTAAATTAGAATTTTATTGCAAATTATAGCAAAATCCAATTCCCATGTTCTACAAGAAAATGAAAGGCATAGAGAGGTTTTAAATATTACTATTTCATTTTTAAAAAGAATTTAATCTTTTTACTACCTCAGGCCGTAGTTTGCACAACTCCTTTAGTCATTATAGTAACTTTACATGTAGTGTTCCACATAGTTTGTTATATTTCTCTTTGCATTAGTCAATAACTGGCCCATGATAATGGCATTTTTGTCATTATGAACTACCATGAGATTTGACCATTATAAATGAAACCGGCCAAGTGCGAGTCGGACTCTCCCATGAAGGGTTCCGTAGCAGCAAGTATTTCAGTTGATTAAATGAAAGGTTAATTGCGGTTAACGATTTATGACGCATTAAAAACCAACTAGGTGAGGGACACTCATTTTTCCACTTTGGAAGTGTCTCTCGCGCAAACTATTCAGTTTAGAAAAAATGATATAACCTCAATATAATTTTTGAAGACCTATCCATGGATACGTCACATAGTTACGATAAAAAAAAATGAGTTTCAGTTCTATGTAAGAGGAACCCTCAAAATTATTATTCTTTTTCTATTTTAGTGGGAAAATCTTAATGCAGTTCACAGAATACATCTACTTCCAAGTTTCAACAGCACAGCTCTTATAGTTTCGGAAAAAAGTGGCTGTGACATACAAACGGACAGACATGACGAATCTATAAGGGTTCCGTTTTTTGCCATTTGGCTACGGAACCCTAATAAAAAAGATCACTTGATTGAAATGCACAAATATTATTGAGTATACTATATTGGGAAAACTGCACGTGTGGCACAACGGCTAAGACAGTCGCCTCGCCGCTTCGTGTTGCGGGTTCGAGTCCCGCGTCGATCAACTATCTGTGTGGCCCATAAAAAGTTGTTCGGAGTCTGGATGTCATTTATGATCTATGTCTGGATGTCTATTATGTTTGTAAAGTAACCCGTGACACAGTGATTATTTCCCTAATGCGGGCATTGTCTTTCATAAAACAAAAATAAAAAGTAGAAACTATAGCATTTTTCACTTACCTCCTGACCCTATTAGTAAACGCGGTTGAAGTCGCGAGCAGAATCTAGTAAGAATAAAATAAAACAAAAAAATACAAAATAATCATTTTATTCAGTTTGGTATCAACACAGCGTCCCATCGACGCACACACACACATTTAACACTCATTCATACACACACTATATACATAGGTACAAAATTAAGAGGTCACATAATAAACCAAGGCTTACACTAAATACTTAAAACTAATAAAAAAATAAACGAATACTTAATTATTATTACCATTATATGTACAAAAGACCATAATATATAATCACTTACACTAACAATTAAATAAAAGTCACTAACATTGTACTAGGGATGGGAAAACTAGCATTAAACACTTTTTACTTTTACCTACAAACACCTTGACCGCCTAACCCATATTGCTTTTATCATATCATCTCATTAAAAGTTCTGGTCTTGACGCAGAACGTCACTTTCGCAAAATGTCATCGTGAAAAATTTGGTCACTTTAGCACAATGTCACTTTCGCAAAAATGTCACTTTCTTAGAATGTCTCTATCAAAACTGTCACTTTCTTGGAATGACACCTTCGCAAAAATGTCATTCAAGTGTTAATTTCGCAGCAAATTATGTGAGATACCCCTTACAAAATCGGGTATATAATTAATAAAAAATTACAATAAAATCATAAGCACCTTTAATAATAGTAAAACTAATATAATACTATCATAACTTACTAAATACGTACTGTCTATTACTTATATAATAAGTAGCAAAAATAAAAAATATCAGAAATATTATTGTAATATATTTTATTTGTGCTACTTTCATACATATCAAAACTAAATCATAATTCATCATTATTCATCATTTGGAGGATACATAAATAAATCGTTGTTTTTATTATGTTAACATTATAATAATAAGATATATTATTAGTTAAGTTCATCAAGGCATTATTATTTAAGTAATAGACAGTACGTATTTAGTAAGTTATGATAATATTATATTAGTTTTACTATTATTAAAGATGCTTATGATTTCTATATAATTTTTTTTTTAATTACTTACCCGATTTTGTAAGGGATATCTCACAAAATTTGCAGCGAAATCAACGCTTAAATGGCATTTTTGCAAATGTGACATTCTAAGAAAGTGTCATTTTCGATAGTGACATTCTAAGAAAGTGTCATTTTTGCGAAAGTGACATTCCAAGATAGTGACATTTTTGCGAAAGTGACATTGTGCTAAAGTGAACAGATTTTTCACGATGACATTTTGCGAAAGTGACGTTCTGCGTAAAGACTGAAGTTCTTGTTTTATTATATCTTGGGACAACTAACACACTACCATCTGACACAGTACAAATATGGATAGTAAGGTAACTAAGCCTAGTTGATGAAATAATCACCTACGCTCTATTGAAGCTGTAGGGTTGTGACTTTTAATGTTAAAGATACCTATTAATGTTTTTTATTAAAACATATCTGTTTTATAAATCAGCAGGACGGTTAAAATACACAAGCTCCCGTTTTGATGAAGCAGAGTTCAAACAGCCGTAGACTGCGCAATACGCACGTGGATTTTTGAAAAGATTGCGGAGATAATTTATACGCGTCCACTCGTTTTGACGCGGCACTCAATACTGACAGCACCGCGACAACCACTTAGGGTTCTTGTCGATGCGCATGTTTGAGTGAGTATGCCGTTTCGACCGTTTGTAGGTAGTTTCCGTACTGTCTATTTTTATACTGAGCATCTGATCCCAAAGTAGGCATATTCAGTACTGTGGCAACTGATAAACATACTTTTACAGGGTGACTTGTAAAACACCAACAACCTCGCAGGACTAGTTAGCTAACACCATAAGCAACAACTTTTGTTCTACAACTTTTGATAATTTATTAGTTTTTATTTAGATAAAAAAATAAGTAATTTAATTTCCCGCTTCAATGTTTATAGCTCTACGCGCATCGCATATATTACTGCGTCCAATATGCAACCAGGTTCCCAAAATTGCCTACACCAAGCCGTGAAATTATCACCATCCTCGTATCAGCCGAAAGACGTCCACGGCTGGACAAAAGCCTCCCCAAAGATCTCCACAATTGCCGGTCTTGCGCTATTTGCATACAGCAGTTTCCAGCGAACCACACCCACGCTGCGTCTTCCGTTTCGTGGTCGCCACTCGAGAACAATTCTGTCCCAACAGCCGTCGGTTCTACGAGCTATGTGCCGCCCACTGCCACTTCAGTTTTGCAATTCTTCGGGCTATTTCAGTGACCGTGAAATGAACTAGATAAATATCTGGCGTAGAAAGTGTTATTATTATTAGCAGTCAAGCCCCGCGTCGTACGAATGAAACATAGACCTACAAATATTACGACAGTAAAACAAAAACTTGTAAAATCTTATTTTTGTTCATGTATCGAGTTATATACAAACTCGTAGAACAAAAGTTGTTGCTTAAACTGTTAGCTATCTAGTCCTGCGAGGTTGTTGGTGTTTTAAAAGTGACCCGTACGTCAAGCTCCTCCAATCTGTAAAATTTCCCCAATTGAAAGTGAACCTTATGCTTCTGCGATAAAGTTGAAAATCTATAAAAGAAATTTGACAGATTGGGGTAGCTGGATGTGCTGGCGTCTGTACATACTTATAATAAATAAATTACACCCAGACACAGAACAAATAATCGTGCTCATCGCACAAAGATTTGT
Source organism: Pseudoips prasinana (assembly GCA_951640165.1). Taxonomy (NCBI): domain Eukaryota; kingdom Metazoa; phylum Arthropoda; class Insecta; order Lepidoptera; family Nolidae; genus Pseudoips; species Pseudoips prasinana. The sequence goes on along the minus strand of OX621264.1, from coordinate 19,529,705 downwards.
TCTGGGTGGGGTTCGAACCCACACCCTCTGTCTTAGCAGTCCCTGATTGTCCCTGATTAGTATTTCACAATCTAATTTTCTTTCATTTGTGTGGTGTTCCTTGTATTTTTAGTCTTAATAATGAGAAATAAAAATAATTACATTTGAAATAGTATAGATTATATAAAAATATATAAATTACATTGAGAAAGCTGCAATGCTGCATGCAAGTTATTGCTTACTTGAAGAAAATATACAAAAATATTTTAAGGCTCCATTTAGAATTATATTCGGAGTTAATAATAATAATAATATCTTGGGACATTATTCGCACAATCCTAAACTAAGCAGAGCTTGTACAGGCTCTCCAATCTGTCAAATTTCTTTTATAGATTTTCAACTTTATCACATAAGCATAAGGTTCACTTTCAATTGGGGAAATTGGAAAGATTGGGTTAGCTTGATGTGATGGCGTCGGTACTATGGAAACCAGATAACTGATATATATATATAACATATACTTTTGTAAACACATACTTATATAGATAATTACACCCAGACTCAGGATAAACGTCAAGATATGAATTAAATCACTTCCAAGATAGAACTTGTCTCATATAAGTTTTATATTTATACTATCTTAACAGGATTCGCCATAACTTAATTCGATGATACAAGTTCAAATCCTGTTGGTAGTTTAAATTTATTATTGCTTTACTTTATCGCATGGGTAGTGGTTACCCTAGTGTCAGAGTTGTTCAAGCCCCCAATTAGGCCTCTGACATGGCTTAACGACTGTTGCCTAATCACTAGAACCGGGACCGACAACCGGGACCTCTTGAAGCGCCCTCCGAAGCTATGTTATGTCCGTATCTTAACGGTTAAGTATCTGACCTGCTACAGAAGCTACAGTTTCGATTTCCAGCGGAAATTAACATTTACAATTTCACAATTCGAGTTTAAATTTTTAATTCATTCTTAACTATACAAAAATATTTGTTCATCTTAAGAAACTAGTCTAAGACAAATTAATTTTTACATAAAGAACAAAATCGAACCGAGTTTTACAATAATGAACCTTATTTATATGAGATCATAGGACAAAATATAACTGGAGCAGAAAAACTGTTAATAGTACATTATTCACCGAGAGACTTTATCACCATTAAATAGCCGTAACAGAACAGTGAGATATTAAGGCAAATTTAACTTAAATACCGTGTTATAGAGTCGCATTTACCGTGACAATTTTTTTATTTATACGGTGTATCGTACCGGCGATTTTATTACTGCCGTGCAATAATTCGATAGCCATAACAGACCAGTGAGATATTAAGGCAAATTTAACTTAAATACCGTGTGATAGAGTCGCATTTACCATGACTGTGCTATTAAAAGTAGGAGCTCCATGGCGAATAATATACCATTAAAAGTTCGATGTATACTTAATTAATCCAACTTAGTGTGCGTTAAGTACAAAACAATTACAAATATTCTACTATATACAAACCTGTCTATACCTGTCCCAAGTCGCCCAAAACCTGTGACAATATGATGACTTTTGTTCCACATTGTTGTTGTGTAAAATGACTACAGAACGACCTATCCGTAGAATAAAGTTAGTTCTGCATAATCCTTACTTAGGAGGAGAGCTATTTGAAATTTGGCAATTACAAAATCAGTTATAACATTTTACATATTTATTTCTAGCAATTTGATTACCATTCTATAAATAAATAATCAAATGCTAGAAAAATAAACTTACTTCTGCACAATCGTTACTTTAGAGGAGAGCGATTTGAAATTTTTTAATTACAAAATCAACTATAAAATTTTACATAATTTTACTAGCAATTTACATACATACATAGACTCACGCCTGTTTCCCAGAGGGGTAGGCAGAGACAACGGATTTCCATTTGTCACGATCTTTGCATACTTCTTTTGCCTCGATTACTGTCATTATATTCTTCATACATGCTCGCCGGTTTAGGGTACTTCTGACCTGGCCTTTCTTGAGAACATCTCCGATTTGGTCAGAGAATGTTCGACTAGCAATTTGATTATTTTAAATCGACATTACAAATCGCTCTCCTCTAAAATGACGATTATGCAGAAGTAACTTTATTCTACGAATAGTTCGAGAAATGTGAGTATTAACCCTTAAACAGGCTGTTAACTACATGAGGGCAAATCAATTTCAACCTTGTCACTTTGCAATAAGGTCCAAATCCAATCGAGTCTTACAGTAGTCACATCTGACATATTATCATTCCGTATAATAAAATTGAGATTAAATGGGAAGCCAATTCATTCATAATGGTCGAATATATCATGGCATATACTATATCGGCCCACAGTACGTCGTGGTATCAACTTTTCGCAAAATTGGCACCAACTGACAGCTATCTCGCCGCCACCGCGCGCGCTCATTGGTCAAATCAAATAGCGCGTGCATGCGCACTTCCTCAGTTCCCTGTAACACATTTCCGTCCCTTTTTCAAAATCGGAGGAAAGTCTGGTTAAGGGTTAAAATACTGATCTTCAGGGCGAATGCATGCCGTCCCGTCCCGTGCCGCACTAGTGTCCTATTGCGTTGTCCTACTGCGAATAGTGTGTGCGTGTTCCAACGGGACGTGACGTCATATAGGTCGCATTTACACTGAAGATGATCGCTTGAAGAGATTGAAACAATCGGCAGAGTCCAACTTAAAATTAGACTGTGATTTACCTATTTCAATTTTCACTATATTAGCTACTAGTTACATGAAAAAATAACTAAATCCATCAACACTTGTTGCGTCAAAGTGTGGGCGTATTCCAACGGGACGTGACGTCATTCGCCCTGAAGATGATCTTTTGAAGAGATTGAAACAATCGGCAGAGTCCAACGTAAAATTAGAGGGTGATTTACCTATTTCAATTTTCACTATATTAGCTACTAGTTACATGAAAAAATAACTAAATCCATCAACACTTGTTGCGTCAAAGTGTGGGCGTGTTCCAACGGGACGTGACGTCATTCGCCCTGAAGATAATCTTTTGAAGAGATTGAAACAATCGGCAGAGTCCAACGTAAAATTAGAGTGTGATTTACCTATTTAAATTTTTACTATATTAGCTACTAGTTACATGAAAAAATAACTAAATCCATCAACATTTATTGGACAAGAGAGCAATGCGCTCTTCACTGTTTGTCTTAATGTATATATGTCGTGGACTACAAGTACAGTTCGGCTGGTAGTCTTGTCCGTGAGTTGGAGCACCCACCTACGCTTAGAATTGTGTACTAAAAGTACAGTTCGGTCAATAGTCTGCAGGTGTCAAGTAAGTAGGCCGCGAGCCTTAGCCGTGAGTTCACGCACCCCCCCGCATATAGATGTGTACTAAAAGTATAATTCAGTCAGTAGTGGGTGCAAATACTCGTATCAGTTGCCCAACAGGTCACGCGCCTTGAACGTGAGTTCGCGGAACCGCCCGCGCTTAGATATGTGAACCACAAGTACAGTTCGGTTAGTGGTCCATGGGTGCAAATACTCATATCCGTTGCGCAGCAGGTCCCGCGCCTTGGCCGTGAGTTTACGCACCCACCCACTCATAGATGTGTGTACTAAAAGTACAGTTCGGTCAGTATTCTGTAGGTGATGTTGCTCGTGTCAGTAGACCGCGGGCCTTGGCCGTGAGTTTACGCACGCGTCCGCGCTTAGAGATGTGTTCCACAAGTACAGTTCGGTCAGGAGTCTTTGGGTGTAGCGGCTCGTGTCAGTCGCGCAGCAGGTCCCGTGGGTTTACGCACCCATCCGCTTACAGATGTGTACTAAAAGTACATTTCGGTCAGTATTCTTTGAGTGCAGGTACTCGTATCAGTTGCCCAGCAGGTCTCGCCCCTTGGTCTTGAGTTTGCACACCCGCCTGCGCTTAGAGATGAGTACTAACTCATGTTAGTAGGCTGCTGGTCTTGGTTGTGAATTTGCGCACCCACCCGTATATACATCTATACTAAAAGTACAGGTCGGTCAGTAGTCCATGGGTGCAAATACTCGTATCAGTTGAGCAGAAGATCCCGCGCCTTGGCCGTGAGGTTTCCCGCCCGCGCTTAGAGATGTGTACCACAAGCACAGTTCGGTCAGGAGTCTGTAGGTGTAAGTGCTCGTGTTATTGGCCGCGGTCCTTAACCGTGAGTTCACGCACCCGCCTGTGCTTAGAGATGAGCACCACAAGAACAGTTTGGTCAGTAGTCTAAAGGTGCAGATGCTCATGTTAGATGGCAGCTGGCCTTGGTCGTGAGTTTACGCACCCGCCTGTGCTTAGAGATGAGTACTAAAAGTACAGTTCGGTCAGTATTCTTTGATTGCAGGTGTTCGTATGAGTTGCCCAGCAGGTCTCGCGCCTTGGCCGTGAGTTTACGCACCCGGCCGCGCTTAGATGTGTGTACTAAAAGTACAGTTCGTTCAGTAATCTGTAGGTGATGTTGCTCGTGCCAGTAGACTGCGGGCCTTGGCCGTGAGTTTACGCACGCGTCCGCGCTTAGAGATGTGTACTACAAGTACAGTTCGGTCAGGAGTCTTTGGGTGTAGGGGCTCGTGTCAGTCGCGCAGCAGATCCCGTGAGTTTACGCATCCACCCGCTCACAGATGTGTGTACTAAAAGTACAGTTCGGTCAGTAGTCCATGGGTGCAAATACTCGTATCAGTTGCGCAGCAGATCTTGCGCTTTGGCCGTGAGTTTACGCACCCGCCCACGCTTAGAGATGTGTACCACGAGTACAGTTCGGTCAGCAGTTTCTGGGTGTAGGGGCTGGTGTCAGTCGCGCAGCAGGCCGCGCGCCTTGGCGGTGAGTTTGCGCACTCGGCCGCGCATGGAGATGGACACGGCGCCCCCCGCGCCCGACGACGTTCCGGAAGAGCCCGCGCCTGCACATAAATACACATCGATATTGTTATACAATGGACCCTAACTCAAACTTGCCTTTTATATAATTTTACAAACATAAAATTATTTCTTTTATAATGTTTAACTGAAAAATATTTTTATTTGCTTGTATGTTACCCAATCTCTTCTTTGTTCAGAATCGATTTGAATATTGCATATCATTTATAAATGTATAATTTGAAAGCATGAATTTCCCATTTTATGTGTATTTAATGACAATTTGGCTATAATATTACAAAGAAATGAATATCCAATTTTTTTATAGACTTGTGATTGATTACGGTTCCACCTGATAGTATCATCGGATTATCATCAATAGTGCATTATAATATTATTTAGTCTCAAGCAGATGGCTAACCTCCATTGAGACTGACCATTATTGTTTACAGTGAGTGCGCTATAAGTTATTATAGCGCGCTCACTGTAAACAATAATGGTCAGTCTCAATGGAGCTTAATTAATGTTGTGTTTCTGCGTGTGAGTAATCGTGGCGTCCCTAGAGCTTATGGGGGGGGGGGGGGATGTCAGCAACACTTGTTTGCTGACTCTTAAAGGCCGGCAACGCACCCGGTGGTGATCACTTACCATCAGGTGACCCGCTTGATCGTTTGTCGCCCTATGCCATAAAAAAAATGTTCCAAATGTGTAAGTATAGCAGGAATGAGTATGAAGCTGACTTACCGTTGTGGTGGGCGTGGTCGCGGGCGCGCTCGCCGGGCGGCGCGTGCGCGTGCCCGTTGTAGTAGTTGTGCTCGCCCGCCCGCACCCTGCGCGCCCTCCGCGCCCGCGCTCTGCGGGGAAGTAAAGCTGGAATGGGTATAGAGCTGGCTTACCGTTGTGGTGGGCGTGGTCGCGGGCGCGCTCGCCGGGCGGCGCGTGCGCGTGCCCGTTGTAGTAGTTGTGCTCGCCCGCCCGCACCCTGCGCGCCCTCCGCGCCCGCGCTCTGCGGGGAAGTAAAGCTGGAATGGGTATAGAGCTGGCTTACCGTTGTGGTGGGCGTGGTCGCGGGCGCGCTCGCCGGGCGGCGCGTGCGCGTGCCCGTTGTAGTAGTTGTGCTCGCCCGCCCGCACCCTGCGCGCCCTCCGCGCCCGCGCTCTGCGGGGAAGTAAAGCTGGAATGGGTATAGAGCTGGCTTACCGTTGTGGTGGGCGTGGTCGCGGGCGCGCTCGCCGGGCGGCGCGTGCGCGTGCCCGTTGTAGTAGTTGTGCTCGCCCGCCCGCACCCTGCGCGCCCTCCGCGCCCGCGCTCTGCGGGGAAGTAAAGCTGGAATGGGTATAGAGCTGGCTTACCGTTGTGGTGGGCGTGGTCGCGGGCGCGCTCGCCGGGCGGCGCGTGCGCGTGCCCGTTGTAGTAGTTGTGCTCGCCCGCCCGCACCCTGCGCGCCCTCCGCGCCCGCGCTCTGCGGGGAAGTAAAGCTGGAATGGGTATAGAGCTGGCTTACCGTTGTGGTGGGCGTGGTCGCGGGCGCGCTCGCCGGGCGGCGCGTGCGCGTGCCCGTTGTAGTAGTTGTGCTCGGCGTGCGCGCCGCGCCCGCCCGCACCCTGCGCGCCCTCCGCGCCCGCGCTCTGCGGGGAAGTAAAGCTGGAATGGGTATAGAGCTGGCTTACCGTTGTGGTGGGCGTGGTCGCGGGCGCGCTCGCCGGGCGGCGCGTGCGCGTGCCCGTTGTAGTAGTTGTGCTCGCCCGCCCGCACCCTGCGCGCCCTCCGCGCCCGCGCTCTGCGGGGAAGTAAAGCTGGAATGGGTATAGAGCTGGCTTACCGTTGTGGTGGGCGTGGTCGCGGGCGCGCTCGCCGGGCGGCGCGTGCGCGTGCCCGTTGTAGTAGTTGTGCTCGGCGTGCGCGCCGCGCCCGCCCGCACCCTGCGCGCCCTCCGCGCCCGCGCTCTGCGGGGAAGTAAAGCTGGAATGGGTATAGAGCTGGCTTACCGTTGTGGTGGGCGTGGTCGCGGGCGCGCTCGCCGGGCGGCGCGTGCGCGTGCCCGTTGTAGTAGTTGTGCTCGCCCGCCCGCACCCTGCGCGCCCTCCGCGCCCGCGCTCTGCGGGGAAGTAAAGCTGGAATGGGTATAGAGCTGGCTTACCGTTGTGGTGGGCGTGGTCGCGGGCGCGCTCGCCGGGCGGCGCGTGCGCGTGCCCGTTGTAGTAGTTGTGCTCGCCCGCCCGCACCCTGCGCGCCCTCCGCGCCCGCGCTCTGCGGGGAAGTAAAGCTGGAATGGGTATAGAGCTGGCTTACCGTTGTGGTGGGCGTGGTCGCGGGCGCGCTCGCCGGGCGGCGCGTGCGCGTGCCCGTTGTAGTAGTTGTGCTCGCCCGCCCGCACCCTGCGCGCCCTCCGCGCCCGCGCTCTGCGGGGAAGTAAAGCTGGAATGGGTATAGAGCTGGCTTACCGTTGTGGTGGGCGTGGTCGCGGGCGCGCTCGCCGGGCGGCGCGTGCGCGTGCCCGTTGTAGTAGTTGTGCTCGCCCGCCCGCACCCTGCGCGCCCTCCGCGCCCGCGCTCTGCGGGGAAGTAAAGCTGGAATGGGTATAGAGCTGGCTTACCGTTGTGGTGGGCGTGGTCGCGGGCGCGCTCGCCGGGCGGCGCGTGCGCGTGCCCGTTGTAGTAGTTGTGCTCGCCCGCCCGCACCCTGCGCGCCCTCCGCGCCCGCGCTCTGCGGGGAAGTAAAGCTGGAATGGGTATAGAGCTGGCTTACCGTTGTGGTGGGCGTGGTCGCGGGCGCGCTCGCCGGGCGGCGCGTGCGCGTGCCCGTTGTAGTAGTTGTGCTCGGCGTGCGCGCCGCGCCCGCCCGCACCCTGCGCGCCCTCCGCGCCCGCGCTCTGCGGGGAAGCGCGACATAATATTACTCTCTCTTTCTACCTTTACTCACTCGTGTTACTCTCTAAACTCAAATTAATTATAACTATCATTAAAAAGTTTAAAAAGTATTCTCAATATGATCTTTCATATGAAACTATGAACATATCAGTCGGCCAAAACAAAGCTTATCGACAACTCCCACATTCTCGTAAAGGGTGTTAGCAAGGGTATCCTAAATTAACCTGCTAAAGTCTCGTTCGTAACTTAACTGTTAAAATGCCTACCCTGGAGGATGTCGGTTCAAGACCCGACAAATGATTCAATTTAATAGACGCGTTTTACCTGAAATAAAACGCATATTAAACTACTTACCTTATTAGAAGCTTATTATATTGAGATAGGCGTATCCGTTTTCCGTTGTATTTTACCTCTCTTTCTACCTAATTCATCCATCTCTTTCGCACATCCCCTCCTTTCACCAGGTAGGGGGCCTTGTTGAGCTCAGAGCTCAACGCGCCTTGGTTCAACATTGCGTCGAAATCGAGAAAATATATGCCAGGCAGTAATAAAAACTAAGCTTCTAATAAGGTAAGTAGTTTAATATGCGTTTTATTTCAGGTAAAACGCGTCTATTAAACCACTTGACCGTTATTAGAAGCTTATTATATTGAGACGTGTTTGTTATCGCCTGGTGAAAGGAAAATTACGCCAATGTGACTAAGGAGGATGAATGTAATCAAATAAACAACTAAAACAGCAGATATGAGAAAAATAAGTATTCAGATACATTTATTCATAAGATGATGAGAGTAACATAATCATTTGCAATATTAATTGCCTATGTACTTAATGATTTAACACAACAACAACTATAATCAGTCCACAGGGTTAAACAAAGTTGTAATCGATGAATTATTAGATGTAGTCACCATAACTTCACGCTTATAGAATTTTTGGAAGGTCTTCGCCGATTTCCAATTACCTCTAGCAAGAATGTCGTCAAGAGGAAAATTGTCAATCCAGTTCTTAGAGGCAACGGCGGAACGCACACTTCCTGGCGTTGCTACGATACCGGCAGCCTTCATGAGTGATTTGATCCACCCTGCGATGACTGTACGGGACGCAGGGGATGGTGATCCTCGTAGGTTAATAAATAAATTTGTTGAACTAGAATTATTGCGCCTTTCATTAAGGACTGTTATGGTTTTATGAATCCAATAAACAGGGTTCAGGTTTTGATTTTCTGAATTTGACAATAGTTTCCATCCTGACTGTCTATAAGCACTACAATCTGTTTTTGAACCAAAATGAGGCCATAAAATAATGAAATGATCATCAATGGTACAGTGCTCATTGTCCACTTTGAGCAAAGTGAGGTCGTGAATTCTGCGACCTGAACATAATATTAATAGCGTTGCCGTATGGCGAACTGTTTGAAAAACATTATTATGGTCAACCGAATAGTTACGCAAATAATTAGTTAGCATGTCGATGTCCCAAACTGGTGGTTTTGGAGACTTAGGATTTTTTAACGATATAGATTTTAAAACATGCCTAACCAAAACGTCTTGACTTAATTTGCCCGATAAGTCTACGTTACTCAACGTAGAGATGACAGACTTGTGAAGTAGAATAGTATTATACGAAAATTTAGAATGTAAATGTAAATCAGCTAAAAATTGGGCTAATTCAGATCCTTCGGGGCGCAGTGGATTAATATTATGTTGATTGGCCCATAAAATCCAGCGATTCCAGGTTACTTTATATGTCTTCCATGTGGAAGGTCGCCAGGAGGACTTGAGTAGGGAGACCTGATCAGGGTTCCATGACTTGATTTCCTGAGACCACCCCCACATTTCCAGACCTCCAAAACCATGTCCTGTACTTTTGGAGAGAGCAGCCCCGTGGTTGTGTCGATTAGAGATAGTTTCAGGTTCGTTAGTGAAAATGGGGCTGCAATGGCTCGAGATTTGAGATCTGCTCTCCAGAACACTCTTTTCCAGCGAGGGACTACGATGAGATAAATTCCTGAAGCTACATTCATGTGCATTAACACTCGCGGTATAAGGAACGGTGGCGGGAAGACCCAAGCCAGCGGAAAATTCCACTGTATGCTGAAGGCGTCGTGAAACATGGCCTCCTGATCGTTCAGGTCCAGTGACGCGTAGTTTGCTACTACTTGAGCAGTTTTGGACGCAAATAGATCTATCACCGGTGTTCCCATCCTCGCAAAGATCATTGCCGTGGCATTCGGGACTAGATGCCACTCGGGAAGTTGACGGTGCCTGGATAGACAGTCCGCATGATTGTTGTATCTCCCGGGAATATGATGGATTTTTAAATGAATCTGGTTTCGGTCCAGTTTGCATAAGATTCTGTGTGTCAGATCCATAAGTGCCTGCGATTTGGCCCCCCCCTCGTTGCGAAGATACGCTACCACAGACCGGTTGTCGGTTTGTATCAGAATTGAGCTTTGTCTCATGTTCAGGGCATGGACCTCTAATACTTTTAAGATGGTCAACAACTCTTTCATGTTGCAATGAAGAACCCGTTCCTCTCGGCTCCAAGTTCCAGATATCGTCTGGTTGTTGATTTGTGCACCCCATGCTGTATCGGAGGCATCGGTGGCCAGGAAAATTGTTGTAGGTGGTGCATGCATCAAAGTTGGGTGATGGCAATTCTGAAGCCACCATTCCATTTCTATTAAAACGTTGGGAGGTAGACTGTATTTGGCAGAAATTGTCAGTTTCGGCAGAGAATTCAAATGACCGAGAGTCGCCCGGTGATTTAATCGGCCCCTTGGCACAACAAAGCTGGCGAAGCTTAATGGACTATTAAGCTTCGCCAGCTCTCACGAGGCTCTGAAGTTCTTTCAATGTGGCCTTGCCTGATTGTAACATCTGAGAGACTTTTTGGATTATAGTAGTAGTTTTTTCTGATGGCAGATGCTTCTGGTTTTTCCACGGGTCCCGAACAACGCCCAGAAAGGTGATATGTTTTTGTGGGATGAGAACAGACTTGTCGTAATTTATTCGAAATCCTAGATATTCCAGGATGTTCAAAAGCACATTCACATGTTCGGTTAACACGCTCTGATCTTGATGAGCAAGAAGAAAATCGTCCAGATACACGATTATTCTTACACCTTTTTCGCGAAGAGTTTGGGCTATCCAATTCGTAAGGCACGCGAAAATCTTGGGTGCTGTGCTTAGACCGAATGGAAGACACGTCATTTCCAGTAATTCGTCGTTGTAAATAAGACGGAGAAATCGTCTGTGTGATTGGCGCATTGGAACATTGAAATAAGCCTGAGACAAGTCTGCCTTGCACATCCAGTCTCGGGGTTGAAGGAAATCCGGGATACGGTGCATATTGATTAATCGAAACCGGTCTGTGAGCACAAAGTGGTTCAGAGATTTCAAGTTGAAAATCGGGCGAAATGTCGAATCGTTCTTCCGTACGAGGAATAGAGAGGAGACAAAGCTTGGAGAGAGATCTGCTACCTTCAAAACACCCTGTTGCTTCATTTGACAAATGATTGCCGACATTGTGGTCGATTCTATCGTGCGATGACGATCGGTTTTTAAAACTGGTGTCCTTAACGGAGGTTTTTGTCGGAAGGGTATACGATAACCTGTTATTATTTTTAGAACGAAAGCTGGAGCTCCCATTCTCCTCCAACGATTGACATATTGTGCCAATTGCCCCGCTTGGAACTGTGAGTCATTGTCTGTATCTTTTATTGGTCGCATTGTTAGTGGGCGAAAAGGGGCGTTTTTGACCTCTTTGATTCGCTCGTTTCGTACTACATCCTCGAGATCGAAAGGAAGTACCTCTATTGTTCGAAATGTAATTGTAATTACGATATTCATTTCCATGCCCTTTCGGAGGGTATTGGGACAAATGACCATAACCCTGCGAGGGTTGGTTTCGATGGTAATGCGTATTAGTGCTTGGAGCAGGCTCGCAGCAAGTATAGGTACCACGCGATGGTACATTATGATGGGCATGCCCCTGCGAGGGGTGCCTTGCAGTATCAGAGGGTTTTGCTCGCGAAGCATTACCACTGTAAGACTGCTTGGAAGGCCAGAAAGCCTTTCTTACTCCGCCAGCTTTTTCTAAGGCAGCAGATAAAGCTTTATCGTTAAAAATATGAGTGTTAGAAGGAGGAATTTTGTTTAATGCACATTTTAAAAGAGGGTCCCGAATGCATTTGAGGATACCGTGCCTTCTCATTTCTATGGCTTCGGCTCTGTGACCGCAGGCCATTTGTAACAAATCAGAAGAAACTTTATGAAAATCACCCTTTAGAAATAATTCTTCGATTTTCTCATTAAGATTAGCAAGTGAAGCATTTGATGTCTTAGACCATGCTAATAAACTACGTAAACTATTGCGAAAAATTTCTTTTTGATTTAAAATACAATAAGTAAAAGCTGCATACGATTTATCAGAATTAATTAAATGGCGTGCACTGTCAAACGCTTTCACCTCATCATTTGTTTCTAACTCTATAAATCCTGGACTGTAATTATAAAGTTTCTGGGTGTCAGCGTAACGCACATCGGACCATGCACTACTGTCAAATCGTTGAACAGCATTCAACATTTCTAAATATTCCAAAGAAGTAGAGGGTACTGCAGGATCTTTAAGTTTGGTTTCAATTTCATAAGTAAGATCTGTCACTAACCCGGTATCTAAATTAGAAGGAGAAGGTAAAGGAGATTGACCATTTTTGTATGGATGTTGGACCAAGTGCTGCCCAACATTGAATCATAGTGCATAATGTTCCTTAGACTAATACTAGTCTGTAACCCAAAGCGCTTCAGAATCTATCCCAGGAGTATTGAGAAAAATACTCTTCTTTAGGTTTTATTGACGAAAAATCATAACTGTTGGTTATGATTTTTCGTTCGCTTATTTTTAAAATAAAAGACTGTATAATATAAAAAATGGATTATAATTACTATAAAAACACTTAGTTACGGATATTCATTCAAACAATCAATAATAATTATTTATTCGTTTTACAACATAATAAATAGTTCTCTATGTTAGGCCACATGTAAACATTAAAATATCTAATCAATCGTAATCCTCATCGTCGTCTATAATGATTCTGTCCAAAAACAAAGCAGGGCGCCTCACAACGTCTTGGTGTCTAGCCCACCCCAAAAACCAAACTAGGCAAACAACGTGGGCACAACTGCCGATCGTTCTTCGCCCGATAAAACATGAGCAGCAATAATGTTTAATGGAATCGAGCCCATGATTGTTCTCGTCAATTAAAATGTAGCAATGATATACTTTTGACGATGTATGTCTGCTCTTTATGTGCGCTCTAATTAGTTGCACATTGCTGGTTGGCATCGAAAAATCGGAGAGGTCGTTAAGGCGACCGTTATACTTTTGTATAATAAATGTCTCCGTGGTGCGTATATGCTCGCTGTAATAGCTAGGCGCAAGTTTTATTTGGTACGTTCCTACTGCAAAGAGAGTCAATTCCTCCGGTCTTAACATGGGAAATGAAGCAACATTATCTCCACCCACTGAAATGTTTTCGAAGTTGGCTCTGTTCCGGTTTAGCCTCCTTTGATCAATATACTCAGCTAAGTCATTGGCAACATTCAGCCGCTCTCTGGCTATATTGATAAATTCACGTGCATCGCCATTGTCTATAATATCAACATGGAAGGCATTAGTTATTGCTGCAGCGATTCGAAGGTCTGTATAAAAGTGGCTCATGGCCAGATTATAATATTCCTGACGAAAAATCTTAAAATCCCGTTTTAGCCGTCCATTTACTACCTCAACGGGCCACCGACAAATGGTGCATAACCGCGATTTATTGGCGTCGAGTGTGGTAAGTTGTGCGCCTCTTCTGGTCTGCGATTGTGGCATGATGCCGACATATCCGTGGCTTTCTAAAGACGCAATAGAGTCTCGAAAACCTCTGTCTAATATAAAAATATCACCTGGCTGTAACAGCCAATTAATGGTTCTATCCGGCCCATCTAGCAGATTGTTTAAAATGGTTGCGTCATTTGTAGTCGCAGCATAGGGACCACAAACCTCAATAATGTGTCCATCGCATGTAACTAACAAAAATGGTTTTAGGAGGTTCCTGTACTTGTGCATGCTGTACGTGTCTTTCTGAAATGAGAAATTCGAACTCTTTTGTATGTACATATAGGTACCGTCACATATAACAACAGCTTCCTGGTTATTTGCAAACAATGCGGTAGGAACTGCTAGATTTCTTTCAACGATCTGCTCTCTAGAAATATGGTTGAATCCCAAGTGGTGAGGGACAAAATCACTATCCAGACACTCTCTAGCTATTTTCATTCTTCGTTCTAGATTTGGACGAGACATGTTGAAAAACGTGGCGAGTCGTTCATTGGATTCTCCAGTTCTCAATTTGGCAAGTATTATACCTAATGCAGTTCGTGGATTTTGACACCTTTGTGCTAAAAGTGGAGTTTGATTAAATAATCTTTCGAATTCATCTCGAGTCCGGCCTGTCCAATAATGCAATTCTTCATCATGCAGCGTATTAAGGTTCTCAAAATCGATAATTCGACTTCTGGGTTCTTTTAATAATTCTAACATTTCAAAAACTTGTTGGGGACTAAAATCAAAACAACGATTTGGTGCCGTAAAAAGAACATCCCAGGTGTTGTCTTCTAAATGCTCCTGACACACACGTGCGTATGAAGGAACATAATAATTATTATTAATAAGTAACTGCACTTTCAAACTCTTTGGTACTCGTCGACGAGTATTATTTGTGCAATTGTACACCATACAAGCATTTGACGTATTCGGGGCTCGGCAGTAATTTCCGGGAAGGTGAAATGTTACGTTTTGTCCTAGAATGTCTTCCTCCGTGGGCTGCCCTGCCACTGCTGGTAGATTTTCCACAGTCGGTGCATCTTCCACAGCAGGTGCATCTTCCACAGCAGGCGCATATTCCGCAGCAGGCATTGCAGGCAGCGACCCACGGCGAGCTCTTGTCCAACAGTTGTGGCAGAGGTATTCCTCATTATTGAATGTTATCTGTAACCAATTATAAAATGATAAACAAATAACCCACGGCATAACATGAATATAGTCGAATTATATTGTATACTCGAACCGGGCAGGTGACTCTTGAATAGGTATTCAAGAGCTTATAAGAGCAAACGTTCAGGTAACTATATTCAACGCGTTTTAAAATAATTCGTCGGGTAAGATCATTTCCCTGTAATAATATCTATCTCAACGTCACCGCGTATCTTCTACAAATCTACGATAGAAAATGCATGCAACTAGTGTTAACACAAAAAGTAGTTTTTAATTAAAATAATTAGGTACATACAAAACAACATTCAACCTATTTTAATCATCAATTAGGAACCGGCTTAGGAGGGATACGACATGACAGTGACTCTACGATTTCGGTGCGCAGGTAGCGGTCTACCGATAAGTGGACCGGTTTATTGGACATTTAGGGACCCATGACTGATAACGCGTGGACTATAACTATTTATATCAAATTCCTGTGCGGTTCCTTGTAGTTCTATCCAAGTGGAGTCTATATTTTATAGTAGGTATGTACCTACTTCTAAGTAGATATCTAAGAACGCATTTGTTATGATTTAAGTAATGTAAATAATAGTCTTAACTGTTGAGTTAATGATTTATTTTGTGTTATTATAATATAAATACTTAAATAAAAGTTAAGTACTTACCTCACGTGGTAGAGCTCGAATGATGTTTTGAAATGTATGTTGATGTTCGTTTTGAAGATCTCGAGTTAACATATATCTTCTGATTCGTTCCACAGAACGATCACAAAACAAACACACTCTGTAATGAGGTTGATACATCGTGTAGTCCAAACGAATAGCCGGGTCAACAGATGATGCAGATACGATAGTCCAAAAGTAATGCCGGGTTGTAAAAATATAAGGAGATAGATAAGCGCACAGTACACAACGGTTCAAGTCAAAGAGTGATGTTAGACTGCGATACAAACAATATGGCGCGCGCGCAAGCAGGTATACAGATTTCCAACGTGCGCGAAAGAGACAGACACATACCAAATCTGAATATGAGCAAGCGAGACTTTTGACTTCTCGCAACTCTCGCAGTAAGATAATAATATTATTTAACGTAGACGTTAAAAAAAAACAAAAGTTAAATCACAAAAGCTATAAGATAAGTTTTTAAGTACTGCATAACCCCGTGGATATTTTTTTTTTTTATTATTTTTTTTAAGCAGGTATACAGATTTCCAACGTGCGCGAAAGAGACAGACACATACCAAATCTGAATATGAGCAAGCGAGACTTTTGACTTCTCGCAACTCTCGCAGTAAGATAATAATATTATTTAACGTAGACGTTAAAAAAAAAACAAAAGTTAAATCACAAAAGCTATAAGATAAGTTTTTAAGTACTGCATAACCCCGTGGATATTTTTTTTTTTATTTTTTTTTTTAAGCAGGTATACAGATTTCCAACGTGCGCGAAAGAGACAGACACATACCAAATCTGAATATGAGCAAGCGAGACTTTTGACTTCTCGCAACTCTCGCAGTAAGATAATAATATTATTTAACGTAGACGTTAAAAAAAAACAAAAGTTAAATCACAAAAGCTATAAGATAAGTTTTTAAGTACTGCATAACCCCGTGGATATTTTTTTTTTTATTATTTTTTTTTTATTTCTCTTCATGTAAGGAATAAAATAAAAATATTCCCATGTCTGGGCAGCATTTGGTCCAAATTGGTCAATCTCCTTTTGATCGGTCCTGGATGCATTTACGCAATAATCATCGTACAGGTCATAACTGACGTCAGAAATATACGATTCATTATCGTTTCGAATGTATTGTCGGTTATCGTGGCAACCAATGTTCCTTCTTAATTCCCCTACTTCCTTCGATAATTTTTCTAAAAGACGACGTTCGTTCTTATGTTTCTTGTTATGACGACGGCGCGTCTTTCTTTTCTTTTTCTTGGAATCTTGCGCAGATTCTGAAGAACTAGACGTGCTCGACGAACTTGAACTACTACTAGTTAAACTTCGATTATTGTTTTGCCGTTTAAGGCCGGAGGTACCGGCCAAAGGCATCTCATTAGAATTAACAATATCGTTATCCATTATTTTCTAAGGAAGAAAACAAAACTGAATAAGCGGTAGAAAGAAAAAAAAAGTTAAAACAAATATCGAACGAAAATTCGTTAAGCAATAAATATTTGTGCAACTTACATGTGAATATACACTTAATTTATAATGGCACTGTACACTGTCACTATGCACTTAGGAGCACGTGTTGTCACAACGGAAAACTTCAAGCCAATGTTGAACCAAGGCGCGTTGAGCTCTGAGCTCAACAGGGCCCCCTACCTGGTGAAAGGAGGGGATGTGCGAAAGAGATGGATGAATTAGGTAGAAAGAGAGGTAAAATACAACGGAAAACGGATACGCCTATCTCAATATAATAAGCTTCTAATAACGGTCAAGTGGTTTAATTTCCCATTATTGAGAATAATTCCATAGAACTAAAATTTAAAAAAATACAAAAACATCAGTTATGTAATTAATTGACATACCTGTGCCGCATGATGTCTCCGCCTGTTGGCGAGGTGTGCGTGGTGCGTCCTGGCGTGGTGCTGCAAGCGCTTGCTGATGGCGGCCACCGAGTCCTCTTCGCTGTCTTCGTTGTAGCGTCGCTGGCGACGAGCACGCAGTGACACGCCTGCCGCCTATGGAAAACACATAGAGTTAGCGAAAGTTCCCAGGATAGCAGAATGACAGTGGAACTACTGGATATTTTCCACCTCAATAAAAAAGGAAAAAATATTCACCAGTATCAACCAGCAAAATAAATAAATAAAATATTCACCAGTATCAACCAGCAAAATAAATAAATAAAATATTCACCAGTATCAACCAGCAAAATAAATAAATAAAATATTCACCAGTATCAACCAGCAAAATAAATAAATAAAATATTCACCAGTACCAACCAGCAAATTAAATAAATAAAATATCCAACAGTATCAACCAGCAAATTAAATTAAAAGTAAAGTAAAATACTCTTTATTGTACACCATAACTTAAAATTAACATACATTAATTAGGTACAAAGGGCGGTCTTATCGCTACTGCGATTTCTTCCAGACAACCAATTATGGAGTGGATAGACGAAGGAAAGGGAAAACAGGGTGGATAGGTGTAACAATAGGTCAACTTAATGTTAACTTAAACTAATGCAGAATAATAAAAAATAAAATAAAAATGGAAATGGAAATACATAGAAAATTAAAAAGGTCAAAAAAAGCTTTTCGTAAGAATTTTTCCCGTCTAGCCCCCTTTCACAACGAGCGATAAGGAACTTCGTTCCAAAATAAAATATCTTGGGAGAAATAACACACTGCGATGTGATCCCAAACTAGGTAAAGCCTGTACTGTGGCAACCAGACAAGTGGTACAGACGAAGTCGCGGGCACAGCTAGTATACAAATATAATATAACATCAAACTTAGTAAAGAAGTTTTAGAATAAGAATAACCCACACTGACATTGACATTTCTGTCAAAATAATATCGAATAAAAGTTTCGATCGAATTATTTTGTCATCGTCGTCATCGCCGGTTTCACGTATGGTACAAATGATCGCACTCGTGGCAAGTGCCAGGATGTTAGAAGCTAGGAGGAGGTACAACTCACCGAGCTGTGCCTAAGCGGGGTGCCAGGCTCCCCCTGTCTCTGGCGGTACACGTTGAGCGGCGCGTCGTCGTCGGTTGAGTAGCGCGGGCGGTACGAATGGTCGGACTCGTAGCGCCGCGCCTCACCCTCCGCACCCGAACATGATGATGATGATGATGTTGATATGCCTTCCGTGAACCGTTCGCGGGTTCTGTACGATAAGCGATAGGAATGAGTACCACTCTTGTATGCAAGAGTAACTAGAGATATAGTGTAAATTCTTCATAACGAATCTCAAAAGCTCGCTAAGTCAAATTAACAAAAATAAAAACTTCTTCAAAAGTCTTGTGCTGACCGCTTCTCAGCGGAAAGCCGCTGGATGCGAGCTGCAGAGACCGACAATTGTGGAGAATCTTGGGAGGTCTTTGTCCAGCAGTGGACGTCTTTCTGCTGATATAATGATGATGATAAATCTCAAAAGCTCGGAAATTTTATTTTCGTTATATGGTGGGAAGAATCAAATTTAACAAGACATTTCTACTTTTCAACTTTTTCTTAAACATTACGCCCGAAAATTTATATTTTACTGTATTCATTCACATTATTTGCCAAAAAATATGGTTACATATTAGAATAAAAGGCATCACATTTAGCCCAAAAGCATGCAAATTCAAAACACAAATTAATATGAAATCACTACAGTTATAATAATTAAGTCATCATAAAAAAGTATTCCAGTCAAAATAAAAGAAGAAGAAGAAGAAGTACACTTTATTGCAAAAATAAGTAAAACATAACAATGGTTACAAACAAGGACATAAACTTATTATGCAATTGGCGGCCTTATCGCTAAAAGCGATCTCTTCCAGGCAACCATTGTGCGTTGAATGGACCAGAATTGAAAATAACCTGATGAAGGTAGCAGGAGATGTACTAATTGCAATTAGAAGTTATTAATCTAAATTAATCTACTATTACGTACGAATACGTAACTAGAGTCATACGACTACATAGATACATACATATAAATTGATAGATATATACATATGTATAAATATATTTACAAATATAAGTGTAAGGATATCATTTCACAATAGGAAAGCAGTATATTTATTGCCTAGTAAAATGTAGTATTACGTTATTATGATTTTTAGTTCCTTGACAAGAAAAGCTAATTTTTGTTGGTCACGTTCAAGTAATCAACGAGTTAGCAGCCCATTATCTTTTGGAGCACTTAGGGTCTGTTTCACAATGTCCAGATAAAGTGTCGGATAGATGACTACCAAATAAATAAACTGACAGATATAAGTTCTGGATAAAACACATTGCGAATTCACCACCACCTTCCCGATAAATTAATTTGCCAGATAGCTATTCCATCGGATGATGGAATAGCTATCTGGCAAATTAATAGCTATCTGGAATATCTGGAATAGCTATCTGGCAAGCGTAGCGCTTCAATATTGCACAGAATGCGTGTCAGCTCCCATGCGTTTCACCACCACCTTCCCGATAAATTAATTTGCCAGATAGCTATTCCATCGGATGATGGAATAGCTATCTGGCAAATTAATAGCTATCTGGAATATCTGGAATAGCTATCTGGCAAGCGTAGCGCTTCAATATTGCACAGAATGCGTGTCAGCTCCCATGCGTTTCACCACCACCTTCCCGATAAATTAATTTGCCAGATAGCTATTCCATCGGATGATGGAATAGCTATCTGGCAAATTAATAGCTATCTGGAATATCTGGAATAGCTATCTGGCAAGCGTAGCGCTTCAATATTGCACAGAATGCGTGTCAGCTCCCACAGCATTCTGAGCGTATTATGTGAAATCCCACCGATTTCCCAATGTTAAAGCACTGGATTCAGCGACATACCAGGGTATTGTGATACCTACTTGTGTAGTTGTTTTTCAGTGCATTGTTTGTTACTATATTATAAGATTACTAACATTAGGTTAAGAACTTTGTACTAACAATATATGGAGAATGTTTTATCCGAAATAAACGATTATTATTATTATTATTCGGCAGTTACTAATAGGTAGGTTTGGCAACGTCGCAATTTGTCGTTCCGTCTTACGAAACAAACAACTTATAAATACATTTCTTATGATAAACACACCTAAAAATATCTTTTACTAATTTTTTACGGTTAGCATTTTCAGGTTTGCATAAATATTTTCAAATTTATCTTCTAACTATTATTTTATCAAATAAAAATACATACATAAATTGATTTTATTTTTGCGTGAAATTAAACGTACGAAAGTCAAATAAATAGACGTCAAATGTTAATGTCAACAAATGTTTGTTGCGGTGTTTCGGTGGTGTTCTTCTTAGCGGTGTCGGATTTATGCGCGGTTCACGATCAAATAATTCATCAATTTCGTCTTTAATAGTATAAAATTTTACCATTTTATTCTAACAATAAACACCACCGAAATAAGCATCGAATGACATCTGTCAGATAATCCTTATCCATCAGTTAACTTGACTATCTGAAGCTTGTTCTGACCAACAGTTTACTTTCAGTTTATTTGCCAGTTAGTACTATTTATGGATTATGAAACGCAAACGATGTCTTTATTCGATAGATAAGTTGCAAGTAGCTTATTCGGGACTTTATCTGGACATTGTGAAACAGGCCCTTAGTAGAGTTACCTATCTGTAACCTATAACCTATGTTAATATTAACCTATATTCCAGTGTACAGATTAGATTATTATAAGTGTATGTACCGTTTGACAGGTTTGTGTCGCGTCCGCCGGTGTCTCCGTGCGGCCGAGCTGCCGGAGCTGGCCAGGCGCCTCTTGCGGGCACGCTTCCGCGCACGACCACTCTGCTGATAATACAAATCACGTTTTATTAAGCAAGACCAACTAATATGGATATAGGATACTTAAAGGACTATCTTATTGACAAGTTCAATATATAGATAATTATTATGACATTTTCATTTTAAATATTTAAGTATGACATACAATTAAGATTAATTTTAACATGTTATATTATTATTTATTGTACATTTAAAGTGGTTTTTGTCTAATAATTAGTTTTGGGTTAAGTGCATGCATAAAAGTACAGTGTAGTAATGTTTTTTCATTTATATAATTTTGTATGCCTAACAGGCAGAACATGGATGTACTTTATTTTATTATCAATATCACCTGTATTCATAACCTATGTTCACAAAATAAATAATATAATAATAATAATAATATCTGGGGACAATGTCACACAGATCATCCTAGCCCCAAACTAAGCAAAGCTTGTGCTATGGGTACCAGGCGACGATATACATACTTATATAGATAGATAAATACTTATATACATAGAAAACATCCATGACTCAGAAACAAATATTCGTGCTCATCACACAAATATTTGCACTTACCGGGATTCGAACCCAGGACCACCAGCTTCGTAGGCAGGATCACTACCAACTAGGCTACGGTGACCGTCAATTGATTTGATTTGATTAAATGTCTGATAGAAATGAGGTACCAGTAGATTAGAAGTGTAAATTCAATTTCAATTTATTTGCTAAATATCATGTCTTACAATAGATGTTTACAAATACAATAATAACAATAATATCCTAAAACTTTATTCCCACACGGCCATCTGATCTCAACCTAAGCAAAGCTTGTACTATGGAAACCACATAACTGATATACTACATATACTACTTTTCTTTTGTAAATACATACTTATATAAATATTTACACCCAGACTCAGGACCAACAGATATGTTCATGCACACAAATATATCTCTTGGGTGAGAATCGAACCCACGACCTCCGGCGTGAATAGCAAGCATTTGCCTACCACGCTAACTACAAATGAAACAACTACATTACTTATTTCATCATATCAGCCGAAAGATGCCACTGATAGACAAAAGCCTCCACCAAAGATCTCCACAATAGCCGGTCTTGTGGTATTCGCATCCAGCTATTTGCAGCGACCCTCACTAGATCATCGGTCCACCTTGTAGGGGCCTCCCCACGCTGTGTCAGTTCGTGGTGGCCACTCAAGCCCCTCCCCGCCCCTGCGGCCGTCGGCTCTACGAGCTATGTGCCGCCCACTGCCACTTCAGTGCGACAATTCTTCGGGCTAAGTCGGTGACTTTGATTCGAAACCCCGACCATAGTCCTCTTCAATTACTTATTTATTCATTTATAGGTCCTTCACAGCTGACAATTAATTACTTTTTTATTATAGACTAAACTAAACAATACGCCAATGATCAAGAACTCAATATTACAAAATGTTTGCACAGAGAAAATCGTATTTAAAATATAATTATTAGGTTAGTAATTATGATGATAGACGTGTGTGTGTGTATGTGTGTGTGTATGTGTGTGTGTATGTGTGTGTGTATGTGTGTGTGTGTGTGTGTGTGTGTGTGTGTGTGTGTGTGTGTATGTGTGTGTGTGTGTGTGTGCATGTGTGTTATTTATTTTTCTTTTGGCTTCCGTGAACCGTTCGCCGATTCTATAAGTCAAGCGATAAGAATGAGTACCACACTTGTATGCAAGAGTAAGTGGAGATATAATGTACATTCTTTAAAACGAATCTCAAAAGTTTGGAGAGTCAAACAAACAAAAATAAAACCTTCTTCAAAAGTTAGTGTGTGTGTTTATGTGTGTATGTGTGCATATGTGTGTGTAGATCTGTGTATGTGTGTACGTGTAAGCATGTATGTGTGTGTGTAATATATATGTGACATATGAAAAAAGAAGGAGGATATTAAACTTAATATAAAAAGTACCAGGACATTAGAACTATAGAAGAGTAAATTACTTACATGTGACGTAGCTCTTCTGGAGTCACTATCGTACGTGATTTCCACTTCATCATCAGGTAACAACTCCTCCTCCACAACTTGTATGTCGTACGCGTTATCGCTCTCACCAGAACTCGAACCTGTGCCATCCCACGATGACGCGTTGCCGTTTGTGAACTTAACTGGAGGTATATACACATCTGTGGCGAAAAATAGGGTAGAATATAGTCAGGAATCAACAAAACTAAATATACCTTATGAACATATACATAAAATCGAATTCAGCTTTCTTCTGTTTAAAGCATAGTTGCCTAATTGATCTGAAAACGATCTAGGCGGGCGATTGCTCTATAATGTCCTACCGGTTGGATTTCGGCCACAGAGGCCAGTCTCAACAGAGACTAACCATCTGCGCTTCGTGTCCCGGGTTTCAATCTCGCGCAGGACAACTATTTGTGTGACCCATAAATGGTTGTTCTGAGTCTGGATATGCATTGTGTCCGTCATATGTTCGTAAAGTACCCCGCGACACAGGGATTAAATTCTCTACTACGGGCGTTGTCTTTTTTAATAAATTAAAAAAAAACTGTTTTGTGTACTGACCGTCTTGTCTCGCTCGACTCGTGCTCGCGACCGGCTCCGCGCTCGCACTACTGCTTTTACTTTTACTCTTCTTGCCAACACCTTTGCCTGCAATACGATATATACATATTATCAGTCAGCTATGTGGCTAGGAAACAAAGCCGATGGATAGCACCTATAGCCTCCCTAAGGGTTGTTAGCAAGGGTATCCTAAATTTGATCTGACTGTGTGTATGGGTCATAGCTAAATATCATTGCTATAATAAAATAAATTTTATAAATGTTTTCATACATTGTGCACCTAAATATATATGTTACTAGAAATAATAATGTATACTTAACTATATTACTACAAACATGTTCAGACTATTTACAAGCGCTTTATTATTTTTTTTTATTTTTATTTTATTAGCTTAACATAGTCGGTCATTTAACTCTATCATTACTCTGAAGCGATCATAGCCAGATGCTCTTTCACCGATCAGGAAGTGATCTGCGAGGTAAAGTAGCTAGGTTCTCGGTCAGCCTATAGATGGATGACCACAAAAATTGTTTAATTTCTGAGCGTCTCGAATGCACTTTAAGCTGTCGGTACCGGTTGTAGACATTGAACAACAGTCGATCAGCCATGTCAGAGGCCTACTGGGCGGCTTGAACAACTGACTCCGGTAACCAATGCCCATAAAGAAAGAAAACAGAAGGAAAGAAAAGAGGAAGAAAGAAGAAGACAAAGAAAGAAAGAAGACGAAAGAAAGAAAGAAGCAGAGAGAAAGAAAGAAGCAGTGAGAAAGAAAGAAGCAGAGAGAAAGAAAGAAGCAGAGAGAATGAAAGAAGCAGAGAGAAAGAAAGAAGCAGGGAGAAATAGAAAGAAAAAAGAAATACAGAAGGAGAGAACGAAAGAAGAAAAATTATCTATCGAGTCATACTAATAATCCAATGGGATAGCTATCTCACACAAACAGGCTAGATATAAGACAGCCTTTTTTTTTGCTTTTAGGGGCAGCCAGGCGTCCTGGTGGTAAGTGGTAACCGCTGCTCATGGACATACATAATGCCAAGGGACGCAGCAAACCGCTGCCTACCGTGGGATTAATATTCTCTTTAAACCTAGTTTAAAGAAAGAATTGTTTAAGGGAATGTACTAGCATATACTTTTAGAATGTGGACTCCTTCACTTATTAGTTACAAGCTGCGCCCCGCGGTTTCACCCGCGTTAAATCCGTGGTCCGTCATAATAATAATACCTTAATATAGACAGAACGATTGACAATATGAAGTAAAAATATAGCTAAAACTATAAATTTTGATAATTAAACTTAAACATAATCTCTTGACAATAACTTGATACGAGCTAGCTAAATATCATTGCTATTATAAAATAAATTTTATAAATCTTTTCATACAATCAATACAATGTGTACCTAAATATCTATTGTTACTAGAAATAATAATGTATACAACTATATTACTACAAACATGGTCTGACTATTTACAAGCGCTTTTTTAAAGTCTGCGCGAATAAAAACCTTTTTTATTTTATTAAAGTAGTTTTAGCGTAAAAGTTGCAGTAACAAACGAAAACTTTCGCATTTATAATATTAGTAGAATGTGTACCTCTAACTGTTTAGGCAGTGCACGCAGGAATAGCTCGCCGACGGTAGATATTTCCTACTTACTTGACACTTATCGTCATATTTTGGACAACTCACACAATATCTTTATAAATTGTAGCTTATGTGTTATTCCGATGTATAAGCTATATTATTGTAAAGTTTCATTACAATCCATTCAGTAGTTTTTACGTGAAAGAGTAACAAACATCCATCCATACAACTGACAACATTTTATATTTTTAACTGGCATGTATTATTGCGTTATTTAATAGTAAATCCAAAACTAGGACACGCATATTTTTCCTTTTTGCGAAATTATGAACTTTTCATTCATAATTGCAACTTTGAAATTCGATGTATTCTAAAAAGACGTAAGCGGCAAATGACGTCATACATACGGTGGCATAGCTATCTATCTTTGCTTTAATGTAACCCGTCAAAAAAAAAATACTGTCTTGTCAAACTCGTTGGCGCCTAAACTTGTTTACGTTTCTTTAATGTTTTCAATTTCAAATTAAATTAAATCGTCAATATTAAATTCGTTTCCAGTGTTATTATCCTTATTATGTCTCATTAAGTCACCATGAAAGTTTCGAAATTTAAAACCGTGAGTGACAATTGACAATTTGACATGTCTTGTTTGACATTAATGTTTTTTGTTTAAAACATTGAAATGCTTAGGCAAAGGAAACTACCTCGTCCGCCGTATTAGTGACGTCATCACACCTTTTTTATTTTTTTATTTTTTCCTCAGAAATAAAGCAGTAAAAAAAATATATTTGAACTCAGGATACAAAAATAAAGAAACGGTATTTTTGTTTTAAGGTGGTGTCAGTTTTGAAATGTTGTCTATTACATTACAAACTTTCGCGTTTATAATATTGGTAGGATTTGTTACCTTTACTATGCACGTGTAGGGGTGCGTCACTGTCCCACGAGTCACGGGGGATGGGCCCCACGGGCCCCGCCGACGGCTCCGGCGTGGTGCCCATGTCGGAAGTAGCTGCGTGTACCCGGCGCGACGTCACTGCGAGAGTCTCCGAGTCAGAACTAGCAGAGTCCTGTGCCGCCGTAGACCCGTTGACTAGTTCTTCTGTAATGATTTGCTCGATTTAAGTATATCTCTGTGTCGAATTTTTGTATGTAAGAAGCTGATAGAACCTAGTTTTATCGCGCCACCCTGCCGGCCCGGGTACTGCTGTACTGCACGCTAGAGTGCGGAGTGCGCCAGGGCTGGTATGACTTACTGTTGGCAGCCCTCGCGGCGCGTCGCGTCCGTCTCGTGGAGCGCCTCTGTGCCCGCGCCACCCTGCCGGCCCGGGTACTGCTGTACTGCACGCTAGAGTGCGGAGTGCGCCAGGGCTGGTACGACTTACTGTTGGCAGCTCTCGCGGCGCGTCGCGTCCGTCTCGTGGAGCGCCTCTGTGCCCGCGCCACCCTGCCGGCCCGGGTACTGCTGTACTGCACGCTAGAGTGCGGAGTGCGCCAGGGCTGGTACGACTTACTGTTGGCAGCTCTCGCGGCGCGTCGCGTCCGTCTCGTGGAGCGCCTCTGTGCCCGCGCCACCCTGCCGGCCCGGGTACTGCTGTACTGCACGCTAGAGTGCGGAGTGCGCCAGGGCTGGTACGACTTACTGTTGGCAGCTCTCGCGGCGCGTCGCGTCCGTCTCGTGGAGCGCCTCTGTGCCCGCGCCACTCTGCCGGCCCGGGTGCTCCGCTGTCGCACTGAACACCGTGACCATAGAGCTTCGAATAACGCTGAGAGACGAACTGTCATGGAATATATCTGAAACGTTACATTTCCTTTTACCATTATTGGCCCATGAAACTTCCCACATATTCTTAGGCTATTGTTGTGGAATGAATCGCCTGGTGAGGCTCTATTGGTAACTCACCCGGCTCCGCTTGTTGGTGTTGTAGAGGCGGCTGTTGGCGAAGATGAGCCGCACGTCGGTGGCGAAGTGGCCCGCGCCCGCGTAGTGCCCGCTGGCCAGCCGCGTGCGCACCGTGCCCAGGTCCATGGGGCAGCCCACCACCAGCAAGTAGTCTGCAGCCCAGCACACACATTATATAGGTTTAGGTTCATTTGGAGTAAAAGAGAACGACGAAAATAAAAAAAACGAATTGAAGATATACGGCTCAGACGCTACATATGAACAGCTGACTACGGGCATACGATGGGTTACGTGCTAAACGTGCAATGCTCATTTAAATCATTTTGATTCACAATCGCTGTTCAATCTAGTACGAATCTACGAAACCCCTGGTGTATGACTCACACATGGCCGGATTTTATCCTTTCGATACATAAAGCGTAGGTGTAAGCGACATGTTAATTTATTTGCTCACTCATCTATTGCCTTTAAGCATAGTTGTTGCTTACGAAGAAAAAGAGAAATACCATGACACAAGGAACATAAAGGAGTTCTTACCCGGCGCCTGCTCCGGCGATACAGGCTGTCTGAAAGGTTCGGAGTCAGCTGAAGACATGAGTTCAGTCAGCACCCCACTGCATACAGATCTCCAGTCTGGGCTAGGAGCCCTAGCGCCTCTGCTACGTGACTGCAAGTATAAAAAAATATTTATTTACATATAATCTATTTACCAGGAGATCAGGAAAAGAAAGAGAAGTTAAAAATCTGAGGATGAGTCTACCAAGACTCAGACAAGTATTGTCACCACTTTTGGTGTTATTTAATATTAATAATGTACGAAATGGCTCTCAGAAGTATGGTAAGAGGCTAGGTAAAACATCCATGTACCGCCAAAGTGCCTTTATATGGAGACTCTCCGCCACCAACCTACAAAGTACCAGGAGATCAGACCCGGCGAGGAGAATTTACCTTGTGTTTATGTAAGTCGCTCATTGTCACGAGAACGATGCGAGAACAATGTGCTTCTTAAGCAGCGTGAGCTCAGAAAGTACCAGGAGAGCAGAGCCACCGATGTTACCTTGTGTTCTTGTAAAAGTGATAGGAAGTAGATAGCTGGAGGCACTCAGCTAGAACATCCACCGGCTTTCTCTGCAGCGTAAGGTCCGGCACCAACTTAAAAACTACCAGGCGAGCATAGTCACCGAGGTGATGTTACCTTATGTTTATGTATCAACGGTTTGTCGTCAGAAGGGTGGTAGAAAGGGGGTGGTTCGCGGTACATAGCCAGAACTCCACCGCCAATGGGCTTATTATGTAGCATTAACTCCGACTCCCACCTACAAACTACCAGGAGGCCAGAGTCATAGGGGAGATGTTACCTCCTGATTGTGTACAAGTGATAGGAAGCGTCTAGCTCGCGATACTTAGCTAGAACATCCACCAGTGACCTTGATCTGCAGCGTGAGGTCCGACTCCAATCTACAAACTACCATGAAAGCATAGACATCGGAAAGATGTTACTTTGCGTTTGTGTAAGTGGCTCGACGTGAAAAGAATTGTAGAAAGCAGTTCATGGTACATCGCCAGAACATCCAAGTCCCGCCTAGCTGCTATTATTTGCATTGAGAGGTCCGACTCTAACCTACAAACTACCAGGAGAGCAGAGCCACCGAGGAGATGTTACCTTATGTCTGTGTGAGTGTTTCGTCATCAGAAGAGCAGTAGGAAGCGGAGAGCTGGCAGTTCATAGCCAGAAATTCCACCGCCAATGTGCTTAATAGCATTAACTCCGACTCCCACCTACAAACTACTAGGAGGCCAGAGTCATAGAGGAGATGTTACCTCCTGATTGGAAGCGTCTAGCTCGCGATACTTAGCTAGACATCCACCAGTGAGCTTGATCTGCAGCGTGAGGACCGACTCAAATCTACAAACTACCATGAAAGCATAGACACCGGAAAGATGTTATTTTGTATTTGTGTGAGTGGCTCGACGTCAAAAGAATTGTAGAAAGCAGTTCATGGTACATC
The DNA here is from genome assembly GCA_951640165.1 of Pseudoips prasinana. Lineage (NCBI taxonomy): Eukaryota > Metazoa > Arthropoda > Insecta > Lepidoptera > Nolidae > Pseudoips > Pseudoips prasinana. The sequence continues at coordinate 19,500,408 of OX621264.1, read as the reverse complement.
GCCAGAACATCTAAGTCCCGCCTAGCTGCTATTATTTGCATTGAGAGGTCCGACACTAACCTACAAACTACCAGGAGAGCAGAGCTACCGGAGAGATATTAACTTGCGTTTGTGTTCGAGAGGCTCGTCTTTACAAGATTGGTAGAAAGCGGAGAGCTGATCAGAGCCACCGAGGAGATGTTACCTTGTGTTTGTGTAAGTGACTCGTAGTCAGAGAGTGGTAGGAAGCTGGCTAGCTCGCGGTATATATCCAGAACTCCACCCCCAATGTGCTTATTTTTGGAGCGAGAGCTCCAACTCGCACCTACAAACTACCAGGAGGCCAGAGTCATAGAGGAGATGTTACCTCCTGATTGTATACAAGTGATAGGAAGCGTCTAGCTCGCGATACTTTAATAGAACATCCATCAGTGAGCTTGATCTGCAGCGTGACGTCCGTCTCCAACCTACAAACTACCAGGAGAGCATAGCCACCGAGGAAATTTTCCTTGTGTCTGTGTAGGTTTTTCGTCGTCAGAAGAGTGGAAGAAAGCGGAGAGCTCGTGGGTACATAGCCAGAAGGTTCATCGCCAATGTCTCCAACTCCAACCTACAAACTACCAGGAGATCAGAGCCACCGAGGAGATGTTACCTTGTGTTTGTGTAAGTGACTCGTAGTCAGAGAGTGGTAGGAAGCTGGCTAGCTCGCGGTATATATCCAGAACTCCACCTCCAATGTGCTTATTTATGCAGCGGGAGCTCCAACTCGCACCTACAAACTACCAGGAGGCCAGAGTCATAGAGGAGATGTTACCTCCTGATTGTATACAAGTGATAGGAAGCGTCTAGCTCGCGATACTTTAATAGAACATCATAACAACAGAGCATAGCCACCGAGGAAATTTACCTTGTGTCTGTGTAGGTTGTTCGTCGTCAGAAGAGTGGAAGAAAGCGGAGAGCTCGTGGTACATAGCCAGAAGGTTCACCACCAATGTCTCCAACCTACAAACTACCAGGAGATCAGAGCCACCGAGGAGATGTTACCTTGTGTTTGTGTAAGTGCGTTAGCGGCTCGTCGTCAGAGAGTGGTAGGAAGCGGAGTGCTCGTGGGTACATAGCCAGAAGGTTCATCGCCAATGTCTCCAACTCCAACCTACAAACTACCAGGAGATCAGAGCCACCGAGGAGATGTTACCTTGTGTTTGTGTAAGTGCGTTAGCGGCTCGTCGTCAGAGAGTGGTAGGAAGCGGAGTGCTCGTGGGTACATAGCCAGAAGGTTCATCGCCAATGTCTCCAACTCCAACCTACAAACTACCAGGAGATCAGAGCCACCGAGGAGATGTTACCTTGTGTTTGTGTAAGTGCGTTAGCGGCTCGTCGTCAGAAGAGTGGTAGGAAGCGGCTAGCTCGCGGTACTTAGCTAGTACATCCACGTCCCGCCAATGTGCTATTATGTGGAGCAAGAGGTCTGACACCAACCTACAAACAAAAAGAAAATTTAGATTATATGTATATATTTATTGCAAGATCGTCAGTCCACCTTGTAGGGGGCCTGCCCACGCTGCATCTTCCGGTTCGTGGGAAGCCGTTGGATGCGGGCACCGCAAGACCGGCTATTATAGAATCCTTGGAGGAGGCCATTGTCCAGCAGTGGACGTCTTTCAGCTGATATGATGATCATGAAATATTTATTACCAGCATTCATTTTCCCACTATTCGCAAGGATTGCGTGAATTTTAGTAATTAAGGCCCAAACTTCAGACCGCAGCTATCACGTTCTCTCTTACTTAGCTTTCAAAATGATATAAAATTACTGTATGGTAATTGATTATGCATTATTGTCGAAATCCGCAGGCGAACCAAAGTCACCGACATAGCCCGAAGAATTGCAAAACTGAAATGGCAGTGGGTGGGGCACATAGCTGGTAGAACCGACGGCATTTGGGGCAGAAAGGTTCTCGAATGGCGACCACGAACCGGAAGACGCAGCGTGGGCAGGCCCCCTACAAGATGGACCCTATGATCTTGTGCGGGGCGCTGGAAACTACTGGATGCGAATAGCGCAAGACCGGCAATAGTGGAGATCTTTGGGGGAGGCCTTTGTCCATCAGTGGAGGTCTTCCGGCTGGTACGATGATGATGATGAATTGATTATGTAATAGTCACAACCTTAAGAAAACCCAGGGGCTCTACCGGCCAAGTCGCCGAACATCGATTTCTTAAATGGTATTCAAGTAAATAAAGGTTAAAAATTACTTTACTTGATTAATCGTTAAATCGGCTTCAACGTTGACAATCGATTCCAGACCATTTATGACGTCACATGTGCTCCGAAAGCCGAGTTAATGATCGATTAAATAATTTTAACCTTTGTTTATTGGAACGCCATTTAAGAAATCGATGTTCGGCGACTTAGCCGGTAGAGACCCTGGTCAGAAGTATCCAAACCGGCAAGCGTGTATGAAGAATATAATGACAATATGAAACGTGGCAAAAGAGGTGTGCAAATATAGTGACAAATGGAAATCCGTTGTCTCTGCCTACCCCTCTGGGAAACAGACGTGAGAAGAACCTGCAAAAGTACCAGGAGATAAGAAGTGTGGAGGAGCTCACCTCGCCTGTCTGACGATGATGGAGTGTGGCTCGTTGAACCTCTCCGCGTTGGTAGCCAAGTATCTCGCGTCGAACTGCGCCGCTGCGGTCCTCCTGTAGAACAGGTTGTCGAAGCGGGACCGGATGGTAGCCAGGTCTACGGGGTATGGCACGACCCGAGCGTACGCAGGGTAGCGGGCTAGGTCCACCTGATGATAATAATATCCTGGTTCATTATTCACACATGGCATTCCCAATCTAAGCAAAACTAGTACTATGGAGACATAACTGAAATATTACATACTAGCTGCGCCCCGCGGTTTTACCTGCGTTACACTTTATAAATTATCGCAGCTCCTCCCCCGTAGGTGATAGCGTGATAATATGTAGCCTATATGTTGACCCGACCTCTTCGTAATATTCATGCAAAATTTGAAGTAAATCCATGCCGTACTTTTTGAGTTTAGCCCGGACATACATACAGACAAACAGATAAACAGACAAAAATTCTAAAAACTATATTGTTGGTTTCGATGTCGATTATAGATCACGCCCCAGGAATCCTTTAAAAAAAAAATTAAATGTACAGTTTTGACTTTACTACGATTTTATTATATGTATAGATACTACTTTTCTTTTGTAAATACTTATTGATATAGATAATTGCACCCAAACTCAATCAAAACAGACATGTTCATGCACACAATGTGACGGCTGACAGCAATATCGTAAACATTGGCTAGAAATCATTTAACTCAATCATTTTAAAATTAAGTGCTTTATGTGGTTGAAACTATAAAAAAACTGTGTGTTGTGCAAAACTAAATTTGTTTAAATGTGGAAATAAAAACCTGAGGACAATTTATAATAATAATAAAAAAAAATCTATCCTGGGTGGGAATCGAACCCACGACCTGCGGCGTGGAAGGCAAGCATTTACCAATCACGCCAACAGGCCCGTAAAAATAGGAAACAATACAACATTTAAATTTTATATCAATTTAAAATACAGCGTCCAGCTATATTCTTCAATTATTTAAATGTTTTTTATAGACTATAAGATTATTATCAGCCATTTCAAAAGAGCATGGTAAACATACATAATAATAATATCTGGGGACAATGTCACACAGATCATCCTAGCCCCAAACTAAGCAAAGCTTGTACTATGGGTACCAGGCGATGATATACATACTTATATAGATAGATAAATACATATATACAAAGAAAACATCCATGGTCATTTTATGTAATAAATTTTCCTAAAAATTCAAAAAAAATATTTCTATTATATTTCAACGAAATGAAATGGAAAAACAGTATTTTCGATATTTAGTGTGTAGGGTACAACGCTTGGGTTGGAAAGGGATAGCTCGGCCGACCGCCGTCAGCGCATTACAGTCACGGGAGTTGCGCCGGCGCGGCGGTGTAGAACGCGACAGACTGCGCTCTCGAGTACTTCTAGTGCCCGCTCCACCGAGGGGACTTATGGGGACATCCACCGCGCACCGCGTGCGACGAAATACTGGCACATGATCGCGCGCCGCGACAGCTATCTGGCACTGAGACACGATTTGCTTTTTTTTTTTTTTTTAACATCACGTGTGCAGTTAGCCTCTCGGCTTTTACTGCTTCACCGGACAGTAGGGGTGAGCGTGGGCTCTAACCGCCTAGTAAAATTCAAAACTACAAACTAAGTACCCGCGCCGGAGGGCGCCCCCTGTGGGGCTCGAACCTCGGCTCTGGGCGGATACTGACGTGGAGAGGGCAAGATATCTAAAAATACCTTATAAGACGCTCTTGTAATTTTTATGATAAAAATGTTAACAGTGTTGATATTTTCTCAAACTCTTATACACAATTTAGACTTAAAATAAGAAAATTATTACTAAATAATAGCTAAAAAGATACAAAACACAATACAAAAATTTATTTGATAATCTTGTATGTGTTGCTCAGTGTTCTCAAAGTAAACTAGGAACATAATGTTAGTTATTAAGGTAATGGAACTTTAGGTCTATTAGAAATTAAGTTTTGTATACATTTTTTGTAACAACTGTTTGTTTCCTAAATAAATAAATATCGTGGTTTTAGGGGATTTTGTGCAACTGTCGCTCTACGTTAATGCGCGACGCGGGCCTCGCTACCGGTTTAGGTCCGGAGCGGGCATTCATCGGATCGAATGCAAACTAAGGGTCATGGAGGACGCTGGTGGTCGCGACGCGTTCGCGGTCGTACTCGCGTCCGGCGAGTACGAAATATCGGTTGTGCAGTGTTGCGAGAGTCTCTGCACGATTTGCGAGAGGCGTCAATATTTATATGCAGCGTGGTACTTGCGTTATGTATTAACATCGCAGCGCTGCCTCTGATTGGCTGTGTCATAAATTTTTAGTATTTTGATACGATATGTTTGTGACTATAATTTGTGTATATATTAGAGTAAATAAAATGATTTAATGTTCAGTCTGGAATATCTTGTTTAACTAAGAACACCTCTCCAAATAGTAAGAAGTGACCAATAGCAACGCCTTACACACTTATTCGTGCAGTGACCATTTCTGTGCCTAGATGCTTATCATGTGTGTATTCTAAAACGTTCTGTTCAAGTGTTGTGTATCACCAGCCGGCCGGTATTTAATAGTGTATAGAGTACAAGACAATCGCAAATCATCACGTCTCATCAGCCAGAAGAAGAAATGTTCAGTGCCCTATTCCGTATACCGTTTTGTCTACTGGCACTTACAGTTTTCCCCTGTACTTTATCCTTCATAGTGCTTCCCATTGTGTTTATTACAGAATATATATTTTTGAAGTTATACTTCTTTTGGAGAAAAATGATGAGAGTGAATTTTTACGATGCGCGCGCACACCGACACCAAAAAATTTAACAGCATGAAGTTAGTTCTAGGTGGTATGAGAGTGAACAGCATGAAGTTACTTCTAGGTAGTATGAGAGTGAACAGCATGAAGTTAGTTCTAGGTGGTATGAGAGTGAACAGCATGAAGTTAGTTCGAGGTGGTAAGAGAGTGAACAGCATGAAGTTAGTTCTAGGTGGTATGAAAATTGACAACTATGTTCAAGTTGTATATTCTAGTATTTTTATATGTAGAACACGTGTTTCGTAAGGGTACAATTAAACAGTGTGAATAAATAAATATTATTTTGGTGTTTTTATTAAATCAATTTCATATACGACGGTGATACTAATAATTTATTATTTATTTCCATACGCCAAAGAAGTATAACTTCTAACGCGTGTACATAAGTACACACACTCTTTTTTTTGTAAATATTTTCGAATACAAATCTCCGAAGATGACCGAAGTTTATTTTGAAAAATAGCATATGTGTGAATAAAATGTCAACCATATGGGTCAACTAAGAGCTGGTTCACATTAGGTCGGACCGACAGTTTGCCGTTCACCGACTGCCGGGTGTTGCTGTTCACACTAGACGCCGCCGACCCGACCTAATGTGAATATAACTGTCGGTACGGTCGTTATACTGCCCGGCCTGGGTCGTCACAAAACAGTTGTGAGTTGGCTTTCGTATAGGATGGACGACGACGACGTTTTCATTGCAATGTAGTATTTAAATAAAAGGCAGAAAAAAAGAAAAATGAAACTGCTTGCGCGAGTGCCGACAGCAGGGTCAAATGTGAACGGCGCCATACTTGCTAGTACGCTAATATTATATCCGATCCAACAGAAATCGTGGCTGGACGTACGGTAAAAGTGTCGGCTCCGACAGTCTGGTCGGGTCGCCCTAATGTGAACGCCGCTATTGACATACATACGCCAATATGGATCCGACTCATTTGTCGGGCCGGTAAAACTGTCGGTCCGACCTAATGTGAACCAGCTCTAAGTTAAATCCACTAATTATGATACACCTGGTATTGCTAAATTGTGTTAATTTTCCGTTAAGTACCAGGATACTAGATAGATATAGGAGGTGAATTATACAAACCGGTGCAGCGAATGGCTCTGCCGCAGCTAACGACATGACACAGCCAATGTGCTGCGCAATCGCCCGGCAAGCTACCGCCCTCTCGCCCCGGGGTGGCCACTCGTGGGCGGCGGCGCGGTATAACGTGGCTTCTAGTTCATGAGGTAGGACTGCGACCGCACCACCCTGTAGATAAAAAAAATATAAAGTTGTAGAATTTTTATGTCCGTATCATAGGCAAGTTAGTAGGGCGGTTGGTTTTCTCACTTGGAGCTATGTAGATTGGTAGGGTTGCAATTATTGTTTAGAACTGAAAAGGGACTTATCAGTGGCAAATAAAAAAATGCTGTTCCGACTCTACGACGTTTATAGTTTTAGCTATATTTTTACTACATATTGTCTGAATGGTTCTGTCTATATTAAGGTATTATTAATATTGATCAGTGTTAAGTGAATAATTTCATTTAAAAGTGAACCTTACGATTTTCATAATAAAGTCTAGTTTCGAATAATTTATATTACTACTACGTAACTTATTAAATAAAATTAAGCGGGCGGCCATACAAGAACCGTAATTTTTTGATCCGATGGTATGGAATCATTCATGTGCGCGTCCGACTCGCACTTGGCCAGTTTTTTCTACTTACAGCTATATGTGGTAGTCTCTCAGGGTCCAACGGTTCCAAGTCCCAAGCCGATAGCCTTTCTACCTCTCCATTGTCCCACCGGACCCTGAGGGCCAGAAAGTGCGCGGCGGCAGCAGACGCCCAGGCCGCGGCCGCCGCTCCCCGGGTCCCGGTAGCACGAGACGTTTCGACTGTAGCAGGCGCAGAATTTTCTAGAACCACACCCGTCCACCTAGGATAACACAGAAATGATTTATTTCAACTATATGTATTTACAGGGGTGAATAAAATAGATTTTTTGGATTTCTCATCTATATATATAAAAATCAATGCCACTTTTCGTTGTAATGTTATAACTCAACAACGCCTTTACGGGAAGGTTTGTACGTAGAGAAAATTTATAAAAAGTCTTGAAATAATATTTTTCATATTACTATGCCTTATGCGTAGCGAAGCAAGTACCAGACCACTAGTTTCACATAGTTTTTATTTTATTTTATTTATTTAGGGATAATTAACAGCTACAACATAATACATACACATAGGATTTACAAAATTATTAAGTAATGTTGCATCCCACGACATTATCCACAGAAAAACACAAACAATAAGTCGATGACTGCAGTAGCAAAGTAAATTTACCTAATTAAAATATACAGAAAAAATTGTACTAAAATTCCATTTTACATTACATTCTATAGAATGCTATAGAAGTGATGTTAATCTGAAGTTATTGTTCAATTGACGGTCACCGTAGCCTAGTTGGTAGTGCTCCTGCCTACGAAGCTGGTGGTCCTGGGTTCGAATCCCGGTAAGTGCAAATATTTGTGTGATGAGCACGAATAATTGTTTCTGAGTCATGGATGTTTTCTATGTATATAAGTATTTATCTATCTATATAAGTATGTATATCATCGCCTGGTACCCATAGTACAAGCTTTGCTTAGTTTGGGGCTAGGATGATCTGTGTGACATTAACCATAATAAAAAAAAAAAAAAAAAAAAAAAAAAAAAAAAAAAAAATTAGTAATTAATTCACCAAGATGAACAAAGTAGACTTTGGTTTTATTCATCTTGTGGACTTTTATCACCCACATAAAGCATGCAAAGTCAAATGATTCACCAACAACAGAGGAGATCTATATCAGTTATGGAATATGAAAATTTCAATAAAGGTAGTAGACAATTTTTTTTATTCATCTGGTGCACTTTTATCACACATATAAAGCATGTCAAATTAAATGATTCACCAATAGCACAAAGGATATCTGGCACTCGGCGGCCGCAGCCGCGACAATATCAGTTATAGAATATGAATATTTTAATAAAGGTACTTGATTAACCGCAAATCATAAAATATTCCATATACAGTATTACTTAAAAAGCCGTATGCTAAGGAAAAATACTGATTGCACAGCAAAAGGGTTATCTAAAAATATTATAATGTTAACAGCAATATAAATTTTAATACGTTCATGACGAAAGTTTGACGGGCCGGTTGGCGTGGTTGGTAAATGCTTGCCTTTCACGCCGCAGGTTGTGAGTTCGATAGCCACCCAGGACAGATATTTGTGTGCATGAACATGTCTGTTTGTCCTGAATCTGGGTTTAATCTATATATATAAAAATCAATGCCACTTTTCGTTGTAATGTTATAACTCAACAACGCCTTTACCGATTTGGCTAATTTTGGTCTTGAATTATTCGTGGAAGTCCAGGGAATGTTTGTACGTAGAGAAAATTTAAAAAGAGTCTTGAAAAAGTGTAAAATCAACATGTTTCTATACTCCCATATACAAACAATTTGTACTAATACTTAAAAGCGTAGCGAAGCACGTACCGGGCCGCTAGTTATCTATATAAGTGTGTATTTACAAAAGAAAAGTAGTACCATATATCTAGTATATCAGTAATCTGGTTTCCATAGTACAAGCACTGCGTAGTTTGGGATCAGATGGCCGTGTGAAATGTAAATTATGTCCCAGGATATTATTATTATTGCTGTTTATTTAAAAGTCAATTGTTTGTGTAAATAAATTTGTTGCTGGTGGTATGGCCGCGGTTCGAAATTAACCTTCTTTTCAAGTACCGAAATACTGCATACTACCCGTCTCCATAAAATAAGTAACTCTTTTATAGGGCCATGTATAAGATTTTATAACAAACTTCCAATGATATTAGATAATTGTCTACGAATAAGTTTAAAAGAAATATCATCTCCCACCAAAAATATTCTGTTAAAAAAATAGCCAAGTCTCGCTAGAACTGCTTGTTTATCGCTAAAAAGAAATGAAATCTCTGGCTAAGTTGAGCCATGTCTAAGGTTCCTTACTGCAATTTCTTTATTATTATGTTAGTGTTTACATTAGTTTAACACGTTAGTGGGTGCAGGTAAACAGCCAAGTCATGTAATATTGAATATAATAATAAAGAAATTGCAGTAAGGAACCTTGGACATGGCTCAACTTAGTCCAGAGATTTCATTACTGTTTAGAGATAAACAAGCAGCTCCATCGAGACTTGGCTATTTTTTACAGCATATTTTTGGTGGGATTTCACTTCTTTTTTCAAAAAGCTGATTATTTTTACAGAAATAAGCAGAATGTTTATTGGCATAGATTAAATATAGTAGCAATATGGTAATTTTAATTTTATATTCATATTAAAAGCAGAGTCCCACTACGCAGAATAAATTTTGCAAAGACAGTCGGTCGATAACGCTAATGGTTTGGGTGTGCTCTTACGTTTTCACATCAGGGTCACCAGGAAGTCCAGATCTTCCATGATCCTAGTATTGATAGTTTTTCCTCTACGTGGGCGTTAACATCTACTTCTGTACCAAATTTCAGCGCTCTTGGTCAATGGGAAGTACCAGTTCTATTTTGATGATCATGTGTCAGTGTCGAAAATGCGAAACTTTGCTTTCACTTAGCTTCGGAACTAAATGATCTACCAACATGAAATTTTGGATTTCAAGTGTGTGATTATAGCTTACTAGATGGCGAAAAATACATTTCTGGTCCCACCCAGAGGGTGTAAAACAGGGGCCTGAAAATGCGGCGAAATGGTTCTACTATGGGAATATATAATAGTTCTACTACGTATGGGGCACTGCCGTGCCCCCAATCCAAATTGTTCGGCAGTACCAAAATTTCTGATTTAGGTGATAAAACTGAAACTTAGAATTGAGCTTTCTTTAAGTCAGTGGGAGTTAGCGGTATCAAACCTCGGAGAGCACGTAAAATCGTCGGCCCGGTACCTGACCTTTTTCGACACGTGTATAGCAAGTAACAAGTCAACTTACCAACAGTCGTCAATGATACACCGGAACCTGTCGCTAGCGCCCCAGCGGCGCGCCATGGCCGCGTCGAACTGCTGGCGCAGCACCAGGAAGTCGATGACGTCGGCCATGTCGTGGTAGCGCACGGTCAGCGAGCGCGGCTTGATCTTATATCATATATAGCAAGTAACAAGTCAACTTACCAACAGTCGTCAATGATACACCGGAACCTGTCGCTAGCGCCCCAGCGGCGCGCCATGGCCGCGTCGAACTGCTGGCGCAGCACCAGGAAGTCGATGACGTCGGCCATGTCGTGGTAGCGCACGGTCAGCGAGCGCGGCTTGATCTTATATCATATATAGCAAGTAACAAGTCAACTTACCAACAGTCGTCAATGATACACCGGAACCTGTCGCTAGCGCCCCAGCGGCGCGCCATGGCCGCGTCGAACTGCTGGCGCAGCACCAGGAAGTCGATGACGTCGGCCATGTCGTGGTAGCGCACGGTCAGCGAGCGCGGCTTGATCTTATATCATATATAGCAAGTAACAAGTCAACTTACCAACAGTCGTCAATGATACACCGGAACCTGTCGCTAGCGCCCCAGCGGCGCGCCATGGCCGCGTCGAACTGCTGGCGCAGCACCAGGAAGTCGATGACGTCGGCCATGTCGTGGTAGCGCACGGTCAGCGAGCGCGGCTTGATCTTATATCATATATAGCAAGTAACAAGTCAACTTACCAACAGTCGTCAATGATACACCGGAACCTGTCGCTAGCGCCCCAGCGGCGCGCCATGGCCGCGTCGAACTGCTGGCGCAGCACCAGGAAGTCGATGACGTCGGCCATGTCGTGGTAGCGCACGGTCAGCGAGCGCGGCTTGATCTTATATCATATATAGCAAGTAACAAGTCAACTTACCAACAGTCGTCAATGATACACCGGAACCTGTCGCTAGCGCCCCAGCGGCGCGCCATGGCCGCGTCGAACTGCTGGCGCAGCACCAGGAAGTCGATGACGTCGGCCATGTCGTGGTAGCGCACGGTCAGCGAGCGCGGCTTGATCTTATATCATATATAGCAAGTAACAAGTCAACTTACCAACAGTCGTCAATGATACACCGGAACCTGTCGCTAGCGCCCCAGCGGCGCGCCATGGCCGCGTCGAACTGCTGGCGCAGCACCAGGAAGTCGATGACGTCGGCCATGTCGTGGTAGCGCACGGTCAGCGAGCGCGGCTTGATCTTATATCATATATAGCAAGTAACAAGTCAACTTACCAACAGTCGTCAATGATACACCGGAACCTGTCGCTAGCGCCCCAGCGGCGCGCCATGGCCGCGTCGAACTGCTGGCGCAGCACCAGGAAGTCGATGACGTCGGCCATGTCGTGGTAGCGCACGGTCAGCGAGCGCGGCTTGATCTTATATCATATATAGCAAGTAACAAGTCAACTTACCAACAGTCGTCAATGATACACCGGAACCTGTCGCTAGCGCCCCAGCGGCGCGCCATGGCCGCGTCGAACTGCTGGCGCAGCACCAGGAAGTCGATGACGTCGGCCATGTCGTGGTAGCGCACGGTCAGCGAGCGCGGCTTGATCTTATATCATATATAGCAAGTAACAAGTCAACTTACCAACAGTCGTCAATGATACACCGGAACCTGTCGCTAGCGCCCCAGCGGCGCGCCATGGCCGCGTCGAACTGCTGGCGCAGCACCAGGAAGTCGATGACGTCGGCCATGTCGTGGTAGCGCACGGTCAGCGAGCGCGGCTTGATCTTATATCATATATAGCAAGTAACAAGTCAACTTACCAACAGTCGTCAATGATACACCGGAACCTGTCGCTAGCGCCCCAGCGGCGCGCCATGGCCGCGTCGAACTGCTGGCGCAGCACCAGGAAGTCGATGACGTCGGCCATGTCGTGGTAGCGCACGGTCAGCGAGCGCGGCTTGATCTTATATCATATATAGCAAGTAACAAGTCAACTTACCAACAGTCGTCAATGATACACCGGAACCTGTCGCTAGCGCCCCAGCGGCGCGCCATGGCCGCGTCGAACTGCTGGCGCAGCACCAGGAAGTCGATGACGTCGGCCATGTCGTGGTAGCGCACGGTCAGCGAGCGCGGCTTGATCTTATATCATATATAGCAAGTAACAAGTCAACTTACCAACAGTCGTCAATGATACACCGGAACCTGTCGCTAGCGCCCCAGCGGCGCGCCATGGCCGCGTCGAACTGCTGGCGCAGCACCAGGAAGTCGATGACGTCGGCCATGTCGTGGTAGCGCACGGTCAGCGAGCGCGGCTTGATCTTATATCATATATAGCAAGTAACAAGTCAACTTACCAACAGTCGTCAATGATACACCGGAACCTGTCGCTAGCGCCCCAGCGGCGCGCCATGGCCGCGTCGAACTGCTGGCGCAGCACCAGGAAGTCGATGACGTCGGCCATGTCGTGGTAGCGCACGGTCAGCGAGCGCGGCTTGATCTTATATCATATATAGCAAGTAACAAGTCAACTTACCAACAGTCGTCAATGATACACCGGAACCTGTCGCTAGCGCCCCAGCGGCGCGCCATGGCCGCGTCGAACTGCTGGCGCAGCACCAGGAAGTCGATGACGTCGGCCATGTCGTGGTAGCGCACGGTCAGCGAGCGTGGCTTGATCTTATATCATATATAGCAAGTAACAAGTCAACTTACCAACAGTCGTCAATGATACACCGGAACCTGTCGCTAGCGCCCCAGCGGCGCGCCATGGCCGCGTCGAACTGCTGGCGCAGCACCAGGAAGTCGATGACGTCGGCCATGTCGTGGTAGCGCACGGTCAGCGAGCGCGGCTTGATCTTATATCATATATAGCAAGTAACAAGTCAACTTACCAACAGTCGTCAATGATACACCGGAACCTGTCGCTAGCGCCCCAGCGGCGCGCCATGGCCGCGTCGAACTGCTGGCGCAGCACCAGGACGTCGATGACGTCGGCCATGTCGTGGTAGCGCACGGTCAGCGAGCGCGGCTTGATCTTATATCATATATAGCAAGTAACAAGTCAACTTACCAACAGTCGTCAATGATACACCGGAACCTGTCGCTAGCGCCCCAGCGGCGCGCCATGGCCGCGTCGAACTGCTGGCGCAGCACCAGGAAGTCGATGACGTCGGCCATGTCGTGGTAGCGCACGGTCAGCGAGCGCGGCTTGATCTTATATCATATATAGCAAGTAACAAGTCAACTTACCAACAGTCGTCAATGATACACCGGAACCTGTCGCTAGCGCCCCAGCGGCGCGCCATGGCCGCGTCGAACTGCTGGCGCAGCACCAGGAAGTCGATGACGTCGGCCATGTCGTGGTAGCGCACGGTCAGCGAGCGCGGCTTGATCTTATATCATATATAGCAAGTAACAAGTCAACTTACCAACAGTCGTCAATGATACACCGGAACCTGTCGCTAGCGCCCCAGCGGCGCGCCATGGCCGCGTCGAACTGCTGGCGCAGCACCAGGAAGTCGATGACGTCGGCCATGTCGTGGTAGCGCACGGTCACCGAGCGCGGCTTGATCTTATATCATATATAGCAAGTAACAAGTCAACTTACCAACAGTCGTCAATGATACACCGGAACCTGTCGCTAGCGCCCCAGCGGCGCGCCATGGCCGCGTCGAACTGCTGGCGCAGCACCAGGAAGTCGATGACGTCGGCCATGTCGTGGTAGCGCACGGTCAGCGAGCGCGGCTTGATCTTATATCATATATAGCAAGTAACAAGTCAACTTACCAACAGTCGTCAATGATACACCGGAACCTGTCGCTAGCGCCCCAGCGGCGCGCCATGGCCGCGTCGAACTGCTGGCGCAGCACCAGGAAGTCGATGACGTCGGCCATGTCGTGGTAGCGCACGGTCAGCGAGCGCGGCTTGATCTTATATCATATATAGCAAGTAACAAGTCAACTTACCAACAGTCGTCAATGATACACCGGAACCTGTCGCTAGCGCCCCAGCGGCGCGCCATGGCCGCGTCGAACTGCTGGCGCAGCACCAGGAAGTCGATGACGTCGGCCATGTCGTGGTAGCGCACGGTCAGCGAGCGCGGCTTGATCTTATATCATATATAGCAAGTAACAAGTCAACTTACCAACAGTCGTCAATGATACACCGGAACCTGTCGCTAGCGCCCCACCGGCGCGCCATGGCCGCGTCGAACTGCTGGCGCAGCACCAGGAAGTCGATGACGTCGGCCATGTCGTGGTAGCGCACGGTCAGCGAGCGCGGCTTGATCTTATATCATATATAGCAAGTAACAAGTCAACTTACCAACAGTCGTCAATGATACACCGGAACCTGTCGCTAGCGCCCCAGCGGCGCGCCATGGCCGCGTCGAACTGCTGGCGCAGCACCAGGAAGTCGATGACGTCGGCCATGTCGTGGTAGCGCACGGTCAGCGAGCGCGGCTTGATCTTATATCATATATAGCAAGTAACAAGTCAACTTACCAACAGTCGTCAATGATACACCGGAACCTGTCGCTAGCGCCCCAGCGGCGCGCCATGGCCGCGTCGAACTGCTGGCGCAGCACCAGGAAGTCGATGACGTCGGCCATGTCGTGGTAGCGCACGGTCAGCGAGCGCGGCTTGATCTTATATCATATATAGCAAGTAACAAGTCAACTTACCAACAGTCGTCAATGATACACCGGAACCTGTCGCTAGCGCCCCAGCGGCGCGCCATGGCCGCGTCGAACTGCTGGCGCAGCACCAGGAAGTCGATGACGTCGGCCATGTCGTGGTAGCGCACGGTCACCGAGCGCGGCTTGATCTTATATCATATATAGCAAGTAACAAGTCAACTTACCAAACAGTCGTCAATGATACACCGGAACCTGTCGCTAGCGCCCCAGCGGCGCGCCATGCCGCGTCAAACTGCTGGCGCAGCACCAGGAAGTCGATGACGTCGGCCATGTCGTGGTAGCGCACGGTCAGCGAGCGCGGCTTGATCTTATATCATATATAGCAAGTAACAAGTCAACTTACCAACAGTCGTCAATGATACACCGGAACCTGTCGCTAGCGCCCCAGCGGCGCGCCATGGCCGCGTCGAACTGCTGGCGCAGCACCAGGAAGTCGATGACGTCGGCCATGTCGTGGTAGCGCACGGTCAGCGAGCGCGGCTTGATCTTATATCATATATAGCAAGTAACAAGTCAACTTACCAACAGTCGTCAATGATACACCGGAACCTGTCGCTAGCGCCCCAGCGGCGCGCCATGGCCGCGTCGAACTGCTGGCGCAGCACCAGGAAGTCGATGACGTCGGCCATGTCGTGGTAGCGCACGGTCAGCGAGCGCGGCTTGATCTTATATCATATATAGCAAGTAAACAAGTCAACTTACCAACAGTCGTCAATGATACTCCGGAACCTGTCGCTAGCGCCCCAGCGGCGCGCCATGGCCGCGTCGAACTGCTGGCGCAGCACCAGGAAGTCGATGACGTCGGCCATGTCGTGGTAGCGCACGGTCAGCGAGCGCGGCTTGATCTTATATCATATATAGCAAGTAACAAGTCAACTTACCAACAGTCGTCAATGATACACCGGAACCTGTCGCTAGCGCCCCAGCGGCGCGCCATGGCCGCGTCGAAACTGCTGGCGCAGCACCAGAAGTCGATGACGTCGGCCATGTCGTGGTAGCGCACGGTCAGCGAGCGCGGCTTGATCTTATATCATATATAGCAAGTAACAAGTCAACTTACCAACAGTCGTCAATGATACACCGGAACCTGTCGCTAGCGCCCCAGCGGCGCGCCATGGCCGCGTCGAACTGCTGGCGCAGCACCAGGAAGTCGATGACGTCGGCCATGTCGTGGTAGCGCACGGTCAGCGAGCGCGGCTTGATCTTATATCATATATAGCAAGTAACAAGTCAACTTACCAACAGTCGTCAATGATACACCGGAACCTGTCGCTAGCGCCCCAGCGGCGCGCCATGGCCGCGTCGAACTGCTGGCGCAGCACCAGGAAGTCGATGACGTCGGCCATGTCGTGGTAGCGCACGGTCAGCGAGCGCGGCTTGATCTTATATCATATATAGCAAGTAACAAGTCAACTTACCAACAGTCGTCAATGATACACCGGAACCTGTCGCTAGCGCCCCAGCGGCGCGCCATGGCCGCGTCGAACTGCTGGCGCAGCACCAGGAAGTCGATGACGTCGGCCATGTCGTGGTAGCGCACGGTCAGCGAGCGCGGCTTGATCTTATATCATATATAGCAAGTAACAAGTCAACTTACCAACAGTCGTCAATGATACACCGGAACCTGTCGCTAGCGCCCCAGCGGCGCGCCATGGCCGCGTCGAACTGCTGGCGCAGCACCAGGAAGTCGATGACGTCGGCCATGTCGTGGTAGCGCACGGTCAGCGAGCGCGGCTTGATCTTATATCATATATAGCAAGTAACAAGTCAACTTACCAACAGTCGTCAATGATACACCGGAACCTGTCGCTAGCGCCCCAGCGGCGCGCCATGGCCGCGTCGAACTGCTGGCGCAGCACCAGGAAGTCGATGACGTCGGCCATGTCGTGGTAGCGCACGGTCAGCGAGCGCGGCTTGATCTTATATCATATATAGCAAGTAACAAGTCAACTTACCAACAGTCGTCAATGATACACCGGAACCTGTCGCTAGCGCCCCAGCGGCGCGCCATGGCCGCGTCGAACTGCTGGCGCAGCACCAGGAAGTCGATGACGTCGGCCATGTCGTGGTAGCGCACGGTCAGCGAGCGCGGCTTGATCTTATATCATATATAGCAAGTAACAAGTCAACTTACCAACAGTCGTCAATGATACACCGGAACCTGTCGCTAGCGCCCCAGCGGCGCGCCATGGCCGCGTCGAACTGCTGGCGCAGCACCAGGAAGTCGATGACGTCGGCCATGTCGTGGTAGCGCACGGTCAGCGAGCGCGGCTTGATCTTATATCATATATAGCAAGTAACAAGTCAACTTACCAACAGTCGTCAATGATACACCGGAACCTGTCGCTAGCGCCCCAGCGGCGCGCCATGGCCGCGTCGAACTGCTGGCGCAGCACCAGGAAGTCGATGACGTCGGCCATGTCGTGGTAGCGCACGGTCAGCGAGCGCGGCGCGTCCAACGCACACGCCAGGCGCAGGCACGCCACTCGCGGCGGCTTGATCACGTACTTTATGCCTACCACCTTTACTATCTCGCATTCCTGAACGAAAAATGAGACATTAGTCCAAAAAACCGAACGTGTGCGAGTCGGACTCGCGCACGAAGGTTTCTGTACCATTATCTATAAAAACTGGCAGAGTGCGAGTCGGACTCGCTCACGAATGGTTCCGTACGATTATCTATAAAAACCGGCCATTTGCAAGTCGGACTCGCCCGCGAAAGGTTCCGTACCATTATCTATAAAAACCGGCGAAGTGCGATGCGGACTCGCGCACGTAGAGTGCCGTTTCATCTATATATATAAAAGGCAAACCTGACTCGTCAGTGAGAGAGAAACTTGAATTTTTTTCACAGGGGTTCCTTTTATAACGTAGGGGAACGTCATTTTGGAAGATAAACGCATGAAAATTGGTATTTGGCGTTTCAGTTTAAAAAATTAAAATATTTGTTTCATGATTTTTAGAAAATCCACTCCTAGGGTGTAAAATAGGAGATGTAAGTTTGTATGAAAATGGGTCATTTTTGAAGTTAAACGCATGAAAATTGGTATTTGGCCCTTCTGTTAAAAATAAAAGATATTTATTCAGGATTTTTGGAAATTCGACTCCTGAGGATGTAAAATAGGGGATGTAAGTTTGTATGAATTTGTGACTTTTTTAAGTTAAAAGCGTGAAATGTGGTATTTGGCCCTGCAGTTAAAAATAAAAAATATATATATCAGGATTTTGGGAATTCCACCTCTAAAGGCGTAAAATAGGGGATGTAAGTTTGTATGGAAATCTGTCAGTTTTGTAGTTAAACGCATGATATTGTAAAATCAATTATTGTTTCCTTGCTCTTATCATGTGTAGATTAGAAGTGAATTAATATTAGGTTGGGGAAACAGTCTTTTCGCATTATTTTATGTATAAACTTGTCATAAAATCTCTTTGGCTATACTATTTTTATCTGGCTGGTTTTGGTATCATTGAAAGTTAAAATTTTAAAGAACATATGTAATTCCAATTTCATATTAGGAAAATGTGTGATTTTCATTTGTTTTTCGTACTGTCAAGATGAGTGGATCTAATGAAGAAATTCGATACATTTTGAAATTTTACTACAAAAAGGTAAAAATGCAAAACGTGTTTAGATTTTTCTTAAAAATGCGAAGAAAC
Organism: Pseudoips prasinana; assembly: GCA_951640165.1. NCBI lineage: Eukaryota > Metazoa > Arthropoda > Insecta > Lepidoptera > Nolidae > Pseudoips > Pseudoips prasinana. Next base: position 19,481,632 of record OX621264.1, on the reverse strand, counting down.
TTTTCCTCCAAAATAATGCTTATTTATACTATCGTGAAAATTTGGACCTCTCTTGCGTGTGTATGCTGTTGCTCTTACAGAGTATGAAGCACAATTTTACGTTGTCACTGCTTGACAGCTAATGACATGTATCAAAAATGGATAATTTTCTCTTCTGTTCCTTTATCCCTTGGTGCCAAATATGAAACTTCTAGGCCAATGGAAAATTGTCTGAAAAACTATACTAATACTAACTATGTGTTAATTAGTAAGTCAGTGAAACCTTATGAAAATATTCTTTAAAAGGCCGTGTTTTTAGGGTTCCGTCGCCAAATGGCAAAAAACGGAACCCTTATAGATTCGTCATGTCTTTCGGTCTGTCCGTCCGTATGTCACAACCACTTTTTTCCGAAACTATAAGAGCTATACTGTTGAAACTTGGTATTGTAAACATTGTATTGTATTTTCACACAAAAATAGAAAAGAATAAGTAATAATTTTACTCAAAATTTTTTTTCATCGTACCAATAATTGTGGGGTGTCTATGGATAGGTCTTCGAAAATGATATTGAGGTTCCTAATATCATTTTTTTCTAAACTGAATAGTTTGCGCGAGAGGCACTTCCAAAGTGGAAAAATGAGTGCCCCCCCCCTGTAACTTCTAAAATAAGAGTATGATAAAACTAAACAAAATATATGATGTACATTACCATGTAAACTAAAAACGAAAATTCGTTTGAACGAGATCTAGTAAGATCTTATTGCGTCAAAAATCGTAAACCGCAATTTACCTTTCATTTAATCAACTGAAATACTTGCTGCTGCGGAACCCTTCATGGGCGAGTACGACTCGCACTTGGCCGGTTTTTTTTCTGTTGAGTTAATCCATTTTTTCTAAACCGCAATTTACCTTTCATTTAATCAACTGAAATACTTGCTGCTGCGGAACCCTTCATGGGCGAGTCCGACTCGCACTTGGCCGGTTTTTTTCTGTTGAGTTAATCCATTTTTTCTGAGTGTTGAACTTAAAACATAACTTGACACTATGAGCCTGTAGACTCATTCACTCATCACTATTTATTTTAATTGGATCATATCTGAAACCGTTTCTGACAGAAACGGCATACAGAATTTTGGTGAACGGCCTTTTTATTTATTCACATTCATTTTACAGTTTCTAAAAGTGGCTCTTCACGTATGTTAGGACGTTATGTTGTAGGTTACATTGGTCATCATTCAAAATTGTCGCGGACGAAGTCGCGGGTAATAGCTGGTTATCTATAAAAGCGAGCAAAAACTTCACGTTTGTTGCATATAGCAAAAAAGACGTCAGTCAATAGTTTTCAGTAAAATGAAAATCGAACACAAATAAACCGGTAAAGAGATCGGTTTTTTTTTTTTTTTTTTTTTTTTTTTTTATTTATTTATTTATAAGGTACAAGGTAAACTTAAGAACTAGAACTGTGTCCCACAAAACAGTGTATACTATTTGACTGTGGGATCAGGCTAAAATAATATTATACTAAAATTATTACATTATTATACAGTGTTAATGTATTTAGGTCTATGGAGTGCTTCTCAAGTATTAAATTTAATTTCGTTTAATGTATGGTTCCTAATAGATATTTTTGCAACTTTATTTTAAATTTAGACTTATTCATTTCTTCTCTGATGTTTTTAGGTAAACTATTGAGTAGGTACGGGATACGTTTTTTTAAAGTTCTATCTCCATAAACATTTGTAACTCTCGGAACAATGAATTTCCCTGAGGTCATTGACCTTGTATTATATTTGTTACTTACTTTCCTAAGCATTGAATTATGCTCCTGTTTGCCATGATTGTTTCTTATAAGAAGGTATTTATGTTTTAGTTTTACAGGTAAAATGTTACAAATTTTGAATAGCTGGTAGTAGTTTTCTTTATATTTATTTTTTGTTTTTTTATCTACAAGTAGTTATAAGAATCGGATTTGTATATTTTCCAGTTTGTCGATGTATGATTTAAATGTGAGCCCATAGGTTCCCGAAAGCTATCAAGATGGTATTTAGGATTATTCTACAGAGGCCTCTAACAGCACGCTTGATTTGGGCAGTATACTGGCGGATGCGTGAAGAGAACATTACTTATTCGTACTATGCTTAATGGAAGAACTATGTAATGCGTTTTGCCAAATCCTAAACAAATACCATTTTATTTATTTTTTCTTATTTATTCAATACTAGCTGTGCCCCGCTGTTTTACCCGCGTTAAATTTTATAAATTTTTCACAGCTCCTCCCCCGTAGGTGATAGCGTGATAATATGTAGCCTATATATTGACCCGACCTCTTAGTAATATTCATGCAAAATTTGAGTTTAGTCCGGACATACATACAGACAAACAGACACAGACAAAAATTCTAAAAACTATATTTTAGGCTTCTATATCGACTGTGAGCACGCCCCAAGTTTCCTTTAAAAAAATATTCAATGTACAGTTTTGACTTTCCTACGATTTTATTATATGTATAGATGTACTTACATAAACATGAGTCTTTTCCCAAGGTTTCTCTCTAGAATTCACTTTGTACACGTCTTTTTCAGCCACCGCCTCGAAATACCTTTGGTGACCCTGTAACAAACAACAGTTACTGCAATATACACTGAGACGTTACGGGAATAAGTGTTAAGACTTTCCCAGAGTGTGCCAGCTGAGTGACTTGATTCTTACAGCAGAAAGAAGTGCACTGCTGGACAAGCCTCCCCCAAGAATCAGCTTAGGGAGATATTCCATAATCGCCACGCTTGGCAGACGGGTTGACGATCGCAGTAAGATGAACATGGTACTCAGGAGTCCAAGGGTCCCCTTGCAAGGAAAGCCGAGCAGAAAAAAAGAAGAATGCGGCTATTGTGGAGATCCTTGGGGGAGGCCCCTGTCCAGCAGTGGACGTTGTTCAGCTGATATGATGATGATGATTTCAAGCTTATGAAAATGAATCCAACTTGTACTCAGTATTAATTTTAACATTAAAAACAGCAGAAGACTTCCAAAAAACCTTAATTCAGTGTCGGCTAGATTACCAGGAGATTAGAACAGTGTAGGAGTTTGACTTACCAATCTGAAGTACAGGCACTCGTCGCCCATCTGCGGATGATACGGCGCCTTCCTCGGCGAGGTGGCAGTCAACCAGTCCCCAGGTCTGAACACATCGGGGAGCTCCTCCGGTACCGGGGCGGGTACACTTTTACCCGTGTCCGATTCCGGAGAACCTGCGCGGTCTTCTGTTCTGTCTTCAGTGCGTGCGGATGTTGAGGGGGTCGGTGTGGTTGGGGCGGGCGGTCGCTCCGGACGTTTGGTGGTGACTGTGCTGGGGCTGTATCTACGACAATGTTGTAGTGAGACTGGGGATGGATAGGTTTACTTGTAAAACACCAACAACCTCGCAAGAGTAGATAGCTATTTGCGATCCTAAGATCATAAGTTATAAATGATAAAACTACATATCCCAGAGCACAAATCCATTTTTTCGTTAGCTAAAGAAAGACGGAAACGGTAGCCTAGTTGGTAGTGATCCTGCCTACGAAGCTGGTGGTGCTGGGTTCGAATCCCGGTAAATGCAAATATTTGTGTGATGAGCACAAATATTTGTTTCTGAGTCATGGATGTTTTCTATATATTATTATATATAAGTATTTATCTATCTATATAAGTATGTATATCGTCGCCTGGTACCCATAGTACAAGCTTTGCTTAGTTTGGGGCTAGGATGATCATTGTCCCTAGATATTATTATTATTATTTTTATGGGAAAATCTTTTAGTGTACAGGCAGCTCGACTTTGGAATGCCTTGCCTATCGAAATTAAATGTGCCCAGACAATATCAGCTTTTAAAAAGCTTGTCAGAGAACACTATTTGTCTGTATAATTTATGGTACCTACGTGAAATGAAATAATTTACTTATTTAGTTATTTAATTATGTTTATTTTTACATTTCCTTCTTTTTAACAGTAAATTTATTAAATATCTTTGTTTATGGATATACCACAAGTTTGGTGTATGTCTTGTTGCACACCTACCGCTATTAGTTATTGTTCAGCTCCTATCCATCTTAAGAATCTCTGGAAGAGATCGCTTTATGCGATAAGACCGCCCTTTATACAACTTGTTTATGTAATATCTTATGAAATATGTATTCTTATGGTGTACAATAAAGAGTATTCTATTCTATAGCTAATACCATAAGTAAGTCTTACATAACAAGGTTGGTATATTAGAAGTAACCCTTTCATCTATACATATAATAAAATCGTAGGATAGTCGAAACTGTACATTGAATATTTTTTTAAACGGATACTCGGGGAGTGATCTACAATCGATATGGAAGCCAAAAATATAATTTTTAAAATTTTTATCTGTTTGTCTGTATGTATGTCCGGGCTAAACTCAAAAAGTACCGCATGGATTTACTTCAAATTTTGCATGAATATTACTAAGAGGTCGGGTCAACATATAGGCTACATATTATCATGCTATCACCTACGGGGGAGGAGCTGTGATAATTTATAAACTTTAACGCGGATTAAACCGCGGGGCACAGCTAGTACAAAAATAAGTATTAATTTAATTTCCCGCTTAAATGTTTATAACTCTACGAGCATCGCAAAGACTCACACACGCGCGAACTTAGCATCGTTCGCGCGACAAATGACACGACTGTACAGCAATTTTTTTTTATTATTCTTTCTTCATCTATTGAGTTATGTACGAACTCGTAGAACAAAAGTTGTTGCTTATGACCTTAGCAATTTAGCCCTGCGAGGTTGTTGGTGTTTTACAAGTAACACTGTTTATTTAGTACTAAAATCAACAGAACCTAGTAATTTAATAAGGGCGTTCAAATGGGTTAAGTTAATATTCAAATATAATAATGTTTTCCTCCTAGCCGAATTTCGGCCACGGCGGCCAGTCTCAATAGAGATTAGCCACCTGCGCGGGTCATATTATAGAGCACAAATGTTTGCGCAAACACAGGAGCACTATATTTTGTTTTTTGTTTTTATCTTTTATAATAATAATATCCTGGGACATTATTCACACCCGGTCATCTGATCCCAAACCAAGCAGAGCTTGTACTATGGAAACCCGATAACTGATATACTAAATATACTATTTTTCTTTTGTAAATACATACTTCTACAGATAATTTACAACCAGACTCAGGACAAATAGACATGTTCATGCACACAAATATTTATCCTGGGTGGGAATCGAACCCACGACCTCCGGCGTGAGAAGCAGCGTATCTACCAACCACGCCAACAGGCCCGTCACTTTCTATTCCATCACCCTCATGATCCGATGGGTCGACTAGCGATACGGCCGGAAAGAGGTCAGGTACCGGAACGACGGCTTCACGTGCTCCGAGGCACGGGGGTATAATACCGCCAACTCCCAGACTTGGGGCTGATGCTGAGAAATTTTTCTTTATACAAAAAAGTAGTAAGTCATGTCTAAAATGCTAAAAGTAATAAGAAATCATAGTTAATAATAAAAACTATGATTTAATAAATATTCAAAAATGAATAATTTAAAAAGCGCCATCTGTTGGAATTGTCCGATCTAAGTATTGGTATTCCAGCCGTTGCTAGCCGTGTAGGTTTCGGTAAGATGGCATTAAAACGCCTTAAATGCATTAAGAAATATCGAATGGATTGTATAAATTCGAAGTGTCAGTACCACGTGCGGTGGCGGAGCGGTTAACGCACATGGGGTCGGAGGTTCGTTTCCCACCCGCACTTAAATTTATACAATTCATCTATACAAATAATCTATACAAATAAATAAAATTGGAGTGCCTGTTTGTAATATTGAAATAACCAGTTTTTACTATATAAATATGAATATATATACGGTACATACACCAAAATAACATTTTTTACAATTTTTGTCTGTCTGTCTGTCTGTTTGTTCCGGCTAATCTCTGAAACGGCTGGACCGATTTAGACGGGACTTTTATTGGCAGGTAACTGATGTAATAAGGAGTAACTTAGGCTACTTTTATTTTAGAAAAAGTCATTTATTTTACTAAAATACAAAATAAACTAATTAACACGCGGACGAAGTCGCGGGCACAGCTAGTTTTAAATATGTCTGAAAAACAGTCAATATATGTTTAGTAGCAAAATGAGAGTAGGTACCGCACCGGTTAGTGGGGATAGGCCTCCGCCGGGCCCGCGCCGGGGGCGCCAGCGCCGCAGCGCCCGCCTCCCAGTCCGAATACTGTGACGATGACGACGAGCTGGAACAAACAAATACATTAAGTTTAATAACGTGTTATGTAACAGATATTAAATATGTGCCAAATGTCATGTTTATGTGCTAAATGGTTTACGAGTTATGAGAGGGTCAAATATGCTCGGAATAGTTCGTTTAATTATAAACGACGCGTTGACAGGTCGATACGCATGATAATTTTGTAATTTAATTAGTAGTTTTTTAAGCGCTATCGGAAGATCAGCGTTACAGTAATTATTATTATTTACTGTAACATTTGCTGAGGTAGACGCCTTTCCTAGCTAGTACTAATAATGTTGCATGCTTCGTTAGTATTATATAAACTAAACGTTATTTATAAAATAAATTATAAAAACGTTATTTATACAATAACGTTTTTATAATATATATAAAAATTTACGTTATTTATAAAATAAATTATATTTAGATTTAAACTAAGATAAGGATTATCTGTGCTTGTTGGGAATAAACCTTTTTTATTAATTATTTATTTATTTATTTGACAGTTCCTTTGTTTTGAACTTGGCTAGGCACGCTGCAACGTGTCTAGATAACTTCTGATTTAAAAAAATTACACGTGAAGACTTTGCCTTGACTACGTACTTCCTGTGTATACTGGACTAATACTAATTACGTTGATTTATTGGATAATATGCCAAATTTCTTATATATTATTATTATATATTATTATTATCTTATATATTATTATTATTGACGGTCACCATAGCCTAGTTGGTAGTGCTCCTGCCTACGAAGCTGGTGGTCCTGGGTTCGAATCCCGGTAAGTGCAAATATTTGTGTGATGAGCACGAATATTTGTTTCTGAGTCATGGATGTTTTCTATGTATATATGTATTTATCTATCTATATAAGTATGTATATCGTCGCCTGGTACCCATAGTACAAGCTTTGCTTAGTTTGGGGCTAGGATGATCTGTGTGACATTGTACCCAGATATTATTATTATTATTATATGTTCCAAAGATTTTAGGATTCATGAAGGGCCCAAAATATGCTCAAAATGGTTAGTTTAATATTACACACGACGCGTTCCAGTTATTTTTTTCTGAACTTGGCTATACACGCTTCCGCGCGTCTATTTTGATTTCTTCTGGTATGAAAAAAATGTGTGGTGTGGTGAATTCACGCAACTTGCTGATTCGGTGCGCGCAGAGAAATATGAGCATTATAATGTTGAGATAAGGCTGAATTTAGTGTAATAACTTATAGATTGAATTAACCTTTAGCGACTCCGTGCTCCCGGGCTGTTGGCATTAGACAATATATGTTAAGCCAGAAGCCTACTGCTTAACCCTTAAACAGACAACGGGACAATAGGTCCCACGTCAATTTAAACTCTGTTATGTGGTAATAAGAGCTAAAATCAATGAATTATAATAAAAAAAAAAACATAAAATCCTGGGACATTATTCATACATGGCCATCTGATCCCAATCTAATCAGAGCTTGTACTGTGGAAACCAGATAACTGATATACATATACTTCTTTTCTTTTGTAAATATATACTTATATAGACAATTACATCGAACCCACCATACGCTAAAACCACGCCAACATACGCTATATGACCAATATAATAAATTTTTAATTTCTAATTTAATCCTTACTAAAAGAAAATTGTATTTTTTTAGTAAGGATTAAACAACTTTCACATTAAGCCACTAGTCTATGGTATTCAGTAGTACCAACCTGTCATTTTTACCTCCAATTTGTGAGCTAAGACAAATGGAAAACATTAGTTTCTTTATGTAAGCACAATCGTCAAGTTGCGGCAAGTTAGTGGATAAATATGGAGTAGGATAACAGCCCTTACTTCATACGTATTAGGAACAGTGTAGAATCTCAAAAATGGGAAATCATAAATTTAATCGTCTGGCGGGTCTCGAACCTGCACCATCTACCAATCCGGGGTAGGCGCTCTGCCTTAAGCTACGAACGATACACGCTGGCAGATAAAATTTAGGATTCCCTTGCTAACACCCTTCCGGAGGATGTAGGTATTATCTATCGGTTTTGTTTTCTAGAAACATGGCAGACTGATATGTTCACAGTTGCATGTGAAAGATCATATCATATTGATAATACCTTCCAAATTATTAAATGGTGCAGGTTCAAGACCCGCCGGACGATTAAATTAATGATTTCCCATTTTTGAGATTAGATAAACGCTTTGCATTGCCAATAATGCTATAAAATTAAAATTTAACAGTGTAGAAGTTCACAGATATAAAATGGGGGTATTTTTTTACAGGGTTACTTGTAAAACACCAACAACTTCCCAGGACTAGATTGCTAACGTCATAAGCAACAACTTTTGTTCTACGAGTTTGGACATAACTCAATACATGAAAAAAGAAATGATTTTACAAATTATTGTTGTACTGTCGCGACATTTGTAGGTCTATGTTTCATTCATAAACGAAAGGGTGACGCTACGACCGCGTATGTGATCCTCGTAGACTTATAAACATTCAAGCGGGAAATTAATACTTATTTTTGTACTAGCTGCGCCCCGCGGTTTTACCCGCGTTAAATTTAATAAATTATCACAGCTCCTCCCCCGTAGGTGATAGCGTGATAATATGTAGCCTATATGTTGACCCGACCTCTTAGTAATATTCATGCTAAATTTGAAGTAAATCCATGCAGTACTTTTTGAGTATAGCCTGGACATACATACAGACAAACAGACACACAGACAAAAATTCTAATAACTATTTTTTTGGCTTCGATATCCATTGTAGATGACGCCCCAAGTTACCTTTTAAAAAATATTCAATGTACAGTTTTGACTTTCCTACGATTTTATTATATATATAGATGAAAATAAAATCTAACAAATTATCAAAAGTTGTAGAACAAAAGTTGTTGCTTATGGTGTTAACTATCTAGTACTGCGAGGTTGTTGGTGTTTTACAAGTAACCGGTTGTATACACCGGTTTGCTGGTGGTTAAACATCCTGGCAAGCAGTTAGCCCATAGATGGATAAACCGCCAAAGTGATTTAATTTCTGAACGTCTCCGTGCTTCGCAGGGCACGTAAGCCTAATCACCGATATTAGAGACTAACTGGGTGGCTTGAAGAGCTCTGACACCAGGGTAACCGTTGCAATAAAGAAAGACAGAGGAATCAGTCGGTCATGTTTCTAGAAAACAAAACCGATAGATAGGTATTATCTATCGGTTTTGTTTTCTAGAAACATGACCGACTGATTCTTCTGACTGTCTTTCTTTCCTCCTTTCATTCCTCCGGAAGGGTGTTTGCAAGGGAATCGTAAATTTGATCTGCCGGCTTGTATCGTTCGTAGCTTAATGCAGAGCCTACCCCGGATTGGTAGATGGTGTAGGTTCGAGACCCACCGGACGATTAAATTTATGATTTCCCATTTTTGAGAATAGATAAACGCTTTGCATTGCGAATAATGCTATAAAATTAAAATTTAAGAGGAAGAATAATTCTCTTACCAACCACACTCACCATAGATGGGTGACCGCCAAAATGGTTTGTTAAAAGCAGTAGTTAAACCATCAGAGGTCTTACATACATTTAAGTATATAAGCCAGTAGCAGTATACATACCTGGAGCTAATACTAATTTGAAACTAAACAATTTAAAATTAAATTGTTTCTGTGCTCAACTTTCAGTAACAAATATGAACAAACTGCTCACCACATCCTTTGGGAGTGTGATCTCTGGCAAAATCAGCGTGATATTATGTTAAACAGCTTGCAACCAATATCTGGAGTAGTTTATTATACGGATCCTGTAGCAACAAGGAACAACTTCCGTGCGTTTAAGCGCTTTTGCCATACCTACTATTGGAATCAAATATAACAGCTCACTTAGGACCCTTAAATTGATCCTCGGTGCTTTTGCAGCTGGCTTCTCTAGTTGCAAATCTCTAGTTTAATGAAGCTCTAGCCTCGTTACACCATTCTGTCTCCCGCTTTGCTCTGGAGGGAAGTGTAACTATTCATTTTCTAACCCCTTATTTATTTCTGATTAAATTCGTTGCGGGATCCAAGACAGTTAAAGCTATTCCCCGGGATATGCCTGAGTTTCACCGCTCAGTGTCATTTCATTGTGTGCCACTGTTGATCCTGGCTTACAGGAGTTGCAGTGGTGGGTAATTGGGAGGGACTAGTCCCGATACAAAAAATACCTGGAGCTATCATCCGAAAGGTCCAGACTGGACCTGGAGTCGCGGCTGGAGCGCTCGCCGGCCGCGTTGCGCTGCACCCAGTCGTCGCTGGAGTCATCCCCGCTGGCGGAGTCCACCAGCGGCTCGGGCGGCTCCAGGCGCGGGGCCCGCGCGGCGGGGCGGGGGTCGGCGCGGGGCCCCCTGTTGGGCCGGCGTCCGGCACGCCGGCGTGGGCCCCCGGCGCCGTCGGGCGCCGTGCTGATCATGAGCGGGCGGCGACGCATCTCACGCCGGTACCTGATCAACAGATACAATACTATTTAAACTGGCACAGATTTCATTTTTATGGATGTTGTATCATCGGGTCGTCTAAATTTGAGTGTTTAAGGTACTGGAGCGTGTATTTATACAATCTGTAATCACCACACTTTTGGACAAATTTCTATTAGTTTTCGTAGAGCGTGACTAATATACGTGAGCTCATCAATCTGGGTTTTAATCTATATACATATAATAATGACAGTAATCGAGGCAAAAGACGTGTGCAAAGATCGTGACAAATGGGAATCCGTTGTCTCTGCCTACCCTTCTGGGTAACAGGCGTGAGTCTATGTATGTATGTATATATGTACATATAATAAAATCGTAGGAAAGTCAAAACTGTACATTGAATATTTTTGAAAAAGAATACTTGGGGCGTGATCTACAATCGATATCGAAGCCAAAAATATAGTTTTTAGAATTTTTGTTGTGTGTCTGTATGTATGTCCGGGCTAAACTCAAAAAGTACTGCATGGATTTACTTCAAATTTTGCATGAATATTATTAAGACGTCGGGTCTATATATAAGTTACATATTATCTCACGCTATCACCTACGGGGGAGGAGCTGTGTTAATTTATAAAATTGAACGCGGGTAAAACCGCGGGGCACAGCTAGTAATGAATACTATAGTAATCACAGATAGCTTACCAAGATTGTTCTAACAGGTTGAGTTCAGCGGCAGTTTCGTGGGCTCGCTCCCGGGCCGCGGGCGGCAGGGGGGGCACGATGGGGCGGGAGCTGGTGGGCACCAGCGCGGGGTCCCCGCGCTGCCAGGACCCCGCCGTGTAACGGACGCCCTCGCCGCGCCACACGCCGCGGGGGGCCGGCTCCGCGGGCTCCAGGAGGGCCTTAATTTTACAAAATATAAAAATTAGCGTGAAACATCTAGGTTAAATATGTCTGTATAAGATATTAGATAATAAAAGGGATTCGGCCCACTCTGTCCACGGGGGCTACCGGTTAAGTCGGCGAACATCAGCGATCGGCGTTCAAAGGTTAAAAATTACTTAATAAATAAAGGTTAAAGTAAAGGTTAAAATATTATATATATAAAATAATAAACGATCCGCAATCTGTCAGTCAGTCCTATCTCTAGATTAGCTCTATCGCTATCTTGATCTTTACCTGCGTGCCAATGACAAAACATATCAATCCATCCATTTTTTGCCCAGAGATTGGGGTGCGATCCTTTCCCTCTGCAGCGTTCCGTTTTATGCAGAACTCGGTAACTCAGGACACAATTATACCATTAAATTTAAGAAAAAAAAATATTTTTAAATATATTAACGATAAGTCATCAACACTGACTTATTTATAGCTAGGTTAAAATGTTTTACTAGACGACTAGGGTATATAATAATAAAATGAAACTTAATTCGTCAAACATTATGTTTTGGTGGAACGGAACGTATCAAAATTTGACAAGCAAAACGCACGCCGGCGCAGTCGTCGCCGATCGGATCCAAAACAAAAAAGCAGTAAGTTGGTTGTTTGTTTTTGTTGCAAAGCATTTATAACTAATATACAAATAATTACTTATTAATAAATATAATATCTATAATGGATTCTGATATGATAAGCAATAATTTTATTATTGATTTCTGTGTTTGTTTTACAAATAATTTAAACAGTGACGTGAAGTGGTTGCCGCCTATTTTGTAAACAAAAAAATAATCTTATTATTTATATGCAAAGCTATTTTGGAATATAATGAACTATTTCACCAATTTTATCTTTAGAACCAATTGTCAATACACCGAATTTCTAGGATTGCAACTTTAGATTGTTTTGGCTATCTAAGCTTATGTCAAAATTAATGGATTGGTTATTGGCACGTGCAACCTGTCATTTTAGTACAGAGGCCTATCTTTTTCTATGATCCGTCCTCCCAAAGATCGCTCGTTCGGAAAGATTGCTTTTTCAATCTGTGGATGCTTTATTGGCACGGTTTAATTGACAAATGGATCGAAATTGCTATCGTAGATAGCATAAAATGGATCGTTTATTAATTTCGGGCGTTAATCGTTAAATCGGCTTCGACGTTTAAAATCAATTCCGGACCATTTATGACACACGATTTAACGATTGATTAAGTCATTTTTAACCTTTATTTATCTGTTTTCAGCCAGTTGTCTTGACTGAAAAAGCCCATTATCACTTTTTGTCCTGACCCGGGATTTGAACCCAGGACTACTAGACAAACGAGACAGTCAAACGAATGGACAAAATGTAAGTTACCCGTGCCGCGTTAGAGGACACATTGAATGGGATTCGAACGTCGACCAAATGTGATTCCTGCCGTGGATACGCATAAAAAGGTCGATTATTACGTTCAATGTTTTGTTCAACTACTACTTTAAATAAATACACGAAGACTCTGATCAGATAGAAGATTCGGAATAGCTTTAATCGATACTTGGGCAAAGCCAGGATCATGGAGAGCCATGGCGGTTGCCAGTTTCACGAGAGCCTCTAAGGGCCTTATCATACTAGCGGTATGGACGCGGCTGCGGGGCGGCGCGGACGCGCAGCGAATGCGTCGCGAACACGCTGCGTCTGCGCAGCGAGGACGTCGCGGACGTGTGTCAAATACGTTACGTTTCCGTCGCGTGTTTGTAGCAAATTATCGACGTACAATACACTCAGTAACAAAATGGATTCCGACGAGGAAATACTGTTGTTGGCTTTATTACTTCCAAGACGCCGGAGACGAAAACGAAAGCATCGACGAATTCGCTGCGCATGCGCGGCGTGTTCGTTGTGTGTCCGTAACGAATTCGTTGCGCGCCCGCTCCGCTTTGAGGACGTTCGCAATCTGCTAGTATGATAAGACCCTAAGGCCTCCTACGCACTATGCGGCTAGCCGCAATGCCGTCAGCCGTCAGTCAATATTGCTGACCGGCTGCCGCATCCCAGTGCGAACAAAAACGAATTTCTGCACTAGCCAACTGCCCATTGTCTTCAATTCTTAAATTTTAATACAGTAGTACTAAATTTAAAAATAAAAGCTTAGAAACTTGTTATTTATTGAATGATTTAAAAAATATGCGATAAGACAGACCGCACGGACGGACTAATATAATTTTTTATTACTTTAATACTGTATTCGACTATGTCTATGTAATGCATTGTGAGCTTGACAAGTACAAGTGTATGTTAATACCCAAGTGCTGAATAAATTTCATTATTTCATTATTACTTTCTCGTACAAATATTTGAGTAGGGTCAGCCGCACGGCTGGCCGCATTACGGCTAGCTGCATAGTTTAGGCCATATACTTTTGGCTTGTACTTTTATGAACTAACCTGTGGTATCTGCGGCCTTGTTGCATGAGGAGCGGGTATTAGCTGCGACAACGCCAAGTTCTCTCTTCCCGGCACCAGCCTCTGGAACTGGGGCGCGTGGGGGGCGCCCTCAACGTCCACCAGGAAGGGGGGAGGCAGCAGATGAGGGGGGGTGTCAGTTTGTTCATCGTGCGCACCTCCTAGAGCGTCCACCACGACAGGCCGGTAGTCCGTGTGGAAGAATAACTCCGTAGGAAGATGGGAAAATAGCCTGCAATAGAAATATACGGTTTCAAAAATATAACCTTAAACCTTACAGAAGACATTCCTTAATAGTAAGCCATTCGCCAGACCTCATCAGGGTGAGGGGAAGGGTCACCAACACCGATTTGCTGACTCTTTTAACCTCCTCTGGTGTTGCGAGTGTCCATGGGTGGCGGTGGTCAATTACCATCAGGTGACACACTTGCTAGTTCGTCCCCTCTGATATATAAATATATATACTTAATACTTCATATCCCAGAGCACAAATCAGTATTTATGGAAAACTCTTTAAGTGTACAGGCAGCTCGACTTTGGAATGCCTTGCCTATTATAATTAGACGTGCTCAGACAATAGCAACTTTCAAAAATCTTGTCAGAGAACACTATTTGAGTGTATAATTGATGTTTTCTGAAGTGAAGTATCTATTCTCTTCTTATTTGCTTATTTAATTTTGTCTTTCTTTTTTTTAAATATTTTAACAGTTAACTTACCAAAAATAGTTTTATTTATGGATATACCATAATTTTGGTATATCTTTTGTTGCACACCTACCGCTATAAGTTAATGTTCAGCTCCTATCCATCCTAAGGTTGTCTGGAAGAGATCGCTTTATGCGATAACACCGCCCTTTGTACAACTTGTCTATGTAATATCTCATGTTGTATTATTTTTATGGTGTACAATAAAGAGTATTCTATTCTATTCTGTGATATAGAAATGTATATATTTATTATGTATGTACGTATATATATATACAACCTGTAACAGAATAAACGCAAGACCTGAAAGTAGTTTGCTCAGAATCGGCTTCTGAATCGATTCCCATCATTATTTATATGTGTTAATTTTCTCCAGAAATATCCTTCATTTAATCTAAATTAGGACCACTGCATAAAACCAACGTAATCAAATATTTTATTTAGGGAATTATAAGCCTTAGCTCAAAGTAATAAAAGCCCATAAAAATGCACGGCTGAATTTGTAGATCGCTTAATATCCATCCATACACACACGTAAAAAAATCAATACATTTTAGAATAAAGTATGATAGTGTGCGAAAGGTAAAATATTTAATTTAAGAAAGATTAGTCTTCATTTCCAAGCAATACGTCTTACTTAACTGCACAACCGAATTTGTAAAAATAAAAATATCATTTCTATCCTTACCTACACACACACGTAGGTTTTTACATTTAAGCTAGTTAAATAAAAACATCATTTTAGGAAATTTCAAACTTATCTCAAAGCAATAAAGCTTTTTTAAATGCATTACTGAATTTGTAATTCCGCATTCACAATATTTTGTTGAGAAATGACAAAATATTAGAAAATCAAAGGTACGTTTTTTGCAAACGCTAAATCAATATGAAAGAGCGAGATGCAATAATTTACTGACTTAGCCCTTTGAGTTGCCGCATTTGTTTGATATGCCGCCGGCGCACGTGCCGCCAAATTAGTCATTCGCCGGCAACCGACAAGTGAATTACGCAATTTTGTTGTTGTTGTTTACGCGCGCGATGGCTTTCCGGTACAGTAATATCCAGTGCACTGAGATGGTGAGGACACAGGCTCGTTGCGACGATAATGTGGAGTTAGCGTGTCGAGTCTTCAATGAACGACATGGTACCAGAGTGAGCGCCAGGACAATGCTAGGTGCAACTCAGCGCCTGAGGGACTTCGGTACGTTTCGTCCTAACACGGCCTTGGATAGAGGGACGAATGTGCGCTCTACTCGTTTGCAGGAAAACATTCTCGATTATTTCGATGAACAGAGAGCAGCACGAGGGAAGCAGCGCCGTTGTTTGACTGCAGCCACATGTACGTGTGGAGAACGTTACGTGCTGATGGCGAACACCCCTTCCATCTACGACGTTGTCAGGAGCTAATGCCGACTGACTACTTGCCACGACTCCAATTTTGTAGATGGTTGTTGGAAAACTGGCAACGAAACATCATCTGGACGGACGAGAGCACCTTCACACGAGTTGGTATTTACAACCAACATAACATGCATTTGTGGAGGCACGAAAATCCACATGCATGTCGTGTAGACTCATTTCAGCACAGGTTCTCCGTGAACGTGTGGGCGGGAGTTGTAGGTACACACATACTCGGCCCTGTGTTTTTACCGAGGTTGACTGGAGATACCTACCTACACTTCTTGCAAGAGATATTGCCTCAGTTATTGGAGGAGGTCCCTCTCTCGTTGTTACGACGACCCGTGTTTTACCAACATGATGGAGCTCCCGCGCATTTCACGTGGAACGTTCGACGGCATCTTGATGCGGAGTATGGCTCTCATTGGATTGGACGTGGAGGACCTATACCGTGGCCTCCCAGATCTGCCGATCTAACACCGTTGGACTTTTTTTTGTGGGGTCGAATAAAATCGCTAGTGTATGTAAACGAAGCAACCAGTATAAATGACCTCAAACATAAAATTGAACTCGCGTTTGTTAAAGTGAAAAGTGAAACTGAAGTGCTTAACAAATTAAAAATTAACTTAAGAAAACGTGCAATAATGTGTATCGAGCAAGGTGGTGGACATTTTGAAAATCTTTTAAAAAGAGGACGAAGAAGAAGTGTTTAGTGTAAATAGCTCAGGTATGTACCTTCGTAATACGATTTTACTACTGTAAATACATAAATGATTGAAATCTTTTAAACACTGAATACGTTTTATACCTACGTAATAATAAAACCGGCCAAGTGCGAGTTGGACTCGCGCACGAAGGATTCCGTACCATTATCGACAAAAAACCGCCAAAAATTCACGTTTGTTGTATGAATAACCCATTTAAATATTAATTTTATTCCGTTTTTAGTATTTCTTTTTATAGCGGCAACAGCGAAGTCTTAACAACAGGGACAATTTTATCCTCCTGGTACGGAACTCTAAAAATGTAATCACACTGACGAGTAGGTGATAATATCGCGAAATCGGTTAAAAGACGCGTGACATGTCTGACTTTAGGTATTGCCGAACTGATAAATCGCAGTGGGATGAAAGGTTGCTCAATTTAAAAATACTTTCTTAGCTATCCGTAGTTGAACTGCATTATTCGAAGTTCAAAGCCTGTAGTAGTAAGCGAGCAATGGGTAGTTCGCCGTTCAGTCGTCTGGTATGATTCCGGACCAAGCCCAGTCGTCGACGGCACGCACTGTTCCCGCGCGCCTCAAGGAGTTGTCCGAAAAACGTAGGGACCCTGTAATAGGGTCGAAGCCAGCTGGGGCCCGGGTTCTTTTTCTGAAAAGAAGGCCTGGACCCAGTGCGAAAGGCAACGTTGGAACGGGGTGGGTCGTTTAGTCAGTAAGAGTCTGACACTGTCTCTCGCTCCGCCCAAGAGCGGGATTCGTCATTAGATTTTTCCCACCATAAAAAAAGCCTGTAAGTGTGATGGAAAGATGAAATCATTATTTTACTAGTTAGGCAACTAACAATATTTTTTTTTTTTTTTTTATTTAGCGTATACTGTCCCACAGCTGGGCAAAGGCTGGCAACAATAATTAATAGGGTAATATCACAACTTACTAATATCAGCTAGGTACGTAATATTCGGCCATTAAACGTAAAGATACATACCTAAGCTTACATGCATTGCTTTCTATTCCTACCTACATGTTACGTAGGCACGCGCACGAGTGTGCGCTATGAGTGTGTGCGTAGGGATACAGTAGTATGCTCAAACATTATGCGTCCAGCTAGGACAACTATTTTATAAAAAAAACATAGCGTTCTTTAGGTAAATCGAATTACAGATGTTTCTTTAGTTCTATAATTTAATTTTCTAATTGGGGTGTCTGAGGTCTTGCGTTTATTCCGTTACACGTTGTATATATATTTATATAACTAACAGTAACATTTCTTTGTAAATTATAGTAGAGATCGCATCCGAATCGTGATGGACGTTCCTGTGACAGCAGTGGCCACTCGAAAGAATGGGTGTTCAGTTAACTCTACTTCCTACAGTTGTGACGATGGCAAACTCATTAGAATGTTTTGGCCACAACACGTGGCTACAGTAATTACCCTTCTTTTGACATTCTTGTGATTCTGTCGTGACATATTTTTTTTATCGGGACTAGTCCCTCCGTCTTTCCCACCACTGCAACTCCTGTAAGCCAGGATCAACAGAGGCACACAATGAAATGTCACTGAGCGGTGAGGCTCAGGCATGTCCCGGGGAATCGCGACAACTATCTTGGATCCCGCAACGAATTTAATCACAAGGAAAAAAAAGGAGGAGTTAGAAATGAATAGTTCCACTTCCCTCCAGAGCAAAGCGGGAGACAGAATGATATAAAGAGGCTATAGCCTCATTAAACGAGAGAATTGCAAACTAGAGAAGCCAGCTGCAAAAGCACCGACATCTCGGCTGTCCAATTTCAAAACCTAGTATCTGACAAATTAAACAAAAAGTGTTTTTTTGCATTTTTCGACCTTTTAGACCACTCTCGACATACTAGGATAGCAAAAACTCCCAAAAATTTATCAAAACCGAAGTTACACACAGACGAAAACCTAGTATCTACAGTAAACGTTTACAAAATGCAAAAATTACAAGATTAAAACATAGTATCTATCATCAACCATTTTAAAAACCTAGTAAGTGCTTGTAGTTACTTGGATATAAAATAGTTTATGTAGATACTAAGCCAATGAAATGGTTGAAATACATGTCAAAACTCCCGCGTAACTTTAGTAAGTGAGAAGAAGTCATCGCACGTGCGTGTTTTTGTCTATAAAAAGGAGTAAAAATCAGTTTTTACAGGTCGAAATTATCTCGAGTGCTTTAAAAGAACAACAAGGTGAAATGTAAGTCCGCTTCAGTGTATAATATTGTCACGGATTTTTTGTTTTCCAAGGATTTTATGAATAAAATGGCGAGATTTTTTCTATAACTAAAGTTTGAAGATACCGAGAAGAAATTTAACGTTATCCATTGGAATACAACTTGATATAGAAGTCATGGCTGAGACCATGGAAGACCTCGGTGCAATGCTCGACGACCTCAGCAGAATCTCTCAACAACTGGGTCTGAAAATGAACATGGATAAGACGAAAATCATGTCAAACGTCCATTTTGCTCCCACTCAATTGAAAGTTGGCAACTCTGTACTCAAAGTTGTAGATAATTATTTACCTAGGACAGACCATCCAACTACGTAGGTCCAACTTCTAGAAGGAGGTCAATCGTAGAATCCAACTCGGCTGGGCAGCATTCGGGAAGCTACGTAACACCTTCTCGTCCAAAATACCACAGTGTCTCAAGTCGAAAGTCTTCGACCAGTGTGTATTGCCAGAGATGACTTACGGAACAGAGACGTGGTCTCTCACTATGGGCCTTATCAGAAGGCTCAAGGCCACCCAAAGAGCAATAGAGAGGGCTATGCTCGGAGTTACCCTGCGGGATCGAATCAGAAATGTCGAAATCCGCAGGCGAACCAGTCACCGACATAGCCCGAAGAATTGCAAAACTGACGTGGCAGTGGGCAGGGCACATAGCTCATAGACCCGACAGCCGTTGGGGCAGAAATGATCTGAGTGCAACGCAGCGTGGGCAGGCCCCCTACAAGATGGACCGATGATGTTATGCGGGTCGCTGGAAACTGCTGGATGCCAATAGCGCAAGACCGGCAATTGTGGAGATCTTTGGGGGAGGCCTTTGTCCAGCAGTGGACGTCTTTCGGCTGATATGATGATGATGATTCAAATACAATATTGTTTAGAAACTGGGTATTACATCTTGCTTAAGTACAAATATACTTTATTTCAATTCATTTTGCACAAAACATTTCTGTTATAGCTATGTTATGTACCTTAATCATTTGCCTACGGTTTCATATAATTTTTATAGCATGAGGGTAGTGATTAAATCACAGAATAGTATACATAGTAGTAGTATAGCAATGTTTTGGTAAAAGAAAACACCTCAAGTTTGCCTTCATTAGTTGCTTACAACCCTAACCCTAACAACACCATCATCAAATGCATTTTTACTCACTGTCCCTTCCAGAACTGTTTGCTTACTAAGTCAACTGATGTCAATATTTTGGAAACTGAAGATGCTTCATTCACCATCTAGCACAATCCGGTACCGTGTTCTTCCCAGCAAAGTGATGGAAGCATGGAAAAGTTTATTGAACATTTTTGGACAGTGATGATTTGGTAGCGGATCCAAGTCTCTCAATTGAAAAGAATCTAAATATTCAAAAATACCCACGCTACATAGAAGAAACTAGTGAATCTGATGACGATACTAATTGCAACCCTTCATTTTCGAATAACATTCCGGCTCTTCCATGTAACGTACCGTAAAATTCAGAATTCATAGCAACTTAGCCGAATTCACTTATATTTACTAATCAGGAACCTGTTGTTCTTACTAGGTTTATAAAATTGCATTTAGTTCCAACTCAGTAAATTCAGACCTAAATCAAAACAAAGCAAGTGATCTTACTAGGTTTTGAAATTCTCACACTCAAAAAGTTTGGTCTAAGAAAACAATGTTTTTATTAGTAACTGCTTCTGTACGTACATTATCTGCGATAGATGCATCAAAACTACTTTTTTATAAAGCCTATTATATACCTCAAGTTTTGCATTCACTCCCAAGAAGGTACGACTAATATTATTGAAACGGCACGCTGTCAAAGCTATGAAATCGTTTTTCGGCTCTCCTGTAAAATTTAGTTTTATGCAAATACTGGGTTTTGATATTTCACAGCCGATCTGTCGTGACATGTGGCAGGGTATGCTGGACAGGATGTTAGGTGACTCATGCATTGGACTGATCATTAACGTGACTATAGTAGTATTAATTAATAATGTCTGTCCGGCCGCGGCGGCAAGTCTCAATAGAGAATAGCCATATGCGCGGGACATATTAGTGCATAAGTGTGTGCGTAAACACAGGGACACTTTCTATTCCATCACTCTCATGATCCGATACGACGCCTAGCGATACGACCGGAAAGAGGTCAGGTACAGTGCTCTCTGAGGTACGGAGGTACCTCCGAATAATACCACCAACTCCCAGACTTCGGACTGATGCTGAGAATTTTTTCTTTTTACAGAAAAATCCCAAAATCAATTTGCGCCCGACCCGGGATTTGGACCCAGGACCTCGTTCGGGTAAACACGGTACCGCTAGACTATCGAAGCACTCTATAGTTGACTAAAGAAACCAGTGTCCATATAGTAAACTGAAGAGCATTCCTTACTTGTGTCCCCTGCCCAGTCCGAGGAGCAGCAGATGGCCGTGACTGTCAGTGGCGGCCAGGGAAGCCCCTCCCCCCCACTTGGCATCGAAGATGGCGCCGTCGCCGTGTCCATCGATGCGGTTGTGGAACTTAGCCAACGGCTCTTGACTGCGCGCGTCCCATACGAACAACTGCAAAAATATACAAAAATAAAAGATAAATAAAAATAAATAAATAAAAAGGTTTTTATTCACGACTTTTAAACAGCGCCTGTAAATAGTCAGAACATGTTTTGTAGTAATAATTAATTAATTTAATAATTTATAATTATTTCTAGGTACATATAGATATTTAGGTACACGGATTGTATGAAAAGAATTAAAGTAAGATTTATTTTATAATATTCTAAATAAATTATATAAATGTTTTAACAATCTGTGTACCTAAATATCTATAATATGTAACTAGAAATATTAAGTATACTTAACTGTATAAATACAAACATGTTCTGACTATTACAAGCGCTTTTTAGGGTTCTGTAGCCAAATGGCAAAAAACGGAACCCTTACGTATATCGTCGCCTGGTACCGATAGTACAAGCTTTGCTTAGTTTGGGGCTAGGATGATCCGTGTGACATTGTCCCTAGATATTATTATTATTATAGATTCGTCATGTCTGTCTGTCTGTCCGTCCGTATGTCACAGCCACTTTTTTCCGTAACTATAAGAGCTGTACTGTTGAAACTTGGTAAATAGATGTATTCGGTGAACCGCATTAAGATTTTCACACAAAAATAGAAAAAAAATATATAATATAGTAAAAATAAAATTAATAATTTTGGGGGTCCCGATATATAGAATTAAAACCTAAAAAATTTTTTCCTCGTACCCATACATGTGGGGTATCTATGGATAAGTCTTCAAAAATGATATTGAGGTTTCTAATATCATTTTTTTCTAAATTGAATAGTTTGCGCGAGAGACACTTCCAAAGTGGTAAAATGAGTGTCCCCCCCCCCCCCCCTGTATCTTCTAAAATAAGAGAATGATAAAACTAAAAAATATATGATGTAGGTACATTACCATGCAAACTAACAACGAAAATTGGTTAGAACGAGATCTAGCAAGTAGTTATTTATTTTATTTCATTTAATCAACTGAAAGACTTGCGGCTACGGAACCCTTCACGGTCGAGTCCGACTCGCACATGGCCGGTTTTATTTTAAGTCTACGTGAGCAAAAACCTTTTTTACAGTATTATTTAAAAAAAAAAACTTTCGTCCGTCTGTCGCGCTTTAATGCCAAAACTTCTTTCTGTTTTCCAAATTTCATTTAAATCGAAACGAATTAAATGAAATTTGGTACACAGATAGTCTAGATCCTAAGAAACAACATAAGCTACTTTTTAATGCCCAAGAAGGGGTTATAAGGTGTTGAACAGGGTGATGAAAGTTGTATGGAAGTATCGGTAACTATGACATTCAAAGTTTGTTATAAATAACAATAGGGAATAGGGGAATAAATAACAAGGGGATGAAAGTTTGTATAGAAATATGTAAGGTTTATAATGAGATTTATTCAGCACTTGGGTATTTACATACACTTGTACTTGTCACGCTCACAATGTATTACATAAACATGGTTTAAAAACAGTAATTAAAGCAACAAAATATTTTGAATTAGTCCATCCGTGCGGTCTGCTTACTTACTTGCAGAACACAATCAAATACATTTAGTTTTTTTGCATTGAGAACTAAATTATTAGCCGTGAACCATTCGGTAATCAGTGTGAGAGCACTATTTATTTCATTAAAGTTATCTCTGTTTCGATCTACTTTAAAGATAAGAGAAGTGTCATCCGCAAAAAGTACTACATCACAGAAGTTTTTTAAATGTTTTTTAATGTGGTAAATCATTAATATACACTAAGAACAAAAAGGGACCAAGAATGGACCTTTGTGGCACGCCTAAAGTGACGGGTAGATTATTTGACTTAATTCCACCTACGTCGACACACTGAACTCTCTGATTAAGGTAAGAGGATAAAACGTCAAGCGCAACTTCTCTTACGCCATAGTGCCGTAATTTCAGTAATAGCGTGTCGTGGTGAACGGAATCAAATGCTTCTGAAAGGTCTCAAAAAAACCCCAATAGCATTCTGGGACTGCTCCCATGCATCAAATATATGTTTTATCAGTATGTGAATGTTTTATAAGTTTGCGACAAGAGACAAAATTAGATATATTCAGTTGTAACATTTACAAAATGTGCGGACGGGCTTGCGGGCACAGCTAGTAAATAAATATCTAAGGTCAATGTCACACAGATCATCCTAGCCCCAAACTAAGCAAAGCTGGCGACAATATACATACTTATATAAATAAATAAATACTTATATACATAGAAAACATCCATGACTCAGAAACAAATATTCGTGCTCATCACACAAATATTTGCACTTACCGGGATTCGAACCCAACGAGCTTCACTACCAACTAGGCTACGGTGACAGTGTTACGTTCTACGTTAATACATGAGGAAGCAGGTCAAGCCTGATTGAATATTACACCAATGCTGTAAAATACCAGGAGATTAGATATATGCAAGAGTTTTACTTGTCCATCGTGACCCGCTGACAGAAACACGCCCGACAAGAACGGATGGGCTTCCAGTACGTAGGCCTCATCTCTGTGTCCGGTGAGCGTCCGGACAGCGGCCCCTGTCCGGGAACACCACACGCGGATGGTGTTGTCGGACACGGCGGTGATCACGAACTCGTCGCTGCAGTCCCAGCAAACCATCGTCATCTGAAACAAGGGATGTATTTGTTATATAACAAATTCAAATTCAAAATTCTTTTATTTTTCCTTCACAAAGAAACAGTCTTCAAGAAGGAGTTATTTTATTGTATACTAGCTGTGCCCGCGGTTTTACCCGCGTTAAACTTCATAAATTATAACCTATGTGTTATTCGAATATTTCTATACATGTAAGTATATAATAAAATCGTACGAAAGTAAAAATTGTACATTGAATCGTTTTTAAAAAGGATACTAGGGCGTGATCTACAATAGATATCGAAGCCAAAAATATATTTTTAGAATTTTTGTCTGTTTGTCTGTATGTATGTCCGAGCTAAACTCAAAAAGTACTGGATGGATTTACTTCAAATTTTGCATGAATATTACTGAGAGGTCGGGTCAACATATAGGCCACATATTATATCGCTATCACCTTAAAACCGCGGGGCACAGCTAGAAAGCTATAAGACCACAAAGTTTCATAAAAATACGTCCAGTAGTGTTTTCGTGACAGAGTAACAAACAAACACACCCACACAGTTTTGCCTTTATAATATTAGTGTGATGAACGTTATCTGTATGTTCTTTATCGAATCGTAAATGTTATGATTTCCAAATAATTGGCAACATTTTTGGTGATTTGTTTACTTAAAAAGGTAATTTTGCTTTGTATTTAATTTAATATTTATTAAAAGGATATAATCTGTCTCTGGTGAATGAGCGGAATGGCCGATGCATTCAGTTCATTCCCGTTCATGACATTTGGAATGGCTGCAAAGTTCGGCAGTTGTCATCGAGCGCAGAAACAGAAACGTTGTTAACATCGTGTGTTGTGTGTACCTTCATTTATTATAATGCTGAAGTGAAATAATTTAGTTAAAGTTTGCTAAGTGTTGTAATGGTGCAATCCTGATGAGTTGAATATACGTATATGGTTGCTGAATAACGTGTTTTCTTGTCATCTCAGAAGTGGAAATTACCCAGGAAAAAGACCATATTTAAAAATAAAACAAAGATATAATATGATTAAACCGCTTGTAATTGGTCACACTTGAAAATAATTGTTAAATAATTACCACGTTCAAGGGTTTGTGTGTAGGCATAAAGCAATTTTATGGATTCAAGGCTTTGTTTTATATCCAAATAAATGTTAATTGCGTAGCATTACCCATACGGTCAGGGCAACTCTCTGATAATGGATTATGCCGTGTAAACTGTGTTATATAACCGTGGGCGCAGGTACGTGGCCGGGGCTTCTCTCTGGCAGTACTAATAAGCACGCATTATTGTATATAGTGGCCGAACGTATTGTGTGCGTTCGAGATGGATAAAATTGAATTTTGATACCTTTATGACTACATCCATAAACTTATTGGAATATTTAAATGGAAATCGTTGAATATATTTATTTGAGGGAATGATTAAATTACAAGCACCATTATGTAGATTTTATATTGTTGGTTACTTAAATTACTGCTATGATTATTTGTTTTATCTATACTTCTATACTAATATTATAAAGAGGAAACGTTGGTGAGTTTGTGAGATGGTGTCGTTGTAAGGGATAATCTCTGGATCTACTGAACCGGTTCTTAAAATTATTTCACCAATAGAAAGCTACGTTGTTGTGGAGTGTCATAGAATATGACTCATCATCATAATTTTTATTGATCTTGAAGTATTACGCGAGACAAACGGGCAGGGATAAAAATACTTATAATGCGGAACGATGTCCGCGGGTACTGCTAGTGGACAAATACAGTGAGTATTTTGACCAGTTTTGTTTGGGGGCGTACTATGTAACTTTGATGGTTAATTAAGTGAGTAGGTATCTCACTGGATGTTGAGCGGGATACTAGGCGTTGGATAAAGTTAGTTAGGGGGCGTACTATGTGACTCCGCTGGTTAATTGAATGAGTAGGTATCTCACTGGATGATGGAAGGGTTAATAGTCATCGGATAAAGTTAGTTTGGAAGCGTACTATGTGCCTTCGCTGGTTAATAGCGTGAGTAGGTATCTCACTGGATGATGAGCGGGTCGCTAGTCGTCGGATAATGTTAGTTAGCGGGCGTACTATGTGACTGCGCTGGTTAGATGAGTGAGTAGGTGTCTCACTGGATGTTGAGTGGGTCGCTAGTCGTCGGATAAAGTTACTTAGTGGGTTTACTATATGGATACACTGGAGTTTTGGATAGTTATGGTTATTGCTGGTAATTGAGTGTGTGATTAGTTGTCAAATAAAGTGTTCTATGAATGCTTACAACAGTCTATGCTAATCAAAACAAGTGATCTGGTCAATGAATAGTTTACTCGATAAAATTTAGCCAGTTTTATTTATTTTTGTTGTTACATATGAAACGCTTAGAAGACTTTTACTGTGTTGAGAACTGAAAAGAAAGAACTGAAAGACTGTGTTGGTTTTTCTTTGTTTTGAGTAGAATGATTCAGTACATCTGTTATGATTTACTGGATTTGAACTCATATATTCATTGTTACATGATTATGAATGGATTGTGCCGGGGTTAAGTTTTAAGACTGTGTTTATTTTTCTATGTTTTTAGTAGAATGATTCTGTCGATCTATTATGATTTACTGGAATTTAACTCATTTATTCATTGTAACAGGATTATGAATGGATTATGCCGGGGTTAAGTTATAGACGGTGTTTATTTTTCTATGTTTTTAGTAGAATGATTCTGTCGATCTATTATGATTTACTGGATTTTAACTCATTTATTCATTGTAACATGATTATGAATGGATTATGCTGGGGTTAATTTTAAAGACTGTGTTGATTTTGTCTATGTTTTGAATAGAATGATTCTGTACATCTGTTATGATTAACTGGATTTTAACAAATTTATTTATTGTAACATGATTATGAATGGATTATGTCGCGGAGAATGTATATGTTTCAGTGAGATGTTGATGACGACTGATGATGAAGCAGGTGCTCCTCCTGATACACCTCGGAGATCTCAGAAAAGTATGGTTAAACTACGAAGTCCATCGTAAAATAGTTCAAGTGAAGAAGTGGTATCTAAAGATTTTCTGTACGTGGTTAAAGTTAGCTGGTTTAACAAAGAGATTGTTTGGAGCTTCGCTAACAGTTGTTTTTAGTTCAGGTGAGTGGCAAGTTAAACGCATGAAGGCTTTTCCCAGTGAATAGAATTACGGTAGACTTTTAGAAGAAATGTTAAATCTTATTTCACGTGATGATGTAAGTCTTCGTTAATATTTTTATGATAAATTATTTTATGTTAAATTTATTATTAATAAACCTCATTATTATAGTAAAATTTGTGGTAGAAGGGCTGTCTAATAATAGTGTATACAGTATTAATGATAGTTCAGTGAGAAATAGGGCACAGGCGCAGAATAGTTCTGAGTCGTAAGATTTACTTTTCTTTCTTACTTCCCAAAACCCTCGACCACTACTTAATAGTAAATTTGGCGAGCATAGTGATACGCTCAAAGAAAAAACCAAGCTTGTGGTCTTGGTACAAGTTTAATGGACTTACTACCTGTTCTCTTACATGTTAAGCTGTCGTTGATATGACCATCCCTATTTTAAATGTTCAAAGTTCCAAGTTAATTTGCAACTAAGATTTGTACAGATCTTAATTAGGTACAAATTGGAGTTAGTGGCCTTTTACAGGCGTTGCCACTATAATTATAATATATTATTTTACAACCTTTAATAATATATCAATAATTATATAAAACAATTGGAATAAAAACAACACTATTTAATCTAAATAAATACTTAAATATGTAAATAATTATTGAAACATAATCTTAAAATAAGTTTATATAAACTTGGATTTGACTTACTGGATAATTGATAAAAATATCGTTAGTATTTTTGATTACTGGTTCATATTGCCTTATATGAAGGGTTACATACAGGATTAGGAATTTGGCAAGATTGTGGTTAGATTGGTTGAATTGTGATATAATAAAGACGTGTCTTTAGTCGCCGTATTAAAGAGTTTACTTACGATTAGGCAATTCACCTAATCGTTTTTCTAAATATTCTTTAATTAAGTAGTAATATTTTTTTTACCAAGAGTTTTTTTAGCTTTTTATTAAATACCAGGGTATGAGTTTCATTTTTAATGTCTAATGGTAATTTATTAAGTATTTTTACTGCCATGTAGTATGGGCTTTCGTTGAGCATTTTAGTCCGAGATGGCGGGATGTATAATCCTTTTTGTGTCATGTATTTAAGGTGTATGTTTCTTTAGCTCTAGTAAATGTTTGTACGGGTTTTGTATAAAAGAAATGTCATAGATGTACACACATCAACAAAGTCTAGGGATACGTTATTTTGAAATCAAACATGGCTTTATTGTTTAAAACCTATTTAGTTTCCTTAAAAAGTTTATTTACAGATTTAAACCTTGTCTATTCTTTATTCAAAATTTAAAAATTAAAATGAGAAACAAATGAAAACACGCAAAGCACAGCGCAATCTTGAGTTGTATCTAATTTCAAGAAGTTGCATTAAATTTTTTTTTGCGTGTTAATTGAAGAAAACCTGATAAATTGTTTTATTTTCTTTTCTCAATTGGTTGTGTAAGCTTTTTAGCGTCATGCCACGCCATCATTTGAGTCGAGATGAAATGTTACGGGCAGTTGGCATGTTACAAAACGGTGCTATTCAACGCGTCGTTGCTGAGTCTCTGGGCACAAGCCAAAATGTGGTATCCAGGCTGTGGTCACGTTATCGCGCTACTGGAGATGTGGCAGAACGGCACACAGGTAGATATCGTGTTACCACTCAGAGACAGGATCGATTTCTCCAAATGACCGCCAGAAGACTACCCAATATCACAGCGATGCAACTAGTGCAAAGGCTCCAGGAGGGTCAGCAGCTGCTGGTGAGCGACCAAACCGTGCGAAGGAGGCTGCATGAAGTTGGTCTTCATGCTCGCAGACCGCTACGAGTCCCAGCGCTGCGACGTGGCAATCGCGGTAGGCGACTTTTATGGGCTCAAGAACATTTGACATGGAGTGATCAACAATGGTCATTGGTGCTGTTCACTGATGAGTCCCGCTATGGATTTCATCCAGATTCGAGACGAACACGCGTTTGGAGAACTCCAGGCAGGGTCAGCCGTCTCCGACATCCACAGGAGGTCCACTCTTACCAAGGCGGGACAATTATGGTGTGGGCAGGAATACGAATCGGCGGACGAACCCAACTCATTTGGATTCAGGGCAGCATGACTGCCCATAGATACCGTGAGGAGGTAGTAGAACGTGTCATTGTCCCGCTCAGGGCCCTAACGGGGCAAGAATTTCAGCTCATGCATGACAATGCACCTTCCCATACAGCGCGGCTGGTGAGGGCCGCCCTTCGAGAACACGATGTTCAGGTATTAGATTGGCCTCCACAGTCGCCAGACTTAAACCCAATTGAACACGCCTGGGACATGTTACAGCGAAGAGCATTGAGGGATTTTCCGCCCAACTTGACAACAGAAGAACAACTTTTCGAACATTTAAAAAGAACTTGGGACTGCATACCCCAGCAAGACATTGACACCTTAATTTTAAGTATGGAAAATCGTTGCCGCTGTGTGATTAATGTTAGAGGAGGAAATACCGATTACTGATTATCAGATTTGGTAAGATTTTTATTCATTTAATTCGATTGAATAATTTTATAAGAATAAAATGTTTTTGTTCACTCAGTAATTTTCTATGGCTTAATTAATTTAAGACTTTTATTAATTAGAAAAACAAAATCGCATCGTGTTGTTAATGTTTAAATATCGGCCATGAAATTATCTTTAATTCTTCCATTTACAGTCATAACAAAATGTTTATAGTTTTCTAGATAATCAATGAAATGTTCAATATCCCTAGATTGTGTTGATGTGTGTATATTGAAGGCAGAGTCAAGAGCTCGTATTCGATATAATAAGGCTTACAGGTTTAAGTGTTGTCTATGTGGGCTATAATTCTGAGATGTATATTGAAGGCAGAGTCAAGAGCTCGTATTCGATATAATAAGGCTTACAGGTTTAAGTGTTGTCTATGTGGGCTATAATTCTGAGATGTATATTGAAGGCAGAGTCAAGAGCTCGTATTCGATATAATAAGGCTTACAGGTTTAAGTGTTGTCTATGTGGGCTATAATTCTGAGATGTATATTGAAGGCAGAGTCAAGAGCTCGTATTCGATATAATAAGGCTTACAGGTTTAAGTGTTGTCTATGTGGGCTATAATTCTGACACACATGTGATGACTTTGTATGATAAACAAATGATTTGCTTTTCTCTATTTCCCCACAGCGTTATACCCTATTTTAGCCACGAATATGCATATGCATAGTAGGCAGATAGAGAGGTGCTTGTGTTAGAGCTTTGATTAATTTGGAAGTTCTTGATAGTTTTGTTAGAAGAATCTTGATAGTTTTGATTTTATTTGTCCTATATGCGGTTGCCAAATTACATGTGTATCTATATGAATTTCAAGTAAGTTAAATGTTTCCACGGTTTCTTAATATGTTTTTGGTATATAATATTTGTATTTAAGAGTGGTTTCTTGTGGGATCTGAATGTATAATTTTTATTTTACCGTAATTTATTTTTAATTTATGGTCTTGTAACCAAGTTATTGCAAAATCCAATGTTTCATGTATTGGTTGGACAGGATCATAATTATTCTCACATTTTATAAGAATTGAGATATCATGCGCGAAGAGATCCGGAACAGTAATTCGCTATTTAGTATTTTTGAAAGGTTATGTATGTTAGAAACAGTATGCAACCTAATACACTTCCTTGGGGAATCGAACTAGTTAATTGTCAGAACATATATATAGGAGCTGGAATTGATCTAAAAAGTAGGAGTGTAACTACTTCTACTCAAAAATAAATACCTGTCTTCTTCCATTTGGTGGGCGATTTTATTGTTTATAGAATCCTGCTAATTTTGATTCAGATTTTTCTGAATTTGGTAATGAATTATTGTTATTTTAACACGTGTCGAGGAAGCCACCGAGTATTTTTAAAACACAAAAACGTGTGCGAGATTGAAATAGATAAACGCTGGCGATGTGGACTCTTGTAGTACTAATACTAAGGAGTTCGCGGGTGACGAGCGGTATGCGGGGTGTCCCTTCCCACGCGCCTCATCTCATACCCCGATTGCCGTGCCAATCTGTCGCATACTGTACCAGGAAATAACGGATAGCATAATCACTGTTTTTCCTATCCCTTATAAAGGAAGGTGTTACTATAAATACCTTGAGTCTCTTGCCGTCCGGTGACGTAGTGACTGGCTGCAGTAAAACATGTCTCCACTGCGTCGCGTGTAGAGTCCACAGGGCTGCACTTCCGTCCTTTGAGCCGGAGACGAAGCGCAGGCCTCTATGCGCCCAGGCTATGGAGTCTACTGCGTCATCATGGACTGCTGTTTCCAGTACCTGTAGAACATAAGGCCTATAGTTAGAAAAAGGAATCTATGCTTCACACAGCCACAGTTTCTGTACAGGATCCATAGAAAACACGCAACTGGGAAGGCTCCGAGCAGAACTAAATTGCACCCAAGCAATATAATAATAATAATATCTCAGGACAATGTCACACAGATCATCCTAGCCCCAAACTAAGCAAAGCTTGTACTATGGGTACCAGGCGACGATATACATACTTATATACATAGATAAATACTTAAATACATAGAAACCATCCATGACTCAGAAACAAATACTCGTGCTCATCACACAAATATTTGCACTTACCGGGATTCGAACCCAGGACCACCAGCTTCGTAGGCAGGAGCACTACCAACTAGGCTACGGTGACCGTCAAAATTTATCCAAAAACAATTTGGAATAAGTTGCAAATCAGTTGGAAGAAATTGCGCCCTAGGAAGATGGCTAGTGGTATGAAAAGGCATAAGGACAACAGACTAGAGAGATTCTTTATAGCCTGAGGCGATTGGCACACTGCCCCGCACGATGCAGCGTAGTGTGTAAGTGCACGTTCTAACACACAGAACACAACTGGATGAACGCACGTGGATGCGGTTTCAGCGTGTTGGACTGTGCGTGTTTTCTATTTACTTACAAGCTACGTTAGAACACGCACTCTCGCACTAAGCTGCATCATGCGGGGCAGTGTGCCAATCGTCTAACTCAAGCTTTGAAATGCCGTAAAACTTTTCTAGCCACTACCACAATTTCAATAAATGCACAGAAGGAAAGGACGAGCGTGAGACAAGATAAATTCTTTCTTCTTCCTTCTCTTCGTTCGTACCACCAAAGAAGAAATAACCTCCAAGATTACTGCCATAGCCAAACTTGAGTACTTTCAACACACACCCAGGTTGGTAGATCCGAAGAACATATCTGCCAAAGGGGTTAGGGTCTGCTGCTTGGGTCTACGTAGTTCTCAGCTGCTCAGCTGCCGGCGGACAGGAAGGCGCCACCAGCGGACCACGCGGCGCAGATCTGTACTGACGGGCTGCGACACAAGTACCGTACTCACTCGCTTGGGCCCGCCCGGCTCGTGCTCCACGGTGTACACGCGCACGTGGTGGTCGGCGCTGCCGGCGGCCAGGAAGGCGCCGCCGGCGGACCACGCGGCGCAGATCTGTACTGACGGGCTGCGACACAAGTACCGTACTCACTCGCTTGGGCCCGCCCGGCTCGTGCTCCACGGTGTACACGCGCACGTGGTGGTCGGCGCTGCCGGCGGCCAGGAAGGCGCCGCCGGCGGACCACGCGGCGCAGATCTGTACTGACGGGCTGCGACACAAGTACCGTACTCACTCGCTTGGGCCCGCCCGGCTCGTGCTCCACGGTGTACACGCGCACGTGGTGGTCGGCGCTGCCGGCGGCCAGGAAGGCGCCGCCGGCGGACCACGCGGCGCAGATCTGTACTGACGGGCTGCGACACAAGTACCGTACTCACTCGCTTGGGCCCGCCCGGCTCGTGCTCCACGGTGTACACGCGCACGTGGTGGTCGGCGCTGCCGGCGGCCAGGAAGGCGCCGCCGGCGGACCACGCGGCGCAGATCTGTACTGACGGGCTGCGACACAAGTACCGTACTCACTCGCTTGGGCCCGCCCGGCTCGTGCTCCACGGTGTACACGCGCACGTGGTGGTCGGCGCTGCCGGCGGCCAGGAAGGCGCCGCCGGCGGACCACGCGGCGCAGATCTGTACTGACGGGCTGCGACACAAGTACCGTACTCACTCGCTTGGGCCCGCCCGGCTCGTGCTCCACGGTGTACACGCGCACGTGGTGGTCGGCGCTGCCGGCGGCCAGGAAGGCGCCGCCGGCGGACCACGCGGCGCAGATCTGTACTGACGGGCTGCGACACAAGTACCGTACTCACTCGCTTGGGCCCGCCCGGCTCGTGCTCCACGGTGTACACGCGCACGTGGTGGTCGGCGCTGCCGGCGGCCAGGAAGGCGCCGCCGGCGGACCACGCGGCGCAGATCTGTACTGACGGGCTGCGACACAAGTACCGTACTCACTCGCTTGGGCCCGCCCGGCTCGTGCTCCACGGTGTACACGCGCACGTGGTGGTCGGCGCTGCCGGCGGCCAGGAAGGCGCCGCCGGCGGACCACGCGGCGCAGATCTGTACTGACGGGCTGCGACACAAGTACCGTACTCACTCGCTTGGGCCCGCCCGGCTCGTGCTCCACGGTGTACACGCGCACGTGGTGGTCGGCGCTGCCGGCGGCCAGGAAGGCGCCGCCGGCGGACCACGCGGCGCAGATCTGTACTGACGGGCTGCGACACAAGTACCGTACTCACTCGCTTGGGCCCGCCCGGCTCGTGCTCCACGGTGTACACGCGCACGTGGTGGTCGGCGCTGCCGGCGGCCAGGAAGGCGCCGCCGGCGGACCACGCGGCGCAGATCTGTACTGACGGGCTGCGACACAAGTACCGTACTCACTCGCTTGGGCCCGCCCGGCTCGTGCTCCACGGTGTACACGCGCACGTGGTGGTCGGCGCTGCCGGCGGCCAGGAAGGCGCCGCCGGCGGACCACGCGGCGCAGATCTGTACTGACGGGCTGCGACACAAGTACCGTACTCACTCGCTTGGGCCCGCCCGGCTCGTGCTCCACGGTGTACACGCGCACGTGGTGGTCGGCGCTGCCGGCGGCCAGGAAGGCGCCGCCGGCGGACCACGCGGCGCAGATCTGTACTGACGGGCTGCGACACAAGTACCGTACTCACTCGCTTGGGCCCGCCCGGCTCGTGCTCCACGGTGTACACGCGCACGTGGTGGTCGGCGCTGCCGGCGGCCAGGAAGGCGCCGCCGGCGGACCACGCGGCGCAGATCATGTGGCACACGCCGGGCCGCATGCGCTCCACGTACTGCACGGGCTGCGACAGGAAGTGCCCGTCGGGCGAGCACGTCCAGAAGGCCACGGAGCAGTCCGTGGACGTGGACGCCAGCCAGCGCACGTCCGCACGCGCGGGCGGCGCCCAGTGCACTGCGGGGCCACACGGCACTTGCGATATAGATACAGCCCTACTGTCTCATCATCATCATGTCAGCCGAATAACGGCGACTGCTGGACAAAGGCCAAATATAATAATAATAATATCTGGGGACAATGTCACACAGATCATCCTAGCCCCAAACTAAGCAAAGCTTGTACTATGGGTACCAGGCGACGATATACATACTTATATAGATAGATAAATACTTATATACATAGAAAACATCCATGACTCAGAAACAAATATTCGTGCTCATCACACAAATATTTGCACTTACCGGGATTCGAACCCAGGACCACCAGCTTCGTAGGCAGGAGCACTACCGTAGCCTAGTTCTACGGTGAATGGAATTGTGACATTAATTTGGAGGGATTTGCTATAATCAATTGGGTTGACGATCCCAGTATGATGGTCATAATACTCAAAGAAACGCTGCAGCCCGTTCTCTAGTAGATATTCCCTCAGGACGACTTCTACTACCGCCACGGGATGTGATAGGGTAGCGATATTCTTTGCCATCAGCAGACCTTATAATCTAGTATACTAAATAGAACATCACCCTCACCCGATATAGACTGAACAAATGAGGCATGATGCAGTAAAATACTCCAGTATTCTGACATTAAATAAAATAAATTAGCTATTTTACTAAACTTTAAGAAAAGAATATGTGATGCAGTGTTCACCAATTTAAGGCAGAAAAGCATTATTTTTATTTGGATTCACATTTTATTTTACAGCTTTTTTTTGTAATTTTTATTATATTTTTCTAGATATTAATAAATATATTAAAACTATACTAATATATATTGGAAATAGATTTAAAGTTAATTGAATTGTACAGCTTGTTAACCAAATAAAAGAAATTACAACAATTAAAAAAAAATCTAACACTCGACTGAAGAAAAACTTAACTTAAAAGCATGAAATAAGAGTACTTTCAACTACTTTAAATAAGAGTAATTTATGTGAATATAAAGCGTTTATATTTTAGGTTACCTGAAGTGATAGTCCCCGCATGTGCAGCGAGCACAGCCCTCGGTTCAGCGTCGAACAGGCTCCAAACCCGCACCAACCGATCCACAGAGCCGCACGCTATCAGCGCGCCGTCAGTCGTCACGCACACGTCCGTAATCTCTGCCCCAACTCCGCGGAGAGTGGCTACCAGCCGACCGTCCACTGCACTCCAGACTGAACAATAAAAAGGAAATATATAAATTTACCTTTTAAGCTATTGCATAGCTTCTATCGCGGACCTTGAGCGTGGGGACCGAATCCAGAAATTCCGTAACGAAAAAAACCTAACACCCCCCACTCCGACCGCCATCTATAGATAAATACCAAAACTTTTAATGACTTTTTGAAATATCACGCTTGTCTCTTTAGTTCAGCAACCCGCCTTTAGGTAGCATTGGTTGTATTGGAAAACTACCGTAATCAATCTGTTTGTGAGAAAGTATATAGGTGTATAGGTATTTATCATCTACGTTGAACAGTGAATATCTGTACTCGTATAATTTGTGTACAAAGTGTTTTAAATATGAATAAACAAAGTGGATTTATTAATGAAGAAAGTCACGAAAAAATAGTGAAAGAAAATGAGTTAGTACTCATACATTCATTTTATTATTATTATCACAAATGCAGTATTATAAAATAAATAAATAATTATAATTGCATAAGTTGATAAAAAATGCTATGTTATAGCTTTACCGCGGCAATCTCCGAGTGCCACGCGTCTTTTTATTTTTCCTTTATGGGGATATATGGATATCTGTATATTTATTACTCTATGGTTACTTCTAAAACACCAACAACCTCGCAGTACTATATAGTTAACACCATAAGCAACAACTTTTGTTCTACAACTTTCGATAATTTGTTAGATTTTCGTTTAATCTAAAAAAAAATAAGTATTAATTTAATATCCCACTTGAATGTTTATAACTCTACGCATCGCGAAGAAATGCACACGCGCGCGTGCTTAGTGTTGTTCGCGCGTCTTTTCGTTTATGAATGAATCATAGACCTACAAATGTCACAACAGTTCAGTAAAAACTTTTAGAATAATTTTTTTTCATGTATTGAGTTATGTCCGAACTCGTAGAACAAAAGTTGTTGCTTATGGTGTTAGCTATCTAGTCCTGCGAGGTTGTTGGTGTTTAACAATAATAGCAATCAATCAATCATTAATAAAATAAGATCAACAAATCCAAGGATATACAAGGTTATAAGGAGCATAGAACCAGAGAATTCATACGATTAAAAGGGTGAAAATCAAACTTTTTACATATTTTATTAAAATCCTTGCTTACTCGCACTATATAAGATTTTTGCCTATAATTCATCATATCAGCCGAAAGACGTCCACTGCTGGACAAAGGTCTCCCCCAAAGATCTCCACAATTGCCGGTCTTGTGCTATTCGCATCCAGCAGTTTCCAGCGACCCGCACAAGATCATCGGTCCATCTTGTAGGGGGCCTGCCCACGCTGCGTCTTCCGGTTCGTGGTCGCCACTCGAGAACCTTTCTGCCCCAACGGCCGTCGGCTCTACGAGCTATGTGCCCTGCCCACTGCCACTTCAGCTTGGCAATTCTTCGGGCTATGTCGGTGACTTTGGTTCGCCTGCGGATTTCGACATTTCTGATGCGATTGCCTATAATTAGTCGACGCAAATGGAATAGATATAGGTGTATTAAATCTAGGCGATCTTTGGGGAACGTTTAAGTATAGCTTCAGGGTGTTAACCATTGACTTATATGTATAACTAGACACGTTGTTTCGAATAAAAACTCTGTCCCAGTCCGGCGCGAGGTGAGGGGCGCGCGCGCGGCGACCAAAATTGCTGACTGAGTTGCAGCCCCGCGCTGCAACTCAGTGAGCAAATTCGCAATATGGGATTGCGCGTCTATAAGAATACATATAGGTCAATGGTGTTAACGTACCTTTGACGAGCATGTCGTCGGCGCCGGTCATGACGTAGCGGCCCGTGCAGTCGAAGGTGAGGCAGTACACGGCGGACAGGTGGCCCAGCGTGCGGCGCTGCAGCTGCAGGCCCGCCAGCATGCGCGGCGCGAACAGCGCGCGCCCGCCGCGCCCGCCCGCCGCCGCCGCGCCGCCCAGCCCCAGCTCGCGCGCCGCCAGCCGCCGCACTGCGCGCGCATAGTGTTGTAGTAAGCACAATACACGTGCCCATGGTGTTTAGAATGGTTGAATTAATGAAAAACGCGAAAAAGTGGATATACATTCAGTCAAAAAAGTATCGAGAATGGATGATTTGTTTATGGTTCCAAATTCAAATTTTTGTTTTTTTTTATGTTGTTAGATTGGCACAACTGTTTTCCATTTTGGCGCGGAGTTCGAGTTGCATCTGTTATTTATATTAAATACAGTGCTGGTTTTAGTAATGCGTTTAAAAAATGTTTTGATGAATGGATTATTCGTTGGCGTAAGTGTATCGTTTCTGAAGGAGCATACTTTGAAGGTGATAAAATAAATTTGGATGAATAACAAACATTTTGTATATTATTGATCTTTTCTCGGTACTTTCTTGACAGAGTAGTATTCTAGTGTAATTTGAGTGAATGCATAAAGGTTCCGTTAAATGTAGTAATTATTTTTTTATGTCAGAGGAAGATAAACGAGCAAGTGAGTCACCTGATGGTAAG
This sequence comes from Pseudoips prasinana, assembly GCA_951640165.1. Lineage (NCBI taxonomy): Eukaryota > Metazoa > Arthropoda > Insecta > Lepidoptera > Nolidae > Pseudoips > Pseudoips prasinana. The sequence goes on along the minus strand of OX621264.1, from coordinate 19,443,188 downwards.
TGATCACCGCCGCCCATGGACAACACCTGAGGTGTCGCGGGATCGTTGCCGGCCTTTAAAAGTCAGCAAACAAGTGTTGATGACCCTTCTCTCAACCCCAATAAGCTCTGGCGACCTTACTCACACTCGAAAACATAACATTAAAATTATTATTGTTATTACAATAGGTTAAGTGACAGATGTTTTTATTCAACAGATGAATTTCTTAAATATAAGTTTAAAAATTGACATGCTTGTAATCTGTTAATTTTTTATCTAATGTTTTTATCTAATACTCTTTTAATGTTTTTACTTTATTATTTTGTATCGTCTTTTTGTGTTTGACATTTTATTTGTTTTAAATTATTTATATTATAGTTGACATTGTTTAATATTTTTGCACGACATATCTATGTATGTCAAATATAGTTGGATAAGTTTATAGTGTAACCCTGTACCTATATTTTAGCAAATAAATATTTCATTCATTCAAGGTGGAGGTTAGCCATTTGAACGGGACGTATTATAGTGCTCAAGTGTGTGTGCAAACACAGGAGCACTTTCTATTCCATCACTCTCATGATCCGATGGAACGCCTAGGCGACACGACCGGAAAGAGGTCAGGTACAGGACCGACGGCTTTACGTGCTCTCCGAGGCACGGGGGTATAATACCGCCAACTCCCAGACTTCGGGCTGATGCTGAGAATTTTTTCTTTTTACATTTTCTGTAAAAAGAAATATTTCTCAGCATCAGCCCAAAAATCACTGTTTGGCCCGACCCGGGATTTGAATCCAGGACCTCGTTCTCTGAGGGCGGACACGCTACCGCTAGATCAACGAGGCAGTCACCCCTTTACAAGCACTGAGAGGCTGGCTACCGTGGTGGTTTTATTGGGTCGAGTCCTACATGACATGCGATTTGAGCTTTTCCACCAGGTAAAAAAATGTATTTTTAAAGTTTTTTTTTTTTATTCTGGGACATTATTCACACACGGCCATCTGATCCCAAACTAAGCAGAGCTTGTACTATGGAAACCAGATAACTGATATATTACATAGGTATACTATTTTTCTTTTGTAAATACATACTAATATAGATAAATTACACCCAGACCCAGGACAAACAGACATGTTCATGCACACAAATATTTGTCCCGGGTGGGAATCGAACCCACGACCTGCGGCGTGAAAGGCAGCGTATCTACCAACCACGCCAACAGGTCCGTTGAATCAAGACCTGTAATGATAGATGTTAAAATAAAGAAGGTGTACGTGCCCAGGGTGTGGTCCTGCTTGTGGCTGGCGTACTGCGGCTTGGGCCGCACCAGCGTCTCGCTGAGCAGGGACAGGCGCGCCGCCAGCCGCTCGCCGTCGGGCGCGGGGCCGGCCGGCACGCGCCGCGCCACGTGCAACGCGCGCTCGCACACCGACGCGAGCCGCCGCCACGACACGTCTGTATACTGGGATGCCTGAAAACAAGAAACTTCAATAAACTACACAAGTTACACAATTCTTTTAGGATTATACTATACTAATTCTGGCTTAAGAGCGCCGCTTCGACGTGTCACTCGCACTTACAATGAGCAGTTTCATGATATAGATTTTTCGTTACCAGCAGGAAAATTCGAGAACACAATCTTGAAAACAATTCAAAATTTTAATTCAACTATCAAATAGCTTTTTGTTTTTTCACAAAACACATATAATTATATATTTAGGTACTCATTTATTTTTTTGCATCTAGATAATAAATTTCGTTTTTTTTTATTTTATGCCTTAATTGGAGGTAATAAATATATTTAAGTTATGGTTTTCGGTTTATAATGTTCTCACTTAATGTTTTTGTAATCAAAATTGTAAATTTGTAATTGGCTAGTTAAGTTTTCTACTAACTACATTTAGTGTATAGTGTGAATCACCTTAATTATATGTATTCTGTGAATAACCTTGTGGATTATACAATTGTTTATCTATACAAATAAATAAAATTGGAGTGTCTGTTTGTAATATTGAAATAACCGGTTTTTACTACATACATATGAATATATATACGGTACATACACCAAAATAGCATTTTTACAATTTTTGTCTGTCTGTCTGTCTGTTTGTTCCGGCTTATCTCTGAAATGGCTGGACCGATTTTGACTGGACTTTTATTGGCAGGTAGCTGAAGTAAATAAAAGTAGCCTAAGTTACTCCTTAGTACATTAAGGAGTAACTTAGGCTACTTTTATTTTAGAAAAAGACTGTTATTTTACAAAAAAAACGAAATAAACTAATTAACACGCGGACGAAGTCGCGGGCACAGCTAGTTAGTGATAATATTTTTGTAACATTGATTGTGTAATTGTTTGTTGTTCCAAATAAAATTAAAAATAAAATTATCAACAACTTCCGTTTTCAAAAATTTCTATATTAACTACTGCAAGCCACAAATGGTTGTAAAAGCTATGGGATTCGCTCACGTAAGGCTAGGCCTAGGGCGCAAGAACAATGAACGAGCACTGAGAAGTGATGTTCATGTCTACTGCCCATTTTAAATATTAAAACTACATTCTTCTTAGATGGATTCAATATTTTTTATTTATTTAGGGATAATAAGATATACATTGGACCCTCTACAAGACGGAATGATGATCTTGCGAAGGTCGCTGGATGCAGATAGCGGAAGACCGGCAATTGTGGAGATCTTTGGGGGACGCCTTTGTCCAGCAGTGGGCGTCTTTCGACAGATATGATGATGAAGATGATGAAAACATACATTAAGTTATTATCCACAGAAAAACACAAAAGTAAATTTAAGTTCGTTAAGATATCCAAAAAAACTAAATTATACTAAAATTTATCGGCGAGGTTAAGCAACTAAAGTCCCGGTCAATTTACAGATGGGTGAATACCAAAATGTTTTAATTTCTGTGTGTCTCTGTTAAGCTGTCGGTCCTGGTTGTAGTAATTGAAAACAGTTGTCAATTCATGTCAGAGGCATAATGGGCGGCTTGAACAACTCTGACACTAGGGTAACCACTGCCCATACGATAAGTAAGTATAGAATGATATAGAAGACCACAGACAACCAACTTAACAAATAATTACTAGAGAATAGTGCTTAGGGAAGGCCTAGAACCCATTTGGGTAAAAAGCTAATAAAATATTATTTAAACGTAGTTAATATTGTTAGTTGACGGTCACCATAGCCTAGTTGGTAGTGCGAAGCTGGTGGTCTACCTACGAAGCTGGTGGTCCTGGGTTTGAATCCCGGTAAGTGCAAATATTTGTGTGATGAGCACGAATATTTGTTTCTGAGTCATGGATGTTTTCTATGTATTAAGTATATATCTATCTATATAAGTATGAATATCGTCGCCTGGTACCCATAGTAAAGCTTTGCTTAGTTTGGGGCTAGGATGATCTGTGTGACATTGTCCCCAGATATTATTATAATATGTAACTGGGCCGGGCAGGCCGAGGGTTGTATGCATGTGCAATATGGGTATAGCATTATGTCAGCCAAAAATCTTAATTAGGTACTAGCTATGGGCGCAACTGAGTAAGTCATAAATAAGTATTAAAGTACAAAGATTATGTCTGAGGTATCCATTATGAGTGTGGAACTGTTTGTAATTTCAGCTCTCTCTTATGCGAATACTTTATCATGTGATAAGGTTTATTGCACGGATTCAACATGCTATTCAACTTTTGGCTCGGTGCTCCTCTGGTTCCAGAGGTGTACTGACAGCCTACATTTTCCAAAAAACATTGGAATTTAAAGAAAGGGGAAAGTATCTGAAGTTGCAGTGGATCCCATCACACATAGGTTTGCAGGGTAATGAGGAGGTTGACAACTTAGCAAGGCAAGCAGAGGGAGTTGGTAACAATGCTAATGTTACTCCACACTATATTACAGAGGTGCTGTATAAATATAAGCGACTGGCTATGCCCCGCGGTGTCACCCGCGTAAAATTTTATAAATTTTCTTTGCTATAAACGTCACGGAGCCCGAGACCTTTCCAACGAATGCAAAACCGTGGAAATCGGTTCGTGCGTTCTGGAGTTATAGCGTCAGGAAGGAAAACCCAACTTATTTTTATATAGTAGATAACTTTACGAAATGTGGAAGGAATATTTTGATGAAATTTCTAAAGAAAAAGGTATTTGGTATAAAGTTTTACAATGTGAACATCCTCGGGTGCCTTGGTTCGATGCAAGCAGATTGAGTCGTTCATATATAGGGAATTTTCTTATTTAATGAAAAAAGTAGATTCTCCTAATTGTGAAGTATGCGAGGTAATTGATGTGCAACATTTACTGATGGATTGTGTACGAAGTCTCAGCGAGTATACTGAGACAAATTCCTACATCTAGTTTATTGTAGTTAAATTTGCGCATAAATAATTGTCACCGGTCTTCGTTTCGTACACAATCCATCAGTAAATGTTGCACATCAATTACCTCGCATACTTCACAATTAGGAGAATCTACTTTTTTCATTAAATAAGCAAATTCCCTATATATGAACGAATCAATCTGCAGAAGCAGCTCGAATGCTTTTTAGTTTAGTATGTAATATTATTGTATTTTTATTCACGGAGCTGATATATCTGTGGACAAAAAGCTCCTTATATAAATAATGAAAAATAAATAAAAAAGTAAAAAGATGCTAGAAATGTGTGACTTTTCATAGTGTTTTTCATAAATTATTTGTTACAAGAGTATGTTACATAATACGAATGAAAATTTGCCTAGCCATTGGAAATATAGCGTGTAGATTTTACACAAACGAGTTCAGAAATCGCGCCGTTTCACATTCGGCTTCGTCCGCGATCATTCGGATTCCGACTAGCCAATCACATGACAGAGCTAATGCAGTCGAGCGCCAGAGAGAGATAGAACACGGAACTAAATTGCGATCGTACGTGACAGAGCGAGACACCAACACTTCTAATTACGACACTCCTCTTAAATAGTGCATGATATAACAAAATTTTCGCATTTTAGCAAAAAACACTTATTTTATCACAGAAACATGGCAAAAATATTTTTCTCAATGTTCCACCGTATTTTCACGATCAATTTCGTATACGATACATTTTAAGTTTTTTTCCACTTTTCGCGCAAATACGCTTATTTATAATCACTCCTGCCGTAGTAAATTATAAATAAAGCTATTTTAAAAGATAAAAGTGCAATTAAGTTACCAATTCATGGTAGGATTGGGCGTGTTCGTCTCCCTCCCAGTCGAGTCGCCGCGGCAGCACCTGCAAACACCACGGACACTGTAAAAACTTTTCAGCGAAGTTTCAGCAAGTTTGACAGCCGCATCCACGTGCGAGCGACCAAAACAACAATAAGCTCAAACCCCGGCACTAGGAAAAGCTCAAACCTACCTCTATACTCTCGAGCTCTTTTAGCAAGGTCTGGAACAGAAAGGGTCAATATTAGCCCACAAAACAACATAGGAACACAATTCAGACATATTACTAGCCAAATTACCTTTGCAGTCTCCTTCAGGGGCCCGCCGCAGATAAATTTTGCTATCAGAAAGTAGAGTTCTGAAAATGGGAAAGCTACCATTACTCGACCTCGTCCGACTAACACTGTCATTTTCGAGTATTAATTTTGAGGCGATACTCTTACCGGGAATGACCCTGTGCTCCTCGTTGGAATCCTCCATAATCCTAGTTTTTATCCCAAGGGTGGAAATTTAAATTGCACATCACATTCACCACAAAAATCACCTAAACATTTCGCTTCACATTGTTGACGAACAGATAATGCAACCTTCTGTAATAATAGCAAAATGGCGTTTGACATCTTGATAAAACAGTCCATGGAGTGTCAATGTCGCTTAAACAGTTGGTTCAATACTTCTGCTGAAATTGTCTAGATGTCGCTACTTGATAAATCAAAATAATTCACAAAACAATTATTTCATAAAATGCAATACAGTAAACAAGATAGAAATCTTCAATTTTACGTACAGAAATTTCATTATCTATGTTAACAAATTCATACAACATAATCTTTTAGCTGACTCCGCTTGAAAGTCCTTGACCCCAAGGTGGACCCAATTATAAATTTACACCTGGCAACTTTAAAGTTCAAACGTCACAGCCGATATTGAAGTGCGTGCTAAATCGCTTCAAAATGCGATTTATCGTGAATAAATGATGGGTTTTGGTAATGCACTGAGTTTTATGAGTGAAACATTAAATGCAGAAGATAGAACAGATGTGAGTTTTACGTGGCAGTGTATCAAAGTGCAATATTCTTGGGGCGGTGTCGGTGAACGCTTTCGTAGCGGCGCGAACTCTATTCTCAGTGCTGGAGCACCGTCTTAACATGACCGTCTACTCACAGAAGGTGTCAATCAATACGGCAGCCTGTAAGTATTATTTTGTTTATTACTTTACATAAAGTAGGTCAACGTTGTTTAATCAAATGTGTTGTGGGCAGTCATATTGATTAATTACTATAAATAAATATCCCAAAGGGTAGCAAGGGTGTGAGGGTGAAAATGTGTATTCTACAGTCCTTAGTGTTAAATGCTGTTGAAATTAGCCAATAAATTCAAAATTCTTTGTTTAAATAGTTCATATGGCCAAAATTTGGCTTTCCCTCGTATATAACAGTTGGCCTTTATGGTATCTGATAGTATAGTTCACAAAGTAGGTACACTCACCTGTTCAACTGCAGGTAATGAGGTCCAGGGTTCAAATCCCACAAAGTGATTGGCCATAAAGAAAATTTCTCAGGTTAAATATCTCAAATCAAGTCGCCTTCAAATGTAAGTGTATTGAGGAGTGAGTGGGGAGTGGGCTACCCTCCTGTACCATCCCCACCCCGCGGAACCCCATGGTTATGGAGATATCCATGGTTAATATATTTCTAGCTAAAAGGTCACCATTCTAAATATTGTGATAGTTACAATGAACATTTCAGTTTTGGGTATTTTGCAGATAATTATATAAGGCATTTTTTTAAAAAATATAACTTCTAAACATGAAAGCAATGTTTATACATAGTTTTACAATGCTGTAGGTATTGAAATCACTACTTATGATTTTAAAAATTAATTAAAAAAATTTGGCGCATCTCTGGCAGAAAAAATACGGTTTATCACTTAGTATGAACCCCCTTAACCCCTAACTCTACACACTAAACTCAAAGTCAGGCGACTCGATATGAGAGGTCAGTGAACCCTTTCTCAGTATCAGCCCAATATCTGGGAGTTGGCGGTATTACATTTGCAATCATGTAAAGCCATTGGTCCTGTACCTGACCTGTTTCTGGTTGTGTTGCTAGTAATCCCATCTGTTTATGAGAGAGATGGAAAGGACAGTGCCCTGGTGTTTGTGTACACACTTGGGACCTAACCTAAGGGGACCCAATTTAACAAACCTGAAAAGAGATCAGGCATAAGGTCTGGAAAGTGTTATAAGTGTTTAGCTTATGCCTTTTTATGTGTATTTATGTATGTATGATATATTGTAGCTCTTAAACAGATAAGCTGATTTCAATGAAGTTTTGCATCTAAAGCAATTGCCCATTGGCTACAAATCTAAGAGAAAACAATTTCTTTTAAAAATTGTTTCCTTAAGCTTTGTCCATCTTAATGCTAGTATTTAGAACCATAGTTAGTCCTGGGTCAGTCCCCAGGCTGGACCAAGTTGTGTTTCAAATATATCTAGTAAAAAGTTATCAGTTAAAAGAAAGGTGCTCATAGGTAGATGCACTCACCAGTCCATAAGTAGGTAGTGGTACCTGGTCCACAAATAGACATGTTCAGGAACACTCATATATTTGTCTTGTGCGGGGATCGAACCCAGAATCTTCGATCAAAATTCATCATTATTGTAACTTTTATTTTATTTTTTCTGTGTCTACGTTTCATTATCATCATCATATCAGCCGAAAGGCGTCTACTGCTGGACGAAGGTCTCCCCAAAGACCCCCACAATTGCCATTGCATGCATTGGTGAGCAAGTAGGCTCATGGTCCGTCAATATATAGGAGACCGCCAAAGTACTTTTCTGAATTTCACTGTGCTTCGGAGGGCATGTTAAGCTGTTGGCCAGCTCTGACACTAGGGTAACCACTGTGCATATGATAATATAAAATACTAGCTGTGCCCCATGGTTTTACCCGTTTTAACTTTATAAATTATCACAGCTCCTCCCCCGTAGGTGATAACGTGATAATATGTAGCCTATATGTTGACCTGACCTCTAAGTGATATTCATGCAACATTTGAAGTAAATCCATGCAGTACTTTTTGAGTTTAGCCTACATATAGACAAACAGAAAAAAATCTAAAAACTATATTTTTGGCTTCAATATAAATTGTATACCACGCCCCAAGTAACCTTTTCAAAAAATATTCAACGTACAGTTTTGACTTTACTATGATTTTATTATATTACTAGCTGTGCCCGCGACTTCGTTCGCGTGGATGTCGGAACTTAACAATGTATTTCTTAGTGTAAAGCGCGGTGAGAGGATACCGTAAACATTTTTTTATTTAATTTAGTGCTTCTTTATTTTACGTGTGGAACCATCTGGAGCGTACACAAAAACGTTATTGGGGTTGTTTACGCGTGAAAGAGCTACGTATAGTTGACCATGGGAAAAGCATCCAATACTTAGGTCCACCCCCGCAACGGATAATGTCTGGACCTGAGCTTTACTAATCGTCATGGCATAACAGAGACTGACTGGGAATTGCACTCGTTTGAAAGAGAAAGGAAAGTTTTTAGGAATTATAGGTATCCTTGGAATAAAAACAATATCACCGGCGCCGCAACCTGTTAATATTCCAGCTTCGATAATGTTGCAGATTTGTGACTTTGAGCCGAGTGCCGTTACAAAGTTTGGGAGGACATTGATTTCTGAGGAGAATGATTGGTACACCAATTTTTAAAACTATTTTGTGGGCTGAAAGTCCGGGCGTGCTGAGGGAATCCAAAAATTCTACCGGGTAGTGCGTGGCGTTATCTTCTTCCATAAATGTATTTATTGAGCTATATTCTCTACTATTACCGGACGCATGACTCAATATTTTGAAATTAATTGCCGCAGCTTGGTCATTGTGGGGAGTCAAAATAGCTCGCTGACATAGCCAAGAACCGGCTAGATTTCCCATGTTTGTGGTATCTCCGTACACAGAAGAAATTAGCTCTTGCTGTGGTGTAACCTAAGAACAGAGATTACCAATCAAAATAACTTTTCCATCTTCTTGTACGGGGTATGTGCCATCGCCTATTTTTAACAATAAAAAACTCCTGTGCCTTTTCGCAGCCTCTGACTGATCGGGTTCCCTCCTATACTTATAACTATCACTTGAATAGCCAATAGGGACCTGTTGTGACAATTTTCACGTACCCTGTCAGTAATTTGTCCATCAGTATTTAGTTGTACATGTCTCATAAAATCTTCAGCAAACTTGTCATGGTACTTTTGCCATAACTGTTTAGCGTCCGATAACGCACAAAAGGTCAGTAAGATGGCAAACAAATGTCGCAAGCGATGTGGACTATCGCTCACGCATGCTTCCGCTAGAGCGTCATCCCAATGCTTACCTCCAACTAATAAATGGCGTGCTCTGCAAGCGGCCTGGTATGTGGGATGTTCAATATCATCCACTTTACGGCGCTCAGCAAAAGACGTAGGTCCTCGCTCTACATGGATCAGACTGTGGGATGAACTCACACGTGAGCACGCCACGTGAACCTGCCCGCCTTCCTCAAGTCAATTCCAGCTAACTTGAGGGTTTGCCTATGCAATTTGTTGATGGTTATCGCGACACACATTTTTATAGGGAATTACTGTATTTTAAACTGAATAGGGAGATCATTCACTAACGGAATACGTGACACGAACACTGCTTCTCCCTGGGCGGATCCAGGCATAATAGTAGACTCTATAACACGATGCAAAGTTTTGACTTGAAGTCTCACAACCATTATAGGTATACCCACACGCAACATACATCCCCTATTATGCGCCCTTAGGAGTGGAAATTCCTAAAATCCTGAAATACATATTTTTTTATTTTTAACGGAAAGGCCAAATACCAATTTTCATGCTTTTCACATAAAAAATTATACACTTTTCATACAAACTTACATCCCCTATTTTACGCCCTTGGGGTGGAATTTCCAAAAAATCTAAAATATTTATTTTTATTTTTGGCTGAACTACTAAATATCAGTTTCAATGCCTTTAACTACAAAATCTTTCATTATCTTTCATTCTCTGTTTTACCCCTTTAGGGTTAGTATTTCCAAAAACCCCTTCCTTAGTGAATGCATACGTCATAAAAAGTACCTACCGGCAAAATTTCAAGTCTCTAACCCCAGCCGTTCAGGCTGTGCGTTGATATGTCAGTCAGTCAGTTTCCTCTTTTACATAGGTAGGTATATAGATTTGTGCTGAGAAAATTATGAGAGACCGGGTTAATTTACTACATTCAAATACAGTCAATCGGACAGGCTCAATAAAATTCGAATCGTCTGTACATTCGCGTTACAAACGAATCGACAGCACAAACTTTCGATCGATTGACATTATAATTTAAAATTAAATTATAACAAATCCAACCATGTACATAATTCAATTTGCCCAAAGAATACAGAATATTTTAATAACCAATTTTGGACAACGACATACTTCTAGCCAACCAAGACCTTATTTCGAAACAATTCGGAACATTCTAAGCCCTACGTAACTCATGCAATTAGCAAACACGGGCAAATCTTAACACCGCGGGTCAAAAGCAATGCACAACGACATCTATCGAAATAAATATCAACTATCAAGCACAACGACATGTATCGAAATAAAAATCAACTATCAATAATTTAAAATGAAATTATAACAAATCCAACCTTCTACATAATTCAATTTGCCCAAAGAAAACAGATTTTTTAATAACCAATTTTGGACAACGACATACTTCTAGGCAGCCAAGACCTTATTTCGAAACAATTCAGAACATTCAAAACCCTACGTAACTCATGCAATCAGCAAACACGGGCAAAATTAACACCGCGAGTCAAAAGAAATACACAACGACATCTATCGAAACAAAAATCAACTATCAACCTAGTTCATTCAGGAAAGAGATGTCATAATATGCACAAAGACATCTATCGGACAGTTTAGTTCAACTATAAACATTAGTTCATCTTGAAGTACCGAAATGTGTGTTATTTTTCTCCATGATTACTTTAAAATCTAATATCTTTTGATAGACTGAACCGATTGCAATAAAACAAAAACTAAATGTTACCTCAAGTTACGCTCAATCGTTGTGTATAAAAGTTATCTACATTGCTTTCGTATATTTTACGTGATACCCGAACATATAAACAGACAAACAGACAAAAATTCTAAAAATGCTGGAAATGGGTTCTATTGGTTGTCCTTTAATACCCTGGCTATTTTTTTTGGATTTTCTTTTCATGTACAAAAATGATTTTTCTACAGATTTATTATATGTATAGATATAAAATATAAGATGAGCAAATAGCAGTTGTAGTCAGGAAATGGCATGTGTGCTATTGGTAATGCACCTGGTCTCACTCCTCTCTATCCTGTTTCTTTTCCTTTTCATTCTTTGATAAAATAACAATATATGCATCAGTTTTAACAAAAATTCTGTGTATATACTTACAACCAAAAGTAGTATTTTTATCCCATGTACAGAGGCCAGCACATCCAGCTACCCCAACCTGTCAAATTTCTTTTATTGATTTTCAGTTTTTGACTTTTTCACAAATGCATAAGGTTCACTTTCAATCGCGGAAATTTGACAGATTGGGGTAGCTTGATGTACTGGCATCTGTACTACACACATAGAAGACATAAACTAGGGCTAAGTTTTTCGGGGAACAAAAATTTTCACAAACACAATACACCAGGTAGCTGGACTGGCAAATAACTCCATCTTACAAATTACACTCCAGTCCACTCCACTTGTACATCCACCCCTAACAAACGTCTCAATAGGCTGCAATATTGTCAGGGCTGTGACTGAATACTACACTGTCAAGAAAGTACTGGGAAAAGATCAATAATATACAAAATGTTTGTTATTCATCCAAATTTATTTTATCACCTTCAAAGTATGCTCCTTCAGAAACGATACACTTAGGTCAAGGAATAATCCATTCATCAAAACATTATTTAAACGCTGCTTTCAGAATTGAGTTCAGTGCTTCGCCGCAAATTCTCCTTTATGTCTTCTACCGATTGAAAACGGGTACCACAAAGTGGTAATTTGAGTTTAGGAACTAGAAAGAAGTCAGCTGGAGCCATATCTGGTGAATATGGTGGTTGCTGGATGGTATTTGTTGAGTGTTTGGTCAAAACTTCGTTCACAATGAGGCGCATTATCATGGTGCAAAATCCAAGAATTCTCTTTCCACAAATCTGGCCTTTTTCGTCGAATTTGCTCTCTTAAACGCCGCATAACGCTCAAATAATATTCTTTATTTACCATTCGACCTTCAGGTAAGAATTCAGAGTGCACAACACCGCGATAGTCAAAGAAAACAGTCAACTTGACTTTGACTTTTGATTGACTTTGGCGTGGTTTTTTCGGTTTCGGTTTCGTAAACCCACGTCTCATCACCAGTAACAATGCGTTTCATGAATGTTGGGTCGGAATTGACTCGTTCTACCATGTCCTCAGCGACTTTCATGCGATTGAGTTTTTGGAGAAAATTCTGATCTTTTGGGACTAGCCGAGCGGCAACATGTTTCATACCCAAATGATTAGTTAAAATGGTACGAATTGACTCGTGAGATACAGAAAGTTTGGCGGCTATCTCTCTCAGAGTTGAATGAGGATTTTCAGTCACTATTTCCTTCACTTTTGCGATGTTAACTTGAACCACTCATAAGCTCGAGTTTTTGATAAAGTCGATTCACCGTAAGCCTTCTGTAACATTTTCAGTGACTCCAAACACTAAATTCCATTAGCGATGCAATATATAAGACAAACTCTTTGTTTGATATTTTTGTCCATTATGAAATTCGCAATACACACTATATATGATATTACTAAAACCAGCACTGTATTTAATGTAAATAACAGATGCAAATATATATAACATAAATAACCATAAACATCCATTCCCGATACTTTTTTGACTGAATGTATATGATAAGTTAATGGACCTACAAGACCTACGACCCTAAGCGCTATAAACCCTAACCTATCAATTACCAAGTGTGTGATAAATAAATATATAAATAAGTTCAGGGTGTCTGCACCATGCGACCTAAGGTACAGATGGAGAGTAGACAGGAATACCAGGTTTAGGAAGGGTAAACTCACTGCCAGTCACGTAAACTCATAAGACTGATCAGAGGGGTTCTTCATCAACTCGACACGAGAGACTGACCACACGTGTGTCCAGTTGGTGAAACTTTAAATTAGTACTAATTATTTTTTCGTCATTTCGACATGCCAAAGTTTCTATGTATGTCCACATAGTGAAATTTAAAATAAATTACTTTTATGTTTTCGTCAACTGGACACACGTTCACATTTTACCCGAATTCATAACAAAGTACAGTCACGCAGATAATTTTTTTGAATCAGAATTATCATTGTCCTCTAAATGTCCTACTGCTAGGCACGGGTAATTTTGTAATTATTCACCATTTATGAATTTATAAAGATTGTATTTTTAACACCGATAGTGTTCGAAAGTCACTATTACCATGTTACTATGCTTGTCTATAATCTTCAACATGGAACCAGTTTTATTACACTCTTTTGTATTCCCGGCGGCCGGCGACTTAAAATGACGTAGTCTGCTCTAATTGGTTGAAGCAGGTAATAAATCCCAACCCGGTAACCCTTTGGTCATAATTCGTTATCAGTTTACTTCGTTTGGTGTGTGCATTAAGTGCAGTATTTGTGCCATTTAAAAGTGACGTGGATTTTAATATAGGTAAGTATTCAGTAAGTTTTAGATTTAACAACGTATTTTTTTTAATTATTTTAATTTAGCTATGCCGCGGTATTTAATTCCTTATAAAAAAAACTTGTTTATTGTTTCATGTAAAGACAAATATGTCTATAGAAGAAGTCGCAGGCCCATCATTGGCAAACAGAAATACATTTTCATTCATAACTTCCCAAAGAAATCAACCAATTTTATTAAAAGATGGATACAAATATGTACACCTAAGAAAAAATAAAGATAAATCTTCAATGTGGCGTTGTTCGAAAAAGTCAACTTGTCGAGCTATGATCAAATTAAATTTCAATAACACCACTATATTAAAAACAACTGATCATAATCATGAGGGTGATATAACGAATAACGAGATTCTAATGAATTTAAATGATTGTGAGGATCAAGTAAAGCATAATCTAGCTGCTTCTGTTCCAAGTCTATACTTTGACACTATTGAGCGAATGGAAGAAAAAGGACTACATTTAGTTGCAAATATCCCACGTTTCCAAAGTGTGAAAAATAAACTATATAGAAAAAGGAACAAATCATTGGGCGTTCAACGCATTTCATTCAATAATATAGCCGAAACAGTTGTACCTGAGCAGTTTCAAGATATCTTGCTTGCGGATCGCATCGGAGATCAACGTATTCTCGTTTTTGCCCACCACAACATGAGAGAGATTGTTGCAAACTCTAAAAGATTCTTCTGTGATGGAACGTTTAAAACATGCGTTAGAAAGTTCCATCAGCTATTCACAATTCATGTCGATATTGGAAGTACGGAATATCATACAAATATTATTCCCACTATTTATGCTTTGCTGCCCAATAGAACAGTTGAAAGTTACAAAACATTATTTTGTTTAATTAAAAGCCAAATACCGGAGTGGAACCCAGAAACCATCACATGTGATTTTGAAAAGCCTCTTATTCAAGCTTTGCAATATGAATTTCCGAATATAAAAATTGTGGGATGCTATACTCATTTCAAGAGATGTCTGTGGAGAAAAGCAGAAATGTTGCGACTAACAAAGTCTAAATTGGGAAAAGATCACGTGAAGAGATGTTGTACATTGCCACTTTTACCGATTGACGCACAACCAGATGCCTGGTTATATATCATGGCGGAATGCTTAAACACTGAAGATGCAACAACATTTAACGACTATTTTATCAAAACGTGGCTGGATGATAATTCTGATTATGCAAACACATACAACTGTTATAAAGAACATCATCGCACTAATAATTCTGTAGAGGCATGGAATGCCAGAATAGCCAAAAAATTAAAACGGAAACCAAATATAGTACAGTTCCTGGTCGCGATCAAAAGAGACATGAATGATTTTTGGCGCCAGGTAATGATGGACGGACCTATATCAAGAAAAAAAATGGAAACTATCAGAATGAACACTATGATCGCAGACACTGTTAGAGAGTTTGAATCAAGAGAAATTAGCATCGGTCACTGTATCGAAAAATTGAAGTAAATAAAAATATCTTTATATTGTTAGGAAAAATTATATTCTATTTTTTATTGTTGATTGTATTGATCTCTATATTATCTTAGTCTAGTCTTAGTAAAATGATTGTGATACTATTAGTTTAATTATTATTATTACTGTAATACTCTTTTTTCTAAATGCCATATATTATTGTTACAGAGTTGTGTGGAATGATTATTATTGTTTGTAAAATTATCTATTATTGTTATCTCATAAGTATGCACTATTGATGACTATTTTGTTTGATATTTTATTTTGTGCCACCTATACCTACTCAAGATTGAATGTTTCGACTCCGCTCTCATATAAACTTTACTGCAAACTGCAACTAGTAGGTACATTTAAGTTTGTATAGGAGTGGAGTGTATCGTTCAATATTAAAAAAGTCATTGAGTTCAAGCTTTAAAAAGAAAAAAATATATTTTTCTAAGTTAAGTTATTTGATATTTCTGTGATGATTTTAAATTATTAGGTATATTTAGAATGTTTAGATCTAGCTAAGTATGCTTGCCTTTATATTAACAAATCCTCTAATAAATATTTGATTGTTACACATTTCTTTTATTTAAATTTTTACCCTGACTGTACCTTTTTTTGGAAAAAACCTAGGTGTGTTCAGTTGACGAAAACATAAAAGTAATTTATTTTAAATTTCACTATGTGGACATACATAGAAACTTTGGCATGTCGAAATGACGAAAAAATAATTAGTACTAATTTAAAGTTTCACCAACTGGACACACGTGTGATCAGTCTCTCGTGTCGAGTTGATGAAGAACCCGATCAGAGATGGCTAAAAAGGTGTCTTGGCCACAGTGAGGGGTTACGAGACAAGAGTATAAAATTGTAATCTGATTTACTAACATAAAATGTTTAGCTTATATACTGCTTTTTAGGGTTCCGTAGCCAAATGGCAAAAAACGGAACCCTTATAGTTTCGTCATATCTGTCTGTCCGTCCGTCCGTATGTTACAGCCACTTTTATCCGAAACAATAGGATCTGTACTGTTGAAAGTTGGTAAGTAGATGTATTCCGTGAACTAAGATTTTCACACAAAAATAGAAAAAGAACAATAATTTTGGACGTTCCCCATACATAAAACTGAAACAGATTTTTTTTATCATACCCATACATTTAGAATATCTATGGGTAGGTCTTCAAAAATGATATTGAGGTTCCTAATATCCTTTTTTCTATACTGAATAGTTTGCGCGAGAGACACGTCCAAAGTGGAAAAATGAGTGTCGTCCCCCCCCCCCCCCCCTTCTTAACTAAGTAACCTTCGTAACTTCTAAAATAAGAAAATGATAAAACTAAAAAAAATATATGTAGTACATTACCATGTAAACTAACAACAAAAATTGGTTAAATGCGAAAGTAACTCTGTCTGTCTGTTACTCTTTCACGCCTATAGCAGATCGAATGAACGGTCCGCTAAATGTTGTTGTGGAAAAATGTGCTACTGATTCCCGCTTATCCTTTTCCTCTGAAGGGCCCAACAAACGTGTATGGTTCCCAGGTTACAGTTAACCGTACACGCAGAAACAATGGGCTGGCACCCTACCAATATAGGAATCGGACTGCAGATCCAGCGCCGGGTGGGTTCGTAACTGGTACAGGGTAGCACCAGGGGAGGCCAACGTCGACTCGACAGGAACAACACGATTGTAGATAGTAGAATCTTCACTTTTATTGTCACGAGAGTTTCTTGTTTACAATTTGCTTCTAGTACTACTGCTGGATACGGAATGAATATCCAAGAAAATCGCACAGTTTATATACAGAATTGATGTCTTTGTTCTTTAGGTTTCACCAATCAGCGTGAAGCGCCTAATCCAAAAGTACCCTCTTTTCACTTTTGGTTAAAATGTTTTAAAAAGTAATATCGAAATACCCACTGAACAAATTCATCAATTTTACAAAATTTTTCCCAAAGTTGGATTTATAATGACACCCTTATTTTCCCAGGGTGTAAAATAAAATTACAAACCAGAATATACATATATATAAGTAGGTATATAGCGAAATAGCTGAGTTATAGCGTTTTTTAAGAAACTGTCGTCGTTACGGTACAGTTTCGAGGTTGCTAAGCGTCTGCCAAAAGAAAACGCTTAATAACTCAGCTTTCCGCCATATGACCCTTACAAATTTGGTATGCTCTGATAGGCCTCGATTAGGGCTATCCAATAAAACAATCAGGTTACATATAGCTATAACCAAGAACGAAGTATACGCGAAAAACCTATCTAGGCTTTCTAGGTTGTTACTTCGTGACCTAGGCATATAACCCTTACAAATTTGGTATGCTCTGATAGGCCTCAAGTAGGGCTATCTAATACAACAATCAGTTTACATATAGCTATAACCAAAAACGAAGTATACGCGAAAACCTATCTAGGCTATCTAGGTTGTTACTACGTGACCTAGGCATACAACCTTTACAAATTTGGTGTGCTTTGATAGGCCTCGATTAGGGCTATCCAATATAACTATCAGTTTACATATAGCTATAACCAAAGACGAAGTATACGCGCAAAACCTATCCAGGCTACCCAGGTTGTTACTACGTGACCTAGGCTATTCTAGGTCTCAATCTAGTCTAATCCTTGTAGAACTAACTCATCTTTATACGATGACAATAATTTGATACGGCCTAGGTAACCTAGGTAGTCTAGGCGTGCATGGAAAACCTAGAAATCTAGAATTTGTTATAACTTCTAGATGCCTAGGGTTAGGTGAATGAAATTTAAATATGTTATACATATAGGTGAAAATAAGGTAAATACATAGGTTTTAACTTTGTAAAACCTAAAACCTAACTGTAAAAAATAATCCAATTTTAATCTGCTAATATCTACTAAGATATTAGCAGATTATGGTTTTATGAAAATATCAATTAAAAGTAATTAGATTGTAAGTATATCTATCGTAATTATCCAAAACAAGCATTCGCAATGACTTAAAAATGTTAAATTAAAGTACTATCGTCATCTTTAGCGAAATGTTTTGAATATTTACGTAAAACGTAATTGGCTGCGGTAGTTCCGTACCTCCCGTAGCTTAGTACGAGTTGCCGGCCGAAAGTTGCCTGGGTCCGTCGCCAACAACGCCAAAATATAAATTGATATACAGATGGTCTAGACCCTGAGAAAGAACATAGGCTAATTTCAATTTCTATAGTTAGGATAACACATAGGCCATATTTTATAAAGTTTAACGCGGGTAAGACACACACACAGCTAGTTAAACATAAAAAAGAAACTTACTTACATCAGTTCATATTAGATAAGTATGTGAAAAATCCTCAGAAAATGTAACATCAGTTACATTTTCTGAGGATGTAAGTATAAGGGGCATTATAACCATATCTTTTTCTATTAAAGTCTATAGAGAAAGGTATATAATTATGTACTCTGGCAGAGGGTCTAGGCACGTCAAGTTCAACTGACCTACTAAATCTTGACAGTCTATGGATTGGTTTATAATTTTGAACAGGAAAGTCAAACCCAAGAAGTCCCTACGCCAACGTAATGATTTCATCTTGAAGTGGTTCAGTAATAGTATTGAAGACCACTCCATTACACACGTATGAAGGTAACTGTAAAACAGCTTTGTTTAAAAAAAGTGTTATGGGAATGGCTCCTATTATTTTTAATAAAATACCTAATTGTATTAAGGTTCAACCTTTAGAAGTATTTAAAAAGAGACTCGTCGCCTTATTGCAAAATAATTGTTATTACTCTGTTGAGAATTCTTAAATGATGCTTCTATAAATTAATTTTATATGCTACTGAAGTTATATTAGTTTTAAGGTTATTGTGAGCAAATGTGGCTCATAAATGTTTGTATGCCTAAATAGGCAGAATGTACAAGGATTCCTTATATATCTGTAACACCAATTGTAAACACCTACATTCTCTGCAAATTAATGATTACTTACTTACTTACACTATTAGGTATAGCATTATTGTGTCAATGTTGTAGTGGAGGCTCATCAGGGCGAGGGGAAGAATCAACAACTGGTGAGTGACATCATGTGTGTTGCTATTTATGATGGCGGGAGTTTTTGCCTCATTATATCCTGAAGGGAAGTGAAACTACGGTTTCTAACTCTTTGTTGCGGGATCCAAGTTTGTTGAAGCTATTCCCTGGGACATACCTGAACCTCACCATTCTGTGTTATGTACACTGTTATTTAAAATGCTACATATTAAATTATTTACTTAACATAATATATTTAATACTTTTAATTGTAATTGTTTTTTATATATATTACTAAAACATACTTACAACGAAATTATACAATAACAGAAAAACAAACTATGAAAACCTTATACTTAATATTCCTTAGTCCTTTCTAGGTGAAAAGGCATCTATCTCAGCATTGGCCGTCGCAATATTGCGACAGCGCTGATATTCTGATAGCGCCCGACTGTGGGGTCCACGGATAGGTAACCCACATTACATACTATAACAAATGTAAAAAAGGAAGATAAATCTGCCAACAAACTATTTTGCAGTTTGCATGACATATCAAAATTGCGAAAAGTCGAAAGTCTCGACCAGTGTGTGTCGCCAGTGATGACTTTCGGAACAGAGACATGGTCACTCACTGTAGCCCTTATTAGAAGGTTCAAGGTCACCCAAAGAGCAATGGAGAGGGCTATGCTCGGAGTTTCCCTGTGGGATCGTATCAGAAATGTCGAAATCCGCTGGGGAACCAAAGTCACCGACATAACCTGAAGAATTCCAAAACTGAAATGGCAGTGGGCGGGGCACATTGCTCGTAGAAGCAACGGCCGTTGGGGCAGAAATATTCTCTAGTGGCGACCACGAACTGTAAGACGCAGCGTGGGTAGGCCCCCTAAAAGATGGACCGATGATCTTATGCAGGTCACTGGAAACTAATGACCAGCAATTGTGGAGATCTTTGGAGGAGGCCTTTGTCCAGCTGTGGACGTCTTTCCGCTGATATGATGATGATCAAAATTTTGTTAGTGTGGCTAAACTTTTTTCTGTTCAGTGTCATGTCATTGTGTGCCATTGTTGATCCTGGTTTACAGGGGTCGCATTGGCAGGCAAGACAAAAATGTGTGGATATGTCAGTTTCACGGCCTCACTGGTCTAGCGGTAGCATGTTCACCTGCAGTGAACATGGTCCTAGATTCAAATCCCAAAGTGATCCAGCCAAAAGTCATTTTGGGACTTTTATGTAAAAAGAAATATTTCTCAGTATCAGCCTCAACTCTTGAATTTGGTGGTATTATACCCCGTGCCTCGGAGACCACGTAAAGCTAAGGACTGTACCTGACCTCTTTCCAGTCATGTTGTTACAGACACTTGTACACTATAATATGTCCTGCGCAGTTGGCTAGTCTCTATTTGAAAATGGCCGCCATGGCCGAAAAAATTCGACTAAGAGGACATTATTATATTTATGTTAGCTTGCTGACTTAATTGTTTTAAAATAATTTTGGAAAGAAGTTCCTTATCGCGCGTTGTGAAAGGGGCTAGACGGAAAAAAATCTTACGAAAAGTTGTCACGACACTTTTTGCAGCTGTGCGGCGTGCGCATGTTTCTCTGTCTACCTCTCTCTCTCTCTTATAGAAAGCAAGCCAGATATTTTCATTTCTATTTCGCATTGAACAGTGTGGTGTCGCGACTATTATTTTTGTTGAGTGTATACAGGTTTTTTGTACATCTATACATATAATAAAATCGTAGGAAAGTCAAAACTGTACATTGAATATTATTTTTGAAGGACACTTGGGGCGTGATCTACAAACGACATGGAAGCCAAAAATATAGTTTTTTGAATTTTTGTCTGTATGTATGTCCGGGCTAAACTCAAAAAGTACTGCATGGATTTACTTCAAATTTTGCATGAACATTACTAAGAGGTCGGGTCAACATATAGGCTACACATTATCACGCTATCACCTACGGGGGAGGAGCTGTGATAATTTATAAAGTTTAACGCGGGTAAAACCGCGGGGCACAGCTAGTAATAAATAATAATTTCGTTCCATCCAGGTTTCCATTGACACCTCTCAAGTTTTTATCTAAAATTTATTCTTTCCAGAAACTCGATCATGTCTGGCGCCGCAGCCAGCGCGAGCGGGGGTTCCGGTCCACCTGGCGGTGGAGTGTCTGCCCTCGGCGGCCTCGGGGGTTCTTTAGAAGACAAAGACTGTGACTTGCTCTGTCCAGTCTGCTTCGAACTAATAGATGAGGCATACGTGACACGGTGTGGCCACAGCTTCTGCTATGCGTGCATTGGGAAAGCAGTGGAGCTGCACAGGAGGTGCCCGAAGTGTGGAGCAGCGTTGGCGTCCAGGGATCATATATTCCCCAACTTTTTGCTAAATGAGTTGGTGGCTAGGAGACGGGTAAATATATGAGTTTTCTTGGCTGGTTATTTATTATCTATTTTAAAACTTTTGCACATGAACGGTATTTACGGACTTAATGCCGTAGGCATTCTCTACCAGTCAACCTTGGGGTTATGGAGAGAAAAACAAGGTAGGTGCACTTTAAAGACGTCTTGTGTGGATTATCAGTCTAAAAATATATAATTATGAATAATTACATACAATACATAAATAAAAACTAAAATATATATAATAAATAAATATACCTAGAGAAACGCTAGAAAAGAATGCTATTGAGCTGATTCTGCCAACATTTTTTTTGTAATGTGTTCACGCATTTTCTTTTTAAAAGAAAAACGACTCTTTGCCATCCTGATTTCGTAAGGAAGAGAGTTCCAGAGAAGAATGGATTGAACAAAAAAGGAAGAATGAAGAAAATCAGTACGATGAGGTGGACATTGAAGTAGACGGTTGTGAGAAGAGTGTAGATTTTTGCTATGAAGATATTAAGAAGATTTATTGAGAAGTCAAATAAGAAGGAGAAGAAGGCGAGTCTAATAGAGAAAATAGGGTAGTTAAGGCTCTCAAAGTTCTGCGCTGCCAAATAGGGAACCACGTTACTAACTGGCTACATAATATGATATGTATACATACATACAGAGTGGCTGAGGAGTTGACGTTCAAACGTAAAATTTAGATACTTTATGATAAGGAGTATCCGAAGCACCCCCATTACACCAATTTTTTTATGATCCTTTGAACATTTATGAGTCCTGACCTCAAACCCTAAATCTGAACTTTCGAATAAATTCTAAGTCAGTTCTGCAATGATAAGATAAACCATACTTTTTAGGGTCAGCGCAGACAGAAAGGAGCGTTTTATTAAGGCACTAGAAAATCAACTTTAGAACTATAGGAATAAAGTGCATATATGCTTGAACCTGACAAAATGCTCGCGCAGTCTCGCGCATTATAATGTTCAAGCATACATGCACTTTATTTAAATAAGTTTAAAGTTGATTTTCTACTGCCTTAATAAAATCCTCTCCGCTGCGCTCCTCTCTGTCTGCGCTGGCCCTTAAGGTGTTAGGTTTAACTATGTTAATTAGTTATCACAAAAAAAAACTGAACCAGAAATGTTCAACAGAAAGAGAAAAACAACGATAGCTAATGTTAGGTGAAATTGACGAAAATAATCATTATAAAAATTCCATCTCGAAAATAACTAGGTCCTGGGTTCAAATCCCGGGTCGGGCCAGAAGTGATTTAGGGATATTTCTATAAAAAAAATCTCAGTATCAGCCCGAAGCCTGAGAGTTGGCGGTACTATAAGCGGTGCCTTGGAGAGCAAGTAATGACGCCGGTCCCGTACCTCTTCCCGTGTCGCTAGTCGTGCCATCGGATCATGAGAGTGATGGAACAGAAAGTGCTCCTGTGTTTGCGCACACACTTGTGCACTATAATATGTCTGCGCAGATGGTTCGTCTCCATGGAGACTAGGGGGCTATCGGCTAAGTCGCCGAACATCTCAATTAAGTTTAAAAATAACTTAATCAATCGTTAAATCGGCCCCCATGAGCACATGTGACGTCATTAATTTGAACGCTGATCACTATCATGATGTTCGGCGACTTCCGGTAGCCGCAATGGCAGCCGTGGCCGAAATTCGGCTAGGAGGACATTATTATTATTTTGTACAGGTGCGGAGTAGAGCGGAAACGCCAGCAGTTCCGCGTGGTCCTGAACGTGTCCGTGCCCTTGTAGCCGCTGAAGCGCGACGCTTGCCGCTCGCCGACGTGGACGCTATGCTGGAACTCCTCACCCGACGCAAGCGGCTGTTGGAGGCGGAGTGCGCTGCAGCCCATCATAGATTGCTGTACGAGTTTCTAGCGCAACTACATAGGCATAGGACGCAGCAACTCGAGCAGCTAGCGAGAGAAGGTAACTTTAGGATGTATAACTTTATGTATTGCCTAGTCTCCTTGTACTTGAGTCAGACTATGGTGTGCCATAAGGTTGTTCAGTCTGTATGCTCACAAAAGAACAGGCAGAGCAGCTAGCGAGAGAAGGTAACTTTAGGAAATACAGCCTCTATGTATTGCCTAGTCTCCGTCAGACTGGTGTGCCACAAGGTGGTTCAGTCTGTATGCTTACAAGAGAACAGGCGTTTAGAGCAGCTAGCGAGAGAAGGTAACTTTCGAAATACAGCCTCTATGCATTGTCTAGTCTCCTGGCACTTGAGTCAGACGATGGCGTGCCACAAGGCTGTTCAGTCTGTATGCTTACAAGAGAACATGCGTTTAGAGCAGCTAGCGAGAGAAGGTAACTATAGGATATCTCCTATGTATTTCCTAGTCTCCTGGTACTTGAGTCAGACTATGGTGTGCCACAAGGCTGTACAGTCTGTATGCTTACAAGAGAACATGCGTTTTTCGACACTTCCTGCAATCTCTTTGCATGTCTTAGTCTCCTGGTACTTTATGCAAAGTTGCGAGATGCGAGAGAAGGTCTTTTTGCCATTTTCTATTAGCTCTTTTGATATTCTTGTCCCCTGGTACATCCACCTTACATTTTTGTCTCTTCTTATTGTCTTCTTTTTATCTCTTTGTATATTCTTGTCTCCTGGTATTTCAGTTATCTCCTGTAACTTCTTCCCATGCCTAGTCTCTTAGTACTCTATGGCATATCTAGTCTCCTGGTAGTTGATGGCATGGCATACTATAATGTTGTCTGCTATTACTTCATTGATCTCCTATACCTTTCCATATCTAGCCACCTAATACTCTATAGCATGGCATGCTGTTATATTGTCTGCTAGTAATTCATTGATCCCCTGTAACTTCTTCCGATATCTAGTCTCCTGGTATTCAATGTCATGGCATACTTTCATGTTATCTGCTGGTATTTCAGTGATCTCCTGTATCTTCTTCCTATTTCTAGTCTCCTGGTAATCTATAGCATGGAATGCTGATATACTGTCTGCCTGTACTTCATTCCCTGTAACTTCTTCCGATATTAAGTCGCCTGGTAGTTAATGGCATGGCATACTTTAATGTCATCTGCTGTTACTTCGTTCCTATATCTAGTTCCCTGGTACTTGATGGCTATGATATGATACTTGTTGTTTCAGTGATCCCCTGTAACTTCTTCCTATATACTTTCTCCCGTTACACGATGGCATGGCATACTTTTATGTCGTCTGCTGGTATTTCAGTGATCGCCTGTAACTTCTTTCTATATCTAGTCTTCTGATAGTCGATGGCATGGCAAGCTATTATGTTGCCTGCTGCTACTTCTCTGAGCTCCTATAGCTCCTATATCTAGTCTCCTAGTACTCGATGGCATGGCATGCTGTTATATTGTCTGCTGGTAATTCAGTGACCTCCTGTAACTGCTCCCTATATCTAGTCGCCTGGTAGTGCTGGCACTGACCCCGGACACGTTGCAGCGTCGCTGGTGCGGCGCGACATGGACACGGTGGCGGGCACGCTGGCCTCGCTGCGGCACGGCGCGCAGGGCCTGGCGCGGCTGGCGGAGGGCGAGGCGCCGGGCGCGGACGACGCGGCGCCCGACGCGCTGCGGGCGCTGCGCCGCGAGCTCACGGACCTGGCCAGCTCCGTGGGCGACGCCGCGGCGCACGCCGACGGTAATTATAATAATACACACAACCTACTAAATACAATAGAAACATCTATAGCCGCACGTAAAACAGATTTCTGGCGTGGCGACGCATGCCGTGGTTTTTTTTTCTGTTTTTTTTTTGTTCCTATCACAACATGTTCTTTTCGACTTCGACTTCTACTTGGACTTCGACTCGACTTCGACTTTGACTTCGACTGCGACTTATACTTGGACTTCGACGGCGACTTATACTTCGACTTCGACTGCGACTTATACTTCGACTTCGACATGACTTCGACTTTGACTTCCACTGCGACTTCGACATCGACTTCGACTTCGACTGCCACTTATACTTCGACTTTGACTTCCACTGCGACTTCGACATCGACTTCGACATCGACTTCGACTTATACTTCGACTTCGACTTCGACTGCGACTTATACTTCGACTTCGACTTCTGCATATTACTTTTACAAAATAATGTCGATGTTTCACATCTGCCAGGCGCCCCGTGACGGCTCACATTTTTTTTTACAGACTAACAATCAAAAAATATTACCAATTCTGGCTTGTTCAGCACAACTCAGCACTAATTCCCTTGGTTAACACTTGGCTTTGACCCGTGTTCTCCTTACGATACCGGTGAAGACCGAGGAACTAAAAAGCAAAACAAGATTAATAATAACACCTACTATTCTTGATTCTCCTTTTTCTCCTTCTTATTTAACAACTTACTTTCAGTATCTCTGCAGTCATCATTACAGCTTAAATACGTCCACTGCTGGACAAGCCTCCCTCAAGAATCATCTTGAGGGGATATGCCATAATCGCCACGCTTGGCAGGCGGGTTGGCGATCGCAGTATGATGGTCGTAGTACTCAGAAGGAAGCTGCTTCCCGTCCTCTGGTAGATATTCCCTCGGGTCGACTTCTACGCCCCCCACGGGATGAGATGGGGTGATGATATTCTGATTCTGATATTTGTCGCCGTCACCACACAGCAGTGTCGCCGTCACCACACAGCAGTATCTGTCTCTGCAGTAACCACAATAAAAATCTCCGCTCAACTCATAATCGTTTCCTTCAATGTCCTTCTCATCGTTGTCTTTCTCCACTCTTTCTTTATTCAGTCTATTCTCCTGTGGAATGCACTGCCATTGGAAGTCAGGATGGCCAAGGTCACACATGGAGAACGAGGTCCTGGTTTCAAATCCCGGGTTGGGCCAAAAGTAATTTTGGGACTTTTCTGTAAAAAGAATAGTTTCTCAGCATCAGCCCGAAGTCTGGGAGTTGGCTGTATTATACTCCCGTGCTTCGGAGTGCACGTGAAGCCGTCGGTTCTGTACGTGACCTCTTTCCGGTCGTGTCGCTCGGCATCACATCGGAACGTGACAGTGATGGGCAGAAAGTGCTCCGGTGTTTACGCACACACTTGTGCACTATAATATGTCCCGCGCAGATGGTTAATCTCTATTAAGACTGGCCACCGTGGCCGAAATTAGGCTAAGAGGACATTATTATTAGTTTGGTGTTAGGCACTCGTGTTTTTTTTTAAATTCCGTTTTACGGCTCTGGCTTTTTCGGTCTTATGAGCCTTCAGTAAATATATTTTTATTTCATTTATTTTCGTCATTAAGTCAACGTCAAGTAAAGTCCGTCACAGTTAAGTCATACATAGTCCTTGTCCTACCCCAGTAAAGCAGTAGATACTTTACAGAGGCTTATATGGAGTTTTAGATTCAACACAGAAAATCGCAATTCACGGCAATATGGCACTTTCCTCCACTTGTGTATGTTGTCGAAGATGCTATGTCTAAAAATCTACCTATAATCTAATCTATGTCTAATAATCATATTAACACATAAAAACTCCAATTTACACCAGTTTATAAAAATGAAACAATGCCCCTATATATAGGGGATGTTACCTACGGGTACGGCTGATGGAGATGATCAATCATCTCCATCAGCCGTACCCGTAGGTGGACTGGAATTTGGAAAACTGTTGTTTTATTGCTATAATAGATTTAGTCTAAATCGCGGTTTGCTGTCTGACAGTGCACTAGTCGCGGTACGATGCGCGACCTAAGTTATTGCTTAATGTGCTGTGCACTTCGGTGTTCGGTCGAATTGACTCGAACAGCCCCGATGCGTCTTTTTCCGCGTTGGCGCCAAATCTCCTAGGCTCATGTTCATTAGTCAGTGTGTCCTGGTCTCACTGGTGCCGCATGTGTCCCCAGGGGGCAGCCTGGCGGGCGGCTCGGAGGAGGAGAGCTTCGCGGGCGGCGCGGGCGGCGGGGGCGACGCGCTGGCGGCGCGCTGGCGCCGGCTGCACGCGCACTTCGACGACTTCGTGCAGGTGAGGCCGGCACCTGCTGCCTAGTGGTTAGAGGCCCGACTGCTAAGCCATAGGTCGTGGGTACGATTCCCGCGAACGACAAATCCTTCTGTAATATAATATCATAATAATTTATTTCATTCAAAGGTTACAAATACTCATAAATTGTATTACCTCAAGTAATCCTAACTAATATTATAAATGCGAAAGTAACTCTGTCTGTCTGTCTGTTTGTTACTCTTTCACGCCAAAACTACTGAACGGATTTGAATGAAATTTGGTATACAGATGGTCTAGACCCTGAGAAAGAAAATAGACTCATTTTTATAGTTAGGATAACACCATATTATAGGCCATATTTTATAAAGTTTAACGCGGGTAACGCGGGGCACAGCTAGTTATAGAATAATTATAATTCACAGGGTCTGTTTCAGAATGTACGAATAAAGTATCAGATAGGTAGCTAACTAATAAATAAACTATAATAATAATAATAATATCTGGGGACAATGTCACACAGATCATCCTAGCCCCAAACTAAGCAAAGCTTGTACTATGGGTACCAGGCGACGATATATGTACTTATATAGATAGATAAATACTTAAATACATAGAAAACATCCATGACTCAGAAACAAATATTCGTGCTCATCACACAAATATTTGCACTTACCGGGATTCGAACCCAGGACCACCAGCTTCGTAGGCAGGATCACTACCAACTAGGCTACGGTGACCGTCAATTTCGATTCGAAATCGAATGACAGCTGTCAAATGAGTTATTCATCAGTTAAATTTGCTATCTGAAGCTTGATCTGTCTGACCGATAGTTTACTTGGCAGTTTATTTACCAGTTAGTACTATTAATTGTTTGTGAAAAGCAAACGATGTCTTTATTCGATAGATAAGTTGCAAGTAGCTTATTCGGGACTTTATCTGGACATTGTGAAACAGACCCTAAACTAATCAAAATATAATGTAATAAAATAAATGAACATAATAAATCTTATAAAATAACAACAATATAAAAATCGGTTTCTAACCAATTTTGATTGACTGTCTTTATTTGTGTTGGATTTTATTATTTATACAGGGTTACTGGTAACTCGACGTATTCCTTGCAGGACGTCATAGTAGGGCTAAAATGCAACAAATTAAGCCACCAAATGTTCTACCGAAATTCAGTAGTTTTTGAGTTAGTTCGATTTTTAGAGTTTTTATGAATAATCCCAGATTAAATCATTTGAAACCAATTTAAAAATTATTTACGGCGCGACAGTACAGAAATTTTAAGTTATTATCGTAGTTGATGCCGTAGCAGATCTTTGTTAATAATTAAAAGTTCAAAAATGCCTTAAACCTTGGCAAATATCACTAATCAAACATTTTTTTTTTGTAATTTTTGTTGTTACTCCATACAAATTGTTGTCTAGTGCAAAAATAAAATACTACGCCTGATGTACAAATTACTAGGAAAATATCCTTGTCTTATCAGCTATTCAGAAAGGTATGATTGTCAATACTTTTGCATGTATGACAGGGTAGAGAAGAGTTTTATGGGGAGCAGGTAAAATTGTGAGACAATCAACATTTTGTTTGTTATTCGTAGAATTCGTAGTTTTACCTGAGCTTGAACTCCAAACACACGGTAAGCTTTGTGATTGGTTACTATTGTTCTCTCGGCATGACTCGGGGTGCGATTTTCTGGTCGTCAGCGTTAGTCAGTCTCAACTCTACGTCGCGCAAGCTCGTGTTTTGTTATCTGGCTATCCCTATCGCGTATCTTGCTCTCGTGCTGTGCTGTGCCTTCATAAGTGCTGACTATGGCTGCATATTCTAATCCTGAATACGCTGACATAATTTACTGTTACGGACTTTGTGACGGTAACGCTGCTGAAGCGCGGAGAGAATATGGACTTCGCTTTCCCAACCGCCGACTCCCACACGTTAGTGTCTTCGGATCGACTTATCGGCGAATATCTGAAACTGGCAGCGTCCAAAGAACCAGGCAAATTGACACTGGTCGTTCCCGGAGATACACGGCTGACGACGAAGAGCTGATTCTTCAACGTTTTATTGACGACCCCAACATATCGACAAACATCGTAGCGCGTGAGCTTGGTATGTCACAGTGGAAAGTCTGGTCTGTAGTTCACTTGTCAGGCCGACATCCATATCACTACCAACCAGTCCAGTCATTAGAAGAGGGAGATCCGCCGAGACGGCTTGAATTTTGTCGTTTCATGCTGAATGCCGACGCCGAAGGCGAAAACTTTTTAAAAAACATTCTGTGGACCGATGAGTCATGTTTTGACCGTGATGGTATCACAAACTACCACAACTTACATTACTGGGCACCGAAAGCAGAAGCAAACCCTAAAAAACTGAAACCAACCGCATCCCAGCGTAGGTTCTCGCTTAATGTTTGGATGGGTATTATCGACGACAAATTGATCGGCCCACATTTTTTACCCCGAACACTAAATGGGGAACTTTATGAAGATTTCCTTAGAAATCATTTAACACCACTGCTCGCGGATGTACCGGAAGAAAGAAGAGCAAACATGATTTATCAACATGACGGATGTCCAGCCCACTTCCGAATCACAATTCGACAATTGCTGGATGAAAACTATCCAAACCGATGGATAGGGCGCGGTGGGCCGATTCCGTGGCCTGCGCGAAGCCCTGATCTGACGCCCCTAGACTTTTACGTCTGGGGTCATATGAAAGACCTAGTTTATGTGACCCCAGTAAATTCAATTGAAGAACTAAGGGAGAGAATAACAGATGCGGCGGACCAGATGAGGGCAACAATCACATCAAGAATCACAAAAACTGAAATGAGGAAGCGAATAAGAACATGTATTCGAAACCGAGGGCAGCACATCGAACAAGACGTGTGAAATGTATGTCATAAAAGTAATTAAATTGAAATTTATTAAAAATAATAATAACATTCACGAAATTGTTTTATTTGATTTTCCGAATAATCACCTTTTTGTGAGACGCACGTCTTCCTGTACTAAATCAAAAACGATTTTCATAATGTAGTCCATGACTTTGTATTAACATTCATACCTTTTTGGATAGCTGATAAGATAAGGATATTTTCCTAGTAATTTGTACATCAGGCGTAGTATTTTATTTTTGCACTAGACAACAATTTGTATGGAGTAATAACAAAAATTACAAAAAAAAAAATGTTTGATTAGTGATATTTGCCAAGGTTTAAGGCATTTTTGAACTTTTAATTATTAACAAAGATCTGCTACGGCATCAACTACGATAATAACTTAAAATTTCTGTACTGTCGCGCCGTAAATAATTTTTAAATTGGTTTCAAATGATTTAATCTGGGATTATTCATAAAAACTCTAAAAATCGAACTAACTCAAAAACTACTGAATTTCGGTAGAACATTTGGTGGCTTAATTTGTTGCATTTTAGCCCTACTATGACGTCCTGCAAGGAATACGTCGAGTTACCAGTAACCCTGTATAAGGACAATCGACCTTATTGACGCGTATCGTAATCAGCGCGATTATTTTATTATTGAAGGTCACCGTCCAATCCCAGTAATTGCAAATATTTGTGTGATGAGCACGAATGTTTGTTTCTGAGTCATGGATGTAAGTATCTATCTATCTATATAAGTATGTATATCGTCGTCTGGTTCCCATAGTACAAGTAAGTAAGAAATCATTTATTTGTAAAGAATGTAGGTGTTAACAATTGGTGTTACAGATAAATAACGAATCCTTGTACATTCTGCCTATTTAGGCATACAAACATTTATGAACCACATTTGCTCACAATACCCTTAAAACTAATACAACGTCAGTAGCATAAAAAAATAATTTATAGAAGCATCATTTAAGTATTCTCGAACTGAGTAATAACAATTATTTTGCAATAAGGTGGTGAGTCTCTTTTTAAAAACTTTTAATGGTTGAACCTTAATACAATTAGGTATTTTATTAAAAATAACAGGAGCCATTCCCATAACACTTTTTTTAAACAAAGCTGTTTTACAGTTACCTTCGTACAATAGGTTTTGGTACTGTGACCTCATAGAGACTGTACGATATCGAGCTTCTTTTAAAGATTTAAATAGTTGAGGACTGGTTTTAACAAATATTGCCATTTCTAAAATATAAATACATGGGAATGTTAACAATTTATGTTCTCTGAAAACTGGGACACAACTGTCTGTGACCTTAATATTGAACATTGAACGTATGCAGCGTTTTTGAGCACGAAAGATATCCTCTCTATAAGTACAATTGCCCCAAAAAAATAATCCCAAATCTTAGTATCGAGACCACCAAGCCCTGATAGGCTACTAGTACTGTCTTAATATTTACTTTTTTCGAAAGGTTATACAATGCATAAGCAGATGTACTTAGTTTCTTACATACACACATCAACAAAGTCTAGGGATACGTTATTTTGAAATCAAACATGGCTTTATTGTTTAAAACCTATTTAGTTTCCTTAAAAAGTTTATTTACAGATTTAAACCTTGTCTATTCTTTATTCAAAATTTAAAAATTAAAATGAGAAACAAATGAAAACACCCAAAGCACAGCGCAATCTTGAGTTGTATCTAATTTCAAGAAGTTGCATTAAAATTTTTTTTGCGTGTTAATTGAAGAAAACCTGATAAATTGTTTTATTTTCTTTTCTCAATTGGTTGTGTAAGCTTTTTAGCGTCATGCCACGCCATCATTTGAGTCGAGATGAAATGTTACGGGCAGTTGGCATGTTACAAAACGGTGCTATTCAACGCGTCGTTGCTGAGTCTCTGGGCACAAGCCAAAATGTGGTATCCAGGCTGTGGTCACGTTATCGCGCTACTGGAGATGTGGCAGAACGGCACACAGGTAGATATCGTGTTACCACTCAGAGACAGGATCAATTTCTCCAAATGACCGCCAGAAGACTACCCAATATCACAGCGATGCAACTAGTGCAAAGGCTCCAGGAGGGTCAGCAGCTGCTGGTGAGCGACCAAACCGTGCGAAGGAGGCTGCATGAAGTTGGTCTTCATGCTCGCAGACCGCTACGAGTCCCAGCGCTGCGACGTGGCAATCGCGGTAGGCGACTTTTATGGGCTCAAGAACATTTGACATGGAGTGATCAACAATGGTCATTGGTGCTGTTCACTGATGAGTCCCGCTATGGATTTCATCCAGATTCGAGACGAACACGCGTTTGGAGAACTCCAGGCAGGGTCAGCCGTCTCCGACATCCACAGGAGGTCCACTCTTACCAAGGCGGGACAATTATGGTGTGGGCAGGAATACGAATCGGCGGACGAACCCAACTCATTTGGATTCAGGGCAGCATGACTGCCCATAGATACCGTGAGGAGGTAGTAGAACGTGTCATTGTCCCGCTCAGGGCCCTAACGGGGCAAGAATTTCAGCTCATGCATGACAATGCACCTTCCCATACAGCGCGGCTGGTGAGGGCCGCCCTTCGAGAACACGATGTTCAGGTATTAGATTGGCCTCCACAGTCGCCAGACTTAAACCCAATTGAACACGCCTGGGACATGTTACAGCGAAGAGCATTGAGGGATTTTCCGCCCAACTTGACAACAGAAGAACAACTTTTCGAACATTTAAAAAGAACTTGGGACTGCATACCCCAGCAAGACATTGACACCTTAATTTTAAGTATGGAAAATCGTTGCCGCTGTGTGATTAATGTTAGAGGAGGAAATACCGATTACTGATTATCAGATTTGGTAAGATTTTTATTCATTTAATTCGATTGAATAATTTTATAAGAATAAAATGTTTTTGTTCACTCAGTAATTTTCTATGGCTTAATTAATTTAAGACTTTTATTAATTAGAAAAACAAAATCGCATCGTGTTGTTAATGTTTAAATATCGGCCATGAAATTATCTTTAATTCTTCCATTTACAGTCATAACAAAATGTTTATAGTTTTCTAGATAATCAATGAAATGTTCAATATCCCTAGATTGTGTTGATGTGTGTATTGTTTCAGCTTGAGCTTTCCATGTTAATTGGCTGTCTAATGTAATACCTAAAAATTTAGCGACTTCAACTCTTTCAATGGTTTGACTATTATAATTTATATTTAAGTTTCCAATACGCAGTCTTTGGTAGAAGTGCATTATATTTGTTTTGTTTAAGTTAATTAGTAAGTTATTATGATTTAACCAGTTAATTAGTACTTTCAGTGTATCGTTTACGTCGTTTTCGTACAGCTGTTTGTCATGGCATTTTATTAATGCTGTACTATCGTCCGCGTATAAAACCATTGGGTGATGGCTTTGGCGAGGGAGATCATTAATATACAGCAGAAATAAAAGTGGCCCCAGGACACTGCCCTGCGGAACTCCGAATTTTATTTCTCTCGAGGTAGATTTATACGTTTGTTCAATTCTAGTTTTAGTACAAACCCTCGTTATTTCTGTGATTTGCTTACGACCGCTGATATACGACTTGATCAAATCTAAGGCATTACCGCGTATTCCGTAAGCATAAAGCTTTTCAAATAATAGAAAAGCTTTCGACATATCGGTGAAAATTGCACATATAGGAATTTTATTATCAACATTTTTCATTACTGTAACTAGTAAATCATATATAGCCATATTTATATTTTTATTTTTCATGAAACCGTTTTGTTCTTTACAAAGAATATTAAATTTGATAGAAAAGTTAAAAATGATTTCATATATGATTTTTTCTATTATTTTGGAGAAAACGGGAATCAATGCAATTGGCCTATAATTGGTCATATCATCCTTCGTGTTCTTTTTATGTAGTGGTTTTATAACAGTCATTTTTAAATTCTCGGGAAATATACCTGCAGTTATACTATTATTTATGATATGGGTTAGTGGGCCAGCTATTATATGAGAGACAAATTTTATCACTTCAGTTGATATGCCATCAAATCCAAGGCTCTTTTTAGATTTTAAGTGGTGTATAGTTTTAATTACATCCTGCGGTACAATAGGTGATATAAATATTGAATGTGGATTGTATTCAATTCTTTTGACGTTTAAAGTTTTATTATTTGGTATTTGGCCTATTTGATCAATAAAATAGTTGTTAAACGAATCTGCTATTTCTTTTGGGTCATTTATTGTTAAATCTTGTTTTTTTATTCGTATAATAGGTTCACTTATTTTTTTGCTATTATTTATTATTTGCCAAGACGTCTTAGTTTTATTTTTTGAATTGTTTATTAAATGATTATTTTGGGCCTTTTGTGTTAATTTAACGATTTTTTTAAACCTTTTAGTATAATTTTTGAAAGTTTCTTTATTTTCAACAGTTGGTTTTAGTCTCATTTGCCATAATAAATAGCGTTGTCTCTTGCTACACATTCGAATACCTTTTGATACCCATTTAATTTTATTTTCTGATCTAACAGTTACTGTTTTGTAGGGGAAGCATAAATTGTACAGTAAAAGAAATATGTCGAGGAAGTTGTTATATGCTGAGTTTGGGTCTGGTGTATTGTATACATCTGAAAAAGTTAGATTTTTGAGGTGGCCACTGAATTTAACTAGGTTTTCTTTGGATATGTCTCTTATTCTTTTACGCCAGGATTTTATGTTTGAATATTTACGAACTGGGATTTTTAATATTTGTGCGGTGTGGTCTGATAATGCTAGTTCTATAATTTCATATTCGCATTTCTGACGCATATTGTGAGCGAAATTGTCTAAACATGTTTTACTACTAAGCCTTGTCGCCTGCATAATCTCTAATTTTAGGTTATAGCTCAAAAGCAATGATTCGAATTCTATTGATAATTTATTCCGTTTCAGTGTGTCAATATTAAAGTCACCACATAGTATCACAGTATTTTTGTGATTATTGGACACTTTTTTTAAAATAACATCTAGGTTCTCATAAAAAATTTTTTTCTTTGCTTAGTTTGGGGCTAGGATGATCTGTGTGACATTGTCCCTATATATTATTGTTATTATTTGTTCTGTGACTGAGTGTAATTTATCTATAACATGCAATGATGTTATAAGTAAAAGGTGTAGATAGGTTTCCAACACAACATTTGATCTTCAAAAACGGCACACCAACGCACACATAAATAACTTAATATTGCAATATCACACTACATTACGATTAGACGTCAAAGTAAGATGGCATGATTCAATAATCGTGAGCGAAAACGAGACAAATGTAATTTGCTATAGTGCGTCGTCGACACTAGCGACGCGATACTGACTGAAGTAAATTCTGGCTAATTAGCCACATTTCAACGTGCCGCTCCCGGAGCGCTTTTAACCTATCTACACCTTTTTACTTATAACATCATTGATAACATGTATGTATTTATGACGGGCTGGTTGGCGTGGTTGGTAAAAGACTGCCTTTCACGCCGCAGGTCGTAAGTTCGAGTCCCACCCAGTACAAATATTTGTGTGCATGGTCATGTCCGTTTGTCCTGAGCCTGGATGTAATTATCAACGACGACTAATATTGTTAAGTAGTGTACAAGATAAAGTTTTAATGTTTCTCATAGTTAAGTGAACTACTGTAATATTCTTTCTGAGAAATAATAATATCTTGGAACATTATTTACACATGGACATCTGACCCCAAACTAAGCAGAGCCTGTACTATGGAAACCAGATAATTGATATACAACATATACTACTTTTCTTTTGTAAATACATACTTATATAATATAATTACACCCAGACACAGGACAAACATGTTCATGCACACAAATATCTGTCCTGAGTGGGAATCGAACCCACGACCTTCGGCGTGAAAAGCAAGCATTTGCCAACCACGCCACCAGGCCAAATAGAATTCTTCTTTAAACCGAACCGCGTACACATGGCTACATATCAAGCTACACATTTCCAGTATAAGCTGATCTCGCGTTGTATAGGATTTCCATACATTGACAGGTCAGCTTATATTGAAGAAAAAAAGAAAGAAAAAGAAAATAAATTTATTCATTAAACTGACTCGGATAATAATAATAATATATATATAAAGGTACACAAACAGAAGTCCTTAATTGTTGTCTGTGCGAGTCCGAATTGTCCCATCTCAGCACTAGCTGCAACATTAACAGTTGCAGCGCTGGTTTTATGATGGAACCATGTAAAATAACTCACGGACAATTGATGTGCCAGTACAGCTCGCAGTTACTACTTTAGAGTTCCTGGACACCAATAATATAACTTATAGCTAATTTAAAAAATAAATGTATGGAAAAACAAATTTTAAAAATAAAATATTCATAAGATGTTTATCAAATATTGGAGATGTATAGCTTGATATGTAGCCGTGCGTACCTCTCTCATCATTTACTAATATGTAACTGGCCATTAGCGCGTCCATTGACAATTATTAGTTTCTCCGCAACGAGATGTAATAGACATGTTTGTTTATATTCCAGTGCTATTTCGCGCATCGCGCCGACGAACTTTACTTCCCCGGCTCGGGTGGCGCTACCCCCGCGCCCCCCACCTACACCTCCGCGGACTCTTGCACGCCCGGTAGCACATCCAATAAGGTAACTCATCTTATCTATACATATAATAGGACAGGTCAGAAGCACCCTAAACCGGCGAGCATGTATGAAGAATATAATGACAGTAATCGAGGCAAAAGACGTGTGCAAAGATCGTGACAAATGGAAATCCGTTGTCTCTGCCTACCCCTCTAGGAAACAGGCGTGAGTCTATGTATAATAAAATCGTAGGAAAGTCGAAACTGTACATTGAATATTTTTTTAAAAGGATACTTGGGGCGTGATCTACTATCGATATCGAAGCCTAAAATATAGTTTTTAGAATTTTTGTCTGTTTGTCTGTATGTATGTCCGGGCTAAACTCAATAAGTACTGCATGGATTTACTTCAAATTTTGCATGAATATCACTAAGAGGTCGTGTCAACATATAGGCTACATATTATCACGCTATCACCTACTGGGGAGGAGATGTGATAATTTATAAAATTTAACGCGGTTAAAACCGCGGGGCTCAGCTAGTATACAATATTTTCATGGTTAATTATTTTTTAAACGATTTAAAAAAGAAACAGGACGTCATTTTGACTGTTTTATATATGTAATCTCCGTTGATGTAAACGGATTTTAATAATTCTTTTTTTTTGATACTGCTAGCTGCGCCCCGCGGTTTTACCCGCGTTAAACTGAATGAATGATCACAGCTCCTCCCCCGTAGGTGATAGAGTGATAATATGTAGCCTATATGTTGACCCGACCTCTCAGTAATATTCATGCAAAATTTGAAGTAAATCTATGCAGTACTTTTTGAGTTTAGCCTGGACATACATACAGACAAACAGACAAAAATTCTAAAAACTATATTTTTGGCTTCGATATCGACTATAGATCACGCCTCAAATATCCTTTAAAAAAAACTTCAATGTACAGTTTTGACTTTCATACGATTTTATTATATGTATAGATAGAATGTTTTCGTTGCTGACTGAACGAACGCCTTTCGAAAAATGTGTCGAAAGAGACAGAGCTGTACTGTTGAAACTTGGTAAGTAGATGTATTCGTGAACCGCATTAAGATTTTTACACAAAAATAGAAAATAATGGAAAAACAATAATTTTGGGGGTTTCCCATACATAGAACTGAATTACAAAAAAAAAAAATCATCGTACCCATACACGTTGGATATCTATGGATAGGTCTTCAAAAATGATATTGAGGTTTCTAATATCATTTTTTTCTAAACTGAACAGTTTGCGCGAGAGACACTTCCAAAGTGGTAAAATGAGTGTCCCCCCCCCCCTCCCCCCCTGTAACTTCTATACTAAGAGAATTATAACTAACAACGAAAATTGGTTTGAACGAGATCTAGCAAGTAGTTTTTTTTAATATGTCATAAATCGTGAACCGCAATTTGCTTTCATTTAAATCAACTGAAATACTTGCTGCTACGGAACCCTTCATGGGCGAGTCCGAATTGCACTTGGCTGGTTTATGTATAAAACAGCGCTCATATCTCGCTTAAATTTTGCTAGTGCTAAGCGCTACTCAGCTTTTTTGATACCGTTAATACTCGCCTAGAAGTCTTTCACTGCTTCGCCGGAAATTATAGGTGATCGAAGCCCTAGGTCATGTGTATGGTGACTATATCTAAAGCCTACGAGCTCGGTAGAATTTTACATCCAGGTCCTATATTATGTGTGTTGAACTGTTCAGGTGGAAGCGGACGTGGTGCCGCAGGCCCCCCAACGGGCCCCCACGGGGGACCAGCGCGCGCCCGACCCGCCCCCCGAGCCGCCCGGACCCCCGGGGCCCCGTGACTCGCAACCCACTCCACTGGGGGACGTGTCTCCGTCGGATCAGGCTATAGAGTCCTGTGTAACTAGAGGAGGTTAGTGTAATACACCGCTATAGTACACACGGCTACACATCAACCTATTCATTTCCAGTATAACCTGATCTCGCGTTGTGTAGAATTTCCATGGAGCTATTACAAAGAGGAGACGGCCTAAGCAACTGAGCACTGTGATTTTCAACTAAGTCCTGACGTCATCTTGTAGGCGTGGCCTAAGTCAATGTATTGTTGGCGTTCGTCCTGTGCACAACTACGTCACGTTCACAATTTACAGCTATATTTGCGCTAGAAGATAAAAATAATGAAGTGTTGTGTTTTATCTTGTAAAAACTACTCGGACAGACGTTCTAATGCTATGGATGGCATCAAATTTCATTTGTAAGTAATTTTATTCGATTTTTTATCAAAATAGTTCTAGAAAATTCCCTTAACGTCGGCGTTTCGAAACATAATTCTAAACGACATAAGATGGCGATACTTGGGGTCATGGGAATAAAAAATATTTAGGTATTCAGTACTATCATAATCTAATAATCGTATGTACTGAAATTTGTTTTACATTCATTCGTAAAACCCCTTTAATGGCCAAAATACATTTTTGTAGCTTTTAATATAATTTAAAAAAAAGCCGCCATCTATCCAACAAATATGAACATAACAAAAACAGGGCCGTAATTAGGATCCAGTTATTTTACCTAATGTCCCGCAGCTGTATCATAAATAGAAAGTACTTAAACATGGAATGCACTGCACAAAAAAAATACAATCTCCTATAAATTAAATATTCTATGTACAGTAATTTAATTAAAGTACCTACTTCCCTTCATTAGTATGCTCGTTGTTTACTTAATTTAAATTAAGTACTTCAAGCCTACCTAGTTTATTTAGTCAAATTTTAACATTATGAATGTTATAGATTGCCATCTGAAGATAACCTTAGACAAAAATGGATAGCAAAAATTAACAGACAAGACTGGTCTCCCTCTAAATATACAAAAATTTGTTCTTGCCATTTTAACGATGAAGACTTCGTAGTAACAAAAAAAGGCCTTAGAAAATTAAAGAAGGGAACTTTACCTTGTTTAAAACTGGATATATCGGTTCGTAACAATGCATTTTTTTACCCATAAAATATTTGTGGCCTCCACATATATAAATATATATTTTAATCTCAACTTATATATTTACCTATTATATTATTCTTATTTATTTCCATTTATACATTTCAATAATTACACTATATAATGCATTATTCATATAATTTAATATATATTATAACTATATACATAAATACACTACATACATGCCTTACACAATATGTAATAATATATATTTCATATTGACACAAACATTCACATCGCGTCGTATGAGTATCGTACGATGTAAATACGGAAAGTGCATTTACCTATTCGTACGGCGTGAATGGATGATAAAGAATTAGCGGGGATCGGCGCGTGCGCCGACCGGTAGTGCAGTTGCATTTTTGCTGCACTTCGTGCTTCCCGCGTCACTCGATTCTATCGCAATAGCTACCGCTTACCGCGTGTCTGTTAGTGTTGAAAGTATTTATTTTCCTACTTACTTTCTTTCTTATTCTCTTCTGAACTTTTCTATGGACTATCGCTTGTGTGTATTGTGTGTGACTATTAAACTTTCTTCTGTGTTACGTTATTGTGGATATTTATTTGAACCAAGCCCGAAACAAAGGAGGTACCTATAAGTGATTTCTTCTACACTACATCACACACTCACCACCTGCCGACCATAACTGGTGACCCCTATAGAGTACGCAACTGTCACCATAACTGGTGACTCCGTACTGGACACGCGGCTACTTTCAAGGAACTACTTCGTGTTTGAACTTTGAACTTTGAACCTAGGACATAACTGGTGACGTACAGTGCGCGTAAATATGAGTGACAACTACGAAAGCAGTGACCAGAGTGAAGGTTCCGTAAAAACCACCACGTCGCGAAATGAGAATGTTACGTCGCGGAAGCCCAAGCCGATGCTTGCTTACACGGACCGACACGACCAGTCGTCCGATCGCCGGAAGGTTACTCTCAAGGTACCTACGTTTTCACCCGAAGATCCGGAGCTGTGGTTTGGACTTTTGGAAAGACAATTCGAAGCATTTAATATCACTGAAGACTCCGTGAAATTCAGCACCGTCGCAAGCAACATTGACATTCATCATGCGAAGGCGGTTACGGACATTATCATGAAGCCTCCCGTGGGGAATAGCTATAATAAAATCAAGGATGAGCTGCTTCGAAGATTGACAGCTTCGAGAGAGACGAAGGTCAAGCAGTTGCTTACGCGAGAAAGGTTGGGCGATAGAAAACCTTCTGAATTCTTGCGACATTTACAAGATTTGGCTGGCCCGTCTGCCGCTGATGACATAGTACGCCAAATATGGAGCAACCAGCTTCCGATTGGTATTCAAACGGTCCTAGCGTCCCAAGTGAAATTGGAATTGGAACAGCTGGCTGAATTGGCAGATCGAGTACACGACCTCACTTCACCACCTATCGTCGCCGAAGCCCATTGTAACCCTACTCCGTGCAATAGTAGCAATGCATCTAATGAGATTGCTGAATTGAAGAAGATGGTGGCTCGCCTAGAGGCTAAACTCGACGAACATACGCGTTCATCATGTCGAACTCAAGATAGATCGAGAAAACAATATCGTCGATCATCTTCACGTCCGAGATCCAGATCGACCTCGAGTTATCGGAAGTATCCAGTGTGCTGGTATCATTCAAAATTTGGTACAAAGGCTAGCAAATGCCTGAAGCCGTGCAATTTCAATGAATCGGAAAAATTCACGGGCAGTCGCTAATGGCGACAGACGATTGCCCTGAAGCTGCAGGTCGCCTGTTCGTTACCGACCGCTCTACGAAAATTAAGTTCCTGGTCGACACTGGCAGTGACTTATGTGTATATCCCCTGTCAGCATTGCGCGAAAGACGATCCAAAACTAATTTTCAATTATGTGCGGCCAACGGAACGGCTATAGATACTTTTGGTTTTATAGATCTTAAGTTAGATTTAGGTTTGCGGCGCAATTTTCCATGGCGCTTCACTGTTGCGGATGTAACAAAAGCCATCATTGGTGTAGATTTTTTAAGCTTCTATAACCTTATTGTTGATGTTCGTAACCAACGACTTATAGATAATACTACTTCTTTATATTCTATTGCTTGTACAACTTATATAAACGTGTGTTTTGTTAAGGTATCATCGGGTGACACGAGGTTTCACGTTTTGCTCAGTAAATTCCCCGAAATAACACGACCGTCCGGAACACCGTCCACTCCAAAACATGACACGGTACACTACATTCGCACCACTCCCGGCCCTCCTGTTTTTTGTACGCCCCGTAGATTAGCTCCTGATAAACTCCAGATAGCGAAAAAAGAATTCGAGCTCATGTTAGCTAATGGCACTGCTCGCCCTTCTGAGAGTTCCTGGGCTTCCCCTCTACATCTGGCGCCTAAAAAGGATAACGGCTGGAGACCATGCGGAGACTATCGCATGCTTAATGCACGTACAATTCCAGACCGCTACCCTTTACGGCATATCCACGACTTTGCCCATTGTATAGCTGGCTGCAAAGTATTTAGCACAATCGACCTAGTCAAGGCCTACAACCAAATACCGGTTCATGAAGCGGATATCCCGAAGACGGCAATCACCACGCCGTTCGGCATGTTCGAGTTTCCCTCCATGACGTTCGGGTTACGTAATGCTGGACAGACTTTCCAGAGATTCGTAGACGAAATGACGAGAGGCCTGGACTTTGTGTATCCATACTGTGATGACTTTTTAGTTTTCTCCAAAGATCACGATATGCATGAAGTTCATCTGAAACAACTATTTCAACGTATGAAGGAATATGGTATCCTGATTAATACATCGAAATGTGTCTTCGGAGTTAGTGAAGTAACATTTCTTGGTTACCATATTTCTGAAAAAGGTACTAAGCCGCTAGAATCTAAGGTGCAGGCTATTAACGACTTTCCAGCCCCAAAAACCGTAAAGCAATTGAGACGATTCTTGGGAATGTTAAATTTCTATAGGCGATTTATACCTAACGCCGCATTAATTCAAGCCCCATTAAACTCTTTACTTGTGGGTTCAGTAAAAGCTTCACAGCCTATTACCTTAACCGGTGACTCACTACATGCATTCGAACAATGCAAACAGAGCCTTGCTAATGCTGCATTACTTGCACACCCAGACTGCGATGCTAAACTTGGTCTTGTTACCGACGCGTCGGATTTCGCAATGGGTGGAGTCTTGCAGCAACTCAAGGACAATCAGTGGGAACCTCTCGCGTTCTTTTCGCGTAAACTAAGTCCCACTCAACAAAAATATTCCCCTTATGACCGCGAGCTCTTAGCCATATACGAATGTATCAAACACTTTCGTCACATGTTGGAAGCTCGACATTTTATCATATTTACTGACCACAAGCCGATTACATTCGCTTTCCATGAGCGGAAAGCTAATTGCTCGCCACGTCAGTACCGTCATTTAGACTATACAGGGTGTCCCAAAACTCAACGTCAAGCCGAAACGGGGTGACAGGATTGATCATAACCATCACGAGAAAAATCTGAAAAAAAATCTATCCCATGCAGTTTAAAAATTATGGGCATTTTAAGAAAAACCTAGAAATTTGATCAAACTGTACCATTTTTCGGTTATTGTGGTTATTCTTTTTTATTTTTGTTCATTTGAACTTTGGAAACGTAATTCTAAATAACATTTCTAGAATCCCAATAAAAAATAATGACACAATTGCCTCAAGTTTCCGAGAATTGAGACTATTTGTTAAACTACGAATTTAAAATTTTCAAGATTCGTCGACTTTGACAGGCCCTCCTATAAAAAAAATGTACTAGAGTGCCTTGGCAAGTGGCATTAAAAGTTGGCGCATTTAATCAG
Organism: Pseudoips prasinana; assembly: GCA_951640165.1. Taxonomy (NCBI): domain Eukaryota; kingdom Metazoa; phylum Arthropoda; class Insecta; order Lepidoptera; family Nolidae; genus Pseudoips; species Pseudoips prasinana. The sequence continues at coordinate 19,399,091 of OX621264.1, read as the reverse complement.
AATTCTAAAATGGTACAATACTTGTTAGTTCCATACAATAGAAAAGAGTAAAAAAATTAAAACCTCAAGTAACCCGATTTTTGCTATCTCATTTTACTCAGTTAAAATGTTTTTAATTCACACAAGCTCTAGGTAGGTTCTTAATTTTAAGACAAAATGATGAGAGAGATGGATAATGGGTATGTTCGCCATGAGTGAGCGAGACAGATAGTGACGCCACTTTTACCAAAGTGAAAAAAAGTTAGTAAAAATAGTAAAATAATTAGGTTTGTTGGAATAAAAGTCAGATGATAGAGAAATAACGTTTTTTATTAAAATAAATGTTCAAATTGTTTACCATCAGCCTCAATACAAGCCCTACATCTTCTTAAAAAAGATCTACTTATTAGTCGGGCATATCTTCGAGAGTTGATCGCCTCAGCTGCTTGAGAAATGCGTTCACGCAGGTCGGCTACGTTCTCAATGGGCTTTGAGTAAACTTTTTCTTTGAGAACTCCCCAATAGAAAAAATCCAGGGGATTTAAATCTGGTGAACGGGCGGGCCACGAGATAGTGCCCGAACGTCCAATCCACCTTCCCGGATATTCCTGGTCAAGGAAATCTCTTACTTGCACTGCGAAATGCGCTGGGCAGCCATCTTGTTGAAACCACATGTCGCGAAGATCTGCTAGTGGTACGTCCACTCATGGCAAACATACCCATTATCCATCTCTCTCATCATTTTGCCTTAAAATTAAGAACCTACCTAGAGCTTGTGCGAATTAAAAACATTTTAACTGAGTAAAATCTGATAGCAAAAATCGGGTTACTTGAGGTTTTAATTTTTTTACTCTTTTCTATTGTATGGAACTAACAAGTATTGTACCATTTTAGAATTCTGATTAAATGCGCCAACTTTTAATGCTACTTGCCAAGGCACTCTAGTACATTTTTTTTATAGGAGGGCCTGTCAAAGTCGACGAATCTTGAAAATTTTAAATTCGTAGTTTAACAAATAGTCTCAATTCTCGGGAACTTAAGGCAATTGTGTCATTATTTTTTATTGGGATTCTAGAAATGTTATTTAGGATTACGTTTCTAAAGTTCAAATGAACAAAAATAAAAAATAATAACCACAATAACCGAAAAATGGTACAGTTTGATCAAATTTCTAGGTTTTTCTTAAAATGCCCATAATTTTCAAACTGCATGGGATAGATTTTTTTTCAGATTTTTCTCGTGATGGTTATGATCAATCCTGTCACCCCGTTTCGGCTTGACGTTGAGTTTTGGGACACCCGGTATATCTCAGTTCACGACGGACATTCGACATATATCAGGGAAAGACAATGTTGTTGCCGATACATTGTCGCGAGTCGATGAACTGCAGATGCCTATAGACTTTGACAGGCTAGCTGAATCACAAGCTTCCGATGAGGAATTGCTTGAATATAACACAGGTAGTGAATTTTCACTCCGCCTGGAGAAATTCAAACTGCTTGGAAGTAATAAAGAACTTTATTGTGATGTGAGCACACCATCACCCCGTCCGTTCATTACCAAAGAGCTAAGAAAGACACTCTTTGACAATCTGCACAGTTACAGCCATCCAGGCGTACAAGCAACCACTAAGCTAATTGCTGAGCGTTATGTGTGGCCTGGTATGCGCAAGGATTGTCGAGAGTGGGCTCGAAAATGTCTGGCCTGCCAACGTGCGAAGGTTAATCGTCACGTATCAGCACCATTAGGTACGTACGATCTCCCTCACGCCAGATTTGCGTTTATCCATGTGGACATTATCGGCCCATTGCCACCTTCACAGGGCTACCGCTATTGCCTTACGGTAGTGGACCGTTTTACCAGGTGGCCTGAAGTTACACCGATGATGGATATGACAGCCGAAACCGTCGGAAAGGCTTTGATATCGTGGATATCCAGATTTGGATGTCCATCGGATATTGTTACGGATCGCGGCCGGCAGTTTGAATCCGCACTTTTCCAATATCTAGGAAAAGTGATAGGATTTAAGCATCGCCGAACAACTGCATACCATCCTGCGTGTAATGGCCTGGTGGAACGGTTCCATCGTCAACTGAAGGCAGCCATAATGTGCCATGCGGATTGCAACTGGGTAGATACGTTACCTTTAGTTCTGTTAGGTATCAGGTCAGCCTATAAGGAGGATATATTGGCTTCATCAGCTGAATTGGTATACGGTGAGCCCCTTCGTCTCCCTGGAGAATTCTTCCAGGCGAGTGCTCCAGACTCAACCGATATAACAGATTTTACCACTCGGTTACGCCACATTGCTGATAAGCTACGTCCATCTCCCGCAGCTCGACATACCAAAAACAAAATTTTTATTTACAAGGATCTCAACACTTCAACTCATGTATTTCTGAGGGATGATTCTGTCAGAGGGTCAATACAGCCCCCATATTGCGGTCCCTATGAAGTGTTGGAACGCGCTGACAAAACATTTAAAATTTTAATTAAAGGAAAAAGTGTCACAGTATCAATAGACCGTCTAAAACCGGCCTATCTGCTTGTTGACCCATCTCCTACACCAACTTTTGTACATTCTCGTACCAATTCTTCTCCTCCTATTTCTTCGTCTGATCCTGTTCCCGCCCAAACTAATATTCCAGACGAGTCATATTACAAAACAACTCGTTCGGGGCGCAGGGTTCGGTTTCCGGATTATTATCAACCGTGATGACGGTTTCTGGGGGGGAGTGATGTGGCCTCCACATATATAAATATATATTTTAATCTCAACTTATATATTTACCTATTATATTATTCTTATTTATTTCCATTTATACATTTCAATAATTACACTATATAATGCATTATTCATATAATTTAATATATATTATAACTATATACATAAATACACTACATACATGCCTTACACAATATGTAATAATATATATTTCATATTGACACAAACATTCACATCGCGTCGTATGAGTATCGTACGATGTAAATACGGAAAGTGCATTTACCTATTCGTACGGCGTGAATGGATGATAAAGAATTAGCGGGGATCGGCGCGTGCGCCGACCGGTAGTGCAGTTGCATTTTTGCTGCACTTCGTGCTTCCCGCGTCACTCGATTCTATCGCAATAGCTACCGCTTACCGCGTGTCTGTTAGTGTTGAAAGTATTTATTTTCCTACTTACTTTCTTTCTTATTCTCTTCTGAACTTTTCTATGGACTATCGCTTGTGTGTATTGTGTGTGACTATTAAACTTTCTTCTGTGTTACGTTATTGTGGATATTTATTTGAACCAAGCCCGAAACAAAGGAGGTACCTATAAGTGATTTCTTCTACACTACATCACACACTCACCACCTGATGACCATATATTTAATTTTATTTCCAATATAACATAAATAACAATTCGGAATATTAATAATAAGTCATCGACCATCTATAGAGGAACGGCAGCTCGACTAGTAGTTCTAGAAACGACACGTTCCCGAAATGATGGCCTGTATTTCGCTCAACAACTGAACATTGCTATTCAACCAGCTCCAGCTCTCCGATCATTCGCTTTGACACTCCATTATTTTTCGCCAAACGCTTACTCATACGTCAGAAAAACTTTTGATACTTGCTTACCGCATCCGAGAACTATTTCTAAATGGTATGAAAGTGTGAATGGGGAAGCCGGATTTACAGCTGAAGCTTTTAACATACTAAAACACAAAACTAGCTCCTCAGGCAAACGCCCTTTGTGTAGTCTTATGATGGATGAGATGGCTATTAGGAAGCATGTTGAATGGGATGGCAAAAAATATCACGGTTATGTTGATCTCGGGCTTAATGACGTACAAAACGATAACTCGGATCACGCTTCTCAGGCTCTAGTTTTGTTGCTTATATCCCAAACTGAACGCTGGAAATTACCTGTGGGGTACTTTCTTAATCGTTCTATGACCGGAGAACAACGCGCTTCAATAGTTAAGCAATGTCTCTACAAATGCCATGAAAATGGCATTGACGTTGTTTCGCTTACGATGGATGGCTGCGCTACAAATATGACTATGCTTAAAAAGTTAGGATGTTCGTTAGAACCTAAGAATATTTATTTATTTATTTATTTTATTTTGTTGGAAAACCTACAGCTGTTGATACGTGATTAGCTATTTGTGTATAATGTAGAAAGCCAATTACAGGTTTTCACCAATAGCCATTCATTACAAAACTGGTACATGTTTGCTTATATCTCGGAAACATGCAACTGAATACATATCTTAAAAATGTTAGTTTCCTTACAGTTACTTATTACTAAAGAAATCAAGGCATAGCAACCGCTTTACTGTTTTTATGTTGAATGAATCAGGGTCTAAGTTATGTTTCTTACATAACATGTTAAAGTTCCCTATATATGATCACTACTTTCAAACACCCAAGTACTGACTACGAAGTAGCAGTATTCCTTGACGCATGCCATATGCTGAAACTTGTGCGCAACGCATTTGAAAATAAACAGAAGTTTCTTGATTATCAGGGTAATCTTGTTGAATGGTCTTATCTCGTGAAGCTCAATAACTTACAAAAGTCACAAGGCTTACACCTAGGAACCAATTTAAAAGAAAAACATACATTTTCAGCGACAAAAAATGAAAGTAAAGTTAGCCAGTCAACTTTTCAGTAATAGAGTAGCAGATGCACTTCACGTTTGTGAAAAATATGCCATATTTAAAAATGTGGCGGCTACAATTACTTTTATTCGTTTAATAAACAATATCTTTGACATTCTCAGCTCACGAAACATGCGTCAGTTTGAATTCAAAAAGCCCTTATTTGAAGATAATATTTTAAGAACAAGGGAGTATTTAGAATACGCCAAACATTACATAATGTTTATAGTAGCTCCCGATGAAGAGAAGCCCGTTATCATTACAAATCGCAAAACTGGTTTTATTGGGCTTTTAGCATGCATTAATAGTACACTTTTCTTGTATAACCGCCTGGTTGAAAAAGAAAAGGTCCTTAAATATTTAACTATGTATAAATTTTCTCAGGATTATTGGGGAAAATATTGAATTATCGATCGATTGTTTCTTTTGAAGTAAATTAATTATGATTTTAAAGTAACATTTTTCTTAGTCAGTCTCTTGTTTACTTTTTGTAAATTATGAATTTTTATTTAAATCTTACATCTAACACCAACTATTGTAATACTTTATTACCTAGAATTTGGGAACCGCTGTTTTTAGTAAACGTTTCCGTCCGTATATCACAGCCACTTTTCCGAAACTATAACAATTATACTGTTTAAACTTGGTAAGTCGGTGTATTCTGTGAACCGTATTAAGATTTTCACACAAAAATAGAAAAACACCAATAAATTTTGGGGGTTACCCATACTCAGAACTGAAATTGAATATTTTATTTTTCATCAAACCCATACCATACTCATTGTGGGGTTGATAGGTCTTCAAAAATGATATTGAGGGTTCTAATTTTGTTTTTCTATACTGTATAGTTTGCACGAGAGACACTTCCAAAGCGGTAAAATAAGCTCCCCGCCCCTATTAACTTCTAAAATAAGAGAATTATAAAACTAAAAAAATATATATGATATACAATTCCATGCAAACTTCCACCGAAAACTGGTTGGAACGAGATCTAATAAGTAGTTTTTTTATACGTCATGAATATTAAACCGCAATTTATCTTTCATTCAATAAACTCAAATACTTGCAGCTCGGAACTCTTGATGGCCGAGTCCGACTCAGTCGCTTTTTTTTGTAAAATAAGCCATTAACAAAATCCCATAATCTTCAATCATCATTCATCAATGACCTTTTTATTCTCACGTTTATTTTATAATAATATCACTGTCAATAAAAAAAGGTATCATTATGGTTCGGAAAAGTAATAAAAAGCAGTACTCCCTGGTACGAAGTTATGAGTCCGGCCCTGTTGCATTCTGTGACAGTGACATCTAGTGTAAGAAAGTTACGTTACTACTAATTATAAATCAAATCAAATCATTTATTATTCATTACATTTTTGGTATTACATGGTAGTGATGTAACGAATATTCATTATAAATCAAATCAAATCATTTATTATTCATTACATTTTTGGTATTACATGGTAGTGATGTAACGAATATTCGCATTCGCGGATATTCGCATTCGCGGATATTCGCATATTTTAGCATATTCGCATTCGCATTCGCAAAATTACCGCGAATGTTTTGCGAATCTAAAAAAAAATGTGAAGGTTAATAGTTGGTTAATAAAACAAAATCCATTCATTTTTTATGTTTTTTAATTTAAGAATAGAACATTTTTTAATTTAAGAATAGAATAAGAACAAACAAAACTTAACCTCGTAATCACATTATCAGTCTTCTCTTTATCATTTGATATCATTTATTTATTTAAACTATATGCAAATTAAACTTACAAAAATGATTTTTTCCATTAAACTTTTCTCAGTCTTTAGATATATTTTCAAAGTATTTAGATAATAATGAAACTAAAACTATGTTCAGTACAGTAGACCTTAAAAATTGACTAACTCTAAACAAACAAAACAAAAATAGATTCTCAAACAAAATACTTCTCTCCCTTAAAAAAATAACAATTAATTATATTTTTTTTACATATTTTTCATGTTAATAATTGAACTTCAGTAGAGGAATATTAAACTTGAAAAATAGAAGCTTTGAAGCCTTGTCTCCTTCAAGTCTGTTTCGATGTGGCGCGTAATTAAGTCCAGCGCCACTAAACACGCGCTCGCTGGGGATACTTGTTGGTGGTGTAACTAAATAATGTCGAACTACAGGAAACAGAAGACCGTACCTTTCTTTGTTCACTTTCCACCAAGTTAAAGGGTCGACGTCATTTGCCACGCGTTTTTCCGTTGAGTATTCTGTGATCGTTTTACGGATTAAAAGATGAACAGGGTCAACAGGGTTTTGAAAAGTATTAAGCGGCATGTTCTCTTCTTCACTGCCGCTCGCATCCATTAATGAAAACATTGTTTCTTTCAAAGATAAATTATTTGTTTGGGTGTCTTCATTTAACCTGACACGCTTTGCATTCGGACTGCATGAATTAAAAGATACGTCGTTTTGACTGTCTCTGACCAAATCCAAAATATGTTCTATGACGCGTTGTTTAGAAGACGTATTTTAAAAGAGCTTGTTTTTGTATCTTGGATCAATGAAGGTCGCCGTGGCAAACAAAAGGTCATTCTCTAAACCAGAAAATTTTCGAATAGCTCTTCTTTTAAAATGGTAATCGTATCACCAATGTATTCATCAGATGCATCAAGATCACTAACATTTTTTTCTATGCTAGCCATTAAAGGAATCAAAGAAGATATAGAAACATCGGCAGCACTAACTCTTTAGTCAGTTCTTCACATGGCCTTAGCACATTGATAAGCTTTTCAATTGTCATCCACTCTTCAGACGTTAATAGGGGAATTTTATTATTAGTTGATGCATAAATACATAAAGACTCTTTGACTTCCAAAATACGTTCAAGAATATAAAATGTGCTGTTCCACCTAGTAGCACATTCTTGTTTAATCTTAAGGTATTTTTGATTTACCCTTTTCTGTATATTATGTCTTGAGCAGAAGTTGAATGATGAAAATGAGTTGCCATCTTTTATGGCATCGGTTGCGTTCGTATCAAATCGGCTATTCTCAGAATTAAAAACAAATGGAACGCACTTCGTTCAAATCAAATCAAATCAAATCAAATTATTTTATTTGCAATATAGGTCAGTAGATAATGTTGTTACAGAATAGGGTTAGTAGGTCTCTCTATATTTTGCCACAACAAGGCGTGCAAATATTTAATATTACAATACTAAAATACAATATAATTCAGTGGAAAATGTCAATAAAATTATTCATGTCGATATTATCTATTAAGAAATCATTAATTGTATAGTAACATTTATCTACCAAAAACTTGTTTAGACATTTTTTAAATTGCGTTATAGTAAATTTTTTAATGTCATCTGGTAATTTATTGAATATTTTTTGTGCCATGCAAAGAAAACTTTTACTCAGCAGTGCTGTGCCGGCGCCATATGTGATCTCAAGCTCCAGTTTATTCTTGTCACGTAGTTTTCTGTAATGACTTTTATGTGCAATATTATATAAGTAAGTGTTCGTCCTAACAAACATACTTACCTCATAAATATACAATGAGGGCAATGTTAACAATTTTAATTTTTTAAAATATGGTTGGCAGCTTGTAGTTGTTTCAAGACCGCATATGGCTCTGATGCATCTTTTCTGGGCTTTAAAGATAGTTTCTTTCAAGACTGAATTACCCCAGAATATAATGCCGTACCTCAGAACGGATACGACATTTCCGTGATAGGCACATAGGACAGATTCCCGATTAGCTATTTTGGCTAGTTTATACAGAGCAAAGGCTGATTTGTTCAATTTTTTACAGATCTCACCTACATGTGTTTTCCATGATAATTGGTTGTCAATATGTATACCTAAAAATTTGGTTAAATTAATTGAATTTACTATTTCGCCTTGATAAATCAAACTGATGTCACTAATATTTAATATCTGATGGAAATGCATAATTTTGGTTTTATTTAGGTTTATTTGTAAATTGTTATTTGTTAGCCACCGAATTATTATATTTAGTGTGTTATTTATTTCGGACTCATAAGTATTGTGATCATCACATTTTATTATTACCGTGCTGTCATCGGCAAATAATACCATGGGGTGTTTAATGTGTCTCGGGAGATCATTTATGTAAATTAGGAACAACAATGGTCCTAATACGCTGCCTTGTGGTATTCCATATTTAGCAATTTTGGGCTGAGATGTGCTTTTTTGCTCTTTGGCTGCTTTTGGACATATCTGAGTGATTTCTGTTATTTGTTTTCGGTTATTTAGGTATGATTGCATAAGATTGAGTACATTACCTCTTATTCCGTACGCACTCATTTTTTTTATGAGAATATTATGGTCTACGCAGTCAAAGGCCTTTGTCATGTCCATAAATATTGCGCAAATGGGTATTCTTTTATCCATGTTAGGTAGAATTGATTTTATTAAATTATAAATTGCCAAATTAATGCTTTTGCCTTTACGAAACCCATTCTGTTCTTTTGTCAATATTTTGTATTTCTCTAAGTATGAGTACAAAGAATTGTATATTACCTTTTCAAAAATTTTAGAAATAATAGGTATTAAAGCGATGGGTCTGTAGTTTTTTAAGTCTGTTTTAGCGTCCTTTTTGTGTAATGGTATTACTATTGACGTTTTAAGCTTCTCGGGATAAATTCCGTGTATGATGCTTAAGTTAATAATGTAACTAATGTGTGGCGCTATCGTATTTGCGACATGTTTTAAAACTTTCGTACATATACCATCATAGCCCACGCTGTTAGTGTTTTTTAATGTTTTAATTTCTTTTATTACGTCTTGTGGAATTGTGGGTTTCATAAACATTGACTTGCTGCATTGGTGATAATTAGAAATATTAAATTTGTTTAGATTATTTACGTCATTAATATTAGGATTATTTATGTCATTGAAATTATTGATGTCATCAGTACTAAAATTATTTATGTCATTATATTCAACAGTAGGCAATAAAGGGTCAGTAAAGAAGTCATTAAAGTAATTGGCTATTTTGGTGGGATTTGTAACTATGCTGTTGTTTATGTGAATTTCAGTTATAGGTTCTTTTGGTAAATTAAATTTTGACTTGTTGATAATAGACCAGGTCGCTTTAGATTTATTAAGTGCTAATTTTATGTAAAAATCATTTTGCGATCTTTGTGTTAAGTTAACAATTTTTTTAAATCTTGCTGAGTATGTCTTATAGTCAAGTTTACTTTTCTGATTAGGATTATTATAGTATTGCTGTAAAAGTTCTCTTTTTCGTTTACTGCAGGATTTAATACCACGTGAAATCCATTTTTCCCTTTTTGCTTAGGGTTTTAGTGATTATTCTATATGGAAAACATAAGTCATAAAAACATAAGAACAAATCTATAAAGTGTGCATATGCTTCATTAGGTTCACTGGAGGAATAAACTTCAGAAAACGCAAGGCTTTCGAGACATTCATTGAATTTTATAAGGTTTTCTCTGCTATAGTCACGTCTTTTAATACGCCAAGATTTAATAGAGCAAGTTTTCTTTACCGGGCATTTAAATAACTGTGCGGTGTGGTCAGAGAGACCAAAATCAATTATTTCACCTTTACATCTTTTTAAATTATGTGCAAAATTGTCTATACAAGTTTTACTTATAAGTCTAGTTGGTTTATTAAACTGTAGTGTCAAATTATGGCTTAACAGAAAATTTTCAAATTCTAATGTTTGTCGGCTTTTGTTTATAAAGTCTATATTAAAATCTCCACAGACGACAACCTTTTTACTTGTGTTATCACATGTTTTGCGTAAAATTATATTTAGTCTATCATAAAATGTGTCTAGGTTTGACTGTGGTACTCTGTATATACAAATTATAACAACACGGTGTTCGACAAGTTCAATGGCGCAACATTCTATAATATTAATTACAGACAGATTAGTAATATTCCAGGTTTTATATTTGTGACCAATTTTTAATAAGATGCACGCGCCTCCTCTCTTCTTATTCCTAGAGTAGCTTGTTGCCAGGTGATAGTTATGAATATATAACATATCCTCACATTCAGGTGTCATGAAGTGTTCCGTTACGCATACAACATCAACCATGCGTCCGGTTGTCTCCAGTTCATTTAAGTGTACAGTGAGGGCGTTAGATTTGTTTAATAGACCAGCAATGTTCTGATGCATAATGTGTATGTTGTTATAAACGAAAAAACCGAGAGTTTGAATTGTTCGATGCATCGGAGGGTATATTGGGGGCTTCTACTGCAATATGTCCACTATCCTGTATTGGTATTAATAATTTTTGTTGACTGAAGATTGTCAAGTCAACAAGTATATTTTTCAGAATGTTTTCGTAAATGTTTTTGATTCCATAACGGTTAAGATGACCTGTGTGATAGGAAAACATGTCGAGAGACAGCTCTTGGTTGGAGTCAAATATATACGCATAGTTATGTGTCTGTACGTCCAGAGACAGGAAATTGTTGAATGTTTCAATTTTGTAATTATAGATAGGTGCTCCTCGAATGTAGGTAGGGAGGCCTAAAATAACATTTGTATTGGTTACAGGCTCTAGACATTCTCTGATATTTTTTACCAATTCTATATAGTTATCGGACCTTTTAAAATCAGTTTCGCCCATCATTACCAGGCAGTAATCATCCATATCGAAATCCTTAACTTTCAAGTGAATATTTGCTAACATTTGTTGTGTACTAGCATTATGAGCAAAGTAATGACAATATTGGAATCTATCAGCGAAAGTATCTTGAATAATTCTTAGTTTGCTCCTGTTAGTTCCACCGTTTGTTATAATGCATAATTTGTTTTTCTTTTTTATTGTCATTTTTAAATTGCTGTCCTTATGGTTGTACGTATTTTTATTTAATTTAGTTATTATGGACTTGTGCAGATCTTCCGTCGTTTCTGGTTCAACGTTTTTATATATGGTTTTCCTTATTTCTTCCCTTATGCATTTAGTGCTGGTATTACATAAAGTTGATAGTGGAGTAGACATTGGGTTGCATTCTATGTTTTTAATTTTTTTATTTTCATTCCTCGGTGTATTATTTGCGGAATTTCTGTTCTTGACTCTTTTTTGTATAGATGATGGAGTATGATAGCGTGTATCATCTACAGTAACTTTTTTGTAAATGTCAATTATTTTATTTGTTTTTTCAAGGTTCGCTTTTAATTGTACATTTTCACATAATAAAGTTTCGATTTCTTGGTGGGCAGATTGTAAATCAGTAGTGAGTTTTTTAATTCGTTCATGCAATTCGTTATTGTCTTCATTGTATTGTAGCGAAGTATCTGGCAGGCTATTAGTAGTACAATTAAACAAGGATTGAATCGATTCATCTAATGAATTCGTTGGGCGGCATTTTCTGAATGTGACGTTTTCGGACATAGCGGATTTGTATTTCTTAAAACAATGTAATTTTGTATATTCTACCAATTTATGATCAGTTTATTATCGTAGTATTACCAACTTTTTTTTTGGTGTAGCAACACTATTCCTAATATTAGGAGTCAATTTTAGTTTAGCTCCCCACTAGTAGATGGCGTTGTGGTATTACTAATTTGCTTTTGAGTGGTGGCAGCACTGTTACTTGTATCCAAGACGTGTGATTTTTGTTTTTAACTCCTCGCTGTTAGATGGCGCTGGGAGTCGTATTCGGGTGTTTTTTGTAGCGGCAACCCTAGAATTTGTCAATTTTATTTTTGGTTCAGCTATTCGTCACTGGAGCGTTAGTTAAGGTACAAAGTTCACTTTTAAAAAATGGTCTTTCAACGGTTCTATTTCTTGCTATTTTTACATTATTTCTTGATTTCTTTTCTTTTCTTTTAGATTATTAATTGAGTTATTCTTCTTGAACTATAAAACACTTGCTATGATGCCTAAATAAAGGTGTTTATGTTTGTTTACAAAGTTTATAAGTATTTCGTCACTGTTATTATAACACTTTTATATGTTTCCTTGTAGTTGTTTATTTTAGTCACTAACACTATCACTTGCGTAGTCTAATATTTACACTAAATTTCACTATTATGTAGGCTAGTTAAAGAATTAATTATATTATTTTCAATATTAAATACGCAGCCGATGTTTACAGCGCTGGTGTTACCAGATCATTCGTTCGAACGAGACTGCCACCAAGGTCACCAAGTAATAGACAAATGGCGCCAAATTAAAAAAAAACTGAACATTCGCAATGTTGGCAGCAGATATTCGCATTCGCATTCGCGTTCTCGAATGTCCAAAATTTGACATTCGTTACATCACTATTACATGGTCGTATGGTTAATATAAAATGAATCACCAAAATCTGCCTGTGAGGCGTATGAATCGTTTGGTTAACAAAAGTGACACTAAAATTACATTACATTACATTAATTACAAATTACATTAATTACATTTAAAAAAAACATGTCAATAAGTGGTAAACTAAAACGATTAAAATTTCCTATAATAACTTACAAATGTCGTCAGATAAAATTACAATAATTATACAATATATTAGAAAAATAAATGAGAAAATATAAAATGTCATCACCTAAGTTATTCCAGATCAGATGTAGCATGTAAACTGTCGAATTATTCTATACAAAATTATTATCATTTAAGAAATCCTGGACATTATAATAAAACTTTTTTAACAAAATAGATTTCAATTTATTTAATGAATAGTTCTGTATTGTGAAGCTTTATAAGATGGGGTATTTTATTAAATATTTTTGGAGCCATGCATAGAAGACTTTTAGTCATCAGACTAGTTTTTGCAATGTGCATACACAACCTATTATTATTACGCCGATTTCGCTTGACAACGTCTGATATGCGAGGAAATAATTGAGGGTTCTTGTGTACAAAGATTGCAACTTCCAGTATATATAGAGACGGAAGTGACAGTAGGTTATATTTGATAAAGTATGGTTTGCAGCTATCTGTAGGTTGAAGACCGAACATCGATCTTATGCAACGCTTTTGTGCCTTGAAAATCACTACACTATTAGTCGAAACCCCCCAGAAAATTATGCCAAATCGCAGATTTGAAGAAGCTAGGCCATGATAGGCTGTAAGTATAGCATCAATATTAACTAACGCGGATAATTTATAAAGGGCATAGGCGCAACTGCTTATCTTTTTACATAGTTCGGCAACATGATCTTTCCAATTCAACTGTCTAGCAATATGCAAGCCTAAAAATTTAGTTGAGTCTACTTCATTTATAATTTGATTTTGATAGCACACATTAATGACGATGATATAGTCGACAAAACATGCGAATAGTTTACCTATTGACCGGTAAATGGAAAATAAAGAAGTAAGCGGGATCTAACACCCTCTCCCCCCCGCAAATTGTCACGCGTTGTTTCATAGAAAAATCGAATTACAACGTCTCCTCTTTGTAATAGCTCCATGAGAATTTCCATAAAATGAGAGGTTAGCTTATATTGAAAATGTATAGGTTGATGTGTAGCCGTGTGTACGTGTCAATTCAATATATTTAATTCGTTAACATAGATGATGTTTGGTGCAATAAGCTCTAGCTATGTTTCGCCCAAGCCATACCAAACTTAAATAAGGAGATTTTTGGGAGAGGTCTTTGTCCAGCTGTGGACGTGTTTCGGCTGATATGATGATACAAAATTAATAAGAACACTAAATACATAACAACATTATACAAATTAAACAAATTTACACAATACAACATGTTAATATTAAATTTATAATAATAATATTTTAAACATTTCTATTTTTGAAAATAGAGTGTACTGACTTTTTTTTAATTTATGTATTCGGATGTACCATAATTACCCTGGTGTCCGAATTGTTCAAGCCGCCCAGTAGCTCTCTGTTTATCAAAAGACTACAACCGGGACCGACAGCTTAACTTGTCCTTCATAGCACGGAGCACCACGTATAAACTGATAACACGCCTTGTGCTATTTACCTTAAGCAAAGGTTGGTAGTACACGTTCCAAGTCTTTGAGAACTTTTTCGGGATGACTTCTACGGCCTCCACGGGATGAAACGCGAAAAACTTACTCCCGACATTTGGTTCATCATGTCAGCTAAATAACCATTGGTGGTCAAAGCCTCCCCAAAGAATGGGGGGTTATGCCATAATCGCCACGCTTGGCAGACGGGTTGGCGATCGCATTATGATGGTCATAGTTCACAGGAAAACGCTGCTGCCCGTTCAATGGTTGGTATTCCTTCGGGACGATTTCTACGCCCCCCACGGGATGTGATGGGGCCATCACCACATAGCAAGCGAAAAAACTCACTCCCAAAATGTAGGTACCTTCTATCAATTGAAAAGGGATGGATTTATTAAATTTTTGTTTTGTTGCAGGTAGCGTGGGGCTGGACGCCTTCCGTGAGGACCTGGTCGCCTTCACCCGCTACCGAGCGCTGCGGCCGCTGGCCACGCTCTCGTACTGCAGCGACGCCATCAACTACAGCACCATCGTGTCCACCATCGAGTTCGACAAGGACGAGGAGTTCTTCGCCATCGCCGGAGTCACCAAGAGGATCAAAGTCTTCGAGTACGAGAGCGTGGTGCGCGACGCCGTCGACGTCCACTACCCTTGCGCCGAGATGCAGTGCTCCCACAAGATCTCCTGCGTCTCCTGGAACGCGTACCACAAGAACGTTCTCGCGTCTTCAGACTACGAGGGTACTGTAGCCGTGTGGGATGCTGGCACCGGACAACGCACCAGGGCCCTCCAAGAGCACGACAAGCGCTGCTGGTCCGTCCACTTCAACAGATGTGACGTGAGACTATTAGCTTCGGGCTCCGATGACGCCCGCGTCAAACTCTGGGCCTTGAACGCTGAGCGCTCAGTGGCCACGTTGGAAGCGAAGTTCAATGTATGCTGTGTAAGGTTCAATCCGAAATCCGCCTGTCACCTCGCCTTCGGGTCTGCCGACCACTGCGTCCATTACTACGACCTCCGAGCGCCACGGCAACCACTAGCCGTCTTCCGGGACCACAGAAAAGCGGTCTCGTACGTCAAGTTCTTGGATGCTCGGACCCTCGTGTCTGCTTCCACAGATTCTGCTTTAAAATTGTGGAGAGTGGAGTCACCGAGATGTGTGCGTTCTTTTACGGGACATGCGAATGAGAAGAACTTTGTGGGCTTAGCTACTGATGGGAAGTATGTGGCTTGTGGATCGGAGAATAATGCCCTTTACGTGTACTATAGTGGACTATCGAGGCCGCTGCTGGCGTACAGGTTCGATGCTGTGCGAGGCTTCTTGGAGAGGGAGCGGAGGGATGAGGAGCCCTCGGAGTTTGTGTCAGCCGTGTGCTGGCGAACCCATCCTGAGCACCATGTGCTGCTGGCCGCCAATTCGCAAGGCACCATTAAAGTCCTCGAGTTATGTTAAATTTTCTCAAAGTCAAGGTCAAACTTAAAGGTCATATTTAAGATCGAAAGGTAGTTTAATATTTCTCAAACTTTTACGACGATGAATTGAAACATTTTGTTTCAAGGTCACGCACGATATTAAAGTTCAAGGTCAATATAAATCAATGGAGGATTATTCTTGAGTGTGCAATAAAACGGACTTATTTATAATTAATGGTAATAACCGTTAGGTCAACGTATTTTAACATGTTTATGTACTAGGTGTCATTAATAGTGGACGTAACTTAAGGTTTAATAATATTTAATTGAACTATGAAACTGAAGTGAACATGATGCTTTGTGTATCAAGATCCAAAATAATGTTAATCTTATTTCACAAACTGGCATTCATTAAAAGAGCTCTATTACGGGCTTGTTGGCGTGGTTAGCAAATGCTTGCTTTCCAGGCCAGAGGTCGTGGGTTCGATTCCCACCCAGGACAGATATTTATGTGCATGTCTGTTTGTCTTGAGTCTGGTTGTAATTATCTATATAAGTATGTATTTACATAAAAGAAAATAGTATATGTAATATATCAGTTATCTGTTTTCCATGGTACGAGCTGTGCTTAGTTTAGGATCAGATGGCTGTGTGTGAATAATGTCCCAGGATATTAATATAACTAGTTTCTTCCACTATTAATGTTATGCCTTGTATATAAAAGATTAAATGTGTGTAAATAAAAGTTTCAAGGTCATCTCGAATATTGAAATAGACAGCTAATATTCCTCTTAAATAAATTATAATGAATAGAAATAGCTAGAGATCAATATTTTAAGCGCAAGAGATGTTGAATATAGTATATAATAATAATTATGTCGTCTTGGTAGAATTCGACCGTGGCGGCCTATCTTAATGGAGACTTGCCATATGCGCAGGGCATATTGTAGTTCACAAGTGAGTGCACTTTCGTATTATCCCCTGATTTGATGGCTAGCTAGTGTTGCCAACTATACTATTTTCACTAAATTATATTCAATTCAATTCCGTTTATTCATGAACAATTTAAATTGTGTGTGAATATTATACAAACATGAAACATAAAAACAATACAAATTAAAAAACAGTACAATAAATTTAAAATAAGTAAATGAACATGCATAGACATTTATGATAAAAACTATTAATTATTAATTATATAAAAATCCAAATAACATTAATGGATTATATAATAATAATTATTATCAATAAATTATTTAATTAATAACATAATGATTTATAAATCGTCTATAGAGTAGAGACATCTTTTCAATAGGAGTGTCTTAAGTTGTGGTTTAAATGAACTTGTGTACAGCATGCCTTTTAACTCAATCGGTAACTTATTAAAAATTTTAACAGCCTGATAATGAGTACTATGTTTAGCAACATCAAATAGAGGCTTATAGGCTATACTTTTTATTGTTGAACAAAAATAAAGTATACAAAATATTGTTTACATTTATTTAGTCAGAGGGCGTTCACTGCTCAGTGCTGCGCAGCCACAAAGAAATCAAGAGTTTCTGAACTAAGTTCAACTCCACTAAGTTTCGAAAATACTTTTATTTTTTTAAAATAATGTTTAAATTTCTTCATAGACCTGAATATACTTTAATTTCTATTTAAAAAAAGTTTGCAACCCTATGGCTAGCCAGCACGGGTGGAAAGAGGCCATGTACAGAACCGACGGAAAAGTGCCAAATTCCTGATAATCGGTGTTAATATTGAGATGTTTTCTTAACTTTTTCATTTTGTCACGTATAGATGACAGATCAAAATGTGACCAGCACGCCACTTCACGACTACAGAATTTTATACGTAAACTAACTGTCCCTGCGCGCGTTGCTACGCCACTAACTAATATAAATAAAAATTGGAATGAAAGTGGCGCCATCTGACGAAGATTGGTGGTACCAATTCAGAAACCTTCGTGGGCTCATGCACAACACTTTGCTGAAGATCATCACATGATCAAATGCATAGTTTGCGATTCTATAAAGGACATACAGACAAACATTCATTTTAAAACACCAACAACCTCGCAGGACTTGATTGCTAACATCATAAGCAACAACTTTTGTTCTACGAGTTTGGACATAACTCAATACATGAAGAAAAAATTATGTTAAAAGTTTTTGTTGTACTGTCGTGACATTTGTAGGTCTATGTTTCATTCATAAACGAAAGGACGACGCGCGTCGTTCGCTGTTCGTAGACTTATAAAAATTCAAGCGGTAAATTCAATTAATACTTATTTTTGTATGAAAATAAAAATCTAACAAATTATCAAAAGTTGTAGAACAAAAGTTGTTGCTCATGGTGTTAGCTATCTACTACTGCGAGGTTGTTGGTGTTTTACAAATAACCCTATGTATATATAGAATATCTGTTTGGCGCCGAGGGCACGTTTTAACCCTTTACCGGGCAGTGGTCTTATAATTGCCACCATATTTTGAACTCTATGGGCTTGTAATAAAGTTCAAAACCAATAAATTAAAAATATATCTACTGCCTTATAAAAGGTTAACATACGTACAGTCAGCTCCAAAAGTCGATGAACAGAATGTATATTTAACAGTACAGTTACGGCGTCAAATCAGGGTAATCTAATGATAATATTTAAGGGATAAAAGTCTGTACAGACGCCAGCACATCCATTAAATATATCATTAGATTACCCTGATTTGACGCCGTAACTGTACTGTTAAATAAACATTCTGTTCATCGATTTTTGGAGCTGACTGTACCAAGTACCGCGTTGTCTGCTGTTGTCCGAAGCGGCCAAAATAGAGAAATAAGCAGGCGGAGAAAATTGTATATTATTAGCATAGATCGAAGTAGGTAGAGCGATTTTGGTACTTGCGACATGTTTCAATAGTATGGAGATGCCTGGGATCCCAGGATTCACTGGGATTTACATCCACCAGTGGATATAATAGCACGCCGAAGGTCGCTGTCATCCACCAATGGTCTCGGTGGATCTTCTGCTACTGCGCCAAAGTTCACCAAAATATTGTGCGATCCGTTCTGGCCCGGCCACGATGCCAAACAAGGTCACGGTTATGGCAGTAGACTATACGGATATGTACCTTTTGGTACAAACCCTTTGGTACCGGAGGACGGGCAGCAGTATCCTTCTGTGTACTATGACCATCACAAAATACACTTCATTGTACAAAAAAAAGTACATTTACATTTGAACTAAATGTACAGACGCCAGCACATCAAGCTACCCCAATCTGTCAATATTCCTCAATTGAAAGTGAACCTTATGCTTTTGTGATAAAGTTGAAAATCTATAAAAGAAATTTGACAGATTGGGATAGCTGGATGTGCTGGCGTCTGTACATCCGATTTGGATAGTTATTTTTGTATTCGATGGGGCATGAAAACAAGAAAAACATTGAAATAAATCCTTTTTTGAATGTCGTTATAAATATAAAACTTGTAAGTAAATTAAAAATATACTCTAATTTAGAGAGAATTGAATCGATACTGCCAAATTATGCCGGTGTTTTTTATAATCGTAGAACTAATTTTAGTCTACCCTCAGAATAAGATGAACTTATGAAGTAGTGTAGTATCAAGTAGTATGTATGTTTGATGTACAATGTACCAATAAGGGTATAATAATGTATCGGCAAGAAATCTATTCCCAAAAAATGTCAAAACAACTTATAATAGAATCTGGAGTTACTATCTATCAGCCGTAAGACGACCGGAAGCTTTCAAGTATTACGTAAAGCAATTTTTTTTAGATTTTCGTTATTCAGCTTGGCAATTCTTCGGGCTATGTCGTTTACTTTGGTTCGCCTGCGGATCTCAACATTTCTGATTCAATCTCGCAGAAAAACTCCAAGCATAGCCTTCTCCATTGCTCTTTGGGTGACCAAGAGCCGTCTGATAAAGCCCATTGTTTGTGTATATTTTGAATTATTTTTCCATTATAAGTTACAGGGTAGTTGAACGCGTTGCAGTACATCAAAGAGTATATAAACCTATACAGTATAGGTTCACAATAACCGTCATAGACAAAACAACAATTCTATTGTTTACATTTTTAATTAATGTTGCACGTAATAAAAAACAAAGAGTAATATGTGCGAAAATTCAACATGTTCCCTAATAAAAGATATAAAAATAAATTTTATTGATTTTCGTGTGTTTTGATTGACTAGTTCTTAGATATTACACTTTATGAACAGACAGTCAAAGAGTATTTAAAACTGACAGTAGTATGCCCTCTTGTGCTAATGAATGTATGTATGTATGTGCTCTATGTAAATATATAGATGTTGTAAATCCTGATATATGTTTTTAATTTTAAATTATGTCCCCTATCGGTATTAGAACCCTTACTACCTGCAGTAAAAGATTATTTTTTATATCAGTGCAAGTGGGTCACCTGATGGTAAGTGATCACCGCGGCCCATGGAAACTCGCAACACCAGAGGGGTCGGGGTTGCCTTTAAGAGTTGCCGGCCTTTAAGAGTCAGCAAACAAGTGCTACTGACCCTTGCCTCCGCCCCAATCAGCTCTGGCGACTTACATGCAGAAACACAACATTAAAATTATTGATGTTATTATTAAGTAATGTCTTTTGTACGGTGGAGGTACTTCCTCAGTCTGGCTGTTCTTTGAGAGAACGAACGCTGTGCCCTTAAAATGAAAATGAATAAAAGCTGCCGTTGGAGTACTTTAGAAAAAAACATATATTTCAGCCTAGATCAATACGCTGCTGAAGAGACTATTTATCAACATTCCAAGGACTTAATAAGGACACAAATAAGTAGAAATGTTTGCCTCAGAACTAGTGTGTTACAGGGACATTGCCGTCTCAGGAAACACCTGACTACGGTACCCACATTCTACAGTCTCCGATACCGATCGGAGTCTGTAGAATGTCTAGGTTCTGCAATAACGACGAAATACCATGGCAGGAGTATTGATAACACCGTCCTGGGGCAACACTTCTTGCACCAGGACGATGTTATCGATACTCCTGCCAAAAAGATTCTGCAATTTATCTATGTTGCAGGGTTGGACAGGTATGTTTAGTTGGAGCGGCGAGCACAATAATTTATCACTGGAGGCAGTGTTACCAGGACCTCCGGGGACTGGAAATAGCTGCCACCAGAAGAATAAGTAGAAATAATAACGTCTAAAACCGTCATATTATTCCGCTTGCCTCCAAATGTTTGCTTATAATATAGGCAGTGGTTACCCTGGTGTCAGAGTTCAAAGACGCCCAGTAGGCCTCTGACATGGCTTAACGACTGTTGCCTAATGGCTACAACCGGGACCGACAGCTAAACGTGCCTTCCGAAACACGGAGACGCTCATAAATAAAACTACTTTGGCGGTCCTCCGTTTATGGATTGACCTCGAGCCTAGTTGCTTAACCTCGCCAATCACATACGGACCGGTGCAGAAGACAAAAACTGGGAAAATTACATCGTAGCCGAGATCTTCAGAATAGTGTCATCTACTGCTGTCAATTGCTAGCAGCTCCGGGAAGACACCGATCTGTTTGTCACTGAGCCGGACTGGCAGCAGTCGGCAAATGGGGAGTGCAATCCAGAGTCATCCCAGAGTGCGTGTCGCGACCATCTGGGACAACGTACAAAAGGGGGGCACCGGAGCAGCATATTTCAATTTAGTCAGTGCGTGTCCTATATACCTACCCATAGACACTTTCTGGGTAGCAAGCGTAGGCATTACCCAAAAAAAGGCTGATATCCATTTGAGCCGTGACAGTCATATACAAAGACTACTATAGTATATTTATGTAACCAGTAATGTGTAGTGATGTAGTAGTAGAATAATTGTAGCTCTTTAAAGCTCTGTCTATAGCTCGGAATCTGTAGTAATAAACAACTTGAAAGTTCAAAAAACCAAGGGCTACTTTTATTAAAAAAAAATACCAAATGTTTGTCTAACGTCAAATTACTGTTTTGAAATTATTGAGTTGCCAATTGCTGAATAATTTCCCACGTTTCAGGGAATTGAAATCCTAAGGTGTTAATAGAAATACCACGGAATTTCCGGAGTATGATCCATTCTTACGTTCTTAAACAATGTTTGCGACTCTATACTAAGTATATTGTATCTAATATATTTTCTGGCAATGAAGACAGTTATTCTTCTTTTGATGTAAAACATCTATAGCCGCACGTAAAACAGATTTCTGGCGTGGCGACGCATGCCGTGGCGACGCGTCGCCACGCTATACGATAGTAGTGTGTACGATATGGCGGCGCGTCGTCATGCGCAATCGACTTTTTATTTTATCATTATGACATATTTAGTTCCTATCACAATATGTTCTTTTCTGCATATTACTTTTACAAAATAATGTCGATGTTTCACATCTGCCAGGTGTCCCGTGACGGCTCACATTTTGATGTGAAACATCTATAGCCGCACGTAAAACAGATTTCTGGCGTGGCGACGCATGCCGTGGCGCATGCGCAATCGACTTTTTATTTTATCATTATGACATACCTATTTAGTTCCTATCACAATATGTTCTTTTCTGCATATTACTTTTACAAAATAATGTCGATGTTTCACATCTGCCAGGCGTCCCGTGACGGCTCACATTTTTTTTCTTTTTTATTATATGTAGATTAGAGACCATATCGTGTGTGCAGAAAAGGAGTTGGATCCTTGAAAGCAATCACATGATATGGTATCTATACATACCATGTGATTGCAATGGTGTAAAATATTTTCAGTGACTATATGTGGTGTCAAAATATAAAAAAAAATAACGTCGCCCTATACGCAATAAAAAGCCAAAGAGCTCCTTGAAAGCAGTCGTATGGTATATGGTATCTATAAAATATGTCCGTATCGATTACCCGCCACACACCATTTTTAGGGTTCCGTAGCCAAATGGCAAAGAACGGAACCCTTATAGATTCGTCATGTCTGTTTGTCTGTCCGTCCATATGTCACAGTCACTTTTTTCCGAAACTATAAGAGCTGTACAGTTGAAACTTGGTAAGTAGATGTATTCTGTGAACAGCATTAAGATTTTCACACAAAAATAGAAAAAGAACAATTATTTTGTGGGCTCCCCATACATAGAACTAAAACTTAATTTTTTTTATCGTACCCATTTGTGGGATATCTATGGATAATTCTTCAGAGATCTAGTAATTAGTTTTTTTTTAATACGTCATAAACTGCAAACTGCAATTTACTTTTCATTTAATCAACTGAAATACTTGCTGCTACGGAACCCTTCATGGGCGAGGCCGACCCTCACTTCGCCGGTTTTTATTTCCCTAGTAGGCACGGCTACATATCAAGCTATACATTTCCAGTATAAGCTGATCTCGTGTTGAATAGGATTTCCATACAATGAGAGGTCAGCTTATATTGGAAATGTATAGCTTGATATGTAGCCGTGTGTACATGCTTTAATATTTTTTCTTGTCGTGGTGTTTTTCTTTTTTTCCTTCGAATACTTGAATAGCTACAGTCTTGAGACTGAGAACGTTCATACAAAAAGTATTATCATACTTGACAGAGCCCACAAAACGAAAGGACAAAGAATTAGGCCTTAATATTGCTCTTAGTTAGTTCCTCACACCAGCTATCATCAGACAATTTTTTGAACGTCTCCGTGCTTCGAAAGGTTTACTAAGCTGTCGGTCCCTGATGTAGTCATCAGATAACAGTAGTTCGGCTATGTCGGAGGAATATCAGATATATTCAAGTCACCGTTGAATTCCTCTTATATTTGGGTAACAACTGCCTATACCATAAAAATAAGTACATAATATAAATATAAGAAGATTAAAATATACTTGTGTAAGGAATAGTGAGGAGAATCCCGTGAGGAGAAGGGGCCAAGTGGCGCGATATGATGACGTAACGGCTGTCATAGCGATGCCGAATGCACCGGCTGCGCACCTCACTTTTTTCCTGGCTCTGGTCGTGACTATGTCTATATCGATCCATAATACTTCTTTATGTTTTTAAACAGGCCTCCTACGTACTATGCGGCTAGCCGCAATGCGGCCAGCCGTACTCAGATATTTGTACGAGAAAGTAGTTTTTATTCGCACTGTGCGGCATCCGGTCAGCAATATTGATTGCTGACGGCTGACCAGATTCCGGCAAACCACATAATGCGTAGGAGGCCTATCACTTGAATTTAGAAATTGTCAATGTGAACCGAAATAGGGCTCAGAAAAATGGGGAAAAATGTCCCTATTAAAAGGCAACTCTCGTCAAGTGTCAACAAAATTGTGAAAGCTTTATGAACAGACAGAAATGTCGGCGATTGTTGTTTATATATCGTAAATAAATAATAATTCCAATAGATTCGTGCCGGAGGAGAAGAACACGGAATGAGCAGCAAGTACTTCGTGTGGGGGCGGCGCTGGCGCGAGCTGGACGTGAACACGGGAGAAGTGGCGGGCTGGCGCCGCACGCGCTTCGTGTACGTGCGGCGCGGGCGCCTGCACGTCGCGGCGCGCGCTCGCGTGCTGCGCGCGCTGCGGGCGCTGGCCGCCGGCTTGCCCTCCAACGCCGGGCTGGGCCCGCGTCTCGCTTTGCGCAGGTCAGAACCAACCTCCTTCCGACCCGCTGTTTGGCGCCTTTTCTAGCGAATGTTGATTGACTGTGTTGTATTTCCATTCTGCAATATGGTGATCTGTGTTTGATGCCACTCTTTTTCTGTTACTTATGTTATGAGCAGTACTTACCTTAATATCAGAGTTGTTCAAGCTGAATATTGTCTAATAATTACTTCTGGTTCTAACATAATAAAGTTATAATAATAAATGGTTCATATTGTAATATTTTAAATAAATTATTTTTCTTTTGGATTCCCATGAGTAGTCACTACATGACACTGGCAGAAATTGTTGGAGAAAACAGCAGTTTGCCAAAAAAAAACTACTTCTGGGACTGACAGCATAATGTGCCCTCCAAACCATAGATTCAGCAATCTGGGTCAACTGAATGCAAGCCTAGTCTAGCAAGCGAGTATTAAACTCGCCAATCTCTTATGAACTGGTTAGAGCATCTGCCTATGAGTGCTTCAGCTCGGTTCACTGGGCTTAGTGATAAGGTGTTCAGCTGGAAATGATAATCATTCTAATCAGAAGTGCTCTTGGGATGTTAGTAGCAAGAAAACACCAGGTGTTTCTGCACCCACACCAACACTAACACCCTAATTTAAAAACGAAGTCCAAAGTTAAACTGCAGTTGATCCTTGGTTTAGTCGAAAACCATCCAATGTGATTGCTTGATCCATAGTTCAACTGTAGTTTAACATTAGACTTTGTTTTTAAATAAGGGTGTAAAATGCCATGTGTTGACCATTCTCTATTGAGATTGGCCAGAAGCACTCTTACTGTCTATCAACAGTGCTTCTTCAAGGAAAGAATTACTAGAAATCTAATGTAACAAAATGTGCAGTTACTGAGATTTGCACCAGCCACAGAAAACTAGGTAAGTCTTAGCATTCCATGGATACGCCAAGCAGAAACCGGGTCCATCATGTGGTGGAGGATGGAAAACTCGATGGAGACTGAGACTTGCAACTCAGATGTTTAAGGGACCTCCTGTGATGCATCAAGGCTCATCTTCTCTGCCTCTCAGTGTTCCCCCTCTTCCTAACCAAATTTGGTAAAATCCTAACAATGCAGCTTTGGTTACTGTCTGTTAACAGTTCTTCTCCGGGGAAAGAATTACTAGAATTCAAATGTAACAAAACTTTATATACTACTATTATGGTCACCGTAGCCTAGTTGGTAGTGCTCCTGCCTATGAAGCTGGTGGTCCTGGGTTCGAATCCCGGTAAGTGCAAATATTTGTGTGATGAGCACGAATATTTGTTTCTGAGTCATGCATGTTTTCTATGTATATAAGTATTTATCTATCTATATAAGTATGTATATCGTCGCCTGGTACCCATAGTACAAGATTTGCTAAGTTTGGTGCTAGGATGATCTGTGTGACATTGTCCCTGGATGTCCCTAGATATACTTTTAGTATTCAAGCTGCCCACCTATGGAATGCCTTGCCAGTATACATAAGATCTGCACAAATTCAGAAATATGGTTATAGAGTTTTATCATAAACTTGTTAATCCTTACTAATGTGAAAGTAAAACTCTGTCTGTCTGTCTGTGGTGCTTTCATACCAAAACGACTGCACCAATTTAAATGAAATTTGGTACACAGGTAGTCTAGAGCCTGATAAGAACATAGGCTACTTTTTAATGCTTAAAAGGGGTTGAAAGGGTGAGGGAGGGTTATGGAAGTATCATCATTTTTAGAGCTAGAAGCTTTTAACTTATGATCATCATCATCTTGTCCTACTAATAATAATAATAATATCTAATAATAATAATATCTCGGGACAATGTCACACAGATCATCTTAGCCCCAAACTGAGCAAAGCTTGTACTACAGGTACCAGGCGACGATATACATACTTATATAGATAGATAAATACTTAAATACAAAGAAAACATCCATGACTGAGAAACAAATCTTTGTGCTCATCACACAAATATTTGCACTTACCGGGATTCGAACCCAGGACCACCAGCTTCGTAGGCAGGAGCACTTCCAACTAGGCTACGGTGACCGTCAAAATGTGCCAGGGGGTATGGTTTCCGCACTTAGTCCCGATGTGAGCCATGGCGGCTTTCACTCCATCCAGACCCACCTCCTTGCAGAAGCAAACTTATGATTCAATGACTATTTACAAGCACTTTTTGGAAGACTACTTAAAATAAAAACCTTTAAAAAAAAATGTACATAAATATGATATGTAAAGTTTGTAAAAATTTTGCCCTCTAGGGTCTAAAATAACACTAGGGAATAGGAGATGAAAGTTTGTATGGAAATATGTAAGGTTTATATATAGACTCACGCCTGTTTCCCAGAGGGGAAGGCAGAGACAACGGATTTCCATTTGTCACGATCTTTGCAAACGTCTTTTGCCTCAACTACTGTCATTATATTCTTCATACATGCTCGCCGGTTTCGGGTACTTCTGACCTGTTCTTTCTTGAGAACGTCTCCGATTTGGTCAGAGAATGTTCGACGAGGTCTTCCCCTTCCTGTTGTTCCATTCACACAGGCCAGGTATACTTCTTTGGTCAATCTTCTTCATGTAAAGTTTATGGGAATGCTTTATAAGGATACGACACTAACTGAGGATGGGAATGCTATTTTAATATTATCAGTACTGTTGTCGCATTAACAGTACTGTTCATTTTCTGGATTGTAAATTATTTGGAGGAATGAAGAGTACTTATTATTAATTATCATCATCATCATTATATCAGCCGAAAGGCGTCCACTGCTGGATAAAGACCTCCCCCAAAGATCTCTACAATTGCCAGTCTTGCGCTATTCCAGGGATTCTGAAACTTTTTACGGTCACAGATCACTTTTACAATTTAACCAATCCCACGGACCCCGGTCAAAGAATATTATAGCAGAAGAAAACAAGTAATATACTAAAAAAAACACTCTTATTGATATTTTAAACTTTTGAGTTCTGACACATTATCATATATTATGGACACGGGTCACGATCGCGATTACAATTTAAGGCAAATCATTACCGAAGACCATTTACACGACATTTCGGCATGAATTGCAGAAGCCGTTACCTGATTTTCCAATTTAGTGGCTTTGATGGGAAATGTTGTGTTTAGTACACAATTAACTGATAAATATTTTAAAGAGTTAACTATCTAACTGTGGACCCCACTTTAAGAAATCCTGCGCTATTCGCATCCTGCGCTATTCGCATCCAGCGACTCAAACTAGATCATCGGTCCATATTGTAGGGGGCCTGCACACGCTGCGTCTTCCGATTCGTGGTCGCCACTTGAGAACCTTTCTGCCCCAATGGCCGTCGGATCTACGAGCTATGTGCCCCACTTACTACCACTTCAGTTTTGCAATTCTTCGGGCTCTGTTCGTGACTTTGGTTCGCTTGCGAATTTTTGATTCGATCTCGCAGGAAACTCGGGAGTATAGGAGTCTCCATTGCTCTTTGGGTGACCTTGACCTTCTAAAAAGGCCCATAGTGAGCGACGACGCCTCTGTTCCGTGAGTCATCACTGGCAACTGGTTATTAAATCTCCTCAATCTTAATATTAAATTGGTTTCCTTTGTTTCAGTGATTCTGATGACTGCAAATATAAAGAAAATAAGACTAAGCCGTTAGAAATCCAGTGCGCACGCGTTGACGTAAGCACGCAGTGTATTGGCTCAGTAGACGCAAGTACTCAGTCTGATCTCCCACATGTGGCCAGGCATCTCTCCATGGATGACGAAACTTGGGGTACCATCAAAACCAAAATCAGAACCCATAAAACGAAACAAACCTCTAAGCACACAAACAAAACGAGAGAACAGAAAAGATTGGATAACCAAATTCCTGTAAAAAGGTACAGGGCTCCTCCTTTAAGTCCACTATTGAATGTATCAGGTTCTTTAACTATGAAGACACAAAATTCTGATCAAATAATACAACCGTGGCGTGTGAAATCTAAGTCTCTTACTCCAGAACGTGAACCTGTTAAAAGTAAAGTTGTAACTCCAGTGAAATTGATTCGCACGCCTAAAGCCCAGGAGAAAGCAGCCACGGACACTGACTCAAGTCAATCAGTAGCATGTAAGGAGCTGATCATTTCTGAAAGCGATGTCGCAGCGTTACGCGGTTTTGTAGCTAAAACTCGTGCTGCGGCGCTTGAACGTTTTGATGCCGACGACGCGTATAAACGCGAGCTTTTCTATGCTATAAACCCTTTAGTCGACATCGAAAGGTCTTGTGAGTTAGAGAGGGCCCTAAAAGAACATCACGATTCTATTCTACCGTATTTTGCGGCTCGGCTAGGTTTAGCTAGAACATCTAGTACGAGTCCGGTTTTGGGTAAACCGACGCGGCATACGCGCCGACGGGTGCCGACCACCAACCACCAAACCAGTTCCTCCGAGGATTCTAACATACGTCCCAATGATAAATATAAATTGCGTGCGTTGCATATTGCGAGAAGATTTTCATCGCAAAGTGATAAAACATATAGGAGTTCTTCATCTGGAGGTGAACCCGTAAGAAAAATGGCGAGAATTTCTTCAGGAACGTCTCGCATTGCTGTTGCAAAGAGAGTATCATATTATGAACGTAGCACATCCGCGGAAACGGATAAAGAAAACATTCGTGTGTTGAGGAACCGCAAAAGTTCTTTGACACGCACTTCACTATCATCAAATGCCCAACCAACCATGATAAGCGATAGCAATGATGACTTTGAGTCTGAAAAGGCCAAGAAATCTTTTAAGTCAATAGAAACTAGGAGAAGTGAAGACAAAAGAGCTTCTAGAAGCGCTGACGTGTTACAAACTAAAACTCCTCAAAATTTTGAACAAAAAGAATATTCTTCAAAAACGGCTGTGTCTTCGTCAAAAAACAGGACGAAAAGCGTGGAACCTTTACCAAGTAAATCGTCTCGAAGGTTACGAGAGCACGAGAAAGACTCCGAGACTGTATTTGCATCCACATCTAAGGGCAGAAAGTGGAGAGCAGATTCTTTGCAGCAAACACCGCGAAAACTAACAGAATCTCATCACAACCAAAAGTATAGATCATCCTCAGAGAGCTCAAAGAGCAGGAGTCCAGAACCTGCGACGAGAAAATCTTTGCGAAACAAGTCACACAATGACACACCAAAATCCATAGAATCTCCCATAAAGAACAGGACCAGAAGCCCCGAGTCTTCTACAACTAACACTTCGCATAATTTGCGCCGTAACTATACAAAGGAAGATAATAGAAATTCAATAAAATCATCGAAAACTAGTAGCCCAATGTCTTTGCAGAGGAAAACCTCTCAAAGATTAATCAATAATCATGGTATTGAAGATGCCTACAATTCTGCTAATAGTTCACTGAGCAAAAGATTGAGACTGCAAAGGGGACCAGACATCAATGGCAATGGCAATTTAACCAATATAAAGCATTTAAAGCATAAACCTTCAAAGATAAATAAGGAAGATATAAATACGCAGACTTCTACATCGAAAACGGCTGACAGTAATAACAGGGTTAAGAGTCCAGACTCTTTTCAGGTTAGACCAAGGAAACGAAACAGAAATGGTCAAAATGTGGGAAGAAGAGAGTCAAGGACATCTTCCTCAAATAACAGCGTTGAGAGTACAGAGCGTAATAAATCGCCGCCTAAATTACGTGAACTGCATCATAGCAAAACCAGGAAAACTGTTCAATCACCCACAAAGAATAGTACTAACAATACTGACACAGAGATGAAACAGAGAGAGAAACGCCCCGTGCTCCCTTCGGCGTCGACTCCTGCGCATACCATCAGTAAAAAGTAAGTTTTTTTTGTCTAAAATTAAATAAGTATGGTAATAAATAATAATATAATAGAATAATATATAGGGACAATGTCACACAGATCATCCTAGCCCCAAACTAAGCAAAGCTTGCAAAGCGGGTACCAGGCGACGATATACATACTTATACAGGCTTACAGGTTAAGTCGACCTAGATCCTTTAAGAGGTTGTAGTTTCTATAATTTCTGACTGATTTGTCTATAAAACACCATACCCCAAACTTAACTGTTTTCAAAATACTGGACTTTGAAGGTTTTTTGAGATAAAATCGGTTTTATGACTATTGGCCTATATTTTTTTGAGGGTTTTGCCTCTAACTGCGTGTGTTTGCAATTTTTGTGTAGTAGATAAGTTGTTTTATTATTCTCAACACTAAAATAGCAGTTCACTGAACTGACTGGGTCGTAGTAGACGATTGATAGTTATAAATTGAAATAAATTCGTCAAAAAATATTTTTTCTTTCTGAAATAATAAAAGAAAAGTCTATGACAGTTATGCTGCAGATGTGCTTAAAAATATCTACATTTCATCAGCTATCCAACAAGGTATAACAAGCTAGGTTATTATCAGAATTCTTAGTAAAAAACTTCGATGAAAGGCTCTCGGGTAGTAGTAAAGATAACAGTACTAATTTATCACGGGTCAGAAAACAAAATAAAACAATCCAAATAGGTACAAAATGACATCTATTACTGCTATTTTTACAGAAAGTCATGATTCATGTTCCACATGGCCGCCTCTGTTTCGCACACATATTCTCATTCTGTGTCTTAATCCACTCTTTACTACACCAGTTGTTAAACCCCTTCTTATTTCATTTGCCGCATCGATTATTCTCTGTCTCAAAACATCAACAGATGTGATTGGATTAGGTTCGTTGTACACCAAACTCTTCATGTGTCCCCACACATAAAAATCCATGGGGGTCAGGTCTGGACTTCTAGCTGGCCACGGTATGGGTCCACCTCTTCCGATCCACTTATTAGGATAATTAGTGTCTAGCCATTCTCTGACACTTCTCCTGTAGTGTGCAGGACAACCGTCATGTTGAAACCACATATCACGAATGAGATAGAGTGGTACGTCGTCTAGTAAGTCGGATAAATCTTCTCTTAAAAAGTTTTCATAATGTTCTCCATTTAAATTGTCGGGAAGAAAGTAAGGCCCAATCAAATGGTTTGATATGATTCCCATCCATACATTCAAACTGAATCGTCTTTGTGATGCCTTTGGCCACTTCTTATTGGGATTTCTTTGAACTTTTGGGGCCCAATAATGAACATTGTGGTAATTGGTTATGCCGTCTTTATCAAATTTGGACTCGTCTGTCCACAAGATCTTTTTAAAAAATGATGGATCTTCTAAATCTGCATTGAGCATGAATCTGCAGAAATCCAACCTCCTCACAGGATCTCCTTCTTCGATGGTGTGTACCGGCGTGTAATGATAAGGATAGAGGCCGGCAGTATTCACCGTAAACCATACTTTCCACTGCGAGAGTCCAAGTTCTCGGGCAACAATATTGGTCGAAGTAGTTGGATCCAATCTAAACCGTCGAACTATTTCATTGTCTTGCTCTTCATCATCATCATTGACACGTGGTCTACCCAAGTCTGTTCGTCGCCTCGAAACAGAGCCAGTCTCTCGAAGTCGTCGGTAAACTCCGTCAAAGACACTAACATCCGGTACTCGGCGGCCTGGGTAACGTGATATGTATTCATCACGAGCTCGTGCGGATACACAATTGCAGTACCCATAACAAATCAAAATATCAGCATATTCCTCGTTCGTGTAGGTCGTCATCTTCAACAGTTCCAAATCAGAAGCACAAATCAATAGTCCAGTTTGCAAGCACAGTCACGATTTGAAAGAAACAGTCCAGAAATCCAAGCCAAGTCGAATGAAAAACCAAGAGCACTAAGAATCGCATCTACTACAGACGAATCGCGTAAGCAGACTAACCAAACAATAACAACAAAATGGCTGTGGTTTTTTTTTCTCGCTCACACCTAATTACATTGTATGATATCTCGCTTGCACGCACCGCAGTCCCATGAAGAACAATAGGCGCAACAAGTAACGCTAGGAAACACGTTATCTTTACTACTACTACTACCCGAGAGCCTTTCATCGAAGTTTTTTTCTAAGAATTATAATAATACCCTAGCTTGTTATACCTTGTTGGATAGCTGATGAAATGTAGATATTTTTAAGCACATCTGCAGCATAACTGTTATAGACTTTTTTTTTATTATTACAGAAAGAAAAATTATTTTTTACGAATTTATTTCAATTTATAACTATCAATCGTCTACTACGACCCAGTCAGTTCAGTGAACTGCTATTTTAGTGTTGAGAATAATAAAGCAACTTATCTACTACACAAAATCGGAAACACAAATAAATTAGAGGCAAAAAACCCAAAAAATATAGGCCAATAGATGTAAAACCGTTTTTTTTTTCAAAAAAGCTTCAAAGTCCAATATCTTGAAAACGGTTAAGTTTGGGGTACGGTGTTTCATAGACAAATCAGTCGGGAATTATGGAAACTATCACCTCTTAAAGGATCTAGGTCGACTTAACCTGTAACCCTGTATAGATAGATAAATACTTATATACATAGAAAACATCCATGACTCAGAAACAAATATTCGTGATCATCACACAAATATTTGCACTTACCGGGATTCGAACCCAGGACCACCAGCTTCGTAGGCAAAAGCACTACCAACTAGGCTACGGTGACCGTCATACATAAATACATACTTATATAGATAATTACACCCAGACTCAGGACAAACAGACATGTTCATGCACAAAAATATCTGTCCTGGGTGGGAATCGAACCCACGACCTGCGGCGTGAAAGGCAGCGTATCTACCAACCACGCCAACAGGCCCGTCAATATATTTATATAATAAAGATAGAGAACGAATTTAAATATAGTGAACTTATAACTGTATAGATATCAACAACTATTGAGAGACGTAATCGCCTTCTTAGAACTGTAATTTCATCATCATCATAAGAAGACGTCCACTGCTGGACAAAGGCCTCCCCCAAAGATCTCCACAATTGCCGGTCTTGCGCTATCCGCATCCAGCGATTTCCAGCGACCCGCACAAGATCATCGGTCCACCTTGTAGGGGGCCTGCCCACGCTGCGTCTTCCGGTTCGTGGTCGCCATTCGAGAACCTTTCTGCCCCAACGGCCGTCGGCTCTACGAGCTATGTGCCCTGCCCACTGCCACTTCAGCTTGGCAATTCTTACGGCTATGCCGGTTACTTTGGTTCGCCTGCGGATCTCAGCATTTCTGATTCGATCCCGCAGGGAAACTCTAAGCATAGCCCTCTCCATTGCTCTTTGGGTGACCTTGAGCCTTCTAATAAGGCTCATAGTGACCGACCACGTCTCTGTTCCGTAAGTCATCACTGGCAACACACACTGGTTGAAGACTTTCGACTTGAGATACTGCGGTATTAGAACTGTATGTGTAATTTATTTATAACTTAAATAAACTTAACTATTGCATTTTAGTGGCAGGTGTTTCTCTTTAGCTAACTACTACAACCTGTACATGTTCTTCTATTCTTTATAACAATCCTAATAATAATATTGAATTCGTACCTTAATATAGACAGAACCATTCAGACAATATGTAGTAAAATATAGCTTAAACTATAAATTTAGATAATTAAACGTAAACATAATCTCCTTGACAATAACTTAATACAAGGTAGCTAAATATCATTATTATTATAAAATAAATTTTATAAATGTTTTAACAATCTGTGTACATACGTATCGAAATAATAATATTTACTTCACTATATTACTACAAACATGTTCTGTTGACAAGCGCTTTTTTAAAGTCTATGTGAATAAAAAACCTTTTTAATTTTATTTCACAGAGCAAGTTCGTCCAAAATTCAAGAGTATTCAAATTTGGAAGATCATGCGATCGTGGCCTGGGTGTCTAATGGCGCCCGCGCACGGAGAGTCAACGGGAACGTTTTGTGGAGGGAGCTGCAGGAGCAATATCACGCGATTACTGGTCAAAGTGAGTATTATTATTGCCAGTTAGCTGGGTGGTTTGAAGAGAGGTGGGGCACAGCGTTCATTGGCTCGAAGAGCAGCCCGACTGGGGAAGTACCTCCACCTTACAGAAGACATTTGTCTTAATTGGTCATAATTTGTGATGATTGGACCAAATCCCGTGTTCATGCCCGCTTGAGTATGTTTCGCTGGACCGTCTCAACTGGGTCGTGTTGAAACCGGTAGTAGATGAACCCACTGAGTTTGTTTCGCTGGGTCTTCTCAGTTGGGGCGCATTGGATCCGGTGGTAGCATTAAAGCGCGACCGTCGTTATTAACACAAGGTCCGTCATAATAATAATACCTTTAATATAGACAGAACCGTTGACAATATGTAGTAAAAATATTAGACTTAAACTAGATAATTAAACATAATCTCTTGACAATAACTTGATACGAGCTAGCTAAATATCATTGCTATAATAAAATAAATTTTATAAATGTTTTCATACAATATGTACCTAAATATCTATGTTACTAGAAATAATATCTAATGTATACAACTATATTACTACAAACATGTTCTGACTATTAACAAGCTCTTTTTTAAAGTCTACGTGAGTAAAAACCTTTTTTATTTTTATTTTATTTTACATTCGTTGATAATAACATCAATAAATTTATTTTAGGGTCTGTTTCACAATGTCCAGATAAAGTTACGAATAAGCTACTTATCTATCGAATAAAGACATCGTTTGCGTTTCATAATCCATAAATAGTACTAACTGGCAAATAAACTGAAAGTAAACTGTTGGTCAGATCAAGCTTCAGATAGTCAAGTTAACTGATGGATAAGTTATCTGACAGATGTCATTCGATGCTTATTTCGGTTTGATGTGGTGTTTATTGTTAGACTTGTGTTTTGTTGCAAATAATTTAATAAAATGGTAATGTTTGATACTATTGAAGACGAAATTGATGAATTATTTGATCGTGTAACGGAACCGCGCATAAATCCGACACCGCTAAGAAAAACACCACCGAAACACCGCAACAAACAAAATGCATTTGTTGATATTAAAATTTGACGTTTATTTATTTGACTTTCGTACGTTTAATTTCACGCAAAAAAAAAAACAATTTATGTATGTATTTTTATTTGATAAAATAATAGTTAGAAGATAAATTTGAAAATATTTATGCAAACATGAAAATGCTAACCATAAAAAATGAGTAAAAAGATATTTTTAGGTGTGTTTATCATAAGAAATGTATTTATAGGTTATCTGTTACGTAAGACGGAACGACAAAATGCGTCGTTGCCAAACCTACCTATTAGTAATTTACCGGGAAGGTGATGGTGAAACGCAATGTGTTTTATCCAGAACTTATATCTGTCAGTTTATTTATTTTTGATGTGAAACATCTATAGCCGCACGTAAAACTGGCGTGGCGACGCATGCCGTGGCGACGCGTCGCCACGCTATACGATAGTAGTGTGTACGGTATGGCGGTGCGTCGCCATGCGCAATCGACTTTTTATTTTATCATTATGACATATTTAGTTCCTATCACAATATGTTCTTTTCTGCATATTACTTTTACAAAATAATGTCGATGTTTCACATCTGCCAGGCGTCCCGTGACGGCTCACATTTTTTTTGAAGTTATACTTCTTTTGGCGCGATGGAGAAAAATGATGAGAGTGAATTTTTACGATGCGCGCGCACACCGACACCAAAAAATTTAACAGCATGAAGTTAGTTCTAGGTGGTATGAAAATTGATAACTATGTTCAAGTTGTATATTACGAAGTATAACTTCTAACGCGTGTACATAAGTACACACAAGTTTTTTTTAGTTAGCTATCAGACACTTTATTCGTACATTGTGAAACAGACCCTTATTAAAAATAATAATATTAATAATATCCTGGGACATTATTAATTACAATTTAAGGCAAATCATACCTTATCTTTTGGTTGACCCGACGATGTTTCGGCATTAATTGCACAAGCTGTTCCCTTATTTTCCAAGTTATAGTTTTGATGGGAAATGCTATGTAGTACACAATTAACCAATAAATATGTTAAGAGTTAACTATCTAACTGTGGACCCCTGATACCCATGCTACGGACCCCTAAGGGCCAGCGCAGACAGAGAGGAGCGCAGCGGAGAGGATTTTATTAAGGCACTAGAAAATCAACTTTATTATTATTTAAATAAAGTGCATGTATGCTTGAACATTATAATGCGCGAGACTGCGCGAGCATTTTGTCAGGTTCAAGCATATATGCACTTTATTCCTATAGCTCTAAAGTTGATTTTCTAGTGCCTTAATAAAATCCTCTCCGCTGCGCTCCTCTCTGTATGCGCTGACCCTAAGGGTCCGTGGACCCCACTTTAAGAAACCTTGCCCTAGTCTAACTGTAAAAGTAATATTAGAAAAAAAAACCAAGTGTCCCAGGTATCTTGGGATTCTGGGCGGCACAATTTTCGAGTAGTTAATTAAGGTGCGTGACCTTAATTAACTACGCGAAAATTGTTACGCTGCGCTGTACAGTGGCTATAGAGCCGAGCGAGAGCTCTAGCAAATAAAACTACATATTAGGTACGCACAATGTCATATGCTGTGTGGCGATGGCGCGCGAATATCAGACAGAATATCTTCTATTTGTCAAAAATAATATGCAATATTTTAGTTTTAAATCAGACTCAAAGAGGAACATTCGTAGACTATATAAATATGACATAAATTTACCCAGAATACAAAACATGATTTATTATAAAAGTACTTATATATCTGCTATTCGAGTATATAACCACTTACCATCTGATATAAAGCAATCAAATGGAACATTGTTTAAAACGAAATTAAAGAATATGTTAATAGAGAATGTTTACTATAGTTTGCATGAGTTTTTTGCCAAAAAAAAAATGTGTTATTATTACTTAGAATAAATTAAATAGACTTGTTTGTATTGCATATCCGATATGGGTAGACTGTTGATCCTAAAAACTGTTACGTTATGATAAGACCTTATTGTACAGACGCCAGCACATCAAGCTACCGCGATCTGTCAAATTTCCCCAATCGAAAGTGAACCTTATATTTATGTGATAAAGTTGAAAATCTATAAAAGAAATTTAACAAATTGCGGTAGCTGGATGTGCTGGCGTCTGTACACAGTTACGCAATAAATAATTCTTTATCTTATCTTTATCGCCCCATCTCATCCCGTGGGGGGCGTTGAAGTCGACCCGAGGGAGTGTCTGCCAGAGGACGGGCAGCAGCGTCTCTCTGAAAACTATGACCATCATACTGCGATCGCCAACCCGTCTGCCAAGCATGGCGATTATAGCATATCCCCCAAGATGATTTTTGGGGAGGCTTTTGTCCAGCAGTGGACTTTTTACAGCTGTTATGATGATGATGATGTCAGTAGCTATGCTGTGTGGTTGATGGCAAAGCATATTACCACAATTACTATGGAAACCAGATAACTGATATATATACTACTTTTACTATACTATTTAATATACTATACATATACTACTTTTTGTAAATACATACTTATATAGATAACTAGCTGACTCGGCAGACTTCGTACTGGCTCAATCGATAAATAAAAGACCTAACCTTTTTTTGAAAACGTTTATATTGGAAAAAGAAAAGGGCTGTTTTTAGGGTTATCCCGGCAATTATTTAATTTATTCTCAGCTTTTAAACCTTCCCTAGACCTCCACGAACATTTCAAGACCAAGATAAGATAAATCGGTTCATCCGTTCTCGAGTTTTAGCGAGACTAACGAACAGCAATTGATTTTTATAAATATAAATTACACCAAGACTCGGGACAAACAGACATGTTCATGCACGTAACACAGGGCCGTCCAAAGATCTTTTGGGGGAGCCCTTTGTCCAGAAGTGGACGTCATTGTGATGATTCTTGATGGTTTGACGGTCACCGTAGCTTAGTTGGTAGTGCTCCTGCCTACGAAGCTGGTGGTCCTGTGTTCGAAACCCGGTAAGTGCAAATATTTGTGTGATGAGCACGAATATTTGTTTCTGAGTCATGGATGTAAGTATTTATCTGTCAATATAAGTATGTATATCGTCGCCTGGTACCCATAGTACAAGGTTTGCTTAGTTTGGGGCTAGGATGATCTGTGTGACATTGTCCCTAGATATTATTATTATTCTGAGTGTCTGTGACATTGTTGCAGCTCGTTCGTGGCACTCTCTCCGCAACCGCTACTTGCGCTACATCCTGCCGTCGCTGGGTGCGCTGGCGCTTCCCCCAGCACACGTGTCGCGGCTGCGCGCCGCCGCCGCCACTGGTACGTCACTTTGTCACTTCACGCAATCACACTTATATTATAAAGGCGAAACTTTGTGAGTGAGTATGGTTGTTACTTCTTCAAGTCTAAACTGCTGGAGCGATTTTAATACAATTTGGTATGGAGTTTTACCCTTGATTGTCACTTCACTTGTCCTTGTGATTTTACTTGTACTTGTCACTTCAGTTGTGTTTGTCACTTTACTGATGTTTGCAGTTTAATTGTACTTGTCACTACCGTTGTCTTTGTCACTTTACTTGTGCTTGCCACTGTACTTGTGCTTGTCACTTCAGTTGTGTTGTCACTTTACTGATGCTTGTCAGTTTAGTTGTGCTTGTCACTTCCGTTGTCTTTGTCACTTTACTTGTGCTTGTCACTTCAGTTGATTTTGCCACTTTACTGATGCTGGTTAGTTTACTTGTGCTTGTCACTTCCGTTGTCTTTGTCACTTTACTTGTGGTTGTCACGTGCTTGTCACTTTACTTGTGCTTGTCACTGTACTTGTGCTTAACACTTCAGTTGTGTTGTCACTTTACTGATGCTTGTCAGTTTAGTTGTGCTTGTCACTTCCGTTGTCTTTGTCACTTTACTTGTGCTTGGCACTTGACTTGTGCTTGTCGGTTTACTGGCCCCAGTAACTACCCTCATCGTCCATAATGTTTTATATAACCTTATTCATATACAGTACGTGTTCATGAAGTTTGCAGTTTTTAGGGGTCTGTAACTTAAAAAGAAAGAGGTACTATGTTATCTCAAAATTAGGAAACCATAAATTGAATCGTTTGGGGGTCTCGAACCAGCACCATCTTTCAATTTCCGATACCCGCTGCACGATAAAATTTATGGTTTCCCATTTTTGAGATTAGATTAACGCTTTGCATTGCGAATAATGCTATAAAATTCAAATTTTATACGTACTATGTTGTCTGTCTTTCTATCTGTCATAAAAGCTTTTTTCACACCATTGCTATGAGGACCACATAAAAAAATACATTAATGTTTATGTGAGAAGGATTATTATAATGTGGGAGGGTTCAATATGTAGGACAATTCAAGACTCGATTCCCGTGATGCCGCGGCACTAAGTTTCTACGGAACTTTCGGTGCGCAAGCCTGACTTGCACTTGGCCTGTTATTACATTTATTTTTACAACATGTAACGTAATTAACCCACACCCTCAAACACCCCCATTAGAATATTATGTTTAATCATAATACATACACTGAATTTTTAACCGTAGATCACCGTAGCCTAGTTGGTAGTGCTCCTGCCTACGAAGCTGGTGGTCCTGGGTTCGAATCCCGGTAAGTGTAAATATTTGTGTGATGAGCACGAATATTTGTTTCTGAGTCATAGATGTTTTCTATGTATATAAGTATTTATCTATCTATATAAGTATGTATATCGTCGCCTGGTACCCATAGTACAAGCTTTGCTTAGGTTTTTTGGGGCTAGGATGATCTGTGTGACATTGTCCCCAGATATTATTATTATTAATTTGACATGTATATGCATTGTTATTTACTAAACTAGTTTCTTGGAATAAAGTTTATTTTTCTTTATTTTGTATTAAACGATGGAATTAGTATGACTACAAATACAACTGCGATTTTAAAAGTATTATTACTTTTACTTACGGTCCATTTCAATTTGTTTTGACTGTACAGGGTTAATATGACAAAAATTAAAAATGATATAAATCGATTCAGTAAACGATTCTGAACAAACTATTTTCAGGATGTGCGTTAATTTAGTTACATGTTGTTGGAACGAAAGTTGTGAAAGGGGGCTAGACGAAAAAAATCCTTACGAAAAGTTGTCACAACACTATTTGCAGCTGTGCGGCGTGCGCATGTTTCTCTGTCTGTCTCTCTCTCTCTATTATAGAAAGCAAGCCAGATATTTTCATTTCTATTTCGCATTGAACAGTGTGATGTCGCGACGATTATTTTTGTTGAGAGTATACAGGTTTTTTGTACATAATAAATAATGAGAAATAATTACGTTCCATCCGGGTGTCCCTTGACACCTCATAAGTTTTTTATAGTTTTATTTATGTACAGGAGAGATAAAGCGCCGCAACAAGCCGCCACCGGCGCCTCGCCGCAACTCCATCTTCAACAAGAGCACGTCGCGGAGCGCCTCCGCGCGGGCGCCGGGGCGCGGGGGCAGCGACGCCAGCGACCAGCCAGGTGCCGTACAAATTATTATTTTATAACTAACTGTCTGCTGTGTGGTGACGGCGACAAATATCAGAATCAGAATATCATCACCCCATCTCATCCCGTGGGGGGCGTAGAAGTCGACCCGAGGGAATATCTACCAGAGGATGGGTAGCAGCTTCCTTCTGATTACTATGACCATCTTACTGCGATCGCCAACCCGCCTGCCAAGCGTGGCGATTATGGCATATCCCCCCAAGACGATTCTTGAGGGAGGCTGGTCCAGCAGTGGACTTATTTAGCTGCAATGATGATGATGATGAACTAACTGTGCCCCGCGGTTTTACCCGCCTTAAATTTTATAATATAAAATAATAAATTATCTGTTTATTGCATTAAAAACTTACAATTGTGACAATTCTTAACTTAATCTAAAACTAAATAGATTATTCAGTTAAGGAGTTGATATAGAAGGTATTTAAAAAATATTATTATGATTAATTACATTATTTGTCGGGTGTTTAAGCAATGTCCCTTTACAATGTTACGTATTTGTCTACTGTTCTGTACTGTTTGTTATCAAGCTTATTAACTTCATGTTTAGGTATACTGTTTAAAATTTTAGGTAATTTATATTTAGATGTTCTCCCACCGTATACATTAGTATATTCAGGTATTACGAATATTGCCATATGTAGCAAGTTACGTAAATTACTTGGTCGTGATGTTCTGGTCAAGTTAGGTATACAATCACCAGAATGGGCTACAATTTCCAAAACAATTTTTTCATAAATACTCATGACCTTGCAGTAATTAAAAAGGTTGTGGTAATTGTCTCTTGTTTTTGTACTTAACTTTTATGGGAACAATTGTTATAAAATATCATAGCTCCTCTCCCGTAGCCGATAGCGTGATAATATGTAGCCTATATGTTGACCCGACCTCTTAGTAATATTCATGCAAAATTTGAAGTAAATCCATGCTGTACTTTTTGAGTTTAGCCCGGACATACATACAGACAAACACACACAGACAAAAATTCTAAAAACTACATTTTCGGCTTCGATGTCGATTGTAGATCATGCCCCAAGTATCCTTTATTTAAAAAATATTCAATGTACAGTTTTGACTTTCCTACGATTTTATTATATGTATAGATATTTAATAAAGAAACTATCACAATAATTATATCGTAAATGGCAATACCCCAATTTAGTCTCATATTTTGTGGTTTTAAACTACCAATAAAATACTTTTTATTATTAAAAATAGTTTTTATTTAAGTTGGCAGCTGCTGCTTGTTTTGCTATATATTCTCATGTATTTTTTTATAATAATATCTGGGGACAATGTCACACAGATCATCCTAGCCCCAAACTAAGCAAAGCTTGTACTATGGGTACCAGGCGACGATATACATACTTATATAGATAGATAAATACTTATATACATAGAAAACATCCATGACTCAGAAACAAATATTCGTGCTCATCACACAAATATTTGCACTTACCGGGATTCGAACCCAGGACCACCAGCTTCGTGGGCAGGAGCACTACCAACTAGGCTATGGTGACCGTGACTATGCAAATCTATTATTGGACTTTTATACATATTTTTATTGTAAACAAGTTGTAAACAATTCATTATTGTAACACCAAAAAAAATTGGAATTGCTTTTTTAACCACAAACATGTCTTCTGCAGAGAATACAAAACAGCCAGAACCCGTCTCACTGAAGTCCACAGAGACAAAGGATCCATTACAGCGCGCCGTGACCAGCAAGCTTATACCAAACGGCCATAGTGACCACTCACGCAAACGACCAGGTGACGTATGACGTTTCAAACTCAAAACTCAAACTTAAAAAGTCATTTATTCCGTTAAAATATTACATTTGTGTGGAATCATCATTTTTTTGGGTTCCGTAGCCAAATGGCAAAAAACGGAACCCTTATAGATTCGTCATGTCTGTCTGTCTGTCCGTCAAATTCAAATTCAAATTGTTTATTTGCTTTAAACAGGGTGATACATAATGTGGTGTATAACATTTCAGGAGAACAAGCCCATTTAGCTATAAAAACAGTATGCAAATATCAACAAACTATTAAATGTAAAAGCAAAACAAAATCACAATCGGTAATCTGTGTATGGATTACTTCTGACAAATGTTTCTACAGTTATGATTCAAAAACTCTTGCACCGAATAAAACGCATTTTCTATCAGCCATTTTTTTTAAACTAGATTAAATTTATATAGCGGCAATGTTTTGAATGATTCTGGAATTTTATTAAAAACTTTAACGCACATCGAAAAACTATTTTTCTGTAGCCGGCTTGTTCTGGGTATTAAGTCCAGTACTAATCTATTTGGATTTCTGATGTTATTTCTCTTAGTAACGTCTTTTGCTTGTTTAAATGTGTTCGGGTGGTGTCTTACAAAATTACAAACCTCTAGGATGTACAAACTCGGTAATGTGAGTATTTTTAACTTTTTGAAGTATGGATTGCATGATACATCAGGGGCAATGTCGCATATGGATCTTATGCATCTTTTTTTGTGCAATAAAGGCCTTTTCTATATTCGTACCGTTTCCCCAGAGTAACAACCCATATCGAAGTATAGATTCGACGTTCGCATAGTAGGCTGTGCATGCCGTATTTTGGTCAGAATTTTTTGCCAGTTTGTACAGAGCAAAAGAAAACCCATTTATTTTATTTGTAATCTTTTCTATTTGCTCCTTCCAGTTTAGTTTACTGTTAATTATTAAACCTAGAAATGTACTATTATTTGCCATCGATAGATTTTGTCTGTTATAATTTATATTAATGTCATTCGTTTTTAAATTATTGAAATTAATTATATGTGTCTTAGATAAATTTACTTGTAGATTATTATTATTCATCCATTCTATTATTAATGTCAAGGTATTGTTTAATTCAGTTTCGTGTTGATTGATTATATTATTTTTGTTTGTAGTCACAACGACAGATACATCGTCCGCGAATAGTATAGTGTTATGATGAGTAGCATCAGGTAAATCATTTATATAAACTAAAAAGAGAAGCGGTCCTAATACACTGCCTTGGGGCACACCGAATTTATTTATAGCATAATTAGACCTATTTATTTCAACAATTTTTTTCGAGTTTAATTGTGATACATCAACACACTGATATCTATCTTCTAAGTAAGTTTTGAGCCAATTTAAAGCTGGTCCCCTTATACCATAGTGCTCGAGTTTCATAAGGAGCTGTTTATATGACACAAAGTCAAATGCCTTTGACATATCGAGAAATATTACTGTTGCATACTTTTTCTCATTTACACTCTGAAGTATGTCGTTGACTAGAGAAAAAGCTGCATCCCTGGTAGATTTGTTTTTCTGAAAACCATATTGCTTTTTTACAATGATGTCATTGACGTTAAAAAAGGAGGTCAGCTTATCGTGCATGACCTTTTCAAAAATTTTCGAAAATAATGGCAGTATTGTAATAGGCCGATAGTTGCTGATGGTCTTTTTGTCTCCTTTCTTATACAGAGGTCTTACTACAGACCTTTTGAGTTTATCGGGAAAGGTACCCGTTTCTAGTGAGAGGTTTACGAGAAATGTAAGTACTGGAGTTAATTCTTTACTGCACATTTTTATAATCTTTGTACATATACTGTCGTAACCCTCAGATGTCGTGTTTTTAAGGACTTGCACTTGGCCGGTTTTTTTACCCTACCGTTCAATGCATGTCGTGGCAGCTACTGAGAAACACTGCCAGAAAACTCAGTATAATACTTTTTAAAAATATTTATTTCTTACATAAAATTACATTGTATTTAAATGTGTTAATTTAGAGCGACTCAATCCCAAGCTGTTTTGTCACTTAAATAATCAGAAGTTT
Source organism: Pseudoips prasinana (assembly GCA_951640165.1). Lineage (NCBI taxonomy): Eukaryota > Metazoa > Arthropoda > Insecta > Lepidoptera > Nolidae > Pseudoips > Pseudoips prasinana. The sequence continues at coordinate 19,354,253 of OX621264.1, read as the reverse complement.
TGTAGTAAGCCCTGCTACATAATTTGGCTTTTATAATTATTTTAAACTTATTCATAGACATTTCTCGGATATCACTGGGAAGTTTGTTATAGAATCTTAAACATTGCCCCATAAAAGAGTTACTTACTTTGTGGAGACGGGTAGTATGTAACACAAAGTTATGCTTATATCTAGTATTTATATTATGAGTTTGATAAAAAATAAAATAAAAAAGGCATTTATTCACGAAGACTTTAAAAAAGCTCTTGTAAATAGTGTGAACATGTTTGTAGTAATGTAGTGAAGTATTAATACATAATTATTTCTAGTTATATAGATATTTAGGTACACGGATTGTAGGAAAACATTTATAAAATGTATTTTATAATAGTAATGATATTTAGCTAGCTTGTATTAAGTTATTGTCAAAGAGATTATGTTTAGAATTTATTATCGAAATTTATAGTTTTAGCTATATTTTACTTCATAGTATTATCTGAATGGTTCTGTCTATATAAATAAAGGTTAAAAATGACTTATTCAATCGTTAAATCGGCTTCAACATTGACAATCGATTCCGGACCATTTATGACGTCACATGTGCTCATGGAAGCCGATTTAACGATTGATTAAGTAAGCGCTTGTAAATAGTCAGAACATGTTTGTAGTAATACAGTTATTATGTATATGTTATCTATTACGTATCAATCAATCAATCATTTATTTACTAGAATGTGGTTACATTAGCCGGTGTTAATACATCTTCTACTATATAAAAATAAGTCGGGTTTTCCTTCCTGACGCTATAACTCCAGAACGCACGAACCGATTTCCACGGTTTTGCATTCGTTGGAAAGGTCTCGGGCTCCGTGAGGTTTATAGCAGAGAAAATTTATAAAATTTACCGCGGGTAACACCGCGGGGCACAGCTAGTACAATATAAAATCCAACACATTCTGCCGCTCAGTAAGCAAACGCTCTGCAAATTTAGTAACAATACATTAACAAACATTTACATTATTACGATTATATTTGAAATGTCCTGTCTCCTGAGTATTCTCTAGTATTATAATAATATTAGGTCTTTACCTATGAAATTGCCGTTCTGCAGTACTGGCCATTTCAAATCAAAATAATTTTTGTTTGGCTAAGAATTCTAATTTCAAATTAATTTTATTTTAAAAACATGGATTCTTTTTTCCAAAAGTAGTCATTTCTTTATTGATTAGTGTTACATTTTCATCGCATTTCAATCTTTTTCGTCATCATGGATACGTTAAAAATTCGAGTAATTATGGAATATGAGTACCGTCGTGGCAGCAACGCGGCACAAGCGGCACGCAACATCAACGACGTTTACGGAGCTAACACTACAAACCAACGCACCACCTGTTATTGGTTTGCTCGCTTCCGTTCTGGAAATTTCGACCTGAAAAATGAACCTCGCGGTCGTCCGAAGACTTTGGTCGACAATGACGAATTAAAGGCGGTTGTGGAAGCTGATGATACACAATCTACGGCTGAATTAGCAGCAGCTTTCGACGTTAGCGTCAAAACAATATTGGTCCATTTGCGTCAAATTGGCAAGGTAAAAAAGCTTGACAAATGGGTGCCCCACGAACTCAATGATCGCCAGCGCGAAGTACGCGTCGAGACGTGCCTTGCACTGCTCAACAGACACACAAATGAAGGAATTTTGAACCGCATTGTTACCTGCGATGAAAAATGGATTCTGTTTGATAACCGCAAGCGCTCAGCAAGTTGGTTGGATCCTGGTTCAGCACCTAAACAATGCCCTAAACGAAAACTTACCCCTAGAAAAGTGATGGTCACTGTTTGGTGGTCTAGCGCCGGTGTGATTCATCACAGCTTCTTACCAAACGGGGTGAGCATTACTGCAGATGTGTACTGTGAAGAACTGAGCACAATGATGGAGAAGCTGGCGCATCTCCAACCAGCATTGGTCAATCGCTCGTCTCCGCTGCTCCTGCACGACAACGCGCGACCTCATACTGCACAGCAGACGGTCTCCAAGTTGCAAGAACTGGGGTTGGAAGCTCTCCGTCATCCGCCCTACTCACCAGACCTTGCGCCTACAGACTACTACTTTTTCCAGAATTTGGATAACTTCTTGGCGGGAAAAAAATTCAATACCCGAGAGGCAGTACAAAATGCCTTTGAAGAATTTGTTGCCTCCCGTCCAGCTGATTTCTTTAAGAAGGGCATCAATAAACTGCCACTGCGATGGCAAAGATGCATTGATTGCATGGGTGATTACTTCGATTAAAACAAATAAAAAAATTCATGAAAAAAATTCGTTTAAATTTTTTCATACAAAACGGCAATTTCATAGGTAAAGACCTATTATTTATTTAGAAGGAAGTCAAATAGTTTATTTCTAAATTTTTTGTATGTCAATTTCTTTTGGCACATGGTTATATTATTTAATAGGCTTAGGCCCACTTGCACCAAAAGCTAGGCTAAAATAAATTAACTCGAGTTAAGTAACTTCGGGTTAATTCGTTAAAATTTTAACTCGACATTCTGTTGCGCAAATGAAAGATAACACCGAGTCAACTAACTCGGTGTTTTCTCTATTATGTTGGTATCATTAAAGAGGTTTTGTTCCGTAATGTAATCCAACCAAATATGAATGAGTGAACAATGAGTGAAATATTTATACACCTCTTTTTGTCATTAGAAGACTTTGTATATGACTGTCTCACGTGTTAAGTTTTATCAAAGACATTTCAATTTGATCGATTGTGTTTGAAACCAATCTGTCAATTTCGAGTCGTTAAATATTGTCATGTGAAAGTTGACATGATCGGACATTTCTGCAACTCTTTTATTATAAAAGTCTGCGCTTAATATATTCTATGATTTCTGCATCATCATCAGGCAATAAAAAAACAATCATAATTGTTTAGGTCACATAACTGTTATAAAATCTCTGAAATTCACTTCTGCAAACCAATATAACGTCTCAATCGAAACAAATTTGACATTACTAATCCGGAGTTAGTGATTTAACCCACCAAAATAGGTGGGGTAAAATTTTAATAAAATAACCCAAGGTTAGTCCCTAGCTCTTGGTGGTGCAAGACGTAATTGAAATTTAACCCCATATTAGCCACTAACTCTTGAGTCAATTCATTTAACCTGGGGTGGCGCAAGTGGGTCTTATACAGTAGGTGTTTTTCTTGAACTAATCTAATTTTATTCGAGGCAATTTTAGATGGTCTCTATGTCTGGATGTAGTGTCGTATTCGTAGATTGACGTATGACGTATCTTATACGTAGATTGACGTAAATATCCAACATATGGCGTTGGGAGAGTCTGTCAAACCTATAATGTTCTAGTACTATTAAAAATACGAAAACAACCAGGGGCTCTATCGGCTAAGTCGCCGAACATCGATTTATTAAATGGCGTTGAAATAAAGGTTAAAAATGACTTAAGCAATCGTTAAATCGGTTTCAACGTTGACAATCGATTCCGGACCATTTAGGACGTCACATATGCTCATGGAAGCCGATTTAACAATTGATTAAGTCATTTTTAACCTTTATTTATTTCAACGCCATTTAATAAATCGATGTTCGGCCACTTAGCCGGTAGAGCCCCAGGTGACGTATGGCGTATCAATGAAGCAGATTGACGTACATATACAACATATGGCGTTGGGAAAATTTCTAAATCGCATAACACACGAATCATCATCATCAACATATCAGCGGGAAAGACGTCCACTGCTGGACAAAGGCCTCCCCCAAAGATCTCCACAAAAGCAGGTCCTGCGCTGCCCATATCCAGCGGCTTCCCGCGACACTTACAAGATTGTCGATCCACCGTGTAGGGGGCCTGCCCACGCTGCGCTTCCGGTTCGTGGTCGCCACTCGAGAACCTTTCTGCCCTAGCGGCCGTCGGTTCTACGAGCTATGTGCCGTCCACTGCCACTTGAGTTAAGCAATTCTTCGGGCCATGTCGGTTACTTTGGTTCGCCTAACGTTACGTGATTATCGGCCTGAATTTCCGTAATATATACGTATGACGTATATATTACGCAAATTGACGAAAATATACAAAATGTGGCAACGAAAGTTCATTAAACGCAAAACGAAAAGGACCACGTGACGTATGACGTATTATACAGTAAGGTTGAAGCCCCCCTACCTCGGGCTGCCCGGGGACTGACAACTGAGCGAAGGGGTCCAACCAACCTTATTAATTACGAAGCAAATAAATAATCAAATTTATTGTTTTACAGAATCCCGTCACATCCGCACAGTAAGTTCTTCTTCCGTGCGCCGCAGTCCTCGCTATTCGGATGTCACGCGCCGGTTTCGTAGTCCGGATCGCGTGGAACTGTCGCCCGTTCTGACCACCGATACAGCCCGGACTAGGAAATTGTACAACCCGAACAGTGTGCTCTGATATGAGGAATGTTATGTTCAAATAATTTGGACAAGTTATTAGTTTTGTAATATAAAGAAGAAATATAAGGGTATCCTATGTGTTTCTGATCTCCTGGTATTTTGAGACCGTAACAAGTCGTTTATACTTAGACTTTAAACAATATAATACCTTTTTTATCCCCTAATACTTTTAGAGGTAAAAGTCGTTCGTACTTGCTGCATTTTATTAGAGCATGATTCGATCATTAAAATTAGGTGTAATTGTATATCGATCAAGTTCAGTATTTTTTTTGCGATAAAATGTACAGACGCGAGCACATCAAGCTACACCAATCTGTCACATTTCTCCAATTGAAAGTGAACCTTATGCTTTTGTGATAATGTTGGAGCTCTATAAAAGAAATTTGGCAGATTGGGTAGCTGGATGTGCTGGTGTTTGTATACTTGAAACTTGCATTTGTTCTATTAGAGAGAAGCTGAAAGGAATCCTTTGCGTTTCTGATACCCTGGTACTTTAAGGATTTAAACAGGGCGTTTGTATACTTCAAACTTAATTTGTTTTATTTAAGAGATACTGAAAAGAGTCCTTTAGGCTACTTATCTCCTGGTACTTTAAGTATTAAACAGGGCGCTTGTATCCTTCAAACTTGCATTTGTTCTATAAGAGAGAAGATGAAAGGAGTCCTTTGCGTTTCTTATCTCCTGGTACTTTGAGAATGAAACAAGACCAAAACTTCAAACTTGCATTAGTTCGAAGCTGCATGGAAACCTTTGATTTTCTTAATGCCTGGTACTTTGGAATTAACCAAGACGATATAACATCCATTTGTTCTAAGTACTAGCGGTATGGAAGCGGCTGCGGGGCGGCGCGGACGCGCAGCGAATGCGTCGCGAACACGCTGCGTCTGCGCAGCGAGGACGTCGCGGACGTGTGTCAAATACGTTACGTTTCCGTCGCGTGTTTGTAGCAAATTATCGACGTACAATACACTCAGTAACAAAATGGACACATGCGCGGTGTGTTCGTTGTGTGTCCGTAACGAATTTGCTGCGCGTCCGCTCCGCCCCGCAGCCGCTTCCATACCGCTAGTATAATAACGCTCTAAGAGAGAAGCTGAAAAGAGTCCTTTGCGTTTCTAATCTCCTGGTATTTTGAGAATGAACCAAGACATCTGTATACCTCAAACTTCTATTTATATTTGAGAGAAGCTGGAAGGAGTCCTTTGCGTTTCTTACCTCCTGGTACTTTGAGAATGAAACAAGGTGTTTTGCATTTGTACTATTTCAGAGAACTTAAAAATAGTGCTTTAGGCTTCTTATATCCTGGTACTTTAAGAATTAAACAGTCCATTTGTATACGCCAAAACTTGCATTTTTTTCTATTTGAGAGAAGCTGAAAGGACTCCCTCCTCGCGTACCTCATCTTCCACTTTGAGAATTAAATGAGACATAATTATGTGCTTCAACGTGCATATGTTCTATTTGGGAGGAGCTGAAAGGAGTCCTTTGATTTTCTTACCGCCTGGAACTTTGTAAATTAAATAAAGGCGTTTGTATACTTCAAACTTGCCTTTTTCTACAAGAGTAATCAAAGGACTGCACTTTCATCTCATAGCTGAAAGTGCAGTCCTTTGATTTTCTTCTCGCCTGGTACTTTGAGAATTAAAAGCGTTTCGACTTCAAAATATGCATACTACTTGAAAGCTGCTGAAAGGACTCCTTTCCATTTCTTATATACTTATTTATGTATATTTTTCACTTGCATTTGTTCTATTTGAGAAAAGCTTAAAAGAGTCCTTTGGTATTCTTATCGCCTGGTACTTTGGAATTTACCGAGACGTTTTTATACTCCAAACCTGCACGTGTTCTACTAGAGTGAAAGGGAAAGGAGAACTTTGCGTTTCTGTCTCCTGGTACTTTATAGTTTAATCATGTTTTTCAGTTAAAATATTATTGTGCTCAATCAATGCCATATGAGTAATTATTTATCATTGTTGGAACGAAGTTCCTTATCGTGCGTTGCGAAAGGGGGCTAGACGGAAAAAATTAAGACGAAAAGTTGTAACGACACTTATTTCTATAGTGAGCTATTGTAAGCCGTGCGGCGTGCGCATGTCTCTGTCTGTCTCTCTCTCTCTCTCTTATTAAAAGCAAGCCAGATATTTTCGTTTCGTCTTTGTATTTCGCATTGAGCAGTGTCGCGACGATTGTTTTTGTTGAGTGTATACAGGTTTTTTGTACATAATAAATAATAAGAAATAACTTCGTTCCATCCGGGTGTCCCTTGACACCTCTCAAGTTTTATTTATTTTTATAACTAAATACTTAAAGTTTAAGTTAAATGTATTCTAAATGTTATAGTATTGCTAATGTTCCCAGAATACTGGCAGTATTACCACGCTGTATGGCAATACCTATTTGTTGGGCAAAATATAAGCCAGCATTACGGGAACGTGTCGCCTCAACAAGGCATGCAGCTATTTCTTTATACATAATTTTGGTCGCTGGTCCCCACGGCCCTAAAGGTAACCGTTGTTATTAAATATTATTTATATGTAAAATATTTAATTACAGTAATACCCCGTTATACGCGGTTTCACTATAACGCGAATTTCGAATTGTAATCAATTGTTGGAGTCATGAACGTATTTTACAAAAACGTAAAAGAAACACTACCCAAACCACTACCTATATATTTATTTTTCCGTAAACAATAATGAATAGAATGTCCTGCGTAAAGTGTTCTTATAATTGAAGTGGTTGATTAAATTATTCGCATTTTTTTTTAAATTATATTTTGACTATGCATAATAAACCTCGATATACGCGAATTTCAGTTAACGTGTTTTTTTCAGGAACGTATCCTTCGCGTAAAGCAGGGTATTACTTAGCTACTGAGTAACTGTCAAAAACTCAGTAGACATCCTTTCTGATGTAACACTTAAATCACACTTCAAAAAGGATGCCTATTACTTATCGTATGGGCAGTGGTTACCCTAGTGTCAGAGTTGTTCAAGCCGCCCATTATGCCTCTGACATGGCTTAACGACTGCTGTCTAATGACTAAAACCGGGACCGATAGCTTAACATGCCCTCCTAAGTACGGAGACGTTAGAAAATTAAACCACTTTGGTGGTCACCCATCTATGGACTGACCGGGAGCCTAGTTGCTTAACCTCGCCGATGAGTTAGGAACCGGTGAGAGCATTTAGTTATGAGCCAAATGGGCCAAAGGGGTGCATACTGATTTGATTGTTGATTCGTTAATTGATAAGTAGACGACAATTGGGAGTAAAGTTCTAAGCATGCGCCATTTTAAGACTTGTGTCGTAAAATGACGCATATAAGAGAGAAGAAAGATATGTTGAGGGAAAGAGATGGAAAACTATTTATTCCGACTCCGCGGAAGTGGAGTGCCAGACATAGCTTAGTGCCGTGCATGGGAGTGTTGTAGATGTGCGCCTCAGACGTTACATATGAACAGCTGTGGTATCTCGCATTTGGATCGCTTGTTTGTTTCTAATTATTGTTTGATTATGTCTATGAAGAGTAATTAAAAAGTTTACTTTAAAAGGAATTGTATGTCTTTTATTTATTTGTGTTTACTGTATCCCAAATATTTATACAACATGTAACGTAATTAACGCACACCCTGAAACACCCCAATTAGAATATTATGTTGTAATCATAATACATACACGGAATTTTTCATTTAACATGTATACGCATTGTTATTTACTAAATTAGTTTCTTGGAATATAGTTTATTTTTCTTTATTTTGTATTGAATGACGGAATTTGTATGTTACCAATAAAACTGTGATTTCAAAAGTCTTATTACTTTGAGTTACGGTCCATTTCGATTTGTTTTGACTGTATAGGGTTAATATGACAATAACTGTCGTAGTTTTAATTATTTTGAAAAAAAAAAATATTACCTATATTAAAAATGATATAAATCGATTTTGTAATCGATTTTGAACAAACTATTTTCAGGATGTGCGTTAATTAAGTTACATGTTGTATAGAGGCTGGTCTGAAATTGTTTTTTTTTTTAAGTTAGCCTAGTTCTATTTGTTAGTAACTCTGCTAAGTCGGAGGTCGTGGCTTCGATCCCTACCCATGAAAACTCTTTGTGTGATTAACACCATATTTTTTTTAAAGACAACGCCCGCACTAACGAATTTAATTCTTTACAAACATATAACTGACGGACACAAATAACATGGACACTAAATAATAAATAACATGAAAAACTATTGGCGTGGTTGGTAGATACCCTGCCTTTCACGCCGGAGGTCGTGGGTTCGATTCCCACCCGGGACAGATATTTGTGTGCATGAACATGTCTGTTTGTCCTGAGTCTGGGTGTAAATTATCTATATAAGTATGTCGGGGCATCGTTTAAACTTTTTCATTAAGAGTGACATAGACGGGTCACTCTAGCGGAGCGTCGTGTCGATGGTAGCGGGACGGCCATCTTAGAGAGAGGCTGTTTGAACTGGAACCGTCAGCGCACCACTTTTGCGACGAATCGCTATTAATTAAACGAATCAAGGAAGTTTTGGACTAAATTAATATTATTTGTGGAAGAACATATTGTGATTTACGTGAAAGAAATTATATTTTGTTGTAACTTATAAATTTAAAATTTTATATTTTCTGTCAAACCAGATTTTATTGAATTCTCATTTCATACTGCTTATTTACCAAAATGATGAAGACTGAATGTGTTGCTATGCCCTGTTACGCTTTTATCAGAAGTGGGATTGAATGAAATGCAAAATAAAGAAAACCTTCAAGAATTTACGACCGCTGAAAAACATTTCAGCAACATGGAACCGTTACTTACCCGAGTTCTAGAGGCACAACAAGCACCACCAGTAAGTACGAATCAAACACCACTTTTGAAGTTTGACCCGGGTGAGCCAGATTTGGATATTGAAAGTTGGTGTAAAGTGACGGAAATAATTGTGTAAAATAAACATACACGTACAATTAACCAGGATAATGAAAGGTCGTGCAGCTGTACCAACACTTATTGCAAATAAATGATTATGATTATGATTATGCATGTCTTACTAAACTATAATTAGACGATATCACATGGAGCTTGGTTAAAGAGATTTTAAAGGCGAGATTTTTAAAAACGAAACTTATTCAAGACTACTTTGATTAAATGTTACGATTCTAAATAAGAGCTGAAGAGACGGCATCTGAATCAGCACTTCGACTATGGATTCTTATCGAACGAATACCTAATTGTACGATGGGTGAGCAGTTAATAACTTGGTTTCGTTATATCAGTGCTGTATAAAAAAGATGGCATAATATGTCGTGAATTAAACGCACTACAACGAACTGCAACTAAATTGCAAGATACTTCAAGTGCTTCACGTGCTGCGGAGAAGAAGGCAGTTGTCACCGCAAATGGGGCAAACCGTGAACAGGACCAACTGAAAATGGGACTAGCCGCGAATTTGCGCCATTTGCGAACGAAGGACGAAAAGTGAATGGGACGAACTGCGCATAACCCCTGCTATACCTGTGGCCGGGCCGTAGCAACTGCTTGTCCAGAAAGGAAGAACGGTGGTGAAGCTACTGTCAAGGAAGTTCATCAGTGTGAAAACCGCCCTTTTAGGGGTATTTTGGGGACATATTCTGGTGAGACAGTTTCTTTTTTTGTTTGATAGCAGATATTCTTGGTCTCTTTTAAAAGATAGCTTCTGTGGCAAACTGCGGGTACTGTGCGTAAAAACCTTGTTTCTTTATGTGGTATACAAGGTGAAGATACATAATGCACAACTCAAGTTCAAAGCAATGTGGCAGTTGATGAACTCCCTGTCAATTTAATATTTAATGTGGTTCTTGATAATTTTATTTCTGATCCTATCATATTTGGAAGAGACGTTTTCGATCAAGTGATGTGCGTTAAAATTGGCAATTACAATCTCATGTGCTTTTCTTTTTCAAATCTGTAATTATTGCGATTTAAAGTCAAACAAAGTGGACTTTACTAAGGGCAGATACGAATTTGTTAGGACACGATAGGGTGACATTAATTTCGATACTAAATAAATATTCTGAATATTTCATTGAAGGTATTCCTTCCCGCCGAGTTACAACAATACAAATGCAATGTCAAATTAATTTGATAGTTCCACACAAAATTGAACAACGGTGTCTATAGAGGTTAGCGCCATCTGTAAAAGTGATTGTTAGAGAACAGATTTAGGAATTGCTTAGTGCTGGAGTAATTCGTGAAAGTTTGCTAGCCCAATACTATTAGTTGGAGATAAATAATAATTCGTACAGGGTGTGTGTAGATTTCCGGGAATTGAATTTCAATACACATCTCGAGCTCTACCAATGTTAATGATTCTGGGACAATTTCTGAGGATTCTTCCATAAAAAGTACAGTATTTCGAGCTTTATCAGGGCTGGTTTTCCATTGAACAAAAACGCGATAGCGAAATACAGGATCTTATCGCCAAACAGCATAATAAATGATTCCCCGAGTCGGTAGCATATGATGTCAAAAATGGTATTATTTACAGAAAAATCGTTGTAATAAAACAGTTTCTTGGCTTTCAGTCGTTCCAACATCTTTAATTTGGACGCTTATTAGCCACACCCAAAATGAATTACAACATCTAGGCAGGTACAAAACCGTAGATAAACTTTATGAGCAGTACTGGTTTCTTGAGATTTCCAAATGTGTGCGCAAGTTTATCGATTCGTGTGTTTTAGGCACAACATCGAAAGTTTCTTCTGGAGCTCAACCTATTCAGCTGCACCCGATTCCAAAAGTCTCCGTGCCATGGCATGCCATACGATATTACCATACCATACCGTACGATTTTACGGGAAAGCTGCGCGGAAAGAGAGAACGAAAAGAACACTGTTCGGTGATTATCGATGGTTTTAGCAAATGTGTTCTGCTAGAGCATACCTCTTCCCTAGATGGTAAGAGTGCGATACACGCGTTACAAAAAGCTGCTTTACTTTTTGGGGCACCTAATAAACGAATCATTGCGGATCAAGGTTATTGCTATATGAGCTCTGATTTTAAGACTTTTTGCTTCGAGCATAAGATAGAACTCCATTCCATTGCAACTGGCTCTAGCAGGGCTAATGGACAGGGTAAGAGAGTTGCGGAGTCTTAAAATGTATTAACTATTCTCGAAATTTACCCTAGTAAAACGTGGTAAGAAGAATTAGGAAACATTCAATTCGCGCTTAACAGCACTAAGTCAGCCGTAACCAAATGATGATGATGTCTTCCCGGATGAATTATGGCCACGGCGGCCATTCTCAATAGAGATTAGCCAATTGCGCAGGACATATTATAGTGCACAAGTGTGTGCGCAAACACGGGCACTTTCAATTCCATAAGAGTATTTGGTTACGGACTGCCTCGTTGATCTAGCGGTAGTGTGTTCCACCGCAGAAAGTGAGGCCCTGGGTTCAAATCCCGGGTCGGGCCAAAAAGTGATTTTCGGATTTGTGCATAGTCATTAGGTATGTCTAATCTAAATTTGGAAGCTCATACTCAACAAGAACGTCTTAAGTGCAGCGGCTTAGACAGCCGCCTCGCTGCTTCGTGTCTCGGGTTCGAGTCCCGCGCCGGGTTACCATTTGCGTGACCCATAAATAGTTGTTCTGAGTCTTGATAAGGTGACCGTCTATTATATGTTTGTAAAGTACCCCGCGACACAGGGATAAGATTCCTAATGCGGACGTTGTCATAAAAAAAAATACTTGATGCTGTACGAATAGATGCATCATCCAATATACGGAAAGCGGCTAGTTATGAGGTTAATCGATTGTGTAAAAAATAAAACCATTTTCAAAAAGACATTCTGTTGGAACGCAGTTCCTTATCGCACGTTGCAAAAGGGGGCTAGACGAAAAAAAATTAAGACGAAAAGTTGTAATGACATTTTGTGGCTATAGTAAGCTATTTTAAGCCGTGCGGCGTGCGCATGTTTACTCTGTCTGTCTCTCTCTCTCTCTCTCTCTCGTATAGAAAGCAAGCCAGATAATATTTTTGTAGCTTTTTTTGTACATAATAAAAAAATAACTTCGTTGCATCCGGGTGTCCCTTGACATCTCTCAAGTTTTTTTTAATCAAAAATACCGAACGGGTCCAAACTAAATTAGACAGTAAGTTCAGTGGCTCATTTGTAGTAACCTAGATAGATAATGATCGATATCTTTATTAATTAAAAAGTTTTAATAGTTCTCATCTAATTTATAAATATGCTCATGAGAATTTGCGCTCAGTACCCGGGGGGACACAAAGGCTAGCTCGTATCGCGACAATTTTTTTATTATAATGAGGCCGAGTCGGCGCCTGAAGATATAAACGATGTAACTTTGACTGGTAGAGGTGACACAAATGATTGTGACAGCTTGACCGTATGCTCTGAAACTATTACAGCTGGTACAGATACTCTCAGTATATATTGCGACGAAATTAAAATTTACAATGAACAAGATAATTTGCAACCATAGGTATTCAGTATGGTAGTCAATATGTTGTATATCATACATGTGTTTTGAATGCTATAGATTCTAGATAGTATCATTCATGTTTATCGATTGGAATTACTAGTCCAATCGCAAGTATGGTTTCTATTGTCTACCCTGGTCGAAGGGACAGTGTCGTCCGGGCCAGACCCATTACGGGTTGGTTGAAGGGATGCACTCGTCCGGTCCAGATGTGTTCTATTGTCTATCCTGGTCGAAGGGACAGTGCCGTCCGGGCCAGACCCATTGCGGGTTGGTTGAAGGGACGCACTCGTCCGGTCCAGATGTGTTCTATTGTCTATCCTGGTCGAAGGGACAGTGCCGTCCGGGCCAGACCCATTGCGAGTTGGTTGAAGGGACGCACTCGTCCGGTCCAGATGTGTTCTATTGTCTATCCTGGTCGAAGGGACAGTGCCGTCCGGGCCAGACCCATTGCGGGTTGGTTGAAGGGACGCACTCGTCCGGTCCAGATGTGTTGTGTTGGTATCCTGGTCGAAGGGACAGTGCCGTCCGGGCCAGACCCATTGCGGGTTGGTTGAAGGGACGCACTCGTCCGGTCCAGATGTGTCTCATTGGTACCCTGGGTAAAGGACAGTGACGTCCGGGCTAGATCCGTTGCGGGTTGATCTTAGTTACCAAAGTCATTATGGAATAATCTGAATGGGACTGTGTGTTTCATGTTGACCCATATAGAATGAAGCCAATTTTAATAGCAGGATGAACGAGCGCATGTGCTGGTGATGGGTCATTGTCTGTTTCAGAAATACAATAACGCCCGAGGACGGTCGTATGTCAGTCCGGCCGTGTCGGCGCATCGTTTAAACTTTTTCATTAAGAGTGACATAGACGGGTCACTCTACGTCGTGTCGATGGTAGCGGGACGGCCATCTTAGAGAGAGGCTGTTTGAACTGGAACCGTCAGCGCACCACTTTTATTTATTTTATTTATTTATTTATTTATACTGTAAGCATCACATAATAATTCAGAACCCAATGTTTATTTATTAATCATTTAATTCTACATTTGAATAGTATCGATATTTGGTATTAATACAAATATCGATACCTCCGTATTTCTTGTATTATGAGTGGCAACACACAGAAACTGCCAGTAGAGAAAATATGTTTTGAGTTGTCAAGAAGTTATAATAATTTGGTGTGACAATAAATCCATAATTATTCGTGTAATCTAATTGTTTTACTGAGTTTAAGACGTTGATCTAACAACTCAGAAGTGGGATTTACATGGACCACTGATAAGTTCGTAAAAATTGGCCGTCAGATTTATTTTTATTTTTCGTTTGGCATACGTCGGTACCGACATTGTGGCAATACATTTTTATTCATTTAAAAGAAATACGATAGAATCGAAAATGGAGAGAACCACTACGCCGCCTATTCGGAGCGAGACGATTAATATCCCAAAGGAGGTGACGAAAAGGAAATGTAATGACAACAAACATGAACGAGTGCAAAAGAGTCGGAAGAGACATTGTGCTAGTTATAGTGATTCTTCGGACGAGAGCCCTCATAGCAAGATGACTCAATTTAGCGGTTCTCTCAAGCGCCGAAATTGTTATTCTCGTGATCGTCGAACTGGCTGTGTTCGCAAGAAGCAAATGCGTCAGTACAGCCGTTCTTCATCTCGATCTCGACGCATTCGTTCTAGTAGAGTGAGGGGCAACCGTTCCCGAGGGAGGACGAGCATTCGTCATTCACGAAAAAGGAGCAGCGGCCGTTCTGAAGAGAAAAGGAGCAACTATTCTAGTGATCGTCAGAGGAATCGCCCCAGGGAGCATCGAAGAAGCCGTCCCCGTGAGCGTCGAAGCAGCCGAAACCGCAGCCGGATTCGATGTGATTGGAGTCCACAAAGTAAACGGTGTAACGAACAGAGGTATAGTCCGACTAATTATTTAAGCGACGAGGGCTGTTCAAGACAAGGGGTAAGTCGTAATAATAATAATGATACTTCAATATTGTTATCAAAATTATTGCAGTCATTAGTGAGTGGTCGTCCTGAGAGCAATAAATTCCCCATGCTAGGTAACGTTATACCAGAATTTGACCCAATGGTTAAAGGACAAACCATTCACACATGGCTCAGTAAAGTTGATGAATGTTCGAGATTGTACAAGTGGGGTGATGATCAGGTAATACATTACGCATTACCAAAGTTAACAGGTGTCGCGAAGACCTGGTATCAAGCTTTACCAACCATGTCATTTTCTTGGCCTGAGTGGAAAAACAAACTCACGGAATCGTTTCCTAGCAGCGATGACTATGCGGAGTTGTTAACAGAAATGCTATCTAAGCGTGTAAAATATAACGAGTCACTAGAACTTTATTATTACGAGAAAATTAATTTACTGAATCGGTGCGAAATAGTAGGTAAACGGGCAGTTGACTGCTTGCTTAACGGTATTGATGACAGATCATTGAGGCTAGGTGCAAAAGCTTCCAAATGTCAAGAGCCCGAACAGGTACTGGAGTATTTACAGTCGATTAAACAACAGCCCCGGGACTTAGCAAATCTTATAGGCAGTGAAAAACGTACATTCGTAACTAGTGGTAATAGTACCAATAAATATTTAAATAACGATTTGAGGGTGCAGTCAAATAATTCCGTGGTTTGTTACAATTGTAACGAACCGGGTCATTTTAGTTTTAGGTGTACCAAGAAAATATTAAAATGTACTTTATGTAATAAGTTAGGACACACATCTATAAATTGTTCAAGGTTACCTTCCGAGAATAATACAAAAATGGACAAAACGAGTGAAATGAACGTTTTGCGAGTTGACATGAGTGATTATTAATATATGCTATCATTAATACTCAATGGAAATATTTTGACCGGTTACGTCGATCTACTCAGTAGCCAATGTACCCTGATACGACACAGTAATGCTCAACGTTTGGGAATCACGTGTAACACTAACGATACCTGCCACTTTTTACCACTACCCATAGGATAAGCAAGCAAGCATTGATACAAAATGTATCTGATAATTCAATTCGCTTAGTAAAGGGCACACTTCTAACACGAATTCATCGACCAAATCGTTTTATGGATGTACACAAGTTAAATTTAGACTAACGATTTGGGTGAGTTTCTCGATTTTGACAACACATTAACGGATGATGAGGTACATCAATTAAAGATATTGCTCAAGCATGGGACATGTAGATGCTCTGTGATGCTCTATGATGATGATTTTTTTAATTATTTATATTTTTATAGATGCTCTAAGTCGTGCGTCCTGTAGCCGAATCTGAACTTGGTGATGAAGATTGTCAAGTACTTGATGTCTTAAGTTTAGAACTAAAATATTGGATTTCTGCCGTACCGGGCAACGATGAAGAAATTACAAGAATTACAAACATTTTGCAGGATACCGAAATCAAACAAGTGGCCGACATGCACAAAAACTATTTATTAAAGGGAGATTATGTTTATAAAATTATTGAGAACGGGATACGATGGGTCGTGCCACGTGCATTTAGATGGCAGGTTCTAAAGATGAAACATGATGACGTGTACATTTCGATTTTGAGAAAATCTTAAGTCGTTTACAAAGTGTGTTATGGTTTCCCAAAATGCGTTGCTTTACGAAAAAAGTATGTAACCGCTTGTTTAGAGTGTACTTATAACAAGGTTTCCGGTGGCCGTAAAGTCGGCAAGATGCATTCCATTCCTAAACTTGAGGTTTCCTACGCACATTACATGCGGACCATTTAGGCCCTTACGTTCGTTAAAAAAAGGTAATACTTATCTACTGGTAATCATCGATTCGTTTACAAAATTTATCAATATTCGACCGGCAATGGACACCAAAAGTACGACGGCAATCAGGGTTTTCGAAGAATACTTTAGTTTCTTTAGCACACCGCCCGTCCCGCCTAATAACTGATCACGGAACTTGTTTTGCCAGTGGCAAGTTTAAATCTTTTGTAAATTAGGCTTAGGCTATGAGCGGTCAGTGTTGAGGTGTAGATGGTCGTAAATCATAGTAGACTGTGTTCATTAGAAGTCGGTGACATAGGCTATGAGCGGCCAGCACTACAACATAGATGACCGTAGATTGTAGCAGACTGAGCAAAGTTAGCTGTGTTCATGAGCTAGGTGCGATCAGCGTGAGTATTCACGTAGATGGTCGCAAATTATAGCAGATCATGATAGATAAACATGTGATAAGGTGTGTGTGTGTGTTATAAGTAATATTAGATAGTTTTTTTTGGTTGAGGATACGCCTCTGACTGGGAAAGGTAAAAAGAAATATGAAAATGTTGTTGCAGTGGGCAAAATACATCCTTGGCTAGCTTTTAATAGTATCGCAAGTGATGCTTGTAATAGCGACAATACTGCTAGTGATTTGGAAGGCACTGATTGACTGACAGTGTGGGCTATATAAAATATTTGTACATACATTTAATTATTAGTAATTATAAGTTGGGTTGGTATGATATGTTCGATTAAGATCAGTACTATGTAATTGCATTATTATTTATTGTTCCAAGATTTGTAATTAAGGATATGGCAAAGCAAGAAAGGCATAGGCTATGAGCGGTTTTCTGAAGCATAGATGGTCGTAGATCATATCAGACTGTGTTCATGGATGGTTTAATCATGACATGGGGTATGAGCGGCCAGTGCTGAAATGCATATTACCGCAGATCATAGCAGACTATGCCCTATTGTGAAATGAATTGTAAAGTAAGCTTGGGCTATGAGCGGTCAGTGTTGAGGTGTAGATGGTCGTAGATCATAGTAGACTGTGTTCATTAGAAGTCGGTGACATAGGCTATGAGCGGCCAGCACTACAACATAGATGACCGTAGATTGTAGCAGACTGAGCAAAGTTAGCTGTGTTCATGAGCTAGGTGCGATCAGCGTGAGTATTCACGTAGATGGTCGCAAATTATAGCAGATCATGATAGATAAATGTGTTGTATTGAAAAGTTTATGTGAAAATATTGATAATGATTTGTTAGTGCTTACCTTGCATTGTATAATGTTACCTTATTGTTTTCTTTTTATTTGGTTTATTTATGATTTATTTTTATGTGAGAGGACTCACTAGAATAAGGATGGCCGAGCTGTAAGCATCACATAATAATTCAGAACCCAATGTTTATTTATTAATCATTTAATTCTACATTTGAATAGTATCGATATTTGGTATTAATACAAATATCGATACCTCCGTATTTCTTGTATTATGAGTGGCAACACACAGAAACTGCCAGTAGAGAAAATATGTTTTGAGTTGTCAAGAAGTTATAATAATTTGGTGTGACAATAAATCCATAATTATTCGTGTAATCTAATTGTTTTACTGAGTTTAAGACGTTGATCTAACAATACTTATTGCACAAAACTGTACAAAGGCGGACTTAATGCCAAAGGCATTCTCTCCCAGTCAACCTTAGGGTGATGCAGAGATAATATGGTAGGTGCACTATAGACCAAGTATAATAAAAATTACTAAAATACTTGACAAGTACTATATAATACAATCGTATAAATATAATAGTTACATAACTACACACTATACTATAAATACATAAATATATATATAAATATATAGACAAATATATTAAATATATATAAATTTATAAATATATTACATATATAATAATATATACACAAACTGTAATATTAAGATGATTCTGCCTAAATTTTTTTGTGAATGTAGTCACGAGTTTTGATTTTAAAAGTAACCCGCGTCTTAGCCATTCTGATTTCCAGAGGTAGCGCATTCCAGAGAAGAATAGCTTGTACGAAGAAGGAAGAATGTAAGAAGTTAGTCCGATGGGAAGGGCATTGTAAAAGTCTGTTATGAGTGGAACGGAGATTTTTGTTGTGGTTAGAAGATAGATACTGAAAATAGGGAGCTAAGTAGGATGGAGATATTGGAGAGTCGAGAAGAGAAAATAGTGTAGTGAGTGCTCTGAGATTTCTTCGGTGCCGAATGGGCATCCAATTCAATTGAGAACGGTAAGATGACACATGGTCGTACTTACGAAGATTGAATACGAATCGAATGCAGTTATTCAGAAGACGGTCTAATTTATTGAGTTGATCTGCATTCAGGTCAAAGTAGCACACATCACCATAGTCGATTATAGGATAAAGAAGGGCCTGCACGAGCGTTACTTTTGTCTCGGATGGTAGGAAATTCTTCAATCTATACAGTGACCGCAAGATCCAAGTCACTCTTTGGCTGACGCTAATGATTTGGTTTTGCCAGCTTAAAGTAGCATCAACCAGCAGACCAAGGTCCTTAACACTCTGGCAGTATGGGATAACAGAATTGTTGTATAAGACTGGAGGTTGACTGTCAACATCCACTAAACTCATCATTCGGGAACTGCCCACAATGATAGCCTGACATTTGAGGGGATTGACAGTCAAGCCAAACCTGTTAGCCCACTCCCTAATTAAATCTAGATCCCTATTTATGGCGACGATCGCTTCTGCTAACTTATCGATGCTTGCCTGTGCGTAAAGTTGTAGATCATCGGCGTATAGATGATACGAACACTGAAGATTTTGAGTTAAGAGATTTATAAATACCGAAAATAAGAGGGGAGAAAGGATACCGCCTTGAGGAACGCCAGTGTCTAATTTACACCAGTTTGATATAATCGCTATTAATTAAACGAATCAAGGAAGTTTTGGACTAAATTAATATTATTTGTGGAAGAACATATTGTGATTTACGTGAAAGAAATTATATTTTGTTGTAACTTATAAATTTAAAATTTTATATTTTCTGTCAAACCAGATTTTATTGAATTCTCATTTCATACTGCTTATTTACCAAAATGATGAAGACTGAATGTGTTGCTATGCCCTGTTAAGCTTTTAAGTATGTATTTACAAAAGAAAAGTAGTATATGTATTATATCAGTTATCTGGTTTCCATAGTACAAGCTCTGCTTAGTTTGGGATCAGATGGCCGTGTAACACCTAATGTCCCTGGATATTAAAAAAAAAATATATGTTGGTCACATAAATAGTTGTTCGGCGCGGGAATCGAAACCGGGACACGAAGTGGCGAGGCGACTTTCTTACTACGCTACGTGCAGTCAATTATTTGCCATGTTTGGTTATTGTATATCAATAACATATAGGTATATATTCAGTAATATACAAAGTGGTTATGATATTACGACAATAAATTAAACTTCGCATACCTCAAGACATTCTCAGACTACATATAAAAAATCATTTGAATATATCCAGTAGTTTAGTCACAGGAAATTATTTTTCATTTTTAACATTTGCTACACGATGTATGTATTAATAGGGAAGTACTGACAGGTTAACGACCCCCGCATCGGTAAGCACTTGTTAGCTTGGAATCGATATAATAAGTATATAACTATATATATTACATGTTAGTAGATAAAATAATAGTAGATTTATAATTAAATACGGTATTAATAAAACAGCGGTAGCCTAACATTTAGCCTGGCGACGGGCGGGTGTACGTCATACTTGTTTGTCGCATAAACACGTTTCACATTTGTTTGTCGTCTATTATAAAAGGTGTGTCCCGATCGGTTTGAGCATCATTCTTGTTGGAAACGTTGACCGGAGCGGAGCTCTCGGTGGTTGGAGGGACGATTCAGTTTGAACAAATTTAAATTAACAGTAATGCTATTTGTGTCGATTCTATTGGAACTGCCGTACTGAACAGACAGAGTGATTTAAAGCTAAGTAAACTTTGTATTATGTTTATGTCTCAACGTGGTTTGTTTTATTATGTTATAGTATATATTAAATAATATGTTCAGCTTGTATCTCTTGTATTTAAATGATTATTCCCCATTTCATTATACACATATAACACCTCCATGGTACATAAAGTATGATGCTTTGTTGTTGGTTAACGGTGTAAAGTAATCTTATTTATAACAATTTATATTTTAGAGCTTGGCATATCTGGCTACATTTATACTTATCTACACATCTATTTAGTCTTACCTAACACACTCATGAAATAGAAAAATTGGTTTGTGCGAAAGAGATAGATCTAGTTTCGTTACAGGACCGCGCTATTGCTACTGTATCACAGGTTAGTGAACCATTTATAAATGCTGTTCTATTTTCTTTCCACTTTAATGTCATTTAGTTTGTTTGAAATTTTAATTTTTTTAATTTTTATGTTAGGGTTTTTTGATAGGTTACAATTGTTCATATGAAATAGTATTGTCAATGTTTTCATTTATTGTCGTATTATCATAACCACTTTGTATAATGTTTATCAATTGTCTGGTTGCCATAGCACAGGCTCTGCCTAGACCAGATGGCAGTGTGTTGGTTGTACCAAGATATTTCATCATCATCATATCAGCTGAAGATGCCCACTGCTGGACAAAGGTCTCCACCAAAGATCACAATTGCCGGTCTTGCGCTATCCGCATCCAGCGACCCGCACAAGATCATCGGTCCACCTTGTAGGAGCCCACGCTGCGTCTTCCGGTTCGTGGTCACCACTCGAGGATCATTCTGCCCCATCGGCCGTCAGTTTTACGAGCTGTGTGCCGCCCACTGCCACTTCAGTTTTGCAATTCTTCGGGCTATGTCGGTTACTTTGGTTCAATATTTATACAATTATTCACTTATATTCTATTCTATTCTTAAAAGTTTCTAGATAATTCGGTATAACCGTTTTAATTATTATATATTATATAAATTTATCCGCAAACAGGACCGTCAACTCTCTTATATATACTATATACTATGGAAAAATGCAAATTCTTAAAAATAAAATAAAATAAAAAAGGTTTTTATTCACGTAGACTTTAAAAAAGGGCTCGTAAATAGTCAGAACATGTTTGTAGTAATACAGTTATTATTTCTAGTTACATATTACATATATTTAGGTACACGGAATGTTAAAACATTTATACAATTTATTTTATAATGGTAGTGATATTTAACTAGCTTGTATTAAGTTATTGTCAAGGAGATTATGTTTAGTTGAAGTTTATAATATTATGTATTGAAATTTATATTTTACTACATATTGTCTGAATGGTTCTGTCTATAATAAGGTATGAATTCAGCGAAACAAACTCAGCAGGTTCATCTACTACCGGCTTAATTTCCTTTTCCCTAAATTGTCATAATGTTATCACTATACAAGCTCTCACACATACATACATATATAAAATATCATCGCCCCATCTCATCCCGTGGGGGCATAAAAGTCGACCCGAGGGAATATCTACCAGAGGACAGGCAGCAGGTTCCTTCTGTGTACTATGACCATCTCACTGCGATCGTCAACCCGCCTGCCAAGCGTGACGATTACGGCATATCCCCCCAAGACGATTCTTGAGGGAGGGGGGAGGGAGTCTCTTGTCCAGCTGTGGACTATTTACAGCTGTTATGACGAAGTCAAAATATACTATTTTTTAATTTGGTATTTATCTAATTTATTTAATCGACATTTTGTATTCTGCCGTTTCTTTTAATATTTCCTTATATTTAATATTTCTCAGTATTAGTAATATAATGAAATCAATTAATTAATTAATTGATTTCATTATATTATATTAGTGCAGATCTATGAACCTAACGAACATTTGTACGCCATGTACAGACGCCAGCACATCATGCTGCCCCAATCTGTCAAATTTCCCCATTTGAAAATTAACCTTATGCTTTTGTAATAAAGTTGAAAATCTATAAAAGTAATTTGACAGATTGGGGTAGCTGGATGTGCTGGCGTCTGTACCTATGGCAAATGGCAAATGACTGTTCTAATCTTTTGAGGCAGGGCACAGCGTTGATTCTCTTAAAGAACAGCCCGACTGGTGGGGTACCTCCACCTTACAGAAGACATTCTGTTGTTTCCACGTGTGAGTAAGGTCGCCAGAGCTCATCGGGGTCGGGGGAAGGGTCAGCAACACTGGTTTGCTGACTCTTATAAGGCCGGCAACGCAACCGCGACTTCTCTGGTGTTGCGAGTGTCCATGGTGATGACTTACCATCAGGTGACCGACTGGCTAGTTTGGCGCCCTCTTTGTATAAAAAAGTACATGCAAACTGTGTTTGTTTACTCGTGTTTGGACAAATAAAAATATCTTATCTGCTTTCTACAGGCTATTTCATTGAGAATGCGCTCAAGAGCTCCACGAACTTAACTTCCTTCCCCGTTTTTATCGGACTATCAGGCATCGGGAGGGACTCCACCACTGTGTTGTTGACACCCCAGCATGCTGTACCAAGCGTTGCTTCTGCGTTTGCTTCTTCTTTCGTCATACGCATAAGTAGATAAGATTTAGTAAAACCATTCACGTAAAAACACCTTCGTTTCATTATAATGTTATGTTTTTTCATGAAACTGTAGGACCAGTGCAACCACCAGAAAACAAATGACGTCGGGGTTACCAATGTAGGAAAGTTAATTAAAAAGAAATGATACTATTAAATTATAGTAGAAGGTAAAACGATAGTGCGTGGCGCGGGAGTTCGCGAGGGAATGCCGCTGCTAGCAGCGCGCGCGCGCATAGCAACGCCCATCTTCGACCTCTATGGTATTGAAGTTCGACATTAGACAGAACCATTGCCAATATGTATTACAAATATTAGACTTAAACTAGATAGTTCAATCAATCAATCAATATATTTATTTGCATGAATATGGTAATGTATAAATACAGATCTTAAAAGTAAATTATGAAAACATCATATTCTGCCTATATCAGGCGTACAAATTAAAATAATACAAAAAATCTAAATACTAATCAAAACTATACAAATCAAGAAGAAGAGAGAAGAATCATTAATAACAACAACATCATAAACAGTGTGTCACAAAATTGAAGGTCCTATATTATTAGCAGGTATTATACATTTTACTTAAAGAGTATCATTAAGATAATCAGTAGTTGAGTAGTAGCATTTTTGACATAGTAGGTCCCTTAGTTTACTCTTAAACAAATTAAAATTTTGAAGTTTTAGTGAGGCTGGAAGCTTATTGTAAATTTTTGGTGCTAAGCAAAAAATACTTTTCCACATGAGCGCTGTTTTGGGCTGTGGTCATACATAATTGATCCCTACGCCTATTACGAATTGCCACATCAGAGAGTTTCATAAACAAGTGAGGGTTACATTTAACAAACAACGCTGTTTCCAGAATATACAGAGACGGAAGTGTTAGAATTTTGTATTTATTAAAATATGGTTTACAGCTATCAGTTACATCAAGGTTAAACATGGCTCTTATGCATCTTTTTTGCGACTTAAATGCAATATCTTTATTTGTGGAATTGCCCCAGAAAATAATGCCATATCGTAATACTGATGAAACCATACCATGGTAGGCAGTAAGTCGTGCCTCCGTATTTACTACTGGTGCAAGTTTGTATAAGGCATAAGCGGAGCTACTTATTCTATTACAAAGTGCCTCTATGTGAGCCTTCCAATCAAGGCGTCTGTCAATAACTAGACCAAGAAATTTTGTAGCTTCGGTATCTGAAATGACATTGGTTTTATATTTTATATCCATTATAGAATGAATGCCTGTTCTTTGATAAAAGTGCATAATGTGTGTTTTTTTTAGATTTATCCTTAGATTATTATTTTCTAGCCATGATATTATTGTGGTTACTGTGTCATTAATATCCGTTTCATATAGCTCCTTTGATGATATAGTAACATAGATATAGTCACATGATATAGTAACTGTACTGTCATCTGCGAACAAAGTCATTGGATGTTTTTTTGATTTAGGTAGATCATTAATATAAATAATAAATAACAGGGGGCCCAACACACTCCCTTGTGGTACTCCAAATGATATCATCCGCTCTCTTGATAAATATTTATTTTCAGTTTTTGTTTTAATATCCAGTTTATTGATGCAAGTTAACTGTTTCCTGTTTTGGAGGTATGTTTTTAACAGATTAAGTATATTGCCTCTGATACCGTAAGATTCTAGTTTATTTAGTAGAATACCATGATCGACACAATCGAAAGCTTGTGTCATATCACAATATACTGCACATGTCGGTATTTTTTTATCAACATTAGATATTATAGTACTGAGGAAATCATATATTGCCACATTAATTGACATATTTTGTCTAAATCCTTTTTGTTCTCTGCACAAAATATTATTTTTCTCAAGATATGAATAAATATTGTTATGTATGAACTTTTCAAATATCTTTGAGAATATTGACAAAATTGCAATTGGCCTATAGTTATGAATTGATTCTTTATTATCTTTTTTATGCAAAGGTCTGACTATGGATGTCTTAAGTGCTTCGGGGAAAATACCATACATTATACACAGGTTGAGAATGTAACTGAGGTGTACAGATATTAAGTCAGCTGTGTATTTTATTATATAGGTAGAAATTTCATCATATCCAACACTATTTGTATTTTTTTGGCCTTTAATAATATTAAAAATGTCAATAGGTGTGGAGGGAGTCATAAACATTGAGTTTAGATGGTTTTTTATGTATTTTGTAGTATTTTCACCTGCACCAGGAATGGGAATAATTTTGTCTATAAAATAATTATTAAATTGATTTGCTAATAAGTCAGGTTTATATAAAAATTTTCCATCTAATTTTATTTTATTTACGGATTCGATTGGTAAATTGAATTTAGTGTTATTAATAATATGCCATGTCGTTTTATTTTTGTTATTAGATGTTTTTATATTATAATTATTTTGAGATTTTTTGGTCAATTTTATAATTCTTTGAAATAATTTTGCATAATTAATATATTTCGATTTGTTAATTTCTGTAGGTTTCAATCTGGCTCTCCACAAGAGTGCTTTTTTCTTTGAGCTACATATTTTAATTCCACGTGAGATCCACTTGACTTTTTTGTTAACTCTTATAGTTTTAAGTTGATACGGAAAACATAAATTATAAAATAATTGAAATTGTTCTATAAATACATTAAATGCTTCATTGGGATTATTCGAGCAATAAATTGCAGCAAATGATAAGTTTTCTAAACAACTTCTGAACTTTAGTTTATTTTCATTTGAATAATCTCTTTGTCGCCTACGCCAATATTTAATAATACATATTTTATTAATGGGACAATGTAGCAACGGTGCTGTATGGTCTGAGAGAGCCAATTCTATCACCTCCGCTCTACACGCTCTCTGGAAATTGTGGGCAAAATTATCCAAACATGTTTGACTTTTAAATCGAGTTGGTTGTTCTAGGGCTAATTTTAGATTGAAACTTTGCAATAAATGTTTGAGTTCTCTAGTTATATTATTATTCTTCAGGATATCAATGTTGAAATCACCAGTTAAAATAATGTTTAAATTCTTTTTCTTACTAATGAGCGACAGTAGTTGTTCTAATTTGCTAAAAAATATATTCAAGTTCCCTGTTTTGGGTACCCTGTACAGACATATCACTACTGTTTTGTAATTAATTAATTCTACTGCACAACATTCAAATACATTAGCTATAGAAAGGGAAGAGACCTCTGGCAAGTCTCTCCAAGAGTAGCCATTTTTAACTAGAATACATGATCCGCCTCTCTTGCATTTTGGTCTACTGAAGAATGCGGCTAGACCATAATTTGGCACATCTAGATACATTTCTTGGCCTGCCATTATAAAATGTTCAGTAATACATATTACATCAATAGCTAGATTTTTTTGTGCCAAGTCATTTATACAGACAGAAAGCATATCTGATTTGTTTATAATGCCGGCAATATTCTGATGAAATATATTTATATATTTATTGACGAAAAAACGATTCAGCGCTTGTATCAGATTCTATATAATGGTCTTTGTTGCTACACACCTTCACCTCAGAATTATTTTCACAATTTTTCTTTAATTTTATTGCAATTTTATTGAAATAGTAAGGTATAGTACCTGGTTTATGAAGTTTTTTTTCACAACATTTAGCATTATGAGTACATATAGATTCGTATAAATTAAAATATTTTTCATAATATGTCACTAAATAGTTAACGTATTTTTTTAATTCTTGAAATATAAAATAAAAAGCTTTGTTATTTATTTTGCCAGTGCGTTCAGAAAACATATCATAACTATATACAAGAACTTTATTTGTGTCAAATAAAAATGTATATTTATATGTCTCATTGCTCAGGTACAAAAGTCGGTTGAATGCTTCTATTCTTTTGTTGAATAACATTGTATTATTATTCAACTTAAAGTTAGGACAACATAGAATAACATTTGTGTGAGTAATTTTCTCAAGTTTAGTTTTTATATAGTCTACTAAATTTTCATATCTTTTTGACATAATAAAGTCTTTTTCACCCAGGAAAACAATACAATAATCTTTTAATGTATAATTTATAAGCTTAGTATCTAAAGTCGCAAGAAGTTCTGCTGTTCCTGCATTAGGTAAACTGTAGT
The DNA here is from genome assembly GCA_951640165.1 of Pseudoips prasinana. NCBI lineage: Eukaryota > Metazoa > Arthropoda > Insecta > Lepidoptera > Nolidae > Pseudoips > Pseudoips prasinana. The sequence goes on along the minus strand of OX621264.1, from coordinate 19,326,925 downwards.
GACAAATGCTGGAGTTTGGAAAGGTGTATTCAGCAGTTTCTACTATTTTGTTTAAGTTATTATTGCTTAAAATACATATTTTATTCAGGTAAGCTTTTTTTCCAGCATTGTAGTAGCGCTTTTTCCGGTCTATCGAACATCCTGTATTTTGAGAAGACGTAGTGGCAGACTTTGTATTTGAGCATATCTCATTATTGGCAGCGATTGATGCATCAAAGATTTCGATCTGATCTACTATTTGGTTGCATCTCTGCTTGCTGGATGGAGTACTGTAACGTGCTGATTGGATGGTAGATGTAGCATTCGGTATATGTGCTAATAAATTTTCAGTCTGCGTCTCTGTATTACGCGTACTAAATGATTTATAATTTTCATGTTTTCCAGTTAGTAATTTTGTTTTGGGATTACATTTATCATTTACGCACTCCGGTAAATTGATTCTAGATATTGGTTTATTTTTACGTGATGATAATACTGGTATTGTAGACTTTCTTTCTGGGGTCAAACATATTTTTTTATAGGTCTCAATGGTCTTAATTGAGTCCTGTAAATCAGTTTTTAAGCTTAAATTTTCTATGTTTAGGTTTTCAATTTCCTGATGTGAGATAAGATAAGATAAGATATTTTATTTCGCAAAAATGGGTACAATACATGGTGTTATACATTATACAGTTCAGCCATATTTTACCATAAGGCATGCGAAAGGTGCAAGACCAATAACAATCGCCTAAAAACAAAGGCGAACGACTTTACATATTCAATATACGTACATATATCACGTAATTACATTACAAAAAATAAACAACCATAATCAAACAAATGCATTATTTTGTTCTGAAAAGTATTCAGAGATATTGTAATAAGCTTTTTTTACTAAGACGTTTCTTAATTTTTTCTTAAATAAAGGTACGCTTAATGCCTTCCAAGATATCGGTAACTTGTTGTAAATGCATGGAGCCATGCAGAAAACACTCTTGCGCATGAGTGCTGTATTTGCTGTCTGCAGACATAGCTTGCTGCACTCAATAACTGAGTGGTTAGTGTGCTGACCTGTGTGTCGTTCAAATTGTTGATGACTTCACTGTTGTCATTTATACTATATGGTATGCTCAACATTGTGGTCTCAAACAGAGACTTATCACTGCTAGTGTTATTTGTACTCGCTAGGTCGTCTAGAGAACCTGTTCGAAGTGGCTTGCGGTACGTAATATTATTCGTCGGTGTTTCCATGTTTTTATAATACAGTGACCGACCACACCACCTGCTGTATGACTTCAGAACCGGCAATTTTATTTAATTTTTTAAATAAGTATTCGTCCTTAAGTAATGTAATTCTCAACGTATAAATTAGAGTATAGTTGATAATTTTTTTCACGTTTGTATCACTTTCTCACTGATTTTAATAGTTTTATTAAGATTTAAATTTTCACAAGTTATTGTCAGATTACTTATCACTGTAGATTTTGATGTCTTGATAACATTCACACGCCTTCTACTATGTAATATGAATTGTTTTATAACACTTTAAAGTTAAGTATATACTTGAAACTATTATTAAATATTTTTTAAATACGGAGCAAATATTCTGACATGTAGTGTCGACAGCGCCATCTACCTAGTTAAACTTAAACATAATCTCTTGACAATAACTTGATACGATAAATATCATTGCTGTTATAAAATAAATTTTATTAATGTTTTAATACTATTAATACAATGTGTGTAATGTTACTAGAAATAATAATGTATACAACTATAATACTACAAACATGTTCTGACTATTTACAAGCGCTTTTTTGAAGTCTACGTGAATAAAAACCTTTTTTATTTTATTTTATTTATTTCGTGCTACCTGTAACAAACAACCGGTGCCCCGCTGCACAAGCAGGTAGCGGTTTGGAGCGCTTGTGCGTACTCCGCTACAAAACTGTAAAGCTGCTTTGTTATTTTCAGACTACCTACTACTTGCCACTTACCTGTTTTTTTTATTTCTATCAAGAGTTATATAACAAAACACGTGAAACAAGCTGGGTGTAGCAAACTCATTAGAATTTTTACCTTATACGAAATAAATGTTAGTTTCGCTGGTCCTCTCAGTTGGGCGCATAGGATGGATCCGGTGAAAGCATTAAAGCGCGACCGTCGTTAGAAACACAAGGTCCGCCATAATAATAATATGGAATTCGTACCTTAATATAGACAGAACCATTCAGACAACATGTAGTAAAAATATAACAAAATCTTTAAATGTCGATAATTAAACCTATACATTGATCTCTTAGACAATAACTTAATATAAGCTAAATATTATAAAATATCTTATTGTAAATGTTTTCTTACAATCCGTGTACCTAAATATCTATATACAGTATATAGAAACAATTATAAATAAATAAATAAATTATATATTACTACAAACATGTTCTGACTATTTACAAGCGTTTTTTTAAGTCTACGTGAATATAAACCTTTCTTATTTTATTTAGCTTACTAGCTGTGCCTCGCGGTTTCCTTCGTGTTAATATGTATGTATTATTGTGATATATAAGCTATAATATAAAGTTCCATCAAAATCGGTTCAGTACTTATTGCGCACAAACTTTCGCATTTATAATATTACTAGCTGTGCCCCGCGGTTTTCCCCGCTTTTATTTCCTCCCCATAGATGATAGCGTGATAATATGTAGCCTATATGTTGACCCGACCTCTAAGTAATATTCATGCAAAATTTTAAGTAAATCCATGCAGTACTTTTTGAGTTTAGCCCGGACATACATACAGATAAACAGACAAACAGACAAAAATTATAAAAACTATATTTTTGGCTTCGATATCGTTTGTACATCAGGCCCCAAGTATCCTTTTAAAAAAATATTCAATGTACAGTTTTGACTTTCCTACGATTTTATTATATGTATAGATGGAATAGAATAGGATTGTCTGCTACGCCGTGTCGTAGCAAACAATCCTAATGGCTCTTCAATGGCGTAGCGTAGGTACTACGCCGTAGAAAGGTAACGCATCCAACTAATATTATAAACGCGAAAATTTGTAAGTGTGGATGGATGGATGTTTATTACTCTTTCAAGTGAAAACTACTGACTGGTTCAATGAAACTTTACAATAATGTAGCTTACTAGCTGTGCACCGCGGTTTTACCCGCGTTAAACTTTATAAATTATAGCCTATGTAGTATAATCCAGGGTGTCAGCTAACTCCATACCAAATTTTATTAAAATCCCTCCAGCCGTTTATACCTGAAGAAGTAACAAACATTCACACACACTCACACAGTCACAAACTTTCGCCTTTATAATAATAGTGTGACACATGCTTGCATTGCATGTGTTAGCTTGGAATCGATATTATTTATTTTTATTTATTTATCACTTTATGCACAAAAAAAATGTACAACGGCGGACTTAATGTCCTAGGCATTTTCTGCCAGTCAACCTTAGGGTGGTGCAGAGAGAGCATGGTAGGTGCACAGATCATAAGCTAAACATTAATAGTAAAAAACAGGAATATACAATACTATAAAATACTATACAATGCAATACATACGATACTATACTATATAACACTATACTATAATAATTATATAATACTATAGTACTATTGAATCCGATCATGTAATCATAAATTTATCATCGAGGGGTTTCTGCTAATAATTTCCGAAAGATATGCTCTCGAACTTTTCTTTTAAATAAGAAGCGACTCTTGGCCATCCTGATTTCGAGAGGTAATGCATTCCACTGAAGAATAGATTCTACAAAGAAAGAAGAGTGAAGGAAGTCAGAGCGGTGAGATGGACATTGAAGGAGACGATTGTGCGAAGAGCGAAGATTTTTACTGTGGTTAGTAAAGAGATATTGAAAGTGGGAAGATAAGTAAGATTGAGTAGAAGAAGAGTCCATATAGAATAAAGTGTGGTTAGTGCTCGTAATGTGCGTCGTTGCCGTATCGGTAACCACTTAAGTTGGGAACGGTGGGAAGATATGTGGTCATACTTACGAAGATTGAAAACGAATCGAATGCAGTTATTCAGAAGTCTGTCGAGTTTATTGAGGTGGTCTGCATTCAGGTCAAAGTAGCATACATCACCATAGTCGACTAAAGGGAATATAAGGGCCTGCACGAGCATTGCCTTGGTTTTACCTGGAAGGAAATTTTTAAGCCGATAGAGACAACGCAATACGCCTGTTACCCTTTGACTGACATTCGTCATTTGTTTTTGCCAGCTTAATTTCATAATAAGTAATGATATAATAAGTATATAACTATATATATTACATGTTAGTAGATAAAATAATAGTAGATTTATAATTAAATACGGTATTAATAAAACAGCGGTAGCCTAACATTTTTGTGGCGACGGGCGGGGGTGTACGTCATACTTGTTTGTCGCATAAACACGTTTCATACTTGTTTGTCGTATTCTTGTTCGTAACGTTGACCGGAGCGGAGCTCTCGGTGGTTGGAGGGACGATTTATTTTGAACAAATTTAAATTAACAGTTTTGCTATTTGTGTCGAATCTATTGGAATTGCCGTACTGAACAGACCGAGTGATTCAAAGCTAAGTAAACTTTGTATTATGTTTATGTCTCAACGTGGTTTGTTGTATTAAATAATATGTTCAGCTAGTATTTCTTGTATTTAAATGATTATTTCCCTATATCACTTCCTACCTGCACATTGCTCGCTGGAGATCTTGTAGCCATATAGACATGACTGATCTGCTGTGTTACGTGAACTATCTGTAAATGATTGCTATCATATACTTAATTTAAAATTATTGACTCTGTCTCAAAATGAATAATGTTATTGTTTCGAAGTTTTTCTTTTGTATACCTAAATATAATCTAAAATAATAAGCATTCAGACAACCGATCGAGCATATATTGTGTTTGCCTACTAAATAATTACTCTAATTGGACCAAATCGCGTGTTCATGTCCGCTTGAGTATGTTTCGCCGGACCGTCTCAACTGGGTCGTGTTGAAACCGGTAGTAGATGAACCCACTGAGTTTGTTTCGCTGGCTCTTCTCAGTTGGGGCGCATTTTATCCGGTGGTAGCTTAAAGCGCGACCGTCGTTATTAACACAAGGTCCGTCATAATAATAATACCTTTAATATAGACAGAACCATTGACAATATGTAGTAAAAATATTAGACTTAAACTAGATAATTAAACATAATCTCTTGACAATAACTTGATACGAGCTAGCTAAATATCATTTCTGTAATAAAATAAATTTTATAAATGTTTTCATACAAGATGTACCTAAATATCTATGTTACTAGAAATAATATCTAATGTATACAACTATATTACTACAAACATGTTCTGACTATTTACAAGCGCTTTTTTAAAGTCTACGTGAATAAAAACCTTTTTTATTTTATTTTATTTATATATTTAATAAATATACCTTATAACAGATTACCTGGTTTTCATTATACACATATAACACCTCCATGATACATAAAGTATGATTCTTTGTTGTTGGTTAACGGTGTAAAGTAATCTTACTTATAACAATTTATATTATAGAGCTTGGCATATCTGGCTATATCTATACTTATCTACACATCTATTTAGTTTTACCTAACACATGCATCTTCTTCTTCTATATATATAAAAATCAATGCCACTTTTCGTCGTAATTTTATAACTCAAGAACGGGCTCACCTATCCAAACCAAATGTTTAGGCTTTGTTAGGACAATTTAGTAGATGGTTTATGTGAAGTTTGCACAAAATCAGTCCAGCGGTTCCTAATTTATAATTTTTTGTTAGGTTATATATCCGAATAATACATTGACTATAATTTAAGAACTGCTACTTCTTTATAAAGTATAGCACACACAACATGGGCTACACTTTATAAAGATATTGTGTAAATTGTCCAAAATATGACGATAAGTGTCAAGTAAGAAGTAAAAATCTACCATCTGCGAGCTATTCCGGCGTGCACTGCCAAAACCGCTAGAGGTACACATCCTACTAATATTATAAATGCGAAAGTTTGTGAACACAGACGGTCACTGTAGCCTAGTTGGTAGTGCTCCTGCCTACGAAGCTGGTGGTCCCGGGTTCGAATCGCGGTAAGTGCAAATATTTGTGTGATGAGCACGAATATTTGTTTCTGAGTCATGGATGTTTTCTATGTATTTAAGTATTTGTCTATCTATATAAGTATGTATATCGTCGCCTGGTACCCATAGTACAAGCTTTGCTTAGTTTGGGGCTAGGATGATCTGTGTGACATTGTCCCTAGATATTATGTTTGTTACTCTTTTACGCCAAAACTACTTTAACGTGGGTGAAACCGCGGGGCATAGCTAGTATGTTAATAAATTGATTATTGTGGCAGTTTTTTTATATTTAATCCTTAACCTCTGAAAGTAAGTTTTATTTTATTCACACTGCCACTTCAATTGATAAATTATGCCGTAGAAAGGTGATGCATGTATGTGTTCAATAAAAACATTTTCTTTCTTATTTCTTTCTTTCTTCATTCTATTATAGTCAAGATAGTATATGCACAAGACATATTATAGTGCACGATTGTGTACGCAAACCCAAGGGTACTCTCTATTCCATCACGACCGGAAATAGGTCAGGTACAGAACAGACGATTAGTTTAGGAGTTATAATAATAATAATATCCTGGGTTATTATATATTTATTACCACTATTATTTACAATATATTATATCAATTGACAAGATCGAAGGCTTTCGATCTTGTCAATTATGACGTCATGTGGAATAAGTTGGTATCTGAAACTTCTGTACCGATTGAAGTTATATCAATATTTAAGTATTGGTATAGAAACCAACGCAATTGTGTAAGGTGGAACGGTTCCTTGTCGAGTATGTACCGGTTGGAATGTGGAGTGAGGCAGGGTGGATTAAGTTCGCCTCGCTTGTTCAACCTGTATATTAACCGGCTGATTGTTGAGCTCAGCAGCACCAAGGTCGGATGTCATATTGACGGAGTATGTACCAATAACCTTTCATACGCTGATGACATGGTGTTATTAAGTCCATCAATAAGTGCTATGAGGAGGTTATTGTCGATATGCGAGTCATATGCAGTGACCCATGGACTCAAATATAATGTTGGGAAGAATGAACTAATGCTCTTCAAAGCCCGTGGTTTTTCCTACTCCGCTTTTCCTAGTGTATCACTGTGTGGCACTCCTCTGTGTAGGGTGTCTAAATTTAAATATTTGGGCCACTGGGTCACCTATGACTTAAGTGATAATTTAGACATAGAAAGAGAACGCAGGTCGCTGGCTGTCCGTTGTAACATGCTGGCCCGCATGTTTGCACGGTGTACGATTTCAGTTAAAATTACGCTTTTTAAAGCATATTTCCAATCTTTCTACACCTGCAGCCTGTGGGTCAGTTATTCAAACGGATATACAGCGACTTGCGTGTCCAGTATAATAATGCACTCAGGGTACTGTTGGGGCTGCCATGGCGTTGCAGTGCGTCAGGGATATTTGCCGAAGCGCGGGTGGATGGCTTTGCCGTAATAGTTAGGAAAAGGTGCGCCTCGCATTCGTGGCAGTACTAACATTATTCTGGGTGTTTTTACGGATCGAAGGGAGTCCCCCGTGCTGCAAAGATGGGTGCAGCTTCACATAGAAATTAAATTTTTTGTTACCAATTACTTGCTTGCTTATCGTATGGGTAGTGGTAACCCTAGTGTCAGAGTTGCTCAAGCCGCCCAGTAGGCCTCTGACATGGCTTAACGACTGTTGTCTAATGACTACAACCGGGACCGACATCTTAACGTGCCCTCCGAAGCACGGAGACGCTCAGAAATTAAACCACTTTGGCGGTCACCCATCTATGGACTGACCGCGAGCCTAGTTGCTTAACCTCGCCGATCGCTTACGGACCGGTGAGAGCATCTACCTATGAGCGCCCAATTACTAACATTAGTTTTTAAGCACATTGTTACTAACAGAATATGGACCTTGTCTGAAATAAATGTTTATTATTATTATTATTTTAAGGGTATTTTAATACGAATACAACTCCTACAATATATGTGCTACATGGAGAGAAATTTCCGCACAATCCTGGCATTCGCCAGCAAAAGCAGCCTTCTGCATGTAACTCTCCAGCCAGATATCAAGTCCTAAACTTGCAAGGTTGATTTTCAGGGATTTAGGAATAACTCCATTTGTGGATATAACAATAGGTATAATCGTAGGCCTTTCGGTTCTCCATATTTGCGCATATTCAAAACTCAGATCAAGGTATTTTGAGACTTTTTCTGCGTTAGATATGTTTTCATCATACGGTATTGTTATATCCACAAAGGATGTCTTTTTCGTTTGTTTGTCAATGACGATAATCTATACTTATAATAAAATCGTAAGAAAGTCAAAACTGTACATTGAATATTTTTTTTAAAGGATACTTGGGGCGTGATCATCAGTCGACACTGAAGCCAAAAATATATTTTTTAGAATTTTTGTCTGTTTATATCTGTTTGTCTGTATGTATGTCCGGGCTAAACTCAAAAAGTACTGCACGGATTTACTTCAAATTTTGCATGAATATTACTAAGAGGTCGGGTCAACATATAGGCTACATTTTATCACGCTATCACCTACGGGGGAGGAACTGTGATAATTTACAAAATTTAACGCGGGTAAAACCGCAGGGCACAGCTAGTATATAATATTATTATTATTATATCTTCCAAGCCATCAGGGTAGCTGAAACTCCGTCATGGTACAACTTGTAACACTGCAATAGGTGTATAATTACAAGCCCGCATACTCCATGTCCTGACACGGAACCTCATTACTCATATTTTTATACAAGACAACGTCCCGACTTTGTTTGTTTACTAAATTGACTGCACGTGTGGCGCAGCGGTTAAGGCAGTCGCCTCGCCGCCAATTTGTGTGACTCATACATAGTTGTTCTGAGTCTAGGGCTCTACCGGCTAAGTCGCCGAACATCGTATTCGTTTGTTAAGACAAACCCAAACCTATTTCCACGTCAGGCAGATATAGTTCCACGAAACAGGCGGGACAACAGCAAGCTATGTTTGAAACCGGCTAGGACTGCACTTATGCGTAAAAGTGTTCTATGCATGGCACCAATCATACTTAACAAACTTCCAAAAGCCTGGAAAGAACTACCTGACAATGCTTTTAAGAGCAAAATAAAATCGCTTTTAGTTGACAAAGCTTATTATAATGTCTCCGAATATCTAGCTGATAAGTTTTAGGAAATATTGTTATTAATAGTTTAATTATAATATTAGGGTTCAAATCTTTTTACGACATGATTTTTAATTCAATATTGACATAATATGGTAATTAGTTATTATTTATTCTTATTGTATACAGATTGTTATTTTCCTTTTTCTTTTAATTGACATAATTATTGTATATTCAAATATTTGCACGCCATTGTATGGCAAACATGTCTGAACTAAATATGTTAATACGTTACATCTTACATGCAATTTCATTGTTATATGTATACACATGTTTATGCAAATAAATTACTTACTTACTTACTGAATGGCGTTCAAATAAATAAAGGTTAAAATGACCCAATCAATCGATTCCGGACCATTTATGACGTCACATGTGGTCATGGAAGCCGATTTAATGATTGATTAAGTCATTTTTAACCTTTATTTATTTGAACACCATTCACGAATACGATGTTCGGCGACTTAGCCGGTATATCCCCTGGATGTAATTTGTGTCCGTCTATTATATGTTTGTAAAGTACCCCGCGACAGAACGTTTAAATTCCGTGGTGCGGGCCTGTTTTTAGTAATAGTAAAATAGTATAAATAGCATTGTATTTTTTTTTAATCTAAATATTTTTTACATTACAGTATAGTGCTTGACGCGGCATCTACTGATCACTGCCAAACAACTCTGTAGGAATTCGTTTTTGGAAGTGAAAACTTCTTACGCGGCGTTGTGCAATTTTTTGGGATGGGTAAAAATGTTAAACCCGCGTCAGGACACGTGATTTGATCGAATATACGTAAGACGGAGGGTCATTTTTTTAATTCACACTGGCCGTTTATACACTCACATGACTGCAACATTTTTTTCTTAATTATGTTAGATTTTTTAACAGCTGACTGCTTAACCATAATTAGTTCTTTTTTTATAATGTGTTCCCACCATAGGGAGCGAAGCAATTACAATAATTATTAATCATTTCATTCAAACGAGGCGCTCATAGCCAGATGCTCTCACCAGTCCGTAAATGATTGGCGATGTCAAGCAACTAGGCTCGCGGTCAGTCCAGAGATGGGTGACCGCCAAAGTGGTTTACGTTCTGAGCGTCTCCGTGCTTCGTAGGGCACGTTAAGCTGTCGGTCCCGGTTATAGTCATTAGACAACAGTCGTTAAGCCATGTCAGAGGCCTACTGGGCGGCTTGAACAACTCTGACACTAGGGTAACCACTGCCCATACGATAAGTAAGTAAGTAAGTATTTCATTCAAACCTGAATTTGTTTGTTTGACTGTCATCAATTAAGTATTCCTATTAATTAACTATGTATATTGTAGTTGTACGCCATTTAAGATGTCTTAATCATAAGTTTTATATACTAAATATTACTAAAATTGCAAGGTCTAAAATTAGGTATAAAACAGCAACTCATCAATACTAAGACTATTTATGTCACATACATTGTAAGAGGAAGGCGCCAGTGTCAGTAACACAGTTAATACTATCATAGACACTGACTTTCACTATATCTCTTTAAGCATCGTATATAATTGTGAATTTATGTGAAGACTAGCTGTGCCCGCGACTTCGTCCACGTGTAAATTAGTTAATTTTGTTTTATTTTGTTCTCTTTCAAAAATGAATGTTTTTTTCTAAAATAAAAGTAGCCTAAGTTACTCCTTATTACATCAGCTACCTGCCAATCAAAGTCCCGTCAAAATCGGTCTCGCCGTTTCAGAGATTAGCCGGAACAAACAGACAGACAGACAGACAAAAATAGTAAAAATAAATATTTTGGAGTATGTACCGTATATATATTCATATACATGTAGTAAAAATCGGTTATTTCAATATTACAAACAGACACTTCAATTTTATTTATTTGTATAGATGAGATGGAAAAATTGTACAGACGCCAGCACATCTAGCTACCCGAATCTGTCAAATTTATTTTGTAGATTTTCAACTCTATCACAAAAACATAAGGTACACTTTCAATTGGAGAAATTTGACAGATTGGGGCAGTTTGATGTGCCGGCGTCCGTACTTGGATTTTTGATACTAAAACTATTATTATTATTTAGTCGTTTAATCACGATAGGGAAGGCATTTTTATTTATTACTAGCTGTACGGTTCACGTACAGGCTTATTTTGCTTACGCCGCCTTAACCTAGTTTCGGCGCATTACTTATACATACTTTCGACATTAATATAGTTAGTTGACAAATAACAATAACAACGAACAGATTAGCATCCAAATAACTTATATTGTATACTTGAGTAATAAACGTGGTTTTAAGTCAACTCAACTCGTTTATCTACACACCACCTCGAGACCCGTACATCCGTTTTGGTCCTTCGAGAAGTGAAAAGTGCTGGTACTACGTGTGGCAGTGTTCTTAGTGCCGATAGCGAATCGGTCGAACTGGTCTCCCAGAAGCGGGTCGCCCCAGTTGGATTGAGACAAAGACGCACATATCGGACGAGGAACTAAACACAGTAAGTACCAATACTAACTACAATCTGCGAACAGATTGCAGAAAAAACTGAACTAGTGCCTACGGTGAAACAACTACTGAAGGCTTACTATAACTATTACTTTAACTAAGTAACTAATTAACAATGATGGGTCAAAATTTCGAGGAGGTTATGAGCCAACAAGAGGCTACTTTTTGCACGTTAAAACAAATATGTGCTAACTACAAGAAAGACAGCCCTACTAGGAAGACCTTAGAATATCTAGAAGAGCGTCTTACGAGACTAAACAACTGTTGGGAACAATTCGTTCATAACCACCAACTATTGGAATCGACCGGAACAACGGAAAGCCAATACTTTATAGACGACGTTTTTAACAATACAAAACGTATGTATGAGAGTGTTTTACAAGACATACTACAACGTAAGTCGGAGCTTACATCGGCGACACCGACTAAAGCAACAATAACAGCTAGTAAGGAGGAGCTACCCCCTCAGAGTACAAGTAAGACAGGAACTTCTTCAGTTACGAGCGACGCTAAACTTACTACGAGATTTAGTTTCGATGAAGGGGACTTCCACGTACCGCCTCGAAAAACGGACGAATCGTCGGAAAAGGAACAGGATCTTTTGCGAGTGCAGTACTGTAACTTTAGAGCTTTTGAAAGAGCCGTGGAAAAGATGGATTTGTCAACATCTTTAGAAAAATGGGAATTGGAAGATAATCTAACTATCATAAAATCTAAATGGCAACAAGTGGAGAAAGCACACTGGCAGCTAGATTATTGGCTACAGGAAGAAGACCCTAAGTATAGACAAAAGTATGATATATTAGAAAATATTTATGACAACATACGTAAGAAAATACAACACACCATATGGAACAATGCTCATTATGAAAAGTCTACGCCGAAAATCATAATACCGGATTTTTATGGCAACTATAATCAATGGTTAAGTTTTCGGGACCTCTATACGGAAAGCGTACATAACAACCCTATACTTTCTAAGGCCCAAAAAATGCAGCATTTGAAGTCCAAATTAAAGGGCGAAGCAGAGAAGTTAATCCAGCATCTTAGCATCAGTGCCGAGAATTATACTTCCTGTTGGGACATAATTACTCACCGTTACGACAACAAAAGACTTTTATTTACATCTTATGTAAATACTCTACTAAACCAATCTAACATTCAACAAGCAAATGCCGCCAGTATACGAAAACTTCATGACGTCATGCTAGAGTGTCTGAACGGATTGACAAACATCGGATTAGATATTACACAATGGGATCCGCTGGTAGTACATCTTTTGTCACAGAAACTGGATAGCGTTACGTATAACGAATATATAAAAGATCTTAAAGAGCCGAGAGGTTTTCCCGACCTACAAGAATTTTCAAAGTTTCTGGAATCCAAGTTCATGGCACTGGAGGCTACACAAAAAGGTAGTCCAAAATCTTTCAGTCCGGAGAAGAATAACATGTTAGAAAAACATAACAAAAATAGTTACGAAAATCGCAGTAACAATAACTATAATAAATATAATGCACAAAGGTCATCGTACTTTAACAACTCATACAAATCACACAAAACCTTCTTGACAACAGCAAAAAATTGCCCGATTTGCAAAACTGACCATGTTTTGATGAAATGCGAAAAGTTCTTGGCTATGACAGAAAAGGGGCGCCGAGACTGCGTTCGGAATTTGCGTGTTTGCAAAAATTGTTTGTACAGTCACGGCGAAAAACAATGTACGTCAATGAAAACATGTAGGATATGTCATAAGCTTCATCATACTTTGCTGCATGAAACAATGGAACAACCTGGTAATTCGCAATCTACCCCATCGACAAGTACCTCTGCGCGAGGGGTGAACAACATTACTAACGAGGGCATGGAAGTTTTGTTAACAACTGTACTGCTCAAGGTAAAAACAATCGATGGCGAGTATATCTACTTAAGAGGTTTGCTAGATCAAGGCTCACAAGTAAGTCTTATAACTGAAAATGCCGCCCAGCGCTTGAGGTTACCGCGACAACAAGTGAGTGCCATAGTGTCGGGTGTCGGATCACTAAGCGGAAGTTGTAAAGGCTCGTTGAACCTAGAATGTAAGTCAATACATTCGGATTATACATTTAACTTACAACCACTCATTATGAAGAAACTGGTTAACAATTTACCATCGACATCATTTTCAGTAGAAAGCTGGACTTATCTACAAAATATAAATTTAGCCGATCCTAACTTTAATACGTCCGGGCCAATCGATATGCTTTTGAGTGCGCAAGTATATTCGGAAATAATTTTAGATGGAATTATAAGATGTAATAGTACATATCCGGTGGCTCAACAAACTAGACTCGGTTGGATTTTAAGCGGCAACGTGAAAACTTTTAATTGTTGTGTCACACTTAACGACATAGAAAACATATCACGATTCTGGGAAACTGAAGAGATTTCGGACCCTTCTTCGTTAAATACAGAAGAACAACATTGCGAAGAATATTATCGTGCGACAACTACTAGACGGACAGATGGAAGATATGTGGTAAAACTGCCTATCAAACCGAATGCTGTATCCCGTCTACCGGTTAACAAGCAACCCGTACTCGCTCAGTTTCTACAACTTGAGAAGAAATTGCTTAAGAACCGGGAACTTAGCAAGGAATACCAACGTTTCATAAACGAGTACATATCCATGGATCATATGAAACCTATGACGTCAGAGGCTGAGGGTCGCGTTTATCTACCCCATCACGGTGTGTGGCGGGAAGAATCAACTACAACTAAACTAAGAGTTGTATTCAACGCATCCTACCGAGCTAACAACAGCCATAGCCTTAATGACTGCATGTATACGGGTCCAAACTTACAAAAAGACATGTTAACTTTATTAATTAACTGGCGGACCTATAGATATGTTTTCACGGCTGATATAGAAAAAATGTATCGGCAAATATGGCTTGACGAACAACAGTGTAACATACAAACTATATTTTGGAGATTTTCCCCACGGGACAAACTGCAAGAGTGGAAATTGTGTACCCTAAGTTATGGGATGAACTGTGCTCCCTACCTCGCAATGAGAACTTTACATCAACTCGCGAAAGATGAGAGTAAACGATATCCTGAAGCAGCAAAGGTCCTTCAGAACTATGTGTATATGGACGATTTAGTTTATGGTCAAAATTCTATCGAATCAGCAAAATTATTGGTATCTCAACTAATAGATCTATTGAAATCTGGCGGGTTTAGCTTAAGAAAATGGAAGAGTAACGATCCTTCTATTTTGGAGCATTTACAAGAAGAACAAAGGTGTAATAACACAACGAGCCATGATTTCAACTCGGAACAAACTTGTAACTCAAAGATGTTAGGAATGAGATGGAATCAGGAGAGCGATACATTTACCTATCGTTGGGATCTGCCGGAAAAGAAAAACCTTACCAAACGTATCATATTAGGGGAAATCAGCAAGCTGTACGATCCCTTGGGATTACTGTCGCCTGTAACTATAAAGGAAAAATTATTATTTCAAAAGGTTTGGCTCAACAAAACCGAGTGGGATGAGCAACTATCTATGGAATTGTGTAATGAATGGGAGGCATTGCGATCTAATCTACCCCTTATTAGTAATATTTCCATACCAAGGTGGCTGCAAAGTACTGAAAACGAGATAGAAATTCATGGATACTGCGATTCGAGTGAGAAAGCGATGGCATGTGCTATTTACAGCCGAGTAAAGAATAGTCATGGCCACTATACAACTACACTTATAACAGCCAAAACTAAAGTTGCACCGCTAACAAAAAAGATATCCTTACCTAAAATGGAACTGTGCGCGGCGGTCCTTCTCGCCAAACTCATGGCAAAGGTAAAGGATACTCTTTCCGGTAACAAATTATTAATATACAGTTGGAGTGATTCACAAGTTGTTTTAGCTTGGATCAAGGGTGATATAAACCGGTGGGAGAAATATATTGCTAACCGAGTCGAACAAATAAGGAACATTATTCCGCCGCAACAGTGGGGTTATGTGAAATCGGAAGAAAATGCCGCAGACTGCGCAACAAGAGGACTCTCCCCTTCACAACTTATTACTTTTAAACTTTGGTGGGAGGGCCCCGAATGGCTAAAAACAAACATAGTTTTCGATGAAGAAAAACGAATCCTGACCTACATAACAAAAGAAGGCCTTAAGCAAACGAAATGCTACGTTGCGATTTACAAGCGCAATGAACTCATAGACTGCTTAGTAAATAAATACAGCAATTACAATCGCGCAATACGAGTACTCGCATGGATTCGACGTATCAGCTATATATTACGATGTAACAAAAATAGCGGTATTAAAACTTGTTTAACCGACTACAAAAAAGAAGGTTTGTGTTTGTCATCAAACGAAATAATGGAAGCGAAGCGGTTATTACTCAAGACAACTCAACTAGAGTATTTTGGAGAAGAAATAGATTGTTTATCGAAAAATAAACAAATATCAACAAGAAGCAACATTTTGAAATTGACACCCTTCCTTGACGAATACGGATTATTAAGGGTAAAAGGGCGTTTGATACATTCTACTCTACCTCCTGAATCTAAACATCCAATCATACTTCCGGCGAACGGAAGGTTAACAGAACTTATAATAGAAGAAGCTCATCGTGACACGTTACATGGTGGGGCACGGCTTACATTGGCGCATTTACGTCTTGAATACTGGATCGTTGGGGGAAGCCGCACGGTGAAGAATAAGCTACGCCAATGTGTCAGATGTCATCGGTTCAAAAGCGTAAAAAGTGAGCAGCTGATGGGAGACTTGCCGAAAGAACGCGTTACTCCCGCAAGACCATTCAGCAATACCGGGGTTGACTTTACGGGCCATGTAGACGTATAAATAAACAAGGGAAGAGGAGTCAAAACATGTAAAGCTTACATAGCTGTGTTTGTTTGCATGGTGACAAAAGCCATACACCTAGAATTGGTTTCTGATTTATCAACAACAACCTTTCTTGCTGCTTTTAGTAGGATGTGTGCACGCAGAGGAACACCAAAACATGTGTATTCGGACAATGGTACAAACTTCGTTGGAGCCGCAAGACAACTACGTGAAGAACTTAAGAGATGCAATACCTTTACAAACTCAGAGTTCTTTGATGAAATGAGTAACTTAGGTATTCAGTGGCATTTTAATAGCCCACTCTGGCCGAGCGGAAATGGTTTATGTGAAGCCGGGGTAAAATCAATGAAGTATCACCTACACCGTGTCCTTGGAGAACAGAAGCTTACGTTCGAGCAATTCACTACCCTACTAACTAAAATTGAAGCATGCTTGAACTCACGTCCATTGTGTCCGTTAACTGAAGATATAAATGATCTTGAATATTTGAGTCCAGGTCATTTCCTTATAGGTGGACCATTATTATCCTTACCCCAACAAGAAGAACCTAGCGGATACGATTTGAAACATAAATGGCGATTGATAGAACAAATGAACGTACATATTTGGAACCGTTGGTCGAAAGAATATCTACAGCAGTTACAAGTAAGAAGCAAATGGCAACAACCTAAGAATAATCTCAAGGAGGGTAACCTCGTACTTGTAAAAGATGAACATTTACCTCCTGGGCGATGGGCGCTAGGAAGAGTGACAAATATTCACCCTGGCACAGATGAGAGAGTCAGGGTAGTTACCCTTAAAACAAAAAAGGGGCAAATCAAACGACCTATAACTAAACTTTCCCCTCTGCCAATTTCAAATGACTTGATGACAGACAGGATACCGGAAGCAAACTCAACCACAACCAAATCAAAAACTGAAAAACGAAAAATTACAACAACTACTCTGAACAAATTGTCCATAGTTCTTATAACTATTTTAGCAATCACAGGTATAACAAATGCCTCTCCGATTACAAGAAGCTATAAAATATCTTCCATACCTACCAATCACCCAATTTATTTTGATGAAGCTGGAAAACTACAACTGATACACGATGAATGGACACTATTAATCTACTACAATTTAACTTCTTATTGGCAAGCGACAAGTAAGATCCAATTATATATTAATCAAATTGACCAACTTAGCGAGAGAGTTGTACATCTCTATGAGCCGTGTGAATCAATGGTAGATCACCTACGTCACGAATTGCAACATCTCGAAGAATACAACTCTATACTACTGTCTCAACACTTGCGTCAAAAACGAGGATACTTTGACGGAGTTGGAAAATTAACACGAACACTTTTTGGTATTTTAGACGCTGATTTTGCAGAAAAATATGAGAAGGATATCCAAAATTTACAAACAAACGATAATTATTTGTTAAAACTTATGAAGAATCAGACATTAATTATAGAAGCGGAAAATAACTCGATCAAAAACAATACGATATTTATGGATAAGCAATTCACAGCTATACAAAGTTATATGAATCAGACTGGCAGCGTAATCACAAAGATTGAAAATAGAGCCCAAGTATTGTATACAATAAATGACATAAACTCTGCCGCGGTAACATCGACTCTAATCTTAGGTGACTTGAATCGGATTTTGGATCTACTAATGAATGCGATCACTAATATCTACCGTGGTCATTTAGACACACATTTGTTCTCCGCCTCGCAATTAATTGAACAACTAAATATAATATCAGGAAAATTGCCGCAGGGATTATCCTTACCTATAAAGGATACTCAGTCAGATTTTCAAAATATATATGAATTAATGCATGTAAAGGCCAGGATAACTAATAACTTTCTTCTTTTAGAGTTACACATTCCGTTGTTAAGCGACGAAGTCTATAAGATTTACCGTGTCATACCAATACCTTTCCTTAGACAGGGACGGTTGAAACTGGTACAGCCAAGCTCAAAATTTATCGCCATCAACTTTGTCAAAAATTCATATATAACCTTAGATGAACAAGATATACATCAATGTACGTCGTATGGACAAGATGAATTCTCCTGCATATCCAGACAGCCTGTCTACAACTTACACGATAAACCTATATTCTGTTACTTCTGTGCTGTTGGGAGGATTTGCCGCATTTGCTCTTTACTTGGGCATAAAACGTTGGTGTAGAAAAACAACTTCAAAGAGCACTAAGCGATCTAAACCTAGAGAAGAAAATAACCTTGGAATGGAAATAGAGATGCAAGAAATTCATGGCTCGGTCGGACGGGAGCCCATTTACAGCAAACCAGAACCGAAGAAACGATTTGAATTTGAGGACACAACTAATTAATATTTACATACTTATTACATATTTTATACTTATACATATTTACATTTTTTCTATTTTGATTATCTTATTCTTTGCTTTGTACTGGATGCTCATCTTGTTTCTCTTTTCTCGGGAGCATGTACGGTTCACGTACAGGCTTATTTTGCTTACGCCGCCTTAACTTAGTTTCGGCGCATTACTTATACATACATACTTTCGACATTAATATAGTTAGTTGACAAATAACAATAACAACGAACAGATTAGCATCCAAATAACTTATATTGTATACTTGAGTAATAAACGTGGTTTTAAGTCAACTCAACTCGTTTATCTACACACCACCTCGAGACCCGTACACTAGCTATGCCCGCGACTTCTCCCCTGTGTTAATTCGTTTATTTTGTTTTATTTTTGTATTTTCAAAAATAAAAGACTTTTCTAAAATAAAAGTAGCCTAAATTACTCCTTATTACATCAGCTACCTGCCAATAAAAGTCCCGTCAAAATCGGTCCAGCCATTTCAGAGATTACCCGGAACAAACAGACAGACAGACAGACAAAAATTGAAAAAAATGTGATTTTGGAGTATGTACCGTATATATATTCACATACATGTAGAAAAAAACGGTTATTTCAATATTACAAACAGACATTTCAATTTTATTTATTTGTATGTATGTATAGACTAGCTGAACCCCGCGGTTTCAGCCGCGTTAAACTTTATAAATTACTAGCTGTGCCCGCGACTTCGTCCGCGTCTTAATTAGTTTATTTTGTTTTTTAGTAAAATAAATGACTTTTTCTAAAATATAAGTAGCCTAAGTTACTCCTTATTACATCAGCTACCTGCCAATAAAAGTCCCGTCAAAATCGGTCCAGCCGTTTCAGAGACTAGCCGGAACAAACAGACAGACAGACAGACAGACAAAAATTTAAAAAAATGTTAATTTGGTGTATGTACTGTATATATATTCATATTTATGTAGTAAAAATCGGTTATTTCAATATTACAAACAGACACTCCAATTTTATTTATTTGTATAGATAGCCTGTGTTATTCGGATATATAAGCTATATTACTAGAAAGATTCATCAAAATCCGTTTCGTAGTTTTGACGTGATTAATTAACAAACATTAATTCCTTATTTGATCTGGCAGGGGGAATGCATCCGCATGCCACCCGCAAAAAGTGTCTGTGGGTGGGTATGTCAGACTTGCACCGACTAAATCTGCCTGCCGTGGACTTCTCTTGGCACCTGATGGGAGGAGCCCCGGGACGCGGGTACGCTGCTCCAGTGCCTCCCTTTTGTGCCGCGTCCCTGGGAGGGCTCCTTTGGATTGCCCTCCCCTATTACCGACTCCTGCCAGTACGGCACAGCGACTGCGCCACAAACAGATCGCTGTCATCCCGGAGCCGCTTGTACGTAGCGACAGTAGAGGACACTTCTCACACTGCCGCCGCGGTCCCGAGGGGAGTTGGGCTAACGGCTGCCGCCGCCACCCCGACGCCTCCTCAGCCTACGAGCGGGATCAGCTCGTTCCCGATCCCGTTCGGGGGCCTCCTTCTGCAGCAAAACTGCCTCACAGAAGGAGACCACGGCGTCCCTTTTGGTGGAGTCGCCAGCCAGCATCGCATACACGACTGCTAGCGGCGAAAGATCCCGTCCGAGAAACATCCATACCTATCCCAAAATTACGCATTTATGTAATATTAGTAGGATTTCTATATTTATATTTACATATTTGTCTATTTCTGTGTGTCCATAAATTTAAAAATAAATGAATAATAAATGAACAAACAGACAGTTTATCTGTAATACATATACATTGTTTTAGAGTTATTATATATAAAAGCGACGTTTCGAAGCAGAGTCGACAATAATATTGAAGAAAATGGCATACTATGTTGTATATTGCACTCTGTTCGTGTTAGTTTTGATGAGTGGCGGTAAGTGACGATATTAGCTTATCTATATATATAAAAATGAATCCCAATTTTTTACGGTCACCGTAGCCTAGTTGGTAGTGCCCCTGCCTATGAAGCTGGTGGTCCTGGGTTTGAATCCCGGTAAGTGCAAATATTTGTGTGATGAGCACGAATATTTGTGTCTGAGTCATGGATGTTTTCTTTGTATATAAGTATTTATCTATCTATATAATTATGTATATGTTCGCTTGGTACCCATAATACAAGCTTTGCTTAGTTTGGGGCTAGGATGATCTGTGTGATATTGTCCCAAGATATTATATTATATAATTTCCCTTGGTCACGCCATCACACCTGAACTATTTCGCTTTTTATTGTGTTTATTATTGTCAGGAGAAGGTTCTTATGAAATCTTCTTATGACAATAAGAAAATTTAAGAATACTTCACAACCATACAATATTATTTCTAATCTAACCTTAGCGCTTTGGACAATATAACCTTTTTTAATGTAACTTTCATTTTATGTGACATAGTATTGACAGAATGCGTGCGTAAAAAGTCATCGTTAAGACAGGACAACGTCTGTCGGGTCAGCTAGTTAAATATAATAATGTATCCTGGGACATTATCTTTCACACGGCCATCTGATCTAAAACTAAGCAGAGCTTGTATTATGGAGACCAGATAACTGATATATTACATATCTATACTATTTTCTAGGGTTCCGTAGCCAAATGGCAAAAAACCGAGCTCCTGTAGATTCATCATGTCTGTCTGTATGTCCATCCGTATGTCACAGCCACTTTTTTTCCGAAACTATAAGAGCTGTACTGTTGAAACTTTGTAACATTTTGATTTTCACACAAAAAGGGACAAAATTTACAAAAAAATTTGGGGTTCCCCATACTTAGAACTGAAACACAATTTTTTTTCATCGAATCCATACCTATGACCTTATGATAGGTTTTCTCAATGATATTGAGGTTTTTAATATCATTTTTTTCTAAACTGAAAAGTTTGCGCGAGAGACACTTTCAAAATGGTAAAATGAGTGTCCTCCCCCTGTAACTTCTAAAATAGGAGAATAATAAAACTAAAAAAATATATATGATGTACATTACCATGCAAACTCACCGAAAATTGGTTTGAACGAGATCTAATAAGTAGTTTTTTATTAATACGTCATAAATCGAATACCGCAATTTACCTTTCATTCAATCAACTCAAATACATGCTGCTACGGCACCCTTCATGGGGCAGCGCAAGACCGGCCATTGTGGAGATCCTTGCGGGATGCTTTTGTCCAGCAGTGGACGTCTTTCGGCTGATATGATGATGATGATAATTGCTCTAAATGTCTTTATCACTTCATCGTTCTCAAGTTGATTGGTATTTTTTATGTATGTATGTAGAATGATTACTCGGAGATTTATGACCCGATTTACGTGATTCTTCTTTTGTTTGATGCGGAATAGTTGCCATTTGATCCCATAAAAAAATTATATACTTGGCGCAGTAGTTTTCATTTTTGACTTCAAACCTATCAATACAAATTATAATATTTCATTAATATGAAAGGTATTAGCTTTGGAGGTATAATAGATGTATTAAATTAAATTTTTTTGAGGTTATTTTTTATACTTTTTATTTTTTGAAGTCGGTTTTATTAAACGATATTTTATTTATTATGTCTTCTTTTCGTAACCTCTTTCTGCATAACTTCATAATGAAAAAGATATATAATATTATGTATGTATTATAGTCTTTATGTAACTTGCACATAACGTTGAAAATTGTATTCACACGATAGTTCACTTACAACTACCGCCTTTTCCATCTTACTTTTCCTTGTGAACCCAACGGGTCTGGAAGGAACGCTACAAAGCGATAAGACTTCTATTGTACCTGTATTTACTTATATTAAGATAATGTATTGTGTTTTCTGGTGCAATATAGTCTACTCTATCTATCTAATTTCTGAAATAGTTGGATAGTTTTCAATTAACTCCGTTTTGATTCGTATTTATTCTGATATACAGTGGTGGATTTGCAGTTTTGGCCGCTCTAGGCCCTAGTGCATGTGCCGCCCCTTTCTCACAAAGACTAGGTGTATACATACTGAATTATACACTTTATTGCTAACTTTGAAAAGAAAAGGACGATTAAAGCCTCTGGGCTGCATTAAGCTACACATTCTCCTACCAAATTGAGCGATTGTGCTGAACAAGGAACATACTCGGCAAGGGGTGAAATTTCCTTTATTTTAGCTTGCAGGTCATTGTATAATAATAATAATAATAAAGCCTTTTAATTTCCTATAAACCTTAAAAAAGTAGTTACAAAATATTTTTATGCTTTTGAAAGGAGTAGACAAGAGCTGGTCCAAAAAGCTTTGGAACAGCAGCAGAAACCAGCAGAAACCAGCTACAACTAATAGTAGCAGTATTCACGGGCCACTACGGCACCAACTACCACCTACACAAACTGGGACTGTCGAACAGCCCGATCTGCAGGACCTGTGGGGAAGAAAATGAAACAATGCTGCATATAATATGCAAATGCGATGCATTGGCGAGACACAGATAGGCAATCCTGGGGCTGGCATATCCAGAACCAGGCGACTACAAGGATCTACCTCTAAGAAGCGTACTGGATTATGTGCATACCTCTTTCAGGGCTCTAGGTATAGAATAAAACCAGTGGAGGATAGTACAAAAGATCCTGAAGGGTCGAAGTGCTGTACACAAGTACACCCCAAAACAAGATAAGATTTATGCTTTCCTAATTCTATGTTAGTAACTCTTAAGCCTAAATGATTCTAGTGTTAGTGTTTTAATTAAGAACTTATATTATATAGGAACCCCTAGATAGGCCTCCTCCAAATTCTTCCATTTTGTTCTGTCCTGTGCTATTTTTGTCCATATTTCCCCGCCACCGATTCTATGTTGTTCTTCCATCTTCTTTGTGGCCGGCCCACGCTTCTTTTTCCTAGAGGGCCGGTCCATTGCGTGCTCTTGAGAGTCCATCGCTGGTCTGTGCATCTCGCTACATGGCCGTGTATATGTCATTGTATATGCCTGCCATATTAGCTGAGTTGTCATAAGATTCTATGTATGTTTCGCCGGACCGTCTCAACTGGGCCGTGTTGAAACCGGTAGTAGATGAACCTGCTGCATTTGTTTCGCTGGGTCTTCTCAGTTGGGGCGTATTGGATCCGGTGGTAGCATTAAAGCGCGACCGTCGCTTTAAACACAAGGTCCGTTATAATAATAATACTGAATTCATACCTTAATATAGACAAAACTATTCAGACAATATGTAGTAAAATATGAATTTCAATAATTAAACCTAAACATAATCTCCTTGACAATAACTTAATACAAGCTCGCTGAATATCACTACCATTATAAAATTAATTGTATAAATGTTTTAACATTCCGTGTACCTAAATATCTGTAATAAGTAACTAGAAATAATAACTGTATTACTACAAACATGTTCTGACTATTTACAAGCGCTTATTTGAGGTCTACGCGAAGAAAAACCTTTTTTTTTTTTTTTCATTTTATTCTAATGACATAAGTGACCTGGTTTATTAGCTGGTCTTTTGTACGTGTTATAGGTATCCTGCGTACCAAATAATTACTTTTAATAATGTTCCGGACATCATACCAGGCGGCGCTGCGCTCGCGCCTCCGACCGGTCCGCTGACCTTCAACGTCCTCCCCCACCTCGTTAACCGGCCGTCGAGCTACAGCGGCGGGGATTCGCTCTCAACACTCAGCGCAAGCAACGCGGCTACTTACTATCTTTGAATCAGATTAGAATACAGTTTTTATATATCGGATATTAGTTTTATTTATTAGCTGAGACCCCCAGAAGCACAACTGGAGCTTGGCACTCAAACAATAATAATTATATGTATTTGAGTCCTTGCTATTTTTTGTCAGGAACTGCCGCCCCTCTTATCTGGCCGCCCTAGGCCCGGGCTTAATAGGCCTTAGAGCAAATCCGCCACTGCTGACATAGGGGCGGGATTGGCGCAATACTATGAAATTGGGTGTCTTCTTTACCAAGTTTATTTTCTTTTTCAGAAGTACGTCCAAACGAAAAGATATCAAGACAGAAAAGGTAATTTTTATCCACTAAACGTTGCTTTCTTTGTAAACTAATTCAAAGTCATTTATTCCTTTAAAATATTACATTTGTGTGGAATCGTCAATTTTATACCCTACCGTGCAGTGCATGACGTGGCAGCTACTGAGAAACACTGCCTAAAACCTCAGTAGGAATGCTTTTTTTAAAATTTTATTACTTAATATAAAACATTGTATGTATTTAAATGTGTTAATCTAGAGCGACTCAATCCCAAGCTGTTTTATCACTTAAATAATCAGAAGTTTTGTAATAAGCCCTGCTACACAATTTGGCTTTTATAGTCCTTTTAAACTTATTCATATATATTTCTCTGTTATCAATGGGAAGCTTGTTATATAATCTTATACATTGCCCCATATAAGAGTTACTTATTTTGTGGAGACGGGTGGTATGTAACACAAGGTTATGCTTATATACAACATGTAACGTAATTAAGGCACACCCACATACACCCCAATTAGAATATTATGTTGTAATCATAATACATACACTGAATTTTTAATTTAACATGTATGTGCATTGTTATTTACTAAATTATTTTCTTGGAATAAAGTTTAATTTTCTGTATTTTGTATTGAATGATGGAATTTATATGAATACAAATCGTACCCTCAGTGGAAAATAGGCATAAGTGAATTTACATTGAATCATCGATTTTATCATATTTGAAAAGTACGTTTAAAGATACATACGCAATTTTTTTTTCATATGTTTCTTGTTTAATTTGACGAATTAATTCAAGAAAATAGTTTTGAGAATTTATATTCCATCACTTTTTTTCTTAAGGATTAGTAGATTATGTGATATAACGCAAATTATAAATTAAAAAATATGACATATTAATTAATAATATGTTTATACCTAAAATTTAATGTAGAAAATAAATAGTAACAAATATTATGATTTAAATGCGTTTGCTTTTTTTACATCGCTAGTCTTGTATACACGATTATCTTTTTATTCGTTATATTAACTAGGTAAGGAAATTATCTTAAATGCGCTTACTTAACCAAAAAGATAAACTTAAAAAATAAAAACAGCAGTATGACTGTTTACTTCTTATGAACTTAAAATAAATTACAATAATAACAATTACTGCTTTTTTCCACTAAAAACTTTCCTTTACGTCGAAACCTAAGACTACAAACTGCAGCACGGCTGTAACATAAGAATTATTACTTCTTTCTTCCACTAGAATATTTTCATTGCACCGGGACGTAAGATTTGATACAGCGGCGCGGGAGTAGACAGCGGGAACATAAGCGTGAATACGTCGATGCAGGGGGGAGGGGGCGGTGCGTATCCACGCGCTTGACAGTCAGTGCCCGTTTCTAGGTCAAGGTAATAGCTGCGTTTACGCATTTGCGAAAACAAAACAACAACAATTGAGTGGTTTTTCTTCTTTTTTTAAAGTAAAGTGACCTGAAAATGTATAACCGGACACAGCACAGTAGGGCGAGAAGAATTTTGAAGTTAATAGGTAAGTACATTTAGATTTAATTCTTATAAAAGCTAAAAATAAATTATTCCACAATGACGTGTTTACTGTATAATCAATAACATTGAGCGACTGTCGTCCGACCTTTGTAACCGGAACCAAAACAATATCGTGGTTACACATTCTGAATGAATGAAGGTGCAGTTTCCTCACGATGTTTTATCTTACCGCCAGCTAGTGGTTCAAGTAGTATGTAAGTGCGCTAGACAATTACAGCAATCGTCTGGTCTCAAACTAGGGGAACCTATATGAATGATTCGCTGTCTATTATTATAAAATTAATTTCTGTTACTAACGTGTAATTTTATTTCTAATTTGTAAAGACATACCATAGATGTTATAACAAAATGTGTATTTGTAAATATTTATATTAGGTACATGATACTTTCAAAATCGTTAACTAGGTATTATTGTTTAATCTATACTAATATTATAGAGAGGTAATAT
Organism: Pseudoips prasinana; assembly: GCA_951640165.1. Classification (NCBI taxonomy): domain Eukaryota; kingdom Metazoa; phylum Arthropoda; class Insecta; order Lepidoptera; family Nolidae; genus Pseudoips; species Pseudoips prasinana. Next base: position 19,299,941 of record OX621264.1, on the reverse strand, counting down.
TTTTTTGTTTGTTTGTTTGTAATAAATAGGCTCCGAAACTACAGGACCGATTTTAAAAGTTCTTTCACCATTCGAAAGCTACGTTATCCACGAGTAACATAAGCTACTTTTTATCCCCGTAAGTAGGTACCACGCGGGCGGAGCCGCGGGCGGAAGCTAGTATATTTATATAAAAGTAATCGATCTGTGTCCGAAAAATCCGACACAAAGTTTGTTCAACCCGGGAATTGAACCCAGGACTTATACCACTACGTACACTCAGACCCAAGTCAGTTTAGTAAAGTTTGTTTGTTTGTCCGACCGGGAATCGAACCCGGAGCCTTTCGTCCTATAGACACTAATAATTGTGGCATCGAGGATGTCAGACAAAGAATAATGTCTTACCTTAACTTACCTTATTTTGTGAGCAAGACGTCTTTAGTAACAACTTAATATGATATTATTTATATTACATTTTATAATAAAATAATTTATTTACAGACGACGACACAGAAGCAGAACAAACATCTGGAAATTATGAAGTCAGTCGTGGTGATATTATGTACACCGCGCCGTCAACAAGTCGAAGTAGCAGACGACAATCTACAGTAAATTACAGAATTAGTGAGTCTTCGAATGAAGAGCCATTTTCACCACCGGTATCTGAATATTTACCAAGTTCGAGTCCTAGTCCGATAGCAGACTTAGGCAATACTTTACCATCTTCAATATTGAATGACTTCGATTTTAGTTTGAGAGATTGCTTAGGTAATTCTACACTTTTCTCTTCTCCAATTTCCACCACTCATAATAATTTAATTTTTATAGCGTCACCTACTGTCGTTTTTATATCTAATCCTCAAAAAACAATTTCTATGGGTAACAAAGACAGTTATGAAAATTTAGCGGTATCATCAGGAAATTACATAGAAGGAGTTAATCCTTTGCCGAATGATGCCGATCTTGAACCCGTATCCACGTTCTGGTATAATGCACCACTTCCTGAAAAGAGCATAACTGCCGCAGAACCTGAAACAGAACCTACATTTACTAGCCCTACAAGAACTCTGCTGACTCTTGAAAGTACTACGGTCATGCTTCGTGAAGCAGAGCCTGCATCCATAGCATGTCGCGACGAATTTCCGTTAGTTGAACATAATACTGCCGCAGAACCTGAAAAAGAACTTACATCTACAAGTCTTGCAAAAACTCCACAGACTCTTGAAAATACCCCGGCTATACTACCTGAAGCAGAACCTACATCCATAACATGTTATAACGACGAAACTCTTCCAGTTGGACATAATACTCTCACAGAACCTGAAACAGAACCTATATCTACAAGCCCTGATAGAACTCCACCGGTCTCTTCAATTGCCACAGCTATAGTTCCTCACTCAGACCCTCCAATCATAGCCTGCCACGTTGAAACTCTACCAGCTGGATATAATTCCACCACAGAACCTGAAGCAACGAATTCTCGTCCAGTGTTAGTAACTGAAGCTAATACAAATCCTAGAAAAAGAAAGCGTAATCCCGAAAAATGGTCTCAAACACAAAAAAAAATCAAATTAAATACAGGTCAACAGCCTCAAAAACAGATGCAAGAGCCTTGCAAGTGTAAGCTTAAATGCTTTGAAAAAATACCCAGCGACAGGAGGTTGGTAATATTTAAGCAATTTTGGGCTTGTGGTAACCATGAAACTCAATGGCAATTCATTTTGAAAAACACTGAGATTATAGAACCTAAAGTTATGAAAATTCAGCGTAAGCGTGAACGAAATCGTACACTGGTTTATTATTTGCCGTCAAAAAACGATGTATGCCTTGTGACTAATTTGAAAGTGTGCAAAACTATGTTTCTTAATACGCTAGGTATTAAAGAAAGAACAGTTTACACTGCCATTGATAAATATGCTAATGGGGACCAAATAACAGACCTTCGAGGAAAACATACCAATAGACCTCATAGAACAGCCAGCGAAACAGAACAGAGTGCAATTCAACATATTCAGTCCTTTCCTTGTATCGAATCTCACTATCTTAGACAAAATTCCAGCCGTCAATATTTGTCACAAGACTTAAATATCTCAAAAATGCATCGTTTGTACAAAGATTGGATATCAGAAAATGAAAACTTTCGTAATACTAAAGTGGCAAGCGAATATCAATATAATCAAATATTTAATACACATTTTAACCTTTCTTTTTTCCGGCCGAAGAAGGATTTGTGCAATTTATGTAGCAAATACGACAATTCAACTGAAGAAGGTAAATTACAACTGAAAGAGGATTATGACAGTCATATAAAAAATAAAAACATCATACGAAATATGAAGGATAGTGAAAAAGAATCAGCAGATCCTAATGTGAAAACTGTAGCTGTTTTTGACTTGGAAAAGGTTCTTAGTTTACCGCAATCTAATGTGAATATTTTCCATTATAAAAGGAAATACCCCGCATACAATTTCACTGTGTACAATTTAATATCCCGTCAAGGGTTTTGTTATCTATGGCATGCATAAATTGCAAAAAGGGGTGCGAATGAAATCGCTAGTTGCTTATTACACTTCATTAAACCTGAAGTTAACAGGGGTATAAAGTCAATTTCACTGTATTCAGATAATTGTTCGGGCCAGAACAGAAATCGGTTCATATTCGCGATGTATATTTATGTATCACGTGTATTGAACGTAGAAGTTACACACAGGTTTTTACAAACTGGCCACACTCAGAACGAAGGCGACTCAATGCATGCCTGCATCGAGAAAAATATGAAAAATAAGACATTGTACTCGCCTGACCAACTGTACGAAGTAATCATGAATTCAAAAGTACAAAATAAGTTTGTAATTAAAGAAATGAATCAAAATGACTTTTACAACCTAAAAAGTCAAGTCACGACAAGCAAGAATTGGTCACAAGACACAAACGGGCATAAAGTATTTTTCTCAAAAATTAAAGAAATCAAAACAAGTCCCGATGCACCAAATAAATTATTATTTAAATATGATTTCGAAAGTGAATATTTGGTACTAGACACTACAAATCGTACGACGACGACGCGCACACGCAAATCAAATAATGCCAATGCTGTAGATGTTAATGAACTTCCACTTGCATATGCTCAATTGTTACCTATTTCTGACGCGTTGTTCAAAGACTTAATTAGCCTGTGTAATACAAATGCTATACCTCTACATTACCAAACATTCTATAGAAATTTGTTACCAGCGACTGAATCTCCAAATTTGGAGGTATTTGATTCATCTGAAGAAGAATAACTTTACTAGTTCCCGTATTTTTGATCTCATTATTATTTTAATTTGAATTTTGTTGAATTTTTATATTCATACGTATAAACATATTGATTATTAATAATTTTAAAACAAAAGGTACTGTGAAAGTATCAAAGGTCTTATTTTGTTAACAAATTATGCATGTCATGTTACCATAGATTTGTATTGAGAAAATAATAATATTTTGTTACATTTATATCCCTTCATTACCAAACATTCTATAGCCTAGAATGTTTGGTAATGAAGGAATTCGTAGAACGAAGATAACGTAGAAGGGAACAAGAATTTTTTGATTTATTGCTTAAAGAAGGTTTTTTTTTGTATTTTTATTTGTTGATTATTTTAAAACAAAAGGTACTGGCAATGTGTAAAGTACCTTGATTTGTTAATAATTTTTGCTTGTTATCTTAGATTTTTATTGAGAGAACATAATATTTTGTTGTACGGAGCCAAGAAAGAAGTTATTTCGTTAATTGTTACAAATCTTAACAAATGATCTACTGATTAGTTAATCATTTAAAAAAAAGTCATTAGTGGTAGTAATCTTCACCGAAACTCCACATTGCTGAATTATTACTGTCAAATTTTATTGTTGATAGTGCGAACTTTAATTGTAGCCAAAACTATAATTATAATTTGCCTGAAATAAAAAAATAATGAACACAAAAAATGCATTTCCTTTTTTTCCCTTTAGTCATAAATATTAACTCTAAGTAATATGTGTTAATATGCAGCTAACTTTTCTTTAACATAATAATGGAATAAGTAATTATCTTTGTTTATTTAAGTTACCTTAGCAAGCCCCTAAATTGAAAAATGGGGTAAGTATTGCTAATACATTTCAAACATAATTGTAATAAAGGAAATAATGTAGTAATCTTACTTATACTAGCATAAATGTTTGTATTTACAAGTTCACTACTGCTTTAATACAACATACTTTTTGAAATATTTTTTCTTTTCTGGCAAAGTCTGGCATACATTTTGATACTCAGAATCCTGTATTTCATTACATTTTGAAAAATAGCATAATATTTTTTTTTTACAATTCCTAATAAACTATAAACATTAGTACTAACTTAAATACAACACGCAGTGCAACTTTTTTTTCTCCTTTTTTTGATACAAGAATAATTCTTCTTCGTTTGAAAATAAAGTAAATATGCCCATAAATTCAATTTTTTCGCCATACTGAAAAATCACCATTTTCGTCTTATGCCTTTTTTCCACTGGGGGTACGAAATACAACTGCAATTTTAAAAGTCTTGTTATTTGACTTACGGTCCATTTCAATTTATTTTGACTGCATAGGGTTAATATGACAATAATTTCCGTAGTTTTAATGATTTTGGAAAAAAAGATTCCCATATTAAAAATGTTATAAATCGATTCAGTAAACGATTCTGAACAAACTATTTTCAGGATGTGCGTTAATTAAGTTACATGTTGTATATCATCAGTATCACTCCTTTTACTTCGCCTTAACAGCTAAATCTAAAATTTTCAGATGCATAGTTATCCAGAAGCAGTCCGGAGGTAAGGCAGACAGTGGAGAAGGGAATGGTGACGAGGACTATGATTTCAAGAAGCCAAAACCTGATAGGTTTGTCAATGAGATGCCGTCCACGAAGAACGAAGTAGAAGTTAGTATGGCAATTATTGTTGTTGGTTCCGACGGAGCTATGGCCCCGAAGAGGGAATAAAAGCATCGAGGCATTATCTAAATAAAATTAAACGTGTGTTGACTCAGAACAACTCAATCCCAAGCACTTTTGTCACTTAAATAATCAGAAATTTTGTAATATGCCCTGCTACACTATTTGGCTTTAATAATCCTTTTAAACTTATTCCTAGACAATTCTCCAATATCATTCGGAAGTTTGAAATAGAATCTTATACATTGCCCCATATCATTATCATTTGTCCTCACTAATATGTTTTTTTTTTTTTTTTTACGGGACTAGTCCCTCCGTCTTACCCACCACTGCAACTCCTGTAAGCCAGGATCAACAGTGGCACACAATGAAATGACACTGAGCGGTGAAGCTCAGGCATGTCCCGGGGAATCGCTTTAACTGTCTTGGATCCCGCAACGAATTTAACCAGAAACAGAAAAAAGGAGGAGTTAGAAAATGAATAGTTCCACTTCCCTCCAGAGCAAAGCGGGAGACAGAATGATGTAAAGAGGCTATAGCCTCATAAAATGAGAGATTTGCAACTAGAGAAGCCAGCTGCAAAAGCACCGAGGATCAATTTAAGGGTCCTAAGTGAGCTGTTATATTTGATTCCAATAGTAGGTATGGCAAAAACGCTTAAACGCACGGAAGTTGTTCCTTGTTGCTACAAGATCCGTATAATAAACTACTCCAGATATTGGTTGCAAGCTGTTTAACATAATATCACGCTGATTTTGCCAGAGATCACACTCCCACAGGATGTGGTGAGCAGTTTGTTCATATTCGTTACTGGAAGTTGAGCACAGACAGATTGGTGAAGATACTAATTTGAAACTATACAATTTACTTTTAAAATTGCCGTGTCCGGTAAGAAATTGTGCAACACAATGGTCTATGATTAGCCAAGTTTTATTTAACCGTTCGCGTACGTCCGGAAAGAACTGGTGCAGATGGCGACCCTTGGTTGACGTATTCCATCTACATTGCCATTCATTTAGTAGTTCGTTATTTAAGTCAGCTATTGGCATAAATAGCTTGGTTATTTTCGTACGGTCGCGTAATGATAAGAAATCATTTTCTAAATTATCGCGCGTAGAATAATACATTGCTGCTCGTCTTTGAACTTCAAGATCAACCGGAAGTACACCCGCTAGGACAGGTAGGGCCTCTGTGCTCACTGTTCTATAGGCTTTACACAGAAATATCAACGCCAACCTCTGGCTTTGTAGTAATTTACGGCGAGCAGCTCCGATGGTAGCCCTATCAGCCCACACAGGCGAGCCGTAGCATATACACCCAAGATAGGTTGCCCCGTAAATGATTTTAAGAGTATTAAAAGAGAGGCCCCAGGTTGCCGTCGATATCCTTGTAAGTGCAAAAAAGTTTCGCTTAGCTTTTCCCCCAACTGATTTAATATGTTCTATAAACGAGAAATTATTTTCTAAAACTAAACCCAAATAACACGTTGATATCTTGCGTTTTACAGTAACATTATTAAGTTTTACGCCCGGGGGGGATTTTAGTTAACCTTTAAGAAGGAGTTGGTAGGTTTTATGAGGAGCAAATGTAAGGCGATTTCTTTTACCCCATTCACTTATCATACTTAAGCAAGTGTGAGCCAGATTTTCCAACTCTCTCCTGGAGTTACCCTGTATAAGTAAGAGGCCATCGTCGGCATATGCCGTTAGAGAGCAGCGTGATGACAAGGGTAATGTCAAGAAGTCATCAAAACCCAAGTTCCAGAGATACGGCGCGTGCACTGAGCCCTGGGGGCAACCCATGGTTAACGATTTAGTGACTCTGAAGTGACCAAGCTTAAGAGTTGCAGAGCCATGAACAACGTACTGTAATATGCTAGTGGGTGTGGTTTCCGCACTTAGTCCTGATGTGGACCATTGTACGTGAGCCATGGCAGCCTTCATTCCATCCAGCCCACCTCCCTCCAGAAGCATATCAGGTCTCCTTATCTTCTCAGGGCTTTCGTAAGATTTCCTGGTAATCCCAGGGTTTCCTTCCGGAGTTTTGTGATGCCTGTGAACTCGAGTAGTGCGCGACCGTTTCTTCAGCGTCCATGCACGCTCTGCACCGAGAGCTGTCAGTTATGCCGATAGTGTGGAAGTGTTTATTTAGTGAGCAGTGTTGGTCCCCACCACGACGCGCAGGCTTTTCCTGTTTAGCCGTAGTAGTCGCCTTGTTAGCTTACCATCCAGGGATGGCATTGCTTCTTTGGATTGTCTGCAGCCCGATGCCGAGGACCACCAGTTCTTGGATTGTGTGTATGTCTGGCTCTGTAACCATCTACGTAATTGGCGGAAAGGTATGGGCACAGTTGGTTCAGGTCCAATGGCTGTCGTGCTCAAGCCCCTCCTGGCAAGCTCGTCAGCAGCATCATTGCCTAGTGATCCGCTGTGTCCCTTGATCCATTGTAGTGTTATAATATTGCTGTGGTATGCCGTAACGTGTTCCAATGCGTTATGGCATTCTAGGATTAGTCCTGAGGTGTACTGTGGTGTGTGTGCGGTGTGGTGTCTTGGAGTACTGTGGCGCTGTCAGAAAGTATACGTAGACGAGTGTTTGTGATGTTTCTGGCCCTTATTGCGTCTGCTACTATGGGGTACAAAATAACTCAAATACTCCGAAATATTTTATTCCGAATTTTGATGTTCCAATTTTCAATAGTCCGAATTTCATAATACCTAAGAATTGTAATGTCTATTATTAAATATCACAAAATTTATCTTACCGAAAGTCGTAAATACGATTTGTTAGTTTTCCGATTTTCATACGTTCTATGAGCCAAATGCTCAAAGGGTTCTCGGTCCGAAAAACAACATTCCGAATTTCAATACTTCGAATAAACTAAAAGGCTACATGTTGTGCTACAAAATTTTGTGACAGAAAATTTTGATTTGTCGCTGCAAAACCGACTTCACGTAGTCTTGTCTGCCATACCCTAGAGTGTAATTTTAGCCCGCGTAGGCACGGAGGGGTGGAGTGGCCCGCGAGATGAGGAGCAGGTGGTTTGAAGGCCCGCCGCCACGTCTGAGGCTTGAGCTTCGGTGGAGAGCGTTAAAACCATCTGCGACCATAAGCTCGCGTGGGGCCACCCAAATCCCGCAGCGCAGGAGCCGTGACAGAAACAATGCTTGCTGCATGTTGCATGCCTGCTTGCTTGTTGCATGCCTGTTTGCTTGCTGCATTCCTGCTTGCATGCTGCATGAATTCCTGCTTGCATGCTGCATGCATTCCTGCTTGCATGCTGCATGCATGCCTGCTTGCATGCCTGCTTGCATACTGTATACCTGCTTGCATGCTGCATGCCTTTTTGGATATTTTGATATTCAGGTCATTTGAGAAACTCCTACTCCTGTCCCGGAGTCGATTTTTGACCCATCAGTATAGATTCTTGTCTCATTCGGGTTTGGGTGGTCACACAGTTCTTCTGTGAGTTGTATATTATAGTGCCTGTGGAAGTTGTGTTTTTAAGATTTTGTCGCTCGGTGATGCCCTCATAGGTTGCCTTTATAACGCATCTTCGAGAATCCGTGTGTGCTTTATCCTAGGGTCTCTGCTTAGGATGCCGTTTATGCTGAGTCTAAAGATTGCTATGGTCGCCTCCTCCTGCACAAAAAGATGTAGTGGAGGCAGTCCTAGCATTGCTTGTAGAGCGGTGGTGGGTGTTGTTCTCATACTGCTAGTGATCGCCACACATGCCAGTCGCTGCAGTTTTTCGAGTTCTTTTTGATTTGTGCTTAGATTTGTCCTGGGCCACCAGACTACTGAGCCGTATGTGATAATTGGTCTAATAACAGAGGTGTATAGCCAGTGGGTGACTCTAGGGCTAATGCCCCAGGTTTTTTCAAGCGGTTGTTTACACTGCCACATTGATATGCTGGCTTTTTTGGTGATGTATTCAGTATGTTTTGCCCAGTTCAGTTGCTTGTCCAAATATATGCCCAGATATTTGGTTTCGCATGAAAGGCTATAGGGTGTGCCGAAAAAGTGTGGTAGCTGTAGTGTCACTAGTTTCCTTTTTTTTGTGAAGAGTGAACCTTTGTTTTTGTGGGGTTCACCGATAGTTGGTATTCCTTACACCATTATTCTACTATTTATAGAGCTTGGCGCATGAGATTGCACAGTGTGTTTTCGTGTTGTCCGTTTATTATTATGGTGATATCGTCAGCATAGCCGACGGTGAAGTAATCTCTATTATTGAGTCTTTCGATCAGTTCATTTGCAACAAGGTCCCACAAAAGTGGCGACAGAACGCCACCTTGTGAACACCCCTTTTTCACGATGGCCCTTGTGGTGTCATTTACTGTAACTTGTACCACCCTCAAGCTGAGCATGTTGGTTATCCAGCCAGTTAAGGTTGGATTGACGCCATGCCTCTCAAGGGCCGTTCTGATACTGTGGAATATGGTTTTGTCAAAGGCGCCTTCTATGTCCAGGAAGGCAGCCAGCGAGGAGCATTTGTGATCTACTGCACATTCAATCTTAGCGACCACGCTGTGCAGAGCAGATTCTGTGGATTTGCCTGTAGAGTAGGCGTGCTGTTGTTTGTAAAGAGGTTTTGCTCGGAGGTCTCCATCCCGAATGTATCTGTCACAGAGTATCTCAAGGGTTTTCAGTAGGGTCAGGCTTATAGGTCTGTATGCTTTGGGTTCTGTATAGTCAGTTTTACCGGTTTTTGGTATGAAGATAACTTTCACTTCGCGCCATGCTAGCGGCACATATCTGTGCGCTATGCAGCCTTGGTAGATCTCTACCAGCCATGATGTGAGATGGTCCATCCTCCTTATAGCAGAGCCGGGAAAATGCCATCTAGGCCTGCCGACTTATACGGTCAAAAGGTTCTTATCGCCCATCTTATTTTTTTTTCCGTTACAATGTTTCGGGCGTAGGACCAATCCTGCTCTGTTGGTGTCCATATTGATTCGTTCGTCCACGATCTGTTCTCTGAGAGTTTACAGTCTGGAAAGTGTGTTTCTAAGAGAACCTTACTAGTTTCGTGGTCTGTTGTAGTGTATGTGTGGTCTGGCTTTTTCAACGTGCTGAGGTTCCGATCTCTATCAGTTGATAGAATCTTTCTGACACGTGCTGCCTCGTCATTGGATTCTATGTTTTCACATTGAGTCAAGTTGATTCACTCAAGTTGAGTAAAGAGTTGAGTCTCCTTCGAGCACTCGACGAGTTAGCAGCCCTTAAGAATGGTCCGTGGAGGACTGAAACACGGGTTGGGTATCGTACTGGTGACAATTAGCGGAATTAACACTACATGTTGATTTTGTATTTTGATCATTTGGAAGGTGTTATCAATAAGATATGATCTTTCACATGCAACTGTGAACATATCAGTCGGCCATGTTTCTACAAAACAATGCCGATGGATAATACCTACATCCTCCGGAAGGGTGTTAGCAAGGGAATCCTAAATTAGATCTGCCAGTGTGTATCGTTCGTAGCTTAACGCAGAGCGCCTACCCCGGATTGGTAGATGGTGATTAAATTGATGATTTCCCATTTGCATTGCGAATAATGCAAAAAAATTCAAATGTAATATATTTTGTTTTATTTACTTTCAGTCGATAACGCCTGAGCTTCTGAAGTACAAGAGAATTTCAAATAGGAATATGATTCAGAGATTGCGTCTCAAGTCTCGGTTGCTGAGAAATAATATCAATATATAATCCAATGGATCCAATGGAATTTATAAATTTGACAGCTATCAGTTTTTGACATTTAACGCTTATTTACCTTATGGTATGGGCTGTGGTTACTTAAGATGACACAACATTTAACAAAAGAAATTGACACAAATACTGGTATAAATCTCCTAGAATTCTGTCAATGATGATTCAACGGACCTGTTGGCGTGTTTGGTATACCCTTTCCAGTCGTTTATTTAACTTTTGACAGCTCTAATATTTAATCAAATAGTGATACCCTGACCCGTTAGACCCGTTACCGATTCGATATCTTTTATCAATTGATTTTATTTATGAAGAAGTGTTAATCGATTTAACACAATCATTCACACAATTGATTTCATCGCTAATTTCGTAATTTTATCGATTATTAAACGGCAACACTGGAGTCGGCAGCGACACGCGATCCAATTTTGTTGTCAGTATTAATCCATATTTTCACAGGTCGAGTTGAAAGTAATTCCTGAACATTGGGCGAGTGTTCTAAAAAATCAAGAAGGTGATAATGTAGGATTGGTATAGGGATGTTGCATTCAACAATTTATCTGTCCAAGAATTGATAATCAATATTACTGAGAACTCAAGTGATGATGATTCCTGGTCATAGACAATTCTGTATAATTAAAAATAATATTACACTTTCACTTTTGTTTGCTATATTTTTTAATCCCTAAAGTACTACGAATTTCAACATTTTGTACCTGTTCATTACAAGTAAGTAGGTACACCGCATCTCATTCACATGCTTTTTATTTGGACCAACTACAGTAAGTCTAAACGATTATTTTAGATTCATTAATTAGCATCGGATTACTAGTACGAGTACGATGGAACTGCTTTCGTTACGCAAATTATTTATGCATTAAAACAGAGACATTTAGGACATTTTAATGCAAAAGAATACAGGTTTTAACGTTGATTGATATACAATATAATCACAATCATTTTTTTTATGTTTTATTAATATAATCGATTTATTTCAATACCTTTTTTATAGTCTGCGGTCATTAATTACGAATGACACATCTCCATCAAGAAGAGTATTCACTGTAGTACATTGTATCAAAAATAATTACAATAATTTATTGGCGTTATCTGTCAAAAGTTAAATAAACGATTGGATACACTATAGATACGCTGCCGTTTTCGCTGCAGGTCGTGGGTTCGATTCCCACCCGGGACAGATATGTGTGTGCATGAACATGTCTGTTTGTCCTGAGTCTGTGTGTAAATTATCTATTTAAGTATGTATTTACAAAAGACAAATAGTATATAAGCTTATGAGTTATTTGGTTTCCATAGTACAAGGTTTGCTTAGTTTGGGATCAGAAGGACGTGTGTGAATAATGTCCCAGGATATTATTATTATTTCCTTAGCGATAATTCTTCTTAGTATTATTGATTGTAAACATACTTAATTTATTATTGTAAGCCGAAAGTATTAATTTATAATTTAATGTATCACAATTTATGTTTTCCTTTTGTTTGTAACTATTTTAATATGATTTGACTTATATCAAGATGACATATTGAATTTGACATTTATTTTTATTGATTTATATATTTACTGAATGAATATAAACATGTTTGTATAATTTTGCATCCCGTTATGGTAGAATGTATTGGATTCCATTTGTTATCGCTAGCAACACCTTTATTATTATTACCTACATTCATGGCAAATAAACATGATTTGATTTGATTTTGATTTGATTTACCCTAGTGTGAGAGTTATTCAAAGCACATATAGGCCCTTTACGGGACTAGTCCCTCCCACTTACCCACCACTGCAACTCCTGTAAGCTTGATCAACAGTGGCACCCAGTGAAAAAACACTGAGCGGTGTGGCTCAGACATGTCCAGGGGAATGCTGCAACTGTCTTGGATCCCGCAACGAATTTAGTCAGAAAGTAATAAGGAGGAGTTAGAAAATGAATAAGTAGTTCAACTACTCTCCAGAGCAAAGTGGGAGATAAGATGTTATAATAATAATAATAAATCATTTAATTCAGACACAGTCCATATTATTATATGTTAGTAATACATCTTAATAACTAGTGTTAGTAATAATAATTTAAGTATAATGTGGGTGGAGGGCACAAGCTTAAACCAAGCCCAGAACACGACCACCTATAGAGTGTAGGGATGTCCAGTGCCGGAACATAGGCGAGTCCCAGCGACCACCCAACACACTCAGGATGCTATTCGAACTATATCGCATGCGTTGCATCATGGAGGCACATCGTTTATATCATTATTTATATTATTATATCATTTTGTCTCCCGCTTTGCTGGCTGGAGCCTCATAAAACGTGAGATATGCAACTAGGCAAACCAGCTGCAAAAGCACCGAGGATCAATTTTGAATGTCCTAAGTGAGCTGTTATATTTGATTCCAATAATAGAAATGGCAAAAGCGCTTAAGAAGTTGTTCCTTGTTGCTACAAGATCCGTATTATAAGCTATTACAGATATTGGTTGCAAGCTGTTTAATATAATAGGTATATATATATTTTATTATTTATTTAATTAAGCTTTAACAACAGTTGTTGCAGATTTGTATAAAGATTAGAATTTACATGTATTGGGTCTTAAATCTAACTGCACAACCAATAATAGGCAAACACTACATGAAAAGTGTTTTTTGTATCACCATTTGTTTAATATATCATTAATGTATCACGGTAATTTTGCATGTAGTGATTGCCTATAATTTGTACCATCACAATTTGTAGGCATATACACTGAAAATACAATAATTGAACGACCCTTTGACGTTGCTGTGATGTCCACCATTCGAGGACTGTTGCACTTGACAACCGACATTGACTCAAATACTCCCTTCCTCCAAAGAATAGCCACTCTTCCACGAGGTCTACCTCTCAACAACCCCTCACTCGTGTCTACTGTCAGTACTCCTCATAAGAAATTGCGCAACACTATGGTCTATGATTAGCCATATTTCTCTGACATGGTTTATCGTCTGTTGTCTAACGAGTACAAAAATAGAAATTTAACTAATTTAGCAGTCACCTATCAATAGGCAGACCGGGTTTCTAAGTGTGAATGGTACAACTGGAAGTAGGGTTACCATATATAAATAGAGGGATGCCTGTCTATGGTACCTAAAATGCCTGATTTTTCAGAAAAATGCCTGTCTGAAGCAAAACGCTGTAGGTAATAAGTAAAATGGGAAAGAAAGGAAGCCTCAAAATTCAAATTTAAGTAAAAGCCTACAGATAATAATGACGAAGGATATTTATTATATATTGCTTTTACTGATTCAATTGTCAGCCAATTTCTGTCTTTACTCCACTGGTCGTTGACGAGACCCTGCGAAAATGCCTGTCTCAGTCCAATGCCAGCCGCACGCTTGTCTAAACCTTAAAATGCCAGTCAAATGCGGCTAACGCCTGTCATATGGTAACCGTAACTGGAAAGGAATATTCTCTGACCAATTCGTAGACATTCTTAAGAAAGGCCAGGCCATAAAGACCCTAAAGGAAGCATGCATGAAGAATATAATGACAGTAAACGAAGCAAAAGAGGTCTGCAAAGATTGTGATAATTGGAAATCCGTTGTCTCTGCCTACCCCTCTGGGAAACAGGTGTGAGTCTATGTTGTGAGACTGCCTCGTTGGTCTAGCGGTAGCGTGTTCACCCGCAGAAAACGAGATAATATAAGATAAGATAAATACTCTTTATTGCACACCAATTACAGATAAAAACATGGGAAATATTAATTAGCAATTGAAATTGTACAATAGGCGGTCTTATCGCAGTCAGCGATCTCTTCCAGACAACCTTTGGATGGATATGAAGCAGAAATATAGAAAGACAACACGATAAGGGTAGTGCAAGATGAAATAATTTAAGTAGGAATCTAAATACTTACAAACTAATAATGGCATTTACTTAATAGTAATACTACCATGTCATTAGACATAATACATACTTAATTACATAAACATAATAATACATACATAGATACATACATAATAAATAATATAATATGGAAGGACAGTGGAAATGCATTCATAGTGACAAGTAGTGGTTTTTCACTAGTGTTTTGAACAAACCAAGGGATCCTGGGTTCAAATCCCGAGTCGGGCCAAAAGTGATTTTGGGACTTTTCTGTAAAAAGAAATATTTCTCAGCATCAGCCCGAAGTCTGGGAGTTGGCGGTATTATACCCCCGTGCCTCGGAGAGCACGTAAAGCCGTCGGTCCTGTACCTGACCTCTTTCCGGTCGTGTCGCCAGGCGTCCCATCGGATCATGAGAGTGATGAAATAGAAAGTGCTCCTGTGTTTGCGCACACACTTGAAAACTATAATATGTCCCGCGCAGATGGCTAATCTCTATTGAGACTGGCCGCCGTGGCCGAAATTCGGCTAGGAGGACATTATTATTATGTATGAATTTTTCGCGCACGGGCGGCTACCACGTCACCTACCTATACCTACTATCTATCAATACTATTCACTCATAGACTTCACCATAGCCTAGTTGGTAGCGCTCCTGCCTACGAAGCTGGTGGTTCTGGGTTCGAATCCCGGTACGTGCAAATATTTGTGTGATGAGCACGAATAATTGTTTCTGAGTCATGGATGTTTTCTATGTATATAAGTATTTATCTATCTATATAAGTATGTATATCGTCGCCTGGTACCCATAGTACAAGCTTTGCTTAGTTTGGGGCTAGGATGATCTGTGTGACATTGTCCCCAGATATTATTATATATTATATATTATTATAGTACACACATAGTATTCTAGTGTTCATCATAACAGCTGTAAAAAGTCCACTGCTGGACAAAATCCTCTCCCAAATATCACCTTGGGCGATATGCCTTAGTCGCCACGCTTGGCAGACGGGTTGGAGCAAGATGGTCATAGTACTTAGAAGGAAGCTGCTGCCGGTCCTCTGGTCGATATTCCCTCGGCTCAACTTCTACGCCCCCCACTGGGTGAGGGGGGTGATGATATTCTGATATTTGCCGCTGTCGGGAACACCCAAATACTCCGAAATATTTTATTCCGAATATTGCTGTTCCGATTTTGATAAGTCCGAATTTCATAATACCTAAGAATTGTAATGTCTATTATTAAATATCACGAAATTTATCTTACCAAAAGTCGTAAATGCGATTTGTTAGTTTTCCGATTTTCATACGTTCTAAGAGCCAAATGCTCAAACGGTTCTCGGTCCGAAAAACGACATTCCGAATTTCAATACTTCGAATAAACTAAAAGGCAACATGTTGTGCTACAAAATTTTGTGACAGAAACGAATCGCTGCAAAACCGACTTCACGTAGTCTTGTCTGCCATACCCTAGAGTGTAATTTTAGCCCGCGTAGGCACGGAGGGGTGGAGTGGCCCGCGAGATGAGGAGCAGGTGGTTTGAAGGCCCGCCGCCGCGGCTTAGGCTGGCCGGCCGTGGCTGGCCAGCAAGCCGAAGCTTCGGTGGTGAGCGTTAAAACCATCTGCGACCATAAGCTCGCGTGGGGCCACCCAAATCCCGCAGCGCCGGAGCCGTGACAGAAACAATGCTTGCTGCATGTTGCATGCCTGCTTGCTTGTTGCATGCCTGTTTGCTTGCTGCATTCCTGCTTGCATGCTGCATGAATTCCTGCTTGCATGCTGCATGCATTCCTGCTTGCATGCTGCATGCATGCCTGCTTGCATGCCTGCTTGCATGCCTGCTTGCATACTGTATACCTGCTTGCATGCTGCATGCCTTTTTGGATATTTTGATATTCAGGTCATTTGAGAAACTCCTACTCCTGTTCCGGAGTCGATTTTTGACCCATCAATATAGATTCTTGTCTCATTCGGGTTTGGGCGGTCACACAGTTCTTCTGTGAGTTGTGCCTGTGGAAGTTGTGTTTTTAAGATTTTGTCGCTCGGTGATGCCCTCATAGGTTGCCTTTATAACGCATCTTCGAGAATTCGTGTGTGCTTTATCCTAGGGTCTCTGCTTAGGATGCCGTTTAGTCTAAAGATTGCTATGGTCGCCGCCTTCTGCACAAAAAGATGTAGGGGAGGCAGTCCTAGCATTGCTTGTAGAGCGGTGGTGGGTGTTGTTCTCATTGATTTTGTATTTTGATCATTTGGAAGGTGTTATCAATAAGATATGATCTTTCACATGCAACTGTGAACATATCAGTCGGCCATGTTTCTACAAAACAATGCCGATGGATAATACCTACATCCTCCGGAAGGGTGTTAGCAAGGGAATCCTAAATTTGATCTGCCAGTGTGTATCGTTCGTAGCTTAACGCAGAGCGCATACCCGGATTGGTAGATGGTGATTAAATTGATGATTTCCCATTTGCATTGCGAATAATGCTAAAAAATTCAAATGTAATATATTTTGTTTTATTTACTTTCAGTCAATAACGCCTGAGCTTCTGAAGTACAAGAGAATTTCAAATAGGAATATGATTCAGAGATTGCGTCTCAAATCTCGGTTGCTGAGAAATAATATCAATATATAATCCAATGGATCCAATGGAATTTATAATTTATGACAGCTGTCAGTTTTTGACATATTTATGCTTATTTACCTTATGGTATGGGCTGTGGTTACTTAAGATGACACAACATTTTTAAAAAGAAATTGACACAAATACTGGTATAAATCTCCTAGAATTCTGTCAATGATGATTCGACGGACCTGTTGGCGTGTTTGGTATACCCTTTCCAGTCGTTTATTTAACTTTTGACAGCTCTAATATTTAATCAAATAGTGATACCCTGACCCGTTAGACCCGTTACCGATTCGATATCTTTTATCAATTGATTTTATTTATGAAGAAGTGTTAATCGATTTAACACAATCATTCACACAATTGATTTCATCGCTAATTTCGTAATTTTATCGATTATTAAACGGCAACACTGGAGTCGGCGGCGACGCGCGATGCAATTTTGTTGTCAGTATTAATCCATATTTTCACTGGTCGAGTTGAAAGTAATTTATGAAAATTGGGCGAGTTTTGTAAAAAATCAAAAAGGTGATAATGTCGGAAAATTAAAAAATATAGCAACAAAAGTAAATGTTGCATTCGACAATTTATCTGTCCAAGAATTGATAATCAATATTACTGAAAACTCAAGTGATGATGATTCCTGATCATAGACAGTTCTGTATAATTAAAAATAGTATTACACTTTTACTTTTGTTGCTAGGTATATCTTTTAATCCCTAAAGTACTATGAATTTCAACATTTTGTACCTGTTCATTACAAGTAGGTAGGTACACCGCATCTCATGCACATGCTTTTTATTTGGACCAACTACAGTAAGTCTTAACGATTATTTTAGATTCATTAATTTGCATCCCATTACTAGTACGAGTACGATGGAACTGTTTTCATTACGCAAATTATTTATGCATTAAAACAGAGACATTTAGGACATTTTAATGCAAAAGAATACAGGTTTTAACGTTGATTGATATAAAATATAATCACAATCATTTTTTTTATGTTTTATTAATATAATCGATTTATTTCAAAACCGTTTTTATAGTCTGCCGTCATTAATTACGAATGACACATCTCCATCAAGAAGAGTATTCACTGTAGTACATTGTATCAAAAATAATTACAATAATTTATTGGCGTTATCTGTCAAAAGTTAAATAAACGATTGGATACACTATAGATACGCTGCCGTTTTCGCCGCAGGTCGTGGGTTCGATTCCCACCCGGGACAGATATGTGTGTGCATGAACATGTCTGTTTGTCCTGAGTCTGTGTGTAAATTATCTATTTAAGTATGTATTTACAAAAGAAAAATAGTATATAAGCTTATGAGTTATTTGGTTTCCATAGTACAAGGTTTGCTTAGTTTGGGATCAGAAGGACGTGTGTGAATAATGTCCCAGGATATTATTATTATTTCCTTAGCGATAATTCTTCTTAGTATTATTGATTGTAAACATACTTAATTTATTATTGTAAGCCGAAAGTATTAATTTATAATTTAATGTATCACAATTTATGTTTTCCTTTTGTTTGTAACTATTTTAATGTGATTTGACTTATATCAAGATGACATATTGAATTTGACATTTATTTTTATTGATTTATATATTTACTGAATGAATATAAACATGTTTGTATAATTTTGCATCCCGTTATGGTAGAATGTATTGGATTCCATTTGTTATCGCTAGCAACACCTTTATTATTATTACCTACATTCATGGCAAATAAACATGATTTGATTTGATTTTGATTTGATTTACCCTAGTGTGAGAGTTATTCAAAGCACATATAGGCCCTTTACGGGACTAGTCCCTCCCACTTACCCACCACTGCAACTCCTGTAAGCTTGATCAACAGTGGCACCCAGTGAAAAAACACTGAGCGGTGTGGCTCAGACATGTCCAGGGGAATGCTGCAACTGTCTTGGATCCCGCAACGAATTTAGTCAGAAAGTAATAAGGAGGAGTTAGAAAATGAATAAGTAGTTCCACTACTCTCCAGAGCAAAGTGGGAGATAAGATGTTATAATAATAATAATAAATCATTTAATTCAGACACAGTCCATATTATATGTTAGTAATACATCTTAATAACTAGTGTTAGTAATAATAATTTAAGTATAATGTGGGTGGAGGGCACAAGCTTAAACCAAGCCCAGAACACGACCACCTATAGAGTGTAGGGATGTCCAGTGCCGGAACATAGGCGAGTCCCAGCGACCACCCAACACACTCAGGATGCTATTCGAACTATATCGCATGCGTTGCATCATGGAGGCACATCGTTTATATCATTATTTATATTATTATATCATTTTGTCTCCCGCTTTGCTGGCTGGAGCCTCATAAAACGTGAGATATGCAACTAGGCAAACCAGCTGCAAAAGCACCGAGGATCAATTTTGAATGTCCTAAGTGAGCTGTTATATTTGATTCCAATAATAGAAATGGCAAAAGCGCTTAAGAAGTTGTTCCTTGTTGCTACAAGATCCGTATTATAAGCTATTACAGATATTGGTTGCAAGCTGTTTAATATAATAGGTATATATATATTCTATTATTTATTTAATTAAGCTTTAACAACAGTTGTTGCAGATTTGTATATAGATTAGAATTTACATGTATTGGGTCTTAAATCTAACTGCACAACCAATGATAGGCAAACACTACATGAAAAGTGTTTTTTGTATCACCATTTGTTTAATATATCATTAATGTATCACGGTAATTTTGCATGTAGTGTTTGCCTATAATTTGTACCATCACAATTTGTAGGCATATACACTGAAAATACAATAATTGAACGACCCTTTGACGTTGCTGTGATGTCCACCATTCGAGGACTGTTGCACTTGACAACCGACATTGACTCAAATACTCCCTTCCTCCAAAGAATAGCCACTCTTCCACGAGGTCTACCTCTCAACAACCCCTCACTCGTGTCTACTGTACTCCTCATAAGAAATTGTGCAACACTATGGTCTATGATTAGCCATATTTCTCTGACATGGCTTATCGTCTGTTGTCTAACGAGTACAAAAATAGAAATTTAACTAATTTAGCAGTCACCTATCAATAGGCAGACCGGGTTTCTAAGTGTGAATGGTACAACTGGAAGTAGGGTTACCATATATAAATAGAGGGATGCCTGTCTATGGTACCTAAAATGCCTGATTTTTCAGAAAAATGCCTGTCTGAAGCAAAACGCTGTAGGTAATAAGTAAAATGGGAAAGAAAGGAAGCCTCAAAATTCAAATTTAAGTAAAAGCCTACAGATAATAATGACGAAGGATATTTATTATATATTGCTTTTACTGATTCAATTGTCAGCCAATTTCTGTCTTTACTCCACTGGTCGTTGACGAGACCCTGCGAAAATGCCTGTCTCAGTCCAATGCTGGCCGCACGCTTGTCTAAACCTTAAAATGCCCGTCAAATGCGGCTAACGCCTGTCATATGGTAATCCTAAATGGAAGGGAATATTTTCGAGTTTTGGCGCCAACGCGGAAAAAGACGCATCGAGGCTATGTTTTATTATCAAAAACTGGTGTAAATTCGAGTTTTTATGTGTAAATATGGTGGATTTTTAGACATAACATCTTTGACAACGTACACAAGTGGAGGAAAGTGCGATATTGCCGTGAATTGTGATTTTCCGTGTTGTAACTAAAACTCCATAAAAGCCTCTAGTAAAGTCTCCACTGCTTTACTGGGGTTGGACAAGGACTATGTATGACTTGACTGTGACGGACTTTACTTGACAATGACGGAAATAAATGATATAAAAATATATTTACTGAAGACTCATAATAAGGGCAAAGAAGCCAGAGCCGTAAAACGGAACTATAAAAAAAAAATGTGAATATTCTCTGACCAATTCGTAGACATTCTTAAGAAAGGCCAGGCCATAAATACCCTAAAGGAAGCATGCATGAAGAATATAATGACAGTAAACGAAGCAAAAGAGGTCTGGAAAGATTGTGATAATTGGAAATCCGTTGTCTCTGCCTACCACTCTGGGAAACAGGTGTGAGTCTATGTTGTGAGACTGCCTCGTTGGTCTAGCGGTAGCGTGTTCACCCGCAGAAAACGATGTCCTGGGTTCAAATCCTGAGTCGGGCCAAAAGTGATTATATATTTCTCAGCATCAGCCCGAAGTCTGGGAGTTGCCGGTATTATACCCCCGTGCCTCGGAGAGCACGTAAAGCCGTCGGTCCTGTACCTGACCTCTTTCCGGTCGTGTCGACAGGCGTCCCATCGGATCATGAGAGTGATGGAATAGAAAGTGCTCCTGTGTTTGCGCACACACTTGAGCACTATAATATGTCCCGCGCAGATGGCTAATCTCTATTGAGACTGGCCGCCGTGGCCAAAATTCGGCTAGGAGGACATTATTATTATGTATGAATTTTTCGCGCACGGGCGGCTACCACGTCACCTACCTATACCTACTATCTATCAATACTATTCACTCATAGTCGTCACCATAGCCTAGTTGGTAGTGCTCCTGCCTACGAAGCTGGTGGTCCTGGGTTCGAATCCCGGTAAGTGCAAATATTTGTGTGATGAGCACGAATATTTGTTTCTGAGTCATGGATGTTTTCTATGTATATATGTATTTATCTATCTATATAAGTATGTATATCGTCGGCTGGTACCCATAGTACAAGCTTTGCTTAGTTTGGGGCTAGGATGATCTGTGTGACATTGTTCAGTAACGGGGGACTTCGGGGCGTCTTCAATTAGCGTTTTTATTTGATTGAGTTTCAATATGTTTATTGATCGAGTACAAATAATGAATTATAAAGAAAATACATGTGCGTGTGACCGGTAGCTAGTCTACAATCGAAAAAGGCTTTTAATATGGCGTCTCAGGCGCAGGTGGGGGTTTCTCCCAACGGCGCGATAGTTCCTCCGCTTGCCACTCACTCGCGGCAGCACCTTCCGGCGTGTGACGTCATGCGTTTGAAGATATAGTTGCTAGGTGCGTGAACATGGCCCCGCCTTTGGAAGCACCAGCTTCCAACAAAGTTGAGGTTTTATCTCCCTGCTGCAGCGGCAACGGACAGATGCGATGGAATCCTCTTCGTAGGGTGCCCGTCGCAGTTCGCAAGTCAGCAACACGCGCAACTCCGTCTGCTCCAGGAAAGACCTTTATGACGCGCCCCAGCTTCCATTTAAGAGGAGGTATTGTCTTCCTTGATCAAAACAAGGCTGTCCAATTGGATGTCGTTCTGGTGGCTCTTCCATTTGGTCCGCACTTGTAGTTCCGACACGTACTCCTTGGACCATCGCTGCCAGAAGTGCTGGCGAAGTTGTTCCAGGCGCTGGTAGCGGTCGAGCCGTGTTGTCGCCATGTCAGTGAGATTGTCGAATACTGGAGCAGTCAACGGCCGGCCAACGAGGAAATGACCAGGAGTAAGTGCAGTGAGGTCGGAAGGATCTGTTGACATAGGTGTACGCGGGCGGGAATTCAGGACGGCTTCGATCTGTGTCAAAACCGTGCTACATTCCTCATAAGTCAGCTGATTAGCATTTCCGATTAGCCGTTTTAGACAGTACTTGCAGGACCGGATCCCACTCTCCCAACAGCCAAAATGGGGTGAAAATGGGGGAATAAAGGAGAACCTTAGTAAGTAAGTAAGTATTTATTTCGCTTAAAAACGAGGTACATACAGGATGTTTACATAAGGTTTAAGTTCACACATTTTGTCTACAGAGACATGCGAATATATATTCTTACATGTAGTCTTAATAGCTATAGAATTAATTATTGTAATATAATCTAATACATAATAATAAGAAAAGACCATCATAATATTATAAAAATAAATAATCAATAATCAGAATATGTCAATAATTATAATTATGAATTCACTCCTTATGGTCAAAGAATTCAGTAAGGTTGTAGAAGACCTTATCTATAAGCCACTGTTTTAAAACTGTTTTCATACGTATCAGTGGCAGTTCTCTGATCCTCTTGGGTACCCTATTAAACACCTTAATGCACATTACAGAGCAGTTCTTTTGGTATAACGTTGTTCTACAGGGTGGCAATAAAAAACGAGTTGGATCTCTTTTTGCGATAATTGATTTCTTATCTAGCACTGATACAAATTCTCTGGGATTGTTTTTTATGCCATCATTAGTGGCAAAGTCAATTATCGGATTAGAATTATTTTGGTCGTTAAAAAAAATTGCAAATTCCCTTTATGCGCCTACGAAGGTTTTAGCATTATCGGAGTAAATAATCTCAGGTTTACCCCTTCTGCTAATAAATCGTTTTAACGATAAAATATAGTCGTTGGTAGTCAGACTGGTTACAAGCTCCAAATGTATAGCTCGAGTAAGAAAACAAACGTAAAGACAAATATACGCCTTTGTTAAGCGAGCTCCTCTGCCCTTACGATTTAATATGAATATTGGCCCAGCATAATCTACACCGGTCCGCATAAACGGGAATCCTGGATCCAAGCGATCGGAAGGTAAGTTACCCATAATAGGGGTCAAGGTTTTACCTTTAATACGCGAACATATTACACATTCACGCACTATCTTACGTGTAAGATTCCTTGCACTCAGCGGCCACCAACGTTCACGTAAACTGGACAGTAATAGGTGTGGACCCGCATGTATAAGTCGTTTGTGCTCATATCTGGCTAATAGTACAGTGAAATGATGTTTACTGGACAATAAAATTGGATGTTTCTTTCCATACTCAAAACTAACGGCATTAGACAGTCTACCACCGACTCGAATCAACTTCTGATCGTCCATAAATACGTTAAGACCGGAAATACGATTTAATTCCTTAGTATTTGTCTTAATTGGTAAATCGTTTAATAACTTAAAATAAAGTTCCGGAAAAGACTGTTTCTGTGCGAGCGTAACTAACATGCGCTCCGACGCATTCAATTCATCCACGGATAACAAACCGGTTTGTTGTTTTCTAGCGCCTCGGCCGCTTCGAGCGGCGGCGATGAATCGTAGTAAATACGCACCTATACGTTTCAACCTATTGAACGATGAATAATTATCAAAGTTAAATAAATCGCATGATTGAAATGTGCTAACTAAGTTTAATGTTTGGGACTTTAATTCCGGTAAATTATTTACATCTAAATCATTAGAAATGGACTCATTAGAAAACTCACTGTGAATATTATGTCAATAGGACGGACCATTATTTTTACTGCTAACGTGTAACCAGTTGGAATCACCTGTTATTTCATTTATCTCAGTGACACGATTTTGCACAAATGTTTTAAGTAAATGCGGTGACATACGCATCCACCCAATAACTATAGTCGAGTCAGTCCAGAAGCATACCCGAGTGAATTGTAGCCTCATAGATTCTGTGATCTTTTTATATAATCTAGCTCCAATTAGAGCGGCTGAGAGCTCCAGTCTGGGGATACTTAGTGTTTTAATGGGCTTACTTTGCTTTTGGCACATAATAGCCTACAACATACACTTGAATTGTCGCTATAGGTACGTAGATAGGCACATGCCCCGTACGCATTGAGTGAACTGTCACAAAATATGTGCAGTTCTGTGTTTTGTACGTGATCACTCATAGCGTGACGTGGTATCCTAAGTTTATGTAAATATTTTAATGCCTCAATGAAATTATGCCATGTAGCCGCAATTTCAGGTATCACAGGCGTGTCCCAATCTAACTTACTAAGCCACCATTTTTGTAACAACATTTTCGCAATTATAACAACTGGGGATAGAAGCCCTAACGGATCATAAATCTGTGAGATCGTGGAAAGCATTACTCGCTTGGTTATTGGAACAATTGGATTAAAATTAATTTTCGTAGTGTAGTGCAACTCATCGGCCCCACTATGCCAACCAATACCGAGCGTTTTATTTTGTGTATGTTCGCCTTCAAACATGGTAGCATTTTGCGTGTCCTGTGAGTTGAACTTCCACTTACGAAGAGAAAAGCAACCAGACTGCAAAACTCGTGACGTCTTTTCACAGATGGTGAGCAACGTATTATTATTATCATGACCAGTAATTAAGTCGTCAACGAATATGTCATCTTTGATGACGCGAGCTATAACATCATCATCTGTTTCCAACCCTAATTGACGTATACATCTCATACTTAAATAAGGTGATGAGGTCATCCCGTAAGTGACTGTATTTAAAGAATAGACCTTCAAAGGGTCAGTCGCTTTATCACGCCATAATACAAGTTGCAACGACCTTTGATCTTCTTGTATTAGTACCTGCCTAAACATTTTCTCAACGTCGGCACAAGCTACGTATTTAAATTGCCTAAAACGAAGGAGTATTGAGAAAATATCGTTTTGCAATGCGGGACCCGGTAATTGAATGTCATTTAACGATCTTTGAGATGTAGTCACAGCACTCGCATCGAAAACTACTCGGAGTTTAGTAGTGGTACTACTGTCTCTTATCACACCGTGATGACAGAGAAAGTAGTTAGGGTTGCCGAATTTATTTATACGCATCATATGTCGTAGGTCCTCATATTCACGCATAAAATCGCAATACATTTGCTCTAAACTAGGTGAACGTTCAAGTTTACGTTCGAGAGAAAGGAACCTATTTTTTGCCATATTAAATGAGTCACCCAGCAATTCCGGGGATTCCTTTAGCGGGATGCGAACAGAAAACCTACCATCAGCTTCGCGTTTTGTAGTTTTTATAAATAAATTCTCACACAGTCGCTCGTCATGAGTGAGAATGTTACGCGCCTGTGGCACATTCTAAATTTCCCAAAATCGTATAAGATTTTCGTTTATGGATTATGCAAAGTTACATTGAACCTTACCTAAACTCTTTACGCCTGGGGTCTTGGTGTCTAAAGGCCCACTTAGCAGCCAACCCAATTTTGAATTTTGAAGGTATGGCCCGTTTTCTAATCGCATTCGTGTTCCGTCTAATAATTCCCAAAAGAGGTCCGCTCCTATCAGTAAATCAATTTCTGAAGGAATATGAAAGGTAGGATCTGCTAATTGGATATTATCGGGTATACGTATAAGCTTAGTGTTAATGCCCGTCGAGAGTAAACTGGATGTTATACGCTGCAAGACAAGGCATCGAACCCTAGCACTGTAATCGTTTAGTTTAGATCGTATGGTTATATCGCATGTATGGTTTGATTGCGTCACAGACTGTGAAACGCCACAAATTTGAACTGTGGACTGTAAGGAAGGCGCGTTTAACAATCGTCTTAATTTATCGGTGATAAAGCAATGTTGGCTACCGTTGTCCAGCAAGGCTTTAGCCGTAATTTTTCGCTTATTTGAGTCTTCTAGCTCCACCAACGCTGTACACAATAACACCGGTTGCAATGTACCTATAGTTTGAGGCGCGGGATTGTTGGATGCGCTTCCGTACGATTCCGCATGATGATACGTATCTATAGCTACAGAGTGCATAGCGCTCGATGAACCTACGACCGTGTTGTCGGCTGCGTTGTATTCAGCTGATCGCTCGCTACGCACACTAGCATCCATGCCATTCATGTCGGCTGGGTGAAGTAAAGAATTATGATTACGAGAACATTGTTTACAATAACTGAACTTGCAATCTGCAATATTATGTCCCGAACGTAAACAATTACGACATAATAATTTATTATCTACGAATTTTAACCTATCCTTAACTGATAAGTTTAAAAACTTAAAACACGTATAAATGTAATGATTATCGCTACAAAATGGACATGCGTGAGTCATTTGCTTACTAACGTTTGTAGTTGTATATTTACCTTTGCCTGTGTTAGCTATGAGACTGTGCATAGATAAGTTATGTGACTTTCTATTTACAATTGTATTTTTATTTGTATGCTCAACAGTAGGTTGTTTATTTTGCAACTTATTCGCACTTATCATATCTAACGTATCCGCTTTATTTTTTAGAAAGGTAAGTAGATCCTCTAAAGTAACCTTCTTTTCTGGCGCGGAACAAATAATACCTAAATGATGTTCCCATCCGCGTTCAGTGGCTGAATCGAGTCGCGATACCACCAGATAAATAATCAACGTATCCCAAGATTCGGTGGGTTCCTTAAGTGTATTAAGAGCGCGAAGGTTTCTATTAACCGTATCAATAAGTTTCCTAATATGTGTCGCTGACTCATTTTTAATTGAAATAATTGAAAATAGTGCCTTAACGTGGTTATGAACTAGTAGTCTAGTGTTATAATATCGCGCTTCTAATAAGTCCCAGGCAACTTGATAATTCTCCCCGGCAAAGTCTAGTGCACTAATAACTTCTTTCGCTGGACCACTAAGCGCCGAGCGTAAATAATGCAGTTTTTGTATTGTATCAAGATCTGTACGTTTATGTATCATGGTAATGAATGAATTTCTGAACTCCAGCCAATTGTCATAAGAGCCATCGTAAACGGCCAATTTAATCTCCGGCAGTTTGATATTAGACTTTTGCGTAGATGAGGAGCATGTAACAGTCCCGCTACCTTCGACCAAACTTTCTGCTATAGATAACGCGTTGAAATAAAGTGACTAAAATGACTCGACGTATTCTAAATTCGATTCTATATCTGAATCGGGGCACAGAAGCTCAATCTGATTTTCTATGTTATTAAAACTATTGTAATGATCTTTAAGTGCACTAATTCTGAGTTTAATCTCTTTTGATTGAAGATTAGAAGGGGAATTATTCTTAAAATTATCTAAATATTTTTTAAATTGGGTTAATCTACCCCGTAAAATACCACGCTGCTTGCGAAGGTCAACGAGGTCACTTGACCGATTCGGTTTGTGAGAAACGGATCTGCTAGCAGCAGAAGGCACTAAATTATCTTCACCACCCATTATAACGGCTTGTTAAGAGAGTGAAATGCGGTACTTACAGTTCAATTTCCAGGATAGTAATGGCACGTGGACGCAGCGGACGGATGGACGGTTTCCTTCTGCGAGACAGTCATCTCGCGGAAGTAAGCTGCGGAAAGGGAGAGGGAGATCACGTCCTCTCACCCGACCCGCAGGGGCGTCCGCACCGGGCGTCGGCGGAGGGCGGACAACGCCCTCTTCCAGCCCCCCTAAATGGGTCCAGGGGCGACGGACTCGGGGGCACCCGTCGCCCACTACACATCTGGACCCGAGGCGGCGGCGCGACGTGTTCCACGCGCGCCCCTCTTAGACGTTGCGGGGGGAGTTTAACACCTCACTCCCCCCGCTAATGCGAGGAGGCCCGCAAACATGGGCCAGCACCAGCCTGGGGTTGCGGAAGTATCGTTTGTTCCCGCGACCCCCGGCGCAGGTGTGAGATGGAACACCGGGGTGGTTTTTAGTCAGTAGGAGTCTGACAGACCCCTCCGCCTCCCCCAAGGCGGAGGACATCCATGCAGGATTTTCCACCCCGCTAAAAAAAAAAAAAAAGATGGTCATAGTACTCAGAAGGAAGCTGCTGCCGGTCCTCTGGTCGATATTCCCTCGGCTCAACTTCTACGCCCCCCACTGGGTGAGGTGGGGTGATGATATTCTGATATTTGCCGCCGTAACCACACACCAAACATGTTTTTCGTGTTACTGCATTTTAACTACTGAATAATAATTACAAAATAAATTTATTTCTATGAACTTACGCCTACTACACACTGCTAATGTTACTTGTGAATAGATTAAAATAACAGTAAGAATTTGATTGAAATAGCATAGAATTGATACAAAATTGGTGCGAATATTTCCGCGTGATAATTGAAATTGATGTGATTGACAAATGCTTGCCTTTCACGCCGCAGGTCGTGATTCCATTCCTACCCAGGACAGATATTTATGTACCTAGGTACAGACGCCAGCACATCCAACTACCCCAATCTGTCAAATTATCTTTATAGATTTTCAACTTTATCACATAAGCATAAGGGTCACTTTCAATTGGGGAATTTGGACAGATTGGGGTAGCTTGATGTGCTGGCGTCTGTACATTAACATGTCTGTTTGTCCTGTGTTTGGGTGTAGTCATCTATGTAACTATGTGTTTACAAGAGAAAAGTAGTCTGGGGAAAGCTATAGGTATTATAGAATTGTTTTGAATGTAATAGGAATTTAAATTTCAAAGTAAATTACATGTGTCTGTCCCAATCAAAATCTATACATATAGTAAAATCGTAGCAAATTCAAAACTGTACATTGAGTATTTTTTAAAGGATACTTGTGGCGTGATCTATCATCGATATCGAAGCCAAAAATAAAGTTTTTCAATTTTTTGTCTGTTTATCAGTTTGTCTGTATGTATGTCCGGGCTAAACTCAAAAAGTACTGCATGGATTTACTTCAAATTTTGCATGAATATTACTAAGAGGTCGGGTCAACATATAGGCTATTAGAACCGGCAACATATTATCACGCTATCACCTAAGGGGGAGGAGCTGTGATAGTTTATAAAGTTTAACGCGGGTAAAACCGCGGGGCACAGCTAGTATGAAATGTTTACCCATTAAAAGTTATTATTGGGTTATTTGGTCGGTTAACATATCATTAACATCTAACTACGTTACAACAACTGTGATTGACAATAAATTAAGCAAATTTTTGATATATTGAATATTCATATAATTAATTTTATGTATGAAGGGTTCGATATAAAAATACGTTACCAAGCATTTTTGCGACGAATCTATTAGAATTAGGCAAAGGAATAAGAGTTATCGGTTATATATCACAATATAAATACCAAGTGCCTACAGTTCATCCAGCAGGACCAGTGCTATCTCCAGGGGCTCGCGTCTTCACTTAATAGCCAAAGGTAAATTTTCCATATACCTAGACCGCCTGGGCTCGTTGAACACCATACTGTGCCTCTAGCACGAGTTCCTGCAGTTTACTTACTCGATCACAAGTACAGTTTCTCCCATACATGGAGCACCAGCGCCTCTCGCGGAAACTATTAAGAACTAAAATTCCGGTGCTCAATGTATGGGACGAAACTGTACGTGTGATCGAGTAGGTAAACTGCAGGAACTCGTGCTAGAGGCACTGGTTTCATTTTACAGGTCGCGTGTTCACCCGCAGAGACGAGGTCATGTGTTCAAATCCCGGGTCGGACCAAAAGTGATTTTGGGACTTTTCTGTAATTTTTATTTTTGCGAAGTCTCGGAGTTGGTATTATACCCCTGTGCTTCAGAGAGCACGAAAAGCCGTCGGTCCTGTACGGACCTCCTTCCGGTCGTGTCGCTAGGCGTCCCATCGGATCATGAGAGTGATGGAATAGAAAGTGCACTATACTATATCCCGCGCAGATGACCAATCTTTATTGTGGTTAGGAGGATATTATTTAATACCTAAATCAGGCACCAGTCTCTTGCAAACTTGTATTTACTGCAGATTGGCGGCCGGTTGGCGTGTTTGTTAAATTGCCTTTCACGCCGCAGGTCGTGGGTTCGATTCCCACCGGTTATGTATGTGTGTGTCCCAGGTCCCATGCACACAGGATTGATATCTGTGTGGGTGGACATGTTAGTTTGTTCTGAGTCTGGGTGTAATTATTTAAATAAGTAAGTACTTACAAAAATAAATATAGTATGTGAAGTATATCAGTTATGTGGTTTCCATATTACAAGCTCGGCTTTGTTTGGGATCAGATGGCCGTGTGTGAATAATGTCCCGGGATATTATTATATTATTACTTAGACTCATGCTCGTTTCCCAGAGGGGTAAGCAGAGACGACGGATTTCCATTGGTCACGATCTTTGCCCACCTCTTTTGCTTTGATTACTGTCATTATGTTCTTCATACATGCTCGCCAGTTTAGGGTACTTATGACCTGCCCTTTCTTGAAAACGTCTCCGATTTGGTCAGAGAATGTCTGTCTTCCTCTACCGGTTGTCCCATTCACACAGGCCAGGTATACTATATTGTTATTTATCAAATAAAAAAGGTTTTTATTCACGTAGACTTTAAAAAAGCGCTTGTAAATAGTCAGAACATATTCGTAGTAATATATAATTAATTTTTAATTATTTCTAGGTACATACAGATATTTAGGTACACGGATTGTAGGAAATAATTTACAATAAGATTTATTTTATAACAGTTACGATATTTAACTAACTTAAATTAAGTTGTTGTCAAGGATCATGTGTAGGTTTAATTATCAAAATTTTAATTTTTAGCTATATTTTACTACATATTGTCGAATGGTTCTGTCTATATTAAGGTACGAATTAAATGTTATTATTATGGCGGACCTTGTGTTTATAACGACGGTCGCGCTTTAATGCTGCCACCGGATCCAATGCGCCCCAACTGAGAAGACCCAGCGAAACAAACTCAGCGGGTCAATATCAAAAATATCTGTAGGATTTTTTATGCATAGGATGTACCATAAGCATCTTGAATACATGTTGAAAGACACCAGTGAGTGTGCTAGGGAGGGGATAAGAACGCGTCTGCCAGATTTGACATGGAATTTCAGTCACGAAAAAGTCACGCTTTTTCGTGACTGAAATTCCATGTCTGGGTCGCGTGGAGGGGGTAACTCTTTATTGCACACAATTTTTTTCCTTTTTAAAGACAACAGTCTTATTCGTAGTATTTTGGAGTACGATAGTGTGGTCTGGAGACCACATTACGCAACGCATACATTGCGACTCGAACGTGTCCAAAAACGTTTTGTATGACACCTTGCATTTTCGACGGGTGTAACTAAAAAAATACGTTCTTATGCACTTAGACTAAAGCAGTTCAATATGATGTCTCTTGAGAAACGCAGATGTCTGAGTGACGCAATGTTTGCCTACAAAATATTTACCAACCAAATAGACTGCCCCAAATTGCTATTACTATTTAAGCTTCGCGTTCCGTCGAGGCTTCCACGTACCCCTATCACACCACTATGTCCGCCGTTTAGGAGAACAGTATTGGGAACTGGTTCGCCCTATGCAAGGATGACTAAAATTGTGAACAGTTATAGTGACGTTATTGATTTACACGCTGATCCCTTCACTAAACACAAAGCCGTTATAAATCGTCTCATAAATTCTGTTTAAAATTACTGTTATTTATTAGATTTTTTTTTCTCTTTTTTGTCTTTTACCATATTTTTATTTGAAATTTGTAAATAGGATTTGTTTTATTACAAATTTTTAATTATGTAGACTAAGTTAGTAATAGTTATGTAGTTCTAAGATATTAGTTATGTTTAACTGTGCTATTGTTTTGTACATGTGGAGTTTACCTATAAGTAATAAGTTATACTGTAATTGTTACTTATATAATTATGTTTAAAATGAGCTTGTATAAACTTGTTGTTGGTGAACCTAATAAACTAAAATAAAATAAAAAAAATAAAATATCTAGTATTTATATTATGAGTATCACTCCTTTTACAGAAGGAGTCTTTATATTTATGCATATACATTAGATTGTCATATATATACTGATATGCTTCAGTCAGAATGTTAATCTCTTTAAACTTCTCTCTCAAAGATTCTCGCGGACAAAGTTTATATAATATGGCTCTTACAGCTCTTTTTTGCAATACACATATGGTGTAAAAGTCCGCAGCGCTACCCCAGAGAAGAATTTCATAGGATAAAATACTATGAAAATAACTGAAATAAACAATTCTAGCCGTATCCACATCAGTAAGCCGTCTTATAGTTTTAACAGCATATGCAGCAGAACTTAATTTGCCTGATAGGTTTTCTATTTGTGGGCCCCATTGTAGTTTTGAATCAATTGTGATACCCAAAAACACAGTTGACTCAACAGGGGTCAATCCCGCCCCATTAAGCTGTACATTGGTAGCCACCTGTTTCACATTAGGTGTAGAGAATTTGATGACTTGAGTTTTCTTGTCATTTAGCAAAAGATTATTGGCATTAAACCAATGAACAACTTTAGAGATTGCATCATTTACTTCGTCAAAATTGCGTAGTTGTTGATTTATTTTTAAAACAAAACAATTTCATGTTTATCCCTTACATAGTAGGGTAAGTCGTTAATATAGATTAAAAATAAGAATGGGCCGAAAATCGATCCCTGTGGAACGCCCATTACCACTGGTATATACTATAAATGTATGCGGGATCCCCGCAGACATTATTTTATAGTATATACCATACGCTTTGCTGGAGTTAATACTCCAGCAAAGCGTTCCGTAGCGTAGTCGCGTCTTCAGCATTAGCTCAGCAGATACAGAAGAAGACGCGAGAGATTTGGTAACATCGATTGGAACATTAGACAAATATTTTTCAAACTCAGTCGCAAATTCTAAATCGCTTTTAAAGTCAACATTTGATGCTTAAATTAAAATCACGACTACGTATTTTTTTCCTACCTGTCTCAGTATTAATAATCTTCCAAGTAGTTTTAATAATACTTATCAAATTTTTTATAATATTTTTTAAGTACAACGATTTAGCAATGGAACAGGCTCTTCGAAAGGTCTTGGCATATTGTTTTACATGTTCTAGAAAAGTCGTATTTTGATAATAGGATCATTCTTTATACAATTTATATAATTGATTGCGACTTTTATAAATTCCTGGAGTTGCCCAATTACAGAACATCAGACGGTTACTTACAGACAACTGTTTGGGTGTGAATATTGAGCAGAACTCACAATTAATCAAGTTGAATAAAGAGTTGTACAAGTGATCCGGATCACTATGACAGGGCAACAATGCCAGTTTTCTTGCTATATTATATTTAAATATTCCTAAACGGCTTTCACTGTATGGTATGTAACTTATTTGTGTACTTTGAACCTTTGGAGAATTTGAAAAAGGGACCAACTGACCAGAATGATCTGACTGAATCTTATTAATATTTTTTTCTTATTAATTATTAATCTTATTAATTACTCATGCCAGTAGCCCGGAGGGGTAGATAGATAGATACACTTTATTGCACTAAATCAAAATATACCATCGAAGCATGAATTTTCTTGAGCTGTAAGGCACAAACGGTCTTATCGCTAATGTAGCAATCTCTTCCTAAATTCCCTTCATCAACCTCTGTTATGAGTAAATAATAGTAGTAGTAGTACTATTATTATTATTATATTTTTAAGGATTCGTAATTTTTTGTTAATCAATGGAACATGGAATCTTACATTTTTCAAGTAATTTAAGTGTAACTTTGACTAAATATGATAATAATACTTTCTTTTCTTGACTCTCGAAGCTCGCCGTCCTACTTAGCTCTCAATTTCCTATATCTAGCTTCTAATCATAGTAAAGATCTCCGTTCATCTCATAACAATACAATATAAATACTCTTTATTGTACACCAAGATTTACATATAAAGTATACAGTTGTAATAAATCTAGTACAATGGGCGGTATTATCGCTAACTGCGATCTCTTCCAGACAACGTTAGGATGGAGAAGATCAGCAAGAAAAATAATTAAATGAGTGATAGGGGTGTAGCAACTTAAAAAAGAACCATCTTTTACAATGCCCTTCCCACCGGATTAACTTCCTCCATTCTTCCTTCTTTGTACAATCTATTCTTCTTTGGAATGCGCTACCTCCAGAAATCAGAATGGCTGAGATTCGTTTAGTATTTGATAACAGAACTCAAAATCACATTCTTAAAAAAATAAAGGCAGAATCATCTCAACATTAAACGTTATGTATCGTTGATATCTTCCAATGCTGTCGGTAGCGACAGTGTCAGCCGTAATATGATCATTCCTATCCTTGATGAAATCCTACCCATGATTACCCACATTCTTAATTGTTCCATATTCTATGGCTTTTTTCCTTCCGCATGGAAAGAAGCTCTCGTCACTCCCCTTACTAAAACTAGACATCCATCCCCCTCGAACGGCTTATTTACTCCCAACCGGATTGCATAGGGTTATGGACATTGTGTTTACAAACATAGGAGTTCACTATGTTTGTAAACACAATCTCCATAACCCTATGCAATCCGGTTTCCGTCCTGGTCATACCGTCACAGCACTGGTCCATATTACGTATGACATCAGAAGTGCCATGGAGATTGGAAATCTTACAGTTCTCCTTTTACTTGACTTTACCAATGCTTTTAACTCTGTAGATTTTGACATTTTGTATGAGCCTAAAGAACTATCTTTAGTTGTATAATAATAATAATAAAGAGGCTTACGTTAGGCGGTTGGGTCAATAACAAGATCCAAAAAGCGGTGCTTTTGGACACGGCTCGCATTATCAGGAGGTTCCTGTCTTTAGAGTTGTAACCTCCGGTAGCATAGACCCTGTTCCTGCCAAAATGCCAAGGATAATTATTATTATTTATTCAAACATTTTTCATGTTTGAATAAATAATAATAATTATCCTTGGCATTTTGAATTCGCTTAACATATCTCCAACGGCTATTGGTGTACCACTCACCTTAAGAAGCTCTGCTGTAACTCCATCATCACCAAGAGCCTTGTTGTTCTTAAGTTGTCTGAGAGCCATTCTAATCTCGTACAGGCTGACGTACGGGATGTCTTCGGTGTAATGTCGTTAGTCGTGCTCCATCCAAGGCATGACTTTTAACAGGTGACTGCGTTGTCGTATATAACTGTCCGTAGAACTTCTCGATCTCTCCCAGCAACTCAGGTTTAGACGTGACGATTGCTGTGCATCCTCAGTCTTCAGCTTCGTCAGTTGAGTTTGTCTAACAGACAGATCTCTTACGAACACTTTAGAGCCCTTATTCCGCTCGATGGCCTCTTTAATACTAATTGTATTAAATTTACGCGTGTCACGAGTCAAATACTTTGAGATCTGTTTGTTGAGCCGCCGGTATCTAGTAGCATCAGTCAGAACCATTTTCCGTATTTCTTCCATAAGTTGCAGGGAAAGTCTGTTTGTACGCCGGGCCTTGAAGACTTTCGGGACTTGAAGAAGATCAGCCGTATGGACAGCTTCTACGAGCCTGTCAAGTCAAAGTCAAAGTAACTTTATTCCGTAAAAAAATTACATTTATGTGGAATCGTCATATTTTTTTTACCCTACCGTGGAGTGCATGACGAGGCAGCTACTGAGAAACACTGCCAGAAATCTCAGTAGGAATCCTTTTTTAAAATAAAATATACTTAAGATTAATTACAATCATGTGTGTTGACTCAGAACAACTCCATCCCAAGCACTTTTATCACTTAAATAATCAGAAATTTTGTGATATGCCCTGCTACACAATTTGGCTTTAATAATTCTTTTAAACTTATTCGTAGACAATTCTCTAATATCATTGGGAAGTTTGTTATAGAATCTTATACATTGCCCCATAAAAGAGTTACTTATTTTGTGGAGACGGGTAGTATGCAATATGAGATTATTCTTATATCTAGTATTTACATTATGTGTATCGCTCCTTTTACAGAAGGAATCGATATTTTTATGCACATATAGTAAGTTTTCATATATATACTGAGATGGTACAGTTAGAATGTTGACCTCTTTGAATTTTTCTCTTAGAGACACTCTCGGGCCAAGATTGTAGATAGCTCTTACAGCTCTTTTTATGTCGTAGTATGAGTCCACTTCCACTGTCCAATTTAATACAATTAGTATTAAAGAGGCCATCGAGCGGAACAAAGGCTCCAAAGTGTTCTGTCTGTTGGACAGAGCCAACGTCTATGGTCTCTACCAACTGGTAATACAGCCCACCTGTATTCCAGACATAGAGAACCATGAACCTTCCTTGTTGGATCTTTTGCTGACAACTCATCCGAACGGTTATAGGATGGTGGTCGATGCTTCCCTAGGACCATCTGACCACTGCCTTATGCTTATTATGAAGCTCCGCCCCTGTTGCGCGTCCTGACCGCACTCCTGCAGTCAGATCCCGCAGAATCTGGCAATATGAGTTAGCAGATTGGGATGGACTACGTGAGTTTTTTGCGTCCTACCCTTGGAAGCGGCTCTGCTTTCCAACCGAAGATCCTGACACATGTGGTGACTGCATCACGGAGACGGTGCTACAGGGGATGGAACTTTTCATCCCTTGTGGCAAAATTCCCGTTGGCGGCCGCAGTCGCTCCTGGTTCAACGAAGCCAGTAGGGATGCCGGGCGTCGCAAGCAGCCTGCATAACTGGTGTGGGATAAGGGCCGGAAAAACCTGGATCCGGAAGTCAAGGTGGAGAAGCGGAAGTTCAATGCCGGAAGTCATTGCCAAGGTCAAGGCAGAACATATTGCCAGAGTTGGCGAGTGATTAGGAAAGTATCCCTTCGGGAGTCGCGTTGCGTGGTATCTCGACCGTAGCAGCAGTCGACGTCTGCGAGTTGCGCAGCGGCAGTTGGCGCTGGCGAGTTCGAACGATTTATAGGCATCTTCAGATCTTCTTGTGTTGTCCCAATATCCGCAGCTTTCTATCAGCGGTCGAAGGAACAAACTTGTTACGGCAGGGATACGGTGCTGATCCTAATCTGAATGCACGCCTGAGGTTTCGAAATAAAAACGCTTCTTGATCTGGATGCTTCTCTTTATTCGATGTTGCTTCGTTACAATTTGGTAGTGGACTGTGCTTACATCATAAATGTCCCTACTTTTGTTATTTGTGCAGGGCGCAAGTAGTAACTACCTGCGGGAGGTACCTAGATGTAATTGACCAATGTTGTTTTTGTTGAAAAATTTTGAGTTTTGCATGCTCTACTGTCTGATTGGTGATCCCATTTGTGTGTATTTTTAACCAATTTCAAAAGGAGGAGGTTCTCAAGTTCACCGGTATTTTTTTTTTATGTATGTACACCGATTACTCGGAGAGTTATGATCCGATTTACGTGATTCTTTTTTAGTTTGATGTAAAATAGTTGCCATTTGGTCCCATAAAATTTTTATAAAGTTTGGCCCAGTAGTTTTAATT
This sequence comes from Pseudoips prasinana, assembly GCA_951640165.1. Taxonomy (NCBI): domain Eukaryota; kingdom Metazoa; phylum Arthropoda; class Insecta; order Lepidoptera; family Nolidae; genus Pseudoips; species Pseudoips prasinana. Next base: position 19,261,985 of record OX621264.1, on the reverse strand, counting down.
TTATGGTCATTTTTGTATTAAAATTTTTGTTTATGTGGACGATGTAACCGTCTTTGGCACAGACATTTTTAAATCTTAGCAAGTCAAGCTAGACTCATTCTGTTCAAGTGTGTCTTGGCATGAACATAAAGAACAATTTCAGATGACTAGCGTTTAATACGCGCGTATAAGCTCGTTTTTGGAAGCGCATGCAGGCGTACCTTTTAGCACAAGCGCATTTTGTTATGTACGTACAACGTAATCGACGCTGAGATTTATGAACCGATTTACGTGATTCTTCTTTAGTTTGATGCGGAATAGCTGCCATCGAATCTTGGTAAGCAGATATATTCTGTAAACCGCATTACGATTTTCACACAAAAATAGAAAAGCAAACAATAATATTTGGGGGTTCATAAACCATACATGTGGGGTATCTATGGATAGGTCTTCAAAAATGATATTGAGGTTTATAATATAATATATAAACAGGTATATATAATATAATATATATTTTATATATTTTTCTTAACTGTATAGTTTGTGTGAGACACTCTTCGAAAGGCGTGACCCCCCCCCCCTGTAATTTCTAAAATAAGAGAATGAGAAAACTAAAACAAATAAATGATGTACATTCATGCGAACTTTCATCGAAAATTGGTTTGCATGAGATCTAGTAAGTAGTTTTTTTTAATGCGTCATAAATCGTAAACCACAAGTTACCTTCCATTTTATCAACTCAAATACTTGCTGCTACCGAACTCTCGTGACTCGTTGTCTTGATCATCAATACAACCTAGGTTATGAGCCCTCTGCTCAGTAGACTCGTTGGCTAATCGATCATTAATAAGACCTAGTCTTCATAGACTCATGGCCTCTGCTCAGCAGACTTGATGGCTATTCGATCATTAATAAGACCTAGTCTATAAGCCCTCAGCACACACGACTCTTTAGCTGGTTGATGGTCATAAATACGGGCTAACCCATGCGCTCGCTGTTCAGACTTTCATGAATCTTAGCTAGTCTAGACTCGTACTGTGCAAGTTTTCTTAGAGTGAGCGTAATTTTATGTAGATTTTCTTGCTCTCGGTCATTCACTGTCTCAGAAGAACGTAAAAAAGAGTTTCGGACAACATTTTTGTTGAGACCTATAGTTTGAGGCGCGCGGCATCTTTCGTAGTCCTACCCATAGCTAGACACTAAATAGTAACAAATAAAAAAAACTTCGTTTAAAAAAACCGACTTAAAAAACTGAAAAGTATAAAAAAATATCTTAATAAAGATTTAATTTAATACATATCTTATGCAAACGTAATACCTTTAATATTGATGAAATAATATAATTTGTTTGTGCTACCCATTGATATGTTTGAAGTCGGTACCAAGCCCTAAGCAAAAAAAAAGTTAATATTACATTCAGCTTTCATAATATGTGATGAAATTCCTACACTAAAGATTAACCTAAGTAAATAAACTTAAAGAACAATATGAATTAATATGAAACATTTAATATTAATACCTAAATTAGTTACTATAGTAAGAATAAATCTATATTATGCTTGTATATGAATATATTTGTGGCCCTTAAAAACAAACAGATAAATGATTAATTAGGAGACAACGCATCAAAATTTTACAATATTTCGAAACGACTGCCAGCGACGACGTCTGCACGCTTGGGTTGTTTGTGTAGAAATACGAAACTATCCCGCTGAAAGTAACGCGCGGCGAGTGTGGTACCTAATATTACATTTGGCTTGGCACCGACTTCAAACATATCAATGGGTAGCACAAACAAATTATATTATTTCATTAATATTAAAGGTATTACGTTTGCATAAGATATGTATTAAATTAAATCTTTATTAAGATATTTTTTTATACTTTTCAGTTTTTGAAGTCGGTTTTTTTAAACGAAGTTTTTTTTTATAGCTACATAATATTTGCCGGTAAATACAGTTTTTAATTTATTTTTATCTTATTTCTCTATTAAAATGTATTATTTTACATGTTCCTTACTCTAGTTATATATTTCACAGTTAAAACATTCTTTAAATTTAATTTACATACACATTAAATATCTATTTTCTATACTAATCTGTTTTACACTTAAATTACTTAATTCTAATTCTCACACACATGGATTCTTACTTATCTATAAAGGTCCGCGACGTAATTAACACATACACATTTAATAGGGTTCGCGGCGGAGCTAACAGTAACTTTAAGAACCCTGCATTGTTGCTTGGGTGCTCGGGTGCGATGGACGTCGACGGCGGCTTAGGAGTTGTACTTAAATTATCTTTGTGTTTAGTCATTTACCACCCCGATATTTAACGAAATGAAATAGATAGTTTTGTGTTGAATTTTTTTAATTTTGAATTAGGATCTGATCCTAAATACATTATTTTGTTTGGTTTTATATTAGAAAATAAGACGCAATTTTTATGTAATGTGATGATTAGAAACAAAATTTAGTTTATAGATGTGTAAAAATTTTCTTGCAAAATTATTAAAATATAAATTAAGTAGACCTTTCAACAAGTTAAATTATAACGTAGAATCAATATGCAATATCCCAAAGTCAAGAGGTTCTTCTTTATTTGGTGCTTCATACTAACATACTCAATTTTTTTCAGCGCTGTTTATGCATGAAGTTTCAGTTTACGGGATCACAGCTGGTTGTCACCACTTATTTACACACAAGACATTTAAAGCAAAAGCGCCTTTACAATGGCTTCTGATGATATGCCATACCATGACTGGACAGAAAACTGTGATGACATGGGTCTGGTTGCACAGGGTTCACCATAAGTATACCGATACAGATGCTGACCCCCATAACAGCAGAAGAGGGTTCTTCTACTCCCATATGGGATGGGCGATGGTAGACTATCATCCAGATGTCAAGAAAATGAGAAAAACTATAGATATGAGCGATATTTTGGAAAATCCTATTATTATGTGGCACCAAAGGTAAACTTCTGTAATTTTTTTATTAATACTGCTCGGTGCTGTTTGCATAACTGAAGTGGCAGTGGGCGGGGCACCTAGCTCGTAGAACCGATGGTCGTTGGGGCAGAAAGGTTCTAGAGTGGCGACCACGAACCGGAAGACGCAGCGTGGGCAGGCCCCTTACAAAATGGACTGACGATCTTGTGCGGGTCGCTGGAAACTTCTGGCTGCGAATAGTGCAATACCGGCAATTGAGGAGATCTTTCGGGAGGCCTTTATTCAGCAGTGGACGTCTTTCGGCTGATATGATGATTATGATGATGACTGCTCGGCGGTTAATATCATTTAGACTGCCGGCGCTTCTGCTACAAGACAGGCCATGATGTCCAAGGTGGCCGACAGCTTTTCCACAGTGACAGCGATGAGCAGCGACGCAGGGTATGCCAAGACGGAGGCAGGTGGAGAGACGGAACGTGCGCCGTCATACAGCATAGTCCCTAAGTTTGATGACGGCAACGCCTGCAGCCAAGGTCCCGATTCCCACTCTCCGACAACTAACAAGCGAGCACGCTCGGCAACGTCACCCGACGTATTCAAAAGATTACCTCGGGTGAGGCTGCGGATCGGCTGGTCCCACTGTCTCTGTGAGAAAGGGTTTTTTGGAAGGTCTGTACTTGGGCAAGTCATTTTCCATGTATTTATTGCGTCGGTCAAACATGACACCTCAGAATGAACCTGCGAAAAACACAGAATTTTACGGGTTAGTTCTTCAGTGCTACGGACCGAAAACAAATACGCGGGAAACTTATTTACTAGAAATTATGCGGATGCCAAGGCCGCCAAAACGTACCAGAAGGGTAGCGTGTATCCACATTCGGTCGTCCATGTCCACATTTAAAACTAAAAGGTGTTTCTTATAATATTGTCTATACGTGCTTCGTTCATCCCAACTACCTTTCCAAACAGGGCCAAATGTTTCCAACATTTGGCCCTGTTTGGAAAGGTAGTTGGGATGAACGAAGCACGTATTTAAATTTTAAACAATAACGGATTATTGTATAAGCCGAATGAATATTAATTTTGGTAAAACGGTACGAAACTTTGTGAAAATTTTGAATTATTCGTCTATAAAGGGGAAATTGAACTTTTGAATCGTCTGCAGTTTGTCAGTCGGGTCTCGGATATATAATTCGCATTTTGTTAGATTTAGTTCTAGACGAATTGATGAAAATTCTTTTTATAATTTGATTTTATAATATAATCTATATAAATAAAAAGAGAAGTCCTGACTGACTGACTGACTCATCAACGCCCAGCCCAAACCCTTGGTCCTAGAAAGCTGAAATTTTTCACAAATGTTTTCTTTCTACTGTAGACAAGGAATAAGGAAGAATTTTTCGAAATTCAACACCTAAAGGGGTAAAACGGGGGTGAAAAGTTAGTATGAAACTTTGCCGTTTTTGAAGTTAAAGGCATGAAAATTGGTATTTGGCTTTCCAGTTAAAAATAAAATATACGTGTTTCAGGATTTTTGGAAATTCTACCCTCAAGGGCGAAAAATAGGGGATGTAAGTTTGTATGAAAATGGGAATTTTTTAAACTACCGCGTGAAAATTAGTATTTGGCCTTTTAGTTAAAAATTAAAAATTTGTATTTCAGGATTTTTGGAAATTCCAGCACTAAGAACAACTAACCTAACCTAACCTAACTAAAATAGGGGGTGTAAGTTTGTATGAAAATGTGACAATTTTTAAGTAAAACGCATGAAAATTGGTATTTGGCAGTTCAATTCAAAATAAAAAATATACATTTCAGAATTTTTGAGAATTCCACCCCTAAGGGCGTAAAATATGGGATGTAAGTTTCTGTAAGTAACTAGGACGTAAGTAACTGGGACTTGAAGTTAAACGCATGTAAATTGTTATTTCCGTTAAAAATAAAGCAATCCAGGGAATAATTTGTTGTTAAAAAAAGGTAATCCAAAACTGATTCAATAGATCGAGACCAAAAATTTACGCCAACTCAAATTTAAGAGAAATTCGTTTGTGATGCCAAGTTGCTTAAAATGTCGTGGTCGTTGTCGTCTAAGTAAAGATTTAGCGTTTTATAAGATTTGTAACTTCTTTTTTTTTTGGTATTTTTTATAATAAATTAAATAACCGACATTTTAATCAAATTGGGATAATAGAAGAATTTACCTAAAATTCGAGTTAGCGTAGTATAAATTGTTTGTGTCGAGATGATGGCACCCATAAAATATCATCTTAATTTTACTGATCTACAAGTTCACAATTTTGTACCTAGATGGCGTTTATATCGTTTCAGATTGCAGAACTTATTTGGCATATCGGTTAACATAAATAAATGCTTGAAATAAAAGGTAGTCCAAAACTTAATCAATAGATGATCGCCTAAATCTCACCCAAAAATTATGCAAACATCTTAATTTTACCGCTTTACAAGTTTATATTTTTGTTAGTAGATGTCGTAATCATCGTTTTAGATCGCGCTACAGTTTCGATCACAAAATGTGATATTACACCTATCAATGCTGTGGTCGCAACCTAATCTAATGGGAGTTACCTTTGTGATTAATGCATCGTTGATTATTATTTTACTTTATTTGACTTACTGACTTTATTTAAGGACAATTGATATGTTTTCTTTGATTTTTTTGGTTGATGATATCGGGTCCTTTTTTTGAATAACAGTAGCAAAGTATTCTGTTGTTTATTTCTTAGCTAGGTTATTTATAGGTTAGGTTTAGGTTTTCTTAAAACTATATATTGCTTATTTCTTTTAAAAAATATTTTTTTAGATTAAGCTAGAAGTAAGTAGTTACATTGGTCATCATTCAAAATTGTCGCGGACGAAGTCGCGGGCACCAGCTAGTTATAAATATAAGATCTTTTGAGAACCATTTCCAATATTTATCAACTGTAATACCCAAAAATACACATTCAGATACATTAGCTATGTTTGTATTTGTAAAGTTTATGTCAAGGTTGTCACGTCTACTATTCTAATCCTATGCTACTGAAGCGGAAGGAATTGAAAGAAACGACAATGATCATAAATAAAATTATATCATGTATTCCACCTCAGTAAGTCACAGTAGCGCAACACAAAATTTATAGGTCGTGGTGTACGGCCAGTCTGTTTCCGTTCGCAGTACGGTACTATCCTTGTGCCGACGTCGGAATGTGCCCCCGATGAATGTCCGACCGGAACCCCCTGATGAAACTCTGAGTGCGGCCCTGTAGGTTCTCCGGTGGGCAATCGTGGCGAATTGACGCTCGGAAAATAATTCCTGGAAGCGATAATACCCAGAATTAAAAGCTGGTACATCTTGCCTCCGATCTGGATAACACAACCACGGCGGGCGGAATAAGGTACCTACATATCTGTAGTAGTGTTGCCGTATGGTGTACAATCAGAACGGAGTTAACAAAAACAAGCTGAAGGCGAAGCATTAATTTTTACATCTAAGTCGAAATTATACAAAGTTAGAAAAAAATAGTTTTAAGAAGTCCAGATTTCATTTAAATTTAAAACGTATAACTATGTATGTGATCGGTTGTTTTTGAATTCTATTAAAAAGCAAATACAATTTTAAAATATGCAACTATATTGTTACTGAATAAACGGTAAGAGGGTGGAAGAATAAATATGAATACTACGACCATAACGGACATTTTAAATTGATAATTGTGCTAACAAAAATACAATGAGAAACCTGAAATACAATCACTACATAGTATAAAACATTAATTATAAAAATACACAGGATGAATATTAAAAACATGATATGAGGCAATAGTTAAAATATAAGTTTTATGTGCTATTGAAAACTAACCCTACAAGCGGGATATCACTTTCCAAGGTGCCGTTGTTGGTAATTTAAAAACAATGGCTGTTTTATATGAATTTAGCAACAAATATAAATAAAATATTAACTACGTAGAACCGCTAAGAACGCACGGTATGGCACAAAGTAGCGTGGACCTGTCGTTAGATGAGTCTATGCACGACTGGCTGCGCCGCGTTAAAATGTCCGCCGCTTGCGACGGTCCTCCCTTTCCCCGCGGATTCCCCTCGTGCACTCTTAAGGAACGTACACACGTCGGAATTGTTAAAAGGGGATTGTAGACGCATAAAAATTAAATATATATTATTAAAAATAAAAAAAGAAATACACTATAATTGACTAGTTTGTAATTAAAAATAAATAAAAATAATCTAAGTTAAGATCATGTAACGTTTCGTTACAAGGTAAGTACTGTTAGATTGGTACGTTTAAAATTGAATGATGTTAGTTATTTTTACATTAATTTTAAGGTTATGTTTGGTCAACCAGTCACAAGCGTCTTAAAACGATGAATAAATTTATTTTTCTAATGTATCATTGCTGTCACTTTTTATTATCAGCGTTGTATCGTCGGCAAAAAGGATGCAGTCATTATTAATTGAATCAGGAAGGTCATTAATATATACTAAAAAAAGTAGCGTTGCTAATAAACTTCCTTGTGGTGTTCCGTATTTGTTGTGTTTGTAGTTTGATTTAAATAATTTTGACATAATTTAGTAATTTCGACGCATTGCAAACGGTTTTCAAGAAGACTTTCGATCAAGGTATTACGGTCTTATGTTTTCTGTATGGTCCTAAATAGTTACTGTCGGCTATAATTGTAAAAAAAATTAAGCCAGTTTTATTTTATTTAAAACAGAATATCTATTTGGATGCAAAAATTTTAATTTTGTGGTTGGATTTTAAGTTTATAGGTGTAGTTTTAGTTTATTTGATTAACGGTTTTAATATGAACGATGTTAGTATATACATCACCGTCGTCATTATGTCTGCTAAATTACGTCCACTGTTGGATAAAAGCCTCCCTAAAGCATGGGGGTATATGCCATAATCGCCACGCTTGGCAGGCGGGTTGGCGATCGCAGTTTGATGGTCATAGTTCACAGAAAAATGCTGCTGCCCATTCCTGGCAGGTATTCTCTCGGGTCTATTTCTACGCCCCCCGAGGGATGAAATGGGGTGATGATATTCTATGCCGTCACCACATACACTGAAGTAAAACGCTGACAAATAAAATCACTTTTGAAAACAGGTATTTTTAATTGAAGCTTATTTTACAACCACTCAAATTTATCATTAAATATCATAAATTTTTCAGAAATGCACTCTGGTTGCAACCTTTACTGGCGTTCATAATACCAACGGCTGTACTTTGGCTATTGGGTGAGCCTCTTCTTAATGCGTGGCACCTAAACGTGTTACGAGTACTACTGGTTACTCATGAAGCCTGTTCAGTTAATAGTTTCGCCCATGCCTTCGGCTATAAACCCTACGACAAAAACATCAGAGCTAGTAACAGTTGGCCCGCAATGTTAGTGGCAAAGGGCGAAGGATTTCATAACTTCCACCACGCATTTCCAAATGATTACAGAACATCTGAGTTTGGAAATTACTGGCTGAATCCTACAGCGTTGTTAATAGATTTCTTTGCAAAAATTGGATGGGCTTATGATCTGAAGACGGCTTCTGAGGAAACAGTGAAAGCAAGACTGGATCGGACAGGGGATGGTTCAGATTTATGGGGAAGGAAGATTTGAAAAAAATAATAATTTAGATAGCGATAATACGAGTAATCATAATTATTTATTTGTGAATATTGAGTAACACAAATTTTGCACTATAGTTACAGGATATCAATAAACTTATTAATTGCTTACAATATTTAAGACTAATATCAAAACAGTTAAAATAATATAATTTAGATTATATACATAAACTAAAAACGAAACCTTATCAGAAGCCTTGAGCGTCGAAGAATGCAGCCGCACTGTCATCTACCGGCAAGGTGCCTTGGAGGCGGGCGACATTACCAAGTTAGATGGTAGCAGCAACATTCAGTAAATTGAGTGATTTATTACAAGTGTAACCATCTATCCAATTACAAAACTACGCATTTGTCGGCGTAGCTTCGTCTATTCCTCCTTAACTTTGGCATCGACTGACTTCTAGATTAGGGTTCCAGCTTCCTCTTTTTCTTTGATTTAATCGACGCATAATATCCTTGGTCTGTCCGACCTTCCTTTTTCTTGTATTACCGTCGCGTCGGGTTCCTTTTGAATAATCTTTCCACTTCTATCTTTTCTGTGGTTTTTAGAATAGATTTCTTGTGATCTACAACTACCAGCACTTTTCCTTTTTTTTTCTCTCTCTCTCTTTGACCAATTCTCTCCAGTCTTCGCAAACGGTATATTTGAAGACAAATTAAATAATTCAGTTCAATTTAATTTTAAAACATTTGTTGGAAATAAATTATTAATTTGGTTGGTTTGGGGTGTGTGGGGTGAGCCGGTAATACAACAGTATAACATTTGATTTATTGTTTCGTTTTAAAAGAAATAATTTCATTCAATATCCATGGCAATTATGAAAAAAAATGTTCCTCATATCATTGCTATCTGTAGTATTTTGTCCACTATTGTTGTGATTTTCCATTTGACCACAGAATTCAGCCGAAAATTGAATGACACCATAACTAGAATCCATAAGTGTTATTATAAAATTCTGTACTCGGTTATAGGAATTATTCTTAAATGTTATTGCACACATGTTATCATGTTCTATAATGTTATTTAATCCATGGTGTAAGTATGTTTTATAATGTTAATAAGTTTATAATGTATGTAATAAAAGTAAAACAAAATATTTAGTTTTATTTTTGTAACGTCATTAACACATTAGTATGACTTAGAAATAGCCGTCACTAAGTTATAATGTTATAATGTGGAGCAACAGTACAGATTCGCATTCACTTTTTATTCTACAAAAGAAATTAATTCGCATTCTTGCCAATATAGAACAAACGGACAGTTGCAAGCCTTTATTCACGAAATAAAAAATTCTAACTTTACCCTCTATCTATATCCTGGAAATATGCAAGTTTGTTAGGAAATACAAAGTATTTTTTACAACACGAGTAGATAAACATAATAATTTGAATAGTCGTTCACTTAGACACAAGAATATGTTAATGTTACTCAATTCCCGAATTACACTACACTCTAACATTCCTAATGTAATGTCAATCAAAAAATATAATAAATTACCAAATTCTATAAAAAATTAAACCAGAGAGAATAAATTCATAATTAATCTAAAACAAATACTTATAAATAAGGCTTATTACACAGTAAATGAATACTTAAATGATAAACAAATAACCTAAATCACAATAAACACACATACATTCAAACTTATACATGAATATATTTTTTATTATATAATCTATTAAATAGTTAGATCCAAATGTATCACACAAATATAAATAAAATAAAATATATATATATAAAATACTGTTAGAGAAGCAAAATTTCTTTCCTTATTGAATGACATGATAGTTAAATAATAATATGCTAGTGTAATGTATAAATATATAAATGTAAAGTAGTTATATGGAATAGAAGACTCAATTAGTTCCTTAATAATTTACGAACAATAATAATTTATCGATATATATATGTATTTATAAATTTGTTGTGCCCGATAGGGTCCATAATGTGCCTAGCTATAAGCCTAATGTTTACCACCTAAGTTCACATTGTGGAATGCAAATAAATGATATGAATATGAATAAGTTCTAAGTTTGACTGTGGAGTCAGTGTTCTAACTTAGAACATACAACACACTAGGTCACACCGGTTTTGACCCTAAGTAGAAATAGCTTAACTTACACTTAAAATTAATGTTGAACTTTTGACCATAACATTTTTGGAAAATTGTTGGATGTTTTTAGTGACGCTACAACCCATCCAAAGCATCAAGTAAGTATTGAGCGTTAACTTAAATAGTTACGCAAACACGTGGATCCCATTTAGTATTAGAAAGACTCAAGATTGCTCGTCTATAATCCGACATATCGTACACATCGGCATAGATTATGAGCGCAGACCGCACCGCCACTACCGTAGCTAAAAGAAAGATAATAAATAATAGTTTAAAAACACAAAAAGACCCGGTTTATATAAAAATAGAAAATTAAAATAGTGTAAAAAATTATATGTTTCATTGTTAAAAAAAGCATGGGGTGCATGGTGTTAATAGATATAAATGTTTTTCTGGCAGAAATGAGTAGAACAATAATTATTTTAATAATATCCTAAAAAGTACCCCATTTATTACTTTTTATTTTCTATTTTTTGTTGAATTTTATATAAAGCGTGTTTTTTAGTTATTTAAACTATTAGTTATTTTTAATTCTTTTTATAAAATTAGTGTATTGGCATCGCTCCATGATAAATCTACAAAGTCTGAATGAAATATGACCATTTAAAGTGGGTCAAAATCGCGTCTAAAGGAGTCAATTACAAACATAAAAGTGAAGCTAATATAAAGCGTGTAAAAAAGGTTAATTCACAACAAGTACAGACTATCTTGACATCATCATCATCATAACAGCTGTAACATCATAACTGCCTCAATGGTCTAGCGGTAGCGTGCTCAACCGCAGATAATGAGGTCCTGGGTTCAAATCCCAGGTTGGGCCAAAAAGTGATTTTGGGATTTATCCGTAAAAATAAATTCGGAGGTATCCCACCCCCGTGCCTCGGAGAGCACGTAAAGCCGTCAGTCCTGTACCTGACCTCTATCCAGTTGTGTTGCTAGTCGTCCCATCGGATCATGAGAGTGATGGAATAGAAAGTGCCCCTGTAATATGTCCTGCGCAATTGGCTAATGTCCATAGAGACTGACCGCCGTGACCGAAATTCGGCCGGGAGGACATAATTATTATCAACAGCTGTAAGAAGTGTACTGCTGGACAAAAGTCTCCCCCAAGTATCATCTTGTGGGGATAAGCCATAATCGCCACGCTTGGCAAACGGGTTTGGGATCGCAGATAGTGATAGTACTCAGAAAGGAGCTGCTGCCCATCTTCTGGTAGATATTCCCTCGGGTCGACTGCGAAGACCTCCACCAAATGGGATGGGGTGATGATATTCTTTGCCGTTAGCCACACAGCAGTTTTTGATTATATTTAGATACCAAAAGCATTAAATTGAGATCCGCAGGCGAACCAAAGTAACCGACATAGCCGTAAGAATTGCCAAAAGTGGCAGTGGGCAGGGCACATAGCTCGTGGAGCCGACGGCCGCTGGGGCAGAAAGGTTCTCGAGTGGCGACTACGAACCGGAAGACGCAGCATGGGCAGGCCCCCTACAAGATGGATCGATGATCTTGTGCGGGTCGCTGGAAAACGCTGGATGCGGATAGCGCAAGACCGGCAATTGTGGAGATCTTTGGGGGAGGACATAGTACAAGCTTTGCTTAGTTTGGGGCTAGGATGATCTGTGTGACATTGTCCCCAGAAATTATAAAAAAAAAGAAAAATAAAAGATGGTTGTGTCACTGTTGTCTATCCCATGGGAGACTGCACAACAGTAACCAACGTATTTACAGTCCAGTCGACTGGCAACCATGCTTAAGACGCTTTTGCGCATTGTTGCGTAAAAGCAATCTACGTAATGAGTTAAAATAAATAATAATAATAACATTTTTATGATCACTACAGCGGTGAAATAATGAAATTATTCAGCACTTGGGTATTAACATACACTTGCACTTGTCAAGCTCACAATGTATTACACAAACACAGTTTAAAAACAGTAATTAAAGCAACAAAATATTTCGAATTAGTCCGTCCGTGCGGTCTGTTTCGACACATATATTTTTAATATCCTTAAATAAATAATAAATAACAAGTTACTAAGCTATTATTGTTAGTATATCAAATTAAAGACTTGAAAACAACGAGCAGTTCACTAGCGCCAAAGGCTCTCAACCAGTAGCTTAATTTAAGCGACTAATACCTAAAGGCACCCTTATGGGGTTCGGGCCACAGCTCAGGCGGCCGCTGAAGTGAAAAGATGGAATTCAAAATGGGGGTCAGATCACTTGCACGGGATTAACGATCACGTGTTAAGGGGGCAACGCGATTCTCACCGCTGAGAATCCTACCCTAGCTAGCATGCGGCTTTCTCTAGCTGCCTAGGTGGACGACCCGGAGCCACAAAGAAACTCTGGGATTGCTCTTTTCGTCTTCTTTTGATTTTAGTTTTCGATTTTTTTTTTAACATTGTTTTTATGTTTACATTGTGATTGGCTGCAATGGGGTTCGGGCCACAGCTCAGGAGGTCGTAGCGTCTCTACATAATTAATTGGTTTTAGTACAACAGAGTGCAAATTGAGATGGTAACTATTAACAACAGGGCCACCCCATACCATCCCGTGGGTGTCCTAAAAGGCGACTAAAGGATACACCAGGTAGTCGTAGCAGCACCACCTGTGCACTAGTACCACCTAACTGCGGTCGGCAACTTGCATGCCAAGCGCGCTGACTACGGCAAACCCCTCCTAATGGAAACCTTATAGAAAACTTTCGGGGAGCCCTATGTCCAGCAGTGGACGATATCAGGCTGGTGATTAGTGAATGATGAAACTATTACACGCCGTCTCAGGAAACACCTGTCCACGGTGGGCACCCGAGACTGTCGAGTGTGCAGATTCTGCAATAACGCAGAAGAAACACCTTTACACCTGCTCTGTCACTGTGAGCCACTGATACATAGACGTAACACCATCCTTTTTTTTTTTTTTTTGCGGTGGGAAAATCCTGCATGGATGTCCGCCGCCTCGGGGGAAGCGGAGGGGTCTGTCAGACTCCTACAGACTAAAAACCACCCCGGTGTTCCATCTCACACCTGCGCCAGGGGTCGCGGGAACATACGATACTTCCGCAACCCCCGGCTGGTGCTGGCCCATAATTGCGGGCCTCCTCGCATTAGGGGGGGGAGTGAGGTGTTAAACTCCCCCCGCAAAGTCTAAGAGGGGCGCGTGTGGAACACGTCGCGCCGCCACCTCGGGTCCAGGTGTGTAGTGGGCGACGGACACCCCCGAGTCCGTCGCCCCAGGGCCTATTTAGGAGGGCCGGAAGAGGGCGCTGTCCGCCCTCCGCCGACGCCCGGTGCGTCTGCTGCGGGCCGGGTGAGAGGATGTAATCTCCCTCTCCCTTTCCGCAGCTTCCTTCCGCGAGATGACTGTCTCGCAAAAGGAAACCACCGCGTCCCAGGACTCTTCGCCGCCAACCATCGAGTTTACGACGGCCGGCAGCGACAGGTCACTGCCTACTCCAGAAATGAGGGCACGGCGCTGCTCTTCCCAAGCGGCACACTCTGCCAGCGTATGCAGCGCCGTGTCCTCCCGACAGTCGACGCAGTGGTGACACCGGGCGTCCGGCTCCCTGTTTATGCGACACAGGTACTTCCCGAAGCAGCCATGCCCCGAGAGTACCTGCGTCACCCGAAACGACAGGGAGCCGTGCCTCCTCCCGAGCCAACGCTCGAGTACCGGCCGGACCGCCTCGATAGTGACGAGGCCGGCGGTTGGGCGCGATAGCCTGTCCCGCCATTCAGCCACCAGGGCCTCGCGAAGCTGCGACCGACGCAGCTCCATCTGTCGCTGCATCGGCCGCTCGCCTTGCACCAGCATCTCCTCGCGCCACCGGTACAGTGACGCGAGTACTTTCGCCTCGAGGTCCCAGGGCGGGGATCCGGCCAGTACACAGGCCGCCTCGTAGGAGACCGTGCGATAACGCCTGATGACTCTGACGGCCATAGCTCTCTGCGGTCTCCGCAGAACAGCAATGCTACCGGCCGTCAGGTCAGCCGCCGAGATCGGGGCCCCGTACAGGGCCATCGATCGCACGATCCCCACGTAGAGCCGCCTACAGGCGGCGCTCGGCCCCCCCAGATTGGGAAGCAGCGTTGACAGCGCCCCAGCCGCGCCCATCAACTTAGGCACCAGCTGCCGGAAGTGGGGTCCGTAGTCCCACCGGCTGTCGAGCACCAATCCCAGGTACTTCATGGTAGGCTCGACAGCGATCCGGACCCCCCCGACCACAATGTGTGAACCGGGTGGCGGCGCCCGCCGGGGACCATGGAACATCATGGCCTCCGACTTGTTGAGGGCCACCTCCAGGCCCAGGCGCCGGATGCGGCTCACCACCTGTGATACCACAGCCGTCGCCAGCAACGCTGCCTCCCTGTGCGAACTCCCGCGAGCCGTGACCAGCGTGTTGTCCGCATAACACGTCAGGTCCACGCCCGGCTGGAGTTCGCCCCTCAGCACCCAGTCGTACCCGATGTTCCACAGGAGTGGGCCCAAAACCGAACCCTGTGGAACACCGCACGACATTGAGTGCTGGTGTCCGCCATCACGTCCCACGTAGGTGACACACCTCTCCGCTAGGTAAGCCCCAACGATGTGGCGGAGGTAGGAAGGCACCCGATGATATCGCAGTGCCTCCCGAATGCAACTCCAGGGCAGGGTGTTGAAGGCGTTGGAGATGTCCAAGGACACCGCCAACATCACCCCACCCCGGGACACCGCTTCCTCCGCCAGGACTCTCACCCTCGACACAGCGTGGATGGTAGAGCGCCCATGCCGAAAGCCGAACTGGCTCTCGTCCAGGTCCGGCCCCGCTCCGCACAAGTGGCCGACGAGGCGGGCTGCGATTATCCGCTCGAGCTGCTTGCCCACCTCGTCTAGCAGCACTATGGACGTAACACCATCCTGGGCCAACACTTCTTGCATCAGGACGATGTTATAGATACTCCTGCCAAAAAGATTCTGCAATTTATCTACAATGCAGGGTTAGACAGAGAAGTTTAGTTGGAGCGGCGAGCACAATAGTTCATCACTGGACGCAGTGTTACCAGGACCTCCGGGGACTGGAAATAGCCGCCACCAGAAGAATAAGAACTATTACACCATTTAAGGTTAACAACCCTGTTTAAATAATGTAATATCAATGTTATATTTGTTTTTATTATTGTACATGTATCTGGGAAATACGTGTTGATATGTTAATTGTTACTACCGATACTGTTATCAGTCTCGGTAATTCCAAGTTGGAAATAGGACAATGGATGAAAAGGAGGAAATGTACGACAGTGTTAGTTTTGACTGCCTCGTTTGTCTAGCGGTAGCGTGTTCACCCACAGAGAACGAGGTCCTAGGTTCAAATCCCGGGTCGGACTTTTCCGTAAAAAGGAAAATTGCTCAGCATCAGCCCGAAGCTTGGGAGTTAGAGGTATTATACCCCCGTGCCTTAGACAGAACGTAACGCCGTCGGTCCTGTACCTGACCTCTTTCCGGTCGTGTCGCTAGGCGTCACATCGGATCATGAGAGTGATGGAATAGAAAGTGCTCTTGTGTTTGCGCACACACTTGAGCACTATAATATGTCCCGCGCAGATGGCTAATCTCTATTGAGACTTGCCGCCGTGGCCGAAATGCGGCTAGGAGGACATTCATTAAACCCAGGACCTCATTATCTGTGGAACACGCTATCGCTAGAGCAATGATAGTCTCCTGTTAATAACCGCGTAACTTTTTATCTATTCACTTCTTGTTTATTATCCAGTGCAATATTTTTTATAAATAAAACAGCTGTTATCTATATAATACAACACAAATAACTGACTAAATTTTCAATGTTCCGTTAAATATATGATTTTTTTTTTTTAATAATGTACACCAAATGGTTTAAACGTAATAAAATTTAAGATCTGTTTTACCACTTATCTGTCATATTAGTGCCAGACATATCGAATGCATTGTATAAATTCGAAGCGCCAGTACCACGGTACGGTGGCGGAGCACATGAGGCCCGGGACAGGATACCCCGTGGTCGTGGGTTCGATTCCCACCCGAACTATTATTTATACTATTCATTTTAAAGTTGTCTGGAAAATAGTGCCAGACATTTAATCTGCAACATCTAGGTTTGAAAACTAGAGAGGTTTTATTAAAATTTTAATATAACGCTCGGTCGTTTAAAGACGTAATAAATACATACATATAAATAACCAAGTATATATATTAATTTGGTACTATTTTTTATTGACATTTTGTTAACAAAAAATGGAGCTGTTTGCTTGATCATAAAGATAGGTAGAACAGATATAAACAGACATATACAGAGATAAATAAATATATTGGGAAAAGTAACACACTGCCATCTGATCCCAAACTAAACAGAAACTCTACCAGCAACCAGACAAGTAATAAACGTACTAGGTGCTTTTGAACAAAATATTCATATGGAGCTGGTTTATAAGTCCATGACTATAATGTAGGACCAATTCAAAAGCTTCGTCTGCATAATAAAAAAACAAACTCGTAAATCGGAAGAAGATGGCTCAATCCGCAGTAATCGGTGTACATATAAGTATAATAAACTAAAAATCCTACTTCATGAAGTTGGTAAAAATGTTCACAGAGCCACAGCGCAAGCAAGCTCAATCAAAAAATACAAAATCGGTTTATAAATGCCGGGGTAATTGCCGCAAATGTGTAAAGTAACATTCTTTAAGCATATTTTTGAAATGAAAGCAATGTGTGATTGGGCCCGCTTGATTAGTAATGGTACATTAAATACATTTCAACAACAAACAGTGTGTACACTAAAGGACTTGTAAGAAAACAATCCTCTAGTGCATTGTATTGTAATATCCAATGACCGTAAGAGTCATGAAACACTTGTGTGAAAGTATTAATAATTTCCTCTACATTATTGTGTTCAATATCCAAGAAACACTTCAAGTACCGCACTATGATTGTAAAAGAACTTTCTCATTAATTAAAATTATCTGGAAACATGTAAATTATCCCGGTACTACACTTTCATGAACAATATTCTTTCTTTCTTCTTTTTTAAAAGCAACGCCTGCACTGTCTGTTTCATCACATATATTTTGTAAATCCTTAAATAAATAACAAGTTACTAAGCTACTATTTTTAAAATTATTATCATTAAAATTAATGAATTGAAGACAACGAGCAGTTGGCTAGCGCAGAAGGCTCTGAACCAGTAGCTTAATTTAAGCGACTAATACCTAAGGGCACCCTTATGGGGTTAGGACCACAGCTCAGTCGCTGAAGTAAATAGACGTTATTCTAAATGAGGATATGATCACTTGCACGAGGTCACTGAACACGTGTTAAAGGGCCAACGCGATCCTCGCCGCTGAGGACCTGTTTGGCCTGCTAGTCCAGTAGTTAGTGACCCAGACTGCGAAGCCAGTGGTCGATCCCCAACCAGGTCAAATCTTCGTGTGTTGAGCACGATTATTTTTCCTGGTTTCGATGTAATTTCTTTATACTATTTAAGTATTTAATGAAGACATACGGAAGAAGGATAGTGTCTAAACATTTGTACGCTGATTGCTGGCAAAGCAGGTAAAACATTTTTTTTATTTGTTTAAAAATTACGAGGTTGTATCGTAACACAATTCATCAAAATATTGACATCTAATTTTGCTACACTTATGTTATGAATCTAGTATAAAAGTCCGGAGATATTGCCTCGTTGATGCAGTTACCAGTAGTGCAACACGCATAGAATCATCAACATGTACAAATATTTTACAGTTTCGTGCTTTCTGCTGTGTGGGCTATCTACCGTGAAGTGTTTCCAGAAGGATGGTATGTCTTTTGCTTAAGTTATGCTTTTATCGTGCTGTATAGGCGTTTACTCACCTATTGATCTAGTGGTTAGTGGTGTCTTCAATTACATCATGTTTTTACTTTCGTCCACAGTTCAGTCAGAATCCACTGATTTAATAGATGAAATCAAACGGCTGAGATCCGAACTACTAGAAATAAGAAAAGAGTTTACATATAAAATATCAGACGCCTTGGAGGATAAATTGTTACCAATAAGGTCATCTATAGAACGATCGAGAATAAAAACGCAGTCGTCTATAGACCAATTAAAGGAACAAACACAACAATCCTTTGAACAACTGAAAATAGGCGTGAAGTCATCGATGCTACAATTGCAGCAAGATATAACTTCACTGAACACTTCATGCGTATTAAATAAAGAAGAAATTCAAAAATATTCTCCAGTTAATAATATGGACCAATTCAAAGAAGAAATGAAAACAACGATGATACAACTGCAGCAGGGTATAATTTCATTGAACAACTCAAGCGCTTCTATTAAAGAAGAAATTCAAAGACTTTCACCAATTAAGTTAACTATAGATCACCTAAAAGACGAGGTAAAATCTTCAATATTGCAACTGCAGAAAAATATAACTTCATGCTGTCCTTCTAACGGTCTTGTGGAAGATAGAATAACAAATATGACTTCAGATGGAAATTCCAATTCGCTCACTAACTTGAAAGCAGGTAAAGGATGTAGATACTTTTTTTTACAAGACGTAATGTAATTAGACTTCTATTGTTGCGTAATTTTGTTGACAGGTCCAATGGACAGTAGGTAGTATTTTTTCATTTAAAGGACAGAATCGATAAGGATTTGGGTTAAGATCCTTCCAATAGCCCTGTAGTTAAGATCTTAAAATACTGGTGCTGGAAGACCTCGTTGAACATTCTCCGATCAAATTAGAGATGTTCTTAAGAAGGCCAGAAGTACCCTAAACCGGCGAGCATGTTTGAAAAATATAATGACAATAAACGAGGCGAAAGAAGTGTAGAAAGATTATGACTAATAAATATCCGTTCTATCTGCCTATCACTCTGGGAAACAGGCGTGAGTAGCTAGCTATGTATGTATTATTTATACCAAAGCAAAAGGCAAAATAAGACGAAAATAGCAATCCCGGAGTTTCTTTCTGGCTTTTTTTTCCGTGTTGTCCATCTAGGTAGCTGGAGATAAACATTTTTTTGTAATCCCAGGTCAGTCCAAAAAGCTAAGTTCATCCCGAAATCAGGGAGTTGGCCGTATTATAACCCCATGCTTCGGAGAGCACTTAAAGACGTCGTTCCTGTCCCTGAGCTCTTTCCAGTTGTGTTGCTAGTCGCCACATTGGATCACGAGAGTGATGAATAGAAAGTGCTAGTACTAGTACTAGTCCAATTTTGTGCATAGACTTGCGCACTAAAATATGTCCAGCTCAGATGGCTAGTCTGCATTGACCCTGGCTGCCGTGGCCGACATTCGAGCAGGAGTACACTATACGGCATAGAATCGTTTTATAGTTAACTAGCTGTGCCCGCGACTTCATCCGCGTGTTAATTTGTTTATTTTGTATTTTTTTTCAATAATTAAAGACTATTCTAAAATAAAAGTAGCCTAAGTTACTCCTTATTACATCAGCTACCTGTCAATAAAAGTCCCGTCAAAATCGGTACAGCCATTTCAGAGATTAACCGGAACAAACAGACAGACAAAAATTGTAAAAAATGTTATTTGGGAGTATGTACCGTATATATATTCATATACATGAAGTAAAAATCGGTTATTTCAATATTACAAACAGACACTTCAATTTTATTTATTTGTATAGATGTATAGATAATAATAATAAATGACTTATTTCGGACAACAATATTGACCCACAGTTTGTTAGTAAAGTGACTTATGAACTAATGTTAGTAAGCAAAATTGATGTGTAGCTATTATAAATTCAGGTAAGTACTCTGTCTGTGCAGAACGCAATAAAGCACCCTTACTTTATTATCCTCTGCACAAACTCTCCTACAATAGGTGAGCTGTAATTTTCAGCAACCGTTCTCAAGATGCTGTTGGTACTGTCTCTTACTCTCCTTAAGAAGGGTGCGGTGTTTTTGTGGGTGAAGCGTGAAAATCATCCGTGCGAGCCGTCGCAAACATCTCTGAGGCACTATAAAACCGTGGCAGTTTCAACAGCATCCTGAAAACATTGTTGTACTGTATACGCAGGATATCTAGCGATCTTTTGGTATGGTTGACCCATACATTGCCAGTGTAGAAACCTTGACAGTTGAAGTCTAAAAATGATATAAAAGTATGTTCTTAAAATCAAAATGACATTAATTTAATTCAGGATCGCATTGTACATGGAATGGAGTGAACGGCACTTGTATACACTCGCGGAGGTGCCTGTCAACCTTGGGGGGCGAAAAGCATATTGTGAGTTTACTTATTTGCACATACAACTATAAGCTTATATTCAATTCAAATAAATATATAGAAAGGCGTTAAGGTCTAGTGGTTAGTGAGCCAGAGGTTGTGGGTACGATCCCCACCCAGGACAATTTTTTATACAACATGTAACGTAATTAACACACACCCTCAAACACCCCAATTAGAATATTATGTTATAATCAGAATACATACACTGAATTTTCAGTTTAACTTGTATATGCATTGTTATTTACTAATTTAGTTTCTTGGAATAAAGTTTATTTTACTTTATTTTGGATTGAATGATTGTGGATGATGATTACAAATAAAACTGTGATTTTAAAAGTCTTATTACTTTGACTTACGGTACATTTCAATTTGTTTTGACTGTACAGGGTTAATATTACAATAATTTCCGTAGTTTTAATTAGTTTTGTAATAAATAATTACCTATATTAAAAATGATATAAATCGATTCAGTAAACGATTCTGAACAAACTATTTTCAGGATGTGCGTTAATTAAGTTACATGTTGTATATATGGGCGACAAACGAGGAAGTGGGTCACCTAATGGTAAGTGTTCACCACCGCCCATGTATACTCGCAACACCAGAGGGTTCGCGGATGCGTTGTCAGCCTTTAAAAGAGTCAGCAAACCAGTGTTGCTGAACTTTTCCCCCACCCCGATAGGGTCTGGCGTCGTTACTCACACGCTGAAACACAAAAAAATCTTACGGAATATAAATCATCATCATCATCATATCAGCCGAAAGACGTCCACTGCTGGACAAAGGCCTGCCCCAAGGATCTCCTGAATAGCCGATCCTGCGCTGCCCAGATCCAGCGGCTTCCCAAAAAAAACTTACATACCTTTATATTTCCATTTATATAAATATATAGTTATTAATACATATTTTATTTATTTGCTTAAATGAGACTACTCTAAGTGCTAATGCTAATGTATGCACAGGTCTGCTCTGGGAGCGGAGCAGAGTTACTCGTGTGCTGTACGGACTGTGTCCTCTATAATGACATCAGGTAAGTCGAGCAACATTTCAATTAATTTCACGTATTTCTCATGTAAGCCTAGGAACTAAATACATTTGTATCGATCGATAATCTAAATCTGAAAGCAGTCCAAATGGAAGCTCATTCGCAATCACTAAATATTTTATTTTGTTTGGAGTCATCTTCCACAAGAAAATGTCACTAGCCCGATTCAGGATTTAACACTTCGACCATAATGCCATCTATTGACAGAATAAATAGCTAATTAACGAAATTAGTTTAACGTTGTAAGTTGTCAAATCTTATTCATGACCATTGCGTTACAATTATTATTTATTTATATTTTTGTTGCAGTAATGCAGAACTGAATCCTGTGAACGGTGAAGGTATCTTCTGGAAGGATGGAAGTCAAGCCAGTCACTGTGAGTTATTTCATTCAATTGCCATTCATGGCTGTTATTTGGCCATACAAGCCATATTCTATGTAAACATGTTATTATCTGCGCGTAATGAAAATGTAAACATCCAGGACATACCATACATCGCCATCTAGCCCAACTTAAGCAAACCTAGTACTATGTGTACTAGAGAACGGACAGAAATCATATATACTAATAATTTACTGCTTTTGTTAAATATATAACGACGCGTCTAGGGCATGCCTGGAACACTATTTTTCTAATTTATCATTTATTATTAGGTGACGTTATGCAGACAGTTAATTAAATAAAATAAAAAATATAGGAGGACTTCACTTCCTTAGCAATTAATTATTCAGCAAAATCAATCAACTATGCTTAATGCGTCATCAAATCACTAATTAAGTTAGATTTTAATTTCAATTACGGTAATCCGTCGAAAATATGCGACCACTATAACGTCTCCAAGCAATAGTGACGTCAAGATGGCCGCCCGTTTAACGTTCTACCAGAGTGACACCGACCATTCACTCTTGTCTATGCAGTTATGTTGGTAGCGCCACTCATATATAATAATAATAAATAAATAAAGTTGCTACGTGGTGACTGCGGCGAATGCCAGAATATCATCACCCCATCTTATCTCGTGGCGTGGACTAGAAGTCGACCCGAGGAAATATCTACCAGAGGATGGGTAGTAGCTTCCTTCTGAGTACTATGATGATATATACCATCTTATTCTTCTGGTGGTGGCTATTTCCATTCCCCGGAGGTCCTGGTAACACTGCGTCCAATGATGAACTATTGTGCTCGCCGCTCCAACTAAACTTCCCTGACTAGCCCTGTAACATAGATAAATTGCAGAATGTTTTGGGCAGGAGTATCGATAACATCGTCCTGGTGCAAGAAGTGTTGGCCCAGGACGGTGTTACGTTTATGCATCAGTGGCTCACAGTGACAGAGCAGGTGTAGAGGTGTTTCATCTGCGTTATTGTAGAATCTGCACACTCTACAGTCTCCGATGCCCACCGTGGACAGGTGTTATATACCATCTTACTGCGATCGCCAACCCGTCTACCAAGCGTGGCGATTATTATAGAGTATATCCCCCAAAGATGATTTTTGGGGGGATATGTCATAATCGCCAAAATTTTGTCCAGCGGTGAACTTTTTACAGCTGTTATGATGATGATGAATAATAATTGACGGCCAATGGCGTGGTTGGCAAATGCTTGCTTTTCACGCCGGAGGTCGTGCTTTTCATCGAGGAGCTTAGGAGGACGCATGTCGGATGTGTCATTGATGATGTATTTGTCACTAAAATTAGCTTCGCAGACGATAATAACATGGTCTTGTTAGCCCCATCTATTAAAATTCTCAGGAAACTTGTTAGCATTTATAAAAGGAAGATTATTGAACACGGACTCAAGTTCAACTCTAAAAAGAGTGAGGTACTCATTTTCAAGTCTGGTAATTATAAACCAAGAGAAGTACCTCCAGTTGTACTTGAAGGAACAAACCTTAACGTAGTAGACAGGTTCAAAAACTTTTGGAACGAAGTTCCTTATCGCGCGTTGTGAAACGGGGCTAGACGGAAAACATCTTACGAAAAGTTGTCACGAGACTTTTTGCAGCTGTGCGGCGTGCGCATGTTTCTCTGTCTGTCTCTCTCTCTCTCTTATAGAAAGCAAGCCAGATATTTTCATTTCCATTTCGCATTGAACAGTGTGGGACCGCTTATACAAGACGAGTGGAGTGCCCTTCCTCCAAACGTCAGCGATCCCAGGGGCGGCGCCCAGCCAGGGAGAGGCCAGCTGAGCGCCGCATACTCTCTCGCGCTGAGATTAGCTCCCAGCGCCGGAGGTTCAAATACCTAGGTCATATAGTCATTGATGATTTAAGAGATGACTCAGACATACAGAGAGAGCGCAGGGCGTTGGTGGTAAGGAGCAACATGCTGGCCCGCAGGTTTGCGCGATCTACGATACAGGGCAAAATCACTCTATTCAGAGGCTACTGCCAATCTTTTTAGTCGAGCTACCTGTGGGTTCAATATACGCACCGAGCTAACGTCCAGCGAGTACAATATAATAATGCTTTTAGAATGTTGATGGGGAGGACGACTTTTATGCTATAATTCGTAAAAGGACTGCGTCACTATTTCACCGACTAAGAGGTAGCTCCAATAGCATTTTAAAAATGATTGCTAGCCGTTACGACTCTGCAATCCAGAAACAATGGGTGGAGAGAGTAATAGACCAAGTAAAATAATACGTTTTTTAAATGTTTTTGTTATGAATACTATGAATTGTATAATAACATAGTACTATAAGTTTTATCGTTTCTAACCTATCTATGGAATAATTTTCTAAAATAAATGATTATTATTATTAAAGCATGTGCTATGACCATCAGACAACTAATAAATATAGTTATATGAAGAGGAAGGCTGAAACATTGCTGATTTGAAAGACTTAGGCACGTCAGCAACAGCCTCTGTAGCTTTCTCGCACGATACACATCAGTACACCAGCACACTTTCCTGCTGCTGGGTGTTGGATGGCTTCTGTTGATCAGGTGGAGAAAGACCTGTTGAAGCAGCTTGGGTGGTAGATCCTTGGATCCCACTTCTGATGACGAGGAAGGCCGGAATATTGTTGTTTTTAAAAGAATTACGTCATTAACACTGACGTCCCATTCTTTACCGTTGGTTTCTTCCATCGAGGGTTACTAATGTCTTGGCAACTGTAAAACTTGCATGATAGGTTTTAGAACGTTTATTTCAATAGAAAACAACAACGTGATATGCACAGTAAGCCGGCTGGAACAAGAATGAAAGAATCATTCTTCTTCAAAATATGTTATGTAAAGGAAACCATCAAAATGCCCTTTTAAAAAAAAGTGTATTTGGTATGGAACCTTTAATTTACAAAAAATTCCATCAGTAATCAAAGAGCAAACATTTAACATATTTAATAATCGACTGATATTACTATTACTAGAAAGGTGCTACTATTCAGTTACGGATTACTTAAATGATTCATTCGAATTATAGTTGTGTAATTTAATTAGATAGAAATGTAATTAAGTAATTTATTTGATTCCCTATTTAGTTCTATTTTAGTTTTCTGTCATTGCAATGTTTGCATGCCAAATTGGCAGAATGTACTCGGTATCTTTTATTATTTCTAACGTCACATATTGTAATCACCTACATTCTATGCAAATAAAGAATTATAAT
The DNA here is from genome assembly GCA_951640165.1 of Pseudoips prasinana. Lineage (NCBI taxonomy): Eukaryota > Metazoa > Arthropoda > Insecta > Lepidoptera > Nolidae > Pseudoips > Pseudoips prasinana. The sequence continues at coordinate 19,236,386 of OX621264.1, read as the reverse complement.
AATAATTATTAGAGCTTGTTCAGTTTTATGAAGATACATATTAAATTTTCAGATAACTTGGAACATCTTGACAAACTGCCGTACAAATGCCGTAACGGAAAAGGCTTCAAGAGATACTTTGATGAGGAGAAACAATGTCATATGTACGAGTTACGTAGTGGCGACAGTAACGTGAATAAGGAACTATTGAACGACTTCCCGTATCAGGTAAGTCTTATTAGGAACTTGTTAATAATAAAACAATTTGATAAAAATACAAACAAGAAACTGTTTTTTATAGTTCACACAGACAGGGTTTTTAAGGACAGACAGTCAGTGAAGTCTTAGTAATAGGGTCTCGTATTACCCTTTGGGTAAGGTAAAACGGGACCCTATTACTATGACTTCACTGTCTGTCTGTCTGTCTGTCTCTCTGCCTGTATGTCTGTCCGTCTGTAACCAGGCTGTATCTCATGAACCATAATAGTAAGACAGTTGAAATTTTCACAGATACAGATACAGATATTTCTGTTGCCGCTATAACAAGAAATACTAAAAACATAATAAATATTTAAGGGGGATTCCATACAACAAACATGAATTTTTTGCTCGTTTTTATAGATAATGGTACGGAACCCTTCGTGCGCGAGTCCGACTCGCACTTGGCCGGTTTTTTTAGGGTTTCGAACCCATGAAGTCTTACTCTATTACCTACTAAGACTCCGGTGTCTGTCTGTCACCAGGCTGTGTCTCATGAACCGTGATAGATTGACAGTCGAAATTTTCACAAACAAATAAGTTCCTTAAGTTAAGTCCACCATTCATATTACCGTGTATACACGCTATTAATTTCCAATATAAGTTGACCTCTCATTGTATTAAAAACCTTTACAACGCGAGGTCAGCTTATACTAGAATATTACAGCTTGCTATGTAGCCGTGTGTACACACGTCACATACAATTGGGCGTTTCTCATAAATCAATGTCATACAAAAAATAGAAATAACATATGTTTCGGCACCAAAACGGCACATTATAGATATAACAAATCTAGGCATCTTACAAAGAAACATAATTAAATATAAAATAATATGTAACAATAAAGTAGATAAGAAATTTGTAAGATAAGACATAAAGTACACACGACATATCGAGCTATACATTTCCAATATGAGCTGACCTCTCATTGTATGGAAATCCTATACAACGCGAGATCAGCTTATACTGGAAATGTGTAGCGTGATGTGTAGCCGTGTGTACCTACATAAGAAATTTGTAATTGAGACAGATGGCTCTAGTATCTATCTACTTACATTTTAATTATAGTGTGTGCGTCGCATTGGGCCAAAAACTGGTCACTTGGGATAATGCTCCGACGATGCACATTGTGGTCTAATACCACCAAATAACCTATATTAAATTAAATTAAACAATATCTTACAATATACTACTTGTAGATAAAAAATCAAAAAATAAATAATATAAAGAAAACTACTACCAGCTATTCAAAATTTGTAACACTAAAACATAAATACCTTCTTGCAAGAAACAATCATGGTAAACAGGAGCATAATTCAATGCTTAGGAATGTAAGTAACAAATATAATACAAGGTCAATGACCTCAAGGAAATTCATTGTTCCAAGAGTTACTAATGTTTATGGAGATAGAACTTTAAAAAAATGTATCCCGTACGTACTCAATAGTTTACCTAAAGACATCAGAGAAGAAATGAATAAATCTAAATTTAAAATACTTGCTAAAATATCTATTAGGAAGCTATACATTGAACGATAGTAAATTTAATACTTGAGAAGTACTCTATAGACCTAAATACATTAAAACCATATAATAATGTAATCAGTTTAGCATAATATTATTTTATCTTGATCCCACAGTCAAATAGTATATTCTGTTTTGTGGGACACAGTTCTAGTTCTTAAGATTACTTGAATGTTATGAATAAAAAAAAATTGACAATATTAATATGGAAAAGAATACTCCAGTCAGCTCCTCGCAACTATCTCGACGCCCTCCTGTTAAGCGTTCGAGTCCAACATAAGACCTATATGTGTGACCTATAAATTATTGTTCTGAGCCTTTGTGACCTTGAAATGCATGTTTAAAAAGTTCCCCGCGATAAAGGAATAGAATTACCTGGTGCGAACGTTATGCTTAAAAATAGTTATAGTTTGCTGTATGGGGACGGCGGCGAACATCAGAATATCATCACCCCATCTCATCCCGTGGGGGGCGTAGTAGTCGACCCGAGGGAATATCTACCAGAGGACGGGCAGCAGCTTCTTTTTGAGTACTATGACCATCTTACTGCGATCGCCAACCCGACTGCTAAGCATGGCGATTATGGCATATCCCCCGAGATGGTTCTTGAGGAAGCTTTTGTTCAGCAATGTCCCTATTTCTTACAGCTGTTATGATGTATGCTAAAAATATTGATGTCTATTGTTAATGCAGGTGCTTCTTGGAGAGGGATCAAACCCGCAAGCTATAAACTGGCAAGGTATATCTGGTACCATCATCAGTGAACGATTCATCTTAACCGCTGCGGGCCATGCTCGACGGTGCGTATAAACAAAAATTTAAAAAATTTTGTGAGCGCACAGTGCGCTCACTCCCGTGGGACAGTAAATAGGACTTTGACCTGCTTTTGTCATTTCTTCTCCCGTCTGGATTGATGATGCGTGATGAATGGCGATTGTCTTGAACACTATACACTATTTTGTGTCCGGCCGGCTATTGAACACAACGCTTTAAAAAATGCCTCAAACGTGGAGAACCAACTGACGAATGATGACGGGATGAATGGGGGGCCTAGGCTGACGTGTCCAGCTGTGGACTTATTTCTGCTGTAATTATGACTTTGTTCTTATTTTATACTGTAATTGAAGCTAAAATAAATATTATTATTATTAGTAAAAGTAAGTTTTGGCGCTCATAGCCAGATGCTAATGATTGAAAATGATCGGCTAGGTTATGAGCAAGTCAGTCCTGAGATTAGAGACCACCAAAATGGTTTAATTTTGAGCGTCTCCGTGTTCCGGAGTGCTCGTAAAACTGTCCCGGTTGTAACTATTAGACAACAGTCAGCCACGTCAGAGGCCTACTGTGCGGCTTGAACCACTCTGATACTACCGTAACCAATGCCCATACGATAATTAAGAAGTTAGGACATATACACAACTTCACAACTTACACACACACACACACGCAATTACACATACACTCACATATTTCCATGATAGTAACTGTGTGTGTAGTCTATAAGTATTATTAAAATTCGATTGTAGCTGTTTTGATTGCCAATTTATAAATTGTATTCTAATCTAAACTAATAAAAAATTCGCATGCAAATTATTATTATTATATCAAATAAAGTACTGTGCATCAACGTCTCTGGAGGCGGACGTTGATAGCTACAGTTTTTACTTTTGTGGCTATCATCGTTACCAATTATCTAATGTAACCCATTGGTATAAGTTCACGAAAGAAATGATTATTATTAAAAAGTAAGTATTTGGTATTGAACTTGGAAAGATAGTCTTAAATACTCTTTCTCTCCAGACCGTTGACGTACGTGGCCATGGGTATGTCGAACCTCAATCACCCTCCAGAAAAGAACTGGCAGTTGCACGAGATCAAGAGACGCATACTACACCCAGAATACATTCCATCTTCAAGCATTAATGACATCGCTCTTCTAGAGACTAAAACAAAGTAAGGACTTATTTTCAGTTGTAGACTTAAAACTTAATTTAGCTGTAATTTTTTTGCCCAGCGTTACTCCTAAAAATACGGCTGAAGTACCTAAATCTAATCCATTCTCGTTATTTACAGCCGTTGGTTTAATATCAGTCACATTCGGCAACGAGAATTTGATGCATTTGTTCATCCCTGCATTCAATAGAAAATGATTTGCCGAAAACCATTTGATATGACCAAGAAATTTATTATGGTCAAAAAGATGCCTATTTTACTTTTCACTTTAAATATGAGTGATGTATCATCAGTGAATAGAATTATTGTATTGTATATCTATATATCGGAAAAATAATTCCATAGAGTGTTAGTAACATAAAAATAACTTATTTTCTAGTGTTACTATTAACCGTACAAATCGGAAAATAATTGGCGAGTTGAGGTACTTGGCTATAATTTTCAGAATGCAATTTTTACTGTCTCTCACTCTTTGCACAAGGGATGCTGTTTTGTGCTTCCAATCGCATAAAAACCGTCAGTACGAGCTTGCGCAAACATTTCCGACGCACTGCCGTAACGAGGCAGTTCGGACACGTAAACATTTTTTATTCTTTGCCACGCTGATACTGATACCAATCAGTGATCCAGCCATCTCGTGCTTCCGTAGACATTGCCTATAAAGTGTATGTATATATCCACGTCAGCACAAATCCAGGATTGATCCATACTGAACTCTAACATCTCTTTCTAAAACAACTGATGAGGGTGAGTTTTAAACTCACCCAAAACAAACACATTCTCTATACCACAGCTTTCTATGGTAACACTAATCTCACTTAGCATATCTTTACAAAGTTGTCTGGACAATTTGTAGGCATGTACACAGAAAAAACAAGTGATAGCTACCAGTTGGGGACTGTTACATTGAGCAACAGTGACTGAATCGAAAAAGCCCTTTCTCCAGAAAATAGCAACTCCGCCATGTGGTCTTCCTCTCAGTAATCTCTGAATTATGTCTGATACTTTCTCTACTAAATATGGGAGATCATTGATATAAACTAGAAATACCAGAATCGATCCTTGGGGTGCCCCCACTTAGACAGACACTGTCTATTAAAACCAGTTGTTCTCGATCAATCTGAAGTCACGTTTAAGAATTTCATCGATTTTATTTTCGATTGACTGATTCTTTATCGATTTATAGATTTTATTTTTAGTATAAGTTTACAAAAGTTGACCTGTTGTTACACCTATCTACCCAGTTTCCCCTTTTCTTCGTCTATCCACTCTATACTCAGCAATTAGACCGCCATTTCTACCTAATTTATGTACCTAAATTTTAACCGTAAGTTATGGTGCATAGTATTTTTTCATTTTATTTTAGTAATGTTGCCATCACATAAATAGTTGGCAACTAGCGAGGCGACTGTCTTGACTGCTGCGCCACGTGTGCGGTCAAATATACACGGTTACTTGTAAAACACCAACAACCTCGCAGGAACAGATTTCTAACATTACAAGCAACAACTTTTGTTCTACGAGTTCAGGCATAACTCAATACATGAAAAAAAAAACAAATTAAAATGCTTAATTGTACTGTCGTGACATTTGTAGGTCTATGTTTCATTCATAAACGACAGGAAGAAGTCCGATCGGCCCTAAACCCGCGCCCGTTTGCGCGTCTTTGCGATGCTCGTAGAATTATAAACATTCAAGTGGGAAATTAAATTAATACTTATATTTGTATGACAATAAAATGAAACAAATTACCAAAAGTTGTTGCTTATGGTGTTAAGTACAGTTAAGACTGTTCGAATGAATGTTGCGTAGGCGATAACTTGACAGTATATTATAACCGAAAAACACTCACCATTTTAACAGGTAATGCCAGCATAACTATTACTTATTTTCAGAATACATTTCAATAAGTATGTCCAGCCGGCCTGTCTGCCATCAGAAGAACTAAGTGTTGAGTTGCCTCTGCAAACGGTTTGGTGGGAAAAAAGTGGAGCGTATGGGACTTACGAAATTTGCAATGTAAGTATATTTTTTAAATTTCAACTCTAAACGATCAAAAAGTACTGTCAGATAAATTTACTAAGTCTCCTGTGGTTTTCAAATAACCATTAGATTTTTATACTTTCTTTTAAATGACTTAGAGCTCCAGGGTACATGTCCCGACCATCTGGCACATGACGCAAAAGGGCACCGGAACAATCTCATCCCAACAGGCGCCAAGAGAAATCCACGGCAGGTTAGGTTTAGTCGGTGCACCGCGGCGCTGGTGTCTACGCCGCTTGGACCGCGACATGCTGACGGCTGCTGCCGTCGCCATCGCCTGGGGGGTGAGTGAGGGTGGAGAGAGGATCCCGTCCGATCCCAATTCGCAAGCGGGCTGGTTCAGGGGCATCATGTCTCGCATATGCGACACGTCGATGCCCCGGATCCGTCCGGGTGACAGACGAGGCTCGCAGTATTGGTGGTCGGCCGAAATCGCGCGACTCCGTTCGGAGTATGTCGCAGCGCGTCGCCGACACCAGCGGGCCCGTCGGAGGAGGCGAGCCGATGCCGAAGAGGATGCCGGAGCGCACAGGGCGTATCAAGTCGCCGTCAAGGCGCTATCCGTTGCGATAGCGGAAGCCAAAGCTCGGTCCTGGAACGAGCTCATCGAGGGACTGGATAGGGACCCATGGGGGCGCCCGTACAAAATGGTACTGGGCAAGCTCAGACCGTGGGTCCCTCCGTTGACGAGTACCCTGGACCCGGAGTTCCTGAGGAGGGTGGTAGACACCCTCTTCCCTAGGGTCCAGGACAGTCCCTCGGACCCTCCGTCACCATCGTACCATGATTGGGACGATCAGTTGGAGGTGACGGAGGGGGAGTTGGACCGAGCAGTACGGCGACTTGCGGCCCGTAATACCGCCCCTGGCCCGGATGGAATACCGGGCAGGGCGTGGGTTTGCGCCCTGGCAGTCCTGGGGGACCGGATGAGGCAACTGTTCACCAGCTGCCTCCATAGTGCCGTGTTCCCCACCTGCTGGAAAGAGGCAAGGCTTGTGCTTCTGCAGAAGCCGGGCAGGACCGCCGATTCTCCCTCGGCGTTCCGACCAATCTGCTTGCTGGACGAGGCGGGCAAGCTCTTTGAGCGTGTCATAGCCGCCCGTCTCAGCGAGCATCTGTCGCGCGTTGGCCCCGACTTATCGGACAACCAGTTCGGTTTCCGGCAGGGACGTTCGACGCTGGACGCGATCAACCGCGTCCGCGCCCTGTCGGAGCCCGCCGTTCGGGCGGGGGGGGTGGCGTTGGCGGTGAGCTTAGACATCGTCAACGCCTTCAACTCCGTCCCCTGGCGGGCGATACGGGAGGCACTGGTGCATCATAACGTGCCTCCCTATCTCCGTGGTATAGTCGGGGCATATTTGCGCGACAGGACGATCAAATTCGTCGGTCGAAACGGGATTGAGATCCAGAGGGAGCTCTCCTGCGGGGTTCCTCAGGGGTCCGTGTTGGGACCTCTGCTATGGAGCCTCGCATACGATGCGGTCCTGCGGATAAGCCTCCCTCCCGGAGTGAGCGTCGTCTGCTATGCGGATGACACGCTCGTCATAGCCCGGGAGGTAAGCTTCCAGCGGGCGGTACGGCTCGCCGAACTCGGAGTTGCGTGTGTCGTCGCGGCCATTTTGAGATTGGGCCTTCGGGTAGCGCCTCACAAGACCGAGGCGCTATGGTTCCACGGCTTACGCCGTAGGATGGAACCACCCAATATGTCGATGCGTGTAGGTGACGCAGAGGTCAGGGTGGGGCGGTACATGAAGTACCTGGGCCTCACCCTAGACAGCCGATGGGGCTTCGAGGAGCATTTCGAGCGTCTGGCCCCCCGAGTGCGCCGGGTAACCGGTGCGTTACACCGGCTTTTGCCGAACCTCGGGGGTCCCAGGGAAGAAGTTCGCCGCCTCTACGGAGGTGTCGTGCGATCCATGGTCCTTTATGGGGCGCCCGTCTGGTCTGAACGCCTGACGGGCGCCTCCCGCTGCAGGGCTATTTTGAATAGCCTGCAGCGTGTGGTGGCCATACGGATCGCACGAGGATACCGGACGGTATCCTTTGAGGCGGCGACACTCCTGGCGCGCTTCCCGCCGTTTGATCTCCTGGCGGCAGTCGACGCGATGGTTTTCACCGAAATCCGCGTCCGCCGGGAGAGCGGTGAGGCGCCAGAGCAGACGCTCATTGCCTATAGGCGGGATGCACACCGGCGCGTACTTACACAGTGGCGCGCACGGCTGGAGTTGCGCCTGAACGCGCGCCAACGTGCCGTCGGTGCTATCCTGCCTCACCTCGAGGCCTGGGTGGGAAGGAAGGGCGGTTACGTCACCTACAGACTGACACAGATACTCACCGGACACGGGTGTTTCGGTGAGTATCTGTGCCGGATCGGCCGAGAAGCGACGACACATTGTCACCATTGCGGGAGCGACCTGGACTCTGCCCAGCATACGCTGGAGGAGTGCCCGGCCTGGGAGGCCGAGAGACGAGTCTTGGTCGCTGAGATCGGACGGGATCTTTCGCCGCCAGCAGTCGTGTGTGCGATGCTGGCTGGCGACTCCACCAAATGGGACGCCGTGGTCTCCTTCTGTGAGGCAGTTTTGCTGCAGAAGGAGGCCGCCGAGCGGGATCGGGAACGAGCCGATCCCGCTCGTAGACGGAGGAGGCGTCGGGGCGGCGGCGGCAGCCGTTAGCCCTACTCCCCTCGGGGTTGCGGTGGCAGTATGAGAAGTGTCCTCTACTGCCGCCACGTGCAAGCAGCCCCGGGAAGACAGCGAACTGTTTGTGGCGCAGTCGCTGTGCCGTACTGGCAGGAGTCGGCGAATGGAGAGAGCAACCCACAGCTCTCCCCGGGTGCGTGTCCCGACCATTTGGGACACGGCGCAAAAGGGGAGCACCGGAGCAGCATACCCGCGTTCCCGGGGCTCCCCGTATCAGGCGCCAGAAGAAGTCCACGGCAGGTTAGGTTTAGTCGGTGCGAGTCCGACATACCCACCCGCAGACACTTTTTGCGGGTGGCATGCATTAGCATTCCCCCTGCCTTATCGAAAAAAAAAAAAAAAAAAAAAAGGTTTAGTCGGTGCGAGTCCAACATTTCCAGCCGCAGACACTTTTTGCGGGTGGCATAAATAAAGGTCCCCCCCGTTGGATTGGCGCCTGCGATTCACTCAGAACGAGGCACCCTTGGGTGGTGATGTAACGTATTTGATTGCGTCGGTGGGTAAATGAGCACAGACCCGTCAGATGACAGTGCGGAGGGATTTGTCCTTTATCCAAGCCGACAACCGAAATACGCGACGAATCATGCCTCTGCCACAAAGCCTCTCCTTTTTTAATAAGTGTCGAGAGCGATAACACCGCTCTCCTGGAGCGTGGTCGATAGCTCGAACCGGTCTGCGCTCAGGAGAAGGTTTGACAACATAGCGGAAGAGATTAAGTTTTAAAGGGGGGCCTAACTCGCTGAAGGTAACTCTGTTGGTTCGCTTACGTAGCATTCCAAGGAGAAGAGCCAATAAGAAACGCCTTGGCGTTCGCTCCGAAATTGAATGAAGGGCCCTAACACGTAACGCCTCGGGTTGAACGGGCTTAAGGATGTGGTACTTACGGTAATCTCTAAGCTTGCCCCCCTTCGCCTCTTAATCTTAATGTGGGAAAGATTCCTAGCAGCTCTAGCGCAGAGGGTGATATGGGCCGGAGCTGTTGGCTCCCAAACACTACTAGAGAATGGAAAGGTATGGTAAGGAAGGAGCAATCAGTTGGTGTCAACTAGGAGCTCCCCCAAGGCTGGTGGTTCCAATTGCGTCCAATTAACTAGTGTTGCTCCAAAGGAGCAAAACTGGATGTATATGTCAACTCCCCATTCGGCTTAACTGGCATGGTTACGTTACCACCGCCTAACCCGCTTTTATCAACCCATATAAGTTATACCAATATTCGTTCCGGGATCCTAGATATTTAAAGTTGTCGTCCTCGTGTATGGGTTCAAGGGGACAATTTGTGTGACCCATGAACATTTGTTCTGAACCTGGGTTTGTTTTATGTCCGTGTTAACACAGCCAGATGCTCTCAACGGTCCGTAAGTGATTGGCGAGATTACGCAACTAGACTAACTAACTAAATACAAACTGAAATATGGAGTTTTATTTTTGAAACTACTTGTGGATAAAAATACAAAAAAAACGTTGCAAGAGCAGTAACTATGAAGAGCTGTTTCTGGAATGTAAGATCTTGCCAGTCCATGAAAAGGCAGTGTTTTGCTTGCAGTGGAACATTATTCTAAAAACGAATTTTAAAATAGTATAGTTAAATGTAGACCAAAAAAGAAATAGAAATATTAAAAGATTGGCATACATACATACCTAGACTCACGCCCTTTTCCCAGAGGGGTAGATAGAGACAACGGATTTCCATTTGTCACCATCTTTGCACACGTCTTTTGCCTCGATTACTGCCATTATATTCTTTATACATGCTCGCCGGTTTAGGGTACTTCTGACCTGCCCTTTCTTGAGAACGTCTCCGATTTGGTCAGGGAATGTTCGACGAGTCTTCCCCTTCCAGTTGTTCCATTCTCATAGGCCTTTCTAAATGGCCAAATGGCATCTCAGCATTCTTTTTTCAATCTTTGTGACTACATCTTCTTTCACACCACAACGCTCTCTTAAATCAGTATTTCGAATTCTGTCTCTCAAAGTAACACCACACATACTTCTCAGAGCTCTCATTTCTACTGCATTTATTTTACTTTCCTTCTTTTTCTGCCATACCCAACTTTCACTTCCATACATTAAAGTTGGCACTAACACTCCATCGTGCACGGCTAGTCGAGCCTTCTCTGAGACTTGCCGGCTACTCATAAAGGCGTTTAGTGCTCCATTCACTCTGTTCCCCGCGTTAACTCTTCTAACAAAATCTTTTTCATATTTCCTATCTCTCGTAAACAAAGTTGCCAAATATACAAACTCTTTTACCTGTTCGACTTTCTATCCTCCAATCATAATATCACATGCTGTCGTGTATTCATCCCTCTCAAATACCATTACTTTCATCTTACCAACATTCATTTTCATCCCTCTCCTTTCAAAAGCTTCATGCATATTTGTTACCATCACCAGCAACTCGTCCGCCGATGATGCAAGTAGAACTTTGACATTTGATGAGTAACTCATTCATCCTTACACCGCATTCTCTTTCTTTCAAATCTTTTAAACAGTTATCCATGAATAGGTTAAACAACCACGGTGACGCTACACATCCCTGTTTAACACCCTTTTGGGTGCTAAACCACTCAGTATATGACCCGTTAATTCTCACGCAAGCTCTGGAATACCTATAAAGAGTGAGTGCCGCCGTTGGTATGCATAATTATGCCTACTCTTCCGCCGCCGCTCTAAGTTACTATCCTGTACTGATAGTAACTATGCTATCGTAGGCCTCTGATGAATCTTTAGATTCCAGAGGCCCCGATAGAGGCAGTTTAAGGTCATACCCGGGACCATTTTGATGACCATGACCAAAGATTTGCAGTTCCTAATTATAACAACTATTATGGACAGAGGTGCAGAAGGTATTTAGTACCGACAATTTTTTATGATCTTCCATTTGAAGAAAATGAGTGCATAACAAAAAACACATTTAAAAAAAAATATTAATAGTCAGTATCTTAATTTTCCTAGGTCATAGTGTACGCGTACTTCAGTGCTGAGTGTACCGGGAATTATGGGAATTATAATCCCACTACACAAATGTGCTTCGGACATCCAGGGCAAACACAGGCTTTCTGGGTAAGGTATTTTTTTGTTAATTTATTTATTTAATTTTTTTTAAATAAAACCAAATTTTGTACATGTTAATTAATTATTAAATGGATAAAAATAAAATAACATAAAATAAATAAATAAAAGGAAAAACCGGCCAAGTGTAAGTCGGACTCGCGCACGAAGCGTTCCGTACCATTATTTATAAAAACGAGCAAAAATTCACGTTTGTTGTATGGGAGCTCCTTAAATATTAATTTTATTTTGTTTTTAGGGTTCCGTAGCCAAATGGCCGTAGTAAAAACGGAACCCTTATAGATTCGTCATGTCTGTCTGTCTGTCCGTCCGTATGTCACAGCCACTTTTTCCGAAACTATAAGAGCTGTACTGTTGAAACTTGGTAAGTAGATGTATTCGGTGAACCGCATTAAGATTTTTACACAAAACTAGAAAAAGAACAATAATTTTGGGGCGTCTCCATACACAGAACAGAGACTCAATTTTTTTTTCATCATAACCATAAATGTGGGGTGGCTATGGATAGGTCTTCAAAAATGATATTGAGGTTTCTAATATCATTGTTTTATAAACTGAATAGTTTGCGCGAGAGACACTTCCAAAGTGGTAAAATGAGTGTCCCCCCCCCCCTGTAACTTCTAAAATAAGAGATTGATAAAACTAAAAAAATAATATGATTCACATTTCATATATGATTTAGATCTAGGACGTAGTTTGTTTTAATACGTCATAAATCGTAAACCGCAATTTGCTTTCATTTAATCAACTGAAATACTTGCTGCTACGGAACCCTTTATGGGCGAGTCCGACTCGCACTTGTCCGGATTTTAGTATTTGCTGTTATAGCGGCAATAGAAATACATCATCTGTAAAAATTTCAACTGTCTAACTATCACGGTTCATGAGATACAGCCTGGTGACAGGCGGATAGATAGACAGACAGCGAAGTATTAGTAATAGGGACCCTATTACTAATACTTCGCTGTCTGTCTGTCTGTCTATCCACCTGTCACCAGGCTGTACCTCGCTTGAGTACGGAACCCTAATAAGGTTTTTATTTTTATGAAACATGTGTTACATTATCACATGTGGTGTTACAGCAATAGTAGTGGTATCAATGTCAATTATCTGCCGAAACGGGCGTACAAATGACTTAAAAAAATTATAAAATAGTTTGCCGCAAATTAAAACACAACACTCAAAAAGCGCTTGTAAATAGTCAGATCATATATTTGTAGTAATATAATAACACGTTCTAACTTACAAGCGCTTTTTCGCTTTATAGATAATGCTATCCGCTCAAATCCATTTTTTTATAGTGTCAGCTTAATATTGCATTCAACTTCACTGCTTCATTGTAAGCTCGAAAATAAATTCTGTTAAAATCCAAAGTGATTTTATCCGTAAAAAATTTACATTTATGTGGAATCGTCATTTTATTTTACCCTACCGTGTAGTGCATGACGTGGCAGCTACTGAGAAACACTGCCAGAAAACTCATTAGGAATCCTTTATAAAAATAAAATATACCTAAGATTAATTACAATCATGTGAGTTGACCCAGAACAACTCGATCCCAAGCACTTTTGTCACTTAAATAATCAGTAATTAAGAGATAGCATAGCGTTCATTCGCTCAAAGAGCAGCCCGACTGGGGAAGTACCTCCACCTTACAGAAGACGTTCCTTAATAATAACATTAATGATATTAATGTTCTGTTTCCGAGTGAGAGTAAGGTCGCCAGAGTAGTGTAGGGTGGGGGGGGGGGGGGGCGGGGAAGGGTCAGCAACCCTTGTTTGCTGACTTATAAAGGCCGGCAACGCACCTGCAACTACTCTGATTTTGCGAGTGTACATGGGCGGTGGTGATCACTTACCATCAGGTGACCCACTTGCTCGTTTGTCGCACTCTGTTATAAACAAAAAAAAATTGTAATACGCCCTGCTACACAATTTGGCTATAATAATTCAATGTATGGCAACACTACTTATATGTATCTTATTTTTCATCCCCAGCATAACTACGGCGATCGCCTGGTGGTGAAAAATGACACTAACTCCTGCAAGTTCACTGTCGCTGGGTTATCATTGTATGGAAGCAAGTCAGATAAACCAAATGTGTACACGCGTGTATTCCACTACGTGTGCTGGATTGCGAGCATCGTGTGGCCTTGAGAGCGATCAACTGCGAGCTCCATCAAACATTCAACTACTTCCACTAATGTATAAAAGCTTCTTTGGCATCGCACTAAGAATATATAATAGGATACCAGATCAGATAAAACAATTACGGGTTCACAAGAACAAGAAAACCATACCAAAAATTTTGCGTGAATGTTATTACACGGTTGACGAGGTCTTGAATGATTAAGTTTGTAACATCCACATAATATGACATAGAATACTGATGAAAAAAATGCGGGTTAACAAGAACAAGAAAACTTTAGAAAATTTTTATATGAATGTTATTACACGGTTGATGAGTTCTTGAATGATTAAGTTTGTAACATCTACATATTCTAATTTATGTGCCTATATTAAAATTACTTTCTTTTTCTTTGATTTACCTACTGATTTTTTTGACTGTACTGTAAAACTATGTACAGACGGCAGCACATCAAGCTACCCCAATCTGTCAAATTGCCCCAATAGAATGTGAACCTTATGCTTTTGTGATAAAGTTGAAAATCTTAAAAGACATTTGGCAGATTCGGATAGCTTGATGTGCTGGCGTCTGTACCTTTATTTGTATGTTATAGACAAAACATAGCGCACTGTATTTACGTTAAAGATCTATATTTTTTGTTACCTATGTTTTACAAATAATAACTGATTCATTGATTGATTGATAGGGTTCAAACGAATATTAAAGAAAGTTATGTTAGACACAATGATATACTCCGTGGAAGAGTGGATCAGAAATAGTGATGGAGTCTGATTTATCATTATTTTTGTAAATAGTGCCTATATTAATTTGACATTTTATTTCAATTGGTTAACATTAGAGTTCTAAGACACTTTTAACTTTATTTGTAGATAATAAAACTGTATTTACATGCCTGAAACAAGTTAAATAGATTATAAGGACCATATGTAATTATCATAATTTAAAATGTGAACTCTATTTAACCATGAATAAATAAATTGAATTGACGAAATTCCTGTCGAAATACTGCTGTTTAATATGATCAAAACCTATTTACGTACATGATTCGCGAGTTTCACTTGTTTTTCTTATAGTACGGGAGCTAGCAACGTTTGAAAAGTAAGAATTTTAGGTCAGCTGATTTTGTGATATGTCGTCCTTCTTGCACTTACAGTTAGAGTCTGGGCTATCTGGCTGGCGGTAGTGGTTGCGTTCAGTGTGCGTCACGATTGCTCCGCCACGTTATCCAAACAGAAAAAGAAATCGCTATATTTTTTGTCAAAATTAGTCAAAATCGAAAGGAATAAACCAAAACTTTGTCAAAGCAGAAACAAAGAAGTTACAGGGGTTTTAAGTCGGCCGCGCGAACGTAACGTGCACGATTGCGCGGCCATGGAGATCTCAGTAGCTACTTGGGATAGAGATCTAAATCTTTTTGTTAATTGAACATTTCATTTGTCAACAATTGTCAAAAAAAGAATTATAAGACTAAGATCAATATTTCACGAAATATTCACCTTGGAAGTTATGGCCGCGCAATCGTGCACTTGATGTTTCTTTAATCTCGATTATTCCTTAAAACTTAAGATATCATGCAGTAAAACTGTTACTAGAAGAAAGGTTTTAATATGTCAAAAGTACCGAAAGCATTTCATGCCACCAAAGTTTATTTGAACTGACGAAATCAAGGCAAAATAAAAGTTTCGTGGCCAAATTCTCCAACAATTATTCCTAACAGGTATATTTTCGTCTAGTAGAGCATAAGATATCCCCTTATTTAACAGAAATTATGGTCACTCTACTCGAACATTATAAGAGATATCATTATTTTTGAGATTACACGCGTAGAAAATTGTCCTGAGGGTAAAACGCTATGTCAATCTGATTAGGTTAATATTACAAATAAATGGTTGTTAACACCGAAATCTTAACAATTATAGATAATGAGATATCAGCGTTCAAAGTAACGTTACGATTGCGCGGCCACGAAACTTTTGTTTTGCCTTGATTTCGTCACTTTGGTGGCATGAAATGCTTTCGGTACTTTTGACATATTAAAACCTTTCTTCTAGTAACAGTTTTACTGCATGATATCTTAAGTTTTTAAGAAATAATCGAGATTAAAGAAACATCAAGTGCACGATTGCGTGGCCATAACTTCCATGGTGAATATTTCGTGAAATATTGATCTTAGTCTTATAATTCTTTTTTTGACAATTGTTGACAAATGAAATGTTCAATTAACAAAAAGATTTAGATCTCTATCCCAAGTAGTTACTGAGATCTCCATGGCCGCGCAATCGTGCACGTTACGTTCGCGCGGCCAACTTAAAACCCCTGTAACTACTTTGTTTCTGCTTTGACAAAGTTTTGGTTTATTCCTTTCTATTTTGACTAATTTTGACAAAAAATATAGCGATTTCTTTTTCTGTTTGGATAACGTGGCGGAGCAATCGTGACGCACACTGCGTTCATTAGTGCGCATCCTACCTGTCCAGGTAAAATCCTGGATTTTGAAAGAATTTTAGTAGGCGTAATTTTTAATTTTTTAATAAGTCTACCTGACATACTTTTTTTATTGCCAGACATTTTTTACTATATTAACTATGTGCCAGACGCGATTTGTTTATTTTTTATAAAAAAAATTCAAAGTATTTTATAATGTCTGTAATTTTAATATTATGTTATTTAAAGATAAGAAAAACTTAAAATAAATTTGCCAGACATTAATTCGATTGTTAAGTCTTGAATTAAAAATAAAAAGTCATGAAAAGTATTGCAGTATAATGCTAGTAGTCCGGGAGAGACAGTTGCAGAATAAGTCGAGAATGATACAGAGAACCATTACGAAAGTAAATTACTTTTCACTGTGCATATAATAAACTAGCTGGTGCCCGCGACTTTGTCCGCGACAATTTTGAATGATGACCAATGTAACTATTTACTTCTAGCTTAATCTAAAAAATATAACTTTTAAAAGAAATAAGCAATATAAATTTTAGTAAAACTATCCTATAAATAACCTAGCTAAGAAATACACTAAAGACTACTTTACTACTGTTATTTAAAAAAAATGACCCAATATCATCAAACAAAAAAATCAAACAATAGTTATCAATTATCCTAAAGTAAGTCAAATAAAGTAAAATGATAATCAACGATGCATTAATCCCAAAGGTAAGTCCTATTAGATTAGGTTGCGACCACGGCATTGATAGGTCTAATATCACATTTGTGAACGAAAATCATCGTATCGGGATCATACCAAACAAATCGCGTCTGGCACATAGTTAGCATTGTCAAAAATGTCTGGCAATAAATAAAGTATGTCAGGTAGACTTATTTAAAAACAAAAAATTAAAAATTACGCCTACTAAAATGCTTTTAAAATCCAGGATTTTACCTGGACAGGTAGGATGCGCACTAATGAACGCAACCGCTACCGCCAGCCAGATAGCCCAGATTCTAACCGAAAGTGCAAGGACAACATATCACAAAATCAGCTGACCTAAAATTCGTTCTCGAAAACGTTGCTAGCCCCTATACCATTATAAAATGTTTGGGAAACAGCGAATTCAATCTTGCAATCAATAAATATATGTAAAAAATAAAGCTTCTCATGTATTTTTTTAATTTTTTTATTTAATTTGAGATTAATTTACTATTTATTTAATTCATTTTATAGAAGGCTTACGGACTAATAAGAAACTATGAATATAACAGAAATAATATGAACAATTTGCCAATTAAAAGCCCACACATGTAGGTTTGAAAAAAAAAAAAGAATTGCAGAATTTTATACAGTAGATAACATAAAAAAAAAAAGAACAAATGAAAAAATTCACACAAAAAAAGAGAACAACGGTAAAAATAGAAAAAGAAACAAGGAAAAACAATCACCAAGAATAAAAACAAAACAAAATATGTAAGTCGTCAATTGTGTGCCAGTTCGGTATCGGTGCATTCATTGAAGTAAGAATTGGCTAATAACCGTCTCATAGTCGCTACACTGGTGCAGAACAAGTCAATATTAAGGTCTCGCGGAATCCCATTAAAACTAACTGCGCTTCTTCTGGAAAAGGCATTGCCCCTATAGTTTGTTGAAGCGAAAGGAACATCCAATATAGGCCGTTGACGAAAGCCTATCAGGTTTGTGCGTATTGAGATATTTGCAAGAAGTTCAGCACAATTAACATGCCCATTTGCAATTTTTTGCAAAAAACTTATGTCCCCAATACGTCGCCTAAATTCCAATGGTAGGAAGTGAAACCTTTTGCATCTATGGTCGTAATCAATTGAACGCTGCTGAGCCTTGTAGTCAAGGTATCGTAGAAATTTTTTTTGGACACCTTCAATACGCGACTTATAAATATCGTATTGAGGGTTCCAAACTTGGGACGCATACTCTAAGTGGCTGCGTACGAATGAACAGTACAGTATCTTAACTGGTTTCAGAGACCGGAAACAGGACGTGTTCCGTACTATGAAGCCCAGGGCTTTTGATGCTTTTTTGACAATACTATCTATATGTTGATCAAATAATAGCTTACTATCCTGTATGACTCCCAAATCTTTGATGCTGTTTACTCTACTGATAATTTGATTATTTAGAGTGTAATTAGTCATGATAGTAGATGTTCGACGAGTGTATGTTACGTGGAAGCATTTGGAAATATTAAGTTGAAGCTTGTTTCGTATACAGTATGCCTCGAACCTGTACAAGTCATCTTGTAATTTATTTGTATCAGATAAGTCTTGTATGACTTTGTGAATCTTCATGTCGTCAGCATAAAGTAAGATGTACGAGTGATGGAAACATTGTTTGATATCTGCGACAAATAAGGTGAATAACAGAGGCCCGAGAATTGAACCTTGTGGCACTCCAGATGGGACAGAATTCCAACCAGAGACGTAGCCCTGAAGAACGACAGCCTGTGTTCGGTTCTCTATGTAAGAGCAAAACCACCGGTACAGGTCTCCATGTATTCCGGCAAGCAGTAGCTTCTCCAGCAGCACTCGATGATCTATACGGTCAAAGCACTTGCTGTAATCCGTATAAATTACGTCGACCTGTCTTTGTACCATTCCGCTGGTTATAAATTCATGTGAAAGAAGAAGGTTAGATGTGGTTGAGCGGTTCGTAACAAACCCATGCTGCTCGTCACCGAGACTAGACTTGAAGGCCGCGTAGACATCAGTATAGACTATACGTTCCAAAATTTTGGAAAACAGGCATATCTTGGATATGGGGCGGTAATTTTCAATATTAGCTTTATCACCTTTTTTATAAACTGGCGTAATGAACGCAGACTTCCAAATCTTTGGGACTAAGCCTTCTGTCAGCGAGCGTTTGAACAAAATACAAAGGGGTTCAGCAAGACCGTCAGCACAATTGGCGATAAATATTGGTGGAACTAAATCAGGTCCACCTGCTTTAGTGAGATCCAATGATTTAAGCAGCTTCAATATGCGTAACTGGTTTATGTCGACCGTGCCAACAGACATTGCCAACCCACCGTACTGTTCGCGAGCGGAGGCCTCGCCACCCGACAGTTCAGGCTCAAGAAACGTGGACCTGAAATACCTAGCAAAAAGGTCACTAATAACTTCTCCTGTATCCGCAGAGATGTCCCCATAATGCATTACGTTTGGAAGTGCGCCTATAACGCGCTTACTTTTCACATACGTCCAAAATGATTTAGGATTTTTAACAATAGAAGTTTCAATATTTTCAATATACTTATCATAGCACTTTTTTTCTAATTCAATTGCTCTACTGCGGAGTACCGAAAACGAATTATAATCAGATACATTTCTGTATCGTTTATATTTCTTGTGGTATTTATATTTTTCTTTAATTATTTTAGTTAATGCTGGGGTGTACCAGGGAGGGTAAGATAATTTTTTGAAGGTTTTCATTGGAATGTATTTATCCCTGAGTTTGTACAATATGTTGTAAAATAGTGTGACAGCCTCCTCCAAAGTCACTGACAGTAACATTTGACTCCAATTCAACATTTCAAGTTCCGCTTTTATTGCGACATAATCACCTTTCGAAAATATATAACGTTTCGTAGGTTTGTCAATGAGTTGATGAATTTCAGCGAATTTAGTCTGAAGGTGTAATGGTTTGTGATGTGAGTCAATGGGTAGTGCTAATGGGTCCCTACTTTCCGAAACAGATACGAAATCGTTACAAAAAACTAGGTCAAGTAATCTGGCGTTGACATTCCGCTCACTGTTAAACTGCGACATGTTAAATGTTTGAAGTGTATCAAAGAGCTCATTGATATGCTGCGCTGAGACATTGAAAGGAATTAGCTCGCCCATGACCACGTCACTCTGACGCCACTCAACGTCATTACCGAAGTTAAAATCGCCTACCAATATAAATTTATCAAGCGGATTTGCTAAAAATAAGTTATTAAGGTTGTGTGTGAAGTTACGTAACTGTGTACTGTAAGAATTACCCAGATTCTCCCTACACAGATAAACCGCACATATATGTAAATTGAAACTAACCTGTTGTTTGGATCTCTTAAGGAGCAGGGACAGCCAAATATCCTCAGCAGAGCTCCGCCATTCCGGCCTCTCAATTACCGTAAATTCGTTTTTCACAGCCACCAAAACACCACCACCACGTCTCTGACCGGTTCGGGTATAATCACGATCGCGTCTCCATACGAGATATCGTCCATCAAACAATTCACTATCGTAGTAACTATCATCAAGCCACGTTTCGGTAAATACAATTATGTCATAGGAACTAAGACATACACCACGAGACACACTACTACATATTAAAACAGGTTAATATATAACACCAGCACATCAAGCTACCCCAATGTGTCACAATTCCCCAATTGAAAGTTAACCTTATGCTTTTGTCATAAAGTTGGAAATCTATAAAATAAATTTGATAGATTGGGGTAGTTGAATGTACTGGTACATTTAGCAATCCTGCCGCACCGACAATGCCGGCGCTCCCTCTCTATATCCATGTTATTACTTAGATTCGCTCATAGCTAGGTGCTCTCACCGGTCCGTAAGCGATAGGCGAGGTTAAGCAACTAGGCTCGCGGTCAGTCCATAGATGGGTGACCGCCAAAGTGGATTAATTTCTGAGCGTCTCCGTGCTTCGGAGGGCACGTTAAACTGTCGGTCTCGGTTGTAGTCATTAGACAACAGTCGTTAAGCCATGTCAAAGGCCTACTGGGCGGCTTGAGCAACTCTGACACTAGGGTTACCACTACCCATACGATAAGCAACTTAGATTGTCAGTTATTATGTGACCTAGATACATATTTCTTTCATTTTTGGAAGGAAGTTACTTATCGCGCGTTGCGAAAGGGGGCTAAACGGAAAAAAATTAAGAAGAAAAGTTGTAACGACACTTTTTCCTATAGTACGCTATTGTAAGCCCTGCGGCGTGCGCATGTTACTCTGTCTGTCTCTCTCTCTCTCTCTCTCTCCTAAAATTGATTTTGATTGATTTTTTTAAAAATATATTACAATGCCTTCACTAACTAATCGAAAGGAACTTCGTTCCATCCGGATGTCCCTTGACACCTCTCAAGTATTTTTTAAAAGACAACGCCAGCACTTGGGAATCTAATCGCTATGTCGCGGGGTAATTTACAAACATATAATAGACGGACACAAATTACATCCAGACTCATTTTACCACTTTGGAAGTGTCTCTCGCGCAAACTATTCAGTTTAGAAAAAAATTATATTAGGAACCTCAATATCATTTTTGTAGACACCCTATGTGTATGGGTACAATGAAAATTTTTTTTTGAGTTTCAGTTCTATGTATGGCGAACCCCCCCAAAATTATTGTTCTTTTTCTATTTTGGGGTGAAAATCTTAATGGGGTTTTCAGAATAATATTACCAAGTTTCATCAGTACAGCTCCTATAGTTTCGGAAAAAAAGTGGCTGTGGTATACGGATGGTCAAACAAACATGACGAATCTATACATACATACATAGACTCACGCCTGTTTCCCAGAGGGGTAGGCAGAGACAACGGATTTCCATTTGTCACGATCTTTGCATACTTCTTTTGCCTCGATTACTGTCATTATATTCTTCATACATGCTCGCCGGTTTAGGGTACTTCTGACCTGTCCTTTCTTGAGAACGTCTCCGATTTGGTCAGAGAATGTTCGACGAGGTCTTCCCCTTCCGGTTGTTCCATTCACACAAGCCAGGTATACTTCTTTGGTCAATCTTCTTTCATTCATCCTTTCTAAATGGCAAACCATCTCAGCATTCCTTTTTCAATCTTTGTGACTACATCCTCTTCCACACCACAACGCTCTCTTACATCAGTATTTCGAATCCTGTCTCTAAAAGTCACACCACACATAATTCTCAGATCTCTCATTTCCACTGCATTTATTTTACTTTCAATTTTTTTCTGCCATACCCAACTTTCACTTCCATACATTAAAGTTGGCACTAACACTCCATCGTGCACGGCCAGTCAAGCCTTCTTTGAGACGTGCCAGCTACTCATAAAGGCGTGTAGTGTCCCATTCACTCTGTTCCCCGCATTTACTCTTCTTACAATATCTTTTTCATATTTCCCATCTCTCGTAAACAAAGTTCCCAAATACACAAACTCTTTCACCTGTTCGACTTTCTCTCCTCCAATCACAATATCACATGCTGTCATGTAATTCATTCCTCTCAAATACCATTACTTTCGTCTTACCAACATTCATTTTCATCCCTCTCCTTTCAAAAGCTTCATGCATATTTGTTACCATCACCTGCAACTCGTCCGCCGATGATGCAAGTAGAACTTGATCATCAGCGTAAAGCAGACATTTGATGAGTAACTCATTCATCCTTACACCGCATTCACTTTCTTTCAAATCTTTTAAACAGCTATCCATGAATAAGTTTAACAACCACGGTGACGCTACACATCCCTGTCTAACACCCTTTTGGATGCTAAACCACTCAGTGCTAAAACACCCGTTAATTCTCACGCAAGCTCTGGAATCCCTATAAAGAGATTTCAGTGCTTGAACAAGGTTGCCGTCCAACCCATACATGGACAGTACCAACCATAGCTCATTCCTCAACACTCTATCGTAGGCCTTTTCTAAGTCTACGAAGGCATAGTAGACCTGTTGGCTTTTGCCCAAAAACTTCTTTACTATGCTTCGTAGAGTAAAGACCTGATCCGTGCATCCCATTCCTCTTCGAAAACCCGCCTGTGCATCCGATATTTTCGCATCGGTTTCTTTCACAACTCTTTCAACCAATACTTTCGCATGCAACTTACCAACGATGCTGAGCAGACTAATGCCCCTATAGTTTTTAGTCTTGCCGTGAGCCTTTCCCTTTGTAAAGAGGTAAGATGACAGCCTTGCACCAATCACTTGGCACTTGGCCGGTAAAAGCATAAATTGAAAAGGCTTCACAGCTGACTCGCTATGACGCCATGTCCAGCCTTCAGCATCTCGGAAGTTATCCTGTCATACCCTGGTACTTACCTGATTTCATACTCTTAATAGCTTTCACAATCTCATCCATACCAATTTCGTCTTTCCATTTATTCTTGTCTAAAATACGTTCACTCTCTGTCACACCTCTTTCACACAAACTTTCAAAATACACCTTTCAACTTTTTTTTATTCTTCCCCTTTCACTATATTTCCATCTTGGTCTCGTATGGAGTTCAGTTCTGAGGTTTCAGTTATGCCTCTTACTGATCTAACGGATGTAACGAATCTATAAGGGTTCCGTTTTTTGCCATTTGGCTACGGAACCCTTACAAGTGAAACTCGCCGAACATTTATCTAAATTGCTTTAATAATATTAAATAACAGTATTTCGAATAAATTTTCGTCGCAGTTGATCGTTCTCAAGGCCACATGATGCTCTCAATCCAGCACACGTAGTAAGACACACGCGTGTACACATTTGGTGTATCTAAATCGCCTCCATACGATGTTATCCCAGCGATAGTGAACTTGCAGGAGTTGTTGTCAGTATTCACCAGCAGGGGATCGCCGTAGTGTTGCTGGGGATTTAAAATAAGATACATATAATAATAATAATAATGTCCTCACGGCCGAATTTCGGCCACAGCGGCCAGTTTTAGCCAACTGCGCAGGAAATATTTTGCACACAGTGCACAAGTGTGTGCGCAAACACAGGGGCACTTTATACTGATCTCTCATGATCCCATGGACGACTAGCGACACGAACGGAAAGAGGTTAGGGACCAACGGCTTTACGTGCTCTCCGAGGCACGAGGGTGTTATACCGCCAACTCCTAGACTTTGGCCTGATACTGAGTTATTTCTTTTTACTGATTTGAACCCAGGACCTCATTCGAACCAAACTGCTGTTATTACTGCCTATCACGGTTACGTAGATTCATTATTGAGATATGGAGTAATTTTTTGGGGCAACTCAGTTGATAAAGATATAGTGTTTAAAAGCCAAAAGAAATGCGTGAGAGCGATTTGTAAACTCAAGCCTACGGAAAGCTGTCAACCTTTTTTCATAAGTCTAAGACTTCTAACCTTTCCATGTATTTATATATATGAAGTTTCAATATTTGTAGCTTCAAATAAGAATTTATTTAGACCATTGAAGAGTGCACGCAATCATAATAAAATAGGTTTTCCGTTAAATCGAACGGCGCAATTCAGTAATAGTGTCTTTTGCATGGCGCCGCGTATTTACAATCGTCTACCGAAAGATACTTTGAACAGTTCCAATATTCCCAGCATGAAACAGAAATTGAAAGGTTTTCTTCTTAGTAAAGCATACTATAGTGACAAACAATTTCTTGAGGACCAGTCTATTTTTTTTAAAGCTACTCGGCTTTCAAAAAAATAGCAAAGAAATTTTATATACATAGCAAATTTGCTATGTATATAAAATTTCAATAATAATTTTTTATTCGTATCTTGACAAGTATGCTAACAGATATTTGACATCATATTATTTTTTGATTATATTTATTGTTATATTTGTAGTTATATAAATTTGAATGTAATTTTGTATTTGTTTTGTATTAATTTGATATTATTGGGATTGTTTAATTATGAAAAATATTAATCTACAATTTGGTATTCATTATTTTTAGTAAATTAACATGAGAATATTTAACTACACGTGACATTTATTATTACTGCAAGAACTGTAAAATTGTGTACATCTGTACGGTTGATTTTTGAGAACTATGTATGTATAGAATAAGATCCTCTTTTGTACCAAATTTCACACAATAAACATTGATTTGATTTGATTTGATCATTATCTGCGATCCAACACTCTACAGCTAGATCAACGAGGCATGCATAAACAGTAATATCAAATCTACGATGTCATTTATTCACACTCTCTTGATACAGTTACTATTTACTGAATGGTCCTCATCCTAAAATTCAGAAAGGAGATCATAGCTGGTGCTTACATATAGTAAGTACCCCGACAGCAAATCGACCAGTCACCGTAAGCAACACCTGTTTACGAGTATGACGAGTGTGTCCACAGTCATCGCCTCCCTCGCGGTCTCGCTATATTACAGAGAAGGAAAAAGCTCATCCCAGATTGCTACCATAAGTAATTGTCAGCACGATGAAATAAGTTTAAAAGAATTATTAAAGCCAAATTGTGTAGCAGGGTATATTACAAAATTTCTGATTATTTAAGTGATAAAAGTGCTTGGGATTGAGTTGTTCTGAGTCAACACACATGATTGTAATTAATCTTAAGTATATCTTATTTTAAAAAAGGATTCCTACTGAGTTTTCTGGCAGTGTTTCTCAGTAGCTGCCACGTCATGCACTGCACGGTAGGGTAAAAAAATATGACAATTCCACATAAATGTAAAACTTTTACGGAATAAAGTAACTTTGACTTTGAACCAATAACGGCGAAGTTATCACTCAGTAAAATGACTTCGCCTGAAGCTAGCTAAGCAAATAGTTTGAATGTTATCATCAAATGTGCGATATTATTAATATAGATGTGTATATTGCTGTGTGTACGTAGAAGTCGACCCGTGGGAATATCTACCAGAGGACGGGCAGCAGGTTCCTTCTGAGTACTATGACCGTCTCACTACGATCGTCAACCCGTCTGCCAAGCGTGGCGATTATGGCATATGTAGGCTTTCATAAATACATATTTATATAGACAACTACACCCAGACTCAGGACAAACAGACATATTCATGCACACAAATATCTGTCCTGGGTGGGAATCGAACCCACGACCTGTGGCGTACAAAGCAAGCAACTACGCCACAGTCCCGTCAAAATTCATTAATTACGTCAAAAAGTTACATTTATGTTGAGCTGGATTTATTTTTCCCTGCCGTACACGTGTAACACATGACGTGGCAACTACTGAGAAACATTGCTGTTTCTCTGTAGTGACCATTTATTTATTGTTGCAAACTTAGCAGGAATCCTTTCTTTTAAATAAAATTTTCTTAACATTCATAATCATTTTTGATAATGTGTGATGACTTAGGCTGAAATCTATAAAGCGTACTTAGACTTTGCTCAGACTTTACTTAGACAGAAGTTAATGCATGTAACGAAATTACAATTGGTGTTTTGACTTTGTCTGTCTTAGCTTATGCTAAGCATAATCTTAACTTCAAAAAGTCTATAAATACCAAATCAAAGTATAAGCTTAGCATACACTTAGCAAAGTTTTACGTAAGTAAGTTTGAGCAAAGTCTAAGTATGCTCTATGGATCTCAGCCTTAGAGCAACTCAATGTCATCGTAAATTTTGTAATATGCAATTTGGCTTCTATTATAGTTCTTGAAAACTTGTGTGTTAATATTATTGTGAAATTTGTAATAGAATCTTATACTTTGCCCCAACCACTTATTTTATGGACACGGGTAGTGTTTAGCATAATATTATGCTTAGGTATATCTAATATTTTTATTATGTGTATCATTTTATACAAGGAATCTATGCACATAGAGAGCATCGATGAACTACTTTCACTTTCGCAACACGCGCGATCCGCTTTGGAAAAACGCTCCATAGCGACCAAGATTTATTCTCGGGGATGCTGATCCAGCAGTGGACTTTTTTCAGCTGTAGTGATGATTATTATAGCTTCAACTTTGGGTTATAGGTAGCGCGGACTAGTCCCTCCATTGATCACCTAACCGAATAAAATGAAAACCGTCTTTTATCATACTAATCCTCCACAATATTCACTTGTTTATGTTTAACAAAACTTACGAAGTGTGTATGTATGTCACCTTCCCTCCGAAATTCGAAGCACATTTGTGTAGTGGGATTATAGTTACTAAAGTTGCCGGAACACTTTTCATTCGGGTATTTGTACATTGTGACCTGGAACAATTATTATATGACTATTAACAAAACATTACATGTTGGTGTATTGTCTAACTAAACGATTGAAGAGACATATATATATAATAATAATATCCTAGGACACTATTCACATACGCTGATCTGATCCCAAACTTGGCAGGGCTTGTACTATATTCATGCCCACGAATATCTATCTTGGGTGGGAATAGAACTCACGTTCTCCGGCGTAAAAAACAAGCATTTTGTCAACCGCACCAACAGGCCCGTCACATATATATAGCTAGTTAAAGTCTAGTAATAAAATTAATAAACATAAAGTCAAATACAACGTATAAATATTTGAGCAATTATTCAGAGTGCCACATGTAATAACCTTAAATATTACAATAACTTTGGTAAATAGATTTCCATATTAACAGCATTACAGAGCTATCTAGATGATTGAAGCCATTTACTAATGTCATCTACAAAGATCACAAAAAGTAATGGACCCAACAGAGAACCTTGTGGTACACCATCGGGTACCATCATCCAGCTCCAAGCGTTATTATTAGACGACACCACTCGGGCTCTGTTAGAGATATAAAACGAGAACCTTCTAAGACGATTTCCTCTGATGCCAGTTAATTCTAATTTTCGAATGATCGTGGTATGGTCTATTCTATCAGAACATTTGCTGTACTTTGTGTAGATTACATCGACTTGTTTACCTTTACTCATATTTTCAGCCTCCTTTCGGACCCTTTCCTAAGTCTGCTGTAGTTCATTGTTTTTTAAAACATTAAATCGTTCTGGAAAAAGTACAAGAAATTGAATGGTACGTGCACCACGGCAGGCTTAGGAAGTTTGTCTGGCAGCATTAAAGTCATTTTGCAGCGTTGACAATTAAAAAACTATTCTTACATTGCGCATTTTGTCAGCATAGATACCCCCCATCCCTTTCCCTCCACGTAGTATGCAGGCCCGAGTCAATATTTAGTTCATCTAATGGCAGACAGGCTGGCAGGACATACTCATTGAATTGTATTCTGAAAAAATAAGTTATAATCACGTTAGCAAAATGGCGAGCCTTTTCGCCGGTTCCGCAAAAAAGATTTCATACAGAAGATCTAAGATTCTAATTTTTTCTTAATAAATGTTTGCTTGTATTCATTTTTGTGTATTATTAGGGTTCCGTAGCCAAATGGCAAAAAACGGAGCCCTTATAGATTCGTCATGTCTGTCTGTCTGTCTGTCTGTCCGTCCATATGTCACAGCCACTTTTTTCTACTTTTTTGTGTGCCACTGTTGATCCTGGCTTACAGGAGTTGCAGTGGTGAATAAGAGGAAGGGTCTAGTCCCGTTTAAAAAAAAATGGCCGCTGGAAATTCGGCTAGGAGGACTATACTAGACTAAAAATAAATCCTTACTTTGATTTAGTCTCCAGTAGACCGATATCATTGCTGTGTGTGGATGCACTGTACTCTGGGTGCGGTATGCGTCTCTTGATCTCGTGAAACTGCCAGCCCTGGTGTTGAGGGTCATTGCGGTGCGTCACACCTATGGCCGCGTATGTCAACGGTCTGCAGAGAAACAGTATTTAAAGACCATCTTTCCACATGTCAATACCAAAAACTTATAGTATAGAAAAATGTATTTAAGCTTCAAAGATTTTAAGCAACAAACAAGTTACAGAGCTAGATTAGTTTATTTCAGTTATTTTCATAGTGTAATGTCCTATGGAATTCTTCTCTGGGGTAGCTCTGCTGACATTAACACCATATTAATATTGCAAAAAAGAGCTGTAAGAGCTATCTATAATCATGACCCGAGAGTGTCTCTAAGAGAAAAGTTCAAAGAGGTTAACATTCTTACTGTACCATCTCAGTATATATATGAAACTTACTATATGTGCATAAAAATTTCGATTCCTTCGGTAACAGGAGCGATACACATAATGTAAATACGAGATATAAGAATAATGTCATATTGCACCCTACCCGTCTCCACAAAATAAGTAACTCTTTTATGGGGCAATGTATAAGATTCTATAACAAACTTCCCAATGATATTAAAGAATTGTCTACGAATAAGTTTAAAAGAATTATTAAAGCCAAATTGTGTAGCAGGGCATATTACAAAATTTCTGATTATTTAAGTGATAAAAGTGCTTGGGATTGAGTTGTTCTGAGTCAACACACATGATTGTAATTATTCTGAAGTATATTTTATTAAAAAAAAGGATTCCTACTAGGCGTTTCGATACTATAATATAGCTAGCAATGCCGTGTTCAACAGGGGGTAATATAGTCTTGAGTGTGGACGCGACACACATACTCACACACACACACACACGACTAGATGGATCTGTGGAACGTCGCAGAGAGATACATTTCATTTGTTTTCAATTGCATTCAAGTCATTCAACCGAAATAAAAGTACCGAGGAATAAATGGATTGATTGTACGGCAGCGCGCGTTTTTTTTTTAAATTGAATGAAAAAAAACTATCTCTATATTTATATAATATATACAACATGTAACGTAATTAACGCACACCTTCAGACACCCCAACTAGAATATTATGTTGTAATCATAATACATACACAAAATTTTAAATTTAACATGTATATGCATTGTTATTTACAGTTCCATCCGGGTGTAAAGGGACACCCGGACTGAACGAAGTTATTTCTTATTATTTATTATGTACAAAAAACCTGTATACACTCAACGAAAATAATCGTCGCGACACCACACTGTTCAATGCGAAATAGAAATGAAAATATCTGGCTTGCTTTCTAAAAGAGTGAAAGAGAGAGAGAGAGAGAGATAGAGATTTATTTCATCTCCACAAGTTACATGATATTAACATGAAAGAAATAAAGTTGACAAAATGTATGAAGTTGCAACTTGTGGGAGATCTGGAGTCCAAACTAAGCCAAGGCCTGTATTTTGGCACTCCAGGCCCCCCCGAACCCATTAAACATTATATAAATTTGTCAGCAAGATACTTTTATATTATATTATTTATTTAGCTATATCATATAAGTAGTAAATAAACCTGTGTAAGCGTTTGTGTGTGTGTGTGTGTGTGTGTCTATGCGCGCGTGTGTGTTTTTGTATATAGAAAATTGAGTAGATACATCTTCAGTTTAATCATGGGATTAAATTTAATTATACATACATTAGTAAATGATTATGATAAACAATATTATGTAAATAGTAGTTTTAAGATTTTTAATTGCCGTACGATGTACAATGCCGCCAGCCAGCCGTTTTCGCCGGTGTATTTGCTGCTGGCCTGTTCTCCAAGTGTCTGACACTTGCTGTTGAAGTGTTGTGTACACTAACCGACCGGATACAAAAACAATTGCCGTTCATCACGCATCGTCAGCCCAAACCGGAGGGAGAAAGCATTCAAACTTTTTTAGGGTAAGTGTCCTCTTCTCTTGTTATTTTTTAAGCTATTGAATAGCTTCTATCGCGGGCCTTGAGCGTGGGGACCGAATGCAGAAATTTCGTAACGAAAAAAACCTAACACCCCCCACTCCGACCGCCATCTATCGATAAAGACCAGAACTTTAAATGACTTTTTGAAATATCACGCTTGTCTCTTTAGTTCAGCAACCCGCCTTTAGGTGGCATTGGTTGTATTAGAAAACTACCGTAATCAGCTATTTGTGAGAAAGTATACAGGTGTATAGGTATTTATCATCTACGTACAACAGTGAATATCTGTACTCGTATAATTTGTGTACAAAATGTTTTAAATATGAATAAACAAAGTGCATTTATTAATGAAGAAAGTCACGAAAAAATAGTGGAAGAAAAAGAGTTAGTACTCTATATACATTCATTTTATTATTATTATCACAAATGCAGTATTATAAAACAAATAAATAATTATAATTGCATAAGTTGATAAAAAATGCTATGCAATAGCTTTACCGCGGCAGTCTTCGAGTGCCACACGTCTTTTTTTTTTAAAGTTATATGTTTATTTATACTCACCGTTGGGCAAGGGCCGCACATGTTAAGATAAATCGTTCACTGATGATGGTACCGGCGTCCCCGAGCCAATCCATAGTTTTCGGGTCTCCTTCAACTTCTCCAAGAATAACCTGGATTAAAAATATACACGATTATTTCTAACACTTAAGTATTTTTTTTTCAATACAGCGATTTGCTATATCACGAAGAAAATTATAAACGTGAAAATCACGGTCATAAAGGCTAAAAACAACTACACCTCGATATGTGCAGTCGGTTAAAACTGTGGACTCAGTGCGGCGTTTAACCGGCAGTGCATCATACGTCCGGCCGCCACTAGATCGCGCAGCGCACTGAGCGACCGTCCGCCCGGGATCACAGCGGCGCGCGCACTGAGACGCCGTTCCAAATGATGGCAGAATAACCGCGGCTTGTGTATGCGCCGGCTGTGCAGTGGTATCGAAAGCGACAACGTCCCTGCGTCGAGGACCATCGATCACTGTCCGTTGGTTTTTTTTTTTTTTTTTTTTTTTTTTTAACTTGACGCGTGCAGTTAGCCTCTCGGCTTTTACTGCTTCACCGGACAGTAAAAGCCGAGAGATTAGTTTGTAGTTTGAATTTGCTAGGCGGTTAGAGCCCACGCTCACCCCGGCTCTAACCGCCTAGCAAATTCAAACTACAAACTAAGTACCCACGTCGGAGGGCGCCTCCTGTGGGGCTCGAACCTCGGCTCTGGGCGGATACTGACGAGGAGAGGGCGAGATATCGTGATTTTTAGGGATTTTGTGCAACTGTCGCTCTACGTTAATGCGCGACGCGGGCCTCGCTTCCGGTTTAGGTCCGGAGCGGGCATTCATCGGATCGAATGCAAACTAAGGGTCATGGAGGACGCTGGTGGTCGCGACGCGTTCGCGGTCGTACTCTCGTCCGGCGAGTACGAAATATCGGTTGTGCAGTGTTGCGAGAGTCTCTGATCGTTTTGATTTGGTCGAGGTAAACGGTGATCTCGTCGTCCGGTTCGTCTAGGACGTTCTTCGGACGACGGTGTTTACGTGAGAGTCGGGAAGGAGTGTATTTGACCGCCTGTACCACCAATTTACTTGGATGGTGAGTGGCAGAGTCAAAGCTACCTTTTGGACGCATGCTTCATCCATTGCCTGATGGTAGGCAATTGGAGATCGGCATGGAGGCTTTTGTTACGGACGAACCACGGTGCGCCCGCGGCTCGTCGCATAAACTTGTTCTGGAATACCTGGAGGAGGTGGATGAATTGATCTTTGCGTGCGCGAAGACCGGGCTCGCATAGGTCATCATGGGTCGAATGCACGTCTTGTAAATTCTCACCTTGTTTTCAAGGGACATTTTACTGCGTGCATTCAGGAGACTGTCTGTTGGAGACCGTGTCGGCACTATATATGTTGCGCGCCGCGCGCGTTCTTTCGACAGCGTCACCGAACCTGGAGCACGCGATTGGTCGGATAGCTCCTCACCACTCTAACTATTTCTGTGCCACCTACGACTATGTATATATTACAAACTATTCGTTTACGCATTTCATTTACAAGTGACCTGTAAAGTGTGATGCCTCGTTGGTCTAGCGGTAGCGTATTCACCTGCAGAGAACGAGGTCCTGGATCCAAATCACGTGTCGGGCCAAAAGTGGTTTTGGGGCTATTCTGTAAAAAGAAAAATTTCTCAGCACCAGCCCGAAGTCTGGGAGTTGGCGGTATTATACCCCCGTGCCTCGGATAGTACGTAAAAGCCGTCGGTCCTGTACCTGACCTCTTTCCGGTCATGTCGCTAGGCGTCTTGAGCACAATAACTTTTTTCTTCTTTCTTCAATACATATGTCTATTATAGGTACCACAGCTAGGGGCCACTGGAGCAGCATACCCACGTTCCCGGAGCTCCCACATCAGGCGCCAAGAGAAGTCCACAGCAGGTAGATTTAGTCAGTGCGAGTCATTTAGACGCCTTTCATCTATTTAAACGCCGATCACGATCACTAATACCGGCGAATTAGACGATGCCCTCCCGGTCCTGTGTCTTACCTACTTTTAATATGATAGTAACTAGCTGTGCCCCGCGGTTTCACCAGCGTAAAATTTTATAATATCCTGTAGGTTATGGCGTAATAATATGTAGCCTATATGTTGACCTCTTAGTAATATTCATGCAAAATTTGAAGTAAATCCATGCAGTAATTTTTTATCTTAGCCTGGACATACATACAGACAAACAGACAAAAATTCTAAAAACGATATTTTTGGCTTTGATATCGATTGTAGATCACGCCCCAAGTATCCTTTAAAAAATATTCAGTGTATAGATAATTAGTTTTTGTTTAATCCTCATAAGACTTACCTGGTAAGGGTATTCGTTCA
This sequence comes from Pseudoips prasinana, assembly GCA_951640165.1. Classification (NCBI taxonomy): domain Eukaryota; kingdom Metazoa; phylum Arthropoda; class Insecta; order Lepidoptera; family Nolidae; genus Pseudoips; species Pseudoips prasinana. Next base: position 19,203,031 of record OX621264.1, on the reverse strand, counting down.
ATAGTTCCACATTCACGTCACTGTCGCCACCACGTAACTCATACATATGACATTGTTTCTCCTCGTCAAAGTATCTCTTGAAGGTTGTTCCGTTATTACATTTGTACGGCAGTTTGTCAAGATGTTCCAAGTTATCTGAAAATTGAACATGTTTATTTACAACGTTGAACATGTTTCTTTTCTACGTTAAACATGTTTCTTTACAAAGTTGAACATGTATCTTCACAACGTTGAAATGTTTCTTTATTACGTTGAACATGTTTCTTTACAATGTTGAACATGTTTCGTTACAATTTTGAACATTTTGCTTTACTCTGTCTAGTTTGGCATAACATGGCAGTGTATTAGTTGCCCCAAAATATTTATTCATTTAGGTATATACATGTATATGTATCAGTTGTTTGATTGTCATAGCACTGGCTCTGCCTGTTTGGGATAAGATGGCAGTGTGTTAGTTGTCCCTAGATATTTATTCATTTAGAAATATATAAGTATATGTATCAGTTGTCTGGTTGTCATAGCACAGGCCCTGCCTGTTTGGGATAAGATGGCAGTGTGTTAGTTGTCCCTAGATATTTATTCATTTAGAAATATATAAGTATATGTATCAGTTGTCTGGTTGTCATAGCACAGGCCCTGCCTGTTTGGGATAAGATGGCAGTGTGTTAGTTGTCCCTAGATATTTATTCATTTAGAAATATATAAGTATATGTATCAGTTGTCTGGTTGTCATAGCACTGGCTCTGCCTGTTTGGGATAAGATGGCAGTGTGTTAGTTGTCCCTAGATATTTATTCATTTAGAAATATATAAGTATATGTATCAGTTGTCTGGTTGTCATAGCACAGGCTCTGCCTGTTTGGGATAAGATGGCTGGGTATTAGTTGCCCCAAGATATCTACTATTATTACATAATAAAGATGAAATAATGAAATTAAAAAAAAAAAATTACTTGTCAAGCTCACAATGCAGTACATAAAAATAGTCAGATACAGTTACAAAAACAAAATCGAATTAGTCCGTCCGTACGGTCGGTGTTTCACATATATTTTTTTAAATTCTCAAATAAATATCAAATTACTACGCTATTATTTTTAAGTTTAGTACTAGTATGTTACAATTAAAATAAAAGAAGACAATGAACAGATGGTTAGTGCAGATATATTTACCTATAACTATAAATTAGTATTGTTTGTTTTGTATCCAATCACAAGCTTTGCTTAGTTCGGGCTAGATGGCGCTGTGTGGTTATGTATCTCGGATATTAACTATTTCCAATATGCGCAGAGAATAACATGTTTACATAGAATATGGCTTGTATGGGCAAATGACAGCTATAAATGGCAATTGAATGAAATAACTCACAGTCACTAGCTTGACTTCCATCCTTCCAGAAGATACCTTCATAGTTCACAGGATTCAGTTCTGCATTACTGCAACAATAATATAAAATGATCAATATATGATTTATTCAACACACATATATGGAAAAGAAAAGGAACAACTTAGTAATAACATCGTAAAAATATAAATAACCCCCCATAATAATACAAAACAATAATTACAAACAAGGAACTTAACTTATTCTAATGCAATAGCTGACCTTATCGCTAAAAGTTATCTCTTCCAGGGAAGCACGTTCCAGGCTGAATGGACCAGAATAGAAAATATGATCATGAAGGTAGCAGAATATTCTTTTTATGTCAAAGGGTGACAAACGAGCAAGTGGGTCACCTGATGGTAAGTTATCACCACCACCCATATACACCCGCAACACCAGAGGAGCCGGGGGTTCATTGCCGGCATTTAAATAGTCAGCAAACAAGTGTTGCTGACCCTTTTAAAGTCCTTCTACCCATCCCGATGAGCTCTGGCGACTTTCTCACACGCAAAAACACAACATTAAAGCTATTAATGTTATTATTAAGGAATGTCTTCTGTAAGATGTATATAAAATAAAATAAAAATATAATGAAGATCGTATTGGTAAAGGTCAAATACAATATATTTTTTTTACTTACAGGAGAAACACGTGAAACTAACTGAAATGTTGCTTGACTTACCTGATGTCATTATAGAGTACACAGTCCGTGCAGCACACGAGTAACTCATCTCCGCTCCCGGAGCAGACCTGTGCATACATTAGCATTAGCACTTAGACTAGTCTCATTATAGAGTACACAGTACATGCAGCACAAGAGTAACTCAACTCCGCTCCCCGAGCAGACCTGAGCATACATTAGCATTAGCACTTAGACTAGTCTCATTATAGAGCACACAGTCCGTGCAGCACACGAGTAACTCAACTCCGCTCCCCGAGCAGACCTATGCATACATTAGCATTAGCACTTAGACTAGTCTCATTATAGAGTACACAGTCCGTGCAGCACACGAGTAACTCAGCTCCGCTCCCAGAGCATACATTAGCATTAGCACTTAGACTAGTCTCATTATAGAGTACACAGTCCGTGCAGCACACGAGTAACTCAGCTCCGCTCCCGGAGCAGACCTGTGCATACATTAGCATTAGCACTTAGACTATTCTCATTATAGAGTACACAGTACATCCAGCACAAGAGTAACTCAACTCCGCTCCCCGAGCAGACCTGTGCATACATTAGCATTAGCACTTAGACTAGTCTCATTATAGAGTACACGGTCCGTGCAGCACACAAGTAACTCAGCTCCACTCCCGGAGCAGACCTGTTCATACATTAGCACTTAAAGTAGTCTCATTATAGAGTACACAGTCCGTGCAGCACACGAGTAACTCAGCTCCACTCCCGGAGCAGACGTGTGCATACATTGGCATTGTTGAGTTGAAACGTTTCCAGAATGCTGACTTATATTTTGCCCAACAAATAGGTATTGCTACACAGCTAGGTAATGTAATACTGCCGGTATTCTGGGAACATTACCAATACAGGAACCCTTTAACCTAAAGTTGTTAATAAATACAGCAGCAGAGCAGAGCAGTCGATGTCACTGTTCTGATATCACTATATATTTGTATACAGTAGGGAATATTTTTCATACGTATAAAAAATTATACTAGTTTTATTTCAAGCTTTGATTGGGTGCTAGATATATTTTAGTTATAAATACCTGCGTACAACTATCACACTGCCATCTGATGCCAAACTAGACAAAGCCTGTACTACTTACTGTCAGAGTTGTTCCAGCCGCCTAGTACGACTTTGAGATGGCTTAGCGACTGTTGTCTAATGGCTACAACTGGGACCGACAGCTCAACGTGCCCCTCGAAGCACGGAGACGCTCAGAAATTAAACGAATGGACCGCGAGCCTAGTTACTTAACCTTGCAAATCACTTACGGATTGGTGAGAAAAAGCCGATAAATGCATACATACATATTACACAAATACCCGTGACCCGCGAACTTTGTTCCGCGTTATTAATATTTTTGTCCCTGTCCGTTTGCCCCGCGTAATACTTCGGGTTATAAGTTCGGGATAAATAAAAAATATGATGATGAATCATAGCCTATGACACTCCACAATAACGTAGCTTTCTATTGGTAAATTAACTTTGAAAATCGGGTCAGTAGATCACAAACTCACAACCTCACAAACGTTACCTATTTATAATATTAGTATAGATAAATTACACCAGACACAGAATTAATTATATTCGTTCTAATCACGCAATTTTTGTCCTGGATGGGCATCAAACCCACAACATCTGGCTCACTAACCACACAAGATAAACAGGCTTCTCTTTATATAAGAACTAAATATATGCTTATAGTTTAATTTGCAAATATTTAAACTTACAGTATGGTTTTCGTCCCTCAAGGTCGACAGGCACCTCCGGGGGTGTACACAAGTGCCGTTCACTCCATTCCATATGCAATGCGATCCTAAATGGTTAAGGTACAGTTAATGAAGTACCATATTATGTCGGCTTAGTCGAATTTCGACCACGGCAGCCAGTCTCAATGGAGACCACAGCCGTCTGCGCATGACATAATGTGGGCGCAAACACAGTGGTACTTTCTATTCCATCACTCTCATGATCCGATTAGCAACACGACCGGAAAGAGGACAAGTACAGGACCACGCCTTCACGTGCTCTCCTAGGCACGGGGATATCCCAGACTTCGGGCTGATACTGAGAAATTTTCGCTACAGAAAAATCGCTAAATCGCTTTTGGGTCGGACCCGGGATTTGAACCCAATTATCTGCGGTTGAACACGCTACGGGTAAACCAACAAAGCAGTCAATACCATATATAAATTGTTTCGACTGTTTAATCAATCTAATACTTCTCCATTGCGTTTACACCGTTTGGAAGGCTTTTTTTCAAGTCACGATTCGTCGTCGCAAGAACAATAATTCTAGTTAAGAAACACATGCGGGACAGTCTTTGGGGATTGCCGACAGAAGTGAACACTATTTTTTATTTATTATACTCGTAAATGTAGTGTTTATTTGATCCTAGTAGCGAGTTCCCACCTTTGGGCGGTAAATACTCATAGTAATTGCTTCTAATTTATAATATATAAATTTATTCTCTAAATTTTAAAAATAGAACTACATTCGGTCAGGTAGAGGGCTGTAAAAAATCTCACATCATTCAGAAAACAATGCTGCGGTCATATGAGTCTATAAACGGCCAGTGTTAAATTAAAAAAATGGTTTTCGTCTTACGAATATTCCATTAGATCACGAGTCCTGACTCGAGTTTAATATTAAAATATCTAGCTTAGCTTATTATATTTTTAAAATTCTGTGTTCATACACATGTTTAAGCAATTAAAATGTCTTATCTTATCTTATTATTTACCCATCCTAAAAAATGCACAACGCGGCTAAAGAAGTAAAAGTACACTATTTACCTGTTTTCATATCTGATTCCGATGTAACATTTATAACATTAGACGGATAGCATGAAGTTATGGTATGCTGCAGTTGCGATATTGAAGATTGCATTTCTTCTTTCAGTTGGTCAGTTAGCTTAATTGGAGAAAGTCTTTGAATTTCTTCTTTCATTGCAACGCTTGAGTTGTTCAATGTAATTATACTCTGCTCCAATTCTAGCATCGATGATTTTGTTTCCTTTTTCAGTTTATTTATTGATAATTTTGTGGCTTCCTTCAATTGGTCTATGGACGACTTCGATTGAACTATAGAATACTTTATTGGTAACAATTTTTGTTCTAAGACGTCTGATATTATGTTTGTCAACTCTTTTCGTATTTCTATTACTTCGATTCTTAGGCGTTTTATTTCGTCTATTATATCAGTGGATTCTGGCTGAGCTGTGGATGGAAGTAAAAACTCTACTTATTTATTTATCGACGCTAGGTAAATAGAGTACACTTTATTGCACCAAAAAACACAATATATTATCTTAATATAAGCAAATACAGATACAATCGAAGCGATATCTTCCAGAAAACCGTAGGGCTGAAAAAGGCGGTAGTTGTAAGTGTACTATCGTGTGTATAAAATTTTAAACGTTATGTACTTATGTACAATATTCACACCCAAACAACTATCTGTAAGTGACCGTCTGGTATTCAGTGATTGGGCAACTCCAGGCGTCTATAAAAATCGGAATCGGTTGTATGAAGAAAGATCCCATAATCATAATACAGCTTTTCAAGAATATGTGAAACAATATGCCAAAACATTTAGACGAGCCTATTTTGCTGCTAAATCTTTGCACATAAAAAATATATTTAAATCTTCTACGAATATAATCAAAACTACTTGGAAGATAATTAATGCTGAGACAGGTAAAACATAAAAACGTAGTTGTGATTTGGAGATTGCGACTGAGTTTGAAAAATATTTTTCGATATTCCAGTCATAATTACTAACACTCTTTCATGTTCTTCTACATCTCCTGAGCAGATACTCAAGCATAGCGTAGACAAAGGTAGTTAGTTTGAATTTTCGGTGGTTAGCCCTAAAGATATTTTAAATGCTTTCAAGAGTATTAATATGAAAAACACAAAGAATCTGTAGGGTCTATCTGTTAAGACTGTTTCGTCAATCCAAATCCAAACTAATATTATAAATGCGAAAGTTACTCTGTCTGTCTGTCTGTCTTTCTGTCTGTCTGTCTGTCTGTCTTTGCTTCACGCCTTAACTACTGAACCAATTTGTGTGAAATTTGGTACAGACATAGTTTGGAACTTGAGAAAGGACATAGGATAGCTTTTATTACAAAAAATAAAATAATCAATGAAAGTTATTCCGGACATACAGCGCCATCTATTGGTCAAGAGTCGGCATCGATGACTTACACGCGGGCAATAGTCATAATCTAACCATTTTCTACCAAAATGTTCGGGGTCTACGTTCCAAAACTTCGACTTTTTTGAGGAATGTATTCGGTAGTGCATATGATCTTATTGTTATAACGGAAACATGGTTAACTAATAGTGTGAGTGACTCGGAGCTTTTTGATAATAGGTACGTAGTATGGAGGCGTGACCGTGACTACGAACTCACGGATCAGATCCGCGGTGGTGGAGTTTTAATTGCGATACGAAGGGAGATCTATGCTAATTTACAACCATATTACCATTCAACAGCTGAAGACTTGTGGTTAGTACTCCCGAATAACAATGTTTTAAATAAAACTCGATCCCAATTGTTTGTTTGTGTATTATATTTATGTAAGCAAAATATGGTCCTCACCTTCACTAATCAACTAAATAATTACCTATTAAAATTAGACGAGATCGTAACAAACCACCCTGACGACCGGTTTCTCCTACTAGGTGACTTTTATTTAAGTGGTATTACATGGAAACCTAACAGTTATGAAAATTCGCTAACGGCGTCTAACGTATGCAGTGTCGATGAGTACTCGTTAATCGATGCGTTATATACCCACAATTTAAATCAGTAGAATTACGTAGTCAATGCATATGGCAGAATATTAGATTTGGTATTGTCTAATGACGCGATAACTGTTTCTGAATGTACAGATCCTTTAGTACCAATGGATCCCCATCACAAAGCCCTAAATATAAGTATTAGTTCACACACCTTGCCGGACCTAAAACCTGCTGCACGAACTAAGCTCTTATTTCATAAAGGCGACTATACTGCAATTAATAATGATATTATCGGCATAGACTGGCATCTAGAATTCCAAAACAAAAGCGTTAATGTGTCCGTGGAACATTTTTATTCGTATATGAGACTACTGATAGATAAATATATTCCAAAAGTAAAATCAAATAATAATAATAAGTTTCCCGTATGGTATACTGTACCGTTAAAAAAATGTATAAAGGAAAAATATAAATTTCTTCGTAAATTCAAAATATATGGTAATAGATCAGACTACGAAGCTTTCAAATTATTGAGAGATAGATGTAGATCTATAGAAACCAATTGTTACAATAGTTACATTGCGTCAGTAGAAAACTCTATTAAAACAAATCCCAAATTTTTCTGGTCATACGTCAAAGCACGACGCAAATGTTCATATATTCCCGGCACCATCACTTATGGCCAAGCAGTTGCTACCAGTGGCGAAGATATTTGTAACTCTTTCTCAGAATATTTCTTTTCTAATTTTCTACACTCTCCCCTAAATATACCTACAGTACATAGTGTACCGTGCAATGATTTTGACTCAGTGTCGCATATCTGCAAGGTGCACATTGACATAAAAGAATTAATAAATATATTAAAAACCCTAGATGAATTGAAATCAGCTGGACCAGATCAATTACCCCCACTTTTTCTTATTAAATGTGCGGATACCATTTCAACACCTATCAGTTTGCTATTTGAAAAATCACTTGCAGAATGTATTGTACCGTCATTATGGAAAAAAGCATATATAACTCCAATACACAAGAAAGGCTCGCGTACAGACGTCGTAAATTACAGGCCGATATCTAAGTTATGTATTTTAGCCAAAGTATTCGAGAAAATTATATATGTTCAACTTTACGCTTCCCTGAATAATGATTTTAACAGCACACAACATGGTTTTTTAAGAAAACGTTCGACTACATCTAATCTTCTTGTATTAAATGATTTTATAACAGAGGCTATGAGTAAAGGCAAGCAAGTGGATGTAATTTACACTGATTACAGTAAATGTTTCGACAGAATTTCACATAAACTGCTAATTAAGAAACTTGAACTCATTGGCATAAGAGGCAACCTGTTGAGATGGTTGACATCTTACATTTCCAACCGATCGCAAGCAGTCGTAATAAATAATTATGTGTCTAGCTGGGTAAACATCCCTAGCGGAGTCCCACAAGGCTCTCTACTGGGTCCATTATTGTTTTTAATTTTTGATAACGACATCGACAAATGCTTCGACCACTCACACTTACTATGCTTTGCTGACGACATGAAAATTTTTACCGCGGTAGAAACACAGGCAGATGTTGTTAATCTACAATCTGATCTAACCCGATTGACGGAATACTGCAGGTTAAATGAGTTGGAGTTAAATCCCTCAAAATGTTCGGTATCTACCTATTGCAGAAAAACAAACATTATCGCTTCTGAATATTACCTTAATGGCTACAAGCTTTCGAAACTGCCCACTGTACGTGACCTAGGCGTTATTCACGATTCGAAGTTACTCTTCCAGGAACATATCAATCACATAATTAAAAAAGCATCGCAAGCCTTAGGGTTTGTGATGCGAATGTCATCCAGTTTTAAAGATGCCAAGACATTTAAAATATTGTACTGCACTTTCGTACGCAGCATATTAGAATATGGCTGTCAAGTTTGGAATCCACGTTACGGCAAATATATATCCCGAATCGAAAATATTCAAAAAAAGTTTATCAAATATCTTTGTTTTCGCTTAAAATACAAATTTAAATCAGATGATTACATTCAGCTATGTGCCAAATTTCACTTTCTTCCCCTCAGTATGCGTCACGAAATTAGTGACATCACGTATCTGATGAACATACTATCCAGTTCAATTGATTGTCCTTATCTCTTTTCAAATATCCACTTCAACGTTCCCACGAAAGTAGTAAGACACCATACTCCAATCCATCTTCCATTAGTATCTACTAACTATCGCCAAAATGCTTTCCTGTGGCGGGCGAGTAATTCGTTAAACGTAAATACTAAGAAATTTGATTTTGATATTTTTAATTCGAATCCAGAATCAGTGAGACGGCAGCTCAGTCAAGACTTTTTCTCGAAATTTAGTGTTCAATAATCATTTGTTTGATCCGTATACGACACACATCTAACTTGTATCCGAATTCATATTCGTGGAGACCTATAAATGGCTAACTGTTGTGTATTTTATTTATTTATTTAAACTTTAGTACAGCGAAAATGTACATAGGCGGACTTAATGCCAAAGGCATTCTCGACCAGTCAACCTTAGGGTAGTGCAGAGAGATCGTGGCAGGTGCATTTGGGTTATATAAAATGTATTTTTACTTATTATACGTATAATTAAACTAATAATAATTACGAACACTATATATAATATATATAATAGATACTATACAATAAATACTATATGATTTTAATCTAATGAATACTATACTATAACATACTATACAATAATAAATATAACTATTGACGAGACATTTCTGTGTGAAGTTTCTTAGAAATATACTCACGAACTTTCATTTTAAACGTGAAGCGAGTCTTAACCATCCTGATTCCTACAGGAAGCTCATTCCAAAGAAGTATAGATTGGACAAAGAAAGAGCGGTGAATGAAGTCAGAGCTATGAGGTGGACATCGTAAAAGACGATTATGACTAGAGCGGAGAGTCTTACTATGATTATCAGAAAGGATTTGAAAGTGAGGCGTTAAATAAGAAGGAACAGTAGGAGATTCCAGTATGGAGAAAAGTGTGGTGAGCGCCCTCAAATTTCTTCGCTGGCGAATGGGCAACCAGTTTAACTGGGTACGGTAAGCAGATACATGATCATACTTACGTAGATTGAAAACGAATCGAATGCAGTTATTCAGAAGTCGGACAAGTTTGTTAAGAAGATCTGCATTCAGGTCAAAGTAGCACACATCACCATAGTCGATAATGGGAAATATTAGAGTCTGCACAAGCATTACTTTTGTTCTGGATGGAAGGAAATTTCTAAGCCTATAAAATGACCGTAGAATCCAGGTAATTCTCTTGCTGATCCCAGAAATGTGACTTTGCCAGTTTAGGTTGTTGTCAATTACCAGTCCGAGATTTTTGACTTTTTGGCTCATTGGGATAGGAGAGTTGTCAAAGATAATAGGCGGCAAACTGCCAACATCTACCTTGCACATCATCCTTGAGCTACCCACTATGATTGCTTGGCACTTCGATGGGTTGACAGTTAAGCCAAACTTATATGACGAGGTTTTTAAAAATTCTAAGTCATTATTTATCTTATTAATCGCCTCTGGCAAACTATCGACACTCGCTTGGGCATACAGTTGCAGGTCACCAGCGTAAAGATGATACGCACTCTGAAGATCATTAGTTAAAAGGTTTATAAATACTGAAAACAAGAGAGGTGAGAGAATACCGCCTTGAGGGACACCAGTTTCTAAGTTACACCAATTTGATGACGCTTCGCCATGGCGAACTGATTGCTGGCGCTCTCGAAGATAAGAGGAAAACCACTCCAGCGCTTCATCAGAGATCATAAGATGGGAGAGGATGGTGTATACCTAATCTATTAAGTTATTGTAAGCTGTTGGTCTTCCTAATAATGTTAAATAAATAAATAATCAATTAAGTACTGAAAATTCATCGGAAAATTATAAATAAATAGTAAAAACGTATGAAAATATAATATAATACAACTTTTAGTACAAAGAAAATGCTCTAACGGAGTATAGATAATTCTATTAGTACTATATGTCGAGTTGGTGATCGCGCAATGGTGTCGATCGTTACACGAGTTCGGTTCATGTTATTGTTTTAATTCATCGGAAAAAAGTAAATAAATAGTAAAAAGATGTGAAAAAAATAATATCAATATAATAAAACTTTTAGTACAAAGAAAATGCCCGAACGGAGTATAAATAAATAATCCGACTTGTCAATGCCTGTTTAAAAGCATCTGTGCTATGGACACATCTGAAAAAGGTTTCATGGTCGACAAATATGCGAGTATTTCTCCATAATGATTGTCAAGCCGAGCAGTATGCTGCTGCTCTTCTGAAGATCGGCGAGGATCGTATGCCTACCGACTCCGAGAGTATGACCACGCTGAGCAGCGCATTATGCCAAATTTTGGATAGCACATACAATTTAAAAAATAGTGTCTAACCGGATTTACGCGCTAATATCGAAAATCGGGAATGGTTATGCGAAAGGGCGATATTGGCGCCAACAAATGAAATAGTAGGCCGGATAAATGACCAAATTATGTCTGACGTAGAGGGAGATGTCATCGAGTATCTATCAGTAGATAACAAGTGACATCTTACACAACAGAGTTTCTCAACTCCTTAGAGTTATCAGGAGTGCCTTCTCACAAGTTGAGGCTGAAAGTTGGAGTTCCTGTGATGCTTATGAGAAACCTAGATCCACCAAGGCTATGTAACGGCACACGGTTACAAGTAACCTATTTAGGACGGAATGTCATAAAAGCCGTTATTATGACTGGAATGGCAAAAGATGAAACGGTAATTATTCCCCGCATTCCCATCATTCCAACTGATTTGCCATTCCAGTTCAAAAGAGTTCAGTTTCCGCTGGAAACTGCGTTTGCAATGACCATAAATAAAGCCCAAGGACAAACGCTTAAAATTGCGGGGGTACATCTTGAAAAACACTCGTTTCTCCTATGGACTCTACGTTGCGTGCTGAAGAGTGTCAAAACCACAAGACTTTTATATTTTTGCAAAGGATGGCAAAACTAAAAACGTGGTATACAGAAATGTCTTGGTGTAAGAAACTTTAATAATCTTTAAAGGCTAAAATAATAGAAAATTTGTCAAGGGAGAAACAGTATTTTTTTCTGAAATGGCAAATCAAAATAATATATTGAAATTAAGGGAAATATAACATTTTCGCCTTTTTCGATCGGCAATAACGGCTTTAATGCCCTAAGTGAGTATACATATCTTCAATTCAAACGCAGAGCTCATTATGTTGATTTTTGAAGAGTTCCTTGGAATAACTTCCACATTTCATTTTTGAAGAGATCCTGCGAGGTCGGGAACTATGTGGGTAAAACCAAAAATCTGCCGGAAGTCACTATTCCACGCGAACGAAGTCGCGGGCAAAAGCTAGTTATTACTAAAATCGCCCCACAGCAATTGAACACAGTAGCTAATACTGTGTTCAATTGCTGTATTGCATCAGGTATATTTCCTGACTTGATGAAGTATAGTAAAATCATTCCTTTGTTTAAAGCTGGTGATACTGCAGACCCTTAAAATTTTTTACCTGTTTCCGTGCTGCCCACTCTTAGTAAAATATTTGAAAAGCTTATGCTTAGCCAGCTGCTCAGACACTTTAATATACATAATTTACTACACCGGAAACAGTTTGGATTCACAAAGGGTTGTTCAATCATAGATGCAGGGGTCAACTTATTAAAAAGTATATTCGCGGCTTGGGAAGACCCGCAAGATGCATTAGGTATCTTGTGCAATTTGTCCAAAGCGTTAGATTGCGTTCATCATGATACTCTGGTCAGAAAATTACACCACTACGGTATTAGGAACAAGGCTCTCGAACTTCTTACTTGTGCAATAGAATTCAGAAGGTCGAAATAAAGGGTAAAATATCTCCGGGATCTCCAGGGGTAATGGGCGTCCCACAGGGGTCAATTCTTGGCCCATTTTTGTTTTTAATTTATAAAAATGACTTACCTTACTATGTAAGGGATAAGCATGAGATTGTGTTGTTTGCAGATGATATTTCCCTGACGTTCAAAATATACCAACAATTAAGCAATTTTGGCGATGTTAATAGGCAATCTCTAAAGTTGTTCATTACTTTAATGCCAATAATCTTGTGCTTGATGATAAGAAAATTAAAGTCATAAAATTCACTATACCGAATGTGAAACAGGCGACAACAAATGTACAACTTAATGGAGCTAGGTTGGATCCTGTTGAATCAACCGTGTTCTTGGGTATTATTATTGACTCAAAGCTATAATATAATGGAGCCCACAAATAGAAAAGTTTCCGGCAAATTAAGTTCTGTGTATATGCAGTGAAGAGTATTAGATGGTTAACTAATGTTGACTCAGCTAGAATGGTTTATTTCAGTTATTTTCATAGTGTAATGTCCTATGGAATTCTTCTCTGGGGTAGCTCTGCTGTCATTAACACCATATTTATATTGCAAAAAAGAGCTGTAAGACCTATCTATAATCTTGGCACGAGTGTCTCTAAGAGGTTAACATTCTAACTGCGATGGTACTCTCAGTATATATATATATATATATATATATATATTTATATATATATATATATATATATATATATATATATATATATATATATATATATATGTATATATATATGAAAACTTACTAAATGTGCATAAAAATATCGATTTCTTCTATAAAAGGAGCGATACACATAATGTAAATACTAGATACAAGAATAATCTCATATTGGGGCAATGTATAAAATTCTATAACAAACTTCCCAATGATATTAGAGACTAGTCTACGAATAAGTTTACAAGAATTATTAAAGCCAAATTGTATAGCAGGGCATAGTACAAAATTTCTGATTATTTAAGAGATGAAAGTGCTTGGGATTGAGCTGTTCTGAGTCAACACACATGATTGTAATTAATCTTAAGTATATTTTATTTTAAAAAAGGATTCCTACTCAGTTTTTAGCTGCCGTCATGCACTGCACGGTAGGGTAAAAAAGAATTCCACATAAATTTAAAAATTTTACGGAATAAAGATAAATTTTTGACTTTGACAAGTTACATAAATATACACTTATAGTTGATTAAATACGAATATATATCATACAAACATAATATTATACATCTTTTTAATAACGAAGTTATGCAGAAAGAGGTTACGAAAAGAAATTAAGAGTAAAGAAGAGAAGTGATAAAGATATTTAAAACGATAACAAGTTGTTTTTAAAGAAACTTTGAAAGAAGTTTGTGAAAAAAGAGTTTGTAAAAGTTTTACCCTCAAGGTTGTAAAATAACAATAGGGAATTGGGAATCAATGGCAAAATGTAAGGTTTATGTGAATGTTTTATAAGTTTGCGACAACAGCCAAAGTATTAGAAATATTCTGATTTAACGTTTACGGAGTCATTATAAAATGTGCAGACGAAGTGGCGGGCACAGCTGGTCACACTAATATTATAAAGGCGAAAGTTATTGAGTGTGTGACAGTGTGAGTGTGTATGTTTGTAACTTCTACACGTGTAAAAGGCTGGAGCGATTTCAATATTTTTTTAATTAATATAATATAAATAGAAATTAACACATAAATATTTAAAAAAATTAACTATTATATAAATGACGGGGAATAATAATATATATCCGGGACATATAAAAACGCCCAAAATAATTAAATAAATTAACGGATTTTATTCCCGTGGACTTTAAAGAAGCACTTGTAAATAATCAGAACATGTATTACAAATTAAACTGCACGTGTGGCGCAGCGGCTAAGACAGTCGCCTGGCCGCTTCGTGTCGCGGGTTCGAGTCCCGCGCCGGACAATTATTTGTGTGACCTATAAATAGTTGTTCTGAGTCAGGATGTAATTCGTGTCCGTCTGTTATATGTTTGTATTCCCTAATGCGGGCGTTGTCCTTTTATAGAAAAAAAAAACATATTAACTATAGTAATTATAGGTAAAAATAAATTTTTAGATCGTGAGTAATATTTGTTTATACGGAATTATTATTTATGATATTCATAGTCATATTTGTTTTTTAGGGTTCCGTAGCCAAATAGCAAAAAACGGAACCCTTATAGATTCGTCATGTCTGTCTGTCTGTCTGTCCGTCCGTATGTCACAGCCACTTTTTTCCGATTCTATAAAAGCTGTACTGTTGAAACTTGGTAATTAGATGTATTCTGTGAACCGCATTAAGATTTTTACATATAAATAGAAAAAGAATAATAATTTAAGGGGGTCGCCATACATGGAACTGAAACTCAAAAAAATGTTTTCATCGTACTCATACATGTGGGATGTCTATGGATAGGTCTTTAAAAATGATATTGAGGTTTCTCATATAATTTTTTTCTAAAATAAATACTTTGCGCGAGAGACACTTCCAAAGTGGTAAAATGAGTGACCCCCCCTGTAACTTCTAAAATAAGAGAATGATAAAACTAAAAAAATATATGATGTACATTACCATGGAAACTAACAACGAAAATTGGTTTGAACGAGATCTAGCAAGTAGTTTTTTTTTAATACGTCATAAACCGCAATTTGCTTTCATTTAATCAACTGAAATACTTGCTGCCACGGAACCCTTCATGTGCGAGTCCGACTTGCACTTGGCCGGTTTTTTATTTTTTATATAAAATAGGATGTCAAACGAGCAAGCGGGTCACCTGATGTTAAGTGATCACCGCCGCCCATGGACACTCGCAGCACCAGAGGAGTCGCAAGTGCGTTGCCGGACTTTAAGAAAAGAATAGGCTCGCTTCTTGAAGGTTCCCATGTCATACCGGATCGGAAATACCTCTGCAGCTAATTGATTCTACAGAGCACTACCGTGCGCGGTAAAATGTATCTTGTGAAACACATGGTGGTAGATGACCATTCATCCAGGTGATAAGGATGAAATTTCCACTTTTGGCTAGCGGTATGTGGCGGAATGTGGCGACAGGTATAAGCTCGAACAATTCCTCTGAGCACTCCCTGTGATAAATGGGGTACAGTAAGTTAGTAGTTTTAATAATATAATAATATGGGGACAATGTCACACAGATCATCCTAGCCCCAAACTAAACAAAGCTTGTACTATGGGTACCAGGCGACGATATACATACTTATATAGATAGATAAATACTTATATAGTACATAGAAAACATCCATGACTCAGAAACAAATATTCGTGTTCATCACACAAATATTTGCACTTACCGGGATTCGAACCCAGGACCACCAGCTTCGTAGGTAGGAGCACTACCAACTAGGCTACGGTGACCGTCAAACGGCTTATTCCTTATATTTATCGTCAAAATAAAGTAATTTAAACTAAGGAAAGATTTTACTACGTGTACTTGACAATGTTGTAACAAGTCACAAGTTGTGACTTAGTTCTGCATGTAACGCTATTAGATGTTCAAGAGAAGAACTCACTCTGCCTCAACTTAAAATAATATATTTTTTTCTGGTTGAGTTGAAGCTGAGGTAAGGCATTAAATTATTGTGTAATAGTTATAATTACAATTATCAGTACTTGTTATCTAAAAAAAGAGCTATAAAGACGATGCTTCGAATAAAACAGACTGAGTCATGCAGAGACCATTTTATTAAATTAGATATTTTGTCAGCACCATGTCTATATATTCTTGTGTTATTGACTAGTTTTGTTAAAAAAATGCACAAATACGAGACTGATGAGGAACGACAGCTGAGAGAGAGTACTCGTAGGAAGAACTTAGCTTCTACAATTCAATGTAGTTCAGCATAGTCCCAGAGTACAATCTGTCATCTTATATAACAAGCTGCCAATAGAATTTAAAATTATACACAGAGTTAACATATTTAAAAACAAATTGAAGACATTTTTATTGAAGAAAGCCTATTGTATTATTAATGAGTTCATAAATGACAAACGACAAATGTAATAACGTTAATTATGTTAAACAGCTTGCTTGCAACCAATATCTGGAGTAGTTTATTATCCGGATCTTGTAGCAACAAGGAACAACTTCCGTGCGTTTAAGTTCTTTTGCCATACCTACTATTGGAATCAAATATATGCTCACTTAGGACCCTTAAATTGATCCTCGGTGCTTTTGCAGCTGGCTTCTCTAGTTGCAAATCTCTCATTTTATGAGGCTATAGCCTCTTTACATCATTCTGTCTCCCGCTTTGCTCTGGAGGGAAGTGGAACTATTAATTTTCTCTTTCTGATTAAATTCTTTGCGAGATCCAAGACAGTTAAAGTGGTACCCCGGGACATGCCTCACCGCTCAGTGTCATTTCATTGTGTGCCACTGTTGATCCTGGCTTATAGGAGCTGCAGTGGTGGGTAAGAGAGAGGGACTAGTCCCGATTAAATGTAATAACGTATTCTTGACCCTTATGTATGCAAGTTTTTGTTAGTTTTATTTTGTATTTTAGATATGTATTGTACACGATACAATGTAAATTGTTAAGAAATAAATAAGTTATGACTTAAGTGTTTAGTGGCCCTGACAGCTGAGCCAGAGGTCATCAGTTCGATCCCCATCCAGGATAAAACTTTGTGAGATAAGCGCAATTACTAGATCTGTCTGCGTGTAATTTATCTTTAACACATATATATTAAGTACATCAAATATAATACATACATATACAACTAAGCAATGACTATCATAAATTAAATTATAATTACGTATGATCTGCCCTGCTGTGTGGTGACGGCGACAAATATCAGAATCAGAATATCATCACCTCATCTCATCCCGTGGGGGGCGTAGAAGTCGACCCGAGGGAATAACTACTAGAGGACGGGAAGCAGCTTCCTTCTGAGTACTAGGACCATCATACTGCGATCGCCAACCCGCCTGCCAAGCGTGGCGATTATGGCATATCCCGTCAAGATGATTCTTGAGGGAGGCTTGTCCAGCAGTGGACTTATTTAAGCTGTAATGATGATGATGATACGTATGATCAAGTATAAGTCACGATTTAATAATACCTACATCTGTACCTAGAATTAATATAATAATATATGTAATTAGTAATACTATAATTATTATTCATGTGCTAACTATTTACAAGCGCCTTTTAAAAGTACAATATATATGTAGTGAATATAACCGTTTTTAGGGTTCCGTAGCCAAATGGCAAACAACGGAACCCTTATAGATTCGTAATGTCTGTCTGCCTGTCTGTCCGTCCGTATGCGACAGCCACTTTTTTCCGAAACTATTAGAGCTGTACTGTTGAAACTTGGTAGGTAGATGTATTCGGTGAACCGCATTAAGATTTTTAAACAAAAATAGAAAAAGAACAATAAATTTGGGGGGTCCCCATATATAGAACTGAAAATCATTGTTTTTTCATCTTACCCATACATGTGCGGTATCTATAATAATAATATCTGGGGACAATGTCACACAGATCATCCTAGCCCCAAACTAAGCAAAGCTTGTACTATGGGTACCAGGCGACGATATACATACTTATATAGATAGATAAATACATATATACATAGAAAACATCCATGACTCAGAAACAAATATTCGTGCTCATCACACAAATATTTGCACTTACCGGGATTCGAACCCAGGACCACCAGCTTCGTAGGCAGGAGCACTACCAACTAGGCTATGGTGACCGTCATGATCTATGGATAGGTCTTCAAAAATGATATTGAGGTTCCTAACATAAGAGAATGATAAAACTAAAAAAAATATATGTTATATATTACCATGCAAACTAACAACGAAAATTGGTTTGAACGATATCTAGCAAGTAGTTTTTTTTAATACATCATAAATCGTAAACCGCAATTTGCTTTCATTTAATCAACTGAAATACTTGCTGCAACGGAACCCTTCATGGGCGAGCCCGACTCGCACTTGCCCGGTTTTTTATATAATTTATTACTTACTGTGCCCCGCGGTTTTACCCGGGTTAAAATTTTACAAATTATGGCTTATGTGTTAATCCAGACAGTCAGCTAACTCCATACCAAATATTATTAAAATAGCTCCCAGCCGTTTAGACTTGAAGAAGTAACAAACATACACACTTACAAACTTTCGGCTTTATAATATTAGTGTGATAGATAAATTACACTCAGACACAGATCAATACAAGATGAACGGACCTTTTAATACATTTTACAATTAAACATTGATTATAAAGGATGGTTAAAAATTCATTTTGTAAAATGGCGGGAACGGTGCAACCAAACATGAAAAGAAAAGAAATAATTACAAAAGGCATACTAAAACTAAAAAAAATATTTAAGGGGGGCTCCCATACAAAAAAACATGACATTTTCCGTTACTATAGATAGAAGAGAAACCATCATGCGCGAGTACGACTCGCACTTGGCCGATTTTATAATGAGATAGGCCACATTTTAGGTGATCTTTTAAATAATAAAACTTAGGGTCTACACAGAGAGGTAGAAGTACCACCCTTCTTGGTACACTTGACATACCATCCTCCTGGACACACTCCACGGTAGATAGCCCGCACAGAAGGAAGGACAAAACTATCAAATACACGTTATACATGTTGATAGCCCGACGCGTGTTGTACTACTGGAAACTGTCCCCAAGAGGCGATATCTCCTGACAATTATACAACATATATAGTTGTAACGTAATGTAACAAAATTAGATGTTGTGACCAAAAAGTTATTTAAGAATAATAACAATATTGTCCCAATAGTTGTCTCGGTAAACGGTCTCATAGCAAAGAGCCTCGACCAACATTTTAAGAGGCTCTCGCTGGATCACTGGGTCATGGGCCGGATACAGAAGGCGGCAATTATGGGAACGGCACGCATCGTGAGGAGGTACCTCACTGTCGCCCTGACCACCTCACCAGCGGCCTAGGGCGTATAACCCCGCCGCAGAAGGAGCTCTGTTTTTTACGTATTTATTTGTAAATTACTGTTTTATGTATCAACTAGCTGTGCCCCGCGGTTTTACCCGCGTTAAACTTTATAAATTGTCACAGCTCCTCCCGTGTAGGTGATAGCATGATAATATGTAGCCTATATGTTGACCCAACCTCTTAGTAATATTCATGCAAAATTTGAAGTAAATCCATGCAGTACTTTTCGAGTTTACCCCGGACATACATACAGACAAACAAACAAAAATTCGATTGCAGATCACGCCCCAAGTATCCTTTTAAAAAAAATTCAATGAACAGTTTTGGCTTTCCTACGATTTTATTATATGTATAGATTTTATAAAATTGAAATAGCACTCAGATATGGCAGTTAGGCATTTTATTAGAAGCTAGCTCAAAAATAGATCATAACGTTTACTTCTTTAATTTTTTTTAAATCCAAACCATTTATTTATTAGACGCACGTTGAGATGGAAAATTGAATATTTAGCAGTTATTTGTGTTACAATATATAGATAACGGATCCATCTAAACAGTTATATGAACGTATTGACCTTTTATTCATAAAAAAGTATTGTGACGCAAATAAACGTGCGTAGAAATGATAAATAGTTTCAAGGTTATGAACGAGATACCTCATTGGCTTAGCGTGTGCTATGTTTCTAGACAAGTGCGTGCTGGATGCGGGCAGCGCAGGACCGGCTATTGTGGAGATCCTTGGGGGAGGCCTTTGTCCAGCAGTGGACGTCTTTCGGCTGATATGATGATGTTTCTAGATTTCGGGATTTGACCCCAGGACCTCATTCACTGCGGGTGAAGACACTACCGCTAGACCAAAAAATTATTTACGGAAAAATCCCTAACGCTTTTTGGCCTGAACCGGGATTTGAACCCAGGGCCTATCTACGAACACGCTACTGCTTGACTATCGAGATTATTTTTAACCTGCCCCTTTATCGCACCAATTGCAGTGAGCCCTCACCGTTGTACCGTATGTGTTCTGCCTATAATACCTTTAGTAATGAAGTTGCTATTCTTGGTTGCTCTGCTCGTTCTTAGAAACTTACTACCCTACCGTGGTACTTTGTACCCTACCGTGTAGTGTATGACTTGACAGCTATGAGAAACACTGCCAGAAAACTCAGTAGGAATCCTTGTTTAAAATAAGATTTACTTAAAACTAATTAATTACATATTGTTTATGTGTGTTGACTTAGAATAACTTAATCCCAAGCACTTTTGTCACTTAAATAAACAGAAATTTTCTTCTATATACTTCTATATTTCTCCTATATACTCGTACATGCTACACAATTTGGCTTTAATAATTATTTTAAAAACTTCATCATAATCATCATCACCCGAAAGACGCCCACTGCTGCACAAAGCCCTCTCCAAGGATCTCCACGATTGCCGGTCTTGCGCTATCCGCATCTAGCCACTTCCAACGACTCTCACAAGATCATCGGTCCATCTTGTAGGGGGCCAACCTACGTTGCGTTTTCCGGTTCGTGATCGCCATCCGAGGAACGTTCTGCACCAACGGCTGTCAGCTCTACGAGCTATGTGCCCCACTGCCACTTCAGCTTAGCAATTCCTTGGGCTATGTCGGTTACTTTGATCTCAGCATCTCTGATTCGATCCCGCAGGGAAACTCCGAGCATAGCCCTTTTATACTTATTCGTAGATGATTCTCTAATATCATTGGGGAGTTGGAAATAGTTTCTATTGCAATTATGCAATAATATTATGTGTGTGTGTGATTATGTAATTGAATAGTTTGTAATAATTAGCCTATGTTTGTATTGTACGCCTATACCTTGTTTATACATAATGTTGTGTTCACTTCGAGTACACTTATGTTAAAACACTAATGTTCAGTTTTATCGACAAATTCTATGAGATTAATGAGTATTTTCTCCAGTTTAGTGAACCGTAAATTAAAAACCAGCCAAGTGCGAGTCAAACTCGCACATGAAGGGTTCCGTAGCAGCAAGTATTTCAGTTGGTTAAATGAAAGCACATTGCGGTTTATGTCGTATTAAAAAAAAAAACTACTTGCCAGATCTCGTTCAAACCAATTTTCGTTGTTAGTTTTTATGGTAATGTACATCATATATTGTTTTCACATTCTTTTATTTTAGATGTTAGAGGGGGGGGGGGGGGGACACTCATTTTACCACTTTGGAAGTGTCTCTCGTGCAAACTATTCAGTTTAGAAAGAAATGATATTAGGAACCTCAATATAATTTTTAAAGACCTATCCATAGACACTCCACACTATGGGCACAATGAAAGAAAAAAAAAATTTTGAGTTTCAGTTCTATGTATGGCGACCCTCCAAAATAATTGTTCTTTTTCTATTTTTCTCCCTAATCTTAATGCGGTTCACAGAATACATCTACTTACCAAGTTTCAGTAGTACAACTCTTATAGTTTCGGAAAAAAGTAGCTGTGACATACGGACGGACAGACAGACAGACAGACAGACAAACAGACATGACGAATCTATAAGGGTTCCGTTTTTTGCCATTTGGCTACGGAACCCTAAAAAGGAATGATTTTCCATCGGTGTGATTAGATTTGCGCTTTGCATTGCGAATAATGCTATAAAACAAAAAAAATGCAGATAACGAAGAAGTTCTGGGTCCGAATATAAATATGTTCGAGTGTGGTTTTACTATCATGTATTGTCATTGTATTTAAATCCTAGATTAGACCAAAAAATGATTTAGTAATTTTTAATTTTTCTTTAAAGACCTTTCTCAAAGTCTGGGAGTTGGTGGTATTACATATCCGTGTCTCAGAGAGCACGCAAAGCCGGCGACGCTCAGAAATTAACCACTTTGGCGGTCACCCCTCTATGGACTGACCGCGAACCTGGTTGCTTAACCTCGCCGATCGCTTACGGACCGGTGAGAGCATCTAGCTTGCTATCTACATACTTATATCGATAATTACACCCAGACTCAGGACAAACCGACATGTTCACGCACACAAATATCTGTGATGATGAATACGTTACACATAGAAAAAATAATTAAGTTGAGATAGTCCTTTGACTGTGTGTTCTATAGTACAGAAAATTGTTTAACAATTGCGATAAATATCTCCATATTCGCTACCAAGCAGCCGTGCGTGCGACAAAGGACACTGGACAGCTCTGGCGCAGGATGTGCAAAGGGCGTGCGGGGAAGGCGGGAGGGGCTTAGCTTAGCTCGTGTAGCTGCGCATCGGCATACACAACTTAGTTTCGCATATTTTAGTCAGCTCACATAACTTAGTTCGCATCTATGCGAGCTAAGCTTAACTAACTTAGCTTAGTTCTTAGTCTGCAACCCTTATTAGTAATTCGTTACGACAATGAAAATAAAATTGTTTTATAAATATTTTTTATTGTATTAGTGACAAGGGATGCTTTTTTTTTTAATTAACGTCCCGTGTAAGCTTCAGGAGTCATGTCACGTCATTTGAGTCGATATGAACTGTTACTTGCAACTGTTGTTAGCACTTTCCGGTTTGGTTTGAAACTATAGGGATAATGTACATGAAGTCTTAAAAATAATAAAATTGGTCCAGGTATTAAAGCAGTCTGAGGGGTTTAACAAGACCTGACTACAAGGATTTTCTGAAGGGATTTCCAAATGGCAGAAGTATCATATCGTGTATTTCATCTGTTATCGTTGTTATCGGTATGTCCGGATGAATGAACTTGTTTCTTTTTCTTGGATAAAGCACACGAAGACGTGTGCATGTCAGAATGGCCGTGACGGCGTCGCCAGCACATTGGTGCAACGGTCCAGTGAATAACAACTGGTGCGTGGGTCGCTCCCTACCATTCGCTGTAATTTCAATATAAAAGGCGGTACACGCCGGACAGAGGGGATTCGTGCGACCGTTGCCTGATACACATGCTGTGCCGTTTCTGTATTATTCAGTGTCACTATAGTTCTACTAATAATTAATTAGTGAAAGTGATTGTGGAAATAAGCTATAAAGTTGTTCAATAAATAAAATAAAATACTGAAGAGTTATTTCTATATTTTATTATAAATATGTTGCCTTAAAATTATCTAACTTGTAGAACAAAAGAATTTGGTTATGGTGTAACAAACATGAACCCTGTAAGGGTGTTGCAAATACATCACCTTTTAGTTATTCTAATTTGAATCGAATTACATTGGTTGTTAGTGTTTTAGAAGTAAACTTGTATAAATTGGTTTAATAATATTTAATAACTTTATTTCCATTCGATCTTCCTCGCAGTTGATCGTTCTCAAGGCCACATGATGCTCTCAATCCAGCACACGTAGTAAGACACACGCGTGTACACATTTGGTTGAAGTAGATTGAATCCATACGACAATATCCCAGCGACAATGTGGTTACAGAAACCTGCGGGACTCATCACCACCAGTGGATCACCGTAGTTATACTGGGGATGTAAAATAACTATATATAGAATAATAATAATTTCCTCCAGGCCGAATTTAGGCCACGGCGGCCATTCTTAACAGAGACTAGCCAACTGCGCACGACATATTATAGTGCACAAGTGAGTGCGCTAACACAGCGTCACGTTCTATTCCATCACTCTCATTATCCGATGGGACGACTATCGACAAGAACGGAAAGGTCTGGTACTGGACCAATGGCTTCATGTGCTCTCCGAGGCATGGAACTGTAACACCACCAACTCCCAGACTTCGGGCTGATATTGAGAAATTTTTCTTTTTCAGAAAAATTCCAAAACACATTTGGCCGACCCGGGATTTGAGCCCAGGATCTCGTTCTCTGCGGGTGAACACGCGACAGATAGATATATAGGGCAGGCATAGAAAATGCCATAAAATCTACAATTACATTTATTCACATCATGATTGCAAACTCTCCTTAAACCAGATACTATTTACTGAATGATCCTATACTATGGCCTCGTTGCTAAATAAATAATGAATCTTATTTAGCACCCGCGCATGTCTACTAATTAACCAGTGACACGCATTCAATTCCAGCGATGAATTTATAGTAAAAACATATTTAAGTAAGTACCCCGACAACTCGTCGACCATTCACTGTAAGCAACACTTGTTTACGAGTATGACGTGTATGTCCACAGCCATCGCCTCCTTCGCCATATTAAAGAGGCGGAAAGAGCACATCCCTAATTGTTACAGAGCATTATAAGTTGGTACAAGCTATCACTCAGTAAAATGGTTTGACCTGAAGCTTAAGCTTTGAATTATAGCTTATTCTAATTATTTTTAACTTGAAGTTTAAAGTTAGCTAAAGGAGGCTTTTACAAATTCACCGGACAATTATCTAACACTGATCTTAAACATAGAGGGTTATTATAGAGGCAACTCAACGTAATCATGGAATCTCCACAAATACATGAAACAATTGTTATAGATAATTTCCTATTGACGGGACGAAACATCAGCTTAATGGGTTCATCGAGATTCGAATCTCGGATTAGTTACTTCACTGATTGCCTAAGCAAATAAAATTAAAGTCAGCCTTTGTCACTCCAGTCCACCAAAAAATTAAATCAGAATCAGTATCGCGATATTGGTGTTACCTAACTATGCTCTACATATTCCGCCATTAGTGTATGACGAGCGAATTTTGATACATGCTTAGGTCAATATTAGGTAAATTACTCGTATTGTATCACATTTGATATGTTATTTATATATTTATTAATTGGAAATTAAATTAAATTCTTATTAATATCATGTCAACTTATCTTCTAGATAATCGTTTAAAGCTTACTAATATTATAAATGCGAAAGTAATTCTGTCTGTCGGTCGCCAAAGCTATTGGCTTATTGGACGATTCGCACGAATTGAGCTCGCACGGAACGGGCGAATCGACTCCATTCATTAAATAATATAATTCCTTTCCGTAGGCGAATCGCGCGAAGTTAATTTATTGGTGTGCGAATCGACACCTACAAAAATATGTATTAGGCTATTGGCACACATTTTATTTTAAGGAATAAAAAAAAAAAGTACAGTCGTACACAGCCGTCACTGATATGAAACTAAAATATAATCCAAGTTTTAATAAAAAATATTTACTTGAAGGTAAGAAAGATTTGCATTAAATAAGTAATAATTATCACTTGAACCGTGGCATATCTACATGCTTATTAATAAAAAACAAGAAAAACACGCACGCAAGCAATAATTTACATCAATATTTTTTTTATTTTTTACTTGTGGTTAGTGACAGTTATCTCTTACTCCGTGATCAATATTTTCACATTTTCAACCTCAAATCAGGTCAAAGTGAGGTTAGAGGATATGAACTACTTAATTTTAATTAAGATATTTTTGATTAATTTGTATTTTTGTTTGTTTTTCTTTCGTATTAAAACACATTTTACCCTTATTACTTATATACTCAAGTGTTCTTTATCCTAACTGCTTTTTAAGGTTCCGTAGCCAAAGGAGGAAAAAACGGAACCCTTATAGATTCGTCATGTCTGTCTGTCCGTCCGTATGTCACAGCTACTTTTTTCCGAAACTATAAGAGCTATACTGCTGAAACTTGGTAAGTAGATGTATTATGTGAACCGCATTAAGAAATTTACTCAAAAATAGAAAAATAACAATAATTTTGGGGGGTCGCCATACATAGAACTGAAACTCAATTTTTTTATCGTACCCATACATGTTTATGGATAGGTCTTCAAAAATGATATTGAGGTTTCTAATATAATTTTTTTCTAAACTGAATAGTTTGCGCGAGAGACACTTCCAAAGTGGTAAAATGAGTGTCCCCCCCCCCCATGTAAATTCTAAAATAAGAGAATGATAAAGCTAAAAAAATTATATGATGTACATTACAATAGAAACTAACAACCAAAATTGGTTTGAACAAGATCTAGCAAGTAGTTTTTTTTTATACGTCATAAACCGCAAATTGCTTTCATTTAATCAACTGAAATACTTGCTGCTACGGAACCCTTCATGTGCGAGTCCGACTCGCACTTGGCCGCTTTTTTAAAAACACAATTTGTGTGCCAATAGCCTACTACATATTTTTGGAATTATAACTTCGTACGAACCGCCTACATAAAAAATTATATTATTGAAATGAGTCGTATCGCACGTTTCATACGAGTTCAATTCGTGTGAATCGTCCAACAAGCCAAACTATGGAACCAATTTCAATGAAATTTTGTACACACATAATATAGAGCCTGAGAAAGGACATAGGCTTTTAATGTGGAAATAGGGTAGTAAGGGGTTGAAAGGGTATGAAAAGTTCTATGGCAGTATCGTCATTTTTACACACATAATCTAGAGCATGAGAAAGGACATAGGCTACTATGTAATGTGAAAATAGGGTAGTAAGGGGTTGAAAGGGTATGAAAAGTTGTATGACAGTATTGTCATCTTTAGAGCTATAAGCTTGAAACTAATTTTTTTGGGTTTCGATTTGATATTAAGAATATAAATATGACATTCAAAGTTTGGAAAAAAAATACCCTCAAGAGGGTAAGATGATAATAGAGAATAGCGGATGAAAGTTTGTATGGATATATTTAGTTAAGGTGAATGTTTTATAAATTTGCGACAACCGACCAAATATTAGAAATATTCTTATGTAAGAGTCTAGACTAGCTCTGTCCGCGATTTCATTCGCGTGGCTGTCGAAAACTGGACCCCGTCATTTACTTAAGATTAAGAAAGCTAAAAGTGGGTAATGGACGCCTCGGACTTATGAAGTCTTATGTAACATTTACGGCGTCATTACACAATGTGTGCGCTAGTTTGTAATCTATTTTTATACATAACATGTCAATCATTGTTTTTTTAAGTTTTGACATTTATTTTAAACGTTTAGGCGGATGATTGTATATTATTGTTGACATGCAGTTGTCATTTCTTTTCAAAATTAATTCATTAGATTACTTATAACAAAAATAACAAAAACTTACGTAGGACGAACCAGCGCCATTGTTAAGCCCGTAACACATTTGTGTAGTCTTATTGTAGGCACTAAAATAGTCTGAACACTTTTGGTCCGCATATCTGTACACTTGTTCCTGCAAAAATAATGATAGGCTATTAATAAAACCCTACATTTTAGTATAGTCTAACTAAACGTGAGAATAACAGTCTGAATCATCATCATCATATCAGCCGAAAGACGTCCACTGTTGGACAAAGGCCTCCTCCAAGGATCTTCACAATAGCCGGTCCTGCGCTGCCCGCATCCAGCTTCCCGCCACCCGCACAAGATCGTCGGT
This sequence comes from Pseudoips prasinana, assembly GCA_951640165.1. Taxonomy (NCBI): domain Eukaryota; kingdom Metazoa; phylum Arthropoda; class Insecta; order Lepidoptera; family Nolidae; genus Pseudoips; species Pseudoips prasinana. The sequence continues at coordinate 19,175,063 of OX621264.1, read as the reverse complement.
CCACCGTGTAGGGGGCCTGCCCACGCTGGGTCTTCCGGTTCGTGGTCGTCACTCGAGAACCTTTCTGCCCCATCGGCTGTCAGTTCTACGAGCTATGTGCCCTGCGCACTGCCACTTCAGTTTGGCAATTCTTTGGGTTACTTTGGTTCACCGGTGGATCTCAGCATACAAACTGAATATAGTTACTATAATTATCTGAACACACGCAACTCTATGAGTATTCGTACTTTGTGACCTCGAAAAATTATGAGGTGACCTTATATTACCAATACTCTTGATTTTGGAATATTGTCTAACTAGATTTTTAAGATTAAAAAAACAGATCATTACTAACTAAACTACAAAGCAATAGCTTTCTTATTTAAAGTAATGCCGTGATCCGCCGCTGGCAGGATATCCCCGCTTTACTAATTGAACCGTTCTCAACTACGAGTATTTCTTTATTTAAAAACCTTACAGTACCCGGCTATAAGTATTGGACATCGACCTTACAGAGAAAATCGGCTAATTTCGGCTTTGTAGTGCATTATCTCTGTCGCACCTTACCTATGTGACGTTTTGTTAGTTGTTTTTCAAGTGCGATAGAGTGCGGTCGCATCCAGTTCAAAATATATATTTAGAGTTATTAACACCTACAAATTTAAATAAGCTAAAGTTGTACTATGGCATCTTTAGGAAAAAGAGGGAAACCTTTACGAGGTCAGTCACCCAATTATCTACAATGTTTATAAATATTTTGTAACCTGACAGATTGAAAAAAACTAAGGTGAAAATGTAAGTTGTTGTTTTAATAAGATTCTAGAGCGAGTTGCAAATGCCACTGGAATTTCATGACGAACTTTGAACAACATATGAGACGAAGTCAGTACTGAAACACATTCTACTGAAATTAAGTTCAGCACTCCAAAAAAGAGCGACCAAAAAAGCAATTTCGTTAGGATATGGACGATTTTGATTATGATGTTGTTCGAAGATTAGTATATGAAATTCACTGACGATTGAATGAACTACCAACAATAAAATCATTAAAAGGTAAATTATCTGAAGCTATTAATTACAATGGGTCTGAAAAGACGTTCAGTAAAATACTTCACAAGATAAAATGTGAGATAATCAAAAAATTCTAATGAAAAAAGCACGATGTAAGTCTCAAACGAATGGAATACCCAAACTAAAATACGCAAATTTCTCGAAACATTCATACATCCCACACTAAATGAGAATCACTAAGGCTGAGATCTATAGAGCGCACTTAGACTTTACTCAAACTTTGCTTACGTAAAACTTTGCTAAGTGTATGCTAAGCTTATACTTTGATTTGGTATTTATAGACTTTTAGACGTTAAGATTATGCTTAGCGTAAGCTAAGACAGGAAAAGTCAAAACACCAATTGTAATTTCGTTACATGCACTAACTTCTTAATTACCTACTCTTTGGAAAACATTTAAAAACAGTCAAAGTAACTTTATTCCGTAAAAATTTTACATTTATGTGGAATCGTCATATTTTTTTACCCTACCGTGCAGTGCATGACGTGGCAGCTACTGAGAAACACTGCCAGAAAACTCAGTAGGAATCCTTTTTTAAAATAAAATATACTTAAGATTAATTACAATCATGTGTGTTGACTCAGAACAACTCCATCCCAAGCACTTTTATCACTTAAATAATCAGAAATTTTGTAATATGCCCTGCTACACAATTTGGCTTTAATAATTCTTTTAAATTTATTCGTAGACAATTCTCTAATATCATTGGGAAGTTTGTTATAAAATCTTATACATTGCCCCATAAAAGAGTTACTTATTTTGTGGAGACGTGTAGTATGCAGTATGAGATTATTCTTATATCTAGTATTTACATTATGTGTATCGCTCCTTTTACAGAAGGAATCGATATTTTTATGCACGTATAGTAAGTTTTCATATATATACTGAGATGGTACAGTCAGAATGTTGACCTCTTTGAATTTTTCTCTTAGAGACACTCTCGGGCCAAGATTATAGATAGCTCTTACAGCTCTTTTTTGCAATATAAATATGGTGTTAATGTCAGCAGAGCTACCCCAGAGAAGAATTCCATAGGACATTACACTATGAAAATAACTGAAATAAACCATTCTAGCTGTGTCCACATCAGTCAGCCGTCTAATAGTTTTCACTGCATATGCTGCAGAACTTAATTTGCCGGACAGTTTTTCTATTTGTGGGCTCCATTGTAGCTTTGAATCAATAGTGATACCCAAGAACACTGTTGATTCAACAGGGTCCAACCTAGCTCCATTAAGTTGTACATTGGTTGTCGCCTGTTTCACATTCGGTGTAGTGAATTTAATGACTTTAGTTTTCTTATCATTAAGCACAAGATTATTGGCATTAAACCAATGAACAACTTTAGAGATTGCATCATTAACATCGTCAAAATTGCTTAATTGTCGGTTTATTTTGAACGTCAGGGAAGTATCATCTGCAAACAACACAATCTCATTCTTATCCCTTACGTAGTAAGGTAAGTCATTTATATAAATTAAAAACAAAAATGGGCCCAGAATTGACCCCTGTGGGACGCCCATTACCACTGGAGATCCCGGAGATATTTTACCGTTTATTTCGACCTTCTGAATTCTATTGCCCAAATAAGAAGTTAGAAGTTCGAGAGCCTTGTTCCTAATACCGTAGTGGTGTAATTTTCTGACCAAAGTATCATGATGAACGCAATCGAACGCTTTGGACAAATCGCAAAAGATACCTAATGCATCTTGCGAGTCATAATTAAGAACAAAACATGGTGCGCATCGTTCCTATGTGTATTATTATTATTATTTAACTATTTAGAAAATTACGAGTGAGACATAAAAAAAGATTTATTAATGATCAACAATCGACATTAATTTTTATTATGAGAAACGGAACATTGTTGTATCAGCTGGGAACGGCAATGTAAACTACTTTTTTTTTAAATTTTTTCGCCCCTGGCTTCTTCGGCCTTATGAGAATGACAAATACAGTATATCAGTGTTGCCAGATGATAGTTTAGATTTATCTTCAAGCCCTATCTAAAATTCCCCGAAAAATTGGTTTTAACACATAATTAAATAATAAATACAATGATAATACATTGATAATGTCTAATTATTTTTTCTTTCTGTATTTTAGAAATATTTATCAATATATCTGTAGTATTTCTTTGAATACAAATTCCGTGATTTCCAATTTCTCTGGAAATCCTATACAATGTGGCATCACTGTCTCGGATAATACGGAAAAATTAAAAAGTCATGTAAGTTATGATGGTAAAGTATATTTTTGACTACTTTATTTTTATTTGGCTTATAGTGTAAGTTTTTAGTAAGTCGTCGATTTTGTGGACTTAGCGTTTGCTAAGCATGCACTTAGGGGGATTCGAAGATTGCTTTATAAATACCGACTTTGACTTAAGTCGAAAGTAAAGTCTGAGCAAAGTCTAAGTACGCTTTATAGATCTCAGCCTAAGTGATGATAAGAAAGAAAAAAGGGCAAGTGCTAGTCGGACTCGCACATGAAGGGTTCCGTAGCAGCAAGTATTTCAGTTGATGAAATTAAAGCAAATTGCGGTTTACGATTTATGACGTATTAAAAAAAAACTACTTGCTAGATCTCGTTCAAACTAATTTTCGTTGTTAGTTTGCATGTTAATGTATATCATATATTTTTTTAGTAATATTATTCTCTTATTTTAGAAGTTACAAGGGGGAGGGACACTCATTTTACCACTTTGGAAGTGTCGCGCAAACTATTCAGTTTAGAATAAAATGATATTAGAAACCTCAATATCATTTTTAAAGACCTATCCATGGACGTATCCCCACATGTACAGGTACGATGAATATTTTTTTTTTTGAGTTTCACTTTTATTTATTTTTATTTAATAGATTTTGTACACACAGAAATAACAAAAGTAAATGAAATGAAGAAGAGACAGGAAGTACATGGGTGCTGCTTATTTCAAAAGAAATTTCTTTCAGCAGACCCGCGAGAGGAGATATTACAGTAAAATAGGCATGTGCGTAGGTTTATAATATCATTACATAAACTACATACTAAAATACACAGATACTTATAATGGGGCAACCATATGCATAAACTACATATACATAAATATATATAACTAGGATGAAGAGGAGAGATAGTAATTTTTTACTTGCTTCTTAAAAAGAGATAGTGTTTTGGAATTACGGATGTTAGGAGGTAGGGAATTCCACAATCTGACTGCCTGAACCGTGAAGGAATGAGAATAGAAATTTGTTGTATGCAATGGGAATTTAAGAAGGTGTTTAAGGTGTGACCTACAGGGGGCATTAGGAACACGAGAATAGGAAAAACGCTTCCGTAAGTAGGATGGAGATGAGGGATTATGTAGTATATTAAAGAGGATACACAATAGACGAGTATTCCTGCAAAGACGGATCGGGAGCCACTTGAGATCCTTGCGGAAATTGGAAACGTGATCATATTTCTTCAAACCGAAAATAAACCGAATGCATAAATTTTGCAAGCGCTCAAGTTTGTCTAATAGCTCAGTCATCAGTGACATCTAAATAGCAGCTGTCGGCATAGTCCAAAATGGGTTGAATGAGTGTTTGAGCAAGAGATATTTTCGTCTTCAATGGCAAAAAGTTTTGGAGGCGCTTCAGAGAATGAAATGTATAATGTACCTTCTTGCTGACATCTGAGACGTGTGATTTCCAGGACAGGTTGCAGTCAATAGTAACTCCTAAATTTTTGGCAGTCTCTGTATATACAATAGGAGCTCCGTCCAGATACACCCGTGGAAAGTTCGTGAAATCGATTCCGTTTCGCATCTGCCTACTTCCTATAATCACGGCCTGGGACTTAGTTGGATTAATAAGTAAGCCACGAGATCTTGCCCATCCATTGATCAAGTTCAGGTCATGATTAACAGCAGCAATAGCAGACGCGGCGTTTTCACGGGAAAATGCTCGGTAAAGTTGAAAATCGTCTGCATAGAGATGAAAATTAGAGGAAATGGCTCTTGAAATAGAGTTAATGAAAATGGAGAAAAAGAATGTGATTAATGCATGTCTCAGATTTATCTGTTATACGTGTTGGTGACGTGATAACGGGTGTAATATTATATATTTCTAACAAATTTTTATATTCTTTACACTCTTTTGAGTCTTTAAGAAGGTCAATATTTATGTCTCCGCATATTATAATTTTTTTACGTGGATTATGACAAAACGTTTCTAGTAAATTCTCCAACCTATTAAGAAATCTCGAAACATTAGAAGACGGTGTTCTGTAGAGGCACACCAGTATTACGTTATATTTAACGAGTTCTATGCCGCAACACTCAAATGTGCATGTTTCATTGTTCTCTTTAATTTTTTTTATCGTTCTAAATTCTATATCATTTCTGAGTAATATCGCGACGCCACCTCTTTTTGTTTTTTTTCTGGAATCAAATGTTGCATTTGTATAACCTTTTAGGTGCAAATTACTTTCTGTTCTTTCCGACAGAAATGTTTCACTCAAACATATGGCATCGATGTTGTATGTTAAGCTCAGAATGGCACAGTACAATTCATCTCGTTTACTTAGTACCCCTGCAATATTTTGATGAAATATACTGAGACTATTTTGTTTATTAATCTCAAAAAAAATCTTCCTTGTTTATTTCTAATAAACCATAGTCTATGTTGGACATAATTTCATAAAAAATGTTTCTCCATCCATTTTTGGTTATTTTTCCAGTCTTGAACCAAAACATCTCATGTGTTAGGGAGTAGTTACAATCAAAAAAATATGCATATTTATTGCTTTTTAGGTCTAAGCATAGAAGATTATTGAATAATTCAACTTTATAATTATAGATCAATGAACCTTTTATATACGTTGGAGCACATATAACCTTATTTGTGTGGGTAACGTTCTTCAGCGAGTTCTGTACATTTTCTAATAAATTAATGTACTCATTGTTTTTGAGATCATCGGCACCAATAAAAATGAAACAGTAGTCATTCATTGTAAAGTTTTGTAATTTCTTTTCAATATTGTTTAAGAAATTATCAGTAGTTGGTTCTAAATAATGGCAATAATCAAAGTGTTCTGAGAAGACTTCTTCGATTAAAGACAAAGTACCTTTTGTGGCGTTGCTGCTTATGATTCAAAGCTTAATTTTTTCTTTTCGTGTCGATTTTCTAGCTCCTGATGATTTTTTGTGAGCAACATTACATTTTTTAGAGTTTAACTGCTTTTGTTTTGGTTGAGCAGTTGTATCGATAAAATCTGCATTATAGAAAGTTTGTGTTTCTTTACTGATCATGTCTATTTTTGGACTTGTTCTAGTATGTGCGCACATTTTGTAGTCATTACTTGGAGTGACCGATGAATTGAGACACTTTGCTTTTTTTTTACGCAATGAATTTGGTGTGTTCATTTTTCTCTCGGGGGTTTGACATATCTTCTTATAGGTTTCGACAGTATTTAAGGAACTTTGTAGATCATATTTTAGCCGAAAATTCTCAATATTCAGGTCTTCTATTTCCTGGTGAGCGGTCTTTAATTGTATCTCAAGATATTTTATTTGTTTGTACAAGTTATTAACAAATATTGCCGTAGTTAGTGTTATTGTGCAAGCTATCCGGTACACTCATCATTGAGGCTTCTTATATCGATGTTTCATCCTCATTTCTTATAGTTGTCAAGTCATCTAGAGATCGGGTACTGTAATGTTTCCGATATGTGATATTGTCAACTAAATCGTTAGCCATATTCGTTACTTGGTTTTATAAGAAATATCTGAACACAAATATTTAATACGAAAAAACATACAAAAATTTGTTATCTTGTGTTCGTGATTAGAACCACGGACTTTGGGTTACTTAGTCTCCTTCCAAGTCTACTGAGCTACCAAGACGTTAATAAAATAAAATGAAATTGCGTATTACTAATCACTCGTCGAGAAATTTGAAATTTAAAGTCGGTTGATATGACTCATTGTTTATGAATTTTTGCCACTAACACAACTTTTAGATTATTTTGAACACTTTTAAACACTTTTTGGTCACTTTATTGATAGTTGCGTAAAGTTATTTATTTCATAATATGCTAGAATATATCTGTTTTGTACTTATTTACACTGTTTGTGTCATCATGTTGTCATCACTTCCTTTGATTTTTGGTAATGTTTATTTTGCACTATATTTATTCAACACTATTGAATTACACACTTTGATAACGATAGTTACTGCTTTAATACGTCCAGTGCACAGTTTTATACGATTCGTAGCAGGTAAAAATGATTATAACTATTTTTTAGATTTATTTAAATACGGAACTCGTTTACTGTGATGCTAGCTTGACAGCGCCATCTAGCGGTATAATAGATACCGGACTGTTTGTATTTCATGCGACAGAGATAAAGGGGCATACCAGAGACATGGTATGTCTACATATATGATAAACATAACATAATATATACATTCTATAAAATACAGTACAGTTTATAATATATAAAATAACAAAATAGATAAATAATATTTTAAAGAAATCTCACTATTATAAGTACATATAAGTATAAAAACACTACCTGCCTTCCGGTAGTGTTTTTATACTTATATGTACTTATATTAGTGAGATATCATACATACTTAATGAATCCCTCCTGAATATTTCCTATCACCGTAGCCTAGTCGGTAGTGCTCCTGCCTACGAAGCTGGTGGTCCGTGGTTCGAATCCCGGTAAGTGCAAATATTTGTGTGATGAGCAAGAATATTTGTTTCTGAGTCATGGATGTTTTCTATTTATTTAAGTATTTATCTATCTGTATAAGTATGTTTATCGTCGCCTGGTACCCATAGTACAAGCTTTGCTTAGTTTGGGGCTAGGTTGATCTGTGTGACAATGTCCTTAGATATTATTATTATTCCAAATTATTTATTTAAATTTCTTATTTTTAACATATTTATATCTTTAAAATTGAAATAAAAAAGAAAACAATAATATATAAATAAATATGAAAAAAATAGAGGTCCTCCAGCGGCGAGGTTTCACGCCCTAGGCCGCCGGTGGCCAGGGCGACAGAGTAAGGCACCTTCTCACAATGCGTGCCGTTCCCATTATTGCCGCCTTTTGTATCCGACCCTTGACCCAGTGATCTAGCGAAAGCCTCTTAAGATGTTGGTCGAGGCTCTTCGCTATGAGAGCGTTTACGGAGACGACTATCGGGACAATTATTGTTGAGTCCACATCGCACATGGTGGTAACCTCGTGAACCAAATCTAAGTATTTGACAACTTGTCAGTCTCGGCTCTTACGAGGTTATCGTCAAATGGGACAGTGATATCAACAATAAATGCCCGGCGTTTCAACCGGTCTACCAAAACGATATCAGGCTTATTGGCAACAATAGTCCTGTCTGTAATGATAGACCGGTCCCAGTAGAGTTTGGCACAACCGCTTCCGAGAACTGGTTCCGGTACGTACTTGTAATACAGCACTTCTGAGTCTACAAGACCATACCGAAGAGCAAGCTGCTGATGGATAATCCTGGCGACTTGGTTATGCCTGTGCAAGTACTCGCCGTTGGCAAGATAGGAACAACCGGAAACAATGTGTCTGATGGACTCTCCGGAACGGTGACACGCCCTACAAATGTCGATGGTACCGTCCTTGAAGATGTGCTTCCGATAGTTCCTCGTCTTGACAACTTCATCAGCAATTGCACAAGCAAAACCTTCAGTTTCACCAAATAGGTCACCAAAACGTAGCCAGGCCACAGATGCTTGTAAGTGCACATGAGCACTATGTAGGGCCTGGTGGAACCTACCATGAAGCACCTTGATCTTCCATACGTCAATTCGATCCCGAGTGCTAAGTACGACGGGCTTTCTCCAGTCTTCTTTAGCCAAGGAGAGCGGCGTGAGTCCGTTGTCAACGGCGGCGACGTCTCGATGCATCCCACACTCAACACCAAGGAAATATTCCCTGAGATTGCCCACCTCACGGTTGTGTAGGTTCTTGGCATTGAGGAAGCCTCGACCCCCACACTTCCGTGGGATATACAATCTCATTAGTGAAGAGTGTGGATGGTGTATACGGTACGTCGTTAGGCGTTTCCGGACTTTTCGATCCAGGGCATCTAACTCAGTTTGAGTCCACCTTAGTATGCCGAAGGTGTAAACCAGTAGAGGCATTACCCAGCCGTTGAAAGCATGCACTTTATTACCACCTGACAATAGACTTTTCAGTACTTTTGTCAAGCGGTTAAAGAAGCGTTCCTTCACCAACTGCTTAATGTCCCCATCTGGGATATATAGACACTCAGACATACCAAGGTATTTGTAGGTTTCAGTTTCAGAGAGGGATCTGAGAGACATACTCTCGGTGAGTTGTAAATTATCAGAATTTACAATTCTGCCCCTCTGTACATGTATGACCGCACATTTATCTACACCGAACTCCATTCCAATATCACTGCTAAATCTTTCTGTGAGGTTAAGTAGGGATATCAGGTTTGGTTTATTCGGAGCATATAACTTGAGGTCATCCAGATACAGAAGATGAGAAATGGTCTCACCCCCTCTCCGCAACCGATAGCCTAACCCGGAATCCCTCAGCACAGCGCTCAGAGGATTCAAGGCCAGGCAAAACTACAAGGGACTCAAACTGTCACCCTGGAATATGCCTCGCTCAATCCTTATAGGTTCGGATATCGAAGGAGTCACTCCGGTTCCTGAAAGACGAAGAACCGTGGTCCACTGTCCCATACACGAGGTAAGAAAGGCGCATAGAGCTGCATCAACTTTATACAACTCTAGTACCCGTCTTAACCATGTATGGGGCACCGAATCATATGCCTTCTTATAGTCAATCCAGGCAGCGGGAGAGACTCCTTCGACCTTTGCGAACCTGTTGGCTAACGGCCATGACAATGAGGAGGAGCTCCTTAGTACCATGGGACCCAATCCTACATCCATTCTGAGCAGGATCTAAAACGTGATTAGCATACAAGTGCTCATTTAATTTTGACACCAGAATGGATGTAAGGAGCTTATATATAGTAGGTAAGCACGTGATGGGTCGATAATTCTTTGGATCCGTGGTACTACCAGTTTTATGGAGCGGAAAAGTGATACCGTTTGTCATAAAAGGTGGGAGGGAACCAGTATCGATAGCTTCTTGGAATTGAGTAGCTAAGCACGCATGCTAGCTTCGCAACCCCTTTAGCCAGAAATTATGCAGTCCATCCGGCCCAGGACTTTTCCAGTTATGAGTCGGACGAACCGCATTCCCCACATCAGAGGGGGTAATTTTAATAGATTGCAAATGTTCACATGAGCGCTTAACTACATCAATCCATTGTCCATCGGTGTGACGTATGGGCGCTGACCAAATATTTTTCCAAAATGAGGACATTTCATCCATATTTGGTAAACAACCATCAGTCACACTACTGGAAGTTCCCTCCCACCTTCGATACACTTTTCTTTGGTCACTTTGGAAAGATCGATTTTGGTGAAACCTATCCGGCCGTTCATTGTAACGCCGTATACGGTTAGCCCACGCAGAAACTTTCTGCTTCAGGTAGTCTATGCGTTCCGTGACACAGGCAGTATAATCACGTGGTATTGTACCTGTACCGGTGAATGCCTGTGTCACATAACGCATAACTCTCGGGCGATTGTTTCCCGACCTGAAGCAGATTAGCTTGCCGATGGTCACCCTAGCTGCTGAGATCCGTCGCTCGATTTTTTCTTGCCATGCTGGTTTGACGGCGGTGGGTCGCGTGGACTTGTTGGGTCCTGGAAACCTAACATGGGCCACCCGGGACGCTGCGACTGCTGCACAGTAAAGAATCGAGTGCGTATTAGCAAGATTTAGGCTAGATCCAAAATATGGTTGTAGCATGCAATCTAGAGCGACCAATAGCGCCATATCACGTTTGTGCGTGGGATAACGTGGTAACTGCGGTCTATCACAGACGGATATATTATATATTCTAAAATTGCACTTTCCAAAGACTTCCTCAAATGGTCATTATCCTGGGTAGCATCCCTAAAATCCACCGTCTCAGGCCCCGGATCCGCCTGCGCCGATAGCAAATTAGGCGGCGGAGCGGATACATTATTCCGATCGGCAGTAGACGTGGGGATGACAGCCTCTGCTCGCAGCTGATCAAGTGTAGATCCATCCAGCATATGGTTCCGCTGGATGACCCGCACCTGATCGGATAAGCGTTGCTCCGAAACGGTCAGATCAGGTTCAAGGGCCTTGTTGTAGTTCTTACGTTCTTAATAAAAGAATGAATCGACGAGTTTTTCACACAACTTTATTTATAACTAGTCTACTTAAGTACAGTATGCAACGTATGTGTGCAATGCGAGTTGCACAGCCTGAAACAATAGCAACATACGGGAACGGTAAGCGGTGAGATTGGTTCCCCCCTCTGTCGCCCCATAGTACGCTTGCATGACATTCTCATTATTAAATGTTGTCCATCGCATGCGGCGCACTAAACCACCGGTAGCGGGGATCCCAGTCATTATTATTATGTCTTTTATTCCGTGTCATTCTTATTTCATACATTTACAAATATATAGTTACAAAAAAAATATATATTTATAAATATAAAAAATAGAGATCCAATCGGCAACGGGAGCAGGGTCCATGCTACCGATGGTCAAGGCTCCAGAGAGAGGAATCTCCTCACAATACGCGCCGTCTCCAAAAGAACTGCCTTCGGAACCTGACCCTTGACCCAACTGCCTAACGCGAGCCTCTTAAGGTGACGATCGAGGCTCTTGGCAATTAAACCATGGGCAGAAACGACAATCGGTACAATGATCGCCGAGTCGACGTCCCACATGTCAACAACCTCGCGTGCTAGGTCAAGGTATTTAATTTCCTTTTCTTTTGAAGTTATACTTCTTTTGGCGCGATGGAGGAAAATGATGAGAGTGAATTTTTACGATGCGCGCGCACACCGACACCAAAAAATTTAACAGCATGAAATTAGTTCTAGGTGGTATGAAAATTGATAACTATGTTCAAGTTGTATATTAAGAAGTATAACTTCTAACGCGTGTACATAAGTACACACAAGTTTTTTTCAGCTTTCACAAGGTTGTCATCATGTGGAACAGCAACATCGACGATCACTGCCCGGCGCTCTTGGCGATCCACCATCACAATATCAGGCTTATTGGCAACAATAGTCCTATCTGTGATGATGGATCTGTCCCAGTACAATGTGACACGGCCATTATCCAGTATTGTCTCTGGAACGTATCTGTAGTACGGCACCTCCGACGTCACAAGGTTGTACCGCAGAGCAAGTTGCTGGTGGATTATCCTGGCTACTTGATTGTGCCTGTGCAAATACTCACCATTAGCAAGACGGAAGCAACCAGAAATTATATGTCTGAGGGATTCCCCAGGGCGGTGACATTCCCGACAAATGTCAACAGTACCATCCCTCAGTATAAATCTCCGGTAGTTATTCGTCATTACTACTTCGTCAGTAATTGCACAGGTAGCCAGGCTACTGAGGCTGTTAAATCTACAACTGGTACTAAGTACCGCAGGTTGACGCCAGTTAGTTTTGGCTAAGGATAGAGCGGTGAATCCATTGTCCACGGCGATCACATCCGCATGCATACCCACACTATTATGTAGGAAATAGTTTCTAAGATTATACAGCCCGCGGTTATGCAGAGTTTTAGCATTTAAAAAGCCACGACCACCACATTTCCGTGGGATGTACAATCTCATCACAGAAGAGCGGGTGATGCATCCGATGTGATGTCAGCCGCGTTCGGACTGTTCGGTCCAGGGCGTCTAGCTCAGTTTGAGTCCACTTGAGTATTCCAAAGAAGTACAACAAGACTGGCATGACCCAGCCATTGTAAGCACGTACCTTGTTCCCTCCCGACAATAGGCTTTTCAGCACTTTTTTCAAGCGGCCCAAGAAGCGCCCCCGCAATGACTCCTTCATGTCAGCCTCTTTGATGCCTAATGCCTGTGACATACCCAAGTACTTGTAGATTTCGGTTGCAGAGAGGGTTACTAAGTTAATGGAAGCTGAGAGTTGGGTGCTCTCAGATTCCACTATCTTCCCTCGTTTTGCATGCATGACTGCACATTTGTCAATACCAAACTCCATTCTGATAGAGTAACTGAAGTTTTCTGTGAGTTTCAGTAACGCTGACAAGTGAAGGTTGCTAGAGGCAAATAACTTTAAGTCATCCATGTAAAGGAGGTGTGATATTACTTGTCCTCCTTACTATTATTATTATGTTTCATATTGCGAATTCAATATCGGAATGCCATTTGCTAACAAACTTCTGGCGAATGTGCAGTAGAGTATCTTAAAAGCTTAAGTCTCAGTAAAGCAACCAGACATGCGCATAATAAAGCCTAGAGTCTACGATGCTCTTTTCACCAAACTATCTGGGAGCAAGTGCCCCCGCCAAGTCAAGCGCAAAGCAGCACTGCCGAAACAACCTTTTCTGGAACCATTTCGCCGCATGTTCAGGCCCCTGTTTGAGAACCTCTGGATGAGACCAGAATGCTGAAATTTTCATCATCTAGTAAGCTATAGATAGATAGATAGATAACTCTTTATTGTACACCAAGTAAAATAAAATAGAATGAACAAGGATGCATAACATAAATGTACAATTGGCGGCCTTATCACTAAATGTGATCTCTTCCAGACAACCTAGGCAGGGATTGGAGTATGGAATAAAAAGAGTTTGGGTAGTTGCCAGTGTACAAAAATGATGAAATGGTACGCACTGGTACCATACTTAACTTACATATTACACTTACATTACTTTTTAGAGATAAACAAGCAGCTCCGAGACTTGGCTATTTTTGTACAGAATGTTTTTGGTGGAATTAGTGTGTTCATCAAACAATAATTTTGCCCACCACTACTAACTTATGAAGGTTACAACATTCTTCCTGCTTCATTCTAGATTCACTATAATATACATATATGACTAACCGATCATTCTGTTTTGATCGAAATTCAATCAGGAGGAGTATCCTCACGTCAGGAGGAAATTATTGTTAGCTATCAACTAAAAACCTAAGCTAGTTTATGTTGTAGATCACATTACATAACATCGCTTTCAGGCACGACTACTCTGGCTATAAGTCACCATTCTAGCTCTATGCGTCGATATATTAGCCCGCGGCCGCCAGACGCAATCCTGCGCACTGAATTCTAGTCGCGCTAGTTCGCGCCTTCCGAGAGAAGCCATCGCGTTTCATTCATTTTTGCACCCAGACGGGTCACCTGTGTGTATTCTAAAACATTATGTTTAAGTGTTGTGTATCACAGCCGGCCAATAATTATTGGTGTATAGGGTGTAAGACAACCATAGCGCACGTTCAACAGCCCAGAAAAGTGGAAAACCGGACGACAGCCGAAGGGCAGTCTATTTTTCTTTTAACATTTTCAGGAGCGTCTTCATATAATGACAACAGTGAAGTCAAATGGTAATATGAAATTTAAAAACAAACTTACAATGCGCAATGTGTCTCTTTCGTGGAAACTGCCATCGTTTTCTATCCAAGTAGTATGCTGACCTGGCTTATCTAGTACATCTGATGGCAGACAGGCTGGCCGGACAAACTTACTGAAATGTATTCTGAAAGATAAGTTATTGTTATGTTGGTATTACCAGGTGAATAGGCGAGCCTTTTTTGGTTACCTGTGCACGGTATGCGGTTATGCCAAAGTTAGATAGAGTACACTCTATTGTACCAGAAAACACAATACATTTTCTTAATATAAGCAAATACAGGTACAATCGGCGGTCTTATCGCTTTGTAGCGATCTCTTCCAGACAACCGTTGGGTATAAAAGGAAAAGTAAGATGGAAAAGGCGTTATTTGTTAGTTAGTGTACTATAGTGTGTAAAAATGTCCAAAGTTATGTTCTTATGTACAGACGCCAGCACATCCAGCTATCCCAAGCTGTCAAATTTATTTTATAGATTTTCAACTTTATCACAAAAGCATAAGGTTCACTTTCAATTGGGGAACAGATTGGGTTAACTTAATGTGCTGGCGTCTGTACAAGTTACATAAATATATAACTTTATTTCTTTAAATACTAATAATTCTTTACTTTAATAATATTCTATACATATAAAATATAATAAAAAATGTGAGCCGTCACGGGACGCCTGGCAGATGTGAAACATCGACATTATTTTGTAAAAGTAATATGCAGAAAAGAATATATTATTATTGTGATAGGAACTAAATATGTCATAATGATAAAATAAAAAGTCGATTGCGTATGGCGACGCGTCGCCACACCGTACACACTACTATCGTATAGCGTGGCGACCCGTCGCCACGGGATGCGTCTCCACGCCAGAAATCTTTTTTACGTGCGGCTATAGATGTTTCACATCAATATATGTTACGTTCTAAATGATAATTTGTCTCCGGTTTGGAGTGCTAAACAAAACCTACAAACAGCAAATAAAATATTTCGTGAATTTGTCCCCTACTGGACAACTTCAAAGGAAAAACTAAAACCAACGTACCTTTTATACGAGTCTGGCTCCTAGACGTTTTAACGTGTTTATAAAACTACCTAGTATATAAACGGCCGTGTATATAACAATATGTCTACCAACAGCAGCTCCAAGGTAGCGGCCGAGGGAGACACCAACCAGACTTTTAAAAATACGGCTTGCTTCAATGGAAACTGATCGCGATCTGTTTCTATCGCGAAAAGCGAGAGCGGTTGGCGTGTGGACAGCCAGGCGCCTGCTAGCTGTCGACGAGTGGACCGCCAGCAGTCGTTTTAGTTGAGGTCGGTGATGGGTGGGAGCGATGTTGCAGCAGAGTCGTGTAAGTGGGCTACGACCTTTAGTCGTCTTTTAAGACAACCATGGGCTGTGATATGGGGTGGCTCTGTTATTATTTGTGGGCCGGAAACCAGACGCCATTTTACTTTTATTTATTTTTATTTTATTTATTTATTTAAGGTCAACCAACAATTGTTTGCACGATACATTAATAAATTACATAAATACGGCAAATTATCAGGTGCAACAATTAATAATAGGTTAACACCGCATGCACTAGTTACAGCTTAGAATTAATTAAGACTAGATATATCTAATAACAAATATCAAAAATAGAAGAAATTAAAATTAAATATACTATAAATTGAAATATACATCTATATATATCATAGCCAGATGCTCTCACCGGTCCGTAAGTGATTGGCGAGGTTAAATAACTAGGCTCGCGGTAGATGGGTGACCGCCAAAGTGGTTTAATTTGTGAGCGTCTCCGTGCTTCGGAGGGCACGTTAAGCCATTAGTAGTAACAGTCGTTGAGCCATGTCAGAGTCCTACTGGGCGGCTTGAACAACTCTGACACCAGGGTAACCACTGCCCATACGATAAGAAAGCAAAGCAATTGAAATATATGGCATTCATAATTACAAAACTTATAAATATTTATTATGATTGATTAACATAAACAATATGGAACACTAATTAAAATAGGGAAACCAATGAAATCACATTTGACCTGTAACATTATTTATGAAGGCTTTTATATATTTATTTATATACTATACTATACATATATATATATATATATATATATATATATATATATATATATATATATATATATATATATATATATATATATATATATATATATATATATATATATATATATATATATATATATGTATATTTATATATATATTTTATATACTATATATTTATTATAATAATATAAATTGCATTGTATCAAATTGTATTTTATTTATTATTATTATCGATTTATATACTTATTTATTATACACATGTTTGTATAATTAAAATAAAATAAAATAAAAAAGGTTTTTATTCACGTAGACTTCAAAAAAGCGCTTGTAAATAGTCAGAACATGTTTGTAGTATTATAGTTGTATACATTATTATTTCTAGTAACATAGATATTAGGTACACATGTATTGATAGTATGAAAACATTAATAAAATTTATTTTATAACAGCAATGATATTTAGCTAGCACGAATCAAGTTTTTGTCAAGAGATTATGTTTAAGTTTAATTATCTAGTTTAAGTCTAATTATCTAGTTTAAGTCTAATATTTGTAATACATATTGGCAATGGTTCTGTCTATATTAAGGTGATATTATTATGACGGATAAATTTTGGTCCGCATATGGATAACATAATTGTTCGTGACAACATCGCCAAACTCCCCCACAATAATAAAAAAATACCGAGCAGTTCTAATGTTCAAAAACAAAAATCTTGCTTTATTATGGTTTAGTTAGAAGTACACTTGACTACTGTACCGTAATCTGGCGTCCTCACTACACTATACGTTATCTACGCTTAGAACGTATACAAAAACGTTTCCCTTGTTATTTGACATTTTCCAATGGTAAAAAAATACAATCATACTCTAGTAGACTTAAACATTACAAAATATGTCACTGGAAAGGCGCCGAAATCTAAATGACGCAATGGGTGTGTGCAAACTCACAAAATTAATTGTTCGTTAAAACTACAACTTTTCAATTTCAGTGCCTCATCTAGAATCTCTCGCAGTCCAATAACACCGCTTTGTCAGCCGCGGAAGACAACAGTGTTAGGTGCTAATTCCCCATGCGCTAGGTTCTGTAAGGTGTTGAATGGTTGTAGTGATCTAATTAACTTACACTTCAATTAATTCAAGATCATTCATTCAGAACTAAATTTTACAAATATATAAAAACTTGAGAGATGTCAAGGGACACGCGGATGGAACGAAGTTATTTCTTATTATTTATTATGTACAAAAAACCTGTATACACTCCACAAAAATAATCGTCGATACACCACACAAATGAAAATATCTGGCTTGCTTTCTATAAGAGAGAGGGAGAGAGACAGACAGAGAAACATGCGCACGCCGCACAGCTGCAAAAAGTGTCGTGACAACTTTTCGTAAGATTTTTTCCGTCTAGCCCCCTTTCACAACGCGCGATAAGGAACTTCGTTCCAATAATATACGATGTCTACCTTCCGTTGTCAAAAACATTTTCATGTATGGCCCTTAGAAGATAAGCACATAGTTACATACATACACAAACGTACTTCCAGTTGCGCTCGCGCCGTCGTCACGTGCGGTTGCTATTCGGTCGAGAGTTATACTTTTAACGATAAGTTCGTCGAATTGTTAATAAGATGGCCAAATGTGCTAAATGTAACAAAACAGTCACCAAAAAAAATCCTGGAGTGCAGTGCATGAAGTGTAGCAAGTGGTATCACGGTTCATGTGCATCGCTAACTACTGATCAACTAAATGCGTTATCGCAAGTGGATTCGGTTGACTGGAAGTGCCGTGGGTGTGCGTCATCAGTTAGTGGCAAGGATAAACGCATATCGGTAATTCTTCCTGACCCGGAGGAAGAAGATTCTGAGTCTGAAGGAATTATGCTCGGTCAACAAGACAAAAAGTTACACGAAATTCACGACGAAATTAAACGTCTACGGCAAACCGTGAGAGATATCATACGGGATGAATTACAAAGTACCCTTCAATATTATTCTAACAAAATAGACGAATACGAGGAGACAGTTAAGAACCACGAAATGCGAGTAAAGGTAATGGAAAACCAGTGTAAAGAGCTGTCGAACACATGTTAAAATCTTTCTCTGAAGAATGAGGTCCTGGAACAAAAATTATGTAAACTCGAACAATCGAATACCCTAAACGACATAGAAATATGCGGTATCGCCGAACAACCAAATGAAGATCTAAAAAAACTGGCATCGCAGGTTGGACAGAAGCTGAACCAAAACACAGATGATATAATTAGAGTGTGGAGGAAAAAAAAACCTATCCGTCCAGGGTCGGCTCAGGCAGAACGAGCTAAGATTGACTCGCCTATCATTATATCATTACGGGAGGGTAAGCGCGACTACCGACGACCTGCTGTGTGGTGACGGCGACAAATATCAGAATCAGAATATCATCACCCAATCTCATCCCATGGGGGGCGTAGAAGTCGACCCGAGGGAATATCTACCAGAGGATGGGCAGCAGCTTCCTTCTGATTACTATGACCATCTTACTGCGATCGCCAACCCGCCTGCCAAGCGTGGCGATTATGGCATATCCCCCCAAGACGATTCTTGAGGGAGGCTTGTCCAGCAGTGGACTTATTTAGCTGTAATGATGAAGCGCGACTACTGGTATAAAGCTGCGCGATCGTTGAAGTTAACGGCCAAAGACATAGGCGGCGAAGGTGACAATAATATTTATCTACGTGAATCACTGTCACCGACAATATCATACCTACTATGGAAAGCTAAAACAACTCTGAAGGGCAAGGAACTCTGTCAATACGTCTGGTGTAAAAATGGGCAGATCATGGTGCGAAAAAAAGAGGGAGACAAGAAGGTATATTGCGTACGTGCAGAGAGAGATATCGAAAAAATAGCCAAGGAAGTACAAAGGAACGTCTGATTCATACAAAAACAACAGGTATGTCAACATGTCAATATATATAGCTACGTTTAATGGCTTTCACAAATGCACGGGATTACGAGTCAACACACTCATCTTGGAATAATTTCATGTATGCCATGCCACATGAAAAACACAAACTCTTTTTACTACATGTCAATATTCGATCCATGATCAAAACTCATGCACAACTGGAGTATATCATTGCAAGAAGCCCTAATATTATACACCTACTGATTATAACAGAGGCAAATATCACCGACAAAATCTCAAGTTTATTTAACTTACAAGACTACACTATGTACCATGAGTTACGAACCAATAGAAAAGGAGGTGGCATAATTGTGTACGCTCACAGAAGTGTCTCTTTTACACGAAAACTGATGCAAACGGTTAATTTCGAATGCTTATGTGGGGAGGTATCTACCTCATATGGCTATAAAACTAACCTGTTTTCCATATACAGACCGCCTAGCTTAAATAAAGTCAATTTCATTCATGAATTAACAAACATTTTGTCCGTCTGTCCTACCGATATAAGCTGCATATTGGTGGGTGACACTAATATAGATTTATATTATAAAGTGCTCAAATAACATTGTTCGAACCTATCTCAACAATTTGAACGGATTAGGTTACGAATGTTGTATTACACAATACACTAGAATAGAAACTAACATCAATGGCACATCCAAATCGTGTATAGATCATTTTTTCATCCGTGACGCCCTTAAGCCTACAGCTGTGATATCGCATTCTGTACGATCGGCCGTAGTGTATGAGTCACTGGCGGACCACTACATAACCGGTCTGGCGCTCATTAGCTCCGACAATGCAGAAGCGTGTCAGTTTATTAAAACAAGATTTAACAATAACAAAGTTAAACAAGAGTTGAAAAAAATAGATTGGAGCCCCGCACTAGCGCTTGGTGATCCTAATGAATTAATTGATTTTATTAATTGCAAATTTCAGGCGGTCTATAACAAGTGTACGTATCAGTGTAAAATGAATATTAATATTAAAGGCGAATTTTCTTGGATATCGGAGAAGTTAGTTGAAATGTGTAACAAAAAAAAAGAATTGTTAAATATTTACCTAAAAGATACAAGTAATAAACAGAATGAATTATTGTATAAAAAATATAGAAATAAAACAAATAGATTAATATATAAAGCTAGAAATAATTCCATAAAATCCGAAATTTGTGATAATTTCAAAAATCCTAAAAAAATGTGGAATATACTGAACAGATTGACTGGCAGAATTGTCCAATCGATAGATGATATGCTTATTAAATGTTTTAAACTCCCAGCAAAAATCCTGTCCAGTAGATTCGCACATGATTTTGAGGAAAATGTTAATAATGTTATGAGCAGCTGCGAGGAACCTTTATTGATTAAAAACACATACATAAATACTCCCTTCGTATCCTTGCGATGCAAGAAAATTACTGATGAAATATTGCAAAAAATTATTTCAAAACTAGATAATAAAAAAAGTCCAGGTCATGACAATATAAGAGCTATGGACTTAAAGTATATAGCAGAGCATATGACCCCAGTACTCTCGCATCTAATCAATTTATGCATAAGCACATCAATATATCCTGATAGTTTAAAGATAGGTATTATTAGACCAATTTATAAAAAGGGTAAACAGAATGTCACAAATAACTACAGACCTATAACTATATTGTCTTGCATAAATAAAATTATTGAGAAGTACTTAGGCAGTTTATTGAATAACTTTTTCACTACTAATAACATTTTGAACGTAAAACAATTTGGTTTTCAGAAAGGTAAGAATACAACACAGCTGCTCGCGTTATTTACTGATGAATTAAATAAACATTTAGATAATAGAAAACATATACTTACTGTTTTGGTAGACTTTAATAAAGCTTTTGATACATTGAAATATTCAACACTATTTCAAAAAATGCAGCAAAATGGCATACAGGGACCAATGCTGGAACTATTGAAAAACTACCATTTAAATAGATATAACACGGTCAGCATAGCGGGTGAACGCAGCGATCCTATTGCAACGTGTCATGGCACGGCACAAGGTTCGATTCTCGGACCGTCTGAGTACCTTATTTACGTTAACGGTATGTGTAACATTTTCCGGCATGGATCTGTATATCAATTTGCAGACGATACATGTATAATTACAGCTCATGAGGACCTTTCGAGGGCCCAAAGTATGATGCAAGAAGATTTTAATCTATTGTGTAAATGGGCTCATGATATGGGTATATCTATAAACTACAGCAAAACGAAACTTTTGTACATTCACTCACCATATAAAAAAACGGCTGGTCAACCTGAGATAGTTGCACATGAGCACAGTTGCATGCATCGAAAGGACTTCACATGTACGTGTTCAACATTGGAACTAGTCAAAAAACATACCTACCTGGGACTAAAAATCGATGATAAATTTAACTGGGGTCCACATGTTGAACACGTATGTGGTAAGCTTAGGGCGGTATTGTCAAAATTGTACTTAATTAAAAATAAGGTCCCATACAGAACGCTAAGACTACTGTATATGGCACTAGCTGACTCGGCAATAAACTATGGGCTTGTTTGTTATGGGCGAACATATAAAACGTATCTAGATTGTATATACAACCTTCAAATCAGGTTACTGAAAACAATTGTTCCCCTAAAAGTTAAGTACAAAAACAGAGACAATTACCACAACCTTTTTAATTACTGCAAGGTCATGAGTATTTATAAAAAAAAATATTTGGAAATTGTAGCCCATTATGGTGATTGTATACCTAACTTGACTAGAACATCACGACCAAGTAATTTACGTAACTTGCCACATATGGCAACATTCGTAATACCTGTATATACTAATGTATACGGTGAGAGACCATCAAAATACATATTGCCTAAAATTTTAAACAGTATACCTAAACATGTAGTTAATAAGCTTGATAACAAGAACAGTAGACAAATACGTAACATTCTGAAGAGACATTACTTAAATACCCGACAAATTATGTAAATAATCATGATTATGTTTTAAATACCTTGTATAGCAACTCCTTAACTGAATAATCTATTTAGTTTTAGATTAAGTTAAGTCAATGTCAAAAATAATTGTAAGTTTTTTTATGCAATAAACAGATAATTTATATTTATTTATATTTATTTATACTATCTCTCGTGCATGCAGAGTTCATTTGTAAGTGATTATTACACTACTGCTATATGTATTTGTATGTTAAACAGGCCTAAGACAGTGTAAATAATTGTTGGTGAAACCAGAATAAATAAATAATTTTACGTGCCGTTATGGTAGAATGTATTAGATGCAATTTATAACGCCAGGATCACATTTATTTTATTTGTCAAATCAAATCATTTCATTTGCTATGAACGTAGATTCATAGCAAATGTAATTATTTGAATCCTTACTTACTTTGATTTAGTCTCCAGTAGACCGATATCATTGCTTTGTGTGGATGCTATGTAATCGGGGTGCGGTATGCGTCTCTTGATCTCGTGAATCTGCCAGCCCCGGTGTTGAGGGTCTTTGCGGTGCCTTACACCAAAGGCCGCGAACCTCCATGGTCTGCAGAGAAACAGTATTTAAAACTATCATCAATAAAAGTATTTACAGCTATCATAGTAAATAGGAAGGACAAAGATCTTGTTGAACACAATAAAACACTCAGCCTTATATCAAAATGGTTTTCGGCAAACAACCTCATATTAAGAAGAAGAAGTACACGTTATTGCATAAGGAATACAAACAGTACAAAATGCATTGAAGAATATTTTGCAATTGGCGGCCTTATCAATAAAAGCGATCTCTTCCAGACAACCTATTTGCGTTGGATGGAACATAATTTAATATTTAATTTCAATGATTAATGGCAGCAAAAGGTGTACGAATTTATTGAAAATAAGAAAAGATAGCTTATGAATATATAATTTTATACTTAAGAATAATACCTACAGTACTGTAAACATAACATATATATATATCCGTCAGGTGACATTTGAGGTGACAGGTGAAATGTCACCTGTCGGATTATGACGGAACTAGATTTGACAGATGTCATTTCTAGCGGAACGTCGCGACGAAGGTCGGCGCGGCCATGACTAATAAGGCCATGTAGGCGTAAGTGTAACATCGGGCTTAATTTTTTTTTTTTTTTTTTAGTAAATCTTGGTACAATGTCACACAGATCATCCTAGGCCCAAACTAAGCAAAGCTTGTACTATGGGTACCAGGAGACGATATACATACTTATATAGATAGATAAATACTTAAATACATAGAAAACATCCATGACTCAGAAACAATTATTCGTGCTCATCACACAAATATTTGCACTTACCGGGATTCGAACCCAGGACCACCAGCTTCGTAAGCAGGAGCACTATCAACTAGGCTACGGTGACCGTCACATTTCCCGTCTTAGTGCTGCCACGAAAGTCAGTGGCGTGCATGCGTTTGACGGCTGAGATGACATGACAGCGATCGCTGTATGAGTACCGGATTGAGGTAGTCCTTTACAGATCGTCGATTACCTACCCTGTGACTACAGAAAGGATTATTTGATTGGAATAAAATAGGAATAAAATGTTCTGGCTTACATCTAGTCTGTTTGATCATTCCGGCCTTTGAGTCCGCAACACAACAAACAAATGTTTTACTGTTTATGAGAGATATCGTCACTTAATGAAGTGGCATGAGTTACTATCGCACGATATACGTAATCAGAATCAGAATTATTTATTTGCTAGAACATGGTAATATTGGTGTTACATAATTATGCTCTACATATTCTGTCATCAATACATGACGTGCAAATTTTAATACATAATAACAAATACATAATTATAGCTCTAATAAATCGTCTTTATTTATTATAGTGACTATATTCGATCTGTATGAATGTCATATATAGTAAGGAGCCCATACTGCTGAGCAGTATTCTAGTATACTTCTCACTAAGGTTTAATATAATCTGATAACAGAGTGTCAAACGCACTCTTAAATGGTTTGGAATTGCGGAGTACTAAAGCTAGCGTGCGGTTAGCTTTATTGCGAAGATGATCGTAGTGTTGGCTGAAGGATAAATCTGAATTGAATATTACTCCTAAGTCCCGAATCTATAAATTACAACATTGTACCTAATTTAAAACATTGTAATTTAAATTAAAACATATAAATTACAACTAGACTATAAAACATTGTACGGTAGACAGGTACTGAACCTGTGAACTCATTTACAAGAAGATGCTATATTCTGCTTCTTGTAAATGATATTACTTGACACTTTTTGATATTCAGTGACATAGAGTTATCATCACACCAATCCACTATAGTGTACATATCTGATCGAAGCGCTTAACAGTCCCGGTAATCAGAGACGTACGTCTAAAATTTTTATACCTTCAGCATAATAATATGCTAAACATTCACTATCTATCTTGTTTGGGAGGTCATTCCCAAGAGGTTAGGTATGATACATTTTGTGTTGGTCGAAGGGACATTGTCATCCGGGCCATACCGTCCGCGGTTGGTTGAGAGGATACACCCGTCCAGGCCATACTGTTGGTTTGTGTTGGTCGAAGGGAAAGTGTCATCCGGGCCACACCGGGCGCGGTTGGTTGAGAGGATTCACTTGTCCGGGCCACACTATTGGGTTGTGGTGGTCGAAGGGACAGTGTCATCCGGGCCATACCGTCCGCGGTTGGTTGAGAGGATATACCCGTCCAAGCCATACTGTTGGTTTGTGTTGGTCGAAGGGAAAGTGTCATCCGGGCCATACCGGGCGCGGTTGGTTGAGAGGATACACTTTTCCGGGCCACACTATTGGGTAGTGGTGGTCGAAGGGACAGTGTCATCCGGGCCATACCGTCCGTGGATGGTTGAGAGGATAGACTCGTCCGGGGCACACAGTTGGTTTGGGTTTGTCGCTGGGATAGTGTCGTCCGGATCATAGTGTACGCGGTTGCTTGTGACGACACGGTCGAACTTGTTCATATGCTGGTGAGAAAACTTTCGACCACTCCACTGGTGGAATTTATTCGCTTACTTTGCTGATGAATCATAAAGATTACTAGTTTGTCAGGGTGGACGCACGGCATGTCAGGGTGGACGATTGATGCTTGCTCGCTTGTTACAAGACCCTAAGTAGAGGCGCCCGAGGACGGTCGCAAGTCAGTCCGGCCGTGACGGCGCATTCAAAATGTCATCTGTCGGATTATGACGGAACTAGATTTGACAGATGTCATTTCTAGCGTAACGTCGTGACGAAAGTCGGCGCGGCCATGTTGGATTCATTCTATGTGCAATGGCCGTTGTGAGCCCAGCACATTATCGACGGATCGCTGTTGTTCCGCGTAATCATACGATAATGCTAATAGTGATTAATTCCTAAAGTAAAAGTGTATATAATCTGTAAAATAAAGTGATTTTATGATTTATATTGGACTTTTGTGCAAATATTTGTGTGATGAGCACGAATATTTGTGTCGGAGTCATGGCTGTTTTCTATGTATTTAAGTATTTATCTATCTATATAAGTATATATATCGTCGCCTGGTCATCCTAGCCCCAAACTAAGCAAAGCTTGTACTATGGGTATAGTACAAGCTTTGCTTAGTTTGGGGCTAGGATGATCTGTGTGACATTATCCGTAGATATTGTCTCTAGATATTATATATATATATATATATATATATATATATATATATATATATATATATAATGTATACAATACTGTATACAAGTAGGTATTATTATTTAAATTCTCATTACCAAATGTGCACATTTTATACCAACAGTTGCACTTAATGAGGAAATAAATTATTATTATTAATAATATTAGATTAAGTTCCGTCGACCGTATTTCTGGGATTGACACTAGACTCAAAAATGCAATAGGCTCCTCAGATTGAAAATTTAGCAGCTAATTTGGTATATTTCTTAATAATCAAATTTTTATTTCCATAGCATTATGTCCTATGGCATTCTGCTGTGGGGTTCGGCAGCCGGCATAGGTACCATTTTCATACTGTAAAAAAGAGCAGTCAGAGTGATTTACAGGTTAAGTAGTCGCGATGCTTTGCGAATTTAATTTAAGGAACTACAATAGATATATAGGAAGGAAAATAAATATACTTACGGTGCCTTCTGAATATATATCAATAAATACATTTTTTTTATTTATTTAAGGATCGTCATCGTTACATACACTCATGCAGTTATAAGACACGTACATACTTAAAAATAATAGTGCTGCAACACTTAAAGACGACCACAGCTTTAAAATTTTACATTATTGAAGTTAATTACAATAAATTAATTAAAAACTAGTACTAATTACAAAAACAAGCCATAAACAATAAACATTGAGACGAGACAAAAAGTAACATGAAAAGTAGAATACGGACAAATATTAAACTACATTACATACACAATTAATAACATTAATAGCTTTATATATAAAAATAATATACAATAAAATAATAGTAGAAGGATAAAGCTTAAATACCAAAAATAATCGCATAATTACATGAACACAAACAAAAATGAATTGAATTGAGATTATATTGAAATAATATAATATGAGAAAAAAGTCTTATGCAAGCTGGTATGTCACAATCTTTTCCTTAAATTGGCTAAGTGTGTCAGAGAGTATGTCAAAAGAACAATTTTTAGCGTCATTATTATACTGAGTCGGGAGCCTTTTGAGTGGGTGGTTTTTTTTATCTTTCGTGAACATATAATAAAATCGTAACTGGTCATTGTCTGTTCATGGAAGATATGTATATAAGAAAAACTATATAAACTAATCTTGTAGCTTCCAACGACCCTAGTCGTTGGAAGCTACTGGACTCGGGTTACGCAAAACCGGTAATTGTGGATTTTTGGAGGCCTTTGTCTAGCAGTTTATTTGTTTTGGCTAATAATAAGGTCCAAATTCCCTTACGGGTCAAAAAGTGAATTCGGGATTTTCCGTAAAAAAGAAATTTCTCAGTATCAGCCCCAAGTCTGGGAGTTGGCTGTATAACACTCACTGGCCTCGGAGAGCACGTAAAGCGACACCAGTGTAAGATGCTCAATTGATGGTCACTGTATCAACAGTATTAGTTACGCAGACGATATGGTGTTGCTCTGCCCATCAAAAGCTGCTCTCAGGAAGCTGATAAGCGTGTGTGAAGAGTATGCGAGGGTTCACGGCCTCCTGTACAATTGCAAAAAAAGTGAGTTCCTGGTATTTCAAGCCAAGGGTCGTAAACTGGGGGTTGTGACACCTGTGCTGCTTAACGGAGTCGCTCTTCGAAGAGTGAGCGAGTTTAAATACCTCGGCCATGTGGTTACCGAGGATTTAAAAGATGACTCTGACATCGAAAGGGAGAGGAGAGCGATGGCGGTCCGCTGTAACATGTTGGCACGCAGATTCGCGAGGTGTAGCTTAGGGGTAAAGATCGCTCTTTTTAAAGCATTCTGCCAAACTCTCTACACCTGCAGTCTGTGGGTCAATTACACGCAGTGGGCCATGAACGCTCTCCGAGTGCAATTCAACAACGCGTTCAGGGTGCTGGTGGGGCTCCCACGCTTCTGTAGTGCGTCTGCGATGTTTGCGTACGCCCACACAGACGGCTTTCAGACGGTGCTGCGGCGCCGGATCGCTTCGCTGATGTTTTGTACGCGTGGGAGCCCCAACACCATCCTGAACGTCCTCAGTCAGAAGATAGACAGTCCCATTCTGGGGCACTGGGTTCAAGTACAAGTGCGTGTACCTGGAGCCCCAGAATGTGGCAGATATTTAAATTAAATTAATTAATTTTTATTACTAACATAGTTATTAAGATGTAATTTACTAACAATATTATGGGCCAAGTGTCTGAAATAAAAAGATTTTTTTTTTTTTATTTAAAGCCATCGGTCCTTTACTCAACCTCTTTCCGGTCGTGTCACTAGTCGTCCCATTGGACCATGAGAGTGATGGAATAGAAAGTACCTTTGCGCTTGCGCACATACTTGTGCTCTATCATATGTCCGCAGTTGCTAGTCTCTATTTAGACTGGCCACCGTAGCCGAAATTCGGCCTGGATGACATTATTCTCTTTCTAAAGAGTTCCTCACAGATTAACCTCATAGACACCGCATCACGTGACCTTTGTTTTGTTTCAAATTCATCGAAATTGGAGGTAGGCGCGAGTTGCTGGGACTGTAACAAATGCGTTTTGGTTGGCTATTTCAAGGTCGCAACCATATGCATTCTAACCATAAGGACCCTATCCTTATGGTACTAGTAGTAGGCCGTAGAACTTTATATTATACATGTCGATAACAACTTTCGCTACGTAGCGTAGGTATGTCGATAAAAATTTGCATATTTTTACATCTGTACATATAATAAAATGGTAAGAAAGTCAAAACTGTATATTGAATATTTTTTTAAAAAGGATACTTGGGGCGTGATCTACAATCGATATCGAAGCCAAAAATATAGTTTTTAGAATTTTTATCTATGTGTCTGTTTGTCTGTATGTATGTCCGAGCTAAACTCGAAAAGTACTGCATGGATTTACTTCAAATTTTGCATGAATATTAATAAGAGGTCGGGTCAACATATAGGCTACATATTATCACGCTATCACCTACGGGGGAGGAGCTGTGATAATTTATACAATTTAACGAGGGTAAAACTGCGGGGCACAGCTAGTATTATACAAAAACGCTTAAGTGGTATTAATATATTTAAAACGGCTTGCCCCTATTACGTGTGTAAAATGTGGGTGTACTAAAACAAATATATGAGGCGTGGAAAGATGGCGTGGAAACGTGTGGTTTCTCCAGTAGGCCTATTCCAGTTATCTGTTGTGATTCTATTTAATTTGGACCTATTGAATGAATATAGATATTGGCAAGGGTTGAAAAATAATAGAGGCGTGTAAATTAAAAAAAAAACGTTATTAGGGCAATTTACTTACATCCAGAATGAAGAAGGCCTGCAAGGAGAAGAAGAAGAACAAGACGAAGAGGAAGCAGAAGTTTCTGATAATTTAGACTCTGATGGATAAATTTTCCAATTTTATTAATTTACACCCCTTTTATCATTTTCAACCCCATGATTTCCCTTTTTTAAGATTAGGTTAACGCTTAACATTGCGAATAATGCTATAAAATTCAAATTTTCAACCCTTGCCAGTTTCTATTGTCATTCAATAGCTCCAAAGTAAACAGCGTATTATTTAATTAGTGTTCGCCTTCGGATCCAAAGATTCCGGGTTCGATATCACGTAAGATAAATATTTGTGTTCAAGAACATGTCCCACTGAGTCGCGCGCCCAGCCAGCTAGCCAACTTCGCCCGCGTCTGAGGCTTTCTGTTGAAGTGTTGTGTGCAATATCCGGCCGAATACAAAATAGTGTTCAGTGTGCAAGACAATCGCTGTTCAGATAGGAGGCGGTCGACAGCAGGTTAGTATAAGTCTTTTATTTGTTTATACTCACAGTTCAGCTTGGAGCGCACTGGTTAAGATGAATCGTTCACTGATGATGACACCGGAATTACCATGCCATTTTATAGTTTTCGGGTCCTCGCGAATTCCAAGAACAACCTGGATTAACAATATACAATATTATTTTTTACTACCCATTTCTTTTTTTAAAACCTTTTTATTTAAAGACTGCGCTCTCACGAGGTAATTCAATTTCTGTTTTACGAGTTTTTCTCTTTTGGGTACAAAAGCTTGGATCGTTTTGTCAGTAGACTATGTTTACGTAATATCGTTTGAAAAGTAAACACAGTCTCACAGTGAAGACTTTGCACAGTGAATAAATGCTATCAGTAGGAAAGTTGGTGCTGTCTACAACAGTAGCAAGGACGTTTGATCCAAATGGTTGGGTCTGTCCGGTTTTGTATTGTGCTAAATATTTTTGCAGAGGATTTGGACAGCATGGAGCATTTTGGTTATAATTGGTGGATACCCACGTGATAAAAGATTGGCGATGTAACTCTCTCCCCAAGGGCGACAGGATGCGCTCCTCTTTTGTATTCGCTTTGTACAGTAGGCAAGAGCGAGAGCAAAGATGTTGAGGTAGGATTAAATTGGCTGGAGCCATATAAAAACGGAATCCTTCTTTGGATGACGCTGGATTGTTGCGCGTCGGAGTGCGTCTTAAGAACGCAAATCTCCCCTACGGCACCCACTTTGGCTGTTCTTAATGTACTGTCATTTGATTAAATAGTTTCCAGGAGATCCTGTCATTTACCACACCAACCGATTCTTCGTACTCGCCGGCCAAGAGCAACCGCGAACGCGTCGCGATCACTAGCGTCCTTCATGACCCTTAGTATACATTCGTTTCGATAAAATGCCCTCTCCGGACCTAAGGCGGAAGAGTGGCCCGCGTCGCGTATTAACGTAGAGCGAAAATTATACGAAACGTCCCTAAAATGATACGCCCTCTCGCATCTCCTCGCCAGTAACCGCCCAGAGCCGAGGTTCGAACCCCAAAGTTAGTAGTTTTATATTTCTAGACGGTTTGAGCCCACGCTCGCCTCTACAGTCCGGTGAAGCAGTGAAAGCCTCCTAGGCTATCTGCATATGTCATGTTATAAAAATACTGTCTTTTACGCCACGAAACTAATTTAAATGTCTCTACATCTCTCTCTTATATAGCTCGTAAGAAAGAACAGGGTATGCATACAATGCGGAAGGTTATGTATACGAGTTTGACCGTAATTGTGATACTTTTTTGTTTTTCGTAAATGTGATTATTATTTTACGTGTTTAAAAGACAACACCCTCACTTGGTAATGTAATACCTCTTTCGCGGGGTACTTTAGAAACATAAAAAACGGAAACAAATAACATCCAGACCCAGAACAACTATTTATGGGCCATACACAAATAGTTGTCCAGCGCGGGAGTCGAACCCGCGACAGGAAGCGACAAGGCGACTGTCTTAGCCGCTGCAAGTATTAAAAAGTTCCAAGAAAGGCTTACCTGATAAGCGTGTTCGTTCCCCGTTACCTCATTCAGGTTATCGTCGCTCACACGCGACTCATGCAGATAACATTGTTTCGCCTCGTCAAAGTATCTCTTGAAGCTTGTTCCGTTACGGCATTGGTACGGCAGTTTGTCAAGATATTCCAAGTTATCTGAAAATTGGTAAATATTTACATGTTTCTTTACAAAATACAATATACTCATAGCCCAATTGTCACTTAAAAACTCAAATCTTAAGAAAAATGTAAATAAAATAACCCGAAATACGAAATGATCAAAATAGTAACTATTAAAGTATAAAAGTATAAATAAAAAAAATACGAAAACAATAATTAAATTATCCTACTAATCACACTAATATTATAAAGGCGAAAGTTTGTGACTGTGTGAGTGTGTATGTTTATTACTTGTTCACGTCGAAACGCCTGGAGTGATTTTAGTAAAATTTGGAATGGGGTTAGCTGAGACCCTGCATCAACACAGGCTAAAATTTATAAAGTTGAATGCGAGTAAAACCGCGTGGCACAGCTAGTAATTAATATATAGGATTAGACTTTTTAACAAGCTCTCTTGTAAATATGATTTGGACCTATTTAATATCAGTGTTTCGAAGCTTAACATTTTGCTAACCTAACTTTATTTATTAATGTGTTGTCTATCTGCGGTAACTTATAAATAAATAAAAAAAAACAAAAAAAAAAAACTTGTATATGGCTGTCAGATTTCTATAAGTTATGTTTAAGGTACCTGCTAGCTGTAAGTATCCCATAAATTAAAAGTAAATAAACTACTCATGTTAAGAGCTGCGCAGTGTATAATAAACTACCAATGAGCATATCAACCTTAATGAGTTTTAAAATCGGTTAAAACGGTGGCATATCGAGCAAACGTTCCATTCCGTTGATGAATAGTAGTAGATTATTAGTGTGATTTTTGTACTAATTTGGTATTCATGTGACTTAAGTTTTGTTTTAGTATATTTTTATACCCTCAAACGGCGCAATTTTTTTTTGTTCCAAAAGACAACGGCCGCACTAAATAATCTAATCCCTGTATCGCGGGGTATTTTACAAACATATAATAGACGGACACAAATTACATCCAGAGTCAAAAGAACTATATGGTCACATAAATAGTTGTCCTCCAAGGGACTCGAACCCGTGAACCAAAGCGGCGAGGCGACTGTCTTAGCCGCTGCGGCAAACTTGCAGTAAATCACATAAAATACACCAACCTCGTTGGAAATTATGTATTTGAGCATTTTGAGGTTGAAACGCAGGGGGCGTTTCGACCTAGGGCCCTAACTCACGTTTATTGTTGCGTGAAATTTTGAAATGTTTTGATCGAGCCTCCCCGTGACCAGAGAACTGGCCTTTTTTGGGTTAAAGAATGATCATTGCCATACAGCCTGGCAATGTGGCCAGCCTTCTGGGTACCTCACCTCCCGACGATGTGGAGGAATTTTACGACGCCCTATAACATATTTATAGTAGTAAGGTATAGTAGTCAATTTAGCTGATATTTTGCTTTTTCTTTTAAATGTTAAATCGATTTATTGAGTTAATATTCATTAATTTTCATGACATGTAAAAAATCTTACCAATAAATGAAGATTTGCCTATTATTTTTAATGTTGTAAGGAGAACACTAGTTTCAGCCGCATTCTGTGATATGATCCAAGCATTCGACTTTGTTGAACAGAAGACCCTAATAAGTAAAATTAAAAGCTATGGCATACGGGGAAACGTTTAAAAGCTTTTAGCATCATATCTATCTGTAGAAAACAAGTCACAGAAGTGTCAACATTGGACATGAAAACAAAAACAGAATTAACTTTCTCATATTTTCACAAACGCCTCATAAAATATGGAGTACCTCAAAGGAGCGTTTTGGAGCATCTCTTATTTATAGTGTATATTGATGACCTGCCTCGATATATAAAACAATCGACAACCCTCATTGCTGGTGACAGTACAATAACAATTAAATGTAATGATTCAGAATTCTATGGAACTGACATTAATGATTCAATATCAACTATAATTAAATGGCTGAATAACAATAATTTAAAAATCCTCAATAAAACAAATCTTGTTCATTTTAGCCATTGACACTTTAACAATCTAAACTTTGACAATATGAGAGTTAGATAGTACAAAATTTCTCGGTATTGTAATAGATAAAATACTAAATTGGAAAGACCACATTGACTATGTTTGTAAGAAAATTTGTAAATTGTCATACGCACTCTATAAACTAGCCCCGATAGTAAATATTGAGATATTATTATTAGCCTATCACGGTCTTGCTGCTTCCATCTTACGATATGGCTTAAATTTCTGTGGCTAACGGTGTATTCGTGCCATGTTGGGGCTCAAAGTTCTGTAACTTTGAGCCCCAACATAGCTGCAAACCATTGTTCGTATGGATCTCGTTAGGAGTAAAGGCCTCCTCCAGTTTCTTCCATAGCTTTCTGTCTTTACTTCCGCACATCCAGTCTTTTCCCGCGATCTCTATAAGGTCATCAGTCCACCGTTTGCATGCTCTTCCCACATTCCTTTATTTTATTTCACTTAATATTATGAAATTTATATTCTGTTTGTACAATCAGTAGCTGTCTCATATGGCAGGGCATGTTGACCCCTATACTAAAGCAAAGCGGGAGAATGATGTAAAATAAAATGAGAGATTTGCAACTAGAGAAGCCAGCTGCAAAAGCACCGAGGATCAATTTAAGGGTCCTAAGTGAGCTGTTATATTTGATTCCAATAGTAGGTATGGCAAAAACGCTTAAACGCAAAGAAGTTGTTCCTTGTTGCTACAAGATCCGTATAATAAACTACTCCAGATATTGGTTGCAAGCTGTTTAACATAATATCACGCTGATTTTGAGATCACACTCCCACAGGATGTGGTAAGCAGTTTGTTCATATTCGTTACTGGAAGTTGAGCACAGACAGATTAGTGAAGATACTAATTTGAAACTATACAATTTACTTTTAAAATTGCCGTGTCCGGTAAGAAATTGTGCAACACAATGGTCGATGATTAGCCAAGTTTTATTTAACCGTTCGGGTACGTCCGGAAAGAACTGGTGCAGATGGCGACCCTTGGTTGACGTATTCCATCTACATTGCCATTCATTTAGTAGTTCGTTATTTAAGTCAGCTATTGGCATAAATAGCCTGGTTATTTTCGTACGGTCGCGTAATGATAAGAAATCATTTTCTAAATTATCGCGCGTAGAATAATACATTGCTGCTCGTCTTTGAACTTCACAATCAACCGGAAGTACACCCGCTAGGACAGGTAGAGCCTCTGTGCTTATTGTTCTATAGGCTTTACACAGAAATATCAACGCCAACCTCTGGCTTTATAGTAATTTACGGCGAGCAGCTCCGATGGTAGCCCTATCAGCCCACACAGGCAAGCCGTAGCATATACACCCAAGATAGGTTGCCCCGTAAATGATTTTAAGAGTATTAAAAGAGAGGCCCCAGGTTGCCGTCGATATCCTTGTAAGTGCAAAAAAGTTTCGCTTAGCTTTTTCCCCAACTGATTTAATATGTTCTATAAACGAGAAATTCTTTTCTAAAACTAAACCCAAATAAAAGGTTGATATCTTGCGATTTACAGTAACATTATTAAGTTTTACGCTCGGGGAGGATTTTAGTTCACCTTTAAGAAGGAGTTGGTAGGTTTCATGAGGAGCAAATGTAAGGCGATTTCTTTTACCCCATTCACTTATCATACTTAAGCAAGTTTGAGCCAGATTTTCAAACTCTCTCCTGGAGTTACCCTGTATAAGTAAGAGGCCATCGTCGGCATATGCCGTTAGAGAGCAGCGTGATGGCAAGGGTAATGTCAAGAACTCATCAAAACCCAAGTTCCAGAGATACGGCGCGAGCACTGAACCCTGGGGGCAACCCATGGTTAACGATTTAGTGAATCTGTAGTGACCAAGCTTAAGAGTTGCAGAGCCATGTACAAAATAAGATATAATTATCGAATAGGTATATATTACTGTAACAACCGCGTAACTTAAGTTTTTGTAACAAAATTGGCCACCAAGTATTATCAAACGCCCCTGAAATATCTAGGAATATGGCCGCAGTAATATACCCGCAGTAAAACCAAATTGATTTCCGTGAAATTTTGGTCGTCCCGGCAGCAATCGCGGTACGATAAGTCGTTCTAGAAGGTTGCCTAAAGAAGGCGAACGTTATTAGTCGGTATGACTTAGGGTCCTCAGGCAGTTTATCGCCATTTTTTGGTATAATACGAATAAAACCGCTGCGCCAAGTACGCGGAAAAGTCCCTTCAGATATGCAACGAGAGAGAGAGTGAGAGAGAGATTTATATATGCATTATTTAAAACATCGCCTACAATTTTACGTTTTTTTTAGTTTATTATATTTTTTACGTGTTCTCCGAAATTCACATCGAACTTTAATTAAGAAGTTATTCCACCAATCGCATCTTCGAATATTAGTGATAGGGACGCGGCCTACGGCAATATCGGCAAAGTAGGTAAAAGTGTCCGACATCATTACAGCACATTCCTCTGTTGTTAGTTCATCCCGGGTGAAATCCCTGGCAAGCGCGGCAAAAAGAGCTCTGAAGAAGTCCCAATCGGCCCCTTTGAGCCGATATCTATTGTTACCGTAAATAGCCGTAGGTCTTTGTGCCAACCGAGGAACAAACTCGTACACGATTAAGCGGTGATCACTGGACGAAGCGACAGGCAAAACACGCCATCCATCTATTCGGACGTCTGAGCTTGAAAAAGTGACGTCAATAAAAGATTCGCCAGTAGGGCTACAATAAGTAGGCGATGCATCAGGAGTGTTATGTATTGATAGATTCATCTCAGCGACGAAATCTTCGACGGCGTTCCGCCGTTCTGTTTCGCTTGAACGGTATTTGCCATACCATAACGTAGAGGATGCGTTAACATCTGCGCCAATAATGATTTTGTGTCCTTTGAGGGACATCAAAACATGGCGCAAGTGATGTAAATGGGGACCGACAGGATCTGAATACTGAAAATAACAGCTCACTACGTAAACTTTCTAGGATGGGGATGATATTTCAGCGACAGCACAGTGTGACGTCATGAGGTTTCGCATAGCGCTTACCGTAAAATTAGTACGCGTGACGTAAATAGCAGCCCGTGATTTGTTGCCTAGCTGCAACAATTTATTTTTTAATCACGCATATTGATATTGTTCTTGTACAAGCACTATATCTAAGTTGTATTCATTGACTAAAGTTTCCAACTCTGATGTCGCAACCCTATCGTTGTGAAGATTTAGCTGCCCTATTTTTAAGTAAGCCATATTAATATTTGGTATTTAGCACTAACTGCTCAAGTTTATGCTTAAATGTGGGGCAGTTGTCCGAGCCGCATTTGTGGTCGTGAGGTTTTTTATATGCTTTACACGATGCACAAACTGGTTTAAATTCTGGGTCATTGTGGTGACTACAGGATTTTATGGGATGTGCCTCTGCGCATAAGGCACAGGTAGGTAATTTATTACTACAGTACTTGAAAACATGCCCATATTGCTGGCAGTTAAAACACCGAACTACCTCTAAATCATCAATAAAGCGTCATATAGCCCAGTCGATGAAAAGTTTTTCTTTAGTGCTGACTAAATGTTTTCTAATCTCCCCGGTTCGAGCTCAATTCCCACCCACTTGCGCCCATTAGCTACATTACGCTTGCGCACAATTTTAGTTTTAGATGTAAAATCGTCTTCGCTGACTTTAAGATCACTATCTTTGATGTTTTGCCTGTATAACGCCGTTAAAAAGATCTGGTCGTCCATTGACGACGGTATATCTTTTATTAGTATGCGCGGTCGTCGCCCGGATGGAGTTTGAAGTTTTAAACCCGCCGAAGGAATGGCCTCGACAGATCGAAATTTATTGAGTTTGGTTTCATTTGCCACTCGGAGTACAACGCCAGAATCGGAAGTTTTATTAACGCCTACTATTTGAAAACCGTCGTCCGTGGGTTTTATAGCCTTCATAAGCGCTTCCTTGGTCGCCGAGGAAGTCGCGTACTCCGCTGATCGCTCAGCGGTGGGATACGCAATAATTGAGGGAACCGGTTTTCGCGTCTGTACTATGGGGGCGGCGGTTTTTTTCGGTAAACGCAGTTTTAATTGTTCCGCGTACGTAGGAATCTCAGAATTGGTTTTAATTACGCAAAGATCTAACTGACGTTCTGCGTTCGCCAATTTAGTTTCATTGCATGAAGATTTAAGCGCATGAAATAATACTGGTAAGGCGCTGCGTACAATCCATCACCGATAGCTTATTCGCGATATTCATACCCGAGTTGGATCACTGACTAATTCGTTAATCTTTGACAGATAAACGGAAGCTTGTGTCACAAGATCGCAATAATTATATTCCGCACTGTTTGTATCGCTAATATTTAATGTAGATGAATAATCGGATTGAGATCCCCGAAAACGTTTTATGTCCGATTCGTGCTGACCATCGGGAGAACAAAACGTCGGTGACGCATCGTCTAACACTCGTTTGTTGAAGCCTGAAAGGGGCGTTCTGGGCGTTTGTTTATTTCTCGCAAATACGTTTCGGCCTCGATCGGGGGGGACATCATTTATTTTTGACATGTTATTCACAAGAAATAAGCAAGCGCTTTAATGTAAACAGCACGATAACTAATTTAGCACGATAACAAGTAACTGTGACTATGACGCGGTACCCTCACAAGAAAAAAAATTTAAACTTACTCACCGAACGATAATTTGAACAAAAATCCAGATATTACTTATTAAAACACTTAAAAAACTTACAGATAGTTGTATTTAGCACTAACACAAATGCTAGAAACAAGACACAGGTCACAAAACAATCACGAAATAGCAGAAAAATAATATTATTTCACAGCGAACCTCCGACGCACTGAGCCGTAGCGTAGCGGGAAGGGAAAGGAAGACCCCTATACTAAGTATGTATTTAGAAATATATAATCAATTGTCTGGTTGCAATAGGCTCTGTCTAGTTTGGGATCAGATGGTGGTGTGTTACTTGTCCCAAAATATATTATTATTATATGTTAAGCAAAAATAGTAAATTACCACTATTTATGGTTTGTAACATTTGTCTAGCATGCATTGTACAAACTTTGTTTAGGGTTGGTGATATTATTTACATTATGCGCGGATATTAAGATATTTGGATGGATATCTGACCGCTATGAATGGCTATTAAGTTAAATAACTTACAGTCTTTAGCTTGACTTCCATCTTTCCAGAAGATACCTTCACCGTTAACAGGATCCAGTTCTGCATTACTGTAACAAAAATATAAATAAATAAATATTAAATAAATATCGGAAACCCAATTAAGTCAATTAGTTATTAATTCTGTTAATAGATGGTGCTATGCTCAAAAATCTAATCACTGCATCGCGCTAGTGAAATTTTCTAGCGTTAAATCTACAGTTTGGAATCGATAAGAAAATATCGCATAATATTGTCTTTGGTTTTTTAAAAGAGTCTGCAGGATGATTTATTTGATTAATGCGAGTGATTTAAAAAAAACTTATATCTCAAGTGTTATTGTTTAAAAATGCCGCTATATAATTTTACCCAACAAAGTAATGCAATTAGGTTTGGCAGCTGATATAGTTATATTATTTTCAAAGCTACTTTTCAAACTTGCTACTTGGCAAAGCACCCGAGACTCCTCTGGTATTGCGAGTGTCCATGGGCGGCGGTGATCACTTACCAGCAGGTGACCCACTTGCTCGTTTGTTATAAAAAAACTCTGTTATAAAAAAAAACTCCCTCTACAATAATTGGAAAAAGCTCCTATATACCTATTTTCGGTGGGTATGAGGACACTACTTCATGCCATGCTGAGAAATCCGAAGATGTTTCGAAGTACTTCTACATGTTGTAATGAAGGTCTAAGCGGTTTTAAATTTAGCCAAAGGGTTCAACTAAGAGATTATAGTGGAAATAGAAAATGGGAATTTGGCACATTAAGAAAACGCTTTTTTTTATTAATTATCAAAAACCATATTACAATTCAGAATATTTAAATACCTATAGTGTCACTTAAACCTCTTGGGTTTGCGCGTGACACTTCCCAATATGGGGCAATCTATATTATAAGTATAAACAAATGCCTAATTTTACGAGAACACTATGCTTTACAATTTACTAAACTAATAAAGAAAATACACTTAATAAGCTACGTACAGATTAGGTTCTTATAGGTACATATTAATACCTACAGTGACTTAAAATATTGTTTTAATATAACTTTTACATTGTTCATATTAATATTGTTGATAACGGAGGTAGGTAATTCATTAATTAGCCATGGAATCAGGTAGGCCGTAGTCCTTTCGCCGTAAAAAATATTTGCTGATGCAATAACCAGTTTGCCCCGCGCGACTCGTCGTGTGTATATAGGATGATCTATCTAATGATGTAACTGCATGTTAAAGAATTGTTTTTTTTAATAAATTATATATTTTACTTTAATATGTATTGGAAGAGAGTCACAATATTGAAAAATTTCGGTATCATCTGAGAGTTGAGTTTTAACATTAGGTGGAATTATTAATTTTAGTATTCTAATTTGTAGATTATAAATAGAATCTAAGTATGTTTTATACGTCCTACCATAGCTAGATAGACCGTATGCCACTATTGTGTCACAAAACGCATTAAAAAGAAGTAATCTGGTTTTGAAGGGAAGGTTTTTTATTACATATATTTTGGCCAGAATCGCGCGCAATTTATCACATGTTTGTTCAATGTGCGGGCCCCAGTTAAATTTCTCGTCTATCAATAATCTTACGTATAGGTGGTTGTTAACTTTATCTATTGTTGGACATTTAGACTCACATGGTATAGATTTGTGAAGACAATTATGTGTGACAAATATTTTGGGTGCAAAGATACCACATTTTAGGTAGGGTGATTTTATGTGCATCACCTTGGTTTTTTGTGCATTAAATACAAGTCCTGCATCGTGACACCATCTACTTAACATGTCAAAATCTTTTTGAAGTAGTGATGCTATAGTTTTTGGGTCTTTCCCTGTAATTAGAATGCATGTGTCATCCGCGAATTGAAAAGAAGTGCAGCTTTAAAGCGCCTTTGCCATATTATTTACATAGTGTTACGCACTCGTAGGTTCTGCACATTAAAACTCCGACATATTTTCCACACACAATATTTAATCGAACAGAGTAACGTTCTCATCTACCGTCGTACAAAGAATGCCCCCTTAATAATTCTCCTACCCTATTTATACTTTTATCAGTGACAACCATTTGAAAGTATAATATCAATTATTAATAGTTTTAAGATGTAAAATTATTATAGAATTATTATAGTAATTAATAAAATGATAATCACTAATCAAATAAATAATCATAGCGTAAAGATATTATTATAACATAGCAGCTACGTCATAACCGTTGCGCGGCTATTGAGTACTTGATAACAATAGGCTAAGTAATTAAATAAAAAATTTTCCATAGTTGTTTTGGGTTGCTGTAGTTCTCTTTAATTAGATTTTTATGATACTTGTTTCTGTAAAACTCGATAGCTTTGTGCACTTTATTACGCAGTCTATTGTATTTTAATCTAAGGACATGATTGGTTGTGTCTTTTCTCCATTTATTAAAACATTCGTCTCTCAATTTACAAAGTATAGCCTAATTTTCAGTTAACCAGGGGTAATTTTTTCTTAATCTATTTTTTGTACATATTGAACGCGTCGCTTCTTGCGAAGCACTATTAAAGGAATCTAATATATATTTATGAATTGACTCAGAGTTGTTGTAGTTAATAGTTTCGGACCACTTTATACTATTTAATTTTCTATGCAAGCATTTCTTGTCTGTAAAAGTGCGCCGGATGCGCGAAGCAACCTGTA
Organism: Pseudoips prasinana; assembly: GCA_951640165.1. NCBI lineage: Eukaryota > Metazoa > Arthropoda > Insecta > Lepidoptera > Nolidae > Pseudoips > Pseudoips prasinana. The sequence continues at coordinate 19,133,608 of OX621264.1, read as the reverse complement.
TATCATTACGGGCGGAGTTACTGGTTAAACAAACAATAATAGTGCGGTGATCCGCCAGTACGATTTCGACCGCCGCAGTGTACGGAATTAGTGTTGTTGAGACTGCTACATTATGAAGTCTTAATAGACTGGCCAGATATGGTGGTGCCACATCGACCTATTGTTAAGCACAAGAGTGAGACCAATAAATTAAAGGAGGAGCCCTGATTGTATGTACTATTTTAAAAACTATATGGAAAAGAATATTGTTGTAGTAAGTATTATTTATGTGTGAGGGTAGTGTAAGTTCATTAGAGAATAAACCAGTTGTCGTCTAGATCTCGATCGTTTCATTACAACATAACAAATATGTTGATTTGAACCTTTTGAACCCGTTTGATGTTGAACAATGAATTCATAAATAAATGGATTCGATATTACATGATCTTATTTGTATATCAAAATAAAATTACGAATCAATAAACTCTTCGTTTTAGAAAAGTAAGAAACACAAACAAAACTGGACCGGTTATTTTTAAGCGTTTGAACGGGACTCTGAACAATAATAATAATTATTATTATTTAGGAGAACGGGCAAACAGTTGAAACAACTTTGCTTCTTAAAAAAATTTCGTTAAAAAGTCTCCCATTCAAGTATTAATGAGGACCGCCTCGAAGTATCTAGTGTCCACAAGCTTTACTTATTTTCAGGTAGATTTATTGAATGTTATAACTAAAGGTAGGCTGTAGGGTACTTCCTTAAACGGAACAATATTATCTTCGTGGAAGTTATTTTCAGGTCGATCCAAGAAGATCAATATTTTATTCTTCTATAAAGCAGTGGGAGGAAACTTTTACTGATTATTCGAAGAAAACAAATATTTACTTACCCTAAACTGTACTACAGGATAAATTCATGAAACTAACTGTAATATTGCTCAACTTACCTGATGTCATTGTAGAGTACACAGTCCGTGCAGCACACGAGTGACGCAGCCCCGCTCCCGGCGCAGACCTGTGCATAGATTAGCATTAGCACTTAGACTAGTCTCATTATGGAATACACAGTCCGTGCAGCCCACGACTAACTCAGCTCCGCCCCCGGAGTAGACCTGTGCATACATTAGCATTAGCACTTAGACTTGTCTCATTCAAGCTAATGTATAGAACTTACTTATCATATGGGCAGTGGTTGTAATGAAATGAAATGAAATTTATTCAGCACTTGGGTATTAACATACACTTGTACTTGTCAAGCTCACAATGCAGTACATAAACATAGTGGATAGAATAAAAGTTACAAAAAAATAATTTGTCCGTCCGTGCGGTTTGTTTTATCGCATATATTTTCTGAAATCCTTAAATAAATAACAAGTTACTTATTATTATTTTGAAATTTAGTTCTACTATATTAAAATTAAAGAATGGAAGACTAAAGCAAAAAGTCGAAATTCTAAATGAGTGTGTGATCACATGCACGGGATCACCGATCACGCGTTAATGGGCCAAAGCAATCCGCGCCGCTGAGGAACCTACCCTAGTTGGCCTGCGGCTTTCTCTAGCTACATAGGTGAAGAAAGCCACAAAGAAACTCCGGGCTTGCTTTTTTCGTCTTCTTTTGCTTTCAGTTGACGATTTTTTTTAATGTCATGTACTCGTATTTTACTTACAATGTGATTGGTTGTTAGGTAGGCTAATGCACGGACAGAACCGTTGTCATCCAGTGAATCATAATAAAATAAATAAGCAATACCATTCTATTTCACTCAAGCACTTAGAATATCGTCTTACTAGACCAAAAACGGTGGGTGCATCCGCGTACATTTACAAAATTGACAAGTCACATGAAGTATACCAAAGGCAAAAAAAATATGAGTACCCCAACAGCAGTTCGACCAGTAAACGCAAGCAACACCCGTTCACGAGTATGACGTGTGGGCCAGCCATCGCCTCCTTCGTCATATTAGAGGGAAGGAAACGACCCGACCCACAACGCCACCGCAAGCATTAACAGACAATGGGAGCATGACGTGCTTACAAAGGGGAGTTCATATTGAAGTCGTTAACAACCTTCGGCCGAACAGCGTTTGACATGTAGCGTTTGATAATATACATTTGTTTTAATAATAGGTCTAATAATCTAAAAATCTATAAAGTTAAATTATTACAGCATTATTTTTATAGTCGATTGAGAAAAATATAAATGTATATCCATAACGTAACACTAAGGCTGAGATCTATAGAGCGTACTTAGACTTTGCTCAAACTTTACTTACGTAAAACTTTGCTAAATGTATGCTAAGCTTATACTTTGATTTGGTATTTATAGACTTTTTGAAGTTAAGATTATGCTTAGCATAAGCTAAGACAGACAAAGTCAAAACACCAATTGTAATTTCGTTACATGCATTAACTTCTGTCTAAGTAAAGTCTGAGCAAAGTCTAAGTACGCTCTATAGATCTCAGCCTAAGATGTTGCTCTTGTTTAAACAAGCGACCAAGCGTTTTTGTCGTTTAAATAATCATTAAGAGTGTAAAAGGCCTTATTGAATAAAATATTCTTGACCTCTGATTTAAATTTAGCATAGGACAGTTCCTGAAGATTTGTTGGTATTTTGTTATAAATTCGGATACTCAGTCGATGTCAGGATTGTCAGTCGACAAAAGCCTCATTGTATTATTATACCTAAGGGAAAATTTAATCATACGTATCGAATACTGAAACTAAGAAATATACCTGGCCTGAGTGAGTAGTACAACCGGAATGGGAAGACCTCGTAGAACATTCTCTGACCAAATCGGAGATGTTCTCAAGAAATGTCAGGGGACATACCGCCATCTATATATAAACGTGCTCAACACACAAAGACTTGTTCTGTGTAGGCCTCGAACCCACATCCTCTAGATTACCAGTCAGGGCCACTTACCATTTGACCATCACGCCTGTCAATATATTTATTTGAATTAAATAGACAATAGGTCAATTTGCAAAAAGTAAACTTACATTATGCTTTTCGCCCCTCAAGGTCGACAGGCACCTCCGGGAGTGTACACATGTGCCGTTCACTCCATTCCATGTACAATGCGATCCTGAATGGTAACAGTATAGTTAATGTCATTATCTGATGGGACGACTACCGCCACGCTCGGAAAGAGGTTCGGTACATGATGGCTTTACATGCTCCTGAGACACAAGGTTTTAATAACGACAACTTCTACACCTCTAGCTTCTAGAAATTTCATTGAATAAAAAAACTCCCAAAATCACTTTTTGGCCAGTCTCGGGATTTGAACCCAGGACCTTATTATATTTTTTTTCTTTTTAAAAAGACAACGCCCGCAATAGGGAATCTAATCCCTATATCGCGGGATAAGTACTTTACAAACATATAAAAGACGGACACAAATTACATCCAGACTCAGAACAACTATTTATGGGTCACACAAATGGTTGTCCGGTGAGGGACTCGAACCCGCGACACGAAGAGGCGAGGCAACTGTCTTAGCCGCTGCGTCACACGTGGAGTCATTGAACACACTACACTAGTATCTGCCGTTGAACACACTAGACTAGCAGTCAAAACCATACACCAATGGTACCGACTGTTTAACAATTGACCATGGATTTGCTATTTCGTTCCATCTCTATAGCACTTGTCAACAGAATGTCTTCACTTGGGTTTACTACGTGTATTTGCCAAGCTGACGGTGCAGCAGTAATGTCTTAATAATTCTAAACTATCTAGATTTTAGAAGTAGTCATAAAACGTCCAGAGAGATCCTTATATAATTAACAAATTATTTAGCTAGCATTTCTAAATTTAGTATTAATATACAGGCTGGCCGAGGAGTTGACGTTCAAACGATGAGTATCCGAATCATTTCCCATGTATGTTCTACGATTTTGCGTAGTTTTCGAGATAGAATTTGTTTAATGAATTTTTTCGTAAATATGTGACGTCGTACTAAATGTTCTCGAGTGGCGACCACGAACCGGAAGACGCAGCGTGGGCAGGCCTACAAGTTGGACTGATGCGAATAGCGCAAGACCAGCAATTGTAAAGATCTTTGGGGGAAGCTTTTGTCCAGCACTGGACGTCTTTCGGCTGATATGATGATGATGACACAATAAATAAATATAACACTACTAAAACAGTATCAGTATTATACAAAGACCTTACTGAAAAGATGTGGACAGAAATCCTCATCGATTCTAGCCTTTATAAGAAAAAATAATACTTTCCTTCTCCAAGACTAGAAGTCTAATACATTATTTTAAGTTTAAAAAAGGTCACTTTACCTGTTTTCAAGTCAACGGGCAAATTCGACTTTCCATCTGATTCGGATGTCATATTTTTTAATTTCTCTTCCACAAGAACGTTAGACGGACAGCATGTAGTTATATTTTGCTGCAGTTGCAATATTGAAGATTTCACTTCTTCTTTTAGTTGATCTATAGTTAACTTAATTGGAGAAAGTCCTTGAATTTCTTCTTTCATTGAAATACTAGAGTTCTTTAATGAAATTATACCTTGCTGCAATTGTACCAACGAGGTTTTCACTTCTTCCTGGAAGTTGTCAATATTAATAACTGGAGAATATTTTTGAATTTCTTCTTTCTTTAATACGCATGAAGTGTACAGTGAAGTTATATCTTGCTGCAATTGTAGCGTCGATGACTTCCGGTCTATTTTCAGTTGGTCAAAGGATTGTTGTGTTTGTTCCTTTAATTGATCTATAGATCGTTCTACAGAAGACTTTATTGGTGACAATTTATCCTCCAAGGCTTCTGATATTTTATAAGTAAACTCTTTTCTTATTTCTAGTAGTTCGGTTCTCAGCCGTTTGATTTCATCTATTAAACCAGTGGATACAGACTGAACTGTGGAGGATAATAAAAACATGATGTAATTTAAGACATTTGGTTTATTTATATCCAACCTACAAATATACAGTTAAGGCTTTTAATGGGCATGTTGGCGTGGTTAGCAAATGCTTGCTTTTCACGCCGGAGGTCATGAACATGTCTCTTTGTCCTGAGTCTGGGTGTAATTATTTACGTAAGTACATTCAGTCAAAAAAGTATCGGGAATGGATGATTTATTTATGGTTCCAAATTCAAATATTTGTTTTTTTTTGTTGTTGTTAGATTGGCACAACTGTTTTCCATTATGGCGCGGAGTTTGAGTAGCATCTGTTATTTAAATTAAATACAGTGCTGGTTTTAGTAATATCATATATAGTGTGTATTACGAATTTCATAATGGACAAAAATATCGAACAAAGAGTTTGTCTTAAATGTTGCATCGCTAATGGAATTTCGTGTTCGGAGTCACTGAAAATGTTACATAAGGCTTACGGTGAATCGACTTTATCAAAAACTCGTGCTTATGGGTGGTACAAAGCGTTCAAAAGCGGTCGAGATGTCATGAAAGATTTGCCTCCCTCTGATAGGCCATCAACGTCTGCAACTGAAGTTAACATCGCAAAAGTGAAAGAAATAGTGACTTAAAATCCTCAGTCCGGAAAGTCGAACGGTAAATAAAGAATATTATTTGAGCGTTATGCGGCGTTTAAGAAATCGAATTCGATGAAAATGGCCAGATTTGTGGCAAGAAATTTTTGACCAAACACTCAATAAATACCATCCAGCAACCACCATATTCACCAGATACGGCTCCAGCTGACATCTTTCTTTTTCCTAAACTCAAATTACTACTTCGTGGTACCCGTTTTCAATCGATAGAAGACATAAAGGAGAATTCGCGGCGAAAACTGAACTCAATTCCGAAATCAGCGTTTAAAAAATGTTTTAATGAATGGATTATTCGTTGGCGTAAGTGTATCGTTTCTGAAGGAGCATACTTTGAAGGTGATAAAATAAATTTGGATGAATAACAAACATTTTGTATATTATTAATCTTTTGCCGGTACTTTCTTGACAGAGTAGTATGTATTTACAAAAAAAAATAGTACATGTAGTACATCAGTTGTCTGGTTTTCATATTACAAGCTCTGTTTAGTTTGGGATCAGATGGCCGTTTGTAAATAATGTCTCAGGATATAGTAATTAATATTATTGACTTATCACTTTGTTATAATGCTAAAACTTGAAATTGACGATGTTTTCATACAAAAAGGCATTGATTCTATTAGTTAAGGAACTAACAAAGCATTATTACTAAAGGCTTGGTGAACTTAAATATAATTTTCTTTTAAAAAGTTAATTATGTATGAAAATATATGTTTATTACGCAATGGATTTTTTTAGATCCATCAATCAAATTAATTTAATTTTATTATCAGTATTTAGATAATACCAATAAAGCAAGATAGAAGTCATATAATATTTACACTATATATATATACATACAGATTAAGTCTAGGGTAATTTAGAAAATAAATTGGGAAAATGATAATTATAAACAACTTTGAATAACTATCACACTGCCATGTGATTCCAAACTAGCCAGAGCCTATGGTAACCAGTCAGTAACTTATAAACAAACGAATATATTTCTAAATACATACATGATACTCTGGATAAATTACACACCAACAAATTATCGTGCTCATCACACAAAGATTTGTCCTGGGTTGAGATCGAACCCAGAACCTCTGCATTAGCAGCCAGGGTCACTATACACTGGACCAATAGGCCAGTCAACGCCTATACAGTACTATAAAAGTAAAACTTAAACAAAATGACATACCATCCCTCTGGACACACTTCACGGCAGATAGCCCACACAGCAGGAAACACAAAACGGTTAAATATTTGTACATGGTTTTAACTCGTCGCGTGTTGTACTGGAACTAGCACCGATGAGGCAATATCTCCGGAGTTTTATACAAGAATTGTAACGTAAGTATAACAAAATTAGATGTCAATATTTTGTGACTCGTGTTTTACTTTTCTTTTGTAAATACATAATTATATTATTATATGCTTATTACATATTACATACTTATATTATTAATACGGGCCTGTTGGCGTAGTTGGTAGATGTGCTGCCTTTCACGCCGGAGGTCGTGGGTTCGATCCCCACTCGGGACAAATATTTGTGTGCATGAACATGTCTGTTTTTCCTGAGTCTGGGTGTAAATTATCTATATAAGTATGTATTAACAAAAGAAAATTAGTATATGTAGTATATCAGTTATTTGGTTTCCATAGTACAAACTTTGCTTAGTTTGGTATCAGATGACCGTGTGTGAATAAGGTCCCAGGATATTATTTTTATATAGTGTAGAAGAGGAAACGACAGGAGTGGGGATTTTTTATAAAAAGGCGATGCCTCGCCGTCATTGCCCTCTTTTGCGTACCAACCGTTGTCGAGGCTGTTACTCTGCCCGATTGCAATTTGAGTCCTTAAAAGTCTTTGTTATAATTGTAAGTCTAGTGTAGTGCGTGTGATTTTATTTCTTTTGTTCGTTTTCTTTGTTTGAATTTTAATTATTTGTTTGTTAGTATATTTGTGACTATTGTTTCCGTAAGTTGTATTAAAAATTGTTTTAAAAAAAGCTACTTCTGGTCTTATTCCTTAGATTCAAAGTCGGATTCTTCTTTCGCCCACTTAGTTGTGTTGCTTTGCAATTATCGGTAAGTTCAGATTTTTTCTTGGTATTGTGCAGTTTTATTTGGTTAATTGGTTTGCTTTTGTTGTTGTGTAGTGGTGTTATTTTCGTTATGTCGAATCGTGAGCGTGATTATAGTGTGAAGAGCCGGAACAGTTATAGTCCTGGACACGGTAGTCGCCACAGTGAGCATCGCGAGCGATCGCCTGACGAAAATTTTAGGTTACGGCTCGAGCAGCAGGCAATGCTTGGTCGTCTTAAGACATTAGAAGATGCGTCTGGGACTTCACCCAGGCCGGGACGTTCGGGTGTTTGTGGTACGAGAGTGTCGGAGTTCAAGTAGATTCGCGTGGTGCACGTCGCTCACCACCATTGAATCATACACGGAGGTTAGTGTCTCCTAGTATTAATATAGTGCCGCGATCGAGAGATCAGTTATTGTCGCCTACGCTTAATCGCAGACAACGTCCACGCACTCGGTCTAGATCACCGCCATGTGGCTTGGAACCCACTCGTAGCAGCGTCCCAGAGCATTTCACAGTTACTGATCGTATTTTTGACGCAATCCGTTCAATTAATAACGCGGGTGGATCGTATCAACATTTCTACATTTCCAATTTTGACCCAAATTTACATAATATCGACAATTGGTGCGCTGAGGTTGACCGTGCTAAATCTTTTAACGATTGGAATGATTACGAATGTCTTTCGCGCATCGGTAATTGCTGCAAGGTGACGCTCGATCATGGTTAAACGAGTGGGTATCGAATGAAGGTACGTGGAGTAATTTTAAGAGAGAGTTTAGGCCGCTTTGTCCAATGACAGCCGACTTCGCGAGTATTTTGGCAGATGTGATTAATACAAACTCCGATAAGTACCCGACGTATGTAGATTATGCGCGTCGTTCTTCACTTCGCTTACGCATAGTGCAGGGACTTAGCGATGAATTCATGTCGGCGATAATTATTCGTGGTATTACCGATTCTAATATTAGAGCGGCTGCAACTAATGCCAAGTTGTTGCCAAACGATTTAATTGATTTGTTTCAATTTATATTAAACCGGTTAGTACTACCCCAAAGAATTTTTATTCACGTTCTGTTTTGATTAATAGTACAAAGAGTAACCAAACTACGGATTTTCGCGAAAACGGGTTAGTGGTGACGTCAAATGTTTTTCGTGTAGCCAGTTAGGTCATAGACAAGTTTCATGTACTAAGCGACCTAGAATCGATCAGGAATTGAGAAGTCCGTCGAGCAATTTGAGTTCAACAAATTCAAAGACCGCTTTTGTCCCCGATAGACCCGAACCGTGTTCGTTTTGTAAAAAACCGGGTCACAGAATCGAAACTTGTTTTGCCAAGCGAAGGTCTGAAGTGGCAAATAGGGACACGGTTAATTTTTGTAATGGGTTAGTAGCTTCTACTAACAGTGTGGTAGTGGCTGTTATCCAGGACGTGCCGGTAGATGTTTTGATTGACAGTGGTTCATATATATCTTTGATGTCGTCGTCTTTACTAAAATAAATTAAATGTTCATGTAAACCCGCTTTTCGGATTTTGAAGGGACTACGAAGTCAGGAGGTAGAAAGTACTTCCTACGTTACATTGCTGATTGAGTTTGATGGGTTGAGTCTTGACGTAGATTTGTTTGTAGTGTTGTCTCAACATATGAACATCCAACATTGACATTTTGAATAGAGAAGGTGTAAAATACGTACGCACTAAAGATTACCAGTCACTTACGAGAGATGACTGTAATACAAATGACCATTCAATCTCAGCCTTTCACTTCAATCAACACGCCTCTTATTGATGGTCAGTTACAAAAGCTTTGAGAGATTATAAATGAGTTTTCTATTATTTTTATTTCCGGCACCGCCACCTCGACAGTAAATACAGGGTATATGTCAATTAAACTCAATTCCAATATTCCTATCAGTTATGGCCCATCCCGACTCTCACATAGCGAGGTAATTCGTGTCCGTGAAATTATTAAAGATCTTCTGGATAAGGGTATATTTATTTTATTTTTTTTATATTGCGGAGACTGATTCTGAGTACGCAAGCCCTATTCTTCTTGTTAAAAAGAAGGACGGGTCGGATAGGACTTTCGTAGGCTTAATTATGTTACAGTTAAAGATAGGTTTCCGTTGCCTCGAATCGATGATCACATAGACGGTTTAGGGCATAATAAGTACTTCAGTAGCCTTGATATGGCTACGGGGTTCCATCAAATTCCGTTAGATCAGGGATCAATAACACTCACGGGTTTTGTCACGTCCGAGGCACACTATCATTATTTAAAGATGCCGTATGGTTTGTGCAATGCTCCTGTTGTGTATCAATGAATTATCGTAAAAACACTTCGCGAGTTTATTGAATCGGGTGATATTCTTGTTTACATTGACGATGTCTTGATTATGAGCAAAACTGTTGATCAGGGTCTTAGGTTGTTGCGTGAAGTTGCTTTGACTAAGGCCGGTTTTTCAATCAACTTGAAGGAGTGTTCATTTTCGGCGACTGAAATTGAGTATTTGGGACGGACAATTTGTGAAAATCAGGTTAGGCCGAGTCATGACAAAATTAGAGTACTGATTGACTCAGCTGAACCGCAAAATGTAAAACAGGTCCGTCAGTTTATGTGTTTAGCTAGCTACTTTAGAAGATACATTGCAGGCTTTGTCCAGAAAACTGCATGTATCACTGCGTTAATTAAAAAAGGAGCTGTATTTAATTGGGGTTTAGAACAAAGGGCTGCTCGGAAGTACATTATAGAATGTTTAACGAGGGAGCCTGTTCTACCTTTACCAATAGAGGTTCTCACGGACGCTAGTTCCATTGCTTTTGGAGGTGTTCTGATGCAGGTTCATGAGGGTAATCGGAGGCGAGTGGTGTCTTATTTCAGCAGGCTTACTCAGGGGGCTGAGAGTAAGTACCACCGTCGTGATAGCCCTTCAGCATTTTAGACATTATCTTGTGGGGGTTCACTTCACCGTAATCACAGACTGCAACGCATTGAAACTTACCCAGCGTAAAAAAGATTTGTTGCCTAGAGTGGCTCAGTGGTGGGTATACCTTCAAGATTTTGATTTTAGCCTTGATTACCGTAAGGGTTCCCTTTTGGCTCATGCTGACTATCTTAGTCGTAACCCTCTTAATGTTGTTTCTGTTCAGAAACCCTTGAATTGGGGCAAGTCGCACAGGCTTCTGATGAATAGACTCAGTCTCTCATGCAGAGCTTGTCCGACGGGCAACTAGACCCTTACCGTTATGTCGTTAAGAACGACATTTTGTATTATAAGTTCACACCTACCGGTGAGAATCCAAAACTGTTATGTTTTATCCCTAAAGGTCACAGACTTAGCCTTTTACGTATTTTTAATGATGAACATGATCACCCTGGTGTAGATAAGACTGTTGACCTTATCATTAAATACTTTTGGTTCCCAGGGTTGAGAATTTTTGTACTAACGCACTGTTTAGTGTGCCTTTCACACAAGAAAGTGTGTGCTCGTGCTCCCCTCCAGCTCATTCGCTCTTGGGAAAAACCAAATGTCCCTTTCGAAACGGTCCATATGGATGCTTGGGGTCCTCTACCCAAAACCGATGGCTATCGTTATGTTTTCATCGTGGTCGATGCATTTTCCAAGTTTTGTCTATATACCCGATGTACCGTCAGGATGCTGACGAGTTAAAACGTCAGTTTAATAATTTAGTTTCACTTTTTGGTACACCTAAGTTAATTGAAGCTGATAGGGGTAGAATGTTCCAAAGTGCTGACTTTCTTAACTGGGTTCAGGATATGGGTTGTAATACACATTTGATTACACCTGAAATGCACCAATCCAATAGACAGGTGGAACGCTATTGTCGGACAGTACTCAACATGGTACGTATTGAGTGCAATCATCGACAACAGAGGTGGCCGACTGTTATGTGGAAGCTGCAGATGGTCCTGAACATAACCAAACGCAGAACGACTCAACATTCAGCTCTCAACTTGCTGGTTGGCATCAATGCGGGAACACCACTTATCCGAAGTCTGGTACGTCACGTCTTCGTTCGAATCAGGAGAATCAAGATGTACGTCGTGTACGTCTACCGAGACCGCAGGGCGCCTCGTGCCTTCGCACTTAATTTTTTGGTTTTAGTTAGAAAACAGGCGCAGTCGACCGGCAAGCTGGATTCCTGCATGCAAGGGCCGTATCGTGTGGTGAAGGCACTTCCATGTGGTTGTTATGAGCTACAGCTCTTGGCTGGCTCGTATGGAAAGTCAACGCAAGCGGCTGCGGAATATATGATGCCGTGGCGAGGAGAGTGGACTCCCGATGTGTGAGCTGACTTTGTCCATGGTGCGTGACTTTAATTATTTGGCACTTCGATATTTTGCTTAAACTAATTTGGTAAAGTTTTTGTAGATATGCTTGTGAGCCGAGCATTGTGTGTTGTTTTAAGAATTACAAATTTATTTAAAGATTCTCTATTTGTGCAAAGTGTTTTTCGCAAAGGGCAAACACATTAAGGGAAGTTTTATCTTGCGGTTGGGATAGTCTCTGTTTTGGAAGTCCTCGTACTCAGATATGCTGTCCTGGCTGACGGATACACTTCAAGTAAAGTACACAACAGATCTTTAGTTTTATAACTTGCAAATTAATTTGGTGCGTATTGTTTTATTAGAGAATTTTTATCATATATTCAGATGAACATTGTAGATGTGGTCAGTTATTTGTGTTACATAAAGAATACATCTCTAACTAAAATCGTTGATAAAATTATTGACCTTCCATTTTATTATAATTAGGTCAATAGTTATCAATTCTAATAAGAAATACCCAATGTTTTTTTATTTGCAATAACTAGGAAAAGATAAGTGATATTTTGATGTTTTGACAATCATTTCATAAATAAATGGATTCGTTATAAGACTTCTTATCTTATTTGTTTATATATTTGGCTACGACGGAAGAAGAAATAACTACCTATATTAAAACGTGCTGAGAGTAATGTTATAATATATATTTATTAATAACATACAATTCCAGAACTATTCATTTTCTAACTCCTCCTTTTTTTCTTTCTGATTAAATTCGCTGCGGGATCCAAGGCAGTTGTCGCGATTCCCCGGGATATGCCTGAGCCTCACCGCTCAGTGTCATTTCATTGTGTGCCACTATTGATCCTGGCTTACAGGAGTTGCAGTGGTGGGTAAGAGGTAGAGAGTAGCCCCAAAAAAAAGACAATTCCGGAGATCGAATATCATGCAAGAATTCAATACAAAAATATGAAGAATTTTTTTATAAAATTAAGGATGGAATTGGTAAAAATTTACTATAAATCTAAAAGAAGAACCATTCATTTCGAAATAGCGGAGGAAATTACGCAGGTAAAGATTGCCTTACACAACCGACAGCCAAACTAACCTTCAGTTTGGGGGACACCTATTACTACTAATACTAAGTACTAAACAAGATACCTTCGTAAATATTAACGAAAACATTATCGAATACTTACCTTAAATTAGCTTTCTACCTTTACAAGTTAAATAGTTTTATTAGACGACTGGGAACATACCTACACGAAACAAACTGTCTTGATACACAATAACAATTGATAACACGTATCCTGTTCAGTTTGATAAGTCTCGAGGTTAATGGGTGAGCTTGGGATCTATGCGCACCAATAAATAAAAGATGTCAATATAATATTGAAAAAAATAACTAACTATAAATGTAATATATAAATTACAACTATACTAACATAGATATTGGAAATAGATTAAAACTACGCACAAACTAAAACTATCACAACTATAAACTTAAAATAAAAATACTAAATTACAAATAAAAGAATAACTTATAGATAAAAAACCGCTTTCAAGTCACCATCTGCCGGAAAGGTGCCCAAAAAGCTAGCGACGTTACCTCTTTGGATCGCAAGGCTTATGCGTTGGCCGAGGTACGTGCCAGCTCTTTGATCACCAGAGTGCTCTATAAGTCGTTTGGACAACTCCTTGACAAAGGACCGTGCTTCTGGGCCCCAGGGACCCATTGTTTCGGCCCAAAACGGAATAAATATATAGCCATCACCTATGGCAGCATATTTACTCTGTTTCGAGTTCTCAGCAGCCTCCGCTACAGCACCGCCTGAACGCGAACTTACTTGAAGGTGGGAGGGAGCCAGTGTATCCACACAAGTTGCGTTAATAAAAGATTAATAATAAAATAAAAAAGGTTTTTATTCACGTAGACTTTACAAAAGCACTTGTTAATAGTCAGAACATGTTTTTAATAATATAGCTGTATACATTATTATTTCTAGTTACATAGATATTTAGATACACTGATTGTATGAAAACATATATAAAATTTATTTTATAACTAGCAGTGCCCGCGGACTTCGTTCTGCGTTATAATATTTTTGTCCCGCGTAATACTTCGGGTTAAACGTTCGGTATATTTTTCATATTTTTTTCATTTTTTCATAGCCTATGACACATAACAATAACGTAGCTTTCTATTGGTGAAATAATTCTGAAAATCGGTTCAGAAGATCCAGAGATTACCCCTTACAACGTCACAAACTTACTAACCTCTACCTTACACAATTGTTGACTCTTTATAATATTAGTATAGACAAATAGAATTATACACACATAGAAATTTCACACAAATAGAAATATAACTTGGAATCTGACTACTATTAAATTATTCAGGGTCCCACTGGCACTGAAACGCTATAAAAATAACCAAAATCGGTCAGCTTGTCTTCACTGTCTGTATCAGAAATGGTGTTGTACGGATTTCATTGTATTATTATTTTGTGATTTTCTTAATTTCCCAATTCGCCAAATTTTATATACTAATAATTATTATGTAATATCGAATACATTTATTTATGAATTTAGCTAGCTTACGGTATTACAGCTTAGTTGGGAAATATTAGTTCTCTGCTTTTTTAACAATAACTAGCTGTGCCCCGCGGTCTTACCCGCGTTAAACTTTATGAATTATCACAGCTTCTTCCCCGTAGGTGATAGCGTGATAATATGTAACTTATATATTGACCCGACCTCTTAGTAATATTCATGCAAAATTTGAAGTAAATCCATGCAGTACTTTTTGAGTTTAGCCCGGACATACATACAGACAAACAGACAAACAGACAAAAATTCTAAAAACTATATTTATGGCTTCGATATCGATTGTAGATCACGCCCCAAGTATCCTATCAGACAGATATTCAATGTACAGTTTTGACTTTCCTACGATTTTATTATATGTATAGATACTCGCATAATAATACTTTTATCAACACTCGCACTATACAAATAAATTAACCAGTAACCTATTAAAAAAAAAATACCAAAGACAATTTCCCGATTTAGGTATACCCTAAAACCTTCGAGCATAGCGAAGCCTATAACTGACAGAAAGCTATAATGGATTATCTATTCTAAAATCTCTAATACGTTCCTTATTGTCAATCTTGACAATTTTTATTTAATTTCGATGCAATTACTTTCTATGTATTTGAATTTTTATATTAATAATTCTATTACTTTATTTTATTACTTATTATCCTATATCCTATTCCTGACAAAGATACATACAATAACACAAAAATAATTGAAATTGCTCCACCCGTTCTTGTGTTAAGTGGTGTAACTAACACGACTTTCTTTCAGACAATTGAAATAAATTTAATGTCACACATTATAAAAGTGAATTATTCTAATTATTGCTCTAACATATATTATAAAACTAAGCATTCAGTTAAAGGTATTCTAAATATTCTTGTATCGGTAATGTTCCCAGAATACTGGCAGCATTACCACGCTGTATGGCAATACCTATTTTGTTGGGCGAAATATAAGCCAGCATTCTGGGAACGTGTCGCCTCAACAAGGCGTGCAGCTAATTCTTTATATATAATTTTGGCCGCTGGTCCCCACGGCCCTAATGTTTCTACCCCAAAAGGCACAAATATGTAACCGCTATCAAGTGTACTATATTTACTTTCTTGTATATATATAGAAGATACTAGCTGTCCTGGCCAACGTCGTCCTGCCACACAAATATAAATATAACTGGGAATCATCTGATCGCAGTGGGATTTAGCAGGTTTATTGTAAATCTACTATAAAATTATAAAAAAAATTAGAACGATGACTGTTTCAGAAATGGTGTTGTATACCTACGGATTTAATTATTTTGTGATTTTCTTAATTTCCCAATTCGCAAACGTTCATCTTCAGTAGATTGATTCGTAATTATATTTTTATATACAAATAGATAATGTAATTTTAAATCCATTTATTTATGAATTAATTGACAATGTGCCTCCTCCACTTTCGGCTAGAGACTGTTAAGACTTCATTATGTGGCCGTCCAAAGCGTTTTCGTACTGTAGGTATAGTAAACCGTTCTGTATATCATATCGTTCAATTTTAGGTTATTTATATAATTTTAATTAGTATTTACCTAGGCACTTTGGTTCAAGAGTGCTAGTAATATGTTTGTTTCGCAATCGGTCGAATATCTTTGCCATGTCAGCCAAATTACGTCCACTGCTTGACAAAAGCCTCCTCAAAGAATAGGGATATATGCCACAATCGCCCCCCTTGGCATTTTCATAGAAAAACGTTTCTGCCCGTTCTCCAGTAGGTATTTCGGGACGATTTCTACGCCTCCACCGGATGAGATAATATTCTTCGCCGTCACCACACAGTATATCTTTAACGCGGTAAATTCTTCCGATATTTTTAATTAGTTAAATTTTCTTCTTGTAAATTTGTTGTCAATATTTTGTTTTTATCCCGTATTTTATAAATTTTTTCTTCATTCTTCTATAGTGACGTAAGTCTTGTATCATATTCTATTTGAGAAACTATCGTCAAACTTTTTTAAAGATATTAATGTAATTATTGATCCTACCACTATCGCTAACTTTATATACTTACTAACAATTATTGTGTAATATCAAATCCATTTATTTATGAACTTAGCTAGCTTAATTGCATTACAGCTTCGTTGGGAAAAATTAGTTCGCGGCTTTTTTAACAATAATTCTCACAATGTAATAAGTTTAACAACACTCGCACTAAATAAAATAATTAACCATTTACCTATAAAAAACAAACCATAGACAATTTCACGTGTATAGCCTTCATGAATAGCTTCACATGTATAGCCTACATACTGACAGAAAGCGATAGTGGATTATTCTAACAACTTAACAATCTGTATTGTCAATCTTGACAGTTTTTATTTCATTTCGGTGTCGATCGAATTACTTTCTATCTATTTGAATTTTTTTTTAATAATTATATTTCTATATTTTATTACTTATTATTCTATAGTCTATTCCTGACGAAGATATATCCAAAAACACAAAAATCATTTAAATTGCTTCACCCGTTCTTGTCGTGTTAGTTACACCACTTATAACTCAGTGGTGTAACTAACACGACTTTCTTTTATACATATAATAGATAGTAATGATATATGATATATGAATAGATCCAACCAATATGGACTTTAAGGGCCCGGTGAAGTATTACAGGAACACTTGGACCCTAAACACAGTGTGTGGACACGGCTTCACATATTTATAACACACACATACACACAAAGTGACAACAAAACCGTTATGAACTATTGTACAGATTTATAACGGCTAGCTCATGATACTACTTATCGTATGGTTACCCTGGTGTCAGAGATGTTCAAGCCGCCTAGTAGGCCTCTGAAATGGCTTAACCACTGTTGTCTAGTGACTACAACCGAGACTGACAGCTTAACGTGCGCTTGGAAGCACGGAGACGCTCAGAAATTAAACCATTTTTGTGGTCAATCGACTGACCGCCAACCTAGTTGCTTAACCTCGCCGATCACTTACGGATTGGTGAGAGGATCTAGCCATGAGCATATAACTGTAATACATCGATAGATGACACTTTTTTAACCCACTTCAAAAGGAGCCTCCTCCTTTTCAAGTTTATCAGGATAACGTTTTTGTTAATATTTATGAAGGTCTAGTAGTATTAGTAGTGAGGGGAATTATAAAACGATCGAATACAAAAAAACTTAGTGACTGATGATGAGATACTGTTTTAATAACTTGATCGGGATGAATTCGAGTAACCGATAAATTAACTAAACCAACTACGAATATTGATCACACTAATATTATAAATGCGAAAGTTTGTGAGTGTGTGAATGTGTATGTTTGTTACTTCTTCACGTCTAAACGGCTGGAGCAATTTTAATAAAATTGGGTATGGAATTATTTGACACACTGGATTTAACACATAGGCTATAATTTATAAAGTTTAACGCGGGTATAACCGCGGAGCACAGCTAGTCAATAATAAAACCCAGAATGAGCTTAAAAAGTGGGTTATAATTGATCCATTTCAGATATCAAAATTCTAGCCATGCGACTAAATAACTAACTGAGCGACTAGAAATACAGAGATAGCAACTTCTATATTAAGTTAGAGACGATATATATCCGGAAATTATTTGGGTTAGGTTAGGTTAGAACTGTGACCATCTAGTGTCCACTATTGTTGGTGAAGATTGGTCGAAAGTTTTCAAAAATCCCATATTTGGAGTTTTGAGGATTTTTCAGGAGACATACAATGCAAAAGTAAACAAAAACAATAGCGCTTGAAGTTCGCCGCACGAGCCGCTGATCTCTCTGATTGGTCAAAGCGAAAAAGTATTAGGTCGCTCATATAATATGGAGCTTCTCATTTTTAACCGACTTCAAAAGGAGGAGGTTCTCAAGTTGACCGGTTTTTTTTATGTGTACACCGATTACTCGAAGGTTTAGGATCCAATTTACGTGATTATTTTTTAGTTTGATACAGAATAGTTGCCATTTGGGCCCATAAAGATTTTACAGAGTTTGGTGCAGTAGTTCCAATTTCATGAACATTTTTGTATGAAATTTTTTGTTTATGTGGACAATGTAACTGTCTTTGGCACAGACGTTTTTTTTAAATCTTAGCTAGTTTAACAAGACTCATACTGTTCAAGTATTTCTTGGTGGAAATACAGTTTCAGACAACCGTTAAATACGCGCATATAAGTTCGTCTTTTAGAGAGGTAGAGCACAGCGTTGATTCGCTCAAAGAGCAGCCCGACTGGAGAAGTACTCCACCTTACAGAAGACATTACTTAATTTCAATTTCAATGTATTTGTTGCTTTCATGCGTTTAACATAGGTATTTAATACAGTACCAAACATGAACCCTGTAAGGGCACTGCAACAATACAATATACTTACAAATAAATGTTTGTCAAAAACTTCACATCTTTAACTTAAATTAAAATGAATACAATAAAATAGCGTTGTGATTATCTGTAAAGTGTGCTTTTCATGCTTTTTTCTTTATTGAATAGGCAGCGATGTAATAACGTTATTAAAAAATATTATTATGAAGGGAATTATTAATTAGGATTTATTTTCTTACCGACCACTGTATCTTATTACTGTATATTAGTGTTTACATTATTTATGTCAAAATTTTTGTTAGTATTTTAACTGGATAGATTTTATAAATAGTTAATAAATTGTATACATATAATACAAATAACTTAGTTATAAAACATTAATAACTTGTAATAACATTAATAACTTAATGTTAATCGATCATGAATAAGACCTAGTCTAATAGCCGTATTTGGGTTGACACCGACTTCAAATCTAACAATAGGTAGCACATACAAATATAGTATTTTATTAATATTAAAGGTATTCGGTTTGCATAAGAGATGTATTAAATTAAATCTTTATTAGGTTTTATTTTATACTTTTTATATTTAGAAGTCGGTTTTGTTAAACGCAGTTTTTTCTGTATTTTAAGTAACTCAAATTAATATTTGTTAGTTGCTGTCCCTTGATTTCTCCTCACTCACAGTCAGTCGCTCACTTAGTTACTATAAGGTAAATTAATTATTTTTGTCACTTATATCATTAATTACAGTCATTCTTTATAATATTAGGTACCCTAGTAGTAATAGGTGTCCCCGAAACTTTTTTTGGCAGTCGGTTGTGTAAGACTATCTTTACCTGCGTAAATTCTTCCGATATTTCGAAATGAATGTCAGTTGCTTCTTATAGATTTGTAGTTAATTTTACCGATTTCATACTGAATTTCGTAAAATTTTTCTTCATATTTTTGTAATGAAGTCTTATATGATATATAAATTACCCAATGTTTTTTTTATTTGCACTATCTACTTTTCTCGGCAAAAATACATGATATTTTGATGTTATGACAATCAGTTCACAAATAAATGAATTCGATGGAAGGAGAAATAACATATTAACACACGGCTTTTTAGAAGACCAAATTTTCGTTATTCGTCCTTTAACATTACTTCCATCACGTTTTATTATGTTATTCTCCTTCCATCGAATCCATTTATAAAAATATGAAGAAAAATTTTACAAAATTCAGTATGAAATCGGTAAAATTAATTACAAATCTATAAGAAGCAACTGACATTCATTTCGAAATATCGGAAGAATTTACGCAGGTAAAGATAGTCTTACACAACCGACTGCCAAAGAAAGTTTCGGGGACACCTATTACTACTAGGGTACCTAATATTGAAAAGAGTGACTGTAATTAAGAATTTTGTAAGAAGAGTCGTCAGTTACTGTGGAAATATCGCCAATCACCGACAAAAACAAACAAATTAGCATTCGAAGATTATACAAAACGGTACAAGAAAGTCATAGCACTTACTCAAAGATCTCAGAATGATCACTTCATACATGGATGTGACAATAAATCTAAGGCAATGTGGAAAGTGATCAATACATATAAGAATAATTTACCAAAAGAAAATATATCAAGTATCTTGAAGAATGACTTAGAAATAAGAGACCCAACATAAAATTAAACAAAATTAAAAATTTTGAAAAACCCACGACGGAAAAAATCTCATCGAAAAAGAATAAAATAACTCAAAACCCCCGACTTAACCCAATTATTATGTAACGAAATATTATAATGGACGTAATAATAATTTACCATACGTATAATAATTTTACCATAATACATAACCGAGGAATATCCGTCGGGGGCTGCCTTTCCTATATGAAATTGCAACAAAAATTTAATCATACTCATAAGTGTATTTAATGTCGTCGTTAAACATCTACAATTCTTCAATAATTGTATTCACGTCACTAGAAAAACTTTAGCTGGGTTAATTTGTTTAACAAAAGAGGAAATACATCAACAAAATACACATTTCGACATAAAGACAGATTAAAATTACCATCATCAAGAATAAAAATGCACTCTTCTAGTCCACTTGCTATGTCGGTAAAACTCTACAACAAACTACCAGACTGCATAAAAGACGAAGAAAAAATCCATATTTTCACAAGAAAATTAAAAAGCTTCCTCATACAAAAAAGCTACTATTCAATAAATGAGTATTTGAATGATGAATCATTATAATAAATTAAAAAAACGTTTGACATCTTTAAATCGTAATAAATATTAATTCAATCATAATATAATAGTATATAATAAATAATAATAAGCGCAAATGCAATTAGTAAATAATATGAATAACACAATTAATTTTTTCTCTTTTCTTACTCTGATTTACATAACATAAACTCAAGACCTGACATCACACATCATGACAATTATTTATACCTGTACCTACTATACTACCTCCCTTATATGTTTAAAATGACAAATTATATTGTAAAAATATTGCTGTGCCCTAGCAGGGTTCATGTTTGGTACTGTACCTATTCTATTGTTAAGACCTATGTAAACCCTTGAATGCAATAAATAAATTGAAATTGAAATTGAAATTAATATTAAGTTCCTTATTAAATATTATACAGTTGCTTTCTGTTGGTTTTTGTTCAGAATTGGTGTCAATACTCTTGAGACAATAATATTTGAGTTTGAACTCTGAATTCAATGATGACATAAGCTTGGAGTACCTCCTCCCGGTGAAGGCGCAAACAGTTCCTAATACTAGCTATAACTCCCTAAAACACTATGAATGGCGATGCCTTCGGGTTTATGTTGTTATAATGTAAATGCGCTTTGAATGCGAATTAAATGCGATTTACAAACCTGGAGAGGCCTAGCTCCCAGTGACGCCGCGTGCTGTTCTTTCTTTATTGAGACCAAATAAAGAGAAGATACATACATATTGATCTTCTTTTTTTTTTACTTAAGAGTTCTAATTTCATTAGTAAGTTTGATACAATATTATTTTACTTTTCAATTATAATTTTGTAAATAGTGTAGGTTAGTTTTTTAACTGGAATAATATTGTTCAATATTATTTTCCCATCATTTGAATTAAATTTTGGTTGTAGAGTTAGGTACATACTGAATTTTATTTTTAGTTTGTTTCTTGAATTTAGCATTTTCGATTTCACAGATAATAATTTAGATTTCACAGATAATTGGATTTGGTAGTTTAGTCGGAATATAACTCCGTTTTATTATTACATTTTTATGAAGTATTGATTTTATAGTTTCAGTTTATTATATTGCTATCATAAGAATTTTAATTCTATAATTTTGTTTATTACGATTTCGTATCTATATTTTGATAATCTATATTTTGGTACAAGTAAGTACCAAAATATTTTTGAATTTATAATTTCGATTTCAACATTAAATTTGCTTGTTGCTTGATTCGAATATCCTTCGATCTTTAGACGGCGTAGTTATAACTGACTTAGACCAAAGATAACTTTTTAATAACCCACATAATAGCATAGCATTGGAAGAATTAGAACAATTGAGAAGCATTTTTACGCCGATCGCAAAGTGATGATGATAAAATAGAAGAAAGCTCGTAAGGTCTCTCAAATCCATTACAAATACGCCGTCTAGGTATCGCTATGCATTAATTTTGATTTATGTCTCAGACATTGTTAAAAGTTACTTCTATAACACACATCTGAGAACATCACCAATCACCCACGAACTCATTCCTGAAATCCTCATTGAAATCAGACAATACGTTTTAATTTTAATAATATTGCAATATGATCGTTTCACCCTAATATAGCAGCGCCCCCTAGTGAGTTAATATCATAACACTTATCTCAGACCATGCACCAATCAACTACGAACACATTGCTGAAAACCGCATTGAAATCTGACAATTCGTTTTAATATTATTATAATATTATTTTACACTAATACTGTAGCGCCCTCTAGTGAGTTACAGACGTAATTCTTATTATATGGGAACATGCATTAAGCTTCTACGTACACATTGCTGAAAACAGAATTGTAGACATTTCGTTTTGATTATATTGCAACATTGTTTTGCACTAATATTGTGGCGCCCCCTAGTGAGATGCAGCCTTGACACCTATCTAAAAACATGAACTCATCAAACACAAACCCGTTATTGAAAACCGCATCAAAATCGGATCATTAGTTTAGAAGATAAGTGGGAACATTACTTTGCACAAACGCACACACAAACATCTCTCACCCTAAACGCATATACCTGCTCCGTTCCGTCGTGGGTAAAAAATAGCTAATGCCTTTAATGATTATTTTGCTGACATTGTATCCACCAGCGCTGGTAATGTTTCCAATCTAACATTTATTAATAATTATCCAAACTCAATGTTTCTGTCACCCACTTTTCCAGCAGATATTAAAAAAATAATTGACTCACTGAAAAATAGTAATAGTGTTGGATATGACGACGTCTGCACCAAAATCATTAAGTGTGTATCAAATATAATAGCACCTGTTCTTTGCTATATTATGAATCAATGTTTAGAGCAAGGTATATTTCCAGATAGACTTAAAGTCACAACTATTTTACCTCTACACAAAAAAGATGACAAAAAATGCATGAGTTATTATCGTCCTATAGCTCTCATACCCATATTTTCTAAAGTCGTTGAAAGTGTTATCAATTTCAAACTAAATAATTATTTTGAAACAAATAATATTTTCTCAAGCCAGTAATATGGATTTAGGTAAAATAAATCCATAAATATGGCATTACATGAATTTTTAAAACGAGTATACACAGGTGTAGACCTCCGAAAAAATACCATTGCTCTGTTCATGGACATGTCCAAGGCGTTCGATACAGTTAATCATAAGATACTACTTCAGAAACAAGAATGTTATGGCATTAGGGGGGACGTAAATAAACTCATTGAATCGTATCTCAGCAATCGTAACCAAGTAACACACATACGAAGGATTAGTCCGCACACTAACGTAGAGACTTGTTACTTATCAAGTGAAAGGTCAGTCTGTCATGGAGTCCCCCAAGGTACAGTCTTAGGCCCATTATTATTTATTATTTATATAAATGACGTGCCTAATGTAACCAAGCACTTTCTTAATATGTATGCTGATGATAGTACTATTTTATTTACTTATGACAAATCTAATAATAATATTGAAAGTGACATTAATAACACATTGAAATCTACAATTAATTGGCTGACATCAAATAAATTGACAATAACCTGACAAAAACCCATTTAATTCATTTTAAACAACGTAATAATGACCCCTAAGATATTAATATAAATTATTCAGGAAAATCAGTTTCAGAGACCCATTCCATTAAATTCTTAGGATTAACACTAGACAATAGGCTAACTTGGAAACCGCACATAACTAATGTAGTACAGAGACTAAATCAGTTATCCTATGCTCTGTATAATTTGAGAAAAGCTGCAAGCCTTACAACACTTTTGACAGCTTATCATGGGTGTGTTGCTTCACTTCTCAGATATGGTATTATGTTCTGGGGCAATTCCACAGACAAGCAAGATGTATTTGTGGCACAAAAAAGATGTCTAAGATCGATGTTCGGGATAATGCAAGAAGATACATGTAAAACTTACTTTCGGAATCATAATATCCTTACATTGCCTTCAGTATATGTGAGCGAGGTAGTAAATTTTGTTAAAAATAATCCGGCCTCTTTTAATATAAATCCCGTTGGTTCCCGTCGGGAGGGAACTCTACAGAAACATATTGAGTGTAAAAATCGACTCATGAGAATAAGTGTATTTTGCATGGCGCCAATAGTTTATAATAAAATTCCACTTGCCATAAGGGCCATAAATAATAAGAAACAATTTCAAAACGCTCTCAATAGTTTTCTTGCCAGAAAAGCATACTACCACATTGACGAATTTTTAAATGATAAACTGTATTAAATAGACATTTATATTTTAGTAGCTATCAATTATTGACATTATTATATTATTATTAATCTATTATGTTATATGAATCATTTTTAATTTTAATCTGTGAACTTTTGTATTTATGTTATTTAATTTATTCAATTTTAATTATGTTGACATATTTTATTAATGTAATTTTTTAAGGAGTATCGAATGTTCATACGCCAGAAGGTAAAACATGGCGCTCGTCAATACTAATGTACAACATCCACTGTAATAACTGTACCCATGTTTGTGAACAATAAATGAATTATGAATTAATGATATAAGTGACAAAAATAATTAATTTACCTTATAGTATTACTAAGTGAGCGACTGACTGCGAGTGACGAGAAATCAACATAACAGCAACTAACAAATATTAATTTGAGTTACTTAAAATACATAAAAAAATGCGTTTAATAAAACCGACTTCTAAATCTAAAAAGTATAAAAAATAACCTAATAAAGATTTAATTTAATACATCTCTTATGCAAACCGAATATCTTTAATATTAATGAAATGCTATAATTTGTATGTGCTACCTATTGATAGATTTTAAGTCGGTGAGCCAAATAGAGCTATTAAACTAGGTCTTATTCATGATCGATTAACATTAAGTTATTAATGTTATATAACTAAATTATTTGTATTATATGTTATGTTATATGTTAAAATACTAACAAAAATGTTGACATAAATAATGTAAACACTAATATACAGTACTAAGATACAGTGGTCGGTAAGAAAATAAATCCTAATTAATAATTCCCTTCATAATAATATTTATTTTAATAACATTATTACATCGCTGCCTATTCAATAAAGAAAAAAACATGAAAAGCACACTTTATAGATAATCACAACGCTATTTTATTGTATTCATTTTAATTTAAGTTAAACATGTGAAGTTTTTGACAAACATTTATTTGTAAGCATATTGTATTGTTGCAGTGCCCTTACAAGGTTCATGTTTGGTACTGTATTATAATCTAAAATACCTAAGTTAAACCCATGAAAACAAAACCGACTTCTAAATCTAAAAAGTATAAAAAAGAACCTAATAAAGATTTAATTTAATACATCTCTTATGCAAACCAAATACCTTTAATATAAATGAAATACTATAATTTGTATGTGCTACCTATTGTTAGATTTGAAGTCGGTGTCAACCCAAATAGGGCTATTAGACTAGGTCTTATTCATGATTGATTAACATTAAGTTATTACAAGTTATTAATGTTATATAACTAAGTTATTTGTATTATATGTTATGTTATATGTATATAATTTATTAACTATTAATAAAATCTATCCAGTTAAAATACTAACAAAATTTTTTACATAAATAATGTAAACACTAATATACAGTATTAAGATACAGGTCCCGGGTATGACCCTAAACTGCCTCTATCGGGGGCTCTAGAATCTTAGGATTCATCAGAGGCCTACGATAGCATAGTTACTATCAGTACAGGATAGTAACTTAGATCGGCGGCGGAAGAGTAGGCATAATTATGCATACCAACGGCGGCGCTCACAGGCCGAGTTAGCTGGCTTACTGTACGCTCACCAAGACGCAGGGGACGAGCACAAGTGAGCTATTTAGTCCGAGGGAGCATACCTGAAACAAAACCCCGATCCAAAGTGTTATCCGACCCGTGCTGAGGGATCCATGGCCAGAGGGTATTCTGGTCGATAACGGAGGGTGTCTATGTTGGCGGTCATAGGACACAGCATGGATCCGCCTTACCCCCGTATAGGGCTCTGCGAGGGTGGACCGTTTAGTCCCTAATACTCGTGGGAACGCAATGGAGATAAGAAATGTTAATACTTCAAATGGCGGCGAGGTGGTCCGCCACCCGTCACGTCTCGTTTCCCAGAGAGGCGAAAAGTGGTCAACGGAAAGCCGTTTTGCTACGTTGAATGTTGGAGGAGGAATAGAAGGTAAGGTGGACGAAGTATGTCAGCTGATGAGTGAAAAGCGGATGGATGTGTTGTGTGTGAATGAGACGAAGCGGAAAGGGTGTGATACTACAACACGGACTATACACGGCGTATTGGTCTGGAGTACCGAACACCACCCGAGCTTGCCAAGGTGTGGGTCTCATTCTTTCCACAAGTATGTCTGAGTGTGTGACTGAGTTCGAATGCATGAATGCAAGAGTAATGTGGTTGAGAATGAAAGTTGGTATGACCCGTATCTTCCTAGTAGGAGTGTACGCTCCTGTAAATATGGGTGCAGTTGTAATACAGCGAAAACAAGAGGAAAAAAAAGGCATTCTGGGAGACCCTGAGAGATGTGTTGCGGTTAAGTCAGTATAATGAAAGAATAATAATGTTAGGTGATTTTAATGGATGGGTTGGGGTAAAACGTGATGGTTTTGAAAGAGTACTAGGTCAATTCGGTGACGAGAGTGAGAATGAGAATGGGTACAGTCTGCTTGAGATATGTTTGGAATGGGGTCTTTGTTTACACGAGAGAGGAAAAATGTGAGAAAGAGTATGATTGAGTTCGTGATTGTAGATGAAAGACTGAGAAAGAATGTTCTAGACACAAGAGTCTATCGTGGGACCGCAATCCATACAGACCACTTTCTGGTAATGAGCCGAATAAGTGGTCTATTCAAAGGATGGCGCCACCGAATCCCTGAGACTAAATGTGTACTAGAGAGAATAAAAGTAGAGGAACTGCAAGAGGAAGAAGTGGCAGATGAGTACAAAAGTAAGTTGGTTGAGAAGTTTGAGGGATCTGAAGACATAAGAGAAGTAGAAGATCTATGGAAGGTAGTCAAAGAAGGTGTGGTGAGTGTAGCTGGTGAAGTATGTGGTGTAATAAAGAGAAGAGGAGGAAGAAAGATGAAGAATATTTGGTGGGATAAAAGTGTACAAAAAGTTGTATGTGAAAAGAAGAAAGCGTGGTTAGACTGGCTAGCCACCAGAGCAAACGAACGAATGCATAAGGCGACGAATGAGGATATAGAAAGGGCCTGGAATGATTATAGGAAAATGAAAGGAATTGTAAAGGATGTGGTGAACGAAAAGAAAAATGAACAAAAGGATAATTTTGATAGAAGGTTGTCTAAGGATTTTCAGACGTACATTAAGTTTTTCTGAAAATCCGTTAGATCAGTAACAGGCATAACTCAAACCTCAGAACTGAAATCCATACGAGACCAAGATGGAAATATAGTGAAAGGGGAAGAATGCGTGTTAAAACGTTGGAAAGAGTATTTTGAAAGTTTATATGAAAGAGGTGTAACAGAGAGTGAACGTAGTTCACTAAGTATAGACAAGAACAAATGTAAAGATGAAATTGGTATGGATGAGATTGTAAAAGCTATTAAGGGTATGAAATCAGGTAAGTCACCAGGGTATGACAGGATAACTTCCGAGATGCTGAAGGCTGGACATGGCGTCATAGCGAGTCAGCTGTGCAGCCTTTTCAATTTATGCTATACCACCGGCCAAGTGCCAAGTGATTGGTGCAAGGCTGTCATCGTACCTCTTTACAAAGGGAAAGGCTCACGGCAAGACTGTAAAAACTATAGGGGCATTAGTCTGCTCAGCGTCGTTGGTAAGTTGTATGCAAAAGTATTGGTTGAAAGAGTTGTGAAAGAAACCGATGCGAAAATATGGGATGCACAGGCGGGTTTTCGGAAAGGAATGGGATGCACGGATCAGGTATTTTCTCTGCAAAGCATAGTAGAGAAGTTTTTGGGCAAAAACCAAAAGGTTTAATGTGCCTTCGTAGACTTAGAAAAGGCCTACGATAGAGTATTGAGGAATGAACTATGGTCGGTACTGTCCATGTATGGGTTGAACGACAACCTTGTTCAAGCAATGAAATCTCTTTATAGGGATTCCAGAGCTTGCGTGAGGATTAACGGGTCATACACCGAGTGGTTTAGCATCCAAAAGGGTGTTAGACAGGGATGTGTAGCGTCACCGTGGTTGTTTAACCTATTCATGGATAGCTGTTTAAAAGATTTGAAAGAAAGTGAATGCGGTGTAAGGATGAATGAGTTACTCATCAAATGTCTGCTTCACGCTGATGATCAAGTTTTACTTGCATCATCGGCGGACGAGTTGCAGGTGATGGTAACAAATATGCATGAATCTTTTGAAAGGAAAGGGATGAAAATGAATGTAGGTAAGACGAAAGTAATGGTATTTGAGAGGGATGAATACACGACAGCGTGTGATATTGTGATTGGAGGAGAGAAAGTCGAACAGGTGAATGAGTTTGTATATTTGGGAACTTTGTTTACGAGAGATGGGAAATATGAGAGAGATATTGTTAGAAGAGTAAATGCGGGGAACAGAGTGAATGGGGCACTACACGCCTTTATGAGTAGCCGGCAAGTATCAAAGAAGGCTCGACTAGCCGTGCACGATGGAGTGTTAGTGCCAACGATAATGTATGGAAGTGAAAGTTGGGTATGGCAGAAAAAGAATGAAAGTAAAATAAATGCAGTGGAAATGAGAGCTCTGAGAAGTATGTGTGGTGTGACTTTGAGAGACAGAAATACTGATGTAAGAGAGCGTTGTGGTGTAAAAGAGGATGTAGTCACAAAGATTGAAAAAGGCATGCTGAGATGGTTTGGCCATTTAGAAAGGATGAATGAAAGAAGATTGATAAAAGAAGTATACCTGGCATGTGTGAATGGGACAACCGGAAGGGGAAGACCACGTTGAACATTCTCTGACCAAATTGGAGATGTTCTCAAGAAAGGGCAGGTCAGAAGTACCCTAAACCGGCGAGCATGTATGAAGAATATAATGACAGTAATCGAGGCAAAAGAAGTATGCAAAGATCGTGACAAATGGAAATCCGTTGTCTCTGCCTACCCCCCTGGGAAATAGGCGTGAGTCTATGTATGTATGTATGTATGTATGTAAGATACAGTGGTCGGTAAGAAAATAAATCCTAATTAATAATTCCCTTCATAATAATATTTTTTTAATAACGTTATTACTTCGCTGCCTATTCAATCAAGAAAAAAACATGAAAAGCACACTTAACAGATATTCACAACGCTATTTTATTGTATTCATTTTAATTTAAGTTTAACATGTGAAGTTTTTGGCAAACATTTATTTGTAAGTATATTGTATTGTTGCAGTGCCCTTACAGGGTTCATGTTTGGTACTGTATTATAATCTTAAATACCTAAGTTAAACCCAAGAAATCAACAAATAAATTGAAATTGAAATTAAGTAATGTCTTCTGTAAGGTGGAGTAATTCCCCAGTCGGGCTGCTCTTTGAGCGAATCAACGCTGTGCCCTACCTCTCTTAAAGACGAAGTTATATGCGCATATTTAACAGTTGTCTGAAACTTTCTTTCCACCAAGAAATACTATAACAGTATGAATCTAGTTAGACTGGCTAAGATTTAAAAACGTCTGTGCCAAAGACAATTACATCGTCCACATAAACAAAAAATTTCATACAAAAATGTTCATGAATTTGAAACCACTGCACCAAACTATGCAAAATTTTTATGGGACCAAATGGCAACTATTCCGCATCAAAATAAAAAATAATCACGTAAATCGGATCATAAACCTCCGAGTAATCGGTGTACATATATAAAAAAACCGGTCAACTTGAGAACCTCCTCCTTTTGAAGTCGGTCAAAAATGAGAAGCTTCATAATATTTGAGCGACCTCATACTTTTTCGCTTTGACCAATCAGAGAGATCAGAGGCTCGTGCGGCGAACTTCAAGCGCTATTGCTTTTGTTTACTTTTGCATTGTATGTCTCCTGAAAAATCCTCAAAACTCCAAATATGGGATTTTTGAAAACTTTCGACCAATCTTCACCAACAATAGTGGACACTAGATGGTCACAGTTCTAACCTAACCTAACCCAAATAATTTCCGGATATATAACTTAATATAGAAGTTGCTATCTCTGTATTTCTAGTCGCTCAGTTAGTTATTTAGTCGCATGGCTAGAATTTTGATATCTGAAATGGATCAATTATAACCCACTTTTTAAGCTCATTCTGGGTTTCATTATTAACCAGCTGTGCCCCGCGATTTTACCCGCGTTAAACTTTATAAATTATAGCCTACGTGTTAAATCCAGTGTGTCAACTAATTCCATACCCAATTTTATTAAAATTGCTCCAGCCGTTTAGACGTGAAGAAGTAACAAACATACACATTCACACACTCACAAACTTTCGCATTTATAATATTAGTGTGATCAATATTCGTAGTTGGTTTAGTTAATTTATCGGTTACTTGAATTCATCCCGATCAAGTTATTAAAACAGTATCTCATCATCAGTCACTTAGTTTTTTTGTATTCGATCGTTTTATAATTCCCCTCGCTACTAATACTACTAGACCTTCATAAATATTAACGAAAACGTTATCCTGATAAACTTGAAAAGGAGGAGGCTCCTTTTGAAGTGGGTTAAAAAAGTGTCATCTATCGATGTATTACAGTTCATGGCTAGATGCTCTCACCAATCCGTAAGTGATCGGCGAGGTTAAGCAACTAGGTTTGCGGTCAGTCCATAGATGGGTGACCGCCAAAATGGTTTAATTTCTGAGCGTCTCCGTGCTTCCAAGCGCACGTTAAGCTGTCAGTCTCGGTTGTAGTCACTTGACAACAGTGGTTAAGCCATTTCAGAGGCCTACTAGGCGGCTTGAACATCTCTGACACTAGGGTAACCATACGATAAGTAGTATCATGAGCTAGCCGTTTTAAATCTGTACAATAGTTCATAACGGTTTTTTTGTCACTTTGTGTGTATGTGTGTGTTATAAATATGTGAAGCCGTGTCCACACTCTGTTTTTAGGGTCCAAGTGTTCCTGTAATACTTCACCGGGCCCTTAAAGTCCATATTGGTTGGATCTGTTCATATATCATTGCTATTATAAAATAAATTTTATAAATGTTTTCATACAATCCGTGTACCTAAATATCTATGTAACTAGAAATAATAATGTATACAAGTTTAATACTAAAAACATGTTCTGACTATTTACAAGCGCTTTTTTAAAGTCTACGTGAATAAAAACCTGTTTTATTTTATTATTATTTTTTTATTTATTGGTGCGCATAGATCACAAGCTCACTCATGAACCTCGGGACTTATCAAACTGAACAGGATACGTGTTATCAATTATTATTGTGGATCAAGACAGTTTGTTTCGTGTAGGTATGTTCCCAGTCGTCTAATAAAACTATTTAACTTGTAAAGGTAGAAAGCTAATTTTTTTTTAGATCAGAGGGCGACAAACGAGCACGTGGGTCTTCTGATGGTAAGTGATCACCGCCGCCCATGAACACTCGCGACACCAGAGGAGTCGCGAGTGCGTTGCCGGCCTTTTAGAGTCAGCAAACAAGTGTTGATGACCCTTCCCCCCACCCCAATGAGCTCTGGAGACCTTATTCACACTCTGAAACACAACATTAAAATTATTAATGTTATTATTAAGGAATGTCTTCTGTAAGGTAGAGGTACTTCCCCAGTCGGGCTGCTCTTTGAGCGAATGAACGCTATGCCCTACCTCTCTTAAAATTTAAGGTATTCGATAATGCTTTCGTTAATATTTACGAAGGTATCTTGTTTAGTACCTAGAATTAGTAGTAATAGGTGTCCCCCAAACTGAAGGTTGGTTTGGCTGTCGGTTGTGTAAGACAATCTTTACCTGCGTAATTTCCTCCGCTATTTCGAAATGAATGTTTCTTCTTATCGATTTATAGTAGATTTTTACCAATTCCATCCTGAATTTCATAATTTTTTTTTTTTTCATATTTTTGTATTGAATTATTGCATGATATTCGATCTTCGGAATTGTCTTTTTTTGGGGCTAGTCTCTCCCTCTTACCCACCACTGCAACTCCTGTAAGCCAGGATCAACAGTGGCACACAATGAAATGAGACTGAAGGGTGAGGCTCAGGCATGTCCCGGCGAATCGCTTTAACTGTCTTGGATCGCGCAACGAATTTAATCAGAAAGAAAAAAGAAGTTGAAATTATAAAATGAATTGTTCCGGAATTGTCTGTTATTAACATATATAATAATAATAATAATAATAATATATTGGGACAATGTCACACAGATCATCCTAGCCCCAAACTAAGCAAAGCTTGTACTATGGGTACCAGGCGATATATATATATATATAATATACATATATATATGTTATAATATATATATGTATATTATAACATTACTTCCAGCACGTTTAATATAGGTAGTTATTTCTCCTTCCATCGTAACCAAATTTATAAACAAATAAGATAGTCTTATAACGAGTCCATTTAGTTATGAACTAATTGTCAAAACAATAAAATATCACTTATCTTTTCCAAGAAAAGTAGTTATTGCAAATAAAAAAAACATTGGGTATTTTTTATCAGAATTGATAACTATTGACCTTATAATAATGAAATGCCAGGTCAATAATTTTACCAACGATTTTATTTAGAGATGTATTCTTAATGTAACACAAATAACTGACCACATCTACAATGTTCAGCTGAATATATGATAAAAATTTTCTAATAAAACAATACGCACCAAATAAATTTGAAAGTAATATAAGTAAAGATCTACCCCTGGCCACTTAGCTGGTTAGCTGTCATGTAGTGCTAGCCGTTTAATCTATGACATCTTAGTTGGAAAACCGTAGAGGTTTTATTAAAATTTTCTTCGTGCGGGCCTGTTGTCCTGTTGGCACGGTTGGCTAATGCTTGCTTTTTACGCTGGAGGTCCTGGGTTTGATTCCCACCCAGGACAAATATATGTGTGCATGGACATGTCTGTTGGACCTGAGTCTGGGTGTAGTTATCTATATAAGTCTGTTTTTACAAAAGAATAGTAGTAGGTATATCAGTTATCTGGTTTCCATAGTACAAGCTCTGCTTAGTTTGGGATCAGATGGCCGTGTGTTAATAATGTCTCAGTCATATTAATATTATTATTAAAACTCTTGGTCGTTTAAAGACATAATAAACACATACAATGAAATATAAATAACCAAGTATAAAAATTTGGTACCATTTTTATTAATAGTTAATAAAAAATAGTATTGTTTGATTGATCAAAAAGTGAAGGAGTGGGAAAATTTTGAAGTATAATACGTAAATAAATATCTTGGGTGAAACCTCTACCAGAAGCTAAACAAGTCCACTGCTGGACAAGCCTCCTTCAAGAATCGTCTTGGGGGGATATGCCATAATCGCCACGCTTGGCAGGCGGGTTGGCGATCGCAGTAAGATGGTCATAGTACTCAGAAGGAAGCTGCTGCCCATCCTCTGGTAGATATTCCCTCGGGTCGACTTCTACGCCCCCCACGGGATGAGATGGGGTGATGATATTCTGATTCTGATATTTGTCGCCGTCACCACACAGCTGGCAATGCATACATATTATAGACGAATTACACACAGACACACTACAAATAAACTTGCTCATCACACAAAGATTTGTCCTGGATGGGTATCGAACCCACGACCTCTGACGTAACAGTCAGGGTCACTAACTACCAGCTCAACAAACCAGTCAAGTCTTTGGTACTTGTTGTATACTTAACTCAAAATATTGACCTATATGGTGCCGTTGCCTTCTTCATGAAAGTGTAGAAACGGGAAAATATATTGATATATTTATGTATTTACTTTCATTTTAATTAAAACGGTAGGACACCAATTACAGTAATTAAAGAATAATTATTAGAATAATCATTTAAAATATTAATACGTGAACATAGATATTGTATATTCTCATAGAGACACAAGCATTCTGACAATATATCTTACCATCCATCCACAAACTAATCACGGACAAGACTTGGAAAGGTCGTTAAGCATAATTAGGAACAATAGAGGCCCATGTATCGAACCTTGCCTAACTCCAGAACGCGTGTGATTGCGCTGAGACTCGTATACACTGAGTCAGACAAACTGCTGGCGGTCGAAGAGGTGGTCTGCAACGAGTTGTTACAGTCCCGAGGCAAAACAAACAAGCATGTCGTAATTGACCCTATCAAACGTTTTCCGAAAGTCAAATGATCTGACCCCCATTTCGAATTCCATCTTTTTACTTCAGCGGCCGCCTGAGCTGTAGCCCGAACCCCATAAGGGTCCCCTCAGGTATTAGTCGCTTAAATTAAGCTACTGGTTGAGAGCCTTTTGCGCTAGCCAACTGCTCGTTGTTTTCAATTCTTTAATTTTAATATACAATTGCTAAATGTAACAATAATAACTTAGTAGCTTTCTATTTATTTATTTATTTAAGGATGTTAAAAAAATATGTGACGAAACAGACCGCTCGGACGGAGTAATTTAAAATATTTTGTTGTTTTAATTACTGTTTTTAAACTGTGTTTATGTAATACATTGTGAGCTTGACAAGTACAAGTGTATGTAAATACCCAAGTGCTGAATAAATTTCATTATTTCATTTCATTATTTCGAAATAAAGGACATACACTTGAGTGTTTGGGTCAAGTCCCGCCGATATATAGTCTACTAGTACAAGTACAGTACACTAAATACCAGTACAGTACACTTTTAGGTCTGAAGCCGTGCTGTTCGATACAGATGTATTTTGCAACTTGTGAAAGTACATATTTAGGTAAAATAAAATAAAATAAAAAAGGTTTTTAATCACGTAGACTTCAAGAAAGCGCTTGTAAATAGTCAAAACATGTTTGTTGTAATATAGTTGTATACATTAATATTTCTAGTAACATAGATATTTAGGTACACATTATATTGATTGTATTAAAACATTTATACAATTTATTTTATAATAGCAATGATATTTAACTAGCTCGTATCAAGTTACTGTCAATATATATTACTCATTTTGAGGTCATAAGTGTTTTATGATTTGATGTGATTTTTGTTTTCTGATTTGATTAAAAATTACGTGGTTGTATAGTTACACGAGTCACAAAATATTGACATCTAATTTTGTTATACCTACTCACGTTGCAATTCTTGTATAAAACTCCGGAGATATCGCCTCATCGGTGCTAGTTCCAGTACAACACGCGACGAGTTAAAACCATGTACAAATATTTAACTGTTTTGTGTTTCCTGCTGTGTGGGCTATCTGCCGTGAAGTGTGTCCAGAAGGATGGTATGTCATTTTGTTTAAGTTTTACTTTTATAGTACTGTATGGGCGTTGACTGGCCTATTGGTCTAGTGTATAGTGACCCTGGCTGCTAATGCAGAGGTTCTGGGTTCGATCTCAACCCAGGACAAATCTTTGTGTGATGAGCACGATAATTTGTTGGTGTGTAATTTATCCAGAGTATCATGTATGTATTTAGAAATATATTCGTTTGTTTATAAGTTACGGACTGGTTACCATAGGCTCTGGCTAGTTTGGAATCACATGGCAGTGTGATAGTTATTCAAAGTTGTTTATAATTATCATTTTCCCTATTTATTTTCTAAATTACCCTAGACTTAATCTGTATGTATATATATAGTGTAAATATTATAAGACTTCTATCTTGCTTTATTGGTATTATCTAAATACTGATAATAAAATTAAGTTAATTTGATTGATGGATCTAAAAAAATCCATTGCGTAATAAACATATATTTTCATACATAATTAACTTTTTAAAAGAAAATTATATTTAAGTTCACCAAGCCTTTAGTAATAATGCGTTGTTAGTTCCTTAACTATAGAATCAATGCCTTTTTGTATGAAAACATCGTCAATTTCAAGTTTTACCATCATAACAAAGTGTAAAGTCAATAATATCAATTACTATCTATATCCTGAGACATTATTTACACACGACCATCTGATCCCAAACTAAACAGAGCTTGTACTATGGAAACCAGACAACTGATGTACTACATGTACTATTTTTTTTTTTGTAAATACATAGGTACTACTCTGTCAAGAAAGTACCGGCAAAAGATTAATAATATACAAAATGTTTGTTATTCATCCAAATTTATTTTATCACCTTCAAAGTATGCTCCGTCAGAAACGATACACTTACGCCAACGAATAATCCATTCATCAAAACATTTTTTAAACGCTGCTTTCGGAATTGAGTTCAGTTCTCGCCGCGAATTCTCCTTTATGTCTTCTATCGATTGAAAACGGGTACCACGAAGTAGTAATTTGAGTTTAGGAAAAAGAAAGAAGTCAGCTGGAGCCGTATCTGGTGAATATGGTGGTTGCTGGATGGTATTTGTTGAGTGTTTGGTCAAAAGTTTCTGTTGCGGCAAACGCCTCACAGTTTTTGTGGAGCAATCCGCTTGATCGATACTCATCGTTATTAGGTTTTAGGTATTAGTTTTGTAATAGAATTGTATCGAGTCATTCTTAATCTACAGACGACCATCGCACTGTACGCATCGAATTCCAATAAAGTTTTTTTTATAACGGAATTTCTTGGACTAATTAATTTATTAGCCCCTGTGTATATAAATATACATATTGGTGGCCCATGAGGGGAACGAAGAACAGAAGAGAAGAATTAAAGAAAAAAGCAGAAACAATAATCTGGAGGAAATCTCGTCTTGGTGGAGCACGTGCTAAGAGAGAAGAGTGAAGAAAGGATCAAGACTTCCAGATCGAAGGTGTAGCCTGCAGGGCGCAGCCAGCAGGATCATCTACGAGTCCTGAGCTGTGGCGAGCAGTGGGCCAGCTAAAGGTCACCTCCCGCATCATCGTCTGAGTCGACAGATAAGTGCCCTTTTCTTCCTAATCTTCCTATTTACTCATCCAATCCTGAACAAATATCATTTCTAAAGCTATTACGAAGTGAATCTATTTGTGCAAATCAACAATTACAGTGCGAAATCGATAGTTCTTTGTTCGTAGATTTTATTAACCCACCCACTTTTATAAAAATAAATAATTCCTTTGTTCCAAATCTTTACGTATTTCTTTAAATTCTTTAATATTATAGTTATCACAATCCATACAAATAAATTAAATTAAAGCGTCTGTTTGTAACTTTAAATGAGCAAATTGTCACTAAATGCAAATGAAATACGGAAATACGAATATGGTTTACCTACGTATGTATAGAAAGAATTAGATTTTGTGATTTTGTCTGACTGTTTGTCTGTCTGAAACGGTTGGATAGACTGGAACGATTCCGAATCTATTGGTAAATAGCTGATGTTAACTAAGTAGTTTATGTTGCCTTATTTTATAAAAATAAATTGGGTTCCGTGAACAAACGCAACCTACGTTTAATTTTATTATATTTAATTCAAGCAATCGAAGCTAAGCAATACAGCTAGTTCTACTTATATAATTTTAAGCAATATTAACGTGAGTTTCTAAAAGTTAAATTAAAATATTGAAATAATTATTCAAAATTTACTCGTCATTTCTTTTTAGTTATTTCCAAATCAATATAGGAAAGAAAATCTCCGGGTTCTTCCTAATTAGATAATTATTGCTCATAAATATTGCCGACAATTCCAGGTAACAATCGCGCCGCAAGCTACAATCAGCTTTGCGAGTGCAGAACCCGGTCCGTCGCCGCGCAACGCGCCGTGCCGCGCACCGGTCACCTGTTATCAGCGAACTGAGGAACGTGAGCCATTCTTTTGTTTTGTTTTATTTATGTTGTTTACTTAGATCCGTAGTCAATCTTTATAATTACCTATTTATTTCGATTTATTGAATTTTGTGCCTAACTTTAGCTCACTATGCCTAACGAATCTTTAGAACTGCCCGTTGTTGCGGTAAATAAAGGCCGTTTAAAGGAATTAACGACTAAAAGATCGTCGATTAAAGGGCAAATAACTAAATTTAAAAATTAGTTAAATAGTCTTGCAACCGCTCAGGAGTTGAGTAATGTACAGTTGACAGAATTAAAAATGAAACTTGCTAAGTTCGAGGCATTAATTGTCAATTAGGGTTGATGACTTGCAAATTGAGATTGAAGTCTTAAATGAAGCTGATTTGGAAAAAAAAATAGATGAACGTGATAGTATCGAAAGTGATATTATTGCAAATATTGCCAATGCAAAAAAAATATTAGATAAATTTTAGGTATTAGAAATTGAGCAAAGACGCGCATCTATCCTGGATAATCCTTGTTGTTCTGGTCATCAATCAGTTGGTCTAAAATTACCACAGATCCAGATCGCTAAGTTTGATGGCGCATACTTTCGGTGGTTAGAGTTCCGCGATACATTCGAAAGTTTAATACACAACGATGCACGTATAACGCCGATCCATAAGTTCCATTATCTTATGTCTAATCTTGAGGGTGATGCCGCGAGAATAATATCTAACCTCGAGGTGTCCTCCGCAAATTATACTGAGGCATGGAAAATTCTGTGTAGTCGTTACAATAACAAAAGAATTTTAATCAATCACCATTTGAATTCTTTATTTAACATAAAGCCTATTCAACGCGAATCTGAAAGGTCGTTAAGATTTTTGGTTGATCATGTCACGAAAAACTTGCGGGTGTTGTCCAGCTTAGGACAACCTGCGGAGAGTTGGGATGTCTTGATTATTTTCATGTTGTCATCAAAATTAGACGGC
This sequence comes from Pseudoips prasinana, assembly GCA_951640165.1. Classification (NCBI taxonomy): domain Eukaryota; kingdom Metazoa; phylum Arthropoda; class Insecta; order Lepidoptera; family Nolidae; genus Pseudoips; species Pseudoips prasinana. Next base: position 19,094,309 of record OX621264.1, on the reverse strand, counting down.
AATACTCTTGGTAAGTGGGAAGAATACCGAAATAACTTAGAGAGTGACACTCCCACATTAGATCAATTTTATAAATTCCTGACCGACCGTGCAGATGTATTGGAGTCCTTGAACCGTAATAGTTACGACAGCGCGCCGCTTAGGTCCCAAGCATCTAATATGCGCTATAATAGCACAACAAATAATAATTATAAACACCATAAAAGCACACTAGTCAAATCATTTGCATCTAATATGAAATCTACTAAGATAAATTCTAAATCTTCAAATAATTCCAATATTTATCTATGTATAATTTGTAATGAAAATCATAAAATCTACGATTGCCCAACGTTCAAATCAAAGAGCGTTGTTGAACGTTTAAAGGATGTTCAAAAATATAAATTGTGTGACAACTGTCTAAGACAGGGACATCACTCGGGCGCATGTCGAATGGGTCCGTGTCGTCAGTGCAACAAAAGGCACCACTCGCTGTTACACCGCCCCGCTGCCCCTTCTGATATAAATAATTTTAGCATCGTAGATAATTCGAATGATAATTACGAAACTATCGTTAACTTGTCAAACCATAATTCAAATGAAGTTCTCTTATCAACTGCAATGATTGTGGTCTCGAATCCATTGACCCACCAAAAGGTGAAGGTTCGAGCTCTGCTCGATAGTGGCAGTCAATCCACTTTTATTACTGAAAGGATAAAACATAAGCTAACACTAAAATCTTTCCCAAATGATTGTCTAAAGGTCATCGGAATAGGTAATACCGTTACCGCTAATACTGCCCAAAGTTGCAATATTATAATAAGCTAACTTGATAACAAGTACAGTGCCAAGTGTTCGTGTCTTGTTTTAAAGGAGCTAACCGGTTTATTGCCAAAGCGCCCGGTTAATATTAAATTGTTAAAGTTACCTAATAACATAGTTCTTGCTGATGACAAATTTTATCAGATTGGCGCCGATTTATTTTGGGATGTCATAGGGAATGAAAGACATTCTCTTGGCCCAAAAAATCCAATGCTTATTAACACAAGCTTGGGTTGGATTGTATCTGGTCCAGTAGGTTATTTAAATAACAATCAAAGTACACATTGCCATAAAGCACTTTTATGTTCCGCGTCCACTCAAAGTGATATCGAAAATGCACTTGCCAAGTTCTGGGAATTAGAGGAAATCCCGACGAGGCATATAATGAGTGAAAGTCAAAGGGTGTGTGAACAACATTTTATTATACATACTCGTAGGGAAGTCACGTGTAGGTTTTGTGTAAAACTCCCATTAAAGGACACTCCAGATTGTCTGGGAAATAGTTATAACCAAGCGAAACGGCGGTTATATTATTAGAAAAACGCTTTCGAAACAATAGTTTGTTAAAATTAGAGTACACCAATTTTATTAAAGAATATGTCGAATTAGGTCATTTGTCAGTAGTAAAAGATAATCCTTCTATAAGCTATTATCTATGTCATCACGCGGTGTTTAAAGAAGACAGCGAGTCCACTAAATTGCGCGTAGTTTTTGACGGGTCCGCAGTTACTACATCTGGTTATTCATTAAATGACATTTTAATGGTAGGCCCAACCCTACAGGACTCTCTGTTCGCGATACTTATACGCGCAAGACAATATAAATATCTTTTGACCGGAGACATAGAAAAAATGTACCGCCAGGTCTCATTAGCCAAAGAAGATCGTAGTCTACAGCGTATTTTATGGCGGGACGATGAAACTCAGCCTGTCAGATATTTAGAATTGAATACACTAACTTATGGTACCGCATGTGCTAGTTATCTCAGTACTCGTTGTTTATGGCAGAGGAAAGAAGAGGAACAAAGTGATGATTTAATAAAAAATATAATACAGAGGGATTATTATATTGATGATCTAATAACTGGCTCTAATAATGAGCAAGAATTATTATATATATACGAAAGTGTTTCTAAAGCTTTATTAAGTGGTTGCTTTAACCTAAGAAAGTTTAAGAGTAATCATCCATCCATATTCAAAATGTAAGTCTCGATGAGGGCAATTTAACCATAAGTGAGTCATCTAATACACTCGGCCTTGGTTGGGTTCCCTCTAGCGATACATTATTTTTTCCCATTAAAGGCTTATCGGTTGACAAAAATGCAATCATAACAAAAAGATTTGTAATGTCAAATTCCTTTAAAATTTTCGACCCTTTAGGTATTTTAAGCCCGATCATAATACAGCCTAAAATTATGCTTCAAAAAATGTGGCAAATAAAGTTAGATTGGGATGAGCCCGTCACTAAAGAGTTGTCTGATGATTGGTTTAAATTTATTGATAATTTGATATGGTTAAAAAGGTTTCAAATTCCGAGATTAGTGGTATGTGATAACCCTGAGTACATAGAACTGCATTCATTTAGTGACGCGTCTCTTTCTTCGATGGGTGCATGTATTTACCTAAGGTCATTGAGTGGTAATGGTTACGTCATGGTCAGGCTGCTGTGTGCCAAGTCCAAGCTAGCGCCTTTAAAACCGACAACGGTGCCTCGACTCGAGTTGGTCGCTGCTTTATTAGCTAGTAGACTTTGTAAATCAGTTCTTGATTCACTGCGGCACCGGCCGGGAAGAATAGTTCACTGGTGCGATTCTAGTGTGGTCTTAGCATGGATAAGTAGCGATCCCAGTAAACTAAAAATGTTCGTAGCTAATCGTGTCTGTGAAATAAATGAACTGACTGAGTCATCATCATGGCGCTACGTTCCCACTGATATGAACCCCGCAGATTTAATTTCTAGAGGAATGGACGCTAAGCGCTTACTATTGACAGAGTTGTGATGGAATGGCCCTAAGTTTCTCCAAAGCCATGAATGTTCGTGGCCAATATTAAATAATATTAAAATCCATAAGTTACCTGAAGTGAAGTCGCTTCACGTAGCTATAAATAGCGACCCATTAATTAATTTTGAATATTATTCTTCCTATGATAAATTGTTAAATACAATAGCATATATTCGTAGATTTATTGGTAATCTGAGTCGTCCGCATAAGAGAAGCGTAGGTATATTTACGCCTGAGGTATTATTAGAAGCTTTTCATTCATTGTGTCGCCTCGCGCAGCGTGACTCATTCGGTAATGAATACGAGTTACTGGTAAGGGGTAAAGACCTTCCCAGTAAAAGTAAACTTATGCCGTTATCCCCATTCTTAGATAAAAACAATTTAATTCGCGTAGGGGGACGGATTGATGCGTCGGCTTGTAATTACGATTAAAGGCATCCTATACTTTTGCACGCGTCGCATAAATTAACTAAATTGTATTTTATAAAAGAACACATCATTAACTTGCATGCAGGTCCGCAGTTGCTGCTTGCTACAATTCGAGAAACAATTTGGCCTATTAATGGCAGAGATTATTAATAATTGCGTTCGATGTAGACGCTTACGGGGTAAGACTTTGTGCCCAAAAATGGGTGATTTACCTGCCCAGCGCGTAAATCCAGATTTCCCATTTTTAACCGTAGGGTTAGATTTCGCTGGACCGTTCGCTATTTTAAATCGCAAAGGACGGGGGAGTCGAGTGGTAAAGTGTTATATGTGCATATTTGTGTGTTTTCGTTACAAATGCGTCTATAATAAGTGATTTAACCAAGGATGCTTTCTTAATGACGCTAAGACGTTTTATCGCACGCCGGGGTAAGCCCATTGAAATATTTAGCGATATTGGTCGAAACTTTGTAGCCGCCGCGAATGAAATAGCAATTTTTTTAGAACAAGCTAGGGATTATATATCTGACTTAGCAAGTCATCAAGGCATAAAATTCAATTTTATACCTAGCTACGCTCCTCAGTTCGGAGGCCTGTGGGAGGCCGGCATGAAATCGGCCAAATTTCATATTAAAAGAGTTATTGGCAATGCTCATTTAACATTCGAAGAGATTTCAACTTTATTTGCACAAGTGGAGGCAATTCTTAATAGTCGTCCCTTGTGTCCTTTATCCACCTCTCCTAACGACCTCCTCTCCTTATCCCCAGGGCACTTCATCATCGGCCGGCCACTAACTGCGCTGCCGTCGCCAGTTCTGGAAGACAAAGATGTCCTCAGCCACAAAAATCGCTACGAACGCCTAGAGAGCATAAGACGCCATTTCTGGAATAGATGGCAAAAGGAATACTTGTCTGAGCTTCAACAGAGAACAAAATGGCGTAAAGGTGATGCCCAGCTTAACATTGGAGACATGGTGCTCTTGGCAGAAGACAACCTTATGCTGGCGACTGGGAAGAGTTTGTCAGCTGTTTCCTGGACCTGATGGCTTGGCTAGAGTAGCAGAAATACAGACTATAAGAGGTAACGTGCGGCGCCCCTTCACCAGACTGTGCCTGTTGCCTACTGCTGAAGAACTGAAGTATTGAAATCGGGAATTTCAACGGCCGGGAATATGTTGCGGCAAACGCCTCACAGTTTTTGTGGAGCAATCCGCTTGATCGATACTCATCTTTATTAGGTTTTAGGTATTAGTTTTGTAATAGAATTGTATCGAGTCATTCTTAATTTACGGACGACCATCGCACTGTACGCATCGAATTCCAATAAAGTTTTTTTTATAACGGAATTTCTTGGACTAATTAATTTATTAGCCCCTGTGTATATAAATATACAATTTCTTTCCACAAATCTGGCCATTTTCGTCGAATTTGATCTCTTAAACGCCGCATAACGCTCAAATAATATTCTTTATTTACCGTTCGACCTTCCGGAATGAGGATTTTCAGTCACTATTTCCTTCACTTTTGCGATGTTAACTTCAGTTGCAGACGTTGATGGCCTATCAGAGCGAGGCAAATCTTTCATCACATCTCGACCGCTTTTGAACGCTTTGAACCACTCATAAGCACGAGTTTTTGTTAAAGTCGATTCACCGTAAGCCTTATGTAACATTTTCAGTGACTCCGAACACGAAATTCCATTAGCGATGCAAAATTTAAGACAAACTCTTTGTTCGATATTTTTGTCCATTATGAAATTCGCAATACACACTATATAATATGATATTACTAAAACCAGCACTGTATTTAATATAAATAACAGATGCAACTCAAACTCCGCGCCAAAATGGAAAACAGTTGTGCCAATCTAACAACAACAAAAAAAAACAAATATTTGAATTTGGAACCATAAATAAATCATCCATTCCCGATACTTTTTTGACTGAATGTACTTACGTAAATAATTACACCCAGACTCAGGACAAAGAGATATGTTCATGCACACAAATATCTGTCCTGGGTGGGAATCAAACCCAGACCTCCGGCGTGAAAAGCAAGCATTTGCTAACCACGCCAACATGCCCATTAAAAGCCTTAGCTGTATATTTGTAGGTTGGATATAAATAAACCAAATGTCTTAAATTACATCATGTTTTTATTTTCCTCCACAGTTCAGTCTGTATCCACTGATATAATAGATGAAATCAAACGGCTGAGAACCGAACTACTAGAAATAAGAAAAGAGTTTACTTATAAAATATCAGAAGCCTTGGAGGATAAATTGTCACCTATAAAGTCTTCTGTAGAACGATCTATAGATCAATTAAAGGAACAAACACAACAATCTTTTGACCAACTGAAAATAGACCTGAAGTCATCGACGCTACAATTGCAGCAAGATATAACTTCACTGTACACTTCATGCGTATTAAAGAAAGAAGAAATTCAAAAATATTCTCCAGTTATTAATATTGACAACTTCCAGGAAGAAGTGAAAACCTCGTTGGTACAATTGCAGCAAGGTATAATTTCATTAAAGAACTCTAGTATTTCAATGAAAGAAGAAATTCAAGGACTTTCTCCAATTAATTTAACTATAGATCAACTAAAAGAAGAAGTGAAATCTTCAATATTGCAACTGCAGCAAAATATAACTACATGTTGTCCGTCTAACGTTCTTGTGGAAGAGAAATTAAAAAATATGACATCCGAATCAGATGGAAAGTCGAATTTGCCCGTTGACTTGAAAACAGGTAAAGTGACCTTTTTTAAACTTAAAATAATGTATTAGACTTCTAGTCTTGGAGAAGGAAAGTATTATTTTTTTTTATAAAGGCTAGAATCGATAAGGATTTCTGTCCACATCTTTTCAGTAAGGTCTTTGTATAATACTGATACTGTTTTAGTAGTGTTATATTTATTTATTGTGTCATCATCATCATATCAGCCGAAAGACGTTCAGTGCTGGACAAAGGCTTTCCCCAAAGATCTTTACAATTGCTGGTCTTGCGCTATTCGCATCAGTCCAACTTGTAGGCCTGCCCACGCTGCGTCTTCCGGTTCGTGGTCGCCACTCGAGAACATTTAGTACGACGTCACATATTTACGAAAAAATTCATTAAACAAATTCTATCTCGAAAACTACGCAAAATCGTAGAACATACATGGGAAATGATTCGGATACTCATCGTTTGAACGTCAACTCCTCGGCCAGCCTGTATATTAATACTAAATTTAGAAATGCTAGCTAAATAATTTGTTAATTATATAAGGATCTCTCTGGACGTTTTATGACTACTTCTAAAATCTAGATACTTTAGAATTATTAAGACTTTACTGCTGCACCGTCAGCTTGGCAAATACACGTGTATGTTAATACCCAAGTGAAGACATTCTGTTGACAAGTGCTATAGAGATGGAACGAAATAGCAAATCCATGGTCAATTGTTAAACAGTCGGTACCATTGGAGTATGGTTTTGACTGCTAGTCTAGTGTGTTCAACGGCAGATACTAGTGTGGTGTGTTCAATGACTCCACGTGTGGCGCAGCGGCTAAGACAGTTGCCTCGCCTCTTCGTGTCGCAGGTTCGAGTCCCTCATCGGACAACCATTTGTGTGACCCATAAATATTTGTTCTGAGTCTGGATGCCATTTGTGTCCGTCTATTATATGTTTGTAAAGTACCCTGCGTCACAGGAATTAGATTCCCTAGTGCGGGCGTTTAATTAAAAAAAAAAAAAAAAAAACTATATGGTCCTGGGTTCAAATCCCGAGACTGGCAGAAAAGTGAATTTGGGAATTATTTATTCAATGAAATTTCTACAAGCAAGAGGTGTAGACTTGTCGGTATTGAAACCTAGTGTCTCAGGAGCATGTAAAGCCATCATGTACCTAACCTATTTCCGAGCGTGGCGGTAGTCGTTCCATCAGATAATAACATTAGCTGTACTTTAACCATTCAGGTTCGCATTGTACATGGAATGGAGTGAACGGCACATGTGTACACTCCCGGAGGTGCCTGTCGACCTTGAGGGACGAAAAGCATAATGTAAGTTTACTTACTTAGACCTATTGTCTATTTAATCCAAATATATATATTGACAGGCGTGATGGTCTCATGGTCATTGGCCCTGACTGGTAATTAGAGGATGTGGGTTCGATACCCACACAGAACAAGTCTTTGTGTGATGAGCACGTTTATTTATAGATGGCGGTAGGTCCCCTGGCATTTCTTGAGAACATCTCCGATTTGGTCAGAGAATGTTCTACGAGGTCTTCCCATTCGATACGTATGATTTAATTTTCCCTTAAGTATAATAATACAATGAGGCTTTTCTCGGACTGAGTATCCGAATTTATAACAAAATACCAACAAATCTTCAGGAACTGTCCTATGCTAAATTTAAATCAGAAGTCAAGAATATTTTATTGAAAAAGGCCTTTTACACTCTTAATGATTATTTAAACGACAAAAACGCTTGGTCGCTTGTTTAAACAAGAGCAACATCTTAGTGTTACGTTAAGGATATACATTTATATTTTTCTCGATCGACTATAGAAATAATGCTGCAATAATTTAACTTTATAGATTTTTAGATTATTAGACCTATTATTAAAACAAATGTATATTATCAAACGCTACATGTCAAACGCTGTCCGGCCGAAGGCTGTTAACGACTTCAATATGAACTCCCCTTTGTAAGCACGTCATGCTCTCATTGTCTGTTAATGCTTGCGGTGGCGTTGTGGGTCGGTTCGTTTCCTTCCCTCTAATATGACGAAGGAGGCGATGGCTGGCCCACACGTCATACTCGTGAACGGGTGCTGCTTGCGGTAACTGGTCGAACTGCTGTTGGGGTACTCATATTTTTTTCGCCTTTGGTATACTTCGTGTGACTTGTTAATTTTGTAAATGTACGCGGATGCACCCACCGTTTTTTTGTCTAGTAAGACGATATTCTAAGTGCTTGAGTGAAATAGAATGGTATTGCTTATTTATTTTATTATGATTCACTGGATGACAACGATTCTGTCCGTGCATTAGCCTACCTAACAACCAATCACATTGTAAGTAAAATACATGACATAAAAAAAAAATCGTCAACTGAAAGCAAAAGAAGACGAAAAAAGCAAGCCCGGAGTTTCTTTGTGGCTTTCTTCACCTATGTAGCTAGAGAAAGCCGCAGGCTAGCTAGGGTAGGTTCCTCAGTGGCGCGGATCGCTTTGGCCCATTAACGTGTGATCGGTGATCCCGTGCATGTGATCACACACTCATTTAGAATTTCGACTTTTTGCTTTAGTCTTCCATTCTTTAATTTTAATATCATCATCATCATCATCATTACAGCTAAATAAGTCCACTGCTGGACAAGCCTCCCTCAAGAATCGTCTTGAGGGGATATGCCATAATCGCCACGCTTGGCAGGCGGGTTGGCGATCGCAGTAAGATAGTCATAGTAATCAGAAGGAAGCTGCTGCCCTTCCTCAGGTAGATATTCCCTCGGGTCGACTTCTACGCCCCCCACGGGATGAGATGGGGTGATGATATTCTGATTCTGATATTTGTCGCCGTCACCACACAGCAGAATTTTAATATAGTAAAACTAAATTTCAAAATAATAGTAAGCAACTTGTTATTTATTTAAGGATTTCAGAAAATATATGCGATAAAACAAACCGCACGGACGGACAAATTATTTTTTTGTAGCTTTTATTTTATCCACTATGTTTATGTACTGCATTGTGAGCTTGACAAGTACAAGTGTATGTTAATACCCAAGTGCTGAATAAATTTCATTTCATTTCATTACAACCACTGCCCATATGATAAGTAAGTTCTATACATTAGCTTGAATGAGACAAGTCTAAGTGCTAATGCTAATGTATGCACAGGTCTACTTCGGGGGCGGAGCTGAGTTAGTCGTGGGCTGCACGGACTGTGTATTCCATAATGAGACTAGTCTAAGTGCTAATGCTAATCTATGCACAGGTCTGCGCCGGGAGCGGGGCTGCGTCACTCGTGTGCTGCACGGACTGTGTACTCTACAATGACATCAGGTAAGTTGAGCAATATTACAGTTAGTTTCATGAATTTATCCTGTAGCAGAGTTTAGGGTAAGCAAATATTTGTTTTTTTCGAATAATCAGTAAAAGTTTCCTCCCACTGCTTTATCGAATAATAAAAAATTGATCTTCTTGGATCGACCTGAAAATAACTTCCACGAAGATAATATTGTTCCGTTTAAGGAAGTACCCTACAGCCTACCTTTAGGTATAACATTCAATAAATATACCTGAAAATAAGTAAAGCTTGTGGACACTAGATACTTCGAGGCGGTCCTCATTAATACTTGAATGGGAGACTTTTTAACGAAATTTTTTTAAGAAGCAAAGTTGCTGCAACTGTTTGCCCGTTCTCCTAAATAATAATAATTATTATTGTTCAGAGTCCCGTTCAAACGCTTAAAAATAACCGGTCCAGTTTTTGTTTGTGTTTCTTACTTTTCTAAAACGAAAAGTTGATTGATTCGTAATTTTATTTTGATATACGAATAAGATCATGTAATATCGAATCCATTTATTTATGAATTCATTGTTCAACATCAAACGGGTTCAAAAGGTTCAAATCAACATATTTGTTATGTTGTAATGAAACGATCGAGATCTAGACGACAACTGGTTTATTATCTAATGAACTTACACTACCCTCACACATAAATAATACTTACTACAACAATATTCTTTTCTATATAGTTTTTAAAATAGTACATACAATCAGGGCTCCTCCTTTAATTTATTGGTCTCACTCTTGTGCTTAACAATAGGTCGATGTGGCACCACCATATCTGGCCAGTCTATTAAGACTTCATAATGTAGCAGTCTCAACAACACTAATTCCGTATACTGCGGCGGTCGAAATCGTACTGACGGATCACCGCACTATTATTGTTTGTTTAACCAGTAACTCCGCCCGTAATGATATACAGGTTGCTTCGCGCACCCGGCGCACTTTTACAGACAAGAAATGCTTGCATAGAAAATTAAATAGTACAAAGTGGTCCGAAACTATTAACTACAACAACTCTGAGTCAATTCATAAATATATATTAGATTCCTTTAATAGTGCTTCGCAAGAAGCGACGCGTTCAATATGTACAAAAAATAGATTAAGAAAATATTACCCCTGGTTAACTGAAAATTAGGCTATACTTTGTAAATTGAGAGACGAATGTTTTAATAAATGGAGAAAATACACAACCAATCATGTCCTTAGATTAAAATACAATAGACTGCGTAATAAAGTGCACAAAGCTATCGAGTTTTACAGAAACAAGTATCATAAAAATCTAATTAAAGAGAACTACAGCAACCCAAAACAACTATGGAAAATTTTTAATTTAATTTCTTAGCCTATTGTTATCAAGTACTCAATAGCCGCGCAACGGTTATGACGTAGCTGCTATGTTATAATAATATCTTTACGCTATGATTATTTATTTGATTAGTGATTATCATTTTATTAATTACTATAATAATTCTATAATAATTTTACATCTTAAAACTATTAATAATTGAAATTATAGTTTCAAATGGTTGTCACTGATAAAAGTATAAATAGGGTAGGAGAATTATTAAGGGGGCATTCTTTGTACGACGGTAGATGAGAACGTTACTCTGTTTGATTAAATATTGTGTGTGGAAAATATGTCGGAGTTTTAATGTGCAGAACCTAGTCACACATAATTGTCTTCACAAATCTATACCATGTGACTCTAAATGTCCAACAATAGATAAAGTTAACAACCACCTATACTTAAGATTATTGATAGACGAGAAATTTAACTGGGGCCCGCACATTGAACAAACATGTGATAAATTGCGCGCGATTCTGGCCAAAATATATGTAATAAAAAACCTTCCCTTCAAAACCAGATTACTTCTTTTTAATGCGTTTTGTGACACAATAGTGGCATACGGTCTATCTAGCTATGGTAGGACGTATAAAACATACTTAGATTCTATTTATAATCTACAAATTAGAATACTAAAATTAATAATTCCACCTAATTTTAAAACTCAATTTCGGTATCATCTGAGAAGATGATACCGAAATTTTTAAATATTGTGACTCTCTTCCAATACATATTAAAGAAAAATATAATTTATAAAAAAAAAACAATTCTTTAACATGCAGTTACATCATTAGATAGATCATCCTATATACACACGACGAGTCGCGCGGGGCAAAACGGTTATTGCACCAGCAAATAATTTTTACGGCGAAAGGACTACGGCCTACCTGATTCCACGGCTAATTAATGAATTACCTACCTCCGTTATCAACAATATTAATATGAACAATGTAAAAGTTATATTAAAACAATATTTTAAGTCACTGTAGGTATTAATATGTACCTATAAGAACCTAATCTGTACCTAGCTTATTAAGTGTATTTTCTTTATTAGTTTAGTAAATTGTAAAGCATAGTGTTCTCGTAAAATTAGGCATTTGTTTATACTTATAATATAGATTGCCCCATATTGGGAAGTGTCACGCTCCAACCCAAGAGGTTTAAGTGACACTATAGGTATTTAAATATTCTGAATTGTAATATGTTTTTTGATAATTAATAAAAAAAAAGCGTTTCTTAATGTGCCAAATTCCCATTTTCTATTTCCACTTTAATCTCTTAGTTGAACCCTTTGGCTAAATTTAAAACCGCTTAGACCTTCATTACAACATGTAGAAGTACTTCGAAACATCTTCGGATTTCTCAGCATGGCATGAAGTAGTGTCCTCATACCCACCGAAAATAGGTACATAGGAGCTTTTTCCAATTATTGTAGAGGGAGTTTTAATTTATAACAGAGTTTTTTTTATAACAAACGAGCAAGTGGGTCACCTGCTGGTAAGTGATCACCGCCGGCCATGGACACTCGCAATACCAGAGGAGTCGCGGGTGCTTTGCCAAGTAGCAAGTTTGAAAAGTAGCTTTGAAAATAATATATATCAGCTGCCAAACCTAATTGCATTACTTTGTTGGGTAAAATTATATAGCGGCATTTTTAAACAATAACACTTGAGATATAAGATTTTTTTAAATCACTCGCATTAATCAAATAAATCATCCTGCAGACTCTTTTAAAAAACCAAAGACAATATTATGCGATATTTTCTTATCGATTCCAAACTGTAGATTTAACGCTAGAAAATTTCACTAGCGCGATGCAGTGATTAGATTTTTGAGCATAGCACCATCTATTAACAGAATTAATAACTAATTGACTTAATTGGGTTTCCGATATTTATTTAATATTTATTTATTTATATTTTTGTTACAGTAATGCAGAACTGGATCCTGTTAACGGTGAAGGTATTTTCTGGAAAGATGGAAGTCAAGCTAAGGACTGTAAGTTATTTAACTTAATAGCCATTCATAGCGATATCCATCCAAATATCTTAATATCCGCGCATAATGTAAATAATATCACCAACCCCAAACTAAACAAAGTTTGTACAATGCATGCTAGACAACTGTTACAAACCATAAATAGTGGTAATTTACTACTTTTGCTTAACATATAATAATAATATATTTTGGGACAAGTAACACACCACCATCTGATCCCAAACTAGACAGAGCCTATTGCAACCAGACAATTGATTATATATTTCTAAATACATACTTAGTATAGGGGTCTTCCTTTCCCTTCCCGCTACGCTACGGCTCAGTGCGTCGGAGGTTCGCTGTGAAATAATATTATTTTTCTGCTATTTCGTGATTGTTTTGTGACCTGTGTTTTGTTTCTAGCTTTTGTCTTAGTGCTAAATACAACAATCTGTAAGTTTTTTAAGTGTTTTAATAAGTAATATCTGGATTTTTGTTCAAATAATCTTTCGGTGAGTAAGTTTAACTTTTTTTTCTTGTGAGGGTACCGCGTCATAGTCACAGTTACTTGTTATCGTGCTAAATTAGTTATCGTGCTGTTTACATTAAAGCGCTTGCTTATTTCTTGTGAATAACATGTCAAAAATAAATGATGTCCCCCCGATCGAGGCTGAAACGTATTTGGGAGAAGTAAACAAACGCCCAGAACGCCCCCTTCAGGCTTCAACAAACGAGTGTTAGACGATGCGTCACCGACGTTTTGTACTCCCGATGGTCAGCAGGAATCGGACATAAAACGTTTTCGGGGATCTCAATCCGATTATTCGTCTACATTAAATATTAGCGATACAAACAGTGCGGAATATAATTATTGCGATCTTGTGACACAAGCTTCCGTTTATCTGTCAAAGATTAACGAATTAGTCAGTGATCCAACTCGGGTATGAATATCGCGAATAAGCTATCGGTGATGGATTGTACGCAGCGCCTTACCAGTATTATTTCATTACTTGCGCTTAAATCTTCATGCAATGAAACTAAATTGGCGAACGCAGAACGTCAGTTAGATCTTTGCGTAAATAAAACCAATTCTAAGATTCCTACGTACGCGGAACAATTAAAACTGCGTTTACCGAAAAAAACCGCCGCCCCCATAGTACAGACGCGAAAACCGGTTCCTTCAATTATTGCGTATCCCACCGCTGAGCAATCAGCGGAGTACGCGACTTCGTCGGCGACCAAGGAAGCGCTTATGAAGGCTATAAAACCCGCGGACGTCGGTTTTCAAATAGTAGGCGTTAATAAAACTTCCAATTCTGGCGTTGTACTCCGAGTGGCAAATGAAACCAAACTCAATAAAATTCGATCTGTCGAGGCCATTCGTTCGGCGGGTTTAAAACTTCAAATTCCATCCGGGCGACGACCGCGCATTCTTATAAAAGATATACCGTCGTCAATGGACGACCAGATCTTTTTTACGGCATTATACAGGCAAAATACAGCATACGGCTACGGCATACGGCATTATACAGGCATACTTGACAGCTGTCAGTTAGCAAGTAAACTTATCCTCCGTGTAAAAATTATTAAAATATTGTTTTTAAGCAATAAGAACAACATTTAACGAGTTAAAAAGACGAATAATGTGATAACAAAGTGTAAATAATGTTGGTGTAACTGTGTACCTACTCAAACCTTAGAGTGAATCAACAACAAATTAACATTAACATTATTAGTGGTAATCTAAATCATATGTTTAAGTGTTCCACAAATTCCAAAATATAATGTAAGTTGTCTGATAGACATTATTTATATGACTCTAAAGCAAATATTAACATCTAAAGTGCACACGAAAACCTATTTAACCGTTTGTCGAACATTTAAAAAAATCCATTGTTTACAACGTGAGTTGACATTATGTCATTGTGGTGAACTAAAGAACGACCATAAACAACTGGTGTTGCATAAACAAAATAAAGCTGAACAGCCACATCGTAGAAAATAGTGTTGCGAGGGAAAAAAAAATCCCTAATTTTGGGAAAATAAATGAACAAGGTGCAAACGTAATTATATCTACAATTAAAAAACTTAAAATGGATTTAGAAGAAAATATTACTTTTCGTCGAAGAAGAACCATTAGAAATGATTCCAATGAGTCACTCAACAATCATAACTTCTCTCAACATTCAACATTATCAGATTATTTGGCTAGAAGTTTACCAGATCTTTCAATAGTACAACATAACGATATTGAGGAACTAAGAAACGATATAAAAAATCTAAAATGCCAACTAGAAAGTAGCCATCAAGAAATAGAAAAATTACTCCTCGAAAATAGCAAACTTAAAGAGCTAACAAATTCTAACCAAAAAGTTATAACCCAATATAAGCAGTTATGCACTGAATCTCCCAACATTTTAAAAATCACAAAATCGACTCCGAAGTTGAAATCAAAAGCTGTTGGTAGACAATTGTCATTCTTAAAACAGCAGTCTCCTGTAAACACAAAAAATAGACACGATGTACTAAGAGATAGCGTTTCCCCTGCAAAAG
This sequence comes from Pseudoips prasinana, assembly GCA_951640165.1. NCBI lineage: Eukaryota > Metazoa > Arthropoda > Insecta > Lepidoptera > Nolidae > Pseudoips > Pseudoips prasinana. Next base: position 19,079,138 of record OX621264.1, on the reverse strand, counting down.
ATGAACTCGATCTAAAAGATGGCGTCACTAACTTACAAAACCAGGTCAAGAAGATAAATCTTAAAAAGAGCGACAGAAATGTTTCACTAGATGGCGTTAAACCAAATGAAGAGCGACGTGAAATAATAATACCAAAGCGTAAAATACATATTCTTGGAGGAGGGCAATGCAGAAATCTTGCTTCAATTCTAACTTCTTTGAGACAGACGTCAAAATTAAACATCAACAAATATGAAGTTTCGTCAATAATAAAACCAAGCGCTTCGACCGAAGAAATCCTAAAAAGCTGCAAAAACGTAACAGATTCATGTCATGATTATTTAATTATCTGTTTAGGTGAAAATGATAGTGATCCCTCTAAACTGTCCTTTGATTTTATCTCAGCCTTGCAAAAATTTAAAGATATTAATATTATCATATTGAGTGTTTTAAAAAATAGATATCTTAATGAAAAATGCCTTAATAATATGATCAAGAATTATTGTAAATACCTTCCTAACTGTGTGCATGAAGACAATATCAAAATACAATATCATTCATCCCTATATCAAAAGTCATATTTATATCAGATTTCTGCTAAAATTAACTTTTACATTGATTGTAACGATTACGATACTCAATACATTTGTAAGACCAAAAATAAAGCTGTAAACTCACATTATAAGTATTATAATAATATCTCTCCTAAAGTAAATAGGAAACTGTATACTGTACAACATAACAAATAAAAAATTGTGAATAGTTCTTGCAATCAGTCCACTTTGCAAATAACTTCAGACATTAAATATAGAAAAGGGACTATTCCATACTACTTCTCCAAAATATCTAGAAGAGATGGCTCAACTACTAACACTAATGAAACAGGACAGTTTTTTCGTAAATAATAAAAAAGCAAAGGAAAACAAAATTACCATAATTCATCAGAATATTGCGGGATTATTAAACAAACTTAGCCTATTGGAAATAAGTATACAAGAATTGTCAAAAAGCCGTCCTATTGATATTATCTGCCTTTCAGAAACTTTCATAAAGCAGGGAGATGAAAATAACATATACCTTAAAAACTACAACTTGGCTTGTGAATTTTCTCGGAAAAATATAAAACGAGGTGGTGTCTGTATATTAATACATAAAACCTTAGAAATAAAAACTGTTAAAATATGCAAAGATATGGCCATTGAAAAATCATTCGAATGTTGTGGTGTGGAGGTTCCAATACTAAATTGTATTGTTGTATGTCTATATAGGATACCTAATATAAACGCCACCATATTCCTTCAAAATCTAAATCTTCTCTTACATAAATTAACCTACAAATATAAAAATAAAAGAATTATCATTACGGGTGACATAAATATTGATATTTTAAAACCTAATAAAAATACAACCGAACTAAACCACATACTTTTTAACTATAATCTTATTTCCCACATTAATTGCCCCACTAGACAAAACACATGCATTGACCATATTTACAGTACCTAATATCTTAAATGCTAGTGGTCAAACACACAATCTATATCTTTCTGACCACAACACGTGTCAAACTCTGACTTTCTCAACCACTACTGAAATTAATAAACTTAAATATTGGTATGTTCTAAAAAAATGTTATGATGATGATAATATGAATAAATTCATTAAATGTTTATCCAGTCTCAGTTGGTCCGAAGTTTACAATGAAAATAATGCCAATAACGCTTTCACCCTGTTTCATGACACATTTTGCATGTTTTTTGAGCTTTGTTTTCCTACTATAAGAATAAAGATTAATGCTAACTTCAAATCTCCTAAGTGGATTACGAAGGGCATTAGGAATTCATCCCTGACAAAACAAAAACTAAGATATAAATGCTACATAAAATCATCAGAAAATAATATTACTATCTATAGAAACTATAATAGAATACTCAAAAAATGTATAATTTGCTCTAAGAAAAGGATGAACGATTTATATGTTAAGAAGGCAAAAAATAAGTGTAAAGCGTCATGGGATGTGGTTAAAAATAAAACCGATAGCATGAAGTGTTATCAACATATTAAAACAATAAAACATAAAAATAAAATAATTAATGATCCTAACACTATAGCTGATGCTTTTAACAATTACTACACTACAATAAATATCTCTAAAAATAACACAAAATGTAATTATGACAGCGTTAAGGGTATAAATTCTTCCATCTTCTTGAAACCGTGTACCCCAACTGAAGTCATAAAAACTATTAGAGGTCTTACTGACACAAACTCTGTCGGATATGATTCTGTCTCGACAAGTACTCTGAAAAAATGTGCAAACATCATATCATTACCTCTTACACACGTCATAAATCTATCGTTTACACAAGGAATATTCCCAAATAAATTAAAAAAATCGATTGTAAAGCCTCTTTTTAAAAAAGATGACCCCCTTGAAATAGGTAATTACAGGCCTATAACCTTAATACCAATATTTTCCAAAATTTTTGAAAAACTTATGCATAGTCGTATCACAAATTTTCTAGATCAATTTAATGTCATTAAAGAAGAACAAAACGGCTTCCAAAAAAATAAATCGACTACACTTGCAGGTTTTTGTTTAATGAAGTCTATTACAGAAAATATTGATAAAAAACATCCCGTTACAGTAATATTCTTTGATATGTCGAAGGCATTCGATTTTGTTGATCATTCAATTCTCTTAAGTAAGTGCCAACGCTATGGCCTCAGAGGACCTGCTTTAAATTGGATAGAAAGTTATCTATCAAACAGAACTCAAAGCGTTGAAATCAGTTACCTCAATAGTGATTTAGTATCATTAGCTGCCAGATCAACAGACCGGCACAATGAAACACGAGTCCCACAAGGTAGTGTGATGGGACCCCTTTTGTTTTTATTGTACATAAATGATATTCCTAATATCACGAACCACCAATATATATTATTTGCTGATGATATTTGCATAATTATCCCCAATACCAACCCAGTAACAATAAATCACGAAGTAGAAGTTAATAACGCCTTAAGACTTATAATACAATGGCTTAAATCTAATAACCTAAATGTTAATTTAAATAAAACTAAATACATTCAATTCTCCAACTATAAAACCATAATTAATCAAATGACTTTAAAATATGAAAACGTTATAATTGATCCAACTAATGACATAAAATTTCTAGGTATTACTGTAGACAACTTTTGCAATTGGAAATCTCACATATATAATGTTTGTACTAAAATAAATAAATTTGTTTACGCATTAAGACATCTACGCGCAACATCCACGGAAAGGACAGCAATAACAGCATACCATGGTTATGTTGGGTCGGTTTTGCGGTATGGACTATTATTGTGGGGTAACTCAACTTTAATTCACGAAGTTTTCCTTTCTCAAAAGAAATGTGTAAGAGCAATTTGCAATATTGATCCACTTTCTTCGTGTAGACCTCATTTTAAAAGAATGAAAATACTAACTCTTAGCTCTCTATATATTCTCGAAATTGGACTGTTTGTCAGGAAGCATCCACAATTATTTGAAAGAGTAGACCTAAAAAGCCTGTTTAGCCAAAGAGATCCTACAAAAATTGTAATGACAAAATGTCGAACTACTCTTCACCATAAAAATTGTATGTTTATGTGTGTTAAAGTGTATAATAAAATACCTCAAACACTACGAGAACTACCACTAAAACTATTCCACTTAAAATTAAAAAAATGGCTAACAGAAAAATATTTCTACAATATTAACGAGTTTCTAGAAAATAGACAAAAAGTAGAACAATGTAAATAATTATAATTTTTGTACTGTACCTAACTTTCATGTATACCCGTGTCAATAACCTATTATAATAAAAATATTGTATGCCCAAAACGGGCTGATTGATGTGTCTACCATGAAACATGTAACAACTGTATTATTACTCAATCAGAACAATAAAGACTACTTTACTTTACTTTACTTTAAAATATCAAAGATAGTGATCTTAAAGTCAGCGAAGACGATTTTACATCTAAAACTAAAATTGTGCGCAAGCGTAATGTAGCTAATGGGCGCAAGTGGGTGAGAATTGAGCTCGAACCGGAGATTAGAAAACATTTAGTCAGCACTAAAGAAAAACTTTTCATCGACTGGGCTACATGACGCTTTATTGATGATTTAGAGGTAGTTCGGTGTTTAAACTGCCAGCAATATGGGCATGTTTTCAAGTACTGTAGTAATAAATTACCTACCTGTGCCTAATGCGCAGAGGCACATCCCATAAAATCCTGTAGTCACCACAATGACCGAGAATTTAAACCAGTTTGTGCATCGTGTAAAGCATATAAAAAACCTCACGACCACAAATGCGGCTCGGACAACTGCCCCACATTTAAGCATAAACTTGAGCAGTTAGTGCTAAATACCAAATATTAATATGGCTTACTTAAAAAAAGGGCAGCTAAATCTTCACAACGATAGGATTGCGACATCAGAGTTGGAAACTTTAGTCAATGAATACAACTTAGATATAGTGCTTGTATAAGAACAATATCAATATGCGCGATTAAAAATAAATTGTTGCAGCTAGGCAACAAATCACGGGCTGCTATTTACGTCACGCGTACTAATTTTACGGTAAGCGCTATGCGAAACCTCATGACGTCACACTGTGCTGTCGCTGAAATATCATCCCCATCCTGGCAAGTTTACGTAGTGAGCTGTTAAGTTTCAGTATTCAGATCCTGTCGGTCCCCATTTACATCACTTGCGTCATGTTTTGATGTCCCTCAAAGGACACAAAATCATTATTGGCGCAGATGTTAACGCATCCTCTACGTTATGGTATGGCAAATACCGTTCAAGCGAAACAGAACGGCAGAACGCGGTCGAAGATTTCGTCGCTGAGATGAATCTATCAATGTATAACACTCCTGATGCACCGCCTACTTATTGTAGCCCTACTGACGAATCTTTTATTGACGTCACTTTTTCAAGCTCAGACGTCCGAATAGATGGATGGCGTGTTTTGCCAGACGCTTCGTCCAGTGATCACCGCTTAATCGTGTACGAGTTTGTTCCTCGGTTGGCACAAAGACCTACGGCTATTTACGGTAACTATAGATATCGTAAAACGTAACGTAAAATTGTAGGCGATGTTTTAAATAATGCATATATAAATCTCTCTCTCACTCTCTCTCTCTCGTTGCATATCTGAAGGGACTTTTCCGCGTACTTGGCGCAGCGGTTTTATTCGTATTATACCAAAAAATGGCGATAAACTGCCTGAGGACCCTAAGTCATACCGACTAATAACGTTACTGCCTTCCTTAGGCAAGCTTCTAGAACGACTTATCGTACCGCGATTGCTGCCGGGAGGACCAAAATTTCACGGAAATCAATTTAGTTTTACTGCGGGTAAATTGACAGTGGACGCAGCTGTCTCGGTGAGGAAAGCTGTAAACTCGTCCGAATGTAAATACGTTTTGGCCATATTTCTAGATATTTCAGGGGCGTTTGATAATACTTGGTGGCCAATTTTGTTACAAAAACTTAAGTTACGCGGTTGTTACAGTAATATATACCTATTCGATAATCACATCTTATTTTGTACATGGCTCTGCAACTCTTAAGCTTGGTCACTACAGAGTCACTAAATCGTTAACCATGGGTTGCCCCAAGGGCTCAGTGCTCGCGCCGTATCTCTGGAACTTGGGTTTTGATGAGTTCTTGACATTAACCTTGCCATCACGCTGCTCTCTAACGGCATATGCCGACGATGGCCTCTTATCTATGAAATGGATTGAAATGAAATGAAATATTTATTCAGCACTTGGGTATTAACATACACTTGTACTTGTCAAGGTCACAATGCAGTACATAAACAAAGTGGATAGTAAAAAGTTACAAAACAAAAATTAATCTGTCAGTCCGTGCGGTTTGTTTTATCGCATATATTTTCTGAAATCCTTAAATAAATAACAATGTACTAATCTATTATTTTGAAATTTAGTTCTACTATATTAAAATTAAAGAATTGAAGACTAAAGCAAAAGACGAAATTCTAAGTGAGGGTGTGATCACATGCACGGGATCACCGATCACGCATTAATGGGCCAAAGCGATCCTCGCCGCTGAGGAACCTACCCTAGCTAGCCTGCGGCTTTCTCTAGCTGCCTAGGTGGACGACCCGGAGAAGAAAGCCACAAAGAAACTCCGGGCTTGCTTTTTTCGTCTTCTTTTGCTTTCAGTTTACGACTTTTATTTTTTAAATGTCATGTATTTTACTTACATTGTGATTGGTTGTTATGTAGGCTAATGCACGCACAGAACCGTTGTCATTCAGTAAATCATAATAAAATAAATAAGCAATAGCATTCAATTTCACTCAAGCACTTAGAATATCCTCTTGCTAGACGAAAAAACGGTGGGTGCATCCGCGTACATTTACAAAATTAACAAGTCAAACGAAGTCTACCAGAGGCGAAAAAGAAAAAAAAATGAGTACCCCAACAGCAGTTCGACCAGTTACCGCAAGCAGTACCCGTTCACGAGTATGACGTGTGGGCCAGCCATCGCCTCCCTCGCCATATTAGAGGGAAGGAAACGACCCGACCCACAACGCCACCGCAAGCATTAACAGACAATGGGATCTATACAGGGTAACTCCAGGAGAGAGTTGGAAAATCTGGCTCAAACTTGCTTAAGTATGATAAGTGAATGGGATAAAAGAAATCGCCTTACATTTGCTCCTCATGAAACCTACCAACTCCTTCTTAAAGGTGAACTAAAATCCTCCCCGAGCGTAAAACTTAATAATGTTACTGTAAATCGCAAGATATCAACCTTTTATTTGGGTTTAGTTTTAGAAAAGAATTTCTCGTTCATAGAACATATTAAATCAGTTGGGGAAAAAGCTAAGCGAAACTTTTTTGCACTTACAAGGATATCGACGGCGACCTGGGGCCTCTCTTTTAATACTCTTAAAATCATTTACGGGGCAACCTATCTTGGGTGTATATGCTACGGCTTGCCTGTGTGGGCTGATAGGGCTACCATCGGAGCTGCTCGCCGTAAATTACTATAAAGCCAGAGGTTGGCGTTGATATTTCTGTGTAAAGCCTATAGAACAGTAAGCACAGAGGCCCTACCTGTCCTAGCGGGTGTACTTCCGGTTGATCTTGAAGTTCAAAGACGAGCAGCAATGTATTATTCTACGCGCGATAATTTAGAAAATGATTTCTTATCATTACGCGACCGTACGAAAATAACCAGGCTATTTATGCCAATAGCTGACTTAAATAACGAACTACTAAATGAATGGCAATGTAGATGGAATACGTCAACCAAGGGTCGCCATCTGCACCAGTTCTTTCCGGACTTACGCGAACGGTTAAATAAAACTTGGCTAATCACAGACCATTGTGTTGCACAATTTCTTACCGGACACGGCAATTTTAGAAGTAAATTGTTTAGTTTCAAATTAGTGTCTTCACCAATCTGTCTGTGCTCAACTTCCAGAAACGAATATGAACAAACTGCTCACCATATCCTGTGGGAGTGTGATCTCAAAATCAGCGTGATATTATGTTAAACAGCTTGCAACCAATATCTGGAGTAGTTTATTATACGGATCTTGTAGCAACAAGGAACAACTTCTTTGCGTTTAAGCGTTTTTGCCATACCTACTATTGGAATCAAATATAACAGCTCACTTAGGACCCTTAAATTGATCATCGGCTTTTGCAGCAGGCTTCTCGGCTTGATTGTACAAACAGAATATAAATTTCATAATATTAAGTGAAATAAAATAAAGGAATGTGGTAAGACCAAGCAAATGGTGGACTGATGACCTTATAGAGATCGCGGGAAAAGACTGGATGTGCGGAAGTAAAGACAGAAAGCTATGGAAGAAACTGGAGGAGGCCTTTACTCCTAACGAGATCCATAACCACAGAAATACAAACCACTAACATTACATAAATAGCATAAGATACTAAAAAATAATAAAATTATTGAAATGTAATTTTTTTAATGAGTTATAGAATAAAGAGGCTTTATTATTATAAGTCAAGTAGTAAAATTGTAATAAAAAATATCAGTCTGTAATTAATTTAATCAATAGAATTTAGAATAATTAAGTCAAATCACAATCAGTAAAAAATCTGTCATATTATATTATATATCATGTGCACTGACAACTACCCTATCTCGGTTACTCCATACTCCAATCACTGCCTAGGTTGCCTGGAAGAGATCACATTTAGTGATAAGGCCGCCAATTGTACCATTTTTAAATGTATGCTATTGTATTCTTATATTATGTAATGTTTTGGTGTACAATAAAGAGTTATCTTATCTTATCTTATATTATAATAAGCCTTTGTAGACAGCAGCATTTTATTTTTAAACATACGGTCATTACCATTTTGTCACTCATTTGTACTTTTACCATACATTTTTGATGTCATACATATAATGCTATTTCCCATAAATGCCGTTTCTACACTGTGGACGCAAAGTCTATAGATATCACGTCTATTGTGCGTGACAACGTCTGATAGTCGAAGAAATAAATGAGTATACGACCTTACAAACATGCCGACCTCTAATATATAAAAAATTGGTAGCGTTAGAATTTTGTGTTTTACGAACAATGGTTTGCAGCTATGTTGGGGCTCAAAGTTACAGAACTTTGAGCCCCAACATGGCACGAATACACCGTTAGCCACAGAAATTTAAGCCATATCTTAAGATGGAAGCAGCAAGACCGTGATATGCTAATAATAATATCTCAATATTTACTATCGGGGCTAGTTTATAGAGTGCGTATGACAATTTACAAATTTTCTTACAAACATAGTCAATGTGGTCTTTCCAATTTAGTATTTTTTCTATTACAATACCGAGAAATTTTGTACTATCTAACTCTCATATTGTCAAAGTTTAGATTGTTAAAGTGTCAATGGCTAAAATGAACAAGATTTGTTTTATTGAGGATTTTTAAATTATTGTTATTCAGCCATTTAATTATAGTTGATATTGAATCATTAATGTCAGTTCCATAGAATTCTGAATCATTACATTTAATTGTTATTGTACTGTCACCAGCAAAGAGGGTTGTCGATTGTTTTATATATCGAGGCAGGTCATCAATATACACTATAAATAAGAGATGCTCCAAAACGCTCCTTTGTGGTACTCCATATTTTATGAGGCGTTTGTGAAAATATGAGAAAGTTAATTCTGTTTTTGTTTTCATGTCCAATGTTGACACTTCTGTGACTTGTTTTATACAGATAGATATGATTCTAAAAGTTTTTAAACGTTTCCCCGTATGCCATAGCTTTTAATTTTACTTATTAGGGTCTTCTGTTCAACATAGTCGAATGCTTGGATCATATCACAGAATGCGGCTGAAACTGGTGTTCTCCTTACAACATTAAAAATAATAGGCAAATCTTCATTTAGTGGTAAGATTTTTTACATGTCATGAAAATTAATGAATATTAACTCAATAAATCGATTTAACATTTAAAAGAAAAAGCAAAATATTAGCTAAATTGACTACAATACCTTACTACTATAAATATGTTATAGGGCGTCGTAAAATTCCTCCACATCGTCGGGAGGGCAGGCCACATTGCCAGGCTGTATGGCAATGATCATTCTTTAACCCAAAAAAGGCCAGTTCTCTGGCCACGGGGAGGCTCGATCAAAACATTTCAAAATTTCACGCAACAATAAACGTGAGTTAGGGCCCTAGGGCCCCTGCGTTTCGACCCCAAAAGCTTCAAATACATAATTTCCAACGATTTTGGTGTATTTTATGTGATTTACTGCAAGTTTGCCGCAGCGGCTAAGACAGTCGCCTCGCCGCTTCGGTTCGCGGGTTCGAGTCCCTTGTGGCCGTGACCCGTGACTATATAGTTGTTTTGACTCTGGATGTAATTTGTGTCCGTCTATTATATGTTTGTAAAATACCCCGCGATACTGGGATTAGACTATTTAGTGCGGCCGTGTTGTCTTTTGAAACAAAAAAAAAATTGCACCGTGTGAGGGTATAAAAATATACTAAAACAAAACTTAAGTCACATGAATACCAAATTAGTACAAAAATCACACTAACAATCTACTACTATTCATCAACGGAATGGAACGTTTGCTCGATATGCCACCGTTTTAACCGATTTTAAAACTCATTAAGGTTGATATGCTCATTGGTAGTTTATTATACACTGCGCAGCTCTTAACATGAGTAGTTTATTTACTTTTAATTTATAGGATACTTACAGCTAGCAGGTACCTTAAATATATCTTATAGAAATCTGACAGCCATATACAAGTTTTTTTTTTATAAGTTTCCGCAGATAGACAACACATTTATAAATAAAGTTAGGTTAGCAAAATGTTAAGCTTGGAAACACTGATATTAAATAGGTCCAAATCATATTTACAAGAGAGCTTGTTAAAAAGTCTAATCCTATATATTAATTACTAGCTGTGCCACGCGATTTTACTCGCATTAAACTTTATAAATTATAGCCTGTGTTGATGCAGGGTCTCAGCTAACTCCATTCCAAATTTTATTAAAATCACTCCAGGCGTTTCGACGTGAACAAGTAATAAACATACACACTCACACAGCCACAAACTTTCGCCTTTATAATATTAGTGTGATTAGTAGGATAATTTAATTATTGTTTTCGTATAGGCCTAGATTGCATAGGTGACGAAAGTTTCTTTATATTTTCGTGGTGACTGGTTTTTTTTTATTTATACTTCTATACTTTAATAGTTACTATTTTGATCATTTCGTATTTCGGGTTATTTTATTTACATTCTTCTTAAGATTTGAGTTTTTAAGTGACAATTGGGCTATGGGTATATTGTATTTTGTAAAAAAACATGTAAATATTTACCAATTTTCAGATAACTTGGAATATCTTGACAAACTGCCGTACAAATGCCGTAACGGAACAAGCTTCAAGAGATACTTTGACGAGGAGAAACAATGTTATCTGTATGAGTCGCGTGTGAGCGACGATAACCTGAATGAGGTAACGGGGAACGAACACGCTTATCAGGTAAGCCTTTCTAGGAGCTTCTTAATACTTGCAGCAGCTAAGACAGTCGCCTTGTCGCTTCCTGTCGCGGGTTCGAGTCCCGCGCTAGACAACTATTTGTGTATGGCCCATAAATAGTTGTTCTGGGTCTGGATGTAATTTGTATCCGTTTTTTATGTTTGGAAAGTACCCCGCGAAACAGGTATTATATTGCATAGTGCGGGCGTTGTCTTTTAAACACAAAAAATAATCACATTCACTAAAAAACAAAAAGTATCATCAAGTATCACTACGGTCAAATTCGTATACATAACCTTCCGCATTGTATGCATACCCTGTTCTTTCTTACGAAATATATTAGAGAGAGATGTAAAGACATTTAAATTAGTTTCGTGGTGTAAAAGACAGTTTTTTTAACATGACGTATGCAGATAGCTTAGGAGGCTTTCACTGCTTCACCGGACTGTAGAGGCGAGCGTGGGCTCAAACCGTCTAGAAATATAAAACTACTAACTTTGGGGTTCAAACCTCGGCTCTGGGCGGTTACTGGCGAGGAGATGCGAGAGGGCGTATCATTTTAGGGACGTTTTGTGTAATTTTCGCTCTACGTTAATACGCGACGCGGGCCACTCTTCCACTTTAGGTCCGGAGAGGGCATTTTATCGAAACGAATGTATACTAAGGGTCATGAAGGACGCTAGTGATCGCGACGCGTTCGCGGTTGCTCTTGGCCGGCGAGTACGAAGAATCGGTTGGTGTGGTAAAAGACAGGATCTCCTGGAAACTATTTAATCAAATGACAGTACATTAAGAACAGCCAAAGTGGGTGCCGTAGGGGAGATTTGCGTTCTTAAGACGCACTCCGACGCGCAACAATCCAGCGTCATCCAAAGAAGGATTCCGTTTTTATATGGCTCCAGCCAATTTAATCCTACCTCAACATCTTTGCTCTCGCTCTTGCCTACTGTACAAAGCGAATACAAAAGAGGAGCGCATCCTGTTGCCCTTGGGGAGAGAGTTACATCGCCAATTTTTTATCACGTGGGTACCCACCAATTATAACCAAAATGCTCCATGCTGTCCAAATCCTCTGCAAACATATTTAGTACAATACAAAACCGGACAGACCCAACCATTTGGATCGAAAACGTCCTTGCTACTGTAGACAGCACCAACTTTCCTACTGATAACATTTATTCACTGTGCAGAGTCTTCACTGTGAGACAGTTGTTTATTTTTCAAACGATATTACGTAAACATAGTCTACTGACAAAACGATCCGAGCTATTGTACCCAAAAGAGAAAAACTCGTAAAACAGAAATTGAATTACCTCGTGAGAGCGTAGTCTTTAAATAAAAAGAAAGTTTTAAAAAAAGAAATGGGTAGTAAAAAATAATATTGTATATTGTTAATCCAGGTTGTTCTTGGAATGGGCGCGGACCCGAAAACTATAAAATGGCATGGTGATTTCGGTGTCATCATCAGTGAACGATTCATCTTAACCAGTGCGTATGTGGCTGTGCGGTGAGTATAAACAAATAAAAGACTTATACTAACCTGCTGTCGACCACCTCCTATCTGAACAGCGATTGTCTTGGACACTGTACACTATTTTGTATTCGGCCGGATATTGCACATAACACTTCAACAGAAAGCCTCAGACGCGGGCGAAGTTGGCTAGCTGACTGGGCGCACGACTCAGTGGGACATGTTCTTGAACACAAATATTTATCTTACGTAATCTTTGGATCCGAAGGCGGGTACACTTAATTAAATAATACGCTGTTTACTTTGGAGCTATTGAATGACAATAGAGACTGGCAAGGGTTGTAAATTTGAATTTTATAGCATTATTCGCTATGCAAAGCGATAACCTAATCTCAAAAAAGGGAAATCATGGGGTTGATAATGATAAAAGGGGTGTAAATTAATAAAATTGGAAAATTTATCCATCAGAGTCTAAATTATCAGAAACTTCTGCTTCTTCTTCGTCTTGTTCTTCTTCTTCTCCTTGTAGGCCTTCTTCATTCTGGGTGTAAGTAAATTGCCCTAATAACTTTTTTTTTTTAATTTACACGCTTCTATTATTTTTCTACCCTTGCCAATATCTATATTCATTCAATAGGTCCAAATTAAATAGAATCACAACAGATAACTGGAATAGGCCTACTGGAGAAACCACACGTTTCCACGCCTCATATATTTGTTTTAGTACACCCACATTTTACACACGTAATAGGGGCAAGCAGTTTTAAATATATTAATACCACTTAAGCGTTTTTGTATAATACTAGCTGTGCCCCGCGGTTTTACCCTCGTTAAATTGTATAAATTATCACAGCTCCTCCCCCGTAGGTGATAGCGTGATAATATGTAGCCTATATGTTGACCCGATTCATGCAAAATTTGAAGTAAATCCATGCAGTACTTTTCGAGTTTAGCTCGGACATACATACAGACAAACAGACACATAGATAAAAATTCTAAAAACTATATTTTTGGCTTCGATATCGATTGTAGATCACGCCCCAAGTATCCTTTTTAAAAAAATATTCAATATACAGTTTTGACTTTCTTACCATTTTATTATATGTACAGATGTAAAAATATGCAAATTTTTATCGACATACCTACGCTACGTAGCGAAAGTTGTTATCGACATGTATAATATTAAGTTCTACGGCCTACTACTAGTACCATAAGGATAGGGTCCTTATGGTTAGAATGCATATGGTTTCGACCTTGAAATAGCCAACCAAAACGCATTTGTTACAGTCCCAGCAACTCGCGCCTACCTCCAATTTCGATGAATTTGAAACAAAACAAAGGTCACGTGATGCGGTATCTATGAGGTTAATCTGTGAGGAACTCTTTAGAAAGAGAATAATGTCGTCCAGGCCGAATTTCGGCTACGGTGGCCAGTCTAAATGGAGACTAGCAACTGCGGACATATGATAGTGCACAAGTATGTGCGCAAGCGCAAAGGTACTTTATATTCCATCACTCTCATGATCCGATGGGACGACTAGTGACACGACCGGAAAGAGGTTGAGTAAATAACCGACGGCTTTACGTGCTCTCCGAGGCCAGTGAGTGTAATACCGCCAACTCCCAGACTTGGGGCTGATCCTGAGAAATTTCTTTTTACGGAAAATCCCGAATTCACTTTTTGACCCGTAAGGGAATTTGGACCTTATTATTAGCCAAAACAAATAAACTGCTAGACAAAGGCCTCCAAAAATCCACAATTACCGGTTTTGCGTAACCCGAGTCCAGTAGCTTCGAACGACCCTCCCAAGATTAGTTTATATAGTTTTTCTTATATACATATCTTCCATGAACAGACAATGACCAGTTACGATTTTATTATATGTTCACGTAAGATAAAAAAAAACACCCACTCAAAAGGCTCCCGACTCATTATAATAATGACGCTAAAAATTGTTCTTTTGACATACTCTCTGACGCACTTAGCCAATTTAAGGAAAAGATTGTGACGTACCAGCTTGCATAAGACTTTTCCCTCAAATTATATTATTTCAATATAATCTCAATTCAATTCATTTTTTTTTGTTTTCATGTAATTATGCGATTATTTTTGGTATTTAAGCTTTATCCTTCTACTATTATTTTATTGTATATTATTTTTTATATATAAAGCTATTAATGTTATTAATTGTGTATGTAATGTAGTTTAATATTTGTCCGTATTCTACTTTTCATGTTACTTTTTGTCTCGTCTCAATGTTTATTGTTTATGGCTTGTTTTTATATATAAAGCTATTAATGTTATTAATTGTGTATGTAATGTAGTTTAATATTTGTCCGTATTCTACTTTTCATGTTACTTTTTGTCTCGTCTCAGTGTTTATTGTTTATGGCTTGTTTTTGTAATTAGTGCTAGTTTTTAATTAATTTATTGTAATTAACTTCAATCATGTAAAATTTTAAAGCTGTGGTCGTCTTTAAGTGTTGCAGCACTATTATTTTTAAGTATGTACGTGTCTTATAACTGCATGAGTGTATGTAACGATGACGATCCTTAAATAAATAAAAAAAATGTATTTATTGATATATATTCAGAAGGCACCGTAAGTATATTTATTTTCCTTCCTATATATCTATTGTAGTTCCTTAAATTAAATTCGCAAAGCATCGCGACTACTTAACCTGTAAATCACTCTGACTGCTCTTTTTTTCAGTATGAAAATGGTACCTATGTCGGCTGCCGAACCCCACAGCAGAATGCCATAGGACATAATGCTATGGAAATAAAAATTTGATTATTAAGAAATATACCAAATTAGCTGCTAAATTTTCAATCTGAGGAGCCTATTGCATTTTTGAGTCTAGTGTCAATCCCAGAAATACGGTCGACGGAACTTATTAAATAATAATAATTTATTTCCTCATTAAGTGCAACTGTTGGTATAACATTTGCACATTTGGTAATGAGAATTTAAATAATAATACCTACTTATATACATATATATATATATATATATATATATATATATATATATATATATATATATATATATATATATATATATATATATATATATATATATATATATATATATATATATATATATATATATATATATATATAATATCTAGGGACAATATCTACGGATAATGACGCAAAGCTTGTACTATACCCATAGTACAAGCTTTGCTTAGTTTGGAGCTAGGATGACCAGGTGACGATATACATACTTATATAGATAGATAAATACTTATATACATAGAAAACAGCCATGATTCAGACACAAATATTCGTGCTCATCACTCAAATATTTTCACAAAAGTCCAATATAAATCATAAAATCACTTTACTTTACAAATTATATACACTTTTACAATTAATCACTATTAGCATTATCGTATGATTACGCGGAACAACAGCGATCCGTCGTTAATGTGGTGGGCCATTGCACATAGAATGAATCCAACATGGCCGCGCCGACTTTCGTCACGATGTTACGCTAGAAATGACATCTATCAAATCTAGTTCCGTCATAATCCGACAGGTGACATTTTGTATGCGCCGTCACGGCCGGACTGACTTGCGACCGTCCTCGGGCGCCTCTACTTGGGGTCTTGTAACAAGCGAGCAAGCATCAATCGTCCACCCTGACATGCCGTGCGTCCACCCTGACAAACTAGTAATCTTTATGATTCATCAGCAAAGTAAGCGAATAAATTCCACCAGTGGAGTGGTCGACAGTATTCTCACCAGCATATGAACGAATTCGACCGTGTCGTCACAAGCAACCGCGTACACTATGATCCGGACGACACTATCCCAGCGACAAACCAAAACCAACTGTGTGCCCCGGACGAGTCTATCCTCTCAACCATCCGCGGACGGTATGGCCCGGATGACACTGTCCCTTCGACCACCACTACCCAATAGTGTGGCCCGGACAAGTGAATCCTCTCAACCAACCGCGCCCGGTGTGGCCCGGATGACACTTTCCCTTCGACGAACACAAACCAACAGTATGGCCCGGACGAGTCTATCCTCTCAACCATCCGCGGACGGTATGGCCCGGATGACACTGTCCCTTCGACCACCACTACCCAATAGTGTGGCCCGGACAAGTGAATCCTCTCAACCAACCGCGCCCGGTGTGGCCCGGATGACAATGTCCCTTCGACCAACACAAAATGTATCATACCCAACCTCTTGCGAATGACCTCCCAAACAAGATAGATAGTGAATGTTTAGCATATTATTATGCTGAAGGTATAAAAATTTTAGACGTACGTCTCTGATTACCGGGACTGTTAAGCGCTTCGATCAGATATGTACACTATAGTGGATTGGTGTGATGATAACTCTATGTCACTGAACATCAAAAAGTGTCAAGTAATATCATTTACAAGAAGCAGAATATAGCATCTTCTTGTAAATGAGTTCACAGGTTCAGTACCTGTCTACCGTACAATGTTTTATAGTCTAGTTGTAATTTATATGTTTTAATTTAAATTACAATGTTTTAAATTAGGTACAATGTTGTAATTTATAGATTCGGGACTTAGGAGTAATATTCAATTCAGATTTATCCTTCAGCCAACACTACGATCATCATCGCAATAAAGCTAACCGCACGCTAGCTTTAGTACTCCGCAATTCCAAACCATTTAAGAGTGTGATAGACACTCTGTTATCAGATTATATTAAACCTTAGTGAGAAGTATACTAGAATACTGCTCAGCAGTATGGGCTCCTTACTATATATGATATTCATACAGATCGAATATAGTCACTATAATAAATAAAGACGATTTATTAGAGCTCTTTGCATTAAATATGGTCTAAGGTGAAAAATAATTGGTTACGAAGGTCACTTTGGTTACGAAGTTTGAATGATATAATGATGGAATGATAAGCTCAGAAAGAAGATAGATAAACGATATGTGCACTCTAGATAAAATTGTAAGGAACACACTTAACAGTAACCTTGTAAGCCACTTATAAGACTGTGTAAGCAGTATAATTCCATATGCTCTGAATTTGACACATTTCATGACAGTATTAACAGTTTTAAAGAAGCTTTACAAAAAAAAAAAGAAAACCTACATTTGAAAACTAATCAACCATTATTAATTCGAACTATTAATTTCAACATGCCAGGTATTGTCTGTGTGCTCTAATTTTACCAATTATCTTGAATATTAAAAATTTATATGAATGAAGCTATAATACTCTAAGTTCTGTGTACAGTTACAATTGGACTACAGGTTTAAATTTTGCTCACAACATAAAATATGTAGGACTCCATTTAATCTGTAATCTGTTTCTGTACTAAAAATAAAATAAACTGTAACAGTCAGTGCCACATACTACAGTCGTTTGAATCAAATTGCAAAACAAGCCATTACAACTGTACACAGTTTTCATAAAATCAAGACTAAAAATTCCTGAGAAAATCACCTAGCGCCCCGGCTCTCCAGCTTACCAGCAATCAGAGCGCATGAATCAGATCCCTTGGTACGTCCGTCTGTTACCTTCTGGTCCACACGCATCTACTTACACCTACTTGTGTCGACCCCTGGTGACTACACGTATGGTATCTCCAGACCCAAAGTTCGTTACCCGTGTGTAACCCCCTGGTGACCACCTGTACAGTCTCTACCGACTCCGACCTCCGCCTGAGCTAAACACGCACCGCGCACTCACGGACTACTTGAGTTTCCTCAAGAGACACCGATTTCTACTGGGCTACGACTACATAATAGCTACTGCTACGGTCGAATACAACTCAACTCACTATGGCCCCCCTTATTCTAGTTTCCATCTGAAGTTAAGCTTAAACTTCATCATTAATATTATCTACATCAATCTCGACAGATATATGTGTGACCTGCTGACATTTTCCTTATAGTCTATACCAAATCTGTGCTTTTCCTATGACGCCGCATTTTCAATGTTGCGTGCCACCTCATTCCTAACAGTTGGTAAATCTATCTCTGTCTCTTTGTCATGTCATGACATGCCACGTGTGTGTGTGTAACGACAATAGACGTGCTACATTACCTAGGCTTTAGGAGTAAACCACTCATTATCGACTATCGACCACGGTCGTTCACATTATTGACTGACATGTTACTTATTAAAAATTATTACAAATTAAAAGATTACCTAGAAGATAAGTTGACATAGTATTAATAACAATTTAATTTAATTCCAATTAACAAATATTATTTTATTATTAAGTAGGTATGTATTAAAATTTGCACGTCATATATTTATGACAGAATATGTAGAGCATAATTATGTAACACCAATATTACCATGTTCTAGCAAATAAATAATTCTGATTCTGATTACGTATATCGCGCGATAGTAACTCATGCCACTTCATTAAGTGACGATATCTCTCATAAACAGTAAAACATTTCTCACAGTGTTGCGGACTCAAAGGCCGGAATGATCAAACAGACTAGATGAATGAATGAATGAATGACTAGCCAGAACATTTTATTCCTATTTTATTCCAATCAAATAATCCTTTCTGTAGTCACACGGTAGATAATCGACGATCTGTAAAGGACTACCTCAATCCGGTACTCATACAGCGATCGCTGTCATGTCATCTCAGCCGTCAAACGCATGCACGCCACTGACTTTCGTGGCAGCACTAAGACGGGAAATGTGACGGTCACCGTAGCCTAGTTGGTAGTGCTCCTGCTTACGAAGCTGGTGGTCCTGGGTTCGAATCCCGGTAAGTGCAAATATTTGTGTGATGAGCACGAATATTTGTTTCTGAGTCATGGATGTTTTCTATGTATTTAAGTATTTATCTATGTATATAAGTATGTATATCGTCTCCTGGTACCCATAGTACAAGCTTTGCTTAGTTTGGGCCTAGGATGATCTGTGTGACATTGTCCCAAGATTTACAAAAAAAAAAAAAAAAAATCCCGATGTTACACTTACGCCTACGAATAGCATGGGGGACCAGCAGTCATGGCCGCGCCGACCTTCGTCGCGACGTTCCGCTAGAAATGACATCTGTCAAATCTAGTTCCGTCATAATCCGACAGGTGACATTTCACCTGTCACCTCAAATGTCACCTGACGGACATATATATATGTTATGTTTACAGTACTGTAGGTATTATTCTTAAGTATAAAATTATATATTCATAAGCTCTCTTCTTATTTTCAATAAATTCGTACACCTTTTGCTGCCATTAATCATTGAAATTAAATATTAAATTATGTTCCATCCAACGCAAATAGGTTGTCTGGAAGAGATCGCTTTTATTGATAAGGCCGCCAATTGCAAAATATTCTTTAATGCATATTGTACTGTTTGTATTCCTTATGCAATAACGTGTACTTCTTCTTCTTAATATGAGGTTGTTTGCCGAAAACCATTTTGATATAAGGCTGAGTGTTTTATTGTGTTCAACAAGATCTTTGTCCTTCCTATTTACTATGATAGCTGTAAATACTTTGATTGATGATAGTTTTAAATACTGTTTCTCTGCAGAACATGGACGTTCGCGGCCTTTGGTGTCAAGCACCGCAAAGACTCTCAACACCAGGGCTGGCAGATTCACGAGATCAAGAGACGCATACCGCACCCCGATTACTATCCATCCACACATAACAATGATATCGGTCTACTGGAGACTAAATCAAAGTAAGTAAGGACTCAAATAATTACATTTGCTATGAATCTACGTTCATAGCAAATGAAATGATTTGATTTGACAAATAAAATAAATGTGATCCTGGCGTTAAAAATTGCATCTACTACATTCTACCATAACGGCACGTAAAATTATTTATTTATTCTGGTTTCACCAACAATTATTTTCACTGTCTTAGGCCTGTTTAGCATACAAATACATATAGCAGTAGTGAAATAATCACTTACAAATGAACTCTGCATGCACGAGAGATAGTACGTTTGTGTATGTATGTAACTATGTGCTTATCTTCTAAGGGCCATACATGAAAATGTTTTTGACAACAGAAGGTAGACATCGTATATTATTGGAACTAAGTTTCTTATACCGCGTTGTGAAAGGGGGCTAGACGGAAAAAAATCTTACGAAAAGTTGTCACGACACTTTTTGCAGCTGTGCGGCGTACGCATGTTTCTCTGTCTGTCTCTCTCTCTCTCTCTCTCTCTTATAGAAAGCAAGCCAGATATTTTCATTTGTGTGGTGTATCGACGATTATTTTTGTGGAGTGTATACAGGTTTTTTGTACATAATAAATAATAAGAAATAACTTCGTTCCATCCGGGTGTCCCTTGACATCTCTCAAGTATTTATATATTTGTAAAATTTAGTTCTGAGCTTATTGAATTAATCGAAGTGTAAGTTAATTAGATCACTACAACCACTCAACACCTTACAGAATCTAGCGCATGGGGAATTAGCACCTAACACTGTTGTCTTCCGCGGCTGACAAAGCGGTGTTATTGGACTGCGAGAGATTCTAGATGAGGCACTGAAATTGAAAAGTTGTAGTTTTAACGAACAATTAATTTGTGAGTTTGCACACACCCATTGCGTCATTTAGATTTCGGCGCCTTTCCAGTGACATATTTTGTAATGTTTAAGTCTACTAGAGTATGATTGTATTTTTTTACCATTGGAAAATGTCAAATAACAAGGAAAACGTTTTTGTATACGTTCTAAGCGTAGATAACGTATAGTGTAGTGAGGACGCCAGATTACGGTACAGTAGTCAAGTGTACTTATAACTAAACCATAATAAAGCAAGATTTTTGTTTTTGAACATTAGAACAGCTCGGTATTTTTTTATTATGTTATCCATATGCGGACCAAAATTATACAAACATGTGTATAATAAATAAGTATATAAATCGATAATAATAATAAATAAAATAAAAATACAATTTGATACAATGCAATTTATATATATATATATATATAAATATATAAATATATATATATATATATATAGTATATAAATAAATATATAAAAGCCTTCATAAATAATGTTACAGGTCAAATGTGATTTCATTGGTTTCCCTATTTTAATTAGTGTTCCATATTGTTTATGTTAATCAATCATAATAAATACTTATAATTTTTGTAATGATGAATGCCATATATTTCAATTTATAATATATTTAATTTTAATTTCTTCTATTTTTGATATTTGTTATTAGATATAATGTTCTAGTCTTAATTAATTCTAAGCTGTAACTAGTGCATGCGGTGTTAACCTATTATTAATTGTAGCACCTGATAATTTGCCGTATTTATGTAATTTATTAATGTATCGTGCAAACAATTGTTGGTTGACATTAAATAAATAAATAAAATAAAAATAAATAAAAGTAAAATGGCGTCTGGTTTCCGGCCCACAAATAATAACAGAGACACCCCATATCACAGCCCATGGTTGTCTTAAAAGGCGACTAAAGGTCGTAGCCCACTTACACGACTCTGCTGCAACATCGCTCCCACCCATCACCGACCTCAACTAAAACAACTGCTGGCGGTCCACTCGTCGACAGCTAGCAGGCGCCTGGCTGTCCACACGCCAACCGCTCTCGCTTTTCGCGATAGAAACAGATCGCGATCAGTTTCCATTGAAGCAAGCCGTATTTTTAAAAGTCTGTTTGGTGTCTCCCTCGGCCGCTACCTTGGAGCTGCTGTTGGTAGACATATTGTTATATACACGGCCGTTTATATACTAGGTAGTTTTATAACCCTCGGACCCTCCGTCACCGTCGTACCATGATTGGGACGACCAGTTGGAGGTGACGGAGGGGGAGTTGGACCGAGCAGTACGGCGACTTGCGGCCCGAAATACCGCCCCTGGCCCGGATGGGATACCGGGCAGGGCGTGGGTTTGCGCCCTGGCAGTCCTGGGGGACCAGTTGAGGCAACTGTTCACCAGTTGCTTCCGTAGTGCCGTGTTCCCCACCTGCTGGAAAGAGGCAAGGCTTGTGCTTCTCCAGAAGCCGGGCAGGACCGCCGATTCTCCCTCGGCGTTCCGACCAATCTGCTTGCTGGACGAGGCGGGCAAGCTCTTTGAGCGTGTCATAGCCGCCCGTCTCAGCGAGCATCTGTCGCGCGTTGGCTCCGACTTATCGGACAGCCAGTTCGGATTCCGGCAGGGACGTTCGACGCTGGACGCGATCAACCGCGTCCGCGCCCTGTCGGAGCCCGCCGTTCGGGCGGGGGAGGTGGCGTTGGCGGTGAGCTTAGACATCGTCAACGCCTTCAACTCCGTCCCCTGGTGGGCGATACGGGAGGCACTGGTCCATCATAACGTGCCTCCCTATCTCCGTGGTATAGTCGGGGCATATTTGCGCGACAGGACGATTAAATTCGTCGGTCGGAACGGGATTAAGATCCAGAGGGAGCTCTCCTGCGGGGTTCCTCAGGGGTCCGTGTTGGGACCTCTGCTATGGAGCCTCGCGTACGATGCGGTCCTGCGGATACCACTCTCGGAGTGAGCGTCGTCTGCTATGCGGACGACACGCTCGTCATGGCCCGGGAGGTAAGCTTCCAGCGTGCGGTACAGCTCGCCGAATCGGAGTTGCGTGTGTCGTCGCGGCCATAACGAGACTGGGCCTTCGGGTAGCGCCTCACAAGACCGAGGCACTATGGTGCCACGGCTTACGCCGTAGGGAGGAACCACCCAGTATGTCGATACGTGTAGGTGACGCAGAGGTCAGGATGGGGCGGTACATGAAGTACCTGGGCCTCACCCTAGACAGCCGATGGGGCTTCGAGGAGCATTTCGGGCGTCTGGTCCCCCGAGTGCGCCGGGTAACCGGTGCGTTACACCGGCTTTTGCCGAACCTCGGGGGTCCCAGGGAAGAAGTTTGCCGCCTCTACGGAGGTGTCGTGCGATCCATGGTCCTTTATGGGGCGCCCGTCTGGTCTGAACGCCTGACGGGCGCCTCCCGCTGCAGAGCTATTTTGAATAGCCTGCAGCGTGTGGTAGCCATACGGATCGCACGAGGATACCGGACGGTATCCTTTGAGGCGGCGACACTCCTGGCGCGCTCACCGCCGTTTGATCTCCTGGCGGCAGTCGACGCGACGGTTTACACCGTGATCCGCGTCCGCCGGGAGAGCGGTGAGGCGCCAGAACAGACGCTCGTTGCCTATAGGCTGGATGCACACCGGCGCGTACTAACACAGTGGCGCGTACGGCTGGAGTTGCGCCTGAACGCGCGCCAACGTGCCGTCGGTGCTATCCTGCCTCACCTTGAGGCCTGGGTGGGAAGGAAGGGTGGTTGCGTCACCTACAGACTGACTCAGATACTCACCGGACACGGATGTTTCGGTGAGTATCTGTGCCGGATGTTTGTGGCGCAGTCGCTGTGCCGTACTGGCAGGAGTCGGCAAATGGGGAGGGCAACCCACAGCTCTCCCCGGGTGCGTGTCCCGACCATCTGGGACACGGCGCAAAAGGGGGGCACCGGAGCAGCATACCCGCGTTCCCGGGGCTCCCCGTATCAGGCGCCAGAAGAAGTCCACGGCAGGTTAGGTTTAGTCGGTGCGAGTCCGACATACCCACCCGCAGACACTTTTTGCGGGTGGCATGCATTAGCATTCCCCCTGCCTTATCAAAAAAAAAAAAAAAAAAATGTAGTTTTATAAACACGTTAAAACGTCTAGGAGCCAGACTCGTATAATAGGTACGTTGGTTTTAGTTTTTCCTTTGAAGTTGTCCAGTAGGGGACAAATTCACGAAATATTTTATTTGCTGTTTGTAGGTTTTGTTTAGCTCTCCGAACCGGAAACAAATTATCATTTAGAACGTAACATATATTGATGTGAAACATCTATAGCCGCACGTAAAACAGATTTCTGGCGTGGCGACGCATCCCGTGGCGACGGGTCGCCACGCTATACGATAGTATTGTGTACGGTGTGGCGACGCGTCGCCATGCGCAATCGACTTTTTATTTTATCATTATGACATATTTAGTTCCTATCACAATAATAATATATTCTTTTCTGCATATTACTTTTACAAAATAATGTCGATGTTTCACATCTGCCAGGCGTCTCGTGACGGATCACATTTTTTACTATATTTTATATGTATATTATTAAAGTAAAGAATTATTAGTATTTAAAGAAATAAAATTATATATTTATGTAATTTGTACAGACGCCAGCACATCAAGTTACCCCAATCTGTCAAATTTCCCCAATTGAAAGTGAACCTTATGCTTTTGTTATAAAGTTGAAAATCTATAAAATAAATTTGACAGGTTGGGGTAGCTGGATGTGCTGTCGTACATACGAACATAACTTTGGACATTTTTACACACTATAGTTAGTACACTAACTAACAAATAACGCCTTTTCCATCTTACTTTTCCTTTTATACCCAACGGTTGTCTGGAAGAGATCGCTACAAAGTGATAAGACCGCCGATTGTACCTGTATTTGCTTATATTAAGAAAATGTATTGTGTTTTCTGGTGCAATAAAGTGTACTCTATCTAACTTTGGCATAAACGCATACAGTGCACAGGTAACCAAAAAAGGCTCGCCTATTTACCTGGTAATACCAACATAACCATAACTTATTTTTCAGAATACATTTCACTAAGTTTGTCCGGCCAGCCTGTCTGCCATCAGATGAACTAGATAAGCCAGGTCAGCATACTACTTGGAGGAAAAACGAGCCGAGTGGCTACAGTGGTGACACATTGCGCATTGTAAGTTTGTTTTTAAATTTCATATTACCATTTGACTTCACTGTTGTCATTATATGAAGACGCTCCTGAAAATGTTAAAAGAAAAATAGACTGCCCTTCGGCTGTCGTCCGGTTTTCCACTTTTCTGGGCTGTTGAACGTGCGCTATGGTTGTCTTACACCCTATACACCAATAATTATTGGCCGGCTGAGATACACAACACTTAAACATAATGTTTTAGAATACACACAGGTGACCCGTCTGGGTGCAAAAATGAATGAAACGCGATGGCTTCTCTCGGAAGGCGCGAACTAGCGCGACTAGAATTCAGTGCGCAGGATTGCGTCTGGCGGCCGCGGGCTAATACATCGACGCATAGAGCTAGAATGGTGACTTATAGCCAGAATCGTCGTGCCTGAAAGTGATGTTATGTAATGTGATCTACAACATAAACTGGCTTAGGTTTTTAGTTGATAGCTAACAATAATTTCCTCCTGACGTGAGGAGACTCCTCCTGATTGAATTTCGATCAAAACAGAATGATCGGTTAGTCATATATGTATATTATAGTGAATCTAGAATGAAGCAGGAAGAATGTTGTAACCTTCATAAGTTAGTAGTGGTGGGCAAAATTATTGTTTGATGAACACACTAATTCCACCAAATACATTCTGTAAAAAAATAGCCAAGTCTCGGAGCTGCTTGTTTATCTCTAAAAAGTAATGTAAGTGTAATATGTAAGTTAAGTATGGTACCAGTGCGTACCATTTCATCATTTTTGTACACTGGCAACTACCCAAACTCTTTTTATTCCATACTCCAATCCCTGCCTAGGTTGTCTGGAAGAGATCACATTTAGTGATAAGGCCGCCAATTGTACATTTTTGTAATGCATCCTTGTTCATTCTATTTTATTTTACTTGGTGTACAATAAAGATTTATCTATCTATCTATCTATAGCTTACTAGATAACGAAAATTTCAGCATTCTGGTCTCATCCAGAGGTTCTCAAACAGGGGCCTGAACATGCGGCGAAATGGTTCCAGAAACGGTTGTTTCGGCAGTGCTGCTTTGCGCTCGACTTGGCGGGGGCACTTCCTTGCTCCCAGATAGTTTGGTGAAAAGAGCATCGTAGACTCTAGGCTTTATTATGCGCATGTCTGGTTGCTTTACTGAGACTTAAGCTTTTAAGATACTCTACTGCACATTCGCCAGAAGTTTGTTAGCAAATGGCAGTCCGATATTGAATTCGCAATATGAAACATAATAATAATAGTAAGGAGGACAAGTAATATCACACCTCCTTTACATGGATGACTTAAAGTTATTTGCCTCTAGCAACCTTCACTTGTCAGCGTTACTGAAGCTCACAGAAAACTTCAGTAACTCTATCAGAATGGAGTTTGGTATTGACAAATGTGCAGTCATGCATGCAAAACGAGGGAAGATAGTGGAATCTGATAGCACCCAACTCTCAGCTTCCATTAACTTAGTAACCCTCTCTGCAACCGAAACCTACAAGTACTTGGGTATGTCACAGGCATTAGGCATCAAAGAGGCTGACATGAAGGAGTCATTGCGGGGGCGCTTCTTAGGCCGCTTGAAAAAAGTGCTGAAAAGCCTATTGTCGGGAGGGAACAAGGTGCGTGCTTACAATGGCTGGGTCATGCCAGTCTTGTTGTACTCCTTTGGAATACTCAAGTGGACTCAAACTGAGCTAGACGCCCTGGACCGAACAGCCCGAACGCGGCTGACATCACATCGGATGCATCACCCCCGCTCTTCTGTGATGAGATTGTACATCCCACGGAAATGTGGTGGTCGTGGCTTTTTAAATGCTAAAACTCTGCATAACCGGGAGCTGTATAATCTAAGAAACTATTTCCTACATAATAGTGTGGGTATGCATGCGGATGTGATCGCCGTGGACAATGGATTCACCGCTCTATCCTTAGCCAAAACTAACTGGCGTCAACTTGCGGTACTTAGTACCAGTGACCGCAAGGAGGTATGGCAGAGCAAGGAACTTCATGGCAGATTTTACAAGGCTCTGCACGGGCCAGATGTAGATTTAACAGCCTCAGTAGCCTGGCTACGGTTCGGTGACCTTTTTGCGGAAACCGAGGGTTTTGTCTGTGCAATTACTGACGATGTAGTAATGACGAATAACTACCGGAGATTTATACTGAGGGATGGTACTGTTGACATTTGTCGGGCATGTCACCGCCCTGGGAAATCCCTTAGACATATAATTTCTGGTTGCTTCCGTCTTGCTAATGGTGAGTATTTGCACAGGCACAATCAAGTAGCCAGGATAATCCACCAGCAACTTGCTCTGCGGTACAACCTTGTGACGTCGGAGGTGCCGTACTACAGATACGTTCCAGAGACAATACTGTAGAATGGCCGTGTCACATTGTACTGGGACAGATCCATCATCACAGATAGGACTATTGTTGCCAATAAGCCTGATATTGTGATGGTGGAGCGCCAAGAGCGCCGGGCAGTGATCGTCGATGTTGCTGTCCCACATGATGACAACCTTGTGAAAGCTGAAAAAGAAAAGGAAATTAAATACTTTGACCTAGCACGCGAGGTTGTTGACATGTAGGACGTCGACTCGGCGATCATTGTACCGATTGTCGTTTCTGCCCATGGTTTAATTGCTAAGAGCCTCGACCGTCACCTTAAGAGGCTCGCGTTAGGCAGTTGGGTCAAGGGTCAGGTTCAGAAGGCAGTTCTTTTGGAGACGGCGCGTATTGTGAGGAGTCCCTCTCTCTGGAGCCTTGACCATCGGTAGCATGGACCCTGCTCCCGTTGCCGATTGGATCTCTATTTTTTATATTTATTAATATATTTTTTTTTGTAACTATATATTTGTAAATGTATGAAATAAGAATGACACGGAATAAAAGACATAATAATAATGACTGGGATCCCCGCTACCGGTGGTTTAGTGCGCCGCATGCGATGGACAACATTTAATAATGAGAATGTCATGCGAGCGTACTATGGGGCGACAGAGGGGGGAACCAATCTCACCGCTTACCGTTCCCGTATGTTGCTATTGTTTCAGGCTGTGCAACTCGCATTGCACACATACGTTGCATACTGTACTTAAGTAGACTAGTTATAAATAAAGTTGTGTGAAAAACTCGTCGATTCATTATTTTATTAAGAACGTAAGAACTACAACAAGGCCCTTGAACCTGATCTGACCGTTTCGGAGCAACGCTTATCCGATCAGGTGCGGGTCATCCAGCGGAACCATATGCTGGATGAATCTACACTTGATCGGCTGTGAGCAGAGGCTGTCATCCCTACGTCTACTGCCGATCGGAATAATGTATCCGCTCCGCCGCCTAATTTGCTATCGGCGCAGGCGGATCCGGGGCCTGAGACGGTGGATTTTAGGGATGCTACCCAGGTAAGCTCCCAGGATAATGAGCATTTGAGGAGGTCTTTGGAAAGTGCAATTTTAGAATATAAGGATATATCCGTCTGTGATAGACCGCAGTTACCACGTTATCCCACGCACAAACGTGATATGGCGCTATTGGTCGCTCTAGATTGCATGCTACAACCATATTTTGGATCTAGCCTAAATCTTGCTAATACGCACTCGATTCTTTACTGTGCAGTAGTCGCAGCGTCCCGGGTGGCCCATGTTAGGTTTCCAGGACCCAACAAGTCCACGCGACCCACCGCCGTCAAACCAGCATGGCAAGAAAAAATCGAGCGACGTATCTCAGCAGCTAGGGTGACCATCGGCAAGCTAATCTGCTTCAGGTCGGGAAACAATCGCCCGAGAGTTATGCGTTATGTGACACAGGCATTCGCCGGTACAGGTACAATACCGCGTGATTATACTGCCTGTGTCACGGAACGTATAGACTACCTGAAGCAGAAAGTTTCTGCGTGGGCTAACCGTATACGGCGTAACAATGAACGGGCGGATAGGTTTCACCAAAATCGATCTTTCCAAAGTGACCAAAGAAAAGTGTATCGAAGGTGGGAGGGAAATTCCAGTAGTGTGACTGAAGGTTGTTTACCAAATATGGATGAAATGTCCTCATTTTGGAAATATATTTGGTCAGCGCCCATACGTCACACCGATGGACAATGGATTGATGTAGTTAAGCGCTCATGTGATTACTTGCAACCTATGCAATCTATTAAAATTACCCCCTCTGATGTGGGGAATGCGGTTCGTCCGACTCATAACTGGAAAAGTCCTGGGCCGGATGGACTGCATAATTTCTGGCTAAAGTGGTTGCGAAGCTAGCATGCGTGCTTAGCTACTCAATTCCAAGAAGCTATCGATACTGGTTCCCTCCCACCTTTTATGACAAACGGTATCACTTTTCCGCTCCATAAAACTGGTAGTACCACGGATCCAAAGAATTATCGACCCATCACGTGCTTACCTACTATATATAAGCTCCTTACATCCATTCTGGTGTCAAAATTAAATGAGCACTTGTATGCCAATCACGTTTTAGATTCTGCTCAGAATGGATGTAGGGTTGGGTCCTATGGTACTAAGGAGCTCCTCCTCATAGACATGGCCGCTAGCCAACAGGTTCGCAAAGGTCGAAGGAGTCTCTCCCGCTGCCTGGATTGACTATAAGAAGGCATATGATTCGGTGCCCCATACATGGTTAAGACGGGTACTAGAGTTGTATAAAGTTGATGCAGTTTTATGCGCCTTTCTTACCTCGTGTATGGGACAGTGGACCACGGTTCTTCGTCTTTCAGGAGCCGGAGTGACTCCTTCGATATCCGAACCTATAAGGATTGAGCGAGGCATATTCCAGGTTGACAGTTTGAGTCCCTTGTAGTTTTGCCTGGCCTTGAATCCTCTGAGCGCTGTGCTGAGGGATTCCGGGTAAGGCTATCGGTTGCGGAGAGGGGGTGAGACCATTTCTCATCTTCTGTATCTGGATGACCTCAAGTTATATGCTCCGAATAAAACAAACCTGATATCCCTACTAAACCTCACAGAAAGATTTAGCAGTGATATTGGAATGGAGTTCGGTGTAGATAAATGTGCGGTCATACATGTACAGAGGGGCAGAATTGCAAATTCTGATAATTTACAACTCACCGAGAGTATGTCTCTCAGATCCCTCTCTGAAACTGAAACCTACAAATACCTTGGTATGTCTGAGTGTCTAAATATCCCAGATGGGGACATTAAGCAGTTGGTGAAGGAACGCTTCTTTAACCGCTTGACAAAAGTACCGAAAAGTCTATTGTCAGGTGGTAATAAAGTGCATGCTTTCAACGGCTGGGTAATGCCTCTACTGGTTTACACCTTCGGCATACTAAGGTGGACTCATACTGAGTTAGATGCCCTGGATCGAAAAGTCCGGAAACGCCTAACGACGTACCGTATGCACCATCCACACTCTTCACTAATGAGATTGTATATCCCACGGAAGTGTGGGGGTCGAGGCTTCCTCAATGCCAAGAACCTACACAACCGTGAGGTGTGCAATCTCAGGGAATATTTCCTTGGTGTTGAGTGTGGGATGCATCGAGACGTCGCCGCCGTTGACAACGGACTCACGCCGCTCTCCTTAGCTAAAGAAGACTGGAGAAAGCCCGTCGTACTTAGCACTCGGCATCGAATTGACGTATGGAAGAGCAAGGTGCTTCATGGTAGGTTCCACCAGGCCCTACATAGTGCTCATGTGCACTTACAAGCATCTGTGGCCTGGCAACGTTTTGGTGACCTATTTGGTGAAACTGAAGGTTTTGCTTGTGCAATTGCTGATGAAGTTGTCAAGACGAGGAACTATCGGAAGCACATCTTCAAGGACGGTACCATCGACATTTGTCGGGCGTGTCACCATTCCGGAGAGTCCATCAGACACATTGTTTCCGGTTGTTCCTATCTTGCCAACGGCGAGTACTTGCACAGGCATAACCAAGTTGCCAGGATTATCCACCAGCAGCTTGCTCTTCGGTATGGTCTTGTAGACTCCAAAGTGCTGTATTACAAGTACGTACCGGAACCAGTTCTCGAAAGCGGTTGTGCCAAACTCTACTGGGACCGGTTTATCATTACAGACAGGACTATTGTTGCCAATAAGCCTGATATCGTTTTGGTAGACCGGTTGGAGCGCCGGGCATTTATTGTTGATATCACTGTCCCATTTGACGATAACCTCGTAAGAGCCGAGACTGACAAGTTGTCAAAATACTTAGATTTGGTTCACGAGGTTACCACCATGTGGGATGTGGACTCAACAATAATTGTCCCGATAGTCGTCTCCGTAAACGGTCTCATAGCGAAGAGCCTCGACCAATATTTTAAGAGGCTTTCGCTAGATCACTGGGTCAAGGGTCGGATACAAAAGGCGGCAATAATGGGAACGGCACGCATTGTGAGAAGGTTCCTTACTCTGTCGCCCTGACCACCGGCGGCCTAGGGCGTCAAACCTCGCCGCTGGAGGACCTCTATTTTTTTCATATTTATTTATATATTATTGTTTACTTTTTTATTTCAATTTTATAGATATAAATATGTTAAAAATAAGAAATTTAAATAAATAATTTGGAATAATAATAATATCTAAGGACATTGTCACACAGATCAACCTAGCCCCAAACTAAGCAAAGCTTGTACTATGGGTACCAGGCTACGATATACATACTTATACAGATAGATAAATACTTAAATAAATAGAAAACATCCATGACTCAAAAACAAATATTCGTGGTCATCACACAAATATTTGCACTTACCGGGATTCGAACCCAGGACCACCAGCTTCGTAGGCAGGAGCACTACCGACTAGGCTACGGTGATAGGAAATATTCAGAAGGGATTCATTAAGTATGTATGATATCTCACTAATATAAGTACATATAAGTATAAAAACACTACCGGAAGGCAGGTAGTGTTTTTATACTTATATGTACTTATATTAGTGAGATTTCTTTAAAATATTATTTATCTATTTTGTTATTTTATAAACTGTACTGTATTTTATAGAATGTATATATTATGTTATGTTTATCATATATGTAAACATACCATGTCTCTGGTATGCCCCTTTATCTCTGTCGCATGAAATACAAACAGTCCGGTATCTATTATACCGCTAGATGGCGCTGTCAAGCTAGCATCACATTAAACGAGCTCCGTATTTAAATAAATCTAAAAAATAGTTATAATCATTTTTACCTGCTACGAATCGTATAAAACTGTGCAGTGTGTTTTAAGCAGTAACTATCGTTATCAAAGTGTGTAATTCAATAGTGTTGAATAAATATAGTGCAAAATAAACATTACCAAAAATCAAAGGAAGTGATGACAAACAGTGTTAATAAGTACAAAACAGATATATTCTAGCATATTTTGAAATAAATAACTTTACGCAACTATCAATAAAGTGACCAAAAAGTGTTCAAAATAATCTAAAAGTTGTGTTAGTGGCACAAATTCATAAACAATGAGTCATATCAACCGACTTTAAATTTCAAATTTCTCGACGAGTGAATAGTAATACGCAATTTCATTTTATTTTATTAACGTCTTGGTAGCTCAGAGGACTTGGAAGGAGACTAAGTAACCCAAAGTCCGTGGTTCTAATCACGAACACAAGATAACAAATTTTTGTATGTTCTTTTGTATTAAATATTTGTGTTCAGATATTTCTTATAAAACCAAGTAACGAATATGGCTAACGATCTAGTTGACAATATCACATATCGGAAACATTACAGTACCCGATCTCTAGATGACTTGACAACTATAAGAAATGAGGATGAAACATCGTTATTAGAAGCCTCAATGATGAGTGTACTGGATAACTTGCACAATAACACTTACAACGGCATTGTTAATAACTTGTACAAACAAATAAAATCTCTTGAGATACAATTAAAGACCGCTCACCAGGAAATAGAAGACCTGAATAGTGAGAATTTTCGGCTAAAATATGATCTACAAAGTTCCTTAAATACTGTCGAAACCTATAAGAAGATATGTCAAACCCCCGAGAGAAAAATGAACACACCAAATTCATTGCGTAAAAAAAAAAGCAAAGTGTCTCAATTCATCGGTCACTCCAAGTAATGACTACAAAATGTGCGCACATACTAGAACAAGTATAAAAATAGACATGATCAGTAAAGAAACACAAACTTTCTTTAATGCAGATTTTATCGATACAACTGCTCAACCAAAACAAAAGCAGTTAAACTCTAAACAATGTAATGTTGCTCACAAAAAATCATCAGGAGCTAGAAAATCGACACGAAAAGAAAAAATTAAGCTTTGTATCATAAGCAGCAACGCCACAAAAGGTACTTTGTCTTTAATCGAAGAAGTCTTCTCAGAACACTTTTATTATTGCCATTATTTAGAACCAACTACTGATAATTTCTTAAACAATATTGAAAAGAAATTACAAAACTTTACAATGAATGACTACTGTTTGATTTTTATTGGTGCCAATGATCTCAAAAACAATGAGTACATTAATTTATTTGAAAATGTACAGAACTCGCTGAAGAACGTTACCCACACAAATAAGGTTATATGTGCTCCAACGTATATAAAAGGTTCATTGATCTATAATTATAAAGTTGAATTATTCAATAATCTTCTATGCTTAGACCTAAAAAGCAATAAATATGCATATTTTTTTGATTGTAACTACTCCCTAACACATGAAATGTTTTGTTACAAGACTGGAAAAATAACCAAAAATGGATGGAGAAACATTTTTTATGAAATTATGTCCAACATAGACTATGATTTATTAGAAATAAACAAGGAAGATTTTTTTCGAGATTAATAAACAAAATAGTCTCAGTATATTTCATCAAAATATTGCAGGGGTACTAAGTAAACGAGATGAATTGTACTGTGCCATTCTGAGCTTAACATACAACATCGATGCCATATGTTTGAGTGAAACATTTCTGTCGGAAGGAACAGAAAGTAATTTGCACCTAAAAGGTTATACAAATGCAACATTTGATTCCAGAAAAAAACAAAAAGAGGTGGCGTCGCGATATTACTCAGAAATGATATAGAATTTAGAAGGATAAAAAAAAAATAAAGAGAACAATGAAACATGCACATTTGAGTGTTGCGGCATAGAACTCGTTAAATATAACGTAATACTGGTGTGCTTTGCTGTGTGGTGACGGCCTAAGAATATCACCACCCCCTCTCATCCCGTGGGGGGACGTAAAAGTCGTCCCGAGGGAATATATACCAGAGAACGGGCAGCAGCGTTCTCCTGAGTACCATGTCCACCTTACTGCGATCGCCAACCCGTCTGCCAAGCGTGGCGATTATGGCAAATCCCCTCAAATGATGGACACAACCAAACCGCGGCCCCCAGTCCCCGGCAGCCCTGCTATTCCCAGCCGTGGTAACAGCCGTGGTTACGGCAGGGCAGGGGGTGCTAAGAATCCCCGGCAGATTCCGCGTTACCAACACCGACGACCTCTGGCCCTGGCAACATATAACACACGCACACTGCGGTCCGACGAGAAGATAACCGAACTGGAGGAAGAATTGAGCAGGTTACATTGGGATATTGTAGGATTATCTGAAGTCCGAAGAGAGGGGGAGGACTCGATAATCCTGAAATCCGGGAATCTGTTCTATTTCCGGGAAGGCGACCAACTGTCCCAAGGTGGTGTTGGGTTCATAGTCCACAAGTCCCTCGTACACAACATAGTGAAAATCGAGAGTGTGTCGACTAGGGTTGCGTACCTTATACTCAGAATTACCAAGCGGTATTCGTTGAAGGTCATACAGGTTTACGCGCCGACTTCGACGCACTCCGACGATGAGGTTGAGGTCATGTATGAGGATATTTCTAGAGCCATACATACCTCGAACTCTTATTTCACTGTGGTCATGGGGGACTTTAACGCGAAGCTGGGTAAACGATTCGGGAATGAGCTGAAAGTGGGGCAATTTGGAACTGGAGACCGGAATCCCCGGGGCCAAATGTTGGCCGACTTCATGGAGAAGGAGGGACTCTTTATGATGAACTCCTTTTTCAAGAAGTCGGAAAACCGCAAATGGACCTGGGTAAGCCCCGATGGTAAAACAAAAAACGAGATAGACTTATCTTGTCGACAAGTAGACAGGTGTTCAATGACGTCTCAGTGATCAATATGGTTAAAACCGGGAGCGATCACAGACTGGTGAGAGGCTCATTGAACCTAAATGTCAAGCTCCAGAGGTCCCGACTGATAAAGTCTACGCTCCGACCTTTACCCATCCACATCCAAAACCCTGAACCCTTTCAGCTCGAACTGCAAAACCGTTTCGAATGCCTAGCAGATTGCGAGGAAGTGGACTCATACCATGACAGGCTCGTAGAAGCTGTCCATACGGCTGGGTCTAAGGTCTTCAAGGCCCACCGTACAAACAGAACCAAAAAGATCTCTGACTATACCCTGCAGCTTATGGACGAAAGACGGAAAATGGTTCTGACATCCGCTGATGATGCTACCAGATACCGGCAGCTCAACAGACAGATCTCAAAGTCTTTGACTCGCGACACGCGCCAATTTAATACAAATTGTATTAAAGAAGCCATTGAGCGGAACAAAGGCTCTAAAGTGTTTGCAAGAGAGCTGTCTGTTGGACAGAGCCAACTGACGAAGCTGAAGACTGAGGATGGCAGAATCGTCACGTCTAAACCTGAGTTGCTGGGAGAGATCGAGAGGTTCTATGGACAGCTGTATGCGAAAACCCAGTCACCTGTCGATAGTTGTGCCTCAGAACCCAGAGCACGACTAACCCAACACTTCACCGACGACATCCCGGACGTCAGCCTGTGCGAGATTAGAATGGCTCTCGAACAGCTTAAGAACAACAAGGCGCCTGGTGATGGAGTTACGGCAGAGCTTCTGAAGGCGGGTGGTACACCAATCCTACGGGCCCTTCAGAAGTTATTTAACTCCGTCATACTAGAAGGTCAAACGCCAAAAGCATGGCACAGGGGTGTGGTGGTGCTCTTCTTCAAAAAGGGCGATAAAACCCTCTTGAAGAATTACAGACCCATCACACTGCTGAGCCATGTTTACAAGTTGTTTTCGAGGGTCATCACGAATCGTCTCGCACGCAGGTTTGACGACTTCCAGCCTCCCGAACAAGCCGGTTTCCGTAAAGGCTTTAGTACCATAGACCACATACATACGCTGCGGCAGGTTATACAGAAGACCGAAGAGTATAACCAGCCATTATGCTTAGCGTTTGTGGACTATGAGAAAGCCTTCGATTCGATCGAAACTTGGGCCGTACTGAGGTCTCTCCAAAGGTGCCAAATCGACTACCGGTATATCGAGGTGTTAAAGTGTTTGTACGAAAACGCCACTATGTCAGTGCGACTCCAGGTCCAGAACTCGAAACCTATCCACTTGCAGCGAGGTGTGAGACAGGGAGATGTTATATCTCCGAAACTGTTCACCGCTGCATTGGAAGATGTCTTCAAGCTTCTGGACTGGAAAGGCTTTGGCATCAATGTCAATGGCGAGTACATCACCCACCTTCGATTTGCCGACGATATAGTAGTCATGGCTGAGACCATGGAAGACCTCGGTACAATACTCGATGACCTCAGCAGAGTCTCTCAACAAGTGGGTCTGAAAATGAACATGGATAAGACGAAAATCATGTCAAACGTCCATGTTGCACCCACTCAATTGAAAGTTGGTGACTCTGCACTCGAAGTTGTAGAGAACTATATTTACCTAGGACAGACCATCCAACTAGGTAGGTCCAACTTCGAGAAGGAGGTCAATCGTAGAATCCAACTCGGATGGGCAGCGTTCGGGAAGCTACGTAACATCTTCTCGTCCAAAATACCGCAGTGTCTCAAGTCGAAAGTCTTCGACCAGTGTGTGTTGCCAGTGATGACATACGGAACAGAGACGTGGTCGCTCACTATGGGCCTTATAAGAAGGCTCAAGGTCACCCAAAGAGCAATGGAGAGGGCTATGCTCGGAGTTTCCCTGCGGGATCGCATCAGAAATGTCGAAATCCGCAGGCGAACCAAAGTCACCGACATAGCCCGAAGAATTGCCAAGCTGAAGTGGCAGTGGGCAGGGCACATAGCTCGTAGAGCCGACGGCCGTTGGGGCAGAAAGGTTCTCGAGTGGCGACCACGAACCAGAAGACGCAGCGTGGGCAGGCCCCCTACAAGATGGACCGATGATCTTGTGCGGGTCGCTGGAAACTGCTGGATGCGAATAGCGCAAGACCGGCAATTGTGGAGATCTTTGGGGGAGGCCTTTGTCCAGCAGTGGACGTCTTTCGGCTGATATGATGATGATGATGACTGGTGTGCCATATAACGTTTTGTCATAATCCACGTAAAAAAATTATAATATGCGGAGACATAAATATTGACCTTCTTAAAGACTCAAAAGAGTGTAAAGAATATAAAAATTTGTTAGAAATATATAATATTACACCCGTTATCACGTCACCAACACGTATAACAGATAAATCTGAGACATGCATTGATCACATTCTAACTAATATTGAAGAGGGAATTACAAATATACATGATCTGGGTCTCTCTGATCACACAGCTCAAACCTATTCCTGGACAGTCAAACAACACCGAGCCGCTTCGGTTAAATACTGGTATGAATTTCATCGAGATTACAGCAACGATAATATAACAAAGTTCAGAAATTGTTTATCCAGCTTATCTTTTCAGGAAGTGCTTGTCAGCCGGTGCACTGATGATGCATTTTTGAAGTTTATTGAACTGCTTTTGTTATTCTATAATTTATGTTTTCCTCAAATACGTATAAGAATCACAGACAAAGACAATCTGAAATCTAAATGGCTCACTAAAGGTTTAAAATTGAGTTGTAAGACTAAGCGATGGCTGTTACAAGCAGAGGGCATGTGCTGATAATAGGAATAGGTATAAAAGTTATTGTCAAATATTGAAACAATGCATTATAACTTCTCAAAAAAACAATTATACAAAATTTATAAATAAATCCACGAATAAATGTAAAGCGACATGGGCAATAATAAAAAGGCATACTATTTCAGATGCAATATCAAAATCTATTTCTAGAATTAATATCCATAACAATTCTGTTACTGATCCAGAATCAATTGCTAATAATTTCAATCAATTCTTTATTGACATAGTAAAAAATCATAATTTTAATAATACTAGACTTTCTGTTTTCAATAAGACATCAAATGACTCTACTCCAAATAGTATATTTTTGAATCCAGTAAGTCATATAGAACTAATTAAAACCGTTAAGTCCCTAAATAACTCTAAAGCAGTAGGCTACGACGGCATATGTACAGACATACTTAAAAAAAGCATTGATATAATTGTTCATCCATTACTACACATTATCAACTTATTATTAGAACAGGGTGTATTTCCGGGACCATTAAAGCTATCTATAGTGAAACCGCTTTTCAAAAAAGGCGACAAAACCCAAATGGACAACTATAGACCTGTAACTTTAACGACTATATTTTCAAAGATTTTCGAAAAGGTATTCTATTCCAGATTATCAAAGTTTATAGAAAAAAATAATATAATTAAAGATGAACAAAATGGATTTCGTAAAAACCGTAGTACGTCTTTAGCTGCTTTTCAGTTGATTAGACTAATCACTGATTGTATTGAAGAAAAGCTGCCAGTTTCAGTCCTGTTTATGGATCTTGGCTCTTAATTTTGTGTGTTATGCGCGATTGTTAGAAAAGCTTTATAGATACGGCATCCGTGGAACAGCACATGATTGGGTAAAATCATATTAATGCAATAGAACGCAGTGTGTGAAAGTTGCAAGCTTTAATAATCAGTCGAAAGTATTAGAATCTTCGAATTCAGCATATTTAGAAAATAAACATGGCGTACCCCAAGGTAGTATCTTAGGGCCCCTTTTGTTCTTGTTATATATTAACGACATGCCAAATTTTATCAGTCATAAATGTATTTTGTTTGCCGACGATACCACAATTATTGTAAAAGGGACTGATAAAACCACTTATGAAACTGAGATTAACTTAGCTCTTGACACAACTATTGAGTGGCTAACAGCCAACAAATTAAAAGTTAACGTGAAAAAAACTCAATTCATCCAGTTCCATACTTATCAGTCAAAACCCATGTCGCTACAAATTACCCACAAGGGCGTAAATGTGGCTGAATCAAAATATTGAAAATTTTTAGGCATCACATTGGACAGCTTTTGTAGTTGGAAAAACCACATAACAAATATTGGCTCAAAATTGAACAGTTTTATTTATCCCTTAAGGCGAATAAGTCAAGTGGTTTCCAAACAAGCCGCAATTACTGCATATTATGGCTATATTTGTTCAGTGTTACTATATTTGTATTTTAATGTGGGGCCGAAGTGTTAATGTTGATGATGCCTTTATCTTGCAAAAGAAATGCCTTCGAGCTATTTTCGGGCTTAAACAAATAGAATCATGCCGTCCTTTTTTCAAAAAATATAAAATATTGACTCTAACGTCTTTGTATATTTTGGATTCATGCATCTTTGTTTATAAACATAAAAGCCTATTTCAGCAAGCAACTAGTTCCTACAGCAAGCGTTCGATACATTCTAATAAACTAATTATACCGTTTAAAAGACTTGTGTTGACATCAAATAATTGCTATATAATGTGCATTAAAATATTAAATAAAATTCCTTATAAATTTAAATCTTTGACATTCAATAAATTTAAAATACAGTTGACAAAGTGGCTTGCAGAGAAATGTTTTTATAGCATCCATGAATTTTTTGAATATAAATTATAATAGGGTATTAAAAAAAAGAAGGTATATTTATGTTTCTTACAATAATAGTAAGTTTTAGTCAAATAATGTAGTTTTTAAGCATGCATATGGAAATGTTATCCAATCAGTTTATGCTGTATTTGTATGCTCGAAAGAGTAAAACATGGCGCACATATGTTTTGTAACTAGTCTAATAATTACCCGTGTTTGTGACAAATAAAGATTTTGTATTTGTATTTGTATTAGGAGCTGTTAAAACAATTATGATTTTTTTTATTCATTGATAGGCTTGCGCTTGGCCATGATCTCACCTGATGTTAAGCGATGATGTGGTCCACGATGAAACGCGCTTGCCTTGAAGAAACTGATTCACTCGTGACTTGAGTTTAAGTGATGGCTTTAAGTTGGAGTAAAATAAAATAAAAAAAAACTTGTTCAAATTATGTTTACGTATTTAATTATTTTGGAGATTTACAGCTGTAGTGTACATAATAAACACCATTATACCTATTGTTATAATGAGACATTGTAATAAAAATAATAATAATTCTAATTCACTGTAGGTCAATATCACTGTCACTATTAGCCGTATTTATCTCTAGTCTCATCAGTGTAAACATCTAAACCGTGTTGAATGCTTCTATACTGATTATCACATTTGATTTCATGATCGCAAACCAATTTCAATAGGTTTTTTACTCCTTTTTAGGGTTCCGTAGCCAAATGGCAAAAAACGGAACCCTTATAGATTCGTCATGTCTGTCTGTCTGTCCGACCGTATGTCACAGCCACTTTTTTCCGAAACTATAAGAGCTGTAACGTTGAAACTTGGTGATTAGATGTATTCGGTGAACCACATTATGATTATTACACAAAAATAGAAAAAGAACAATAATTTTGGAGGGTCCCCATACATAAAAGTGAAACTCAAAAAAAAAATATTCATCGTACCTGTACATGTGGGGATACGTCCATGGATAGGTCTTTAAAAATGATATTGAGGCAACTGAATAGTTTGCGCGACACTTCCAAAGTGGTAAAATGAGTGTCCCTCCCCCTTGTAACTTCTAAAATAAGAGAATAATATAACTAAAAAAATATATGATATACATTAACATGCAAAATAACAACGAAAATTGGTTTGAATGAGATCTAGCAAGTAGTTTTTTTTAATACGTCATAAATCGTAAACCGCAATTTGCTTTAATTTAATCAACTGAAATACTTGCTGCTACGGAACCCTTCATGTGCGAGTCCGACTAGCACTTGCCCTTTTTTCTTTCTTATCATCACTTAGTGATTCTCATTTAGTGTGGGATGTATGAATCTTTCGAGAAATTTGCGTATTTTAGTTTGGGTATTCCATTCGTTTGAGACTTACATCGTGCTTTTTCCATTAGAATTTTTAGATTATCTCACATTTATCTCGTGAAGTATTTTACTCAACGTCTTTTCAGACCCATTGTAATTAAAAGCTTCAGATAATTTACCTTTTAATGATTTTATTGTTGGTAGTTCATTCAATCGTCAGTGAATTTCATATACCAATCTTCGAACAACATCATAATCAAAATAGTCCATATCCAAACGAAATTGCTTTTTTGGTCGCCCTTTTTTGGAGTGCTAGTTAATTTCAGTAGAATGTGTTTCAGTACTGACTTCGTCTCATATATTTTTCAAAGTTCGTCATGAAATTCCAGTGGGATTTGCAACTCGCTCTAGAATCTTATTAAAACAACAACTTACATTTTCACCTAAGTTTTTTTCAATCTGTCAGGTTACAAAATATTTATAAACATTGTAGATAATTGGGTGACTGACCTCGTAAAGGTTTCCCTCTTTTTCCTAAAGATGCCATAGTACAACTTTAACTTATTTAAATTTGTAGGTGTTAATAACTCTAAATATATATTTTGAACTGGATGCGACCGCACTCTATCGCACTTGAAACACAACTGACAAAACGTCACATAGGTAAGGTGCGACAGAGATAATGCACTACAAAGCCGAAATTAGCCGATTTTCTCTGTAAGGTCGATGTCCAATACTTATAGCCGGGTACTGTAAGGTTTTTAAATAAAGAAATACTCGTAGTTGAGAACGGTTCAATTAGTAAAGCGGGGATATCCTGCCAGCGGCGGATCACGGCATTACTTTAAATAAGAAAGCTATTGCTTTGTAGTTTAGTTAGTAATGATCTGTTTTTTTTAATCTTAAAAATCTAGTTAGACAATATTCCAAAATCAAGAGTATTGGTAATAGAAGGTCACCTCATAATTTTTCGAGGTCACAAAGTACGAATACTCATAGAGTTGCGTGTGTTCCGATAATTATAGTAACTATATTCAGATTGTATGCTAAGATCCACCGGTGAACCAAAGTAACCCAAAGAATTGCCAAACTGAAGTGGCAGTGCGCAGGGCACATAGCTCGTAGAACTGACAGCCGATGGGGCAGAAAGGTTCTCGAGTGACGACCACGAACCGGAAGACCCAGCGTGGGCAGGCCCCCTACACAGTGGACCGACGATCTTGTGCGGGTGGCGGGAAGCTGGATGCGGGCAGCGCAGGACCGGCTATTGTG
Source organism: Pseudoips prasinana (assembly GCA_951640165.1). Taxonomy (NCBI): domain Eukaryota; kingdom Metazoa; phylum Arthropoda; class Insecta; order Lepidoptera; family Nolidae; genus Pseudoips; species Pseudoips prasinana. The sequence continues at coordinate 19,036,576 of OX621264.1, read as the reverse complement.
AAGATCCTTGGAGGAGGCCTTTGTCCAACAGTGGACGTCTTTCGGCTGATATGATGATGATGATTCAGACTGTTATTCTCACGTTTAGTTAGACTATACTAAAATGTAGGGTTTTATTAATAGCCTATCATTATTTTTGCAGGAACAGGTGTACAGATATGCGGACCAAAAGTGTTCAGACAATTATAGTGACTACAATAAGACTACACATATGTGTTACGGGCTTAACAATGGCGCTGGTGGGTTCTACGTAAGTTTTTGTTATTTTTGTTATAAGTAATCTAATGAATTATTTTTGAAAAGAAATGACAACTGCATGTCCACAATAATATACAATCATCCGCCTAAACGTTTAAAATAAATGTCAAAATTTAAAAAAACAATGATTGACATGTTATTTATAAAAATAGATTACAAACTAGTTGTGCCCCCGACTTCGCGCTCACATTTTGTAATGACGGCGTAAATGTTACATAAGAATTTATAAGTCCGAGGCGTCCATTACCCACTTTAAGCTTTCTTAATCTTAAGTAAATGACAGGGTCCAGTTTTCGACAGCCACGCGAATGAAATCGCGGACAGAGCTAGTCTAGACTGTTACATAAGAATATTTCTAATATTTGGTCGGTTGTCGCAAATTTATAAAACATTCACCTTAACTAAATATATCCATACAAAATTTCATCCGCTATTCTCTATTATCATCTTACACTCTTGAGGGTAAATTTTTTCCAAACTTTGAATGTCATATTTATATTCTTAATATCAAATCGAAACCCAAAAAAAATAGTTTCAAGCTTCTAGCTCTAAAGATGACGATACTGCCATTCAACTTTTCATACCCTTTCAACTCCTTACTACCCTATTTTCACATTAGAAGTAGCCTATGTCCTTTCTCATGCACTAGATTATGTGTGTAAACATGACGATACTGCCATAGAACTTTTCATACCCTTTCAACCCCTTACTACCCTATTTTCACATTAAAAGTAGCCTATGTCCTTTCTCATGCTCTAGATTATGTGTGTAAACATGACGATACTGCCATAGAACTTTTCGTACCCTTTCAACCCCTTACTACCCTATTTTCACATTAAAAGTAGCCTATGTCCTTTCTCAGGCTCTAGATTATGTGTGTACAAAATTTCATTGAAATCGGTTCAATAGTTTGGCTTATTGGACAATTCGCACGCATTGAACTCGCATGAAACGTGCGAATCGACTCATTTAAATAATATTATTTTTTATGTAGGCGATTCGTACAAAGTTATACTTTCAAAAATATGTAGTAGGCTATTGGCACACAAATAGCTTTTTTAAAAAAGCAGTTAGGATAAAGAACATTTGAGTACATAAGTAATAAGGGTAAAATGTGTCTTAATATGAAAGAAAAACAAACAAAAATACAAACTAACCAAAAATATCTTAATTAAAATTAAGTAGTTAACATCCTCTAACCTCATTTTGACCTGATTTGAGGTTCAAAATGTGAAAATATCGATAACAGAGATATAACTGTCACTAACCACAAGTAAAAAATTAAAAAAACTATCAAAAATACTGATGCAAAATATTGCTTTTGTGCTCTTCTTGTTTTTTATTAATAAGCATGTAGATATGCCACGGTTCAAATGATAATTATTACTTATTTAATGCAAATCTTTCTTACCTTCAAGTAAATATTTTTTATTAAAACTTGGATTATATTTTAGGTTCATATTAGTGACGGCTGTGTACGACTTAACTTTTTTTTTATTCCTTAAAATAAAAGGTGTGCCAATAGCCTAATACATATTTTTGTAGGTGTCGATTCGCACACCAATAAATTAACTTCGTGCGATTCGCCTACGGAAAGGAATTATATTATTGAATGGAGTCGATTCGCCCGTTCCGTGCGAGTTCAATTCGTGCGAATCGTCCAATAAGCCCTTTGGAAGTGTCTCTCGCGCAAACTATTCAGTTTAGAAAAAATTATATTAGAAACCTCAATATCATTTTTGAAGACCTATCCATAGACATGTATGGGTACGATAAAAAAAATTGAGTTTCAGTTCTATGTATGGCGACCCCCCAAAATTATTGTTCTTTTTCTATTTTTGAGTAAATTTCTTAATGCGGTTCACATAATACATCTACATACCAAGTTTCAGCAGTATAGCTCTTATAGTTTCGGAAAAAAGTAGCTGTGACATACGGACGACAGACAGACATGACGAATCTATAAGGGTTCCGTTTTTTCCCATTCGGCTACGGAACCCTAAAAAGCAGTTAGGATAAAGAACACTTGAGTACATAAGTAACAAGGGTAAAATGTGTTTTAATACGAAAGAAAAACAAACAAAAATACAAATTAATCAAAAATATCTTAATTAAAATTAAGTAGTTCACATCCTCTTACCTCACTTTGACCTGATTTGAGGTTGAAAATGTGAAAATATCGATCACGGAGTAAGAGATAACTGTCACTAAACACAAGTAAAAAATTAAAAACATATTGATGTAAATTATTGCTTACGTGCGTGTTCTTCTTGTTTTTTATTAATAAGCATGTAGATATGCCACGGTTCAAATGATAATCATTACTTATTTAATGCAAATCTTTCTTACCTTCAAGTAAATATTTTTTATTAAAACTTGGATTATATTTTAGTTTCATATCAGTGACGGCTGTGTACGACTATACTTTTTTTTAATTCCTTAAAATAAAATGTGTGCCAATAGCCTAATACATATTTTTGTAGGTGTCGATTCGCACACCAATAAATTAACTTCGTGCGATTCGCCTACGAAAAGGAATTATATTATTGAATGAATGGAGTCGATTCGCCCGTTCCGTGCGAGTTCAATTCGTGCAATAAGCCAATAGTTTTGGCGACCGACAGACAGAATTACTTTCGCATTTATAATATTAGTAAGCTTTAAACGATTATCTAGAAGATAAGTTGACATGATATTAATAAGAATTTAATTTAATTTCCAATTAATAAATATATAAATAACATATCAAATGTGATACAATACGAGTAATTTACCTAATATTGACCTAAGCATGTATCAAAATTCGCTCGTCATACACTAATGGCGGAATATGTAGAGCAAAGTTAGGTAACACAAATATCGCGATACTGATTCTGATTGAATTTTTTGGTGGACTGGAGTGACAAAGGCTGTCTTTAATTTTATTTGCTTAGGCAAACTAATCCGAGATTCGAATCTCGATGAACCCATTAAGCTGATGTTTCGTCCCGTCAATAGGAAATTATCTATAACAATTGTTTCATGTATTTGTGGAGATTCCATGATTACGTTGAGTTGCCTCTATAATAACCCTCTATGTTTAGGATCAGTGTTAGATAATTGTCCGGTGAATTTGTAAAAGCCTCCTTTAGCTAACTTTAAACTTCAAGTTAAAAATAATTAGAATAAGCTATAATTCAAAGCTTAAGCTTCAGGTCAAACCATTTTACTGAGTGATAGCTTGTACCAACTTATAATGCAGTAAGGGATGTGCCTTTTCCGCCTCTTTGATATGGCGAAGGAGGCGATGGCTGTGGACATACACGTCATACTCGTAAACAAGTGTTGCTTACAGTGAATGGTCGACGAGTTGTCGGGGTACTTACTTAAATATGTTTTTACTATAAATTCATCGCTGGAATTGAATGCGTGTCACTGGTTAATTAGAAGACATGCGCGAGTGCTAAATAAGATTCATTATTTATTTAGCAACGAGGCCATAGTATAGGATCATTCAGTAAATAGTATCTGGTTTAAGGAGAGTTTGCAATCATGATGTGAATAAATGTAATTGTAGATTTTATGGCATTTTCTATGCCTGCCCTATATGTCTAGCGGTCACGTGTTCACCCGCAGAGAACGAGATCCTGGGCTCAAATCCCGGGTCGGCAAAATGTGTTTTGGTATTTTTCTGTAAAAAGAAAAATTTCTCAATATCAGCCCGAAGTCTGGGAGTTGGTGGTGTTATAGTTCCATGCCTCGGAGAGCACATGAAGCCATTGGTCCAATACCAGACCTTTCCGTTCTTGTCGATAGTCGTCCCATCGGATAATGAGAGTGATGGAACAGAACGTGACCCTGTGTTAGCGCACTCACTTGTGCACTATAATATGTCGTGCGCAGTTGGCTAGTCTCTATTGAGAATGGCCGCCGTGGCCTAAATTCGGCCTGGAGGAAATTATTATTATTCTATATATAGTTATTTTACATCCTCAGCATTACAACGGTGATCCCTTGGTGGTGGTGAGTCCCGCAGGTTTCTGTAACCACATTGTCGCTGGGATATCGTCCCATGCAGGCAGTCTACTTCAACCAATTGTGTGCACGCGTGTGTCTCACTATGTATGCTGGATTGAGAGCATCATGTGGCCTTGAGTACGATCAACTGCAACGAAGATAGAATGGAAATAAATTTATTAAATATTATTAAAACTATTTATACAAGGTTACTTCTAAAACACTAACAACCAATGTAATTCGATTCAAATTAGAATAACTAAAAGGTGATGTATTTGCAACACCCTGACAGGGTTCATGTTTGTTACACCATAACCAAATTCTTTTGTTCTACAACTTAGATAATTTGTTTGAGATTATTTTCATACAGTGTAGGCACAGAGTACACCATAACCAAATTCTTTTGTTCTACAACTTAGATAATTTGTTTGAGATTATTTTCATACAGTGTAGGCACAGAGTCAACTTAATTATAATAAAATATAGAAATTACGCTTCAGTATTTTATTTAATTTAATTAACTACTTTATAGCTTATTTCCACAATCACTTTAACTAAATAATTATTAGTAGAATCATAACAACACTGAATAATACAGAAACGGCACAGTATGTGTATCAGGCAACGGTCGCACGAATCCCCTCTGTCCGGCGTGTACCGCCTTTTATATTGAAATTACAGCGAATGGTAGGGAGCGACCCACGCACCAGTTGTTATTCACTGGACCGTTGCACCAATGTGCTGGCGACGCCGTCACGGCCATTCTGACATGCACATGTCTTCGTGTGCTTTATCCAAGAAAAAGAAACAAGTTCATTCATCCGGACATACCGATAACAACGATAACAGATGAAATACACGATATGATACTTCTGCCATTTGGAAATCCCTTCAGAAAATCCTTGTAGTCAGGTCTTGTTAAACCCCTCAGACTGCTTTAATACCTGGACCAATTTTATTATTTTTAAGACTTCATGTACATTATCCCTATAGTTTCAAACCAAACCGGAAAGTGCTAACAACAGTTGTAAGTAACAGTTCATATCGACTCAAATGACGTGACATGACTCCTGAAGCTATTTTTTTTATGTGTAACGAATTCATCATCACAAATATTTGTGTGCGTGAACATGTCTGTTTGCCCTGAGTCTGGGTGTAATTATCTATATAAGTATTTAGATAGCTAGCTAGATGCTCCCACCAGATCGTAAGCGATCGGCGAGGTAAAGCAACTAGGGTGACCGCCAAAGTAGTTTAATTTCTGAGCGTCTCCGTGCTTCGGAGGGCACGTTAAGCTGTCGGTCCCGGTTGTAGTCATTAGACAAAAGTCGTTAAGCCATGTCAGAGTCCTACTGGGTGGCTTGAGCAACTCTGACAGGTTACCACTACCCATACAATAGCAACAAAATATGTATTTACAAAAGAAAAATAGTATATGTAGTATATCAGTTATCTGGTTTCCATAGTACAATCGTTGCTTAGTTTGGGATCTGATGGCCGTCTGTTTATAATGTCCCGGAATATTATTATTATTATTATTTTACTAACATCGGAAATTTCTTAATCAATTCTTGTCATGGCGAGCGTCATCCATCTAATTGAACTTCGCAATACTGACTGAGCTTTGGCTTACCTAAGCGTTAAATAAATAATTTAACTTAGTACTATTTTAGTACTTATTGGTATGGATGAGATTGTGAAAGCTATTAAGGGTATGAAATCAGGTAAGTCACCAGGGTATGACAGGATAACTTCCGAGATGCTGAAGGCTGGACATGGCGTCATAGCGAGTCAGCTGTGCAGCCTATTCAATTTATGCTATACCACCGGCCAAGTGCCAAGTGATTGGTGCAAGGCTGTCATCGTACCTCTTTACAAAGGGAAAGGCTCACGGCAAGACTGTAAAAACTATAGGGGCATTAGTCTACACAGCGTCGTTGGTAAGTTGTATGCAAAAGTATTGGTTGAAAGAGTTGTGAAAGAAACCGATGCGAAAATATGGGATGCACAGGCAGGTTTTCGGAAAGAAATGGGATGCACGGATCAGGTCTTTTCTCTGCGAAGCATAGTAGAGAAGTTTTTGGGCAAAAACCAAAAGGTTTACTGTGCCTTCGTAGACTTAGAAAAGGCCTACGATAGAGTGTTGAGGAGTGAACTATGGTCGGTACTGTCCATGTATGGGTTGAACGACAACCTTGTTCAAGCACTGAAATCTCTTTATAGGGATTCCAGAGCTTGCGTGAGGATTAACGGGTCATACACCGAGTGGTTTCGTATCCAAAAGGGTGTTAGACAGGGATGTGTAGCGTCACCGTGGTTGTTTAACCTATTCATGGATAGCTGTTTAAAAGATTTGAAAGAAAGTGAATGCGGTGTAAGGATGAATGAGTTACTCATCAAATGTCTGCTTTACGCTGATGATCAAGTTTTACTTGCATCATCGGCGGACGAGTTGCAGGTGATGGTAACAAGTATGCATGAATCTTTTGAAAGGAAAGGGATGAAAATGAATGTAGGTAAGACGAAAGTAATGGTATTTGAGAGGGATGAATACACGACAACGTGTGATATTGTGATTGGAGGAGAGAAAGTCGAACAGGTGAATGAGTTTGTATATTTGGGAACTTTGTTTACGAGAGATGGGAAATATGAAAAAGATATTGTTAGAAGAGTAAATGCGGGGAACAGAGTGAATGGGGCACTACACGCCTTTATGAGTAGCCGGCAAGTATCAAAGAAGGCTCGACTAGCCGTGCACGATGGAGTGTTAGTGCCAACTTTAATGTATGGAAGTGAAAGTTGGGTATGGCAGAAAAAGAATGAAAGTAAAATAAATGCAGTGGAAATGAGAGCTCTGAGAAGTATGTGTGGTGTGACTTTGAGAGACAGAATTCGAAATACTGATGTAAGAGAGCGTTGTGGTGTGAAAGAGGATGTAGTCACAAAGATTGAAAAAGGCATGCTGAGATGGTTTGGCCATTTAGAAAGGATGAATGAAAGAAGATTGACAAAAGAAGTATACCTAGCCTGTGTGAATGGGACAACCGGAAGGAGAAGACCACGTCGAACATTCTCTGACCAAATTGGAGATGTTCTCAAGAAAGGGCAGGTCAGAAGTACCCTAAACCGGCGAGCATGTATGAAGAATATAATGACAGTAATCGAGGCAAAAGAAGTATGCAAAGATCGTGACAAATGGAAATCCGTTGTCTCTGCCTACCCCTCTGGGAAACAGGCGTGAGTCTATGTATGTATGTACTATTTTAGAATTAGAATAATTTAACTTAGTATATTAATCTAACTTAGTACTTTATTAACTGCTTAAGCGGAGTTGTTCCTTTTTTTAGGATGGGATAAAAATGTCAAACTCGCGTCAGCACACATGATCTGATCCAATAATCGTAAGACGGAGGGTCTTCACATTGGCGGTTTTTATACACACATGTCCGCAGCGTTTTTTTCTTAATTATTATCTTATTAACTAACGGCTACCTCTAGTTAATCCCAATCACATTTATTACTTGTCTGCTATATTGTGCTTAACGGCTTAAATATATGTCGCAATCGAGTCATCATCGAAAGGCAAGTGCCATCTGTCGGCGACCGGCGGAGTCAAAGATTCACCGGCTGAGCGGCGCGCGCGACACCGACGCACATTCCTAGTGATAGCCATGTATATCAGTACCTATTTAGTGATAGAAAAACTATCTACTGTCTAACGTTTCGTTGTGTTTATTGTGGCAAAGTGTATAACCTAAATATATTTGCAAATTAAACTACGATTTTCATTTTTATCGTACAAAGTATATGCGCCCACTAAATAGTCGAACGCTGAAGATTCAAGTGACAACCGACAACTTAACTGCGACATATAAATTAATATTATGCGCGTTCCTTCACTTTCCTATCACATACACTCCGATTCTGACTGTGACAATAGCTCACTCACCTTAACCGCAATCAGTATTGCCACTTTCTCATCTCCAAAGCACGGTCTACAAATTTACACAACGGTGACAACATTTCGGCTGAATTTATTGGTCACCAGCACTGCAACACTCCAGACCAACATATCTCAAAAGGTTATCCTCTTGCCAGCACCAGCTCCTAGGCGTCCGCGTCATAACCATCTTCGCGTCGAACCCAGGAGTACAGAGAACTCTTATACAGTTTAATTCTTTGGTGTACAATAAAGAGTTTAAATCTAAATAATATTAATATCCTAAATTAGATCTGCAAATGTGTATCGGTCGTAGCTGGTTCAAAACCCGATGGACGATTAAACTTATGAGTTAACATTTTAGAGATTAAATATAGCCTCTTGATCGGATTGCAGCCGTATGCCCCAATGGACACTAACCCTGCGAGATATAATTTTTATTCATTTATTTCGTCTTACATCTCAATATAAAACAATTTTATATCCCTACATTGACTTAACTTATAACTGGTTATGAATAACGCACTTCTCGTGAACTCACTCAGAGAACACGCAAAAAGGCCAATCTCACATACTTTGTACCGTTAAATTGTAGTTGATTTGCACAACTCTACTTTTGTCTGTTTCTCCTTGCGGCCTAGAACAGTGATCACTTTTCCTAACGGTAAGGGATAATTTAAGGTCGTCAGCGCACAGTAAACCCTTAGCGTCTTTAATCACTTCACTTAGGTCATTTTTCATAAGCAAGAACTCTAAGGGACCCAAATTACTGCCTTGATCACTCTTGTAGTATAGTTATGACGTATGCTCTGCATCTTACACGTACTGTTGCCTGCTCGTCATGCGGCATGTAAAAAATGCAGTAGATGTAGGATAAAACCAACACCTGCTAACTTTCAAAGCAACACGTAATTATTGAATAAGTCAAATGTTTTTTTAAAATAAAAATAGGCGGTGTCAATTTGTCTACCGGTATCTACAGTTGTCCGCAGATGGATTATGTGTCTAAGTAGATTGTTGGTGGACTTTAACCTAGTCGAAAGCCGTGCAGAGCGTCAGAAAGCTGCGTCACCACTTTCAAAAATATGCTCTTTCAAAAAAGCAACCTCCACCACAGGTCCGTATCCGTCCACCGACTCTGCTCAACTTAGCAAGATGTTTTTTTTTTGTGCTTGTGGAGACAACGGCCAACACAATGGAAATTAGCGAACTACGGACGACATGTTATGGTGATCGATTGTACAGGAAAGCAGGTTCAAGCTCTATCAACTGGGAAGCGACCATGCCCAGGACATGCCAAGATATGAAGGTATTATACCACCTTCTAGAGTCCATGCTGTTATTGGGAGATCTCTTGTCACAAAATTCAAATATTAAGATTTTTTTAAAACAACCGCACCACCGATATAAAATGCATATTATATATTTTACCTTTATTGGTAGTGCGGTTGTGCTCAAAGTCGAATTTGGGTCATGGCGCTCAGTCTCAATGGAGACTAGCCATCTAATATTTTGTGACATTCACACACGGCCATCTGATCCCGAACCAAGCAGAGCTTCTACTATGGAAACCAGATAACTGATATACTACATTTGATTTTTAAATACATACTAATATAGATAATTACACCCAGACTTAGGGCAAAGAGACATGTTCATGCACCCAAATACCCGTTGTAACTAACCATACTGGCTCGTCACGTTGAGATTATTCACATATCCTTCGTCCAGCTAATCGTACTATAATTTAGCTGGCGTGTTGCAAAATATCTTTTAAATGAAACAAAATATAACAAATGATTTATAGTATTTTAATTCGTATTATGCCTGATTATCAAATTTAGACTAATCGATGCAAATATGTGTGGAACAAGCTTAACATTAGTTCAATTATCGTAATAATTTACATATAGGGACATCACTAGTTACTATAAAGATTAGTCCCTTCTCTAATCTTGAAATCGACCAATGGGAACAGTTATAGGATTACCGGGAAAAATGATGGTTTCACAAAACAGCTACTTATTATTCATATACAATAATGGATAATGATTAATAAATTTATATGTGTAATATAATACTAACTGTCGTTTTGATAGAAGATTAACTATTTATTTTTATGTGATTATGCAGATTACATTTATTTAATTAATGAGACTGACCGGATGTGGCATCATTGACGACGCATTTTGGGAATATGGAGAACTGTCAAGGGAATGGCGGCGCTTCGCGCCAGACGCTAACGAAAGAAAAGTTGTTTTCAGAAGTTTTAAGTGTGGTTTCAGGAGTCCTATAGAAGATTTAGAAGCGAGCGTCGTTTCTGGTGTAATTAGAGTGGAGAATCTGCTGAATATTGGTTGTATCATTTGTTTTAAAGGAGAGATAATGAAGGAAGCGTCATTTCGTGTTGGTAAGCTTTCAACACAGGTGAGGCTTTGTTACTCTTATTTAAAAGCGTTACATTATTATGAATGCTCGATAACATATAGTTGAGTCTAAAATGGTAAAACAATTCTATTCTCATTCACGGATATATTATATGTTGGGATCACGGATATATAGATATGTTGGGATGAATGAGGATGATGTCCCAAAGGTTGTATTACTTAGGTACTTATGTATTTATAAGACAAATACTTTAAAACTAATTCTATGTTTAAACTAACTAGACGATAGAACCAGAATTATATCTATTATTGAATGAAAGCTATCAATGTTAGATAGTAATTAATATAATAACTTTAATTAAAAGTTCCTGAATTATTAACTGGGTTAATAGCAATTAACTATTTACCTGATGTTAAATCCCTTATAGGGTTAGTTTTGAATACATGTACTATCAGTGGAAGAGAAAACTGATGTCTTGTTTGTTTAAGACCGGTCACTGACAGTCTTATTTAGTTCTCTATGGAAGATAGTAGAGGCTATTCTACAACAGCAAACATGACGTGCTGTGTTTAGGATTAACCGGAAATATTAAGTTTCATAATGATGTCTTGGTACTTAAGGCTGGCCGGCAAAGCAGTCTTCAAAGGGTCTATGGAAGATTAGTAGAACCTTTACAAAAGTTCCAATGATGTTATTATGCAACATCTCTACCTACCATGTTGAAGATCAAGAGATCATTGATTTTTGACATTAATCACAAATGTTTAATAACACACCTTCAAAGTATTGATTATACTAATATTGACTCAGTTAATAGTCATATAAGTGGTTCCAATTAGAACCATATTCAGATTTTCTTACTGATATTGAATGCTTTCATATCAAGCAGTCATTACTTGGGTAATGAATACAAAGAACTAAATCTTCATAAGTGATACAAGTTAGTATTACTTATACAATTGATGTTGAAGTTCAAGAATTGTTGAACCTTGACAGGAATGCGAAGTTCCTTGAGCAGATGACTCAAATAATAATAATACAAAGATGAAGTATTATTATGGGTTGACTTTGTTAACAGTCAAACCAGTGGTTGCGATTAGAACCATTCTCAAATTAACTTGCTTATATTGGATAAGCTTTCTGAAGATATTACAACATTGGAGAATCCAAGAAGTACTTATGAAAATTAAGGCTTCTGTGTTATTACATAAGGTTAATTATAAATATTATCCATATATAAATGTTTTCCTTGATATAATATATATATATATTATGAACTAGAGTCATATATATTTTTGTAATAAATAAGTAAAGGTTAGGGTAGTCAAAAGATAAAGCCCTCTCATGTCTCTTGTTTTCAAAGGACATTGACTATGACTAACAACCTACACAGACCTTTCTGTAATTGGAATAAAAGAGTATCCCTTTTAAGGACATTTGCAGTCCGGAGTGCGGAAGAAGTCTTGACCCTATGGAGCCGAAGACTATTGTATCTCGCGGGGATGCTTTGGGCGAGTACCATAGCCGCAAATAAAATAATATTGAATATTATGATATTCTAGTATAATCTACAAACAAGCTAGAATAATCTAGAAAAGATATAAAGTCAATCTCAACAATATTTTAAGGAAAACATATATACTATGGCTGAATTAAACTATTATTATCGAATCCAGTTTACGCCAGATCGGAAACGAACACGGCTCTATAAATATAGTCGCTTGCTGGGCCTCGGGCTCACTCGGTGCGTGGCGTTCGAACGCGTCGGTTGTGGTCGTGTTGTTATACATTTTATTAACGCCATTTTGTTTAAAATAATGGTGCTAGCATTTGTATCTGTTCTTGTGAAATATAAATTCGGTTGGATTTATGTGATTTCTTTTTAAATAACCTAACTGGAGTCCCATCTATAATATCAGAAGTCGGAAAAACCTAAGCGTTGCTTGTTGCCATCCAAATTACGTAACCTAACCGCATTTTTATTTCCTTTTGTGATTTTCTTAAAAGAAATTAAAACCACGTTGTGTGATGTGTTTTGAAGTGTTGTGAAATACCGCCGACGCAGCGTAAATCGCGTTGTCAAGCGCGTGAGGACTGTGATCGGTCGCGAAACAGGTCGCCGTGTGCGGAGTCATGTGAGTCGGGAAAAGGTGCGTCTAATGGAGCTCGTGATAGCAGCCCCGACGCCGTTACGCCGTGCCTATACCTACACGGCGGTAGCATTCGCAATCCTGGTTTCGCTCTCAAGTTAAACTCCGATCACTGCAACGGGGTGGATCCTGTTCAAACATAAAATCATTGTGACGACAAGGAATGTTTATTTGAGCCTTAATTGGATGTCACTGAGTGCATTAACTGTAAACAGAGCCCATGACGTGTATGCCTAAACGGAACGAGTGTAACCTCAGTGAAAGTTTTAGTTTTGTTAAATTTGTGTTGTGTGATTTCACGTAAGTACATTTTTATTGTTTTGTTTGTGAAATGACGCGATCTATTTCACGTGGCCGATCAAGACCTTGCTTGAAAGGTGGCTCCCATATCAGGGCGCAACACCATTCACATAGTTTGCCACGCGGTGGTTTACAATATGGTTGCGATCTTATTCGCGAAATTCGACCAGTAATCGTCAGGTGTTGTCATAGCCGTCGCGGGCGCCGCTCAGTATTGCGATCATTGCATGATAGCCATAGTGTATAGGTACGTGCAGTAGGTGTTGATCACCGCTGAGGAATGGTACCTCAACTCAACGTGTGTGACTTCACGGTGTTGAAAAAAATGTCATGCCGTTGTTGCACCTTATGATAGTGAGAGAATTAAGTGAAAAGCTACGAACCTTGTGATACGAGGTATTGACAGCGTTCAAACAGTCGTAGCTGCGCACGACTAATCCAGAACAAACATCTGACAACCCCTAATCGTTTTTGTCAATTTATTCAATAACCTGGTAGGTATAATAACAGTGAATGTTTACAAGCTACTTCTTAGCAGCGTAGTTATCAAAATAAGCCTGAAGTTATCCTCTAAAGTTTGACTGCACGTGTGGCGCAGCGGTTAAGACCGTCGCCTGGCCACTTCGTGTCCCGGGTTCGATGCCCACGCGGAAAAACTATTTGTGTGAACCATAAGTAGTTGTTCTAAGCCTGAATATACTGTGTCCGTCAATTAAATACTCGTCATATGTAATGATGTTGTTTTGTAAAAGATTAGGTCAAACAGAGAATAAACGTTTCACTAATGTGAGATCAGTCATGTAAGCAATCTCATGACAAATGAGTTATAGTCAGGTGAGGCCGAGTCCGAGAAAGGTGGTTTGGTATACATTTTCCCATTACAAAAAGACAGTACAGGTAAGACGATTTCTTGGCCTCTCTGACTACTTCCACCATTATCTCATACAAGTGAATAAGTACCGATTGTATTAAATATTGCTCTGAAATATACCTACTGAGCGTAAAAGTGATCTCATACCGCGTGTTGCGCGATTGTACATTATTTCCAGGATTTTGATTTCAAAGGCGATAATGATGCCACATGCTGATGTTTATTCATTTATTTATGTTGCTGATGTTCTACAATTTAGAGTCGATGCCATTTCCAAGCCTTGGGCAAAGTTAACCCAGATATGGTAGTATGGAGTCAAGAAGGTACCGTAAGATGTTGTGATCTTTTGAATTACTTTACGAACATGAGTATGTAGGGTTGGAATAAACTGTGACCTTTATTTTGAAGTACTTCTCGTTCCACGTGCTTCGTTTTGATTGCACTTGGACATACATTAACGCTAACCAAAAGAGTTCTCGTTTGGTGATGTACACTTGGTAATTATATTCTCTTAGTTCACAGGGAGGTTGGACCTATAAATGCATGATCCCTAGAAGGTGTTCAGCATACTGCCAAGCCGTTTTCATGAGCTTGCGCTGTTGAGCGACACGCATAGCAGAACGACGCAGGTTGCGGCCAGTGTCTGTGGCGAGGTTTGAAGGAGTTTTATCGGAAAGTATACTACCCAGTGTCTTATCTGCGTTTCTAAAAAAAAACGTGTCCTAAGAGCCCCATACCGGGTATTAAACGTGGGAAAAGATAAAAACAATTTTCGTTTTATAACTTTAATTCTGTGTGTCTCTGAGTGTTAGTATGTGACGTGGCCTTTCAACCAACTCAGATGCTTTACGTGAAGTAACTAGAGGCTGTATGAGTAAGTTAACTGCAGTGGACTTCCTACTGATGAATTTAAACTTAATGATCTCGTTTTTGTAATCATGTATGCTCAGTCTGCAGGAAAGCTGGACACCAGGACGGGTAGTCCTTACAAAGTGAGCAAAGCCTTGCAAAGCAGTCGCTATGAGGCGAAGCTACTCAGTGGAGGCAAGGCTGCGCAAGTGGCGGCGCAATGCATGGTGCCTTGGAGTAGTAAATGGTGTCCGGGAATATGCACTGCATTCTTCGAACTGAGTTCAACTATCTCATCCTAACTTAACGAAAACTTTGCGTGTGGTCTTGTTTGTCATCATCCTGTAGGTACACCTAATTTCTTAACACATTTGACCAACATACTAGTAGTGTAATCACAATAGAAACCATGACTGCATTTTCAAACATAGCTAGCTAGAGTTTAGGGGATGATGATTGACATTAATGCATGTAATGTACGGTAAGGAAGGGATGTTTTGTCAGTCCTTATAATTTTGTTGGGCGCATCGCTTATAACGCGTGTCAGCTTCGTTACTAAGTCGGGTAGACGCGTGTGTCCCGTCATGTTACAGATTGTTGCTGAGGACGGCTGGAGGACCACGCAGTCGGATTCACAATGCATGGTGCCTTGGCGAAGAGACTGATGCCCGGAGATTTGTGCAGCCTACTTTGAGGTGGCATCATGCTTTGTGGTTGGGTGAAGGAACTTACACTTCTTGTTGTGTGTTCGTCGCATCACCCTGGCGCTAGACACCTGGCGCGCGTGGCTGGCGTTATGTTTTAAGATCAGACTTTGTGTTGGGCAAGGAGCTCCTGACTTTATGTTGGGACGAAGTTCTAACTTTGTGTTGGGCAGGAAATCCTGTTCTGAGAGTTGTTCCGGATTTTTTGACAATAAGTTCCAACCGTGTGTGCTATGAGCGGAATGGTATTGAAAGGTTTTAGTGTTATTCTGTTTGTAGTACACTTTGTGTGGAGAAGGCGAGTGATAGCCTTGCTGGTTGAAACGGACTACCAGTGCTATCGAGTGGTGGCTTCCAAAGCTAATACCTCGGAGTATCTGTCTACAGCAGACGTGCGCTCTGTAAGCGTGCAGGGCTTAGTCCCTGGAAGTCGTGTTCTCTGAACACGCATTGGGCGCTGTCCCGGCAGGTTCAGTCAGCTGGTAAACTCGATTCCGGTATGTGCGGTCTCTACAAGGTCTTGCGCACGCTTTCACATCACCGCTACGAGGTTTCTCACCGGGAACATCATACTTAAACTGACTTCAAGAAGACCCTAGTGGCGGCCCAACAGTGTGTTGTAGCGCGGGGAGTGGACCCCAGACACGTCCAGCGCTTTCTTTGAGACTGGTACGCGAAGGTCGAGGTGGGCACTTCTGTGCTTTACTTCCCATTTATGAGGTTGAGGTGGGCACTTCTGTGCTTTACTTCCCATACTTGCGGTCGAGGTGGGCACTTCTGTGCTTTACTTCCCGTTTTCAAGGTTGAGGTGGGCACTTCGGTGCTTTACTTCCCGTTTTTGAGATGGTTGAGGTGGGCACTTCGGTGCTTTACTTCCCATTCATCTTTTGCAGTATGGTAGAGGCGGATTCGGCCGGATTTTGCTTCCCTACTGTGTGGTTGTGTTGTGTCGTAGTATTCGTTATCTGTATCGGCGAATATTGACGACAATAGCGCGCTACTGTGTTAGACGTTTCATATACGAGCTAACATAATACAGGTGTCGTGCGGGTGCCTTAAATTGCGCAGTTTGAGGTGTTTGCACGACATCCACTCTTCTAACTTATAAAATTCATTTTTGGCTGGTCCTTACTGCCGATGTAAGAGTGCACGCTTGCGTCTGTAGTCAGGATTCTAAATTTTCATTTTGGATCGTTTTTTTCAAAAGCCTTAAAAGGTTTGAGAGAATTAAGGCTTACGTGTGTTTTCTATATTGCAGAGGATGAACTCATTGGTGCCAATTCTGATGTAGCTTGAAGACGCCTCTGCCGCCTTGCCTCTGTTGAGTGATGAAGCGGTCGGGACGCCTCGCTGCCAGGAACGGCCGTATTATCGAATCCAGTTTACGCCAGATCGGAAACGAACACGGCTCTATAAATATAGTCGCTTGCTGGGCCTCGGGCTCACTCGGTGCGTGGCGTTCGAACGCGTCGGTTGTGGTTGTGTTGTTATACATTTTATTAACGCCATTTTGTTTAAAATAATGGTGCTAGCATTTGTATCTGTTCTTGTGAAATATAAATTCGGTTGGATTTATGTGATTTCTTTTTAAATAACCTAACTGGAGTCCCATCTATAATACTATTATATTTCAAGATGTGTGAATTAAAACAAACAATTCATTTAGGAAACATACATATAATCTAATTAGACAATATCAACAAGACATTCATTCAACAGGAGTTATCAAATAACATAATATCCTCTTATGAAAATAAGTTATACTCCAATAAGAAGTAGTATGAAAACTTTATGTTTATCAGAGAAATTATAGAATTAAACCTACATATTTATGGTCTTATATATTGAAATAAAGTTCTAATAAGATTTTAGAAAACATTATGGTAATTAATTTAGGGTAAACTAGGCTTCATTAGTTCTGTCACTCTTGTACAATTACATAAGTTTAGAAAGTTTATTTATGATTAGGATAAAGTTATTTAGGATTGATTGGTTTGTTCTCCTTTTCAAAAAGTTCTTGGATTACTATGTGCAACATAGGTTCCTACCATACTAGACGAATCACTGGCCAATTTAAATCAACTTGTTTCAATCAAATCCAGCAAGAATATAAATTTATGATTTAAGTTAAGAAAATTTAGGATCATATTAGTATCAAGGAGTATTCCTTATTAGACACATAAGAGTTAGGTTCAGTTAGATACTAAATTGTATGCTGTTAGTTAGGATGATCAGGTTCAACGATAGAGAACACATCAAAATAAAAGAATTTAGAATATAGGGGTAGGGTGGCCAGCTACATAATTGGTGGCGCCGTTTTCCAGGATAAATAGGCTTTATTTTAATTAATATTTTCAGTAATTTATATATAAAATTAGATAGAAAAGTGTTTAAGCTGGTTTGATTGAATTATAGGTTACAAGGTGCATTTCTTAGCTGCACATAATTGATGACGTGAGAAAGGGTATTGAAAGGAGAAACAGACAAATCAATTACTTAAAAACTAAATTTATTTCTAATCTTGAGAATTCATTAGTAGTAGCAGTCCATGCAGGTGTATCTCTGGTAGTTGTAGAATGAGGTTAACAATCTCAGTACTTATTTGTTGTTATAATAACTGAAAGAAAATAATCAAATTATTAGAGATATAAATAATTCAACTAGTAGTAAAATAATAAATTAAGTTATAGGAAAATCAATTAGAATTATTATATAATTAGTGATATAGTAGAAGGTATGGTAGATATATTTCACAACAAGTTTATGTTTAAGCTGTTGTGAAAGGATATAATGAGATAAAATCACATGATGTTACTATAGGCATTGTAACATTTGATTTTTCAGTATGCATAAATATTGAAACATAATGAAATTTCAATAAATTGTTTCCTTCAAGTACTTAAGAAACAAAATTACTTCCTTTATAGAGAATGCCATCAGGTGGGTCATTCATTTGGTTATTTAGATAAGCAAAGTACAATTAGTATTTACTTAATTAAGAAAAGTAAATAGTATGTTAGGATATGGTATCCACATACTAAATACCCATTAAAGTCCTATACCCATTCTTTAATGTAGTGATATAAAACTCCTGTTTATTTTTAGGTAGATACTAGATAGATTAACATAATAGGCTATGGTAACTATTGACCATCAAGTGATACCATTAATAATAATAATACTGCTGATTTACTGAGACAGCTAATTTTTTGGTTGTATCATTGTAATTAATTAATAGTAAACTTCTTTTGAAGTCTGTTAAAAACTGAGTTTGAACATGAAACTGTCAACTTCTATGATCAAATAATTTAATAAAAATAGGTTATTTTGAATATGGTTTAGGAAATGTACTGATAGGATATGAAAATAGCAAATGCTGATATTAAAAGAAAAGTCAAGTGATAAATTGAATGTTTCAATTTAATTAGGTGAATTGAGTTTAAGATTCAGGATAACTATTAGAATTCATTATAGTTGTGGGTTCAATTCCTGCATGTATAAAGTCAAGTGATAAATTAAATGTATTAATTTAAATAGGTGAATTGAGTTTGAGATTCAGAATAACTATTAGAATTTGTTATTGTTGTGGGTTCAATTCCTGCATGTATATATAATGACAAGTAAGTTAAGATTTAAAGTCTTTAATTCTCATAAGAACATGGTTCAATTACAATGAGATCAAATGGGTACATGGTAGTTAGTGATAAATCTAACATGAGATATAATAAATAAATAAATTAGGATAACAATTTAAAATAAGATAGTTACAGTTAATAAATCAATAAATAGAACTAATATATTAAGATGTTTATGATTATTATATTGTTAGATTAAATTAGGGTATGCAAAATTAATGTGTACTGAATGTACTAGTGGCACAGCGGTCAAGACAGCCTGTTACTTTGTGTTCTGGGTTCGATGCCCACACAAGGCTACTATTTATGTGATCCATAATTAGTTGTTTTGAGTCAGGATTTACTTTGTGTTCTGGGTTCGATTCCCACACAAGGCTACTCTTTGAGTGAACCATAATTAGTTGTTTTGAGTCAGGATTTACTTTGTGTTTTGGGTTCGATGCCCACACAAGGCTACTATTTGAGTGATCCATAATTAGTTGTTTTGAGTCAGAATTTACTTTGTGTTTTGGGTTCGATTCCCACACATGGCTACTATTTGTGTGATCCAAAAATAGTTGTTTTGAGTCAGGATTTACATTGTGTTCATGTGTGAACATTATACATGAATGTTGGTTCTTTATTTGTTACAAGGTTTTATTAACCAAGATATGTACATAAGTTTAAATGTTTGGCATTGAGTCGGATTAAATAGTCTAGTTTTGTGTATAGATCTTAATTTGGGTTATAATAATCATAATGAAATAGTACTTTTATTATATTATCTAAAGTGACTACAAATCAGTATCATACTCAAACTACAATGGTAGAATTTAATCAAGGAGTTGTATTTTAATATTTGTTAAGTTAATACAATATGCAGTTTGCTATTTTACTCAATGCTTCTAGGATTAACATCAATTTTGATCTAATACTGGGTTCGATTCCTATACAGAAAATGAAACTTGTGAGTGTGATTATACTTGAGAGTAAGTAAATAAGTTTTAATTTGTTACAAAGTTTTAGTAACCAAGATACAAGTTTGAACACTGAGTCAGATTAAAGAGCCTAGTTTTGTGTATAAAATCTTTACTTAGGTTATAATAATCATAATGATATTATCATCATAATTACTTATATTTTGTTTTAAGTGACTTCAAGTCGGGTTTTAATGAAGTCCCTCAAACTACATTGGTAGAATTTAATTAAGGAGTATTATATTATTATCTGTAATTTATACAGTATGCAGTTTGCAACTTATCTCAGTGTTTCTAGGATTAACATATTGATGAATAACATTTGATCAAATAGTGGGTTCGATTCCTACATAGAAAAGAATGAAACTTCTGTGAGTGATAAGTTTTTATTTAAGAGTTCAGACGTACCTTGTGTCAATGCTATGAAATTCTCGATACACAAGGATATTGTAAGTGTAGAATCAAATAAAAAGATGTTTATAAATATGTCATAATAGTATCAAAAGAAATGCTTACCTGATTAGGTTTATACATTTGATGTTTAGTAGCACTGATCTTGACAGTAAATCATTTTGTCATATAAACCTCTTTACAGTTAGAATATAGTATTCTGAAAATAAGATAATAGAGAGGTTAGGAAAGCAGCATATTGTTGGTTAGGGTTTTCAAAATAAATTAAAGAGAAATGTTATGGCAATTTTATACAGTAGGTAATTTAAATCAGCTTTGGTAATTTAATGAAATTCAGTTGTCTGGTGCAGCAGTGAAAGCATCTTAGGCTGATTTTAAGCATTCATAACAAAACCTTAATGAACCAATTCATAAAATAACAATGTAAGTAGGTAGTAGTATTCATGGTTAATTTCAATATCACGGCTTAATTAAAGTTATTTAGACACTAGACAGGAAATAAATAAACAATTATCTAGGATCTAGAATAAACAAAAGTTTATTCTATGTTTAGTATTCCTAGATATATATAGGTCAGAATTAAAAGTTTTTAAAGTATTGTTACTAACCTTAGCAAATTGAGGTTTCTTCTTATGTTCATAGATGTACATACAAAACTGAATATAAATTTGTAGGCATTCTTATTCATTCTCGTGATGTAGAATATATAAATAGGAGTAGTTGTAGAATATCACACCGTACCAAATTCACTTTTGATTATAAAACCATCTGAGTAATATGATAATTTTGATAATTCTTCCACTATATGATCAATTCTAGTATTTCTTGCTTTTTTTTACTATTTCGATGTTGATGATCTTTCGCTACGGGAACGTTATACTGCCTTCACAATTAGAATTTGGCGCCGTTATCCGTAAATACTTTTGACAACACAGATCTCGAATACTTTCCATGTACATGTTGCTAGATCCGAAATACAGTAGCCGAGTATTAAGTTGATGTTTCGTATAATTCAATAGGTATATATGTAAATCTAATCAAAGTGCAATTGTACAAAATTTGTTTATAGGAACATTTGTACTAGATATAAATAAAGTATATCTTTGTAAGATCAAATATTACGATCGATTGTTTTGAAAAAAAATAAGGTTATCTATTTTGACATGTCAGAATAGTGTTGCCAGTTTTGGAACAAATATTCGGTATTTATTTATTTATTTATTTATTTATTTGGCTCACCAACAATTGAGTACACTAAAACATTTATGGGTTACATGAATCAGATCGGGTCAAGTGTATCAACCTCTTACAGGTAAGCACAACATGCATTACATATTCATTAAATGTATAAAAGCTACATCAAATTACATGACATTTTAGACATAGATAACAATCAGGCTCCTCAGCCCAAGTTAAAACTACAAAATTGAAACAAAACATTAAGATCACAGGCAAAAACAAAAGCGAGGAAGAAATGTATAATAATGGAAAACTTAATTAAAACAAAATCTTAAAAAAAAGAAAAACTTAAGTTAAATAAATTCTAAATATATGATGGTATGATTTTAGATGTGACGTAAGGTGACAAATTTTATGAAAAGAAGAGATATTGACATACAGGAGATTTCTTAGGATTTTGAAGAGAGTTACTGACAGAAATAGGTAGTATAAAGGTGTTGATAAATTAATAGGTAGAATAATGAGGTAAATAAAACTTCTATAAATCTCAGTTTCGATTCGATTCGATTTCGATTTCGATGAAAGGTTTAGTGTGAAAAAGAAAAGAAACTCTCGTTTCAATTTAAATGCAATAAGTAGATCTAATAATTATATTTGTGATAATATTATTAGCAAAGTAAGCAGTATTGCGAGTTCAGGAACCAATTTTATAAATTTCATTACTAACAATTTCCGAAAATATGTATGAAGACGTTCCTTCGAATTAATTTTAGTTTGTAATTTATGCGAACCTCATAACTGGTTATTATTTAGGATATTGCTTTACCTTTTCTTTGATTTATATCGATTGGTAAAGCATGGCAGATGAATTGTTATGTGTATGGACAGGGTCATTTATTGACAATCCATATATATTTATTATAATTACACATTTTTAATTCGGAATTGATATCAATATTAGAAAATCATTAAGTCAGTATGTAGATGATAATAAAACCCTTTTCAACCTGAGTAGGATATTTTGAGATTTTGGAATGGGTATTCTATCATGAATTGCATCTAGAATATGTATAGCTTTAAATTTGAAAAAACAGTGTGAGCCTAGTTTAAGGTTAGCATATTGCGAACCATTAAATAATATTAAGTATTAGGTAAGTAAACAAGTCGTCTTTCGGCTGATATGATGATGATGAAGTAAACAACCATTATACGGGTTGATTATTTTATTTAGGTAAATAGAGATCGAAAAGTCTAGCGGGGGAATAGAATAATTTCTCATTGGCGTAGTCTGTGTTCACACAATTCTATTACAAATTATATTGGCAAATCATACGATAGTATTTTATCAGCTACTTTATAATAACTAACACAAAGAGTAGTAGTACGGTAGATACGAAATTACATATCGTTATATCATTACAGTTTATGGAATTGTGATTTATGTGTATAGGAACAGGAGGGCCTGAATTAAATAATTAAATAGATAAAATAAATATTTAAAAATATGTTTGAAATTATAACATACGCATGGAAAATGATTTGATATCCAAATCAGAGTGGGTTTGAAAACGATTTAGTCAAGTAGAATACGAAAAATTCTTTGATATATACATATGTGTATACATATAGTAAAGAAAATAAAGGTTACATGTATATTTAGAAATTATATCCTTGTGAGGAGGCAATACTATTGGAAATTATTCGTTACCTCTGGCTCATACGGGTTTGGTTATATTTAAAGTTGAGTGCAAAGACATGAAAGTTAAGTCAGTGAATGTTGAGGAAACAAATATTAGGTACTTTGACGTTGACTTGAACTACAAAATGACTGACAACGAAACTTAGAGAGGATATGTAAGGGCTTTAAATTGAGGCAAATTCCAGAGCAAGAGGTTGGTTAATTTGAGTTGGGACTTGGAAACGATATACAATATACAAACGACCTTTTATGATGTATTTTGGTGTTAGGATAGTATACAATTATTACCAAGTTGTATTTTGGTCTCATGAAAGGTCCATACTCCACAAGAAGCTAAATGCTATCAAATCGACTTTACACTGCACATCTAGTCTTATTTGTGGGTTTGTCTTCGTGAATTAGGTGTTGAGGGTTTGCATTGTAAGTTTGTGTATCTATTGGATTATGCTCACGACAATTTTGGGTCCTCCGAGGAAAAGTGTATGCGGGTCTCCGGAGTGGTAGTAAATGACTCTTAACGGAGAACTGATGTATTTTGAACGGCTAGCGTTTGCTTGACTCACAACCAAGTACTTCTTGAGGATTTAAATGGCTTGTGTGTTTAATTCATGGGTATGCGAGACAGTGTATATAAATCAACATTTCTGATTTGCGGGGATTGTCTACAAGTGGACTCATTTTACTCACACATCAAAGCTGCACTTCCAGTTTCAACTCTAATAAACTGGAATATTTAAGTTTATTTTGTTAAAGATACTTTATCAAGTTATAGGGACCAATTTTCCTCATGTTAGACTGGGTTTAAGTTTAACATTTGAAAAATTGAGCGGGGGAGCTGTAACTAACCATACTGGCTCGTCACGTTGAGATTATTCACATATCCTTCGTCCAGCTAATCGTACTATAATTTAGCTGGCGTGTTGCAAAATATCTTTTAAATGAAACAAAATATAACAACTGATTTATAGTATTTTAATTCGTATTATGCCTGATTATCAAATTTAGACTAATCGATGCAAATATGTGTGGAACAAGCTTTACATTAGTTCAATTATCGTAATAATTTACATATAGGGACATCACTAGTTACTATAAAGATTACTCCCTTCTCTAATCTTGAAATCGACCAATGGGAACAGTTATAGGATTACCGGGAAAAATGATGGTTTCACAAAACAGCTACTTATTATTCATATACAATAATGGATAATGTATTAATAAATTTATATGTGTAATATAATACTAACTGTCGTTTTGATAGAAGATTAACTATTTATTTTTATGTGATTATGCAGATTACATTTATTTAATTAATGAGACTGACCGGATGTGGCATTATTGACGACGCATTTTTGGCAATATGGAGAACTGTCAAGAGAATGGCGGCGCTTCGCGCCAGACGCTAACGAAAGAATAAAGTTGTTTCAGAAGTTTTAAGTGTGGTTTCAGGAGTCCTATAGAAGATTTAGAAGCGAGCGTCGTTTCTGGTGTAATTAGAGTGGAGGATCTGCTGAATATTGGTTGTATCATTTGTTTTAAAGGAGAGATAATGAAGGAAGCGTGATCTCGTGTTGGTAAGCTTTCAACACAGGTGAGGCTTTTGTTACTTTTATTTAGAGTGTTACATTATTACGAATGCTCGTTAATTTTAGTTGAGTCTAGATGCTAGAACGATTCTATTTTCATACACGAATATGTTGGGATGCTCCCAAAAGTTGTATTACTCATGTATTTATAAGACAAATACTTTAAAACTAATTCTATGTTAAAACTAACTAGACAATAGAACCAGAAATATATTTATTATTGAATGAAAGCTATCAATGTTAGATAGTAATTAATATAATAACTTTAATTAAAAGTTCCTGAATTATTAACTGGGTTAATAGCAGTTAACTATTTACCTGATGTTAAATCCCTTATAGGGTTAGTTTTGAATACATGTACTATCAGTGGAAGAGAAAACTGATGTCTTGTTTGTTTAAGACCGGTCACTGACAGTCTTATTTAGTTCTCTATGGAAGATAGTAGAGGCTATTCTACAACAGCAAACATGACGTGCTGTGTTTAGGATTAACCGGAAATATTAAGTTTCATAATGATGTCTTGGTACTTAAGGCTGGCCGGCAAAGCAGTCTTCAAAGGCTCTATGGAAGATTTAGTAGAACCTTTACACAAGTTTCAATGATGTTATTATACAACATCTCTATCTACCATGTTGAAGATCAAGAGATCATTGATTTTTGACAATAATCACAAATGATTAATAACACACCTTCAAAGTATTGATTATACTAATATTGACTCAGTTAATAGTTATATAAGTGGTTCCAATTAGAATCATATTCAGATTTTCTTACTGATATTGAATGCTTTCATATCAAGTAGTCATTACTTGGGTAATGAATACAAAGAACTAAATCTTCACAAGTGATACAAGATAGTATTACTTATACAATTGATGTTGAAGTTCAAAAATTGTTGAACCTTGACAGGAATGCGAAGTTCCTTGAGCAGATGACTCAAATAATAATAATGCAATGATGAAGTATTATTATGGGTTGACTTTGTTAACAGTCAAACCAGTGGTTGCGATTAGAACCATTTTCAAATTAACTTGCTTATATTGAATAAGCTTTCTGAAGATATTACAACATTGGTGAATCCAAGAAGTTACTTATGACAAATTAAGGCTTCTGTGTTATTACATAAGGTTAATTATGAATATTATCCATATATAAATGTTTTCCTTGATATTATATATATATATATATATATGTTATGAACTAGAGTCATATATATTTTTGTAATAAATAAGTAAAGGATAGGGTAGTCAAAAGAATAAGCCCTCTCATGTCTCTTGTTTTCAAAGGACATTGACTAAGACTAACAACCCACACAGACCTTCTGTAATTAGAATAAAAGAGTACCCCTATTAAGGACATTTTCAGTCCAGAGGCGGTGGAAGCCTGACCATTTGGTGTCGATGGCTACAGTACTTCGCGGGGATGCTTTGGGCGAGTGCCATAGCCGCAAATAAAATAATATTGAATATTATGATATTCTAGTATAATCTACAAACAAGCTAGAATAATCTAGAAAAGATATAAAGTCAATCTCAACAATATTTTAAGGAAAACATATATACTATGGCTGAATTAAACTAGATTTCAAGATGTGTGAATTAAAACAAACAATTCATTTAGGAAACATACATATAATCTAATTAGACAATATCAACAAGACATTCATTCAATAGGACTTATCAAATTACATAATATCCTTTATGAAAATAAGTTATATTCCAATAAGAAGTAGTATGAAACCTTTATGTTTATCAGAGAAATTATAGAATTAAAACTACATATTTATGGTCTTATATATTGAAATAAAGTTCTAATAAGATTTTAGATAACATTATGGTAATTAATTTAGGGTAAACTAGGCTTCATTGGTTCTGTCACTCTTGTACAATTACATAAGTTTAGAGAGTTTATTTATGATTAGGATAAAGTTAATTTAGGATTGATTGGTTTGTTCTCCTTTTCAAAAAGTTCTTGGATTACTATGTGCAACATAGGTTCCTACCATACTAGACGAATCACTGGCCAATTTAAATCAACTTGTTTCAATCAGATCCAGCAAGAATATAAATTCATGATTTAAGTTAAGAAAATTTAGGATCATTTTAGTATCAAGGAGTATTCCTTATTAGACACATACGAGTTAGGTTCAGTTAAATATTAAATTGTATGCCGTTAGTTAGGATGTTCAGGTATAGCAATAGGGAATACATCAAATAAAAAGAATTTAGAATCTGGAGGTAGGGTGGCGAGGTACAACGCCCTGATATGGGATTCACCTTTCAAGAAAAGTCTTGATCAGCCACGTGAAAGTAAGCCACGTATTTGTGGGCGATCGACCACGTCGCACTTTAACTGTATATCGGAAGAGATGGACATAATAGTGGCTAGCACGACTCAACTATCGACTGATCACGTCAACAATTGCCCGAGTAGCCGAACTACCCACAGTTTTAGTTCATTTTACAGATCTAAAATTACTTTCGATAATTCCTAAACTAATCATAATAATATGCAATGTACAACGGTGTAGATATTTTTGAGCCCTGGATGACACTTCAGGTTCACACTTATGTGATCTTATACTGCTAACACTCAAGGAACGTAAACGGAAATCGTCCAGTTTTTGGCAAACTAACCGCAAACAAACACGTTTACGTGAACCTTCAAAACTATCCGGTCTGTCGCGACGCCTAGATCTACTTTGTGTATCACGGCAATAACCTCCACACTTATCATCGTGACGACTATGCGAATCATTGCGTGGTTTGCGTTCTATTTACTTTAGTCACCAGAAAAACTGAACTAATCACAATTTAGATTAGTTTTATACTTTAGGGCGCACACAAAAACAAAACAACAAGCACGTGGTACTTACTTTTTAAAAGCAACCGATACCAAAATACAAATAGATTTTGCTTACAGAAACACACTGTCGACACTATACAAAAGTAAAACACACAAACGAGGCACTCAAAATCACTCCAATTTTGAGCCGTAAGCTGAAATTTTCGTCTGCTCGCGATGCTTACTGTGGCGACTACCGTGCCCAGGACTTTATCTGTCGCGGCGATTCACACTATAATCACGCTCACGATTCGACATAACGAAAATAATACCACTAAACAACAACAAAAGCAAACCAATTAACCAAATAAAACTGCACAACAACAACAAAAATATTTGACCTCACCGATAATTGCAAAACACACAAATAACTAAGTGGGCGAAAGAAGAATCCCAATTCTGATCTAAGGAATGAGACCAGAAGTAGCTTTTTTTAAACAAATTTTAATACAACTTACGACAACAATAATCACAAAAATATTAACAGACAAATAATTTTAATTCAAACAAAGAAAACGAACAAAAGAAGTAAAATCACGCGAACTACACTAGGCTAACAATTATAGACAAAGGCTACGAATCGATTCACAATCGGACAGAGTAACAGCCTCGACAACTGTTGGGTCGTAAAAGAGAGCGATGCCGGCGAGGCATCGCCTTTTTATAAAAAATCCCCACTCTTATATATATATATATATATATATATATATATATATATATATATATATATATATATATATATATATATATATGTGAAAACTTACTAAATATGCATAAAAATATCGATTTCTTCTGTAAAAGGAGCGATACACATAATGTAAATACTAGATACAAGAATAATCTCATATTGCATACTACCCGTCTCCAGAAAATAAGTAACTCTTTTATGGGGCAATGTATAAGATTCTATAACAAACTTCCCAATGATATTAGAGAATAGTCTACGAATAAGTTTAAAAGAATTATTAAAGCCAAATTGTATAGCAGGGCATAGAACAAAATTTCTGATTATTTAAGAGATGAAAGTGCTTGGGATTGAGCTGTTCTGAGTCAACAGACATGATTGTAATTAATCTTAAGTATATTTTATTTTAAAAAAGGTTTCCTACTCAGTTTTCTGGCAGTGTTTCTCAGTAGCTGCCGTCATGCACTGCACGGTAGGGTAAAAAAGAATTCCAAATAAATTTAAAAATTTTACGGAATAAAGATTTTTTGACTTTGACAAGTTACATAAATATATACTTATAGTTGATTAAATACGAATATATATCATACAAACATAATATTATACATCTTTTTAATAACGAAGTTATGCAAAAGAGGTTACGAAAAGAAATTAAGAGTAAAGAAGAGAAGTGATAAAGATATTTAAAACGATAACAAGTTGTTTTTAAAGAAACTTTGAAAGAAGTTTGTGTAAAAAGAGTTTGTGCACGCCTAATATCCATAGGAAGTAAATTCCATAGCCGAACAGCTTAGACGGTAAACGATTTATCAAAAAATGCTAGAGTGATGACACAAACGAATTCTAACCATTGCTTAAGGTAAACCTATATACTAAACATTTTTCATTTCTCTCTAGTGTTAGACAGAAATTAAAAATGCTTAGTATAAAGGTGTAACAAACGATAGTAAAAGAATAATAAGGATACAAAAAATATGGATTTTAAAGCAATAACGTAGTGAAGATTAAAGTGAGGAAGCAACTGGAATATGTTATAGCTACAGATACAAATATCTGTTCTAAATTAAACATACTAATATGTAATACATATAAATCCTATTAATATTATAAACGCGAAAGTTTGTAAGTATGGATGAATGTTTGTTACTCTTTCACATAAAAACTACACAATGAATTTTAATGAAACTTTACAATAATGTAGCTAAAACTTCAGAATAATACATAGGCTATAATTTATGAAGTATAACGCGGGTGAAATCGCAGGGCACAGCTAGTATAATAATTACTATCCGCCATGTGCGATGTGAACTCATATAAACATCCCGATAAACGGTCTCATGACAAAAAGCCTCTTAACATCTTAAAAGGCTCTTGGTAGACTACTTAGTCAAGGGCCGGATACAGAAGGTGGTAATTAAGGGAACGGCCCGCATCTTGAGGAGGTGCCTCTCTCTCTCGAACTGAACTAAGTCGCTTACAAACCAGTTGCTTTCACCGATCCGTAAGAGATCGGTGAGGTAAGGCACCTAGACACGCGCTCTGTCTATGGATGGCCGCCATTATGGTTTAACTTTTGAGCGTCTCTGTGCTTTGGAGGGCACGCGAAGATGTTGGTTTTGTGTCAAGTCCCTCCTCAAGAGTTGATTATTTTATACATTGAGCCAAAAAATACAGGTGACTTATGGGGTATTTCTGTAAGGATTTTAAAAACCATAATTGACGTAATAGCGCCTTATTTAATGGTTATTTATAATCAGTGTATAGATACAGGTACCTTCCCCGACCTAATGAAATGTAGTAAAATCATACCATTGTTAAAATCAGGCTCTAAAGACGATCCCTCTAATTATCGCCCCATCTCCATTTTACCAGCTTTCAGTAAAATATTTGAAAAACTCATACTCAAGCAGTTGCTCAAGCATTTTAATGTAAACAACCTCTTGCACCAGAACCAGTTTGGTTTTACTAAGGGGCGATGTACTACAGATGCAGGGATTGCACTGATAAAACATATATTTGATGCATGGGAGAAGTCACAGAATGCTATTGGGGTTTTCTGTGACCTTTCAAAAGCATTTGATTGCGTTCACCACGACACGCTATTACTGAAATTACGACACTATGGCGTAAGAGAAGTTGCGCTTGACGTTTTATCCTCTTACCTTAATCAGAGAATTCAGTGTGTCGACGTAGGTGGAGTTAAGTCAAATGATCTACCCGTCGCTTTAGGCGTGCCACAAGGGTCCATTCTTGGTCCCTTTTTGTTCTTAGTGTATATTAATGATTTACCACATTATTTAAAAAACCTCTGTGATGTAGTACTTTTTGCGGATGACACTTCTCTTGTCTTTAAAGTAGAGCGAAACAGAGATAGCTTTAATGAAATAAATAATGCTCTCACACTGATTACCGAATGGTTCACCGCTAATAATTTAGTTCTCAATGCCAAAAAAACTAAATGCGTTAAATTTACCACACCCAATGTGAGTAATGTTGGTCCAGATCTTGTAATGAACAATGAAGTGTTGGAGTCTGTTCAATCTACAACTTTTCTGGGCCTAAAATTAGACAGAAAACTTCAATGGGGTACTCACATATCCGGCTTGGCTGGAAGATTAAGCTCTGCTGCTTATGCTGTTAGAAAAGTTAGACAAATTACTAACATAGATACTGCGCGCCTGGTTTATTTTAGCTATTTCCACAGTATTATGTCTTACGGTATACTACTGTGGGGCAAGGCGGCTGACATCAATAGTATCTTTATTCTACAAAAACGTGCAGTACGAGCTATTTATCAGCTAGGTGCGAGATTCTCTTTGAAAGAGTTTTTCAAGGAGATAAACATATTAACGGTATCTTCGCAATATATTTATGCCAACATAATTTATGTGCGGCAAAATATGAATTTGTTTGAAAAGAGAAGTGACACGCACACAATGAACACTAGAAATAAACATAAATTGTGTGCCGAATCTCATCGTTTGCAAAAGGTTCATTCTTCTTTTGTCGGACTGAGTATCCGAATTTTTAACAAAATACCATTAAATCTCCAGGAACTACCGTACAGTAAATTTAAATCAGAGGTCAAAAATATTTTAATGAAAAAAGCTTATTACACTTTAAATGATTATTTAAACGACAAAAACGCTTGGTCGCTTGGTTGAACACGAGCAACATTACATTAAGGACATTAATTTATGCTATACTCAACTGAATTTAGAAATAATGCTGTTAATACTTTTACTTATAGATTTTTTAGATGCATATACTTATTATAAAAACATATTTAGAATAAACGTACATAGAATTTTATCATGAACACG
The DNA here is from genome assembly GCA_951640165.1 of Pseudoips prasinana. NCBI lineage: Eukaryota > Metazoa > Arthropoda > Insecta > Lepidoptera > Nolidae > Pseudoips > Pseudoips prasinana. The sequence goes on along the minus strand of OX621264.1, from coordinate 19,004,802 downwards.
TCAGACGCTGTTCGGCCGAAGGCTGTTAACGACTTCACTATGAGCTCTTCCGCTGTAAGCTCGTCATGCTCCCATTGTATGTTAATGCTTGCGGTGGCGTTGTGGGTCGGGTCGTTTCCTTCCCTCTAATATGGCGAAGGAGGCGATGGCTGGCCCTCACGTCATACTCGTGAACGGGTGCTGCTTGCGGTAACTGGTAGAGCTGCTGCTGGGGTACTCTTTTTATTTTTTTGTCTCATACAGTCGTCGCCTTTAGTCGACTTCGTGTGACTTGTTAATTTTGTAAATGTGCGCGGATGCACCCACCGTTTGTTCATCTTGCAAGAGGTTATTTTAATTGCTTGAGCGAAATGGAATGTTATTGTTAATTACCTCATAATTATTTTGATTAACTAGATGTCATCGGTTCTGTGCGTGCATTAGCCCACATACCAGCCAATCACAATGTAAAAACAAAAACGATGTTAAAAAAAGATATAATATAAATCGAAAACAAAAAGCAAAAGAAGACGAAAAAAGCAAGCTCGGAGTTTCTTTGTGGCTTTCTTCTCCGGGTCGTCCACCTAGGTAGCTAGAGAAAGCCGCAGGCTAGCTAGGGTAGGATCCTCAGCGCCGAGGATCGCGTTGCCCCCTTAACACGTGATCGGTAATACCGTCGAAGTGATCTGACCCCCATTTCGAATTCCATCTTTTTACTACAGTGGCCGCCTGAGATGTGGCCCATAAGGGTGCCCTCAGGTATTACTCGTTTAAACTAAGCTACTGGTTGAGAGCCTTTTGCGCTAGCCAACTGCTCGTTGTTTTCAATTCTTTAATTTGATATACTATTGCTAGATGCTTAGTAACTTGCTAGTTATTATTTATTTAAGAATATTAAAAATACATGTGACGAAACAGACCGCACGGACGGACTAATTTAAAATATTTTGTTACTTTAATTACTGTTTTAAACTGTGTTTATGTAATACAATGTGAGCTTGACAAGTACAAGTGTATGTAAATACCCAAGTGCTGAATAAATTTCATTATTTCATTTCATTTCATATTTATTTACTATAATATTAGTAAGGATTATAACTTTAAATTTAAAAAGCAGTAATACTTTTTAAATTTAAAGTTATAATCCTTACTAATATTATAGATGCGAAAGTAACTCTGTCTGTTTGTCTCGCTTTCACGCCAATACTGCTAGACCGATTGAAATGAAATTATGTACACAGCTATTCTAGAGCCTGAGCAAGGACATAGGCTACTTTTTCATCCCTTCTTCGGGTTGTAACGTGTTGAAAGGGGGGATGAAAAGTTGTATGAAAGTATCTTCATTTTTAGAGCTAGAAGCTTGAAACTTATTTTTTTTTGCTGTTGATTAGATAACAATGAAGCTGACATTCAAAGTTTGTAAAAGTTTTACCCTCAAGGGTGTAAAATAACAATAGGGAATTGGGAATCAATGGCAAAATGTAAGGTTTATGTGAATGTTTCATAAGTTTGCGACAACAGCCAAAGTATTAGAGATATTCTGATGTAACATTTACAGAGTCATTATAAAATGTACAGACGAAGTGGCGGGCACAGCTGGTCACACTAATATTATAAAGGCGAAAGTTTGTGAGTGTGTGACTGTGTGACTGTGTGAGTGTGTATGTTTGTTACTTCTACACGTGTAAAAGTCTGGAGCGATTTCAATATTTTTTTTAATTAATATAATATAAATAGAAATTAACACATAAATATTTAAAAAAATAAACTATTATATAAATGACGGGGAATAATAATATATATCCGGGACATATAAAAACGCCCAAAAAAATTAAATAAATTAACGGATTTTATTCCCATGGACTTTAAAGAAGCACTTGTAAATAATCAGAACATGTATTACAAATTAAACTGCACGTGTGGCGCAGCGGCTAAGACAGTCGCCTGGCCGCTTCGTGTCGCGGGTTCGAGTCCCGCGCCGGACAATTATTTGTGTGACCTATAAATAGTTGTTCTGAGTCTGGATGTAATTCGTGTCCGTCTGTTATATGTTTGTATTCCCTAATGCGGGCGTTGTCCTTTTATAGAAAAAAAAAACATATTAACTATAGTAATTATAGGTAAAAATAAATTTTTAGATCGTGAGTAATATTTGTTCATACGGAATTATTATTTATGATATTCATATTTGGTTTTTAGGGTCCGTAGCCAAATGGCAAAAAACGGAACCCTTATAGATTCGTCATGTCTGTCTGTCTGTCTGTCCGTCCGTATGTCACAGCCACTTTTTTCCGTTTCTATAAAAGCTGTACTGTTGAAACTTGGTAATTAGATGTATTCTGTGAACCGCATTAAGATTTTTACATAAAAATAGAAAAAGAATATTAATTTAAGGGGGTCGCCATACATGGAACTGAAACTCAAAAAAATTTTTTCATCGTACTCATACATGTGGGATGTCTATGGAAAGGTCTTTAAAAATGATATTGAGGTTTTTGATATCATTTTTTTCTAAAATGAATACTTTGCGCGAGAGACACTTCCAAAGTGGTAAAATGAGTGACCCCCCCTGTAACTTCTAAAATAAGAGAATGATAAAACTAAAAAAATATATGATGTACATTACCATGGAAACTAACAACGAAAATTGGTTTGAACGAGATCTAGCAAGTAGTTTTTTTTAATACGTCATATACCGCAATTTGCTTTCATTTAATCAACTGAAATACTTGCTGCCACGGAACCCTTCATGTGCGAGTCCGACTCGCACTTGGCCGGTTTTTTATTTTTTATATAAAATAGAATGTCAAACGAGCAAGCGGGTCACCTGATGTTAAGTGATCACCGCCGCCCATGGACACTCGCAGCACCAGAGGAGTCGCAAGTGCGTTGCCGGACTTTAAGAAAAGAATAGGCTCGCTTCTTGAAGGTTCCCATGTCATACCGGATCGGAAATACCTCTGCAGCTAATTGATTCTACAGAGCACTACCGTGCGCGGTAAAATATATCTTGTGAAACACATGGTGGTAGATGACCATTCATCCAGGTGATAAGGATGAAATTTCCACTTTTGGCTAGCGGTATGTGGCGGAATGTGGCGACAGGTATAAGCTCGAACAATTCCTCTGAGCACTCCCTGTGATAAATGCGGTAGAGTAAGTTAGTAGTTTTAATAATATAATAATATGGGGACAATGTCACACAGATCATCCTAGCCCCAAACTAAGCAAAGCTTGTACTATGGGTACCAGGCGACGATATACATACTTATATAGATAGATAAATACTTAAATTCATAGAAAACATCCATGACTCAGAAACAAATATTCGTGCTCATCACACAAATATTTGCACTTACCGGGACTCGAACCCAGGACCACCAGCTTCGTAGGCAGGAGCACTACCAACTAGGCTACGGTGACCGTCAAACGGCTTATTCCTTGAATTTATTGTCAAAATAGAGTAATTTAAACTAAGGAAAGATTTTACTACGTGTACTAGACAATGTTGTAACAAGTTACAAGTTGTGACTTAGTTCTGCATGTCACGCTATTAGAAGTTCAAGAGAAGAACTCACTCTGCCTCAACTTAAAATAATATATTTTTTTCTGGTTGAGTTGAAGCTGAGGTAAGGCATTAAATTATTGTGTAATAGTTATAATTACAATTATCAGTACTTGTTATCTAAAAAAAGAGCTATAAAGACGATGCTTCGAATAAAACAGACTGAGTCATGCAGAGACCATTTTATTAAATTAGATATTTTGTCAGCACCATGTCTATATATTCTTCTGTTATTGACTAGTTTTGTTAAAAAATTGCACAAATACGAGACTGATGAGGAACGACAGCTGAGAGAGAGTACTCGTAGGAAGAACTTAGCTTCTACAATTCAATGTAGTTCAGCATAGTCCCAGAGTACAATCTGTCATCTTATATAACAAGCTGACAATAGAATTTAAAATTATACACAGAGTTAACATATTTAAAAACAAATTGAAGACATTTTTATTGAAGAAAGCCTATTGTATTATTAATGAGTTCATAAATGACAAACGACAAATGTAATAACGTTAATTATGTTAAACAGCTTGCTTGCAACCAATATCTGGAGTAGTTTATTATCCGGATCTTGTAGCAACAAGGAACAACTTCCGTGCGTTTAAGTTCTTTTGCCATACCTACTATTGGAATCAAATATATGCTCACTTAGGACCCTTAAATTGATCCTCGGTGCTTTTGCAGCTGGCTTCTCTAGTTGCAAATCTCTCATTTTATGAGGCTATAGCCTCTTTACATCATTCTGTCTCCCGCTTTGCTCTGGAGGGAAGTGGAACTATTAATTTTCTCTTTCTGATTAAATTCTTTGCGAGATCCAAGACAGTTAAAGTGGTTCCCCGGGACATGCCTCACCGCTCAGTGTCATTTCATTGTGTGCCACTGTTGATCCTGGCTTATAGGAGTTGCAGTGGTGGGTAAGAGAGAGGGACTAGTCCCGATTAAATGTAATAACGTATTCTTGACCCTTATGTATGCAAGTTTCTATTAGTTTTATTTTGTATATTAGATATGTATTGTACACGATACAATGTAAATTGTTAAGAAATAAATGAGTTATGACTTAAGTGTTTAGTGGCCCTGACAGCTGAGCCAGAGGTCATCAGTTCGATCCCCATCCAGGATAAAACTTTGTGAGATAAGCGCAATTACTAGATCTGTCTGCGTGTAATTTATCTTTAACACATAGTATTAAGTACATCAAGTATAATACATACATATACAATTAAGCCATGACTATCATAAATTAAATTATAATTACGTATGATCTGCCCTGCTGTGTGGTGACGGCGACAAATATCAGAATCAGAATATCATCGACCCATCTTATCCCGTGGGGGGCGTAGAAGTCGACCCGAGGGAATATCTACCAGCGGACGGGAAGCAGCTTCCTTCTGAGTACTACGACCATCATACTGCGATCGCCAACCCGCCTGCCAAGCGTGGCGATTATGGCATATCCCGTCAAGATGATTCTTGAGGGAGGCTTGTCCAGCAGTGGACTTATTTAAGCTCTAATGATGATGATGATACGTATGATCAAGTATAAGTCACGATTTAATAATACCTACATCTGTACCTAGAATTAATATAATAATATATTTAATTTGTAATACTATAATTATTATTCATGTGCTAACTATTTACAAGCGCCTTTTAAAAGTACAATAAAACCATTTTTAGGGTTCCGTAGCCAAATGGCAAACAACGGAACCCTTATAGATTCGTAATGTCTGTCTGCCTGTCTGTCCGTCCGTATGTCACAGCCACTTTTTTCCGAAACTATTAGAGCTGTACTGTTGAAACTAGGTAGGTAGATGTATTCGGTAAACCGCATTAAGATTTTTAAACAAAAATGAACAATAAATTTGGGGGTTCCCCATATATAGAACTGAAAATCATTTTTTTTTCACCTTACCCATACATGTGGGGTATCTATAGGTCTTCAAAAATGATATTGAGGTTCCTAACATCATTTTTTTCTAAACTGAATAGTTTTGCCGAGAGACGCTTCCATAGTGGTAAAATGACCCCCCCCCCCCCTGTAAGTTCTAAAATAAGAGAATGATAAAACTAAAAAAATATATGTTATACATTACCATGCAAACTAACAACGAAAATTGGTGTGAACGATATCTAGCAAGTAGTTTTTTTTAATACATCATAAATCGTAAACCGCAATTTGCTTTCATTTAATCAACTAAAATACTTGCTGCAACGGAACCCTTCATGGGCGAGTCCGACTCGCACTTGCCCGGTTTTTTATTTAATTTATTACTTACTGTGCCCCGCGGTTTTACCCGCGTTAAAATTTTACAAATTATGGCTTATGTGTTAATCCAGACAGTCAGCTAACTCCATACCAAATATTATTAAAATAGCTCCCAGCCGTTTAGACTTGAAGAAGTAACAAACATACACACTTACAAACTTTCGGCTTTATAATATTAGTGTGATAGATAAATTACACTCAGACACAGATCAATACAAGATGAACGGACCTTTTAATACATTTTACAATTAAACATTGATTATAAAGGATGGTTAAAAATTCATTTTGTAAAATGGCGGGAACGGTGCAACCAAACATGAAAAGAAAAGAAATAATTACAAAAGGCATACTAAAACTAAAAAAAATATTTAAGGGGGGCTCCCATACAAAAAAAACATGACATTTTCCGTTACTATAGATAGAAGAGAAACCATCATGCGCGAGTACGACTCGCACTTGGCCGATTTCATAATGAGATAGGCCACATTTTAGGTGATCTTTTAAATAATAAAACTTAGGGTCTACACAGAGAGGTAGAAGTACCACCCTTCTTGGTACACTTGACATACCATCCTCCTGGACACACTCCACGGTAGATAGCCCGCACAGGAGGAAGGACAAAACTATCAAATACACGTTAATATTATACATGTTGATAGCCCGAAGCGTGTTGTACTACTGGAAACTGTATCCAAGAGGCAATATCTCCTGACAATTATACAACATAATATATAACGTAATGTAACAAAATTAGATGTTGTGACCAAAAAGTTATTTCAGAATAATCAATCAATCAATCAAATCATTTATTGCTGAACATTACCTATGTTCAGCAATAAATGATTTGATTGATTGATTGATTATTCTACGGTACAATATAAGATGACAAATTAGGCGATTAGTTCACTATGTTCTGCCTGATGTGGCATGCAAAGTATTACATTATTACATCAAAGTTAATGTCACTAAATATCTAATTATCTAAATATCTTATTATTAGAATTATGTCATGTATTACACTTAATATAGACTACAATAGAATTAATCATCAACATCATAACTTAAAATCAGACCTACAAAGCATTCACCTAAATTTCTAAATTATCAGTCAAGTACTCTTTAATAGAGTAGTATGCCTTATTTATAATAATAATATTGTCCCAATAGTTGTCTCGTTAAACGGTGTCATAGCAAAGAGACTCGACCAACATTTTAAGAGGCTCTCGCTGTATCACTGGGTCGAGGGCCAGGTACAGAAGGCGGCAATTATGGGAACAGCAAGCATCGTGAGGAGCTACCTCACTCTGTCGCCCTGACCACCTCACCAGCGGCCTAGGGCGTATAACCCCACCGCAGGAGGAGCTCTGTTTTTTACGTATTTATTTGTAAATTATTGTTTTATGTATCAATTTTATAAAATAGAAATAGCACTCAGATATGGCAGGTAAGCATTTTATTAGAAGCTAGCACAAAAATATGTGATAACTTTTACTACTTTCAATTTCTTTTTAATCCAATCCATTTATATATACATTAGGCGCACGTTGAGATGGAAAATTGAATATTTAGTTAGTTATTTGTGTTACACTATATAGATAACAGATCCATCTAAACACTTATATAAACTTATTGACCTTTTATTCATAAAAAAAAGTATTGTGACGCAAATAAACGTGCGTAGAAATGATAAATAGTTTCAAGGTTATGAACGAGATACCTCATTGGCTTAGCGGTAGCGTTTTCAAACTCAGATAACGCACTTACTATGTTTCTAGACAACAATGCCGATGGAAAACACCTACATCCTCCGACAGGATGTTAGCAAGAGAATGATAAATTTGGTCTGCCAGTGTGTATCATTCGTAGCCTAACGCAGAGCGCCTACCCCGGATTAGTAGAGAGACAATTAAGTTTATAATTAAAATAACAGAACAAAAAAATTAAATTCAGCTATAGTCGCAATCATAATAATATATGTCCTCCAGGCCGAATTTCGACCACGGCGGCCAGTCTCAATGGAGACTAGCAAAGTGCGCAGGACATATTATAGTGCACAAGTGTGTACGCAAACACAGGGGCACTTGCTATTCCATCCCTCTCGTGTTCCGAAGGGACGACTAGCGACACGACCGGAAGAGGTCTGGTACAGGACCGACGGTTTTACGTACTCTCCGAGGCACGGGGGTGTAATACCGCCAACTCCAAAACTTCGGGCTGATGCTGAGAAATTTTTCTTTTTCAGAAAAGTCCTAAAATCACTTTTGGCGCGACCCGGGATTTGACCCCAGGACCTCGTTCTCTGCGGGTGAACACGCTACCGCTAGACCAAAAAGTTATTAACGGAAAAATCCCTAAACGCTTTTTGTCCTGAACCGGGATTTGAACCCAGGGCCTATCTACGAACTCGCTACCGCTTGACTATCGAGATTATTTTTAACCTGCCCCTTTATCGCACCAATTGCAGTGAGCCCTCACCGTTGTACCGTATGTGTTCTGCCTATAATACCTTTAGCGATGAAGTTGCTATTCTTGGTTCCTCTGCTCGTTCTTAGAAACTCTATTTTATTAAAAATTTGCTGTGCTCGCGACATCGTTCGCACATTTTGTAATGTCTCCGTAAAAGTTATATCAGAATATCTCAAATATTTTTCTCTTGTCGTTAAATTTTAAAACATTCATATAAACCTAAGATATTTCCATACATATACACTGCCAGAAAACTCAGTAGGAATCATTTTTAATAAAATTTGCTTAAAACTAATTAATTACATATTGTTTATGTGTGTTGACTTAGAACAACTTAATCACAAGCACTTTTGTCACTTAAATAAACAGAAATTTCTTCTATATACTCGTACGTGCAACACAATTTGGCTTTAATAATTATTTTAAACTTCATCATAATCATCATCAGCCGAAAGACGCACACTGCTGGACAAAGCCCTCTCCCAGGATCTCCACGATTGCCGGTCTTGCGCTATCCGCATCTAGCGACTTCCAGCGACCCTCACAAGATCATCGGTCCATCTTGTAGGGGGCCTACCCACGCTACGTTTTCCGGTTCGTGATCGCCATCCGAGAAACGTTCTGCACCAATGGCCGTCGGCTCTACGAGCTATGTGCCCTGCCCACTGCCACTTCAGCTTAGCAATACCCTGGGCTATGCCGGTTACTTTGATCCGCCTGCGGATCTCAGCATTTCTGATTCGATCTCGCAGGGAAACTCCAAGCATAGTCCTTTTAGACTTATTCGTAGACGATTCTCTAATATCATTGGGAAGTTGGAAATAGTTGCTATTGCAATTATGCAATAATATTAAATAGTTAGTATTGTGATTATGTAATACTTTGAAATCATTCGTTCTAAATAGGTTGTATTGCGATTATGTAATTGAATAGTTTGTAATATTTAGTCTATATTTGTATTGTACGCCTATGCCTTAGTTATACATAATGTTGTGCTCACTTCGAGGTCAAACACTAATGTTCAGTTTTATCGACAAATTCTATGAGATTAATGAGTATTTTCTCCAGTTTAGTGAACCGTCAATTAAAAAAAGGAATGATTTTCCATCGGTGAGATTAGATTTATGCTTTGCATTGCGAATAATGTTATGAAACAAAAATATTGCAGATAACGAAGAAGTTCTGGGTCCGAATGTATATATGTTCGAGCGTGCTTTTTGTATTATGCATTGCATTTAAATCCTAGATTAGACCAAAAAATGATTTTGTAATTTTCTGTAAAGAACATTCCCAAAGTCTGGGAGTTACCGGTATTACATACCCGTACCATAGAAGGAACGAGTTGGCTGAACAGGTGAGTGCGTTTTTCCACGCTGGCCTAATATGCATCTGATGTAAACAGTTCTCATTTTACCGCCAACAACCAGGTTGGATCCGTGTCAGAAGACAGGCGAGTAACCTTGGGTATTCCGCATCCGCCCGCTCACCGGCGGTCCCTTTCCTGTCGCTTGTTGTCCCATCGGACCATGAGAGTGATGCAACAGATGGTATCCCCGAGACTTTTATGGAACTTGCCTTTCACGCCGCAGGTTGTGGGTTCGATTCCCACCCTGGACGGGTATTTGGGTGCGTGAACATGTCTCTTTGCCCTAAGTCTGGGTGTAATTATCTATATTAGTATGTATTTAAAAAAACAAATGTAGTATATCAGTTATCTGGTTTCCACAGTAGAAGCTCTGCTTGGTTCGGGATCAGATGGCCGTGTGTGAATGTCACAAAATATTAGATGGCTAGTCTCCATTGAGACTGAGCGCCATGACCCAAATTCGACTTTGAGCACAACCGCACTACCAATAAAGGTAAAATATATAATATACATTTTATATCGGTGGTGCGGTTGTTTTTAAAAAATCTTAATATTTGAATTTTGTGACAAGAGATCTCCCAGTAACAGCATGGACTCTAGAAGGTGGTATAATACCTTCATATCTTGGCATGTCCTGGGCATGGTCGCTTCCCAGTTGATAGAGCTTGGACCTGATTTCGTGTACACTTAATCAAATATACTTATCAAAATAAAACATGTCGTGCGTAGTTCCCTAATTTCCACTGTGTTGGCCGTTGTCTCCTCAAGCACAAAAAAAACATCTTGCTAAGTTTAGCAGAGTCGGTGGACGGATACGGACCTGTGGTGGAAGTTGCTTTCCACAAGACCATATTTTTGAAAGTGGTGACGCAGCTTTCTGACGCTCTGCACGGCTTTTGACCAGGTTAAAGTCCACCAACAATCTACTTAGACACATAATCCATCTGGGGACAACTGTAGATACCGTTGGACAAATTGACCCCGCCTATTTTTATTTTAAAAAAGCATTTGACTTATTCAATAATTACGTGTTGCTTTGAAAGTTAGCGGGTGTTGGTTTTACCCTACATCTACTGCATTTTTTATATGTCGCATGACGAGCAGGCAACAGTACGTGGAAGATGCGGAGCATACGTCAAAACTATACTACAGGAGTGATCCGGGGTGTATCAAGGCAGTAATTTGGGTCCCTTAGAGTTCTTGGTTATGAAAAATTACGTAAGTGAAGTGATTAAAGACGCTAAGTGTTTACTGTGCGCTGACGACCTTAAATTATCTCTTGCCGTTAGGAAAAGTGATCACTGTTCTAGGCTGCAAGGAGAAACAGACAAAAGTAGAGTTGTGCAAATCAACTACAATTTAACGGTACAAAGTATGTGAGATTGGCCTTTTTGCGTGTTCTCTGAGTGAGTTCACGAGAAGTGCGTTATTCAAATATATTCAAATATATTTATTTCGGAAAAATATCCATATAATGTTAGTATAACTTAGCCTAATGTTAGTATCAATTAAATTAATTATATTAAGGGTGTCTGGACTCTTACCCACCTGTGTAAAAGGGGAGAGTCCCACCAATCAGAAAACACATTCAGGATGCCATTGGAGGAGAAGCGCAAGCGCTTCATCATGGAAGCGCAGCGCCTCCGCATGATCGCGGCAAACCCGTCGACGCACGTCTCCGCGAACATCCCCGACGCGCTACACCGCCACGGCAACCCCAAGAGCACCCTGAATGCGTTATTGTATTGTATGCGCAGGTCACTGTATGCCCGCTGGGTACACTTGATCCACAGACTGCACGTGTAAAACGACTGGCAGAAGGCCTTAAAGAGCGTTATCTTAACAGGGTTAGTACAGCGTGCAAACCTGCGGGCCAGCATGTTGCAACGGACAGCCAGCGACCTGCGCTCCCTGTCTATGTCTACATTGTCTTTCAAGTCGTCAGTGACCCAGTGACCCAAATATTTAAACTTCGAGACCCGGCTTAAAGCAGACCCAGAGAGTGAGAGTTCAGGCAGCTGTTTGTAGGTTAACGTACCTGATTTAAAAACCAACCATTCACTCTTATCGGTGTTATATTTGAGCCAGTGAGACACTGCATAACTTTCACAAGTTTTGAGAAGCCTTCTCAATGCACTAATAGATGGTCCCAATAGTACCATGTCATCAGCGTAGCTGATGTTGTTCACGCAGACATTATTCATAACTAGTTATAAGTTAAGTCAATGTAGTACGTAGTATACAAAATTGATTTATATTGAGATGTTAGAGGAAATAAATATATAAAAATTATGTCTCGTAGGGCTAGTGTCCATTGGCGCAGACGGCTGCAATTCGATCAGGAGGCTATATTTAATCTCTAAAATGTGAACTCATAAATTTAATCGTCCGTCGGGTTTTGAACCAGCTACGACCGATACACATTTGCAGATCTAATTTAGGATATTAATATTATTTTAGTTCTAAACTCTTTATTGTATACCAAAGAATTAAACAGTATAAGAGTACTCTGTACTCCTGAGTTCGACGCGAAGATGGTTATGACGCGGAGGCCTAGGAGCTGGCGCTGGCAAGAGGATTACCTTTTGAGATATATTGGTCTGGAGTGTGGCAGTGCTGGTGACCAATAAATTCAGCCGAAATGTTGTCACCGTTGTGAAAATTTGTAGACCGTGCTTTGGAGATGAGAAAGTGGCAATACTGATTGCGGTTAAGGTGAGTGAGCTATTGTCACAGTCAGAATCGGAGTGTATGTGATAGGAGAGTGAAGGACCGCGCATAATATTAATTTATATGTCGCAGTTAAGTTGTCGGTTGTCACTTGAATCTTCAGCGTTCGACTATTTAGTGGGCGCATATACTTTGTACGATAAAAATTAAAATCGTAGTTTAATTTGCAAATATATTTAGGTTATACACTTTGCCACAATAAACACAACGAAACGTTAGACAGTAGATAGTTTTTCTATCACTAAATAGGTACTGATATACATGGCTGTCACTAGGAATGTGCGTCGGTGTCGCGCGCGCCGCTCAGCCGGTGAATCTTTGACTCCGCCGGTCGCCGACAGATGGCACTTGCCTTTCGATGATGACTCGATTGCGACATATATTTAAGCCGTTAAGCACAATATAGCAGACAAGTAATAAATGTGATTGGGATTAACTAGAGGTAGCCGTTAGATAATAAGATAATAATTAAGAAAAAAACGCTGCGGACATGTGTGTATATAAACCGCCAATGTGAAGACCCTCCGTCTTACGATTATTGGATCAGATCATGTGTGCTGACGCGAGTTTGACATTTTTACCCATCCTAAAAAAAGGAACAACTCCGCTTAAGCAGTAAATAAAGTACTAAGTTAGATTAATACTTATTTATTTAACGCTTAGGTAAGCCAAAGCTCAGTCAGTATTGCGAAGTTCAATTAGATGGATGACGCTCGTCATGACTAGAATTGATTAAGAAATTTCCGATGATAGTAAAATAATAATAATAATATTCCGGGACATTATTAACAGACGGCCATCAGATCCCAAACTAAGCAACGCTTGTACTATGGAAACCAGATAACTGATATACTACTTCTACTATTTTTCTTTTGTAAATACATATTTTCTTGCTATTGTATGGGTAGTGGTAACCTGTCAGAGTTGCTCAAGCCACCCAGTAGGACTCTGACATGGCTTAACAACTTTTGTCTAATGACTACAACCGGGACCGACAGCTTAACGTGCCCTCCGAAGCACGGAGACGCTCAGAAATTAAACTACTTTGGCGGTCACCCTAGTTGCTTTACCTCGCCGATCGCTTACGATCTGGTGGGAGCATCTAGCTAGCTATCTAAATACTTATATAGATAATTACACCCAGACTCAGGGCAAACAGACATGTTCACGCACACAAATATTTGTGATGATGAATTCGTTACACATAGAAAAAATAATTCAGTTGAGGTAGTCCTTTGACTGTGTATTCTTCTATAGTACAGACAATTGTTTAACAATTTCAATAAATATCTCCATATTCGCTACGAAGCAGCCGTGCGTACGACAAAGGACACTGGACGGCTCTGGCGCAGGATGTGCAAAGGGCGTGCGGGGAAGGCGGGAGGGGCTTAGCTTAGCTCGTGTAGCTGCGCATACACAACTTAGTTTCGCATATTTTAGTCAGCTCACATAACTTAGTTCGCATCTATGCGAGCTAAGCTAAACTAACTTAGCTTAGTTCTTGGTCTGCAACCCTTATAAGTAATTCGTTACGACAATGAAAATAAAAGTTGTTTTATTAATATTTTTATTGTATTAGTGACAAGGGATGGTTTTTTTTAATTAACGACCCGTGTAAGCTTCAGGAGTCATGTCACGTCATTTGAGTCGATATGAACTGATACTTGCAACTGTTGTTAGCACTTTCCGGTTTGGTTTGAAACTATAGGGATAATGTACATGAAGTCTTAAAAATAATAAAATTGGTCCAGGTATTAAAGCAGTCTGAGGGGTTTAACCAGACCCGACTATAAGGATTTTCTGAAGGGATTTCTTAATGGCAGAAGTATCATATCGTGTATTTCATCTGTTATCGGTTTCATCGGTATGTCCGGATGAATGAACTGGTTTCTTGTTCTTGGATAAAGCACACGAAGACGTGTGCATGTCAGAATGGCCGTGACGGCGTCGCCAGCACATTGGTGCAACGGTCAAGTGAATAACAACTAATGCGTGGGTCGCACCCCACCATTCGCTGTAATTTAACTATAAAAGGTGGTACACGCCGGACAGAGGGGACTGGGCGGTTAGAGCCCACTCTCACACCTATAGTCCGGTGAAGCAGTAAAAGACGAGAGGCAAACTGCACGCGTTATATTAAAAAAAAATGACTGAATGAGGGGATTCGTGCGACGACAGTTGCACGATACACATGCTGTGCCGTTTCTGTATTATTTAGTGTTGTTATGATTCTACTAATAATTAATAGTCAAAGTGATTGTGGAAATAAGCTATAAAGTAGTTAATTAAATTAAATAAAATACTGAAGAGTTATTTCTATATTTTATTATAATTAAGTTGACTCTGTGCCTACACTGTATGAAAATAATATCAAACGAATTATCTAAGTTGTAGAACAAAAGAATTTGCTTATGGTGTAACAAACATGAACCATGTCAGGGTGTTGCAAATACATCACCTTTTAGTGATTCTAATTCAAATCGAATTACATTGGTTGTTAGTGTTTTAGAAGTAACCTTGTATAAATAAATAGTTTTAATAATATTTAATAACTTTATTTCCATTCTATCTTCGTTGCAGTTGATCATTCTCAAGGCCACAAGATGCTCTCAATCCAGCACACGTAGTAAGACACACGCGTGTACACAATTGGTTGATGTAGACTGCCTGAAGGCGACGATATCCCAGCGACAATGTGATTACAGAAACCCGCAGGACTCATCACCACCAGTGGATCACCGTAGTAATGCTGGGGATGTAAAATAACTATAATAATATATGGAATAATAATAATTTCCTTCAGGCCGAATTTAAGCCACGGCGGCCATTCTCAATAGAGACTAGCCAACTGCGCACGACATATTATAGTGCACAAGTGAGTGCACTATAATATAATATACAGGGTTATCTTCTATTCCATCACTCTCATTAACCGATGGGACGACTATCGACAAGAACGGAAAGGTCGGGTACTGGACCAATGGCTTCATGTGCTCTCCGAGGCTTGGAACTATAACACCACCAACTCCCAGACTTCGGACTGATATTGAGGACTTTTTCTTTTTACAGAGAAATACCAAAACACTTTTTACCCGACCCGGGAATTGAGCCCAGGACCTCGTTCTCTGCGGGTGAACACACGACCGCTAGACATATAGGGCAGGCATAGAAATTGACATAAAATCTACAAAAACATTTATTCACATCATGATTGCAAACTATTTACTGAATGATCCTATACTATGGCCTTGTTGCTAAATAAATAATGAATCTTATTTAGCACCCGCGCATGTCTACTAATTAACAAGTGACACGCATTCAATTCCAGCTATGGATTTAAAGTAAAAACATATTTAAGTAAGTATCCCGACATCACGTCGACCAGTCACTGTAAGCAACACCTGTTTACGAGTATGACATGTGTGTCCACAGCCATCGCCTCCTTTACCATATTAAATAGGCGGAAAGGGCACATCCCTAATTGTTACAGAGCATTATAATTTGGAACGAGCTATCACTCAGTAAAATAACTTGACCTGAAGGCACAAATAGTTTGATAGTTAGCATTAAATGTTTTATTTATTTATTATTATTATAGCTTAAGCTTTGAATTATAGCTTATTCTAACTATTTTTAACTTGAAGTTTAAAGTAAGAAGGCTTTCACTAATTCGTTTATGATTGGTGATTAAATATTTTAATTAACTGATCTTAAACATAGAGGTTTATTATAGAGGCAACTCAACGTAATAATAGAAGCTCCACAAATACATGAAACAATTGTTATAGATAATTCCTTATTGACTGGATGAAACATCAGCTTAATGGGTTCATTGAGATTCGAATCCCGGATTAGTTACTTCATTGATTACCTAAGCGACTAAAATTAAAGTCAGCCTTTGTCACTTCACTCCAGCAAATACTCAATCAGAATCAGATTCACAATATTGGTGTTACCTAACTATGCTCTACATATTCCGCCATTAGTGAATGACGTGCCAATTTTGATACCTGCTTAGGTCAATATTAGGTAAATTACTCGTATTGTATTACATTTAATATGTTATTTATATATTTATTAATTGGAAATTAAATTAAATTCTTATTAATATCATGTCAACTTATCTTCTAGATAATCGTTTAAAGCTTACTAATATTATAAATGTAAAAGTAATTCTGTCTGTCTGTCGCCAAAATATTAGCGTATTGGACGATTCGCACGAATTGAACTCGCACGGAACGTGCGAATCGACTCCTTTCAATATTTTTTTTTCCGTAGGCGATTCGCACGAAGTTAATTTATTGGTGTGCGAATCGACACCTACAAAAATATGTATTAGGCTATTGGCACACATTTTATTTTAAGGAATAAAAAAAAAGAAAAGTACAGTCTTACACAGCCGTCACTGATATGAAACTAAAATATAATCCAAGTTTTAATAAAAAATATTTACTTGAAGGTAAGAAATATCTGCATTAAATCTATATATATAAAAATGAAACCCGTTTTCCGTTGTCATGACATCACGCGTGAACGGCTGGACCGATTTCACTATTTCTTTTTTTATTGTGTTTGTTATTGTCAGGAGAAGGTTCTTATGTAAAAAAAAGAATTTAAAATTGCGCGGAATATAAGAAAATTTAAGAATACTTCACAACCAAATATTATTTCTGATCTAACCTTAGCGCTTTGGACAATATAACCTTTTTTAATGTAACTTTTTTTTATTTGACATAGTATTGACAGATAGCGTGCGTTAATAGTCATCGTTAAGACAGGACAAGGTCTGTCGGGTCAGCTAGTAAGCAATAATTATCATTTGAACTGTGGCATATCTACATGCTTATTAATAGTGTGTAATCTATTTTTATACATAACATGTCAATCATTGTTTTTTTCAATTTTGACATTTATTTTAAACGTTTAGGCGGATGATTATTGTGGACATGCAGTTGTCATTTCTTTTCAAAATTAATTCATTAGATTACTTATAACAAAAATAACAAAAACTTACGTAGAACGAACCAGCGCCATTGTTACGCCCGTAACACATTTGTGTAGTCTTATCGTAGTCACTAAAAAAGTCTAAACACTTTTGGTCCGCATATCTGTACACTTGTTCCTGCAAAAATAATGATAGGCTATTAATAAAACCTTACATTTTAGTATAGTCTAACTAAACGTGAGAATAACAGTCTGAATCATCATCATCATATCAGCCGAAAGACATCCACTGGACAAAGTCTCCCCCAAGGATCTTCACAATAGCCCGTCCTGCGCTGCCCGCATCAGCAGGTTCCCGCGACCCGCACAAGATCGTCAGTCCACTATGTGGGGAGCCTGCCAACGCTGCGTCTTCGGGTTCGTGGTCGCCACTCGAGAACCTTTCTGCCCCATCGGCCGTCAGTTCTTCGAGCTATTTGTCCTGCCCACTGCCACTTCAGTTTGGCAATTCTTTGGGCTATGACGGTTACTTGTTTCGCCTGCGGATCTCAGCATACAATCTGAATATAGTTAGTATAATTATCGGAACACATGCAACTCTATGAGTATTCGTTCATTGTGACCTCAAAAATTATGAGGTGACCTTCGATAACTAATAATCTTGATTTTGGAATATTGTCTTACTAGATTTTTAAGATTAAACAAAACAGATCATTACTTAAACTACCGCTATCCGCCGCTGGCAGGATAACCCCACTTAACCACGTGAAACATTCTCAACTACAAGCATTTCTTTATTCAAAAACCGTACAGTACCCGGCTATAATTATTGCACATCGACCTTTAGAAAGAGAAAATCGGCTGATTTCGGCTTTGTAGAGCATTATCTTTGTCGCACCCCACCTATGTGACGTTTTGTCAGTTGTGTTTCAAGTAAGATAGAGTGCGGTTGCATCCAGTACAAAATAGATGTAGGATCCGAGGCCAAAAGCGGTATGTCAGGGTTTGGAGTTCCCATGTTGCTGGGATTAAGTAGCCACAATTAACAAACAAGGTCGATTAATTTACACACTAATTACAATAGTACAATAATTGAAATAAAAATAAAGAAAGCAAAATGGAAGCGAACAGAATCTTAATTCTACGTTCGTATAGTGGCAATACAACCACCCGAATAGCGTATTGTCTAGGCAATATAGCTATAGCATCGGGTATCGCGTCAGAAATTCCGCGTATGCAATATACAGTGCAAGACTGTACCAAGTAGACCAACAGTTCTGTTGGGAGCAGAGCTCTTGTTCGAGTCTAATCCGAAGATAGACTGCCTGTACAAGCCAGTGCGAGCTTTTATATAGGGGTAGGCCACGCCTCCCACTCCCTCCAAACAGCTCTGTTCAATAGCGTACGGAAATACGTCACGCGTTTACTCGATACAATTTACAAAAAGGATCTAAATCCAAATAGTGTACGTATTAAAATTCATAAAACAATCCAACAGGAATTATCGTGAAGTTATAACAGCTTTTCTTTAACAACTATAATCTAATTACAATATCAAAATATACTCTCAACAATGTTTTGTACAATACCAACTAAATGTTGAACTTGGTTGGCGAATTTAATTTTTAACTATCTTCGACACGGCCAGAACTGACGATTCACACGTCCTCGTGTGGTTCTGTAACAAAGCACAATCGGGTAAATACCGATCGGCCTTTCTGACCAACAATAAAGAACAGAAATTTTAAAGAAAAATCCTGAATCCATCATAAATCATAAAAAGTAGTTATAATAATTAAAGCTGTCACAGACAAACATAACTCAGTCGAAATCACGCCATGGGATTCGACCAATTGGAGTTGAATAGACATCCCGCATATGAGTCAAGATAGACATCCCGCATAGGAGTCAAGATCAACATCCAAAACTTGGAGTCAAGATAGACATCCTTAGGCGTCAAGTCAAGATAGACAACCCACATTGGCGTCAAGTCAAGATAGACAACCCACTTTGGCGTCAAGTCAAGATAGACAACCCACTTTGGCGTCAAGTCAAGATAGACAACCCACATTGGCGTCAAGTCACGATAGACAACCCACATTGGCGTCAAGTCAAGATAGACAACCCACTTTGGCGTCAAGTCAAGATAGACAACCCACATTGGCATCAAATCAAGATAGACAACCTTAGACATTTTGTAAATTGTAGCTAGATATGTCAGTAACAGAACAATCATTATCATCACCGTCAACATTGACGTCCTCAATAACGCTAACTGGACATTCAGGCATTTTTCTTACATGGTCATGAGCATATTTGTAAACTCTATTACTATTTAAACATTTCAACAAATATCGATCACCATCCAATAAATAATTCAATGATTTTATAAGGACCTTTAAATTTGGGGTCTAATTTAGTTTGTTTTCTCTCTTCATTCTCAATAAGGACAAATCACTAACTTTAAATTTGTTTAAAATAGCTTAACACTTATCAAATCTTTCTTTATCATATTGAGCACTTTTGTTTGTTACTAGAGCTGCTTGTTCTCTAGCATTAGATAAATTAACTTCAATTTCTCCATCATCAATACTCATCAAATTAAGAGGTTTAGCAACCCGTCCTATCAATAATTCCAAAGAACTAGCCTTAGTAACACGATTGACTGTGCAATTAAGGGCTAATTGGACATCACCAACTGCGTCTTGCCATGATCGCTCACTGGTTTCGACGGCGGTACGCATACCTTTCAACGTCCTCATTACACGTTCAACCTGACCATTGGTTCTACATGATCCAGTTGCTATTAAATGTAAAGTAATATTATGGGAATCACAAAATTCTTTTAAGTGTTTGCTGGCAAAACAACGACACTGATCGGCTACAATTATAATAGGCGCTACAAATAAGGAAACACGAGACTTGAGAGCTTTAATACAATGAGAAGTGTCGATCTGGGTAGTGTGATATAATAGGACATACTTTGTAAAAGAATCAATAAGAACTATAATGTATTCTTTGAGATCACTTTTCCACTAAGTTTTCCAGTAAGTAACGTCTATGTGTACAGTATGCTAAGGAATACTAACTTTAGGTATTGGATGTAATTCGAAAACAGAAATAACTATGTATGTGCCTACTAAATTAGATGTTCCCTTTTTTTATCACAAGCTTAAATTGCAAATATCTCGAAAGCCGCTAGTCTAATCGAAAAAGTTACGAAAGTTTTGCTCCCCTTGCACCACCACCGACGTGAGCCTGTATCTCATACTGACCTTAAAACCTACCCTCGAAAGCAAATATCTTACACCCGCATATCTTTAGAACATCGTGTAAAAAGATTAAAGAATAAAGAGTTGCATTTATGATTTCAAACGTTTAAATGACGGTACGGATTTCTCCGCCTTCTTACGACAGTTTGTAGATTTGTGCCCAGACATGCCACAGAAGTGGCAAACCACCGAAGCGGGTCTGATCCGCTTACATTCAATTGAGTCAGAATTCTCTGAGGAATCAGTTTTCCACTTGGAAGTAAGTGTGGTAACTAAACTACCAGCATACGCAGCTATAGACTCACCATCTTTTGGTGGGCCATTTTGGAGGTTAATAAGAGTAGCGGCTATAGATTCGGTTACAACAAAACGAGAAATAAAGAGACTTTTAAAGTCTAACCAGGCCATACCTGCGTATGATATTTGGGATAGCCATGTGGCAGCACTGCCTGTTAAGGTTTTGCTTAAAGCAATAATAAGAGCTCCACCCTGAAGGAGTTTCTCGATCAGACAAACATCTACCGTATTACTCCAATAGCGTCGATTAATTGGGCCATGTTACGCATTTGAAGCTCTAACATTGCACGCCATGGATCCTCAGCCTGCGACACCTGCGCTTGTCCTAATCCCACTTCTGATGTAGGATCCGGGGCCAAAAGCGGTATGTCAGGGTTTGGAGTTCCCGTGTTGCTGGGATTAAGTAGCCACAATTAACAAACAAGGTCGATTAATTTACACACTAATTACAATAGTACAATAATTGCAATAAAAATAAAGAAAGAAAAATATAGGCGAACAGAATCTTAATTCTACGTTCGTATAGTGACAATACAACCACCCTAATAGCGTATTGTCTAGGAGATATAGCTATAGCATCGGGTATCGCGTCAGAAATTCCGCGTATGCAATATATAGTGCAAGACTGTACCAAGTAGACAAACAATTCTGTTGGGAGCAGAGCTCTTGTTCGAGTCTAATCCGAAGATAGACGAAGATAGAAGAAGCCAGTGCGAGCTCTTATATAGGGGTAGGCCACGCCTCCCACTCCCTCCAAACAACTCTGTTCAATGGCGTACGGAAATACGTCACGCGTTTACTCGATACAATTTACAAAAAGGATCTAAATCCAAATAGTGTACGTATTAAAATTCATAAAACAATCCAACAGGAATTATCGTGAAGTTATAACAGCTTTTCTTTAACAACTATAATCTAATTACAATATCAAAATATACTCTCAACAATGTTTTGTACAGTACCAACTAAATGTCGAACTTGGTTGGCGAATTCAATTTTTAAATATCTTCGATATTAAGAGTTGTTAACACCCACCCCCAAATTTAAATAAATAAAAATTGTACTATGGCATCTTTAGGAATAAGAGAGAAATCGTAAAGGACGAGGTCAGTCACCGATCTACAATGTTTATAAATATTTTATAACCGAAGCTGACAAATAAAAAAACTGAAGTTGAAAATGTAAGTTGTTGTTTTAAGAAGGTTCTAGAGCGAGTTGCAAATGCCACTGGAATTTCATGAAGAACTTTGAATACGAAGTCAGTCTGAAACACATTCTACTGAAATTAAATACTCCGAAAAAAGGGAGACCAAAAAAGCAATTTCGTTTGGATTTGGGCGATTTTGATTATGATGTTGTTCGAAGAATGGTATATGATATTCACTTACGATTGAATGAACTACCAATGGTAAAATCATTAAAAGGTAAATTTTCTGAAGCTATTAATTACAATGAGTCTGAAAAGACGATGAGAAAAATACTTCACGAGATAAAATGTAAAATAATCGAAAATTTGTAATGGAAAACGCACAATGTAAGTCTCAAACGAATGGGATACCTCGATAAAATACTCAAATTTCGCGAAACGTATGCATGTTTCGCGAAATTTGAGTATTCTTTTCCATTACAAATCCCATACTAAATGGGCATCTTGAAGTGATGATAAGAAAAAAGGAGTAAAAAAGCCTTTTGAAATTGGTTTGCGATCATGCAATCAAATGTGATAATCAATATAGAAGCATTCAACACAGTTTAGATGATTACACTAATGAGACTAGTGATAAATACGGCTAATAGTGTCAGTGATATGGACCTCTCCGGGAGAGCATATAGTGAATTAATGGAAGTAAATGAGAATTAGAATTGATATTATTTTTATTACAATGTCTCATTATAACAATAGGTATAATGGTGTTTATAATGTACATTACATCTGTAATTCTCCAAAATAATTAAATACGTAAACATAATGTGAACAAGTTTTTATTTATTTTATTTTACTCCAACTTAAAGCCATCACTTATAGAAAATTGGTGTATTTTATACAATTCCAGGCTTTAGAGTCAGCAAAACGAATAAATCATTTTTAGGAAATTGTATTGGGTTTTATAAAAAGCTTCCTACTCATATTACTGATCTGCCTGACACAAGTTTTAAGACACATATTAAACGTGTACTGATGTCTAGGGATTATTATAGCACTAAAGAGTACATCGATGACAAAGACGCCTGGCGCTCACCACCTACCTGCGCATTGCTCGCTTGACAGCAGACATGACTACTTTGTTGAGTTACGTGAACTATCTGTGATATGATTGCTAACACATACTAAATTTAAATTTATTGACTCTGTCTCAAAATGAATAATGTTATTGTTTCGATGTGTTTCTTTTGTTTCCTAAATATAATAATAAAAAAAAAAAAAAAGGTTTTTATTCGCGTATACTTTAAAAAAGTGCTTGTTAATTGTCAGAACATGTTTGTAGTAATATAGTTAAGTTACTATACATAATTATTTCTAGTTACATACTCGTAGATATTTAGGCACACGGATTATATAATAATAATAATAATTTATTAGCACTTCATTTTTTACATGGTTGATGTACAATGATAGCCTCACTAGGCAATGCCTGTATCGAGGTTATCATACAAAATACGATTGCCTGGTAGGACTAGCTCACAGTTTATATCATTATTAACTATAAAAGTTACATTCCATTATTATTACATGTTGATTTAGGATTATGATGGTTAATTAAATTATTAATTTATTTACTTGCATACAATTTATGAATACCAAAAAAAATAAGTTTTGTTAATCTTAGCTAAAAATAATACATAATTAATGTATGAAGTGTACGTGTGTGTATGTATAAAGTGTGTGTGTGTGTAGTCGTAATAAATCGCATGTGTGTTTAAATTAGAGATTTTAGTAGTTGCTCAGTTTCACTGTAGTTTAGTTCAGAAACGATTTTTTTTACTTTATTCTGAGCTTCGTGGTAATCTAAGTTAATATTCATTCAGACAACCGATCGAGCAGATATTGTGTTTGCCTACTAAATAATTACGTTAAGTGGACCAAATCCCATGTTCATGCCCGCTTGAGTATGTTTCGCCGGACCGTCTCAACTGGGCCGTGTTGAAACCGGTAGTAGATGAACCTGCTGAGATTGTTTCGCTGGGTCTTCTCAGTTGGGGCGCATTGGTTCCGGTGGTAGCATTAAAGCGAGACCATCGTTTTAAACACAAGGTCCGTTATAATAATAATATTGAATTCATACCTTAATATAAACAGAACCATTCAGACAATATGTAGTAAAATATAAATTTCAATAATTAAACCTAAACATAATCTCCTTGGCAATAACTTAATACGAGCTAGCTAAATATCACTACTATTATAAAATAACTTGTATAAATATTTTAACATTTCGTGTACCTAAATATCTGTAATAAGTAACTAGAAGTAATAACTGAATTGCTACAAATACATGTTCTGACTATTTACAAGCGCTTTTTTAAAGTCTACGTGAATAAATGTTTTATTTTATATATATATTATATATATTATATTTTTATTTTAAAGAATAAAAAATAATATCCAAAGAAGCAAATCATGTCTTCAAGTCGCGAGTGAATCAGTTTTTTCAAGGCAAGCGCGTTCCATCGTAGACCACATCATCGCTTAACATCAGGCGAGATCGTGGCCAAGCGCAAGCCTATCAATGAATAAAAAAAATCATAATTGTTTTAAAAGCTCCTAATAGATAGCGGACTGTTTGTATTTCGTGCGACAGAGATAACGCTCTACGAAGCCGAAATTAGCCGATTGTCTGTCTCCAAAGGTCGATGTGCAATATATACTTATCGCCGGGTACTGTACTTAAAGGTTTGTCAGTTCAGAAACGTCATTTTATTTTACTCTGTCTACATTTTTGGGACTGGTATAGAGCTTGACCAAAATTAATCAACTAAGAGTCTGTTTTACAATGTCCAGATAAAGTCCCGAATAAGCTACTTGCAACTTATCTATCGAATAAAGACATCGTTTGCATTTCATAATCCATAAATAGTACTAACTGGCAAATAAACTGAAAAGTAAACTGTTGGCCAGATCAAGCTTCAGATAGCAAAGTTAACTGATGACAACTGCTTATTACAAATGCTTATTTCGGTGGTGTTTGTTGTTAGAATAAAATCGTAATATTTGATAATATTGAAGACGAAATTCATGAATTCTTTGATCGTGAACCGCGCATAAATCCGACACCGCTAAGAAAAACACCACCAAAACACCGCACCAAACATTTGTTGACATTAGCATTTGACGTCTATTTATTTGACTTTTGTACGTTTAATTTCACGCAAAAAAATCAATGTATGTATGTATTTTTATTTGATAAAATAAAAGCTAGAAGATAAATTTGAAAATATTTATGCAAACCTGAAAATGCTTATCATAAAAAGTTATGAAAAATATATTTTTAGGTGTGTTTATCATAAGAAATGTATTTACAGGTTGTCTGTTACGTAAGACGGAACGACAAAATGCGACGTTGCCAAACCTACTAATTAGTAACTGCCGAATAGCTATCTGGCAAGTAAATTTACCGGGAAGGTGGTGGTGAAACGCAATGTGGTTTATCCAGAACTTATATCTGTCAGTTTATTTATTTGTTAGTTAGCTATCCGACACTTTATTCGTACATTGTGAAACAGACCCTTAATCGCAAGATATATCAAGATTTTATGAATTTTTCTCCATGGTGGAGATGGAATGATAGATCTATGGTCTTGACAATGTATTTTCAAGGATTTTTGTTTTTTTTATGTGAGATTTGAAGTTAGTGAAAATGGATCCAACTGGAATACAATGTTAATTTTGAAATGTAAAAGAGCAAAAAACTTCCACAAAACACACTTCACACACAAACACCAAACAAGAGTCGGTTGATGCAAATTAAATTCCCCATCTTTTATCCATTTAAACTATGTCTAAACCAGGGCTGACGCGGTTTTTATTTTGACATTACTTACTCACCTTATAACCGCGTATCAAAGCGGCTGGCTTAAATTTAAGTAGCGTTTTTAAATAACGCTTATGTTCAGTTCCATACTATCAAATGGCTTACATATTTATCAAAACGTAACAATTTATTTAAAAAAATTACGCCAGCACTATGGTAATATCTGTGTTGCGGGGGATTTTACAAATATTGAATTAACATGAACACAAAACAAACCTAGACTCAGAACAAATATTTATGGGTCATACAAACAGTCAAACTAGACAGAGCCTGTACTATGGCAACCAGGCAATTTAATAATAATATTATAAATACAGGCAAGATGTCAAACACGCACATGTCCACTGCTGGACAAAGACCTGCCAAAAGATTTTTACAATGACCATCATTTGGAGGGATATGCCATAATGGGCTGGCGACCGCATTATGATGGCCATAGTACTCAGAGAGACGCTGGTGCCCGTTCTCTTGTACATATTTCCGACTTCTACGTCAGCGACACAGCTAAACGAACTGAGTAACTTTCAAATCAAGACAAACTTGTACTAGAGAAACTCTCAGCGCTACAGCCTTCTAAGCGAAGCTATATTAGCATTAAATTTGGTTGTTCGACTTTTTGCCGTATTTAAAGATTTGCACGATCGCCATAGGAAACTAATTTGTCTATAATTGGTATCTACAACGCTCATATGAAATATAAAAATGTGTAGTATGTACCCAAGAGTACCTTTATTTAAACGCTCTGTACACCGGCAACTACCCGTGACTGTATCTTTTCTCCTGTTTCCGAAGTAGGTTGTCTGGAAGAGATCACATTATAGTGATAAGACCGCCATTTGTACTGTTCTCTCTTATGTGCATTGTTCTTGCATTGATTATTTTTTTTGTGTACAATAAAGAGTTTAGTAATAATAATAATGAATGGTTACATTACGCCGCGTGACTCTGCTTGGAATATTAATACTTATCTTGAAAAGAAAATCAGAAGTGTCGAAAGAACCAGATATGAATTTAAGAAGGTATACAACATCTACTATCTCCGTTCGTTTGATAAGAGGCAAAAAATTATACTTAGAGAAAATACGCCGATAATTGTCCGATTTATAGAATAGCATACTCTTTATTGTTCACACAAGCAGGATAAATAAGTAGGACAAAATAATACAATCTTATACAATGGCCGGTCTTATCGCATTAAGCGATTTCTTCCAGACAACCTTTGGATGAATAACAAATGACATAGTGGATAATAAAAATGTGTATAATAACGTAAAGGGCCATACCAGATACATGGTATGTCTACATATATGCTAAACATAAATACATACATAAACATAACATAATATATACATTCTATAAAATACAATACAGTATATAATATATGAAATAACAAAATAGATAAATAATATTTTAATAAGGAAGGAACTTTACAAACGCAGGTAGTGTTTTTTATACTTATATTAGTGCGATAGCATACATACTTAATGAATCCCTTCTAAATATTTCCTAAGGTTTGTTCTATATTTCATATTGTGAATTCCATATCGGACTGCCATTTGCTAACAAACTTCTGGCGAATGTGTGTAGCTTTACTGAGACTTAAGCTTTTAAGATACTCTACTATCTTAAAAGCTTAAGTCTCAGTAAAGCTACAAGACATGCGCATAATAAAGCCTAGAGTATGCGATGCTCTTTTCACCAAACTATTTGGGGGCACGGCAGTGCCCCCGCTAAGTCGAGCGCAAAGCAACACTGCCGTACCAAGCTTTTCTGAAACCATTTTGCCGCATTTCAGGCCCCTGTTTGAGAACCTTTGGATGAGACCAGAATACTGAAATTATCGTCATCTAGTAAGCTATAATCACACAATTGCAATCCAAAGTTTTCAATCCAATTTCAAGGCGGTAGATCATTTAGTTCCGAAGCTAAGTGAAAGCAAATTTTCGCATTTTTGACACTGACACATGATCATCAAAATAGAACTCGTACTTCTCATTGACCTAGAGCGCTGAAATTTGGTACAGAGGTTGACTTTAACGGCCACGTAGGGGAAAAACTATCAAAACTAGGATCATGGAAGATCTGGACTACCTGGTGACCCTGATGAGAAAATAAATCACCAGTCTAGCTCTATGCGTCGATTTATTAGCCCGCGGCCGCCAGACGCAATCTTGCGCACTGATTTCTAATCGCGCTAGTTCGCACCTTCCGAGGGAGATGCCATCGCGTTCCATTCATTTTTGAAATGTATTTTTCTCTCAATCTCTCAATGTAATGGTCTACTGTGTGTATTCTAAATCATTTTGATTAAGTGTTATGTATCACAGCTGGCCAATAATTATGGTGACCACAGTGAAGTCAAATGGTAATATGATATTTAAAAAAAACTTACAATGCGCAATGTGTCACCTTCGCCACTGCCATCGCTTTTCCTCCAAGTAGTATGCTGACCTGGCTTATCTAGAACATCTGATGGCAGACAGGCTGGCCGAACAAACTTACTGAAATGGATTCTGAAAAATAAGTTATGGTTATGTTGGTATTACCAGGTAAATAGGCGAGCATTTTTTGGTTACCTGTGCACTGTATGCGGTTATGCCAAAGTTAGATAGAGTACACTTTATTGCACCAGAAAACTCAACACATTTTCTTAATATAAGCAAACACAGGTAAAATACAATCTATAGCGATCTCTTCAAGACAATCGCTCGGTGTACAAGGAAAAGTAAGAGGGAAAAGGCGTTAGTTGTAAGTAAACTATGGTGTGTAAAAATGTCCAACGTTATGTACTTATGTACAAGTTACATAAATATATGCTTCTATTTGTTTAAATACTAATAATTCCATATTTAATAATATTCTATACATATAAAATATATGTTACGTTCTATACGTTAATTTGTCTCCGGTTCGGATAGCTAAACAAAACCTACAAACAGCAAATAAAATGTTTCGTGAATTTGTCCCCTGCTGAACAACTTCAAAGAAATAAATAACTAAAATCATTGTACCTTTTATACAAGTCTGACTCCTAGACATTTTAACGTATTTATAAAACTACCTAGTGTTTAAATGGCCGTGTATATAAAAATATGTCTACCAACAGCAGCTCCAAGGTAGCGGCCGAGGGAGACACCAAATAGACTTTTAAAAATATGGCTTGCTTCAATGGAAACTGATCGCGATCTGTTTCTATCGCGAAAAGTGAGAGCGGTCGGCGTGTGGGCAGCTGAGCGCCTGCTAGGTGTCGACGAGCGGACCGCGAGCTGTCGTTTTTGTTTAGGGCGGTGATGGCTGGGAGCAATGTTGGAGCAGAGTCGTGTAAGTGGGCTACGACCTTTAGTCGTCTATTAAGACAACCATGGGCTGTGATATGAGGTGGCCCTGTTATGCGATTGCGATTGTATTGCGATTAAATACGATACGCTGCTAGTAGAACAAGAGCATACTACAGAGAAAATGACTAAACTCGAGAAGACTGTGGTAAATATAAGCAACAAATGTGTGTACCTAGAAAAGTGTAACCTTGCTCTTGAACAAAAAGTTTGCGACTTTGAGCAGTCATGAAACACAACATAGAAATTGTAGGCGTAGAACAATTTCCAGGAGAAAATGTGAAAGAGCTGGTGGCCGTGATTGGAGGAAATGGGTGTCAGTAGCCAGGAGATTGTGTGGGTAAAACGGACCCGACCATCGAAACAGGGTAGGAAGCCTCCTCCCATCACTGTGGGATTCAAACCAACAGCAGTGGATCGCCTGGTTGTCTAATCGACGCTCACTCACCGATGTCAATAGTAATGTTCTCACTGGGGGACCGCTGAAGAATAAAATCTACATAAATAAAGATTGAAACAAAACTACAAAGAGCTTAATTTGGAATGCAAAAAAGCAACTTCGTGGCAAATTTGAGTTTATTTGGGTATCAAATGGCAAGATATTGATAAAAAAAGCCAAAGGTGATCAAGCAATTTGGATAGATCTGAAAGTGATTTAAGTGAAATTTTAAAACCTAAATAAGTAGGTTTTTGTTAAAATTCTATTTCCACAACTTAATTTATTATTGTTTAATATAGATATATAACATTCGCTGATCTCAATAATATAGACTTTTTAACAGAAAGCTACGTTAATTACAATTGTGTTGACAACATAAACAGTTGGATTAATTCATCAACGAACTAAAAAGACCTAATTGTATTACATCTCAACATTCGCTCTATTAAAAAACATTTTAACGAATTCTTAGTTGCAATTGACCAAAGTTTAAAACACCTCGATGTGATAGTTATAACAGAACCTGATATAAATTTTTCATTATTATCTTTATTTCAAATAAGTGGCTTTAATTTGAACACGTTTACGCGGACAGGCCGCAGTGGTGGTGGTGTATTGGTGTGTGGTGTAGGCAATAGGGGTTAGACGTATGTAGGTTTAGCCCCTGTGTGTCGTGTGAGTTGGGATATAAATCAAAAGTTCACTCACTTTTAGTAGTTGCGGTTTAATACGAACACATTTACACTATGACAGAAGGCACAATAGTTCACAAGCACAGGAGTTCACAGGACAGATAACAGCGAAGATAGATAGCAGTAGAATGAAGATGCGTATATAATAATGTACATAAAGCGTAGTTCGCGTAAGCAGAAAATTATACAAAGAAGCGTGCGTCTAGTGTCGCGTCCTAGAATCCACTGGCGGGGGCCGTGGCCGCGGCAAACCTGCGCGGGCGCCGTACACCGATGCTTGTACATAAGCGTTATGTATAACGGTATCATTGGTTAGTAGGTGGTACAAGTCGATAGCCGCTTAGTGAAGTCGATATCGATGAGGTCGATAGATATTATAGATAAAAATGTGAAAATTTATATATGTAGTAAGTATGATATTAAATGTAAATGTAATGTGTATAGTGTATTAAATGTATAGGTATTTATAAATATAATTAAATGAATAGTAGGTGAGTAGCCTACAGGTGTACACACGTATACAATTGCGCGCGCGCGTGTATGTGATTCACTAGCCATCGGAATGCAGTCGGTGGAGTGCATTTCCATTACACTAAACTGCGATAACGAGATACTTTATTTGATTGTAATGATTGCAATGTATAGACCACCTAGAATAAATAAACAGAGCAAAATAAATCAGTTTCTCATAGAATTTCGTAATTTATTAAATAAATTACCTGTAAACTTCAAAGTTATATTTTGCGGTGATATTAACATTAATCTATTAAATCATATACAAGTTAACTCATATAAAAATCTTTTATCTGAGTACGGTTTTACTTAGTGCATAAAGGATACAACAAGAAAAGAAGTACTGATGGGAAACATTGTGACATCGTGCATAGATCATATCTGGGTAATATTAAAAAATATAGTACAGTAACAAAAAAAAATGAATTATGTTACACAAAGGATAAGTGTTACAAAAAGGAAACAAAAAGGAACTATAAGGGCTATTTCACATCAAATACACAAAACAACTTTAAAGGAAACAATTTTTTATTATTAAATTAACTTATTTTGCAGCAGAACTCTTTTCACTTTTTCTTTATCTTGTACGAGTTTAGAGATGCTACTCAATTTTTTTTCAAACGAATTACATTTGGAATTTGGTGTGAGTTCTGTAACCACCTCGTTTTCTGTTTGTGAAAATCAACTTCCATCTATTAAAAAGCAAACGACACAAAAATAATATTAGATTCCGATCACACAAAAAAACCGTGTATAATAAAAAAATCTTGGGTATGGCCCCAAAAATGTACAATTAATTACCCAAAAACATTAGATTGGAAGATCTTATCACAAAATACAGAAATAAACTTCTTGAATTGTTAATAAATAAGGCATACTACTCTATAAAAGAGTACTTGACTGATAATTTAGAAATTTAGGTGAATGCTTTGTAAGTCCGATTTAAGTTATGATGTTGAATTCTATTGTAAACTAATATCAAGTATAGTGCATGACATAATGCTAATAACATACTTTAATGAGATATTTTGTGACATTAACTTTGATGTAATAATGTAATACTTTGCATGCCACATCAGGCAGAACATAGTGAACTAAGCGCCTTTATTTGTCATCTTATATTGTACCTACCTATGTTCAGCAATAAACGATTTGATTGATTCTGATTGATTGATTTTGATTCAAAAAATGCCACGAATTATAAGCCTATCTCAATACTGCCAGCTTTAAGTAAAATATTTGAAAAGCTGATGCTCAGCCAAATGTTGTCGCACTTTAACGTGAATGAGATATTGCATAACAAGCAGTTCGGGTTTACAAGGGGCCGCTCTACTCAGGATGCAGGTTGCACATTAATTAGGTCAATATTGGAGGCTTGGGACGATTCACAGGATGCGCTGGGAGTTTTCTGTGATCTCTCTAAGGCTTTCGATTGCGTTGATCATCGTACGCTCGTTGTTAAACTGAAGTACTATGGAATATCTGGCACATCTCTTGATCTTGTGATGTCCTATTTATCGGGGCGACAACAGATGGTTTCGACAGGTGATGTCACTTCGGCATGTCATCCTGTGAAAATGGGGGTGCCCCAAGGATCTATATTGGGCCCATTTTTATTTCTAGTTTATATAAATGATCTCCCTTATCTGGTAGAGAAAGAATCAGACATAGTTTTATTCGCTGATGATACGTCGCCCATATTTAAAGTAAATAGAAAGGATAAAGATTTTATTGAGCATAATAAAACACTCGGCCTTATATCAGAATGGGTTTCGGCAAATAATCTCTTGTTAAATGCAGGGAAAACTAAATGCATCAGGTTCTCATTGCCGAATGTGACTCAAATTGTACCAACAGTTGCACTTAATGCGGAAATATTAGATTTAGTCCCATCGACCGTATTTTTAGGATTGACACTTGATTCAAAATTGCAATGGGGTCCTCAAATTGAAAAGTTAGCAGGTAAATTAAGTTCGGCTTCCTATGCTGTCTGGAAAATAAGGCAATTGTCAGATGAACAAACTGCTAGATTAGTGTATTTTGCGTACTTTTATAGCATTATGTCGTATGGCATTCTGCTGTGGGGTTTGGCGGCTGACATAGGTACTATTTTTGTATTGCAGAAAAGAGCAGTCAGAGCCATTTATGGTTTAGGCAGTCGCGATTCTTTGCGAAATTTGTTTAAAGAAATAAATATACTTACTGTGCCATCGGAATATATATATCAGAATATAATGTTTGTTAGAAAAAATATTCATAAATATAAAAAGAAAAGTGAACTGCATAATATAAATACTAGGAATAAAAATAAACTAGCCATGCCAGGCTTTAGAGTAAGCAAAACTAATAAATCATTTTTAGGAAATTGTATTAGGTTTTATGACAAGCTTCCTACTCAAATTACTGATCTGCCTGACACAAGTTTTAAAACACATATTAAACGTGTACTTATGGCTAGGGGTTATTACACCACCAATGAGGACATCGATGACAAAGACGTCGGGCTCTCACTTCCTACCTGCACATTGCTCGCTGAAGATCTTGTAGCCATATAGACATGACTGATTTGCTGTGTTACGTGAACTATCTGTAAATGATTGCTATCATATACTTAATTTAAAATTATTGACTCTGTCTCAAAATGAATAATGTTATCGTTTCGAAGCTTTTCTTTTGTATACCTAAATATAATCTAAAATAATACGCATTCAGACAACCGATCGAGCATATATTGTGTTTGCCTACTAAATAATTACTCTAATTGGACCTAATCCCGTGTTCATGCCCGCTTGAGTATGTTTCGCCGGACCGTCTCAACTGGGTCGTGTTGAAACCGGTAGTAGATGAACCCACTGAGTTTGTTTCGCTGGGTCTTCTAAGTTGGGGCGCATTGGATCCGGTAGTAGCATTAAAGCGCGACCGTCGTTATTAACACAAGGTCCGTCATAATAATAATACCTTTAATATAGACAGAACCATTGACAATATGTAGTAAAAATATTAGACTCAAACTAGATAATTAAAGATAAGCTCTTGACAATAACTTGATACGAGCTAGCTTAATATCATTGCTATAATAAAATAAATTTTATAAATGTTTTCATACACTATGTACCTTAATATCTTTGTTACTAGAAATAATATCTAATGTATACGACTATATTACTACAAACATGTTCTGACTATTTACAAGCTCTTTTTTAAAGTCTACGTGAATAAAATTTTTTTTTTATTTTATTTTATTAATTCAATAAGCTCAGAACTACAAATATACTACAAATATATATACGATGTCTACCTTCTGCTGTCAAAACATTTTCATGTATGGCCCTTAGAAGATACGCACATAGTTACATACATACACCATCGTACTATCTCACGTGCATACAGAGTTCACCTGTAAGTTATTATTATACTATTGCTATATATATTTGTATGTTAATCAGACCTAAGACAGTGTAAATAATTGTTGGTGAAACCAGAATAATTAAATAATTTTACGTGCCGTTATGGTAGAATGTATTAGATAAAATTTTTAACGCCAAGATCACCTTTATTTTCTTTGTAAAATTAAATCATTTCATTTGATTGGAACGTAGATTCATAGCAAATATAATGATTTGAATCCTTACTTACTTTGATTTAGTCTCCAGTAGACCGATATCATTGCTGTGTGTGGATGCACTGTACTCTGGGTGCGGTATGCGTCTCTTGATCTCGTAAAACTGCCAGCCCTGGTGTTGAGGGTCATTGTGGTGCGTCACACCTATGGCCGCGTACGTCAACGGTCTGCAGAGAAACAGTATTTAAAACTATCATCAATCAAAGTATTTACAGCTATCATAGTAAATAGGAAGGACAAAGATCTTGTTGAACAAAATAAAACACTCAGCCTTATATCAAAATAGTTTTCGGGAAACAAACTCATATTAAGAAGAAGTACACTTTATTGCATAAGAAATATAATCAATACATTATGCATTGAAGAATATTTTGCAATTGGCGGCCTTATCACTGAAAGCGATATCTTCCAGGCAACCTATTTGCGTTGGATGGAACATAATTTAATAAATTTAATGGTAGCAAAAGGTGTACAAATTTATTGAAAATAAGAAAAGAGAGAATAATAATACGTACAGTACTGTGAACATAACGTATATATATATATATGTATGCGACATATATATATATATATATATATATATATATATATATATATATACAGGCTTACAGGTTAAGTCGACCTAGATCCTTTAAGAGGTTGTAGTTTCTATAATTTCTGACTGATTTGTCTATAAAACACCATACCCCAAACTTAACTGTTTTCAAAATACTGGACTTTGAAGGTTTTTTGAGATAAAATCGGTTTTATGACTATTGGCCTATATTTTTTTGAGGGTTTTGCCTCTAACTGCGTGTGTTTGCAATTTTTGTGTAGTAGATAAGTTGTTTTATTATTCTCAACACTAAAATAGCAGTTCACTGAACTGACTGGGTCGTAGTAGACGATTGATAGTTATAAATTGAAATAAATTCGTCAAAAAATATTTTTTCTTTCTGAAATAATAAAAGAAAAGTCTATGACAGTTATGCTGCAGATGTGCTTAAAAATATCTACATTTCATCAGCTATCCAACAAGGTATAACAAGCTAGGTTATTATCAGAATTCTTAGTAAAAAACTTCGATGAAAGGCTCTCGGGTAGTAGTAAAGATAACAGTACTAATTTATCACGGGTCAGAAAACAAAATAAAACAATCCAAATAGGTACAAAATGACATCTATTACTGCTATTTTTACAGAAAGTCATGATTCATGTTCCACATGGCCGCCTCTGTTTCGCACACATATTCTCATTCTGTGTCTTAATCCACTCTTTACTACACCAGTTGTTAAACCCCTTCTTATTTCATTTGCCGCATCGATTATTCTCTGTCTCAAAACATCAACAGATGTGATTGGATTAGGTCCGTTGTACACCAAACTCTTCATGTGTCCCCACACATAAAAATCCATGGGGGTCAGGTCTGGACTTCTAGCTGGCCACGGTATGGGTCCACCTCTTCCGATCCACTTATTAGGATAATTAGTGTCTAGCCATTCTCTGACACTTCTCCTGTAGTGTGCAGGACAACCGTCATGTTGAAACCACATATCACGAATGAGATAGAGTGGTACGTCGTCTAGTAAGTCGGATAAATCTTCTCTTAAAAAGTTTTCATAATGTTCTCCATTTAAATTGTCGGGAAGAAAGTAAGGCCCAATCAAATGGTTTGATATGATTCCCATCCATACATTCAAACTGAATCGTCTTTGTGATGCCTTTGGCCACTTCTTATTGGGATTTCTTTGAACTTTTGGGGCCCAATAATGAACATTGTGGTAATTGGTTATGCCGTCTTTATCAAATTTGGACTCGTCTGTCCACAAGATCTTTTTAAAAAATGATGGATCTTCTAAATCTGCATTGAGCATGAATCTGCAGAAATCCAACCTCCTCACAGGATCTCCTTCTTCGATGGTGTGTACCGGCGTGTAATGATAAGGATAGAGGCCGGCAGTATTCACCGTAAACCATACTTTCCACTGCGAGAGTCCAAGTTCTCGGGCAACAATATTGGTCGAAGTAGTTGGATCCAATCTAAACCGTCGAACTATTTCATTGTCTTGCTCTTCATCATCATCATTGACACGTGGTCTACCCAAGTCTGTTCGTCGCCTCGAAACAGAGCCAGTCTCTCGAAGTCGTCGGTAAACTCCGTCAAAGACACTAACATCCGGTACTCGGCGGCCTGGGTAACGTGATATGTATTCATCACGAGCTCGTGCGGATACACAATTGCAGTACCCATAACAAATCAAAATATCAGCATATTCCTCGTTCGTGTAGGTCGTCATCTTCAACAGTTCCAAATCAGAAGCACAAATCAATAGTCCAGTTTGCAAGCACAGTCACGATTTGAAAGAAACAGTCCAGAAATCCAAGCCAAGTCGAATGAAAAACCAAGAGCACTAAGAATCGCATCTACTACAGACGAATCGCGTAAGCAGACTAACCAAACAATAACAACAAAATGGCTGTGGTTTTTTTTTCTCGCTCACACCTAATTACATTGTATGATATCTCGCTTGCACGCACCGCAGTCCCATGAAGAACAATAGGCGCAACAAGTAACGCAAGGAAACACGTTATCTTTACTACTACTACTACCCGAGAGCCTTTCATCGAAGTTTTTTTCTAAGAATTATAATAATACCCTAGCTTGTTATACCTTGTTGGATAGCTGATGAAATGTAGATATTTTTAAGCACATCTGCAGCATAACTGTCATAGACTTTTTTTTTATTATTACAGAAAGAAAAATTATTTTTTACGAATTTATTTCAATTTATAACTATCAATCGTCTACTACGACCCAGTCAGTTCAGTGAACTGCTATTTTAGTGTTGAGAATAATAAAGCAACTTATCTACTACACAAAATCGGAAACACAAATAAATTAGAGGCAAAAAACCCAAAAAAATATAGGCCAATAG
This sequence comes from Pseudoips prasinana, assembly GCA_951640165.1. Lineage (NCBI taxonomy): Eukaryota > Metazoa > Arthropoda > Insecta > Lepidoptera > Nolidae > Pseudoips > Pseudoips prasinana. The sequence continues at coordinate 18,967,371 of OX621264.1, read as the reverse complement.
ATGTAAAACCGTTTTTTTTTTCAAAAAAGCTTCAAAGTCCAATATCTTGAAAACGGTTAAGTTTGGGGTACGGTGTTTCATAGACAAATCAGTCGGGAATTATGGAAACTATCACCTCTTAAAGGATCTAGGTCGACTTAACCTGTAACCCTGTATATATATATATATATATATATATGTCGCAGATTCAGGTGGATTAGAATCGACGTCCACAAGGTCCGTGTCCGCCATGTTGTATTTTTAAAATCGATCAGTGCGCACACCCGGCGCAGGCGACGGTACTAGAACAAGTGTCAAGTCCAATCGCACTACTGACAGATATTAGTTCATTGACAACGTCATATGTCAAACCTTCAAATCACGATGACACATACAACAGTGTTGCCACTCCATTATTATGATATCCATGATTTACTAGTGTTGCCACTTCATTCTTATAGAATCATGCATAGATTATTCATTATTCTCCGACACGGCCATTCTGATAATCAACGCGCATTTGCGTTGTCACTTACTAAGCACACGGTACTTAGGTTTCTTAACTTTAACCCAAGCGCCAATTCGCTCATCGTCTATACGGTTCCAACAAGGCACCACCACTTCCAACATGAACTCAAACTTTCAGCAGAGCGTTGAAGCTTTCAGCATAAAATGCAACACATAGCAAAGCGTTGAAGCTTTCAGCATAAACTGCAACACACAGCAAAGCGTTACAGCTTTCAGCAATAGTTCAATTACTCGGCAAAGCGTTACAGCTTTCAGCATTAATTTAGCCACAGCGAAGAGTTATAGCTTACAGAATTTATTTAGACATACAGGAAAGCATTATAACTTTCAGTATTTATTTAGAGACACAGCAAAGCGTTATAGCTTTCAGCATTTATTTAGACATACAGCAAAGCGTTATAGCTTTCAGCATTTAGACACACAGCAAAGCGTTATAGCTTTCAGCATTTAGACTCACAGCAAAGCGTTGAAGCTTTCAACATAAACTGCAACACGCAGCAAAGCGTTGAAGCTTTCATCATAAACTGCAGTACACAGCAAAGCGTTGAAGCTTTCAGCAAAATTCAATTACTCGGCAAAGCGTTATAGCTTTCAACATTGCTCAGAGGCAGCACTTAAAACACGCTGTAAAACGTTGCAGATTTCAGCATCAACCTTGGATCACGACAGAGGAGCCCAACCTTACTGCAAAGCGTGATGGCTTTCAGCAGGACATCAGGACAAAGCGATAAGGCTTTCAATCCACCCTTCAATAAAGCGTAGTAGCTTTCAGTTTAAATAAAACATTTATCAATCAGCAATGAACATAAGTCTTTTATCAATACAGGTTTACGTTCAACAAAACAATGTAATTATCGTTTCAACTCAAGCAATGATCATGATTCAATACAGTAATTAAATCCAAATTGCTAATTACACCAAATTAGAATACCAAATTAATCAATACAATTTGTTCCATAATTAAATAAACTATTCAATTATGGGTTCTACAGGATCAAGACATTCTGACAATTCCGGTAAACTAGCTGGATATTTACGTAGTCGTTAATGGCACACATATTGGGCCCGTCCCCCAGATACTGGTTCCACCATATAACGCTCATTGGAACACACTTTAGCTACCCTGTAAGGGGCTTTTCTCTATACTCTTACTTACAGTACAATTCAAAACGAGTTTTACTTCGCCTAAGACAGACTTCCAGGATTTATTTTTATAATTTTCGGCCACTGTAAAACTATTTGTCAAGGTGGGCATCATTCGCTCCACCCGACCATTAGCTCGGCTAACACCACTAGCAATCTCGTGGAACTCAATGGCCCAACCTCGGCATAAATCCTAAAAGTCTTGACCAGTAAAAGATGTACCTTGACCAGAGATAATTCGTTTTGGGGTTCTCAATATGTGGACAAAGCTACGTAGTGCCTCGCAAGCAGATCGTGATGTTAAATCTTTGACACACATTAATTGACAAAATTTCGTAAAAGTATCTACGATGACTATCACATACTCCTTAGAGGTCTTGCTACAAGTTCGAAAATGTTCCAGGGTGGAGCCCTGGAACATTATAGGTAAGTGCGCAATGCAGCGTCACGAACTCAAAGCACGAAGCTTGCGATAGTCAATTGTCACAAGCACGAAACGCGGAGCTTTCAATACTCAATCGTCACAAGCAAAAAACGCGGAGCATTCAATGCTCAACCACCACAAGCACAAAGCGCAGAGCTGCTTTCAATGCTCAACTGCTACAAGCACAAAGCGCGGAGCTTTCAATGCTCAACCGTCTCAAGCACAAAGCGCGGAGCTTTCAATGCTCAACCGTTTCAAGCACAAAGCGCGGAGCTTTCAATGCTCAAGTTTCAGGAACTCTAAGTAGGGTATTTCCCTTGTCACACAATTTATTTCAAATCAACCAGCTTTATTACTCATAATGTAACACGTTTATGTGTCTTACAATGAACTCCAATAATCATTTTAAACGTTGGAATTTAACTCAACCATCGGCATTAACTACACTGTTATTTCTGACTACAACTGTAAAATTCAAGTTTTTCGTAACATACGTAGGTACTTAACGCGTCCACCAGCTATTGGCTGTTCCTTGTATCTATCGCTGTCATAGACCTCTATTATCTTACAAGGATTTGAAAACTTTTCACTTCATTTGTTTTTTTATCAGAATAGAATAGAAAACTCTCCATTGTACACACTCAAACAGGACAATTACATAGAAGACAAAGTAAATAACACAATTTGTTAGGGTTCTTTCCGATAAAAACAACGTCTCCTATTTTAAATGGTCAAATTTTTACTTTGCTATTGCCATAACGCACCTTATCAGCATGAGCTAGGTCGTCCATCCTGCATTTTTCTTCACATCTAAGTTCGTAGAGGTTAACCTTACCATATTTTTGGACAAGGGCATTAATTTTGGAGGAGAACTTTAATTACAACTCATCAAAAATTGAAGCGGACGTCTTACTGTACTTCTAACTATGGTACAATTTAGCGCGATTTGGATTTCACCTGAACCTGCCTTCCAGAACCTACGCTCGGGGTTCTTGGTTATAGTGAAGCAATTAATTAGAATAGTTCGGGAAGCTACGCAACACCCTCCCATCACAAATTACGCAGTGCTTCAAGTCTAAAGTCCTTCACGTTGTTGCTCACCACTGGCCTCACAAGAAGGCTCAAGGTCACCCAAAGAGCAACGGAGAGGGCCACGCTCGGAACATCCCCGCGCGACCGAACAAAAACGTCGCAATCCGCAGGCGAAACAAAGCAGCCGACATAAAAATTGTGTCACAAATCATTAAGTTAGTATTTTGAATTCAATATACCTATTATTGCCAAATTGTATTATTATTGCCAAACGTTAACAGGCTTATTTCAACGCAGTGTGATTAATATGCGAGATGACATTTCGTCTGTCAAATTGAATTGACATTTGGGTGCGTTTCGTTTCACATAAAGTAGTTACATTACTTTACGAAGTGAGTTGCCATCATTCTACGTGTAATGCGTTGTATATTTTTTTTCTATTTTGTACTTTTTTATTATTTGCGTATCTATGTGTATAGCAGTGTACTAGTGTGCGCTGGCGGGTGGTGCAGGGTTTAATTGGTCCGTCAATTATTGCACCACTTATTTAGTTTTTATTTTTGTATAATTTTGTTATTGTTTAGTATTTTATTTTTATATAAGTAATTTTATTTATGTCTATTTTATCTGATGATGATTCGTATTATTCTGCCAACGAATTGACTGCAACTGATGACAGTTTCTGCTCTATAAATGACTCACTTGGAGATTTTCTAAGGAACAATTTTAGTAATTCTCGTAAGAACTTACTGAACATTTGCCATATAAATGCACAAAGCGTCCCGAGCCATTTTACTGATCTGTACGATGCCTTTTCAGACTGTAACGTACATGCTGTCCTGATTTCTGAGAGCTGGCTTAAACCACATTTGCTTTCTACTATGTATTCCCTCCCAGGTTTTGTGCTCGTCCGTAATGACCGTTTAGGTAAAGGTGGAGGAAGAGTCGCCATATATCTCAGGAGTGATCTCCCATATAAGATATTGGCCTCCTCTTCCTCAAACTACTCAGCCTCCGCAGAGTTTCTGTTCCTTGAGGTTTATATTAAAGGTATCAAGATAGTTATGGCCACTGTATATTGTCCCCCTAATGTTGACTATTTCACCGACTTGGAGTCGGTACTTGAATCTTTGGGTTCAGAGTATGTACACCACATCATCATGGGCGACTTAAATACCAATCTCCTTAATAAAAACTCTCCTCGTACCCGGAAACTCTTACATATTGTCGAGTCAAGTACTTTGCACGTTTTGCCTCTTCAAGCCACCCACTATAATGCTTCAGGTGAAGATACTTGGCTCGACTTAATCCTATCCTCTAATCCTTCTTTAGTTTCCACTCACGGACAACATCCTGCTCCTGGCTTTTCCAACCATGACCTTGTTTATTTATCCTATATCCTGAAACCTCCTAAAGCTAAACCCAAGGTTCTGCACGTGCGTTCTTTTGCGAAGATGGACTTAGAATTACTTTGCAAGGATGCCGCTAAACTTGAGTGGGATTCTTTGGTGGAAGCACAGGCCATAGACGAAAAGGTAGAGATCCTTAATGCAAAAGTCACAAAGCTGTACGATGTTCACGCACCAATAAGAAAAGTGAAGCTGAAGCGTCCACCTGCACCCTGGATGTCTAGTGGAATTCAGACAGCTATGAGACGTAGGGACCGGGCGTTTCGTAAATTTAGGAATGGTCGTTCTGATGAGGATTGGAACCTTTATAAAGTGGCTAGACATCGGTGTAATCAGATGGTACGTAACGCTAAACGCCGGCATATTTTCGACAATATTTCTTCTACTACTCCTGCTGGTATCTGGAAATTCCTCGGAACTCTAGGTATCGGCAAGTCGCAATGTTCAAACCCACCTAGCTCTATCAGTCTGGATGATCTAAATCGACATTTTTCTACCACTTCTACGATGGATCACCAGACAATATGTGATACTGTCTACTATTTAAATGGTTTGTCGCGGTCTAATACTATTTCGTTTCACTTCTCTCCAGTCTCTTCTGAAGAGATCAAAAAGATTATCCTTTCCATTAAATCCAATGCAGTTGGTTGTGATAAGATCGGCCGCCGCATGATTATTCCTATCCTTGATCATGTCCTTCCTGCCATTTCTCACATAATTAATTTTTCCCTGGATACTGGATCTTTCCCCTCCTTATGGCGTAAAGCTTTTATCCGTCCACTCCCTAAGTCCTCTAATCCCTCACTTCCCGCTCATTACCGTCCTATTTCTATTCTTCCTTTCCTCTCCAAGGTACTTGAGTCCTGTGTACAACAACAACTCTCCTGTTATGTTCTTGTCAACCAACTGATAAGCCCGTTTCAATCTGGATTTAGACCGGGCCATAGTACCACCACCGCTCTCCTTAAAGTGACTGGCGATATTAGGGCAGGTATGGAGGATACAATGATCACCGTTATGGTTTTGATTGACTTTTCAAATGCCTTTAATACCGTCAGTCACGTTATCCTATTATATATTCTCTACCATCTTATGGTGTCTGATGAAGCTCTGGAATGGTTTTCTTCCTATCTTCGGGGGCGTCAGCAGTCGGTTTACGTCGGTGAGTCCTCTTCGAACTGGCGTGATCTCGATACTGGTGTCCCACAAGGCGGTATACTCTCTCCTCTTTTATTTTCGATCTTCATAAATCTCATAACTCATAACCTTCAGTGTACGTATCATCTGTATGCCGATGATCTCCAGATTTACGTTCAAACGACATTTGACGGACTGGCTGAGGGTATTTCTAAGATCAATCGTGACTTAGATGCGATAAAAATTTGGTCTGACAAGTTTGGCCTAAGTGTGAACCCGTCAAAGTGTCAAGCCATTATAATTGGGAGCTCCCGCTTAGTATCAAAGGTTGAATTTCGTGATCTGCCATCAATAATCTTTGATCATAAGTGTATACCTATAAGCCAATATGTGAAAAACCTTGGACTAAACATTGATACATCATTAAGCTGGCAAAAACAAATAGCAAGTGTTAGTCAAAGAGTTACAGGCGTATTGAGGTGTCTCTACCGTCTTAAAAATTTTCTACCAATAAAAACTAAGGTAATGCTCGTGCGGGCCTTAATATTTCCTATACTCGACTATGGTGATGTTTGCTACTTTGACCTGAATGCAGATCACCTCAATAAACTCGATAGACTTCTGAATAACTGCATTCGGTTCATTTTCAATCTTCGTAAGTATGACCATGTCTCTTCCCATCGATCCCAACTGCAATGGTTACCGATCCGCGAACGACGATCATTACGAGCACTAACCACCTTATATTCTATTCTAGACTCTACTTCTTCTCCATCTTACTTATCTCATCACTTTCAATATCTCTTTACTAACCATACTAAAAATCTTCGCTCTTCACACAATCGTCTCCTCCAATGTCCATTTCACCGCTCTGACTTCCTTCACTCTTCTTTCTTTGTACAGTCAATTCTTCAGTGGAATGCATTACCTCTCGAAATCAGGATGGCCAAGAGTCGTATCTCATTTAAAAGAAAAGTTCGTGAGCATTTACTTCGTAAATTGTTAGCAGAAACCCCACAGTTATAAATTAAATATATGTTTCATGATCGGATTTTATAGTATGGTATCATATAGTATAGTATTGTATAATATAGTATTGCATAGTATAGTATTGTATAATATATTATTGTATAGTATAGTATTGTATAGTATTGTGTTTGTTTACTTTCTTACTCTTTGATAATTGTATGATCCGTGCACCTAGTTATGTACCCGGTACCACACAGGATGGTTACTGTGCCTGCTTAGAGTTGCGCAAGCCAGGTGGCATCGTGGGTGGTACAGTTCCACGTATTATGTATGTTAGCACATAAGTTACAAGTTAATTTGTGGGAAACAATTTGAATGTGAATTTAATATTAAACGAGCATCTCACTCTGTTCGGACGTATTCTTTTATTTCTTCATATAACTTTGAAATATTTAGTTTTTAAAAAGCTAATAGAACCATCCACGAATTTGACTGGCGCTGAGGACAGGATCGCTGTCAAATACGCGTCTTTGCGAGATTTTGTGTGAATTTTCACGAAAATCGCGGTTCCGGGCGTGTACGCAGCGATCTATCGAACAAATAAATTTGTCAAGTGGTTGGAGCGAAGCTGATGGCGATGCTGGCTGGTTGGTGAGTAAGCTTTTTCACCATCCCGTCTTTATGCCATTTTATTTTAATTGTTGAGTTTTGTTAAATAGAGCTTGGAAATCTCTCTTTTTAACTGTAGTCTGGTTTTCGTATGAAATTTATGATATCGGACTTTAATTATATAACGTGATAGTAGTTAAAAGATAATTAAAAAAGGTTTTAATTGAAAAGCATTTAAATACATTTAAATACATATTTTACAGACATTTACTGTAAATTATATTAAGTAATATTAAAATTATACTCCTATTTTGTAAGTGTAAATAGGTAATTTCAGTGATCTATATTTCACTTATATTACACAAAAAGGTAATTAATCATGGCAACCGATAATTTGGAGCGAGTTGTTCTTATTCCGAACGAAATGATTAAAATTATTCCCCTTTTCGGTGGAGATAAGCGGCAACTTAGCTTATTTATAAGACAATGTGAATATGTAATTAACAAATATGTCGGGGGGCCCGTCCAAAATACTTACGTTATGCACACAATAATGAGCCGTCTCGTGGACAAGGCCGCGGCTCTCATTAGTGAACGGGAAGATATTGTGACTTGGGATGAGTTTAAAAAATTACTGACGCAACATTTTGGGGATCCACGCAGCGAAGAATGCATTGCGATAGAGTTAGAGTCGATCAAAATTAAACAGGGTGAATCATACCTCGAACTTTGCAATAGAATTCAGTCTGTAAGGTCTAATTTAATATCAAAAGTTAATTCACTTCTAGATGCCGACCTTAAAAGAAGTAAAATTACAATTTATAATAATACTTCCCTTAATGTATTTCTGTATAATTTACCCGAGTACATGGTCAGAATTGTTCGTTTGAAAACACCTCAAACTCTCGAAGGGGCCTTAAGCATAGTTATGGAAGAGGTCAATTTCCACTAGACATCTTAATACATTACAATAGACATCTTAATTTTTAAAACATACAAAATATATCCTAGAAGACACAAAGATAAAATGACATATAGTAAAATAGTAGCCAGGCTTGTATTTTTTATATTCACTGCACTAAAATTTTCACTTTTTACACTTTCACTTTCAAGATTTTTGGTCTTTAGCATTTGCATTAGCTCTTTCACATCATCGAAGTTAATATCCTTCATGTCCAGGGTATCATTCCAAGTTAGATTCAAGGATTGAAGTTTCGGGAGGTCAATAATTGGAGTTAATTTCATATTACTATTTCCGTAGAATCGCCTATGCTGGAGTCGAGTATTTTCTAAGGATACTACACAATTTTCGGGAATGTGTAATATATATGACCCACGTAGAGATTGGTAGGTCACGTTGCTGCCGCAAGTTTCTTTTAATATAGCCACGTCTCTTATATAGACTATCCAATCATTGTTCATAATACGTTGAACCTTTGTGCTTTCCAAATTTACTGAGACAGCATTACAATTGCTTACTTTATCTCGGAGTTGCATTAATTGCTGGACACAAGTTTCCTCTGCGTATGGTAGGATATTGTCTTCTGTACAGAGAAATTGGTTCTCCCCGATTTCCTCGCAGGAGCTCGCGACTGGTAAGTACTTCAGCCCTTTCACCATAAGGTATGGGAATTTGGGAATAATTGCTAGAGTTTTGTTAGTTGTATGATCGAATATAGGAAATGTAAATAATTTAAAGTAATTATAAATGTTACCATCGGTTAATGGAATCTCTAAAATAAATGTAATCTGGTTTCCTTTCATAAAAGCTTTGACGGTTATCATTTTCTCTAATTTAACTAAATTACTAGCACTGGCTTCATACATAAGATTTTCTGTACTATCAATATCTTTTAATATAATTAACAATTCAGTAGAATTAATTATAGCTTGGTGCAGCACAGAAACTTTACTTAGGGCTAAGGCGGTCTCAATTTCACTCAATGACATATATATCGAACGGAAATTTATGCTGAAAATGTGAAACATTGTTAGAATTTGCGTCGAGTAAATAGACTGCACTTCCTTATTAATTACTTTCTTAACCAACTCTTCAATAGCTCTTAGGTTTTCATCTAATATCTTTGAATTTACATGTAACGTGTCTGTGCTGTTTATCAATTTACACCCCTTTTATCATTTTCAACCCCAAGATTTCCCGTTTTTGAGATTAGGTTATCGCTTTGCATAGCAAATAATGCAATACAACCCTTGCCAGTTTCTATTGTCATTCAATAGCTCCAAAAAAACAGCGTATTATTTAATTAATTAAGTGTACCCGCCTTCGGATCCAAAGATTCCGGGTTCGATATCACCTTATCTAAATATTTATATATATATATATATATATATATATATATATATATATATATATATATATATATATATATATATAAATATAAATATAAATAAATATATACGTTATGTTCGCAGTATATATTGGCAAGGGTTGAAAATTAATAGAGGAGTGTAAATTAAAAGAAAAAACGTTATTAAGGCAATTTACTTACACCCAGAATGAAGAAGGCCAACAAGGAGAAGAAGAAGAACAAGACGAAGAACAAGGAGAAGAGGAAGCAGAAGTTTCTGATAATTTAGACTCTGTTGGATAAATTTTCCAATTTTATCAATTTACACCCCTTTTATCATTTTCAACCCCATGATTTTCCGTTTTTGAGATTAGGTTATCGCTTTGCATAGCAAATAATGCAATACAACCCTTGCCAGTTTCTATTGTCATTCAATAGCTCCAAAGTAAACAGCGTATTATTTAATTAATTGTACCCGCCTTCGGATCCAAATATTCCGGGTTCGATATCACGTAAGATAAATATTTGTGTTCAAGAACATGTCCCACTGAGTCGCACGCCCAGCCAGCTAGCCAACTTGGCCCGCGTCTGAGGCTTTCTGTTTAAGTGTTGTGTGCAATATCCGGCCGAATACAAAATAGTGTATAGTGTCCAAGACAATCGCTGTTCACATAGGAGGCGGTCGACAGCAGGTTAGTTTAGATTTTTTAATTGTTTATACTCACCGCCCAGCTTGATACGCACTGGTTAAGATGAATCGTTCACTGATGATGACACCGGAAATACCATGCCATTTTATAGTTTTCGGGTCCGCGCCCATTCCAAGAACAACCTGGATTAACAATATACAATATTATTTTTTACTACCCATTTCTTTTTTTAAAACCTTTTTATTTAAAGACTGCGCTCTCACGAGGTAATTCAATTTCTGTTTTACGAGTTTTTCTCTTTTGGGTACAAAAGCTTGGATCGTTTTGTCAGTAGACTATGTTTACGTAATATCGTTTGAAAAGTAAACAACCGTCTCACAGTGAAGACTCTGCACAGTGAATAAATGCTATCAGTAGGAAAGTTGGTGCTGTCTACAGTAGCAAGGACGTTTGATCCAAATGGTTGGGGCTGTCCGGTTTTGTATTGTGCTAAATATTTTTGCAGAAGATTTGGACAGCATGGACCATTTTGGTTATAATTGGTGGATACCCATGTGATAAAACATTGGCGATGTAACTCTCACCCTAAGGGTGACAGGATGCGCTCCTGTTTTGTAATCGCTTTGTACATGAGTTGTACGTGATTATTACGGCAATTTTTTTACAATGCAGGTTGTGCGCCTGTGGAACGCACTGCCCTTAAAAACAAGACAAGCTCAATCTTTAGATATTTTAAAAAAAGAAGTTAAAATTTTTTTATTATCTATAAACACATTTATTTACCACTGTCGCCTTTAGTTTGTTTACGCATTCTTGCTTTCTTGGACATCTTTAATTATTCTTTTTATTTTATTTTTTATTATTATTTTGTATTAGATAAGGTTTACATTAAGTTGGCCTATTGTTACACCTATATAACCTGTTTCCCCTTTCCTTCGTCTATCCACTCCATAATTGGTTGTCTCGAAGAAATCGCAGTAGCGATAAGACCACCCTTTGTAGCTAATTTATGTATGTTCATTTTTGATGTTAAGTTATGGTGTACAATAAAGAGTATTTTACTTTTACTTTACTGGACATTTTGAGCAAGGAATTCGTTGGAGCCATATAAAAACGGAATCCTTCTTTGGATGACGCTGGATTGTTGCGCGTTGGCGTGCGTCTTAAGAACGCAAACCTCCCCTACGGCACCCACTTTGGCTGTTCTTAATGTATTGTCATTTGATTAAATAGTTTCCAGGAGATCCTGTCTTTTACCACACCAAGCGATTCTTCGTACTCGCCGGACAAGTGCGACCGCGAACGCGTCGCGATCACCAGCGTCCTCCATGACCCTTAGTATACATTCGTTTCGATAAAATGCCCACTTCGGGCGTAAAGCAGAAGAGCGGCCCGCGTTGTTTATTAATGTAGGGCGAAAATTGCACAAAACATCCCTAAAATGATACGCCCTCTCGCATCTCCTCGCCAGTAACCACCCAGAGCCGAGGTTCGAACTCCAAAGTTAGTAGTTTTATATTTCTAGACGGTTTGAGCCCACGCTCGCCTCTACAGTCCGGTGAAGCAGTGAAAGCCTCCTAGGCTATCTGCATATGTCATGTTAAAAAAAACTGTCTTTTACACCACGAAACTAATTTAAATGTCTTTACATCTCTCTCTAATATACTTTGTAAGAAAGAACTGGGTACGCATACATCTGGGACACGGCGCAAAAGGGGAGGCACCGGAGCAGCATACCCGCGTTCCCGGGGCTCCCCGTATCAGGCGCCAGAAGAAGTACACGGCAGGTTAGGTTTAGTCGGTGCGAGTCCGACATACCCACCCGCAGACACTTTTTGCGGGTGGCATGCATTAGCATTCCCCTTGCCTTATCAAAAAAAAAATGGTATGCATATGTTAGCGAAGACTAAATAGATGTATAGATAAGTATAGATATAGCCAGATATGCCAAGCACTAAAATATAAATTGTTATAAATAAGATTACTTTACACCGTTAACCAACAACAAAGCATCATACTTTATGTATTATGGAGGTTATAAATATAATGAAAAGTCAGGTAATCTATTATAAGGTATATTTATTAACCATATAGGGAAATAATCATTTAAACCCAAGAAATATAAGGTGAACATATTATTTAAAAAAACAAACCACATTGTGACATAAACATAATACAAAGTTTACTTAGCTTTGAATCACACTGTCTGTTCAGTACGGCAGTTCCAACAGAATCGACACAAATAGCATAACTATTAATTTATATTTGTTCAAACTGAATCGTCCCTCCAACCACCGAGAGCTCCGCTCCGGTCTACGTCTCGAACAATAATGATGCTCAAACCGATCGGGACACACCTTTTATAATAGACGACAAACAGATGTGAAACATGTTTTGCGACAAACAAGTATGACGTACACCCCCCCGTCGCCAGGCTAAATGTTAGGCTACCGCTGTTTTATTAATACCGTATTTAATTATAAATCTACTATTATTTTATCTACTAACTTGTAATATATATAGTTATATACTTATTATATCGATTCCAAGCTAACACGGCCATACTGACAATACTTCGTCCACGAAGTATTATTTAATTTAATTTCATTATATTTTTTATTTTACTATTTATTTCATTTTATTATTTATTTTATTTTATTAGTAAAACAAACAGGATTAACAACTTATGATAAGAAACAGGTTATAACTAATTTCACCAATGAATACAAAAAAAAGCTTGTTTGTCTAATATGAGATACAATAAGATAACGAACATATTTAAGAATAGACTGATTACTCTATTACTAGAAAGCTGCTACTATTCAGTTACGGCTTTCTTAAATGGTTCATTCGAATTATAGTTTTGTAATTTAATTTAATTAGTTAGAAATGTAATTTAATAAGTTCAAAAGAATTATTTAAGTCAAATTTGTGCAGCAGCACATTACAAAAGTTATGAACATTTTTGTGACGAATGGGCCAGAGATCAAGTCGCTCCAAGTCAACACACATTACGATTACACACAAAGGCAACATTTTACGGAATTATTGATTTTTGAATTTTAATACTGATATACCATAAAAATAACATTGTTTCCATTTATATGTCATCAATTATAAGTCTCATAATTATAGGTTTCGTTTTTAATTATTTATATAGTTCAATAGACTCTTAACTGCCAACTACATAGACATGTCAGAAACGTTCACCCGCTGCTGGTGAGATATCTGACACCAAATAGAAGGCCGACCAGCGGTTATTGACTCTTTAACTGCCAACTACATAGACATGTCAGAAACATTCACCCGCTGCTGGTGAGATAACTGACACCAAATAGAAGGCCGACCAGCGTTTATTGAATCTAACTGCCAACTACATAGACATGTCAGAAACGTTCACCCGCTGCTGGTGAGATAACTGACACCAAATAGAAGGCCGACCAGCGTTTATTGAATCTAACTGCCAACTACATAGACATGTCAGAAACGTTCACCCGCTGCTGGTGAGATAACTGACACCAAATAGAAGGCCGACCATCGGTTAGAGTTTAATTCCAAAAGATGGTCTCTCAACTGACCAACACCAAACGTGTAAGGTCTACAAATCTTTGTCAGACTTTGTCAATATTGACACCAAGTAATTGACCGACTAGCGGATTATAACAGAGACTGTAACATAGACATGCTGATCTCTTTCATCCGCTGTTGATGAGAGAAATCAGCACCAAGTCACGGCATAGAATTAAAAAGATTAAAACTTTTGTCATTTAAACGAATTGTATGGAAAAACTGTGTACTATATATTCGATCACAATAAATGTAAGCGATTTTTTTTTTCTTTTTTTTTATGATTTGTAATTACCAGCAAACTAACTCAGTTTCAATTGCTGAATTTGCCACTCAAACGAGATCCAAGATCGTAAAACAGTAAAAGAGATGAAGCTATAGTGGACTCCATTCTTTTATTCTAATTATGTACACAATTAATTATTAAACCTCGGCCATTTTGACATGTACTTCGTCTCGAAGTACCTAGGCGGAATATAAAATGTTTTTGAGATATTTATATAAAAACACATCTCTGCAACACCCTAAAACTCTACTTGATACGCTAATTGACATCAATGAGAAATGTTTCTTCATTTCTTTAATTTTAATCAGGTTAGCCCCAAGGTTACGATAATAACCTTAAGATTAATCAAAGTAACCAAACCAGTGAAACTACAAATCAAATTTGTGAATTAAGTTATTATTTAGATAGCTACAATGGGGCCCACAAATTTAAAAACCATGAAGCAAATTAAGTTATGAATCTGCTCACCGATCCTGGCACAACTAGAATGGCAAATTTCAGGTACTTTGTGAAATGTAATATCAAAGAATTTTATTTTAGAAATACTCATTAAGATTACTTTAATCTAATCAGAAATAATATCTTTTGCATGGTCAATATGATAATCTCAGAACAACCAGTATTCCGCAGTCTCCACTATTAATATTTTGTAGTCACTACTTGTTTAAATTTCAATAAAGAACCGATAAGATAACAGAATTTTCATTGGGATAATTAGATGGGAGGCTATTAGAATTCAAAAGCCAAATATTTCATTTTATAAGTTATTCAAAACCATTAATGTCCAACACCCATAGCTCAATGACTAAATATTATTTTCTATTCCGGTAACATCCATCTGACCACTCATATTATTGGCACCATCTTATTTACTGGTAGATGGTGACATTATTTTTATTGAACCTTGTACACCACATAAATAGATACTACTGGTGCATGGAATAGACTAATTATTGATTTTAATAAACAGCAATACCCTTGTTCACATAATAAATTATTTTCGGTAACTATACTTCAGATCTTTCGCTCGGTCATACTGACAATTATTATGCATAAGTTGGTAATGGCACCTTTGCAACTTTCTTCTAAATCTTATTCAACATTTGCAAATCTGACCACCATTTATTAAAGCTAATCAGACCCACAAATGCCAAATTCTCACATAGTAATGTAGCATATAATAAAGCATACAGTAATTATTATCATTAGATATTTCTAATAATGCTTTTCACTGTCAAATACTATTGAACAGCTTTCATTAAAAATCAAACAAAAGGTAATTAACTATTTAAATAACAATTTTCAAATAAAAAATCTACAGCTGTTATTCTTTAAAAGGCTTTCTTTCACTACTCCACCGGACAATATATCACCATTATATTAATGGGGCACTGTTCACATAACATGACTCCTCTTTATGCTTTTTGTAAAACATAAAGAATCACCACAACAGATTTACAACTGGAAACAGTTCATTGACTTCACTAAACATACACCATTTGATACACTTGTAACACTTTTTAACACTGCACTTCATCTTTTTTTTTTCACCACACAACACTTTGGTCACAAACACTCCACTAACCTTTTTATTTATCTTGCTTGATGGATTAATGGACAAGCTTCACTGAACAAAGAATAGCTTGCCATAAAGCTATTTGGCGATGCTGCCTCGGCTTACTGCAATCTCTGATCACGATCGAATCAGGCCAATCAGGAACACAGGAAATGTCAGGAATACACAGGTACTACTGCAAAAACACATATGATTAAATTATGGGGCGAATTCTATCCCAAATTCTGATGTTAGCGAAGACTAAATAGATGTATAGATAAGTATAGATATAGCCAGATATGCCAAGCACTAAAATATAAATTGTTATAAATAAGATTACTTTACACCGTTAACCAACAACAAAGCATCATACTTTATGTATTATGGAGGTTATAAATATAATGAAAAGTCAGGTAATCTATTATAAGGTATATTTATTAACCATATAGGGAAATAATCATTTAAACCCAAGAAATATAAGGTGAACATATTATTTAATAAAACAAACCACATTGTGACATAAACATAATACAAAGTTTACTTAGCTTTGAATCACACTGTCTGTTCAGTACGGCAGTTCCAACAGAATCGACACAAATAGCATAACTATTAATTTATATTTGTTCAAACTGAATCGACCCTCCAACCACCGAGAGCTCCGCTCCGGTCTACGTCTCGAACAATAATGATGCTCAAACCGATCGGGACACACCTTTTATAATAGACGACAAACAGATGTGAAACATGTTTTGCGACAAACAAGTATGACGTACACCCCCCCGTCGCCAGGCTAAATGTTAGGCTACCGCTGTTTTATTAATACCGTATTTAATTATAAATCTACTATTATTTTATCTACTAACTTGTAATATATATAGTTATATACTTATTATATCGATTCCAAGCTAACACATACAATGCGGAAGGTTAGGTTAGAGAGTTTGACCGTATTTGTAATACTTTTTTGTTTTTAGTAAATGTGATTATTTTTTTACGTGTTTAAAAGACAACACCCGCACTTGGGAATATAAAACTTGTGTCGCGGGGTACTTTACAAACATATAATAGACGGACACTAATTACATCCAGACTCAGAACAACTATCACACAAATAGTTGTCCAGTGCGGGACTCGAATCCGCGACACGAAGCGGCGAGGCGGCTGTCTTAGCCGCTGCAAGTATTAAAAAGTTCTTAGTAAGGCTTACCTGATAGGCGGGTTCGTTCTCCAATATCCAACCCAGGTCACTGTCGCTACCAAGTGACTCATACAGATGACATTGCTTCTCCTCGTCAAAGTATCTCTTGAAGCTTGTTCCGTTACGGCATTTGTGCGGCGTTTTGTCAAGATATTCCAAGTTATCTGAAAATTTAACAAACATTGTCAATGTTGAAAACATTCAGATTCAGACAGATTTTTAACTGATTGTGATTTGACTTAATTATTCTAAATTCTATTGATTAAATTAATTACAGACTGATCTTTTTTTATTTTAATTTTACTATTTCACTTATAATAATAATAAAGCTTCTTTATTTCGTAACTCATCAAAAATGGTACATTTCAATAATTTTAGTATTTTTCTAGTATCTTATGCTATTTATGTAATGTTAGTGGTTTGTATTTTTGTGGTTATGGATCTCGTTAAGAGTAAAGGCCTCCTCCAGTTTCTTCCATAGCTTTCTGTCTTTACTTCTGCACATCCAATCTTTTCCTGCGATCTCTATAAGGTCACCAGTCCACCGTTTGCTTGGTCTTCCCACATTCCTTTATTCTATTTCTCTTAATATTATGGAATTTATATCCTGTTTGTACAATCAGTACCTGTCTCATATGGCAGGGCATGTTGACCCCTATACTAAGTATGTATTTAGACAAATATAATCAATTGTCTGGTTGCAATAGGCTCTGTCTAGTTTGGGATCAGATGGTGGTGTGTTACTTGATCCAAGATATATTATTATTATATATTTCGCCGGAGCGTCTCAACTGGGCCGTGTTAAAACCGGTAGTAGAGACACCCGCTGAGTTTGTTTCGCTGGGTCTTCTCAGTTGGGGCGCATTGGATCCGGTGGTAGCATTAAAGCGTGACCGTCGTTATTAACACAAGGTCCGTCATAATAATATCACCTTAATATAGACAGAACCATTGCCAATATGTATTACAAATATTAGACTTAAACTAGATAATTAGACTTAAACTAGATAATTAAACTTAAACATAATCTCTTGACAATAACTTGATTCGAGCTAGCTAAATATCATTGCTGTTATAAAATAAATTTTATTAATGTTTTAATACTATCAATACATGTGTACCTAATATCTATGTTACTAGAAATAATAATGTATACAACTATAATACTACAAACATGTTCTGACTATTAACAAGCGCTTTTTTGAAGTCTACGTGAATAAAAACCTTTTTTATTTTATTTTATATTAACCAAAAATAGTAAATGGCCACTATTTATGGTTTGTAACAGTTGTGTAGAATGCATTGCACAAACTTTGTTAATTTGGGGTTGGTGATATTATTTACATTATGCGTGGATATTAAGATATTTGTATGGATATCTGACCGCTATGAATGGCTATTAAGTGAAATAACTTACAGTCTTTAGCTTGACTTCCATCCTTCCAGAAGATACCTTCACCGTTAACAAGATCCAGTTCTGCATTACTGTAACAAAAACATAAATAAATAAATATTGTAATACAATTACACTATTTACATCGGAAACCCAATAAAGTCAATTAGTTATTAATTCTGTTAATAGATGGTGCTATGCTCAAAAATCTAATCACTGCATCACGCAAGTGAGATTTTCTAGCGTTAAATCTACAGTTTGAAATCGATAAGAAAAGATCGCATAATATTGTCTTTGGTTTTTTAAAAGAGGCTGCAGGATGATTTATTAATGCGAGTGATTTAAAAAAAACTTATTTCTCAAGTTATATTGTTTAAAAATGCCGCTATATAATGTTACCCAACAAAGTAATGCAATTAGGTTTGGCAGCTGATATATATTATTTTCAAAGCTACTTTTCAAACTGGCTACTTGGCAAAGCACCCGCGACTCCTCTGGTATTGCGAGTGTCCATGGGCGGCGGTGATCACTTACCAGCAGGTGACCCACTTGTTCGTTAGTTATAAAAAAAGACTCCCTCTACAATAATTGGGAAAAGCTCCTATGTAGCGATTTTCGACGGGTATGAGGACACTACTTCATGCCATGCTGAGAAATCCGAAGATGTTTCGAAGTACTTCTACATGTTGTAAAGAAGGTCATAGTGAAATAAGAGATTATAGTGGAAATAGAATATGGGAATTTGGCACATTAAGAAAACGCTTGGGACTGCTACATTATGAAGTCTTAATAGACTGGCCAAATATGATGGTGCCACATCGACCAATTGTTAAGCACAAGAGTGATACCAATTTATTAAAGGAGTAGCCCAGTTTGTATGTACTCTTTTAAAATCTATATGAAAAAGAATATTGTTGTAGTAAGTATTATTTATGTGTGAGGGTAGTGTAAGTTCATTAGATAATAAACCAGTTGTCGTCTAGATCTCGATCGTTTCATTACAACATAACAAATATGTTACCCGTTTGACGTTGAACAATGAATTCATAATTTTTTTTTTTTTTTTTTTTTTTTTTTATATATATTTACCATACACTAAAGATACATATTCAAATAGAAATAATAATAGTAACACAAAAACCTCTTGGGCTTGTGCGTGCTACTTTTGTAGTCCGTTGTGTAGCTGACAAACATACTTAATAGCTACGTTCGACTTATATTCTTATCTAAGGTACTTAACATTACAATTCACAACATCTAGGCAGGTATTATATAGTTCGCAATTTTGTAAAGTACATATATTCGTATGTACGTTACAATTGCGAACTATAGTATGCTTTTAATTTATATTTAATGTTGCTTATATTAATATTATTGCGTAGGGAGGTAGGTAAAGTGTTTATTAATCTCGGAATCAGATAAGCGGTCATTCGTTCACCATAACAGTTTTTTGCACCGATAGTTACGAGTTTGTTTTGTGCGACTCGTCGCGTGTATACAGGATGACTTATTACTTGTTATTACAACAAGTAATAAGTCATCCATTTATTAAATAATTGTTCCTTTAGCAGATGTAGTTTTACCTTATCATGTATAGGCAGCGTTTTGCATAATTTAAAATATATATTGTCCGAATTATCAGGCGTGGGTTTAGGTACGACTATTAGTTTTAATATTCGTAGTTGTAACTTGTAGATTACATCAAGGTATGTTTTGTATGTTCGACCATAACTAGATAATCCGTAGCCCACAACTGAGTCAAAAAAGGCATTGTACAGTAAAAGCCGCGTTTTAAAAGGCAGGCGGTCTTTTATTACGTAAAATTTAGACAGTAACGCGCGTAGCTTGTCACAGACTTTTTCTATATGAGGGCCCCAGTTAAATTTGTTATCGATGGCTAACCCTAGGTAAACATGAGTGTTAACCTCATCGATTAAAGGGCACTTATTATCACATGGCGTTTGCATATGGAAACAGGAGTGGGTGTGTGCAGTTAATTTGGGTTTAAATGAGTCATTTCTTAGATATGGCGATTTTATGTGCAATAACTTCGTTTTTTGGGCATTTAAGACAAGCCCTAAATCATGACACCACATGCCGAGTCTGTCGAAGTCTTTTTGTAAATATGTGGTGATAATTCTACGGTCTTTTCCTGTGATAACAATACAAGTATCATCAGCAAATTGGTATGACCTGCAGTTCAGGAATATATCACTCATATTATTCACATAAGCCAGAAAATGCAATGGACCACAAACCGATCCCTGGGCCGTGCCGTGTGTGACTGAAAAAGTGTCGCTCAAGCTCTCTGCAATTTTTACCCTATATTTTCTGTTTTTTAGATAGTCAGCACACCAGTTTAGAATAGGTCCTCTCAATCCCGTATTTTCTAGTCTGTTTAGTAATGTGTTATGGTCGAGGGTATCAAAAGCACGAGAGAAATCAATAAACAGAGCTAAGACATGGCTTTTATCATTAAGGGCAGAATTTATATGGTCAGTAAAATTTGATAGCAGTTGAGTTGTGCTCTTGTTGGGTTGGAAACCGTATTGAGACTTACTTATTATTGACTTTCTGGCATAGAATGAATGGATTTGTTCACAAACATATTTCTCAACAATTTTATCAATAGTTGAGAGTAACGTGATGGGCCGGTAATTAAATACATTATTTTTCTCACCCTTCTTATGCAAAGGTCTTACACATCCTATTTTTAGTTCGTCAGGATACCTACCAGTCTTTATACTAACATTTATCAAATGCGCAATCGCGTGTGCAATTTTATTACTTACTTTTTGTATGTTAATTACACTAATTCTATCTAAACCTGGGGCTTTCTGTATATTTAGTGATTGTATTAGTTTATAAACCTTATAAGGTGAAGCTTTTTGAAATAAGAAACTAACATTCGACGGTTTGTCTTCAAAGTTACTGAGGGAGAACTTACAATTAGGTAATATTTTCTTGACAGAATAGTCAAAACCACTCGCAAAATTATTAGATAATTGAAAAGTTGATAAGTTTTGGCATTTAAATGCATCAGTAATAAATTTATCAATAGTTCGCATTGTTCTACCGCATATCGAATTTATTATTTGCCAAAGCTTTTTCGGATTGCTGTAGTTCGTTAAAATTTCCTTTTTATAATGTTGGTTTCTATAATATTCGATCGTTTTATGAGTTTTATTCCTTAATTTAATATATTCCAACCTCAAAATTTTATTTTCCGAGTCCTTTCGCCATTGGTTGAATTTTTCGTCCCGTAACTCACATACTTTTATAATAGTTCCGTTTAACCAGGGTAAGTTATTTCTGTTTTTCCGTTTTATTGTTATTTTATACTCAGATTTTTTTGTTGCATTACTAAACCTATTTAAAATGTGTTTATGTATATGTTCCGAAGAATTTAAATTAAGTGATTCGTCCCAATTCCAAGTATCCAATTCACTACTCAGCTTTTTATTGTCACATTTAATTTTAGTGCATGTTGCATCCTGTATCACGCGTCGATCGAGCACGCTGCCGCTGAGACAAAGAGCGATAATACGGTGGTCCGCCAGTACAGTGTCGACCGCGGCCGTGTGCGGTACCAATGTGTGGGAGCGGGTGAAGATATGGTCTATACATGACCTAGTTATTTGATCTTTTCGTGATTCAATTCTCGTATACTCCGATATCCCACACATTAATCCGTGACCGGCCAACATGTCGACATACAGTGTTCTAGTGGATGATTGTAATTTCAGATCTATGTTCATGTCACCTAAGAGTACAGTAATGGTGTTATTAGGGATATCATTAAGTGTGTTGTTTAGTTCCTGAAAAAAAAGTGTTTTATTTGTGGAGGGAGGCCTGTAGATTGCACACACCGCTATAGTTTCATTATATTGGGTTTTTAGTATGCCACCAAGAAACTCAAAAGTACGTGTAGTTTTTGATTTTTGTGTAAATTTAAGGTGACGTTTAACGTATATTATTAAGCCACCCCCTTTTTCATTATATTGGGTTTTTAGTATGCCACCAAGAAACTCAAAAGTACGTGTAGTTTTTGATTTTTGTGTAAATTTAAGGTGACGTTTAACGTATATTATTAAGCCACCCCCTTTTCGGTGGTCGCGGAGTTGTGTGTGCAAATAAATGGATTCGATATTACATGATCTTATTTGTATATTTAAATAACATAACGAATCAATCAACTTTTCATTTTAGAAAAGTAAGAAACACAAACAAAAACTGGACCGGTTATTTTTTAAGTGTTTGCCTATTCTCCTAAATAATAATAATTATTATTCAAAGTCCTGTACTCTGAATAATAATAATTATTATTATTATTTAGGAGACCAGGCAAACAGTTGAAACAACTGGTAGACGCCTGTATCAGGTTGCTTCTCCACTTTGGTTGGCTGTTTCTTTCTTTGGTTGTTAACTAGAAGATTTCTTGTGTTTCAAGTGTAGGTCAATTCTGTTTTTAAATTGGTTGGTGTCCTTTGCTGCGACGACATGCTCAGGTAACGAGTTCCAAGCATCTCTTACTATGTTGTTAATGAAGCTGTTAAAGTTTTATAGGCGATTTATAATACACCTACTAAGTGGCACTGCGATCAATTATTTCCCAGGTATTCCTCTATTTTTAGGGCACAAAAACACATTTCCTTTATTCCATTTGCATAAATAACTTCTCTCTTTATCGCTAATTGTTTGTATTAAAGGTTGATGATTGAGTAGTCGTAACGTGTTATTATTGAACTATCACGTAAAGTACCAAAACTCCGAGATCATATATTATATAGTCTAGGTTCGACTCCCGAGTGAAGCATATCATACGTGACTCTGGAATTTGCACTTTTATTATGATTTCACCAATTGTTACGACATTATAAACTAGAGTTACAGTTTATATATTTGTGAGTTTTCGTAATGAAAAAGGCAACAGTGCTTAATTTTCCTGCCTTACTACTTACTTATCGTATGGAAAGTGGTGACCCTGGTGTCAGACTTATTCAAGCCGCCCAGTAGGCCTCTGACATGGCTTAACGACTGTTGCCTAATGCTACAACCGGGATCGACAGCAAAACGTGCTTTACGAAGCACGGAGACGCTCAGAAATTAAAACACTTTGTCGGTCACCCATCTACGGACTGACTGAGAGTCTATTTGCTCAACCTTGCCAATCACTTACGAACCAGTGAGAGCAACTGGCTACGAGCGTCTCCTGCCTTTTCCCGCCAAGCTGTATATATATCCTTGGCTTCGCTAAAAAAATTGTTAAGAATTCAAGTATTAATGATGACCGCCGCGAAGTATCTAGTGTCCACAACACAAGCTTAACTTATTTTCAGGTAAATTTATTTAATGTTATGCCTAAATATAGGCTGTAAGGTACTTTATTCAACTTCTTTTAAGAACAAAGTCATTTGCGGTGAACCTACGAGTATTATGCTCGTGGAAGTTATTTTATTTAGATCCAAGAAGATCAATAGTTTATTCTTCGATAAAGCAGTGGGAGGAAACTTTTACTGATTATTCGAAGATAACAAATATTTACTTACCCTAAACTCTACTACAGGATAAATTCATGAAACTCACTGTAATATTGCTCAACTTACCTGATGTCATTGTAGAGTACACAGTCGGTGCAGCACACGAGTGACGCAGCCCCGCTCCCGGCGCAGACCTGTGCATAGATTAGCATTAGCACTTAGACTAGTCTCATTATGGAATACACAGTCCGTGCAGCACACGAGTGACGCAGCCCCGCTCCCGGCGCAGACCTGTGCATAGATTAGCATTAGCACTTAGACTAGTCTCATTATGGAATAAACAGTCCGTGCAGCACCCGAGTGACGCAGCCCCGCTCACGGCGCAGACCTGTGCATAGATTAGCATTAGCACTTAGACTAGTCTCATTATGGAATAAACAGTCCGTGCAGCACTCGAGTGACGCAGCCCCGCTCCCGGCGCAGACCTGTGCATAGAATAGCATTAGCACTTAGACTAGTTTCATTATGGAATACACAGTCCGTGCAGCACACGAGTAACTCAGCTGCGCTCCCAGTGCAGACCTGTGCATAGATTAGCATAAGCACTTAGACTAGTCTCATTATGGAATACACAGTCCGTGCAGCACACGACTAACTCAGCTGTGCTCCCAGAGCAGACCTGTGCATACATTACCATTAGCACTTAGACTAGTCTCAATATAGAGTACACAGTCCGTGCAGCACACGAGTAACTCAGCTCCGCTCCCGGAGCAGATCTGTGCATACATTAGCATTAGCACTTAGACTAGTCTCATTCAAGCTAATAAATAACAACTTACTTACTTATCATATGGGCAGTGGTTATCGTAGTGTCAGTTATTTAAGTCGCTCTGTAGGCCTCCGACGTGGCTTAGTTTGTTATCTAATGACCACAACTGGGACAGACAGCTTGACGTACCCTACAAAGCACGGAGATGCTTAGAAATTAAACCACTTTGGTGGCCACCCATCTATCGGCTGACCGCGAGCCTAGTTGCATAATGAAAAATTATCTACCTATGAGCGCCTCATTGTATTATTATACCTAACGGAAAATTAAGTCATATTGGATCAATTGGAGTGAGTGGTACAAACGGAATGGGAAGACCTCGTAGAACATTCTCTGACCAAATCGGAGATGTTCTCAAGATTTTTTTTTTTTATTATATCTTGGGACAATGTCACATAGATCATCCTAGCCCCAAACTAAGCAAAGCTTGTACTATGGGTACCAGGCGACGATATACTTATATAGATAGATAAATACTTAAATACATAGAAAACATCCATGACTCAGAAACAAATAATCGTGCTCATCACACAAATATTTGCACTTACCGGGATTCGAACCCAGGACCACCAGCTTCGTAAGCAGGAGCACTACCAACTAGGCTACGGTGACCGTCATAAAGAAAAGCTCATGCTCATGCTCATCACACAAAGACTTGTTCTGTGTAGGCATCGAACCCACATCCTCTAGATTGTCAGTCAGCGCCACTTACCATTGGACCAACACGCCTGTCAATATATTTATTTGAATTAAATAGATAATAGTTGTATGTGCAAATAAGTAAACTTACATTATGCTTATCGTCCCTCAAGGTCGACAGGCACCTCCGGGAGTGTACACAAGTGCCGTTCACTCCATTCCATGTACAATGCGATCCTGAATGTTTACAGTATAGTTAATGGCATTATTTGATGGGACGACTACCGCCACGCTCGGAAAGAGGTTCGGTACATGATTGTTTTACATGCTCCTGAGACACTAGGTTTTAATACCGCTTTTTTAGGTCTTTTACATCTCTTTTAGATCTCTGGCTGTTACAGAGAAATTTCCTTTCATAAAAAAATTCCCAAAATCACTTTTGTGCCAGTCTCGGGATTTGAACCAAGGACCTTATTATCATTTTTTTCTTTTTAAAAAGACAACGCCCGCACTAGGGAATCAATCCCTGTGTCGCGGGGTACTTTACAAACATATAATAGACGGATACAAATTACATCCAGACTCAGAACAACTATTTATGGATCACACAAATGGTTGTCCGTTGCGGGACTGGAACCCGCGACACGAAGAGGCGAGGCGACTGTCTTAGCCGCTGCGTCACACGTGCAGTCATTGAACATACTACACGCTAGTATCTGCCGTTGAACACACTACCACTAGACCAGCAGTCAAAACCATACACCAATGGTACTGACTGTTTAACAATTGTCCTATTCCTTTCCATCTCTATAGCACTTGACAACAGAATGTCTTCACTTGGGTATTAACATACACGTGTACTTGCCAAGCTGACGGTGCAGCGGGAAAGTCTTAATCATTCTAAAGTAACTAGATTTTAGAACTAGTCATAAAACGTCCAGAGAGATCCTTATATAATTATCAAATTATTTAGCTAGTATTTCTAAATTTAGTACTAACATACAGGCCGGCCGAGGAGTTGACGTTCAAACGCAAAATTTAGATACTTTATGACGAGGAGTGTCTGAATCACCCCCACGTATGTTCTACGATTTTGCGTAGTATTCGAGATATATTTTTTCGTAAATTTCACCTAACATCAGCTTTCGATTTTTTTCTCGTTCTGTTGAACATTTCTGATTCAGTTTTTTTTTTTGATAATGATTTAGCATAATTTAACCTAACACCCTAAAAAGTATGGTAAAGTCTACGTCGATAAAAAACTTTTTGAAACGAAAACAAAGTAATACTTCAAGTTGCGTAACATGGTTACTTATAAATTTATCTACATTGGTTTTGTACTTTTTAAGTAACGCGTGCACAGACAACCAGAGAGACAGCCAAAAATTCCTAATTCCTGGAATGGGTTCTGTTGGTAATTCTATATGTACAGAGAAATACTACTACACTATAAATAAATTAATTATATATTATTACAAACATGTTCTGTCTATTTACAAGCGCTTTTTGAAAGTCTAAGTGAATAAAACCATTTTAATATGTTTCATTTATCCATTAACTATTATTTTCGATGTAAAAAAATGATTTTTCTACAGAATTATTATATATATAATTTTAAGACGCCGAGCAGTTGCGGTCGCAGGAATGTCCTAGTTGTTACTATAGTTTCAAGGATGTTCCAGCCGCTCAGAAGGCCTCTTATATGGAATACCAACTACTGTTTAATGACTACAACCGGGACTGACAGCTTAACATGCCCGTCGCAGTACAGAGACGCTCACAAATTAAACCTCTTTGGCGGTCACCCATCTTTGGACTGGCTGACTCTGAACCTAGCGCGATCACTTACGATCTGTGTGAGCATCTGTCTATGAGCATCTTAACCTGTAGTTCAATTGAAGTAACAAATACCTGAGGAATTTTTATGGGTACAGCTACTGTGAAAAGACGTAATTCTACAATGAGAGTGTGATAACTGGCACGGCCTACAGGCGCGGGATCACAGATCAGGGGTTAAAGAGCCGTCGTGAACCTCGCTGGTCAGGACCTTACCCTAGCTAACCTGCGGCTTTCTATGGTTACCTAAGTGGACAACACCGAGATGAAAACCAGCAAGAAACCCCGGGCTTGTCTTTTCCCTCTTATTTTGCCTTTTGCTTTCGTATTAAATGTTTTTGTTATTGTGTAAAGCTCGCCTATGAATGTAATGGGCCTGACATCTACACACATCCTTTTTAATGTTATTTATGTATGCAATAAATAAAAATTATACGTTCTGTGTAAACAAAACAGTACCAGTATTTTACAAAGGTCTTAACTACAGGGCTCATTGATTCTAGCCTTAAAAGAAAAGATGATACTTTCCTTCTTCAAGACTAGAAGTCTAATACATTATCTCAAGTTTAATAAAGGATTACTTTACCTGTTTTAAAGACAACGGGCAAACTTGACTTACCATCTGATTCTGATGTCATATTTTTTAATTTCTCTTCCACAAGAATGTTAGAACGACAGCATGTTGTTATATTTCGCTGCAGTTGCAATATTGAAGATTTCACTTCTTCTTTTAGTTGATCTATAGTTAACTTAATTGGAGAAAGTCCTTGAATATCTTCTTTCAATGAAATGCTCGAGTTGTTCAATGAAATTATACCCTGCTGCAATTGTACCAACGAGATTTGCATTTCTTCCTTGAATTTGTCTATATTATTAACTGGAGAATATTTTTGAATTTCTTCTTTATTTAATACGCATGAAGTGTTCAGTGCAGTTATATCTTCCTGCAATTGTAGCATCGATGACTTCACGTCTATTTTCAGTTGGTCAAACGATTGTTGTGTTTGTTCCTTTAATTGATCTATAGACGACTGCGTTTTTATTCTCGATCGTTCTATAGAAGACTTTATTGGTAACAATTTATCCTCCAAGGCGTCTGATATTTTATATGTAAACTCTTTTCTTATTTCTAGTAGTTCAGTTCTCAGCCGTTTGATTTCATCTATTAAATTGGTGGATTCAGACTGAACTGTGAACGAAAGTAAAAACATGATGTAATTTAAGACATTTGGTTTATTTATATCCAACCTACAAATATACAGCCAAGGTTTTCAATGGGCCTGTTGGCGTGGTTAGCAAATGCTTGCTTTTCACGCCGGAGGTCGTGGGTTCGATTCCTACGCAGGACAGATATTTGTGTGCATGAATATGTCGCTTTGTCCTGAGTCTGGGTGTAATTATCTACATAAGTATGTATTTACAAAAGAAAAGTATTATATCTGTTATCTGGTTTCTATAGTACAAGCTCTGTTTAGTTTGGGATCAGATGGCCGTGTGTCAATAATGTCCGAAGATATAATAATTATTATTATTGACTTTACACTTTGTGATGATGGTAAAAGTTGAAAATGACAATGTTTTCACACAAAAAGACTTTGATGCTATTAGTTAAGGAACTAACAACGCATAATTACGAAAGACTCGGTGGACTTAGTTATAATTTTTTTTTTAATGATAATTCATTAAATAAGAGCTTAGTTTGTATGAAATATACAAACTATATATATTACGCAAGGGATTTTTTTAGATCCATCCATCAAATTAACTTAATTTTAATATCACTATTTAGATAATACCAATAAAACAATATAGTAATTATATAATATTTTCACTACATACATATATACAAAAGCTTAAGTCTAGGGTAATTTAGAAAATAAATAGGGTAAATGATAATAATAAACAACTTTGAATAACTAACACACTACCATGTGATCACAACTAGCCAGGTCCTGTACCATAGTAACCAGAAATTATAAACAAACTTCTATATTTCTAAAAACATACTTATTATGGACAAATTACACCCTAACGAATAATCGTGCTCATCACACAAAGATTTGTCCTGGGTTGAGATCGAACCCACAACCTCTGTATTAGCAGCCAGGATCACTAAACACTAGACCAATAGGTCAGTCAACGCCTATACAGTACTATAAAAGTAAAACTTAAACAAAAGACATACCATCCTTCTGGACACACTTCACGGCAGATAGCCCACACAGCAGGAAACACAAACCGTTTAAATATTTGTACATGGTTTTATCTCGTCGCGTGTTGTACTGGAAATAGCAACAATGAGGCAATATCTCCGGAGTTTTATACAAGAATTGTAACGTAGGTATAACAAAATTAGATGTCAATATTTTGTGATAGCTTAGTTAATACAAATACCAGTATATCTATAAAGAGCGAATAATAATATCTTTAAACATAAAATTTCTAACGCAGAGTAAAAACCAGTAATGTAGAAATCATAAAACACTTAAGACCCCAAAATCTGTAAACTTACTGTACTAATACTTATTGTAGTGTGCTTGTACTAGTAGACTATAATAATATATCGGTGGGACTTGATCCAAACACCCAAGTTTATGTCCTTTATTTCGACTTTCGAAAAACGTTTGATAGGGTCAATTACGATATACTGTTGGCTAAACTTAAATTTATTGTTTTTGCCCCTGGACTATTACAGCTCGTTGCAGACTTAGTGTATACGAGTTTCAGCGCTATCACACGCGTTCTGGAGTTAGGAAAGGTTCAATACTTGGGCCTTTATTGTTCCTAATTATGGTTAACGACCTACCCAAGTCTTGTCCGTGATTAGTTTGTGAATGGATGGTAAGATATGTTTGTGTCTCTTTGAGAATGATGGGTTTTAAAATGTTGTATGTTATTAATAATTTAAATGATTATTCTAATAATTATTCTTTAATTACTGTTATTGGTGTCCTACCGTTTTAATTAAAATGAAAGTAAATACATAAATATATCAAAATATTTTCCCGTTTCTACACTTTCATGAACAAGAAAACAGCACCATTTAGGTTTAATCAATATTTTGAGTAACATATACAATTAAGTACCAAAGACTTGACTAGTTTGTTAGGTCGTGGGTTCGATACCCATCCAGGACAAATATTTGTGTGATGAGCATGTTTAATTGGTTTGTTTCTGTGTGTCTACGATATGTATGTATTTAGAGATATTCTTGTATGTTTAACAGTTATTTGGCTTCTGGTAGAGGTTTTTCCCAAGATATTTATTTAGGTACTTCAAAATATTCCCAGTTCTTCACATTTAGATCAATCAAACAATACCATTTTAAATTAACTAAATGTTAATAAAAAATGGTACCATATTTTTATACTTATTTATTTATATGTATGTATTTATTATGACTTTAAAAGACCAAGAGTTTAAATAGAAGAAAATTTAAAAAAAACCTTTACGGTATTCAAAACAGCTAAGTGGTTATATCTTTACTTTTATTACTTTCAAATTTATTTGGTGCGTATAGAGTTATTAGAGATTTTTTATCATATATTAAGCTGAACGTTGTACATGTGGTCAGTTATTTGTGTTACATTAAATAGATAACAGCTCTAACTCAAATCGTTGGTAAAATTATTGACCTTTTATTTAATATTAGGTCAATGATTATCAATTCTGATAAAAATTACCCAATGTTTTTTTTATTTGCACCATCTACTTTTCTCGGCAAAAATACATGATATTTTGATGTTTTGAATATCAGTTCATAAATAAATGGATTCGATGGAAGAAGAAATAACATATTAAAACGTGATGGAAGTAATGTTAAAGGACAAATTACAAAAATTTGGTCTTTTAAAAAGCCGTCTGTGGGCTTTTTAGAAGAACAAATTTTCGTAATAATAAGTTCGTCTTTTAGAGAGGTAGGGCACAGCGGTGATTCGCTTAAAGAGCTGCCCAACTGGGGAAGTACTCCACCTTACAGAAGACATTACTTAATTTCAATTTCAGTTTATTTATTGCTTTCATGGGTTTAACTTAGGTATTTTAGATTAGAATACATTACCAAACATGAACCCTGTAAGGGCACTGCAACAATACAATATACTTACAAATAAATGTTTGTCAAAAACTTCACATGTTTAACTTAAATTAAAATGAATACAATAAAATAGCGTTGTGATTATCTGTAAAGTGTGCTTTTCATGTTTTTTTCTTTATTGAATAGGCAGCGATGTAATAACGTTATTAAAAAAATATTATTATGAAGGGAATTATTAATTAGGATTTATTTTCTTACCGACCACTGTATCTTATAACTGTATATTAGTGTTTACATTATTTATGTCAAAATTTTTGTTAGTATTTTAACTGGATAGATTTTATAAATAGTTAATAAATTGTATACATATAATACAAATAACTTAGTTATATAACATTAATAACTTGTAATAACATTAATAACTTAATGTTAATCGATCATGAATAAGACCTAGTCTAATAGCCCTATTTGGGTTGACACCGACTTCAAATCTATCAATAGGTAGCACATACAAATTATAGTATTGCAGGTTTGCATAAGAGATGTACCTATTAAATTAAATCTTTATTAGGTTTTTTTTTATACTTTTTTAGATTTAGAAGACGGTTTTGTTAAACGCAGTTTTTTCTGAATTTTAAGTAACTCAAATTAATATTTGTAATTGCTGTTCCGTTGATTTCTCGTCACTCACAGTCAGTCGCTCACTTAGTAATACTATAAGGTAAATTAATTCTTTTTGTCACTAATATCATTAATTACAGTCATTCTTTATAATATTAGGTACACTAGTAGTAATAAGTGTCCCCGAAACTTTCTTTGGCAGTCGGTTGTGTAAGACTATCTTTACCTGCGTAAATTCTTCTGTTATTTCGAAATGAATGTTAGTTGCTTCTTATAGATTTGTAGTTAATTTTACCGATTTCATACTGAGTTTCGTAAAATTTTTCTTCGTATATACAGATTAACACTTTACAGATAATCACAACGCTATTTTATTGTATTCATTTTAATTTAAGTCAAACATGTGAAGTTTTTGACAAACATTTATTTGTAAGTATATTGTATTGTTACAGTACCCTGACAGGGTTTGGTACTGTATTATAATCTAAAATACCTAAGTTAAACCCCTGAAAGCAACAAATAAATTGGAATTGAAATTAAGTAATGTCTTCTGTAAGGTGGAGTACTTCCCCAGTCGGGCTGCTCTTTGAGCGAATCAACGCTGTGCCCTACCTACCTCTCTAAAAGACGAACTTATATGCGCGTATTTAACGGTTGCCTGAAACTGTCTTTTCACCAAGAAATACTTGAACAATATGAGTCTAGTTAGACTGGCTAAGATTTAAAAATTTCTGTGCCAAAGACAATTACATAAACAAAAAATTTCATACAAAAATGTTCATGAAATTGAAACTACTGCACCAAACTATGTAAAATGTTTATGAGACCAAATGGCAACTATTCCGCATCAAACTAAAAAAATATCACGTAAATCGGATCATAAACCTCTGAGTAATCGGTGTACATACATAAAAAAAAACCGGTCAACTTTTTTTGTATTCGATCGTTTTACAATTCCCCTCACTACTAATACTACAAGACCTTCATAAATATTAACGGAAACGTTATCGAATAAAAGAGAGGCTGGCTCAATGCCATAGACATCAGAAATTCTAGCACTCCTCGCACATGTGTCACTGGCCGCAAGCCTGCGTGCTGTGGAGGAGGGCATACAACGAAGGAGTGCCCGATTCCATCAAAAGGTAGCACATACAAATTATAGTATTTCATTAATATTAAAGGTATTACGTTTGCATAAAAGATGTATTAAATTAAATATTTATTAAGATATTGGAACGAAGTTCCTTATCGCGCGTTGTGAAAGAGAAGTTAGACGGGAAAAATTCTTACGAAAAGTTGACACGACACTTTTTGCAGCTGTGCGGCGTGCGCATGTTTCTCTGTCTCTCTCTTATAGTAAGCAAGCCAGATATTTTCATTTTTATTTCGCATTGAACAGTGTAGTGTCGCGACGATTATTTTTGTGGAGTGTATACAGGTTTTTTGTACATAATAAATAATAAGAAATAACTTCGTTCCATCCGGGTGTCCCTTGACACCTCTTAAGTTTTTTTTAATACTTTTTAAAGTCGGTTTTTTTAAATGAAGTTTTTTTTATTTGTTATTTTTTAGTGTCTAGCTATGAGTAGGACTACGAAAGGTGTCGCGCGCCTCAAATCTATAGGTCCCAACCAACGAGAACGAAAAGAAGAAATATCTTTCGAAAAAATGTTGTTCGAAACTCTTTTTCACGTTCTTGTTAGACAGTGAATGAACGAAAAGACCGTTTCTAAAGTAAGAAAATTCACATAAAACACTCTAAGAAAACACAGTACGAGTGAACAGCAAGCGCATAGGTTAGGCCGTATTTATGACCATCTAGATAACTAGTCTGTGTGCTGAGGGCTTATAGATTAGGTCATATTAATGATCGAATAACCATCAAGTCTGCTGAGCAGAGGGCTGTTAGACAGGTCTTATTCATGATCGATTAATACTAGTGTACAGAACAGAAGGCTCATATACTAGGTCGTATTGATGATCAACACAACGCCTCGAGAGAGTTCGAGTTGGACTCGCCCGTGAAAGGCGGCATGTTTTTTTCCGTAGCAACAAGATTTGAGTTGATAGAATGAAAGGTAAATTGCCCCCAAATTTTATTGTTTGTTTTTATATTTTTGTATGAAAATCTTAATGCGGTTCACGGAATACATCTGCTTACCAAGTTTCGACTGTATAGTTCTTATAGTTTCGGAAAAAAGTGGCTGTGACATACGGACGGACAGACAGACAGACATGACAAATCCACAAGGTTTCCGTTTTTTTACAGCCCTAAAAATGGCAGCTATTCCGCATCAAACTAATGAAGAATCACGTAAATCTGTTCATAAATCTCAGCGCAATCGGTGTAGGTACATAAAATAATGCGCTTGTGCTAAAAGGTGCGCTAACATGCGCTTCCAAAAACGAGCTTATACGCGAGTATTAAACGCTAGTCGTCTGAAAGTTTTCTTTATTTTCATGCTAAGACACACTTGAACAGTATGAGTCTAGCTAGACTGGCTAAGATTAAAAAACGTCTGTGCCAAAGAAACAAAACATAACATTAACATCGTCCACATAAACAAACATTTTCATACAAAAATGTCCATAAAATGAAAACTACTGGGCCAAACTATATAAAATTTTAATGGAACCAAATGGCAACTATTTCGCATCAAACTAAAAAAGAATCACGTAGATCGGATTATAAATCTCCTTGTAATCGGTGTACATACATAAAAAATAAATACCGGTGAACTTGAGAAATCCCTCCTTTTGAAGTGGGTTAAAAAAGTGTCATCTATCGATGTATTACAGTTATATGCTCATGGCTAGATGCTCTCACCAATCCGTAAGTGATCAGCGAGGTTAAGCAACTAGGTTCGCGGTATATCCATAGATGGGTGACCGCCAAAATGGTTTAATTTCTGAGCCTCAGAGCGTCGTTAAGCTGTCAGTCTCGGTTGTAGTTAAGTCATGTCAGAGGCCTACTGGGTGGCTTGAATAGCTCTGACACTAGGGTCACCATTGACCGTACGATAAGTAATATCTTGAGGTAGCCGTATTAAATTTACAATAGTTCATAACGGTTTTTTTGTCACTTTGTGTGTACGTGTGTGTGTGTGTGTTATAGATATGTGATGCCGTGTCCACACGCTGCATGTTTAGGGTCCAAGTGTTCCTGTAATACTTCCGCCGGCCCCTTAAAGTCCATATTGGTTGGATCTATTCATATATCATATATCATTGCTATTATAAAATAATTTTTATAAATGTTTTCATACAATGCGTGTACCTAAATATCTATGTAATTAGAAATAATAATGTATACAACTATATTACTAAAACATGTTTATGGCTATTTATAAGCTTTTTACTACCTTTTTTATTATATTATTATTTTTTTATTTATTGGTGCGCATAGATCCCAAGCTCACTCATGAACCTCGGGACTTATCAAACTGAACAGGATACGTGTTATCAATTATTATTGTGTATCAAGACAGTTTGTTTCGTGTAGGTATGTTCCCAGTCGTCTAATAAAACTATTTAACTTGTAAAAATTGAAAGCTAATTAAAATTTAAGGTATTCGATAATGTTTAAAATTCTTCGTAAATAATATTTCGTTATTATTTACGAAGAATTTTAAACATTATCGAATACCTTAAATTTTAATTAGCTTTCAATTTTAACTAAACTAATACTAGGAACTAAACAAGGTACCTTGTTTAGTTCCTAGTATTAGTAGTAATAGGTGTCCCCCAAACTGAAGGTTAGTTTGGCTGTCGGTTGTGTAAGACAATCTTTACCTGCGTAAATTCCTTCGCTATTTCGAAATGAATGTTTCTTCTTATCGATTTATAGTAGATTTTTACCAATTCCATCCTGAATTTTATAAAATTTTTCTTCATATTTTTGTATTGAATTATTGCATGATATTCGATCTTCGGAATTGTCTTTTTTTGGGGCTAGTCTCTCCCTCTTACCCACCACTGCAACTCCTGTAAGCCAGGATCAACAGTGGCACACAATGAAATGAGACTGAAGGGTGAGGCTCAGGCATGTCCCGGCGAATCGCTTTAACTGTCTTGGATCGCGCAACGAATTTAATCAGAAAGAAAAAAGAAGTTGAAATTATAAAATGAATTGTTCCGGCATTGTCTGTTATTAACATATATATGTATATTATAACATTACTTCCAGCACGTTTTAAAATAGGTAATTATTTCTCCTTCCATCGTAACCAAATTTATAAACAAATAAGATAGTCTTATAACAAATCCATTTAGTTATGAGCTGATTGTCAAAACATCAAAATATCACTTATCTTTTCCAAGAAAAGTAGTTATTGCAAATAAAAAAAAACATTGGGTATTTTTTATCAGAATTGATAACTATTGACCTAATAATAATGAAATTCAAAGTCCATAATTTTACCAACGATTTTATTTAGAGATGTATTCTTAATGTAACACAAATAACTGACCACATCTACAATGTTCAGCTGAATATATGAT
Source organism: Pseudoips prasinana (assembly GCA_951640165.1). Classification (NCBI taxonomy): domain Eukaryota; kingdom Metazoa; phylum Arthropoda; class Insecta; order Lepidoptera; family Nolidae; genus Pseudoips; species Pseudoips prasinana. Next base: position 18,931,242 of record OX621264.1, on the reverse strand, counting down.
AAAAATTTTCTAATAAAACAATACGCACCAAATAAATTTGAAAGTAATATAAGTAAAGATCTACCACTGGCCACTTAGCTGGTTAGCTGTCATGTAGTGCTAGCCATTTAATCTATGACATCTTAGTTGGAAAACCGTAGAGGTTTTATTAAAATTTTCTTCGTGCGGGCCTGTTGTCCTGTTGGCACGGTTGGCAAATGCTTGCTTTTTACGCTGGAGGTCCTGGGTTTGATTCCCACCCAGGACAAATATTTGTGTGCATGAACATGTCTGTTGGTCCTGAGTCTGGGTGTAGTTATCTATATAAGTCTGTTTTTACAAAAGAATAGTAGTAGGTATATCAGTTATCTGGTTTCCATAGTACAAGCTCTGCTTAGTTTGGGATCAGATGGCCGTGTGTTAATAATGTCTCAGTCTTTTAATATTATTATTAAAACTCTTGGTCGTTTAAAGACATAATAAGCACATACAATGAAGTATAAATAACCAAGTATAAAAATTTGGTACCATTTTTATTAATAGTTAATAAAAAATGGTATTGTTTGATTGATCAAAAAGTGAAGGACTGGGAAAATTTTGAAGTATAATACGTAAATAAATATCTTGGGTGAAACCTCTACCAGAAGCTAAACAACTGTTAAACATACTAGTATATTTCTAAATGCATACATATTATAGACGAATTACACACAGACATATTACAAATAAACTTGCTCATCACACAAAGATTTGTCCTGGATGGGTATCGAACCCACGACCTCTGACGTAACAGTCAGGGTCACTAACTACCAGCTCAACAAACCAGTCAAGTCTTTGGTACTTGTTGTATACTTAACTCAAAATATTGACCTATATGGTGCTGTTGCCTTCTTCATGAAAGTGTAGAAACGGGAAAATATATTGATATATTTATGTATTTACTTTCATTTTAATTAAAACGGTAGGACACCAATTACAGTAATTAAAGAATAATTATTAGAATAATCATTTAAAATATTAATACGTGAACATAGATATTGTATATTCTCATAGAGACACAAGCATTCTGACAATATATCTTACCATCCATCCACAAACTAATCACGGACAAGACTTGGAAAGGTCGTTAAGCATAATTAGGAACAATAGAGGCCCATGTATCGAACCTTGCCTAACTCCAGAACGCGTGTGATTGCGCTGAGACTCGTATACACTGAGTCAGACAAACTGCTGGCGGTCGAAGAGGTGGTCTGCAACGAGTTGTTACAGTCCAGAGGCAAAACAAACAAGCATGTCGTAATTGACCCTATCAAACGTTTTCCGAAAGTCAAATGATCTGACCCCCATTTCGAATTCCATCTTTTTACTTCAGCGGCCGCCTGAGCTGTAGCCCGAACCCCATAAGGGTCCCCTCAGGTATTAGTCGCTTAAATTAAGCTACTGGTTGAGAGCCTTTTGCGCTAGCCAACTGCTCGTTGTTTTCAATTCTTTAATTTTAATATACAATTGCTAAATGTAACAATAATAACTTAGTAGCTTTCTATTTATTTATTTATTTAAGGATGTTAAAAAAATATGTGACGAAACAGACCGCTCGGACGGACTAATTTAAAATATTTTGTTGCTTTAATTACTGTTTTTAAACTGTGTTTATGTAATACATTGTGAGCTTGACAAGTACAAGTGTATGTAAATACCCAAGTGCTGAATAAATTTCATTATTTCATTTCATTATTTCGAAATAAAGGACATACACTTGAGTGTTTGGTTCAAGTCCCGCCGATATATAGTCTACTAGTACAAGTACAGTACACTACATACCAGTACAGTACACTTTTAGGTCTGAAGCCGTGCTGTTCGATACAGATGTATTTTGCAACTTGTGAAAGTACATATTTAGGTAAAATAAAATAAAATAAAAAAGGTTTTTAATCACGTAGACTTCAAGAAAGCGCTTGTAAATAGTCAAAACATGTTTGTTGTAATATAGTTGTATACATTAATGTTATAATAATATGATCATTACATTAGTTTTTTAGTATATCTTGTTAATTATCTATTTTCTTTTTGTACCACACTTTGTTGCACCGTCCCCGGCATTTTTACACAATTAATTCCTATCCATCCAAAGGTTGTCTGGAAGAAATCGCTTTATGCGATAAGACCGCCCATTGTACATTATAATTAATGTTTCTTTGTTAATGTTCTTTTTTTTTTTTTGTGTACATTAAAGTGTATTTTATTTTATTTTATTAATATTTCTAGTAACATAGATATTTAGGTACACATTATATTGATTGTATTAAAACATTTATACAATTTATTTTATAATAGCAATGATATTTAACTAGCTCGTATCAAGTTACTGTCAATATATATTACTCATTTTGAGGTCATAAGTGTTTTATGATTTGATGTGATTTTTGTGTTCTGATTTGATTAAAAATTACGTGGTTGTATAGTTACACGAGTCACAAAATATTGACATCTAATTTTGTTATACTCACGTTGCAATTCTTGTATAAAACTCCGGAGATATTGCCTCATCGGTGCTAGTTCCAGTACAACACGCGACGAGTTAAAACCATGTACAAATATTTAACCGTTTTGTGTTTCCTGCTGTGTGGGCTATCTGCCGTGAAGTGTGTCCAGAAGGATGGTATGTCATTTTGTTTAAGTTTTACTTTTATAGTACTGTATAGGCGTTGACTGGCCTATTGGTCCAGTGTATAGTGACCCTGGCTGCTAATGCAGAGGTTCTGGGTTCTATCTCAACCCAGGACAAATCTTTGTGTGATGAGCACGATAATTTGTTGGTGTGTAATTTATCCAGAGTATCATGTATGTATTTAGAAATATATTCGTTTGTTTATAAGTTACTGACTGATTACCGCAGGCTCTGACTAGTTTGGAATCACATGGCAGTGTGATAGTTATTCAAAGTTGTTTATAATTATCATTTTCCCTATTTATTTTCTAAATTACCCTAGACTTAATCTGTATGTATATATATAGTGTAAATATTATAAGACTTCTATCTTGCTTTATTGGTGTTATCTAAGTAGGTGGTAATTGGGGTTCCTGGATCAAAAGAGATCCAGAAACACCCAATTACTCCCATTATTCAGTCTATTCAAAATGTATGTTCTAAAATATTTTAAAGTTTGTCTTAGAGTGATTGAATTGTCGTGCTGTACCTTCATACAATCTGAAGTTGGCTGCTAACATTTCTTTCTTATATATTTATGTAAGGTAAAGGATCTAAGTAGATCCAGAAACACCCAATTACTCCCATTATTCAGTATATTCAAATTCAAAAGTCTTGTTCTAATAAATGTGTAAATCTATTTCTTAGAATAACTAAATTGTCGTGATGGCCTTTTTACACAAACTAAAATTTGTTGCTAGCATTTGTTTCTTATATATTTGTATGAGGAAATATACTCATTATTCAGTCTATTCAAGATAGATCTAATTCAAAAATTATTATCGAATAATTCTATATAATTTTACGGAATATTCCTCTTGCCTGCAGCATTTTCAATAGCAATATCTCTCGTAATAGATTTAGATTTCTTCTATTAGGTCTAAAAGACTGTTATCAATTCTTATTATTCGAGCCCATAACGTGAACCCCTCATAGTGAATTCTGGGGTATACACCATCTCCTCGTTTGCAGGGTAATAATATACCACTATATTGTTCATGATTTATAATATTTACAATATGAAGTCCACACAGTCGCTTTTCTACTATTATTATCTGCACCCGGTCTCCAATATTCAATGTCATGGTAACTAACTAGCACAGTACATTTATTTTATTTGTTCCTCATATTTATACTGACTGACTGAGACTTCTGAGTTAGATGAAATGGGGGAAGGAAATATGAAAAATAAAAAAGGGGATATTTATTTAAAAAATTTATTATCATAGCACCATTTCTTTAAACACAAAACATTTTTTAAAGCACATATTGAATCATGATACATGCAGCTGTACAAATCATCAGAATTTAAATAGCGATCATATAGACTTAACAAATTAGGACAATTTTTATCTTCTAAATTAATTACATTATTAGACCTTAAAATACCTTTCAACCACAACACTTTTTCACAACCCTTAGCATAAACACACTTATCTCTTAAGATATCTAAGATTAAATGTTGATAATTAGGGTAAGGTATAAATCCTTCAGACCAGTATATTTTTCTGTTGCGCTCAATCCAGCTGACTTGTCGTCTTTCTGATTTTGTTAAATCATAAAAAGGGAATGGCTCTCTAATTAGAAATACTTGCAAATTTTTACCAAACCATACAGCAATTTCTTTCACTATAAATTCATTTGCTTCTGTTTTAAAGCCTTGGACGTCAACAATAGCAGTCATGATAACCTGCGTACTATATTACTTAGAGGTTTGTATTCCACAACCCGATCATTTATGATCAGACAATAAGCCGCAGTATTATCTGGTATTGGTGAGGAACATTCGATTTCTAACCGAACATCTACTGGACCTGTTTTAAGAGTATCGTTTTGTCTTGAACAATCAAGTATAAACAGGGGAGCCTTCTCTTTAAAGTTCTTTAGACAAAGCAAGGGGTCTGATGGACAGTTATAATATGACTGACGAAATTTGGCATACATTTCATATAATATATTATACTTGTTTTCAGAAAACTTTAAATTCAAAGGTTCATACGGGTAATATTGTGAGTTTAGAAATAAGGTTACGTTGGTTACTTCACAATGATCAAAGAGTGAACTATCTTTTAGGCTATTATTTTTTCTATCTGTTTGTAAACAGAAGATTACATATCTAGGTTTTTCTAATTGCGATGCCGTTTTAACTGACCATGTGTGTTTTGTGGTTTTTGGTAGTAAAGGGTACTCATACAAATCCCAATTCCGAAATGCCATTTGAATAGCTTTATCTTTTTCCAAATATTTTAATAGTACTAACCGTTCACGATCAGAAACTTTAATATGTGGTACCCTCCACTGTACTCTTTCTACATCAATACGAAAATGTACATTATTATCAGGCAGAATAACGCTGTTTAGGTTAGAATTACTTCTATTCAATATAAGTTCATGTTTACAATTTATCACAATTCTATTGTAATCTTCTGCAAAACCTAGAATCTTATTTAATGGTATTACAGCACTAAAATAGCCATCACTTTTAAATCCATTCAATTTCCACCCCCACAGAGCTGCCACTTTATTTTCAGCTTCATTGAATGAAATATATGATTTTATTGTTGACGTGATTCCAGAATTTTTTATGCGATCTATTTCAATACCATTTATTTCGTATCTGATGTCTTGGAACAAAAACATTATAGGGTTATTACTAAATGTAACAGCTTTCTCAACTGGCTTCCCATCTTTATCGAAGATCCTCACTCGACCCTCAATGTAAATTGAACTGGCTGATGGTAACACGTATATATCTTGCTGATGTATAGGAATTCTGATTTCATCATTTTCTCTAAAGCTGTTACCGTAGGGATTGTAAGAATGCACTTCATAACTTTCGATCGATGTATCGAACTGTGGTAAATCATTAATATGTAGTATATTCATATTTTAAAACCTAAGGCTTTAAGAAATCGTATGTTCGATTTAGTCAACTTGTTCACTTTTTTCTTACGTCTTTGCACCTTAGTGGATGTATTAGAAGTAAGATGTTTTATTTTGAGTTTAGGGTTTATATTATACAAAATCATTTTACTTTTCTTATATGAAGTCTCAGCTGAATATGTTCTATAAAATTGATACTGTGACCAAATTGATCAACAACTTTAATACAAACAGATGAAATTGTAGTTTTGTTCACAGGGAAGTAAATAACATTTTGGGGCTTTTCTAAGTAATAGTTGCCTGCAGAAATATTAGCTACAAATTCGTGAATTATATGATTTGGTATTCCATTATTGTAGGAATTGTATATTAAATCACATTCGATTCTTATTACTGGAAGAGTTTTATTATTATTAGGATGTGAATTTGCTTTCGAGTTTAATACTGAATAATACAGCAAACCGCACTCATACTTTCCATTTAAACTTAGGGATGGTTGAAAATATGATTCTAATTCTGATTTATTACCAGAGATCGTTACTGTTATAGACATACTTGTATAATGAATATTTTTGATCAGTCATGTTTATTTTATGCTGTGTTGACACCAAAACTTGTTCAAAAACTTTAAGCAAAGATGTCCGCAGTTAAAAGGATGACTGCCCTGTATGTTTTCATGATTGTAGTGAACTTTTGACCCTAAGTATTTTATAAATTCCTTGAATGGTTTAAGATTTCCGTAACTATCAAAATATTCGATATAATCATTGTGTTTTGCATAGGCTACCCAATGAGAACCAGGATTGTCCGAGCTGTCTAAATTAATAACTCCACATTCTTTTTGGTAAGGGTATTTAGGAAGCTCGTCCCTCATAAAAACACCTCTGAAATAGGGAATCTCATTCCCATATTTTAAAATGTCAAAGTTAGTTAAAGCTCGTTTGGGTAGCCTATATTTTAGTTTTTTTTTTGCTTTGAAACGAAAATTCCAAGTCCATTTTTATGAGGTTTAAGATGTAGCCCTTTTCCAATGCAAAGAGCCTCCATCTTTTCATTATGTCTCTTGGATTCGTTATACAGCTTTTTTGCCATCTTTAGTTCATTTATGGTTTTTGCAATACCAGCTGCACCGCCTGCAAGAGCTCCTGCTGCAGATAATCCCGCAAAGATAGGAATCAGTGGTAATACTCCGCCTGTTTTAGGTATTGGTATAACACGAGGAACTTGAATGCTTGAATTGGAACCTAATTCTCTGGCAGCGGCCATGGCTAACTCTATAGCCGTTTTATTGCATTTAGGTTTAATTTTTTTGAAGCATGTTTTTGTAACAGAAATTACTTTTTTAAATTTATGTTTTAGTCCTTTTATAGATGAACTTTTTTTTCTCAGTTTTTGACTACGAGTTCCAACACCTGCGCCTATTTTAATTTTCGCCAACATAGCATTGCTTACCAAACGTGCTGCTAATTTTTCTCCTACACTTGCATCGGGGGCAATAGTTCGTTTTTTCGCCATTTTAAATAATGTTAAATCTGCTTTATGTCGTTCCTCTAAATTTGATGACTTGTGATATGCAATATCGTGTTCTTTACAATATTCGTCTAATTTATTTATACCTTTATCTCTACGTGCAAGTCGTTTAATTAAGTTTGTGCCAGGTCCGCAATACTTGTACCCTGGTAAATGAATTTCAAATGGTAAATGATTTATTAACCAATTAACGAGACTACTCTCTCCAATACACATTATAAGAATGATCAATGGAATATTAAACACATAATAATATATTGATCCAAAAATTGATATACAAACTTTATTATTCACAAAACGTTTGACTTATCAATCCAGCTATTTTCAGTAGAAGAAAAACCTAACCATTTCACGAAAACCTTATTCCCTTTCTTTCTAAGCACTTTTTCAACTAAATATACATCAGGATTTTTTGTCTTTTGGAGCTCCTGTTCATAAAATGCTCCCAAAATTGGCTGACCCCTGAGGGTATCGTCAATTAAGTATGTAACAGGAATTGTATTCTGTTTACGTCTAATTTTAAATATTTCTGCTGACCAATTAGGAGTATATCCTTTTTCAAATGTTCCTTTATACTTACTGATACGGACATAATCACCTACTTTTAACTTACTTTTCAAAGTACTTATTTTAATCAAGCTATTATATCTCTCTAATATATGTTTTTTATTTATGTTATTCACATTTGCCGGTATTTCTTGAATTGTGCGATGGATAGTGTGATTATATTTATACATTATATTATTGAGGGTATTATTTGTCCAATTATAATTACCCTTTAAACTAAATTCTTTATATAATTTAGATTTCAATGTTCTGATAAATCTCTCAACTATGGAAGCTTTCTTTGATGAGAATGTTGAATAATGATTAATATTATATGATTGCATAAGATTTTTAAATTTATTATTATAAAATTCTGTACCATTATCTGTTTGTAAATTTTTAGGGACACGCTTCTCATCTAATAAATTCTTAAAGGTCTTAAATATCTCATCTTTGTTCTTATTTTTCAGGGGAAATGCCCAAGCGTATTTTGAAAAAGTATCGATAATGGCGAGAATAAACCTAAACTTATAATTTTCTCCAGAAATGGATTGCATATCGATTAGATCTGCTTGCCATAAGTCATCTATATCTTTCATAATAACATGTCTTCTTGGAAAATTGACCCTTGCATTCTTATGAATTTCATTTACCACATCGGCTTTGTACTGCATTATTTTTATAGACTTTTAAAAGAGATTTATGCACATATATTCGAACACTATTTGTTTATAAAAACATACATTAATAAGGAATGACTTTATAATACTGAATCACTATATTTTTAGCAATTAGTATTTATGCTTTTATTATGTTTGCTTCCTTTAATTCTTCTATTATTGATAAAATTTCATTGTCGTGATTGGTGTTGCCAGCTTCTTTTGAAGCTACTAATAATTTTAGTCTTTCTACCAATTCATTGGGATCGTCCCAATATACAAAATCTGTATTTTTTTTATATTTTTTTAGTTTTGGCAAGCTACCACCGAGTTTTATGTTATTTTCTTCCTTTAATGTCTCAAGAAATAATGGCTTGATTATTTCTCGATATTTTAAACCTTTATCACCTCTCATTTGACCATCAGGATTATAATCTCTCTTATGAGCGTTAGTAGAATTTAGCATATCTTTATAGACAAGCTTATCGACTTTTGTTATTAACTTCATATCAGGTTTCCTCCGAAGTAAAAGTTCTTTTAGTCCAGGGGTTAGATCGTAAGTTCTGTTTCCGATTTTAATCAAAATTGTATCTAAACTTCCAGATTTAGAAAATGATACTGAGGAGTTACCCATCATTAAGGACTTATTTTCAGTTCTTACTCCAAATGGAACATTTAAGCCATCGTAAATGCCATACATGTCTTCATTGTCAAGTGAAATATCTAATTTATTTATTAATTCGGTTTTAGGAGAACTTGCAGAATTTATATCAGCATCGTAAAAATCATCAAGTTTAGCAGAAGAGCTATTACTATTTTCGTTCGAATCTGTTTCTATGGAATTTTCAAATGATATATTATTTTCATCATTTTTAGTATTTTCTAGAAATCTTTGTGAATTAGCTAGGATTTTTAGTGGTTCGGAAACAGGTTTAAACATTTTATCAAGAGTTAGATTAACTGCATGCTCTTGATTTTTGATTTCCTTTAGTTTATTTTTTATGGAATTGACTGACTTCATTAATTCTATTTTAACAGCTTTCTCCATCTTATTTCGGACACCGTATACCATCAAGTTAACAATAATACTAAATGTATTTATGAACTACACTAATTTATAAGTTCATTCAAATCTAAAATATACATCCAAGTTTTTCCTGTATCTTCCATTGTTTAATAATGAATCTTTATTTATGCTAATAAAATTATAAGGTTCATTCCAAACTGTATCACAAATATTTTTAAATTGTTTCCATGACATATCAGAGCTCACATGTTCTTCATAAATGTGTTTTAAATTGACATCATCTTGTTTAAATATTACAAGAAAATTAGCATTGTCACGTAGTAACTGTTTTGGAATTTTTGAATAGGTTTGAGATAAATAAAAACAATCGATTTGTTTATGTCTACCCATTGAGAAATAATTTCGAATGTTTATTTGTTTCTCACAAGCAACATCATCAAAAATAAATACAGAATTGTTTAGAGCTTTATCTGGAGCAACAACATCTTTATCATCATTGAACTGATAAAATTTAATCTGTGGTACTCTTTTAACTACTTCTCGCAAGAATTGATACTTTGGTTGAAAAGTAGTCTTAGAGTAAAGGTATAGATTCCGAAATTTGAGCCCATTTTCATGTAATAACAAACTAATTATAACATTGGTTTTACCACAACTTGATGGACCACATATTATACAGCGAATTGTATTAGGTAATAGAACACTATGTCTGATTTGATGAGAATAATCATCGAGGCTGATATTACTAACGTTCAGTGATACGGGCTGTTTGATCAACTTCATCTTGCAATTTAATTTAATACCTTGTTTCTACTCTTAATATATACATGTAAATGACATGTATATATCATTATTGAACGGTAAAATAAAGGTGAGAAAGTAAGGAGCGGTTCCATATATCAGAAATAAAATAAAAATAATATAATTTAAACATATTATATACTTTATTCAATTACTTTAACACAATTATAAATACTAACAAACTGTAAATACAACTACATACTATTTAACAATTTACAATACCATATCAGAATGCCCCCAAGGTAATGTATTTATTTGATTTGATTGTATATGTATTTTATCATCAACTCTTTTTAATATTACTTTTTTAAGTTCTTGTGAATAGAGGACATGCCCCATTGATTTGATCATATTCATCTTGCACTTTAACTCAATATTATTAAATAATACTTTTTTATAACTAGATGTATTTAATTTCCTTGTAATTGCCTTTGACACTCCTTTAGCTTTATTAATTTGCGTCTTTAGTGATTTAATACAGTAAAGTTTCGGTCTTAGTCCAATAAATTCTGTAATTATATCACCACCCAGTTCATCTTTAAACAAACCGGGTACTTTTTCGTTAATTTTAGGTATACCATAAGGATTATGAGAATCAAAATTACTAGTATCAAATTCTTGTATATTATCTCGCATGTCTTTGTAAATATCAGGTGTATGTATTAGGTATAATAAACTATCAGTATCGGTATAACATAGCTTGACATTTTCACCATATTTATTCTTTATGAAATTGTAATGAAAATCATACATATGTTGTTTTGAATATTCAAGCACAGTAAATCCAATATATATTGGTCTATCTAAAATAAGCTTTTCATGACTCAGTTGTACTGCAATAAAATTTTCATTAAATATAGAGATGCTTTTCAAATTTGGTTTTGCAATCCATTTCTCTGCACCTATTAATTTATTTGTTTTATTACATTTATCATTCCATTTAGTAACTAGTTTGACGTTGACTCGTTTACGTTTATTTTCAATTGTTTTACCAAATACAGAATTATTCAAAAGTTTGAAAAAATCTTTTTCAAACGGTGTCGAAGCTGCTTGACGTAATTTAGTATTTAAGTCAATATATTTCTTTAAAAAGTTCTCTTGCCTGAATTTAAGGATTCTATGAATTCTTTTTAATACAAGACCATTTCTTAGACATTTTTTCAGGTGAACAAAATGTATTATGTAATTATATTTATCATACAAATTGGCAATTAATTTTGGTGTCTTCCCTCCAATAGGTATAAATTTTTCTGGAGCAAACGGTAAGTCACTGTGTAAATTATGTAAATGATCCGGATACATCATATCAACTTCTAAAATGTAACCGTGACTACCATCATCAGGAACATCAAGCACATTGAATGTCACAATCTCATCATGTTTCATAAATTTAAAATCTGATATGGGCAATTTTTTTGTCATAGCATAACCATAAAGATTGTTACAGTCAAGATATATTAAATATGTTGATGGTTTGGAAGCATCAAAATTAGGTAAATAACAATTATTAGCTTTAGCATATCGATGAGTGCACTGTGCTAGCCCTCCACGTATGCCTTTTTCTATCATTTGATAAATTTCCAAATCGTTAATTAGCTCTAATTGAACACCTGTATAAAATAGCATGGCATCCCAACTTAAACTTGGTGAAGTAACATAATAGGCAGGATCAAGATTATAATTTTTTAAAGATATTTTTCTAAAATTTTCGAATACATCACATAGCAAAAGTACATCGGATTTTAAATATAAATCCGTGTATTCACCAATAGAGCTAATATTAAAACATTTCCAAACGTTTTGAGCATGTTCATATTCAAGATTTGTTATATTTTTCATTTGCAAGCTGTTATAGAAACAATCTTTACTTGGGATTTCGGTTTCATTATATTTCTGCCATGAGTTAACGTATTCATATGGATATATACCTTTTATTCTTATTAAGTCGAATTGTTCTTTGTGAGGGTAATGGGATGATAAGTGAATGAAATCTTCGTCATTCAAACTTTTAGTTAAAGTATCAACGCTTGAACTTAAGAACTGAAAAGAATCTATAAATTTAATTTGTACAGGCTTTCTATCAATATCTGATTTAATCAGTTTTGTTATAGATAAATATTTTTCTTTTGTTTGAGGTATGATTTTTATTTCACCATCGTGTTTAGAAAGTTCTGTAATAAATATATGAGCATCATAGCCGGATAAGTTATGAAATATAACAGGTATGAATGAACATACTTGAAACGATATATTACAATGTGAATGAGCTGCGCCTCTATATTCAGAAGTAATATGATCATGATCACACACTTTGTCATCAAATAATAATTGCTTGCAAATGTGACATATTGTTGCATTACAGTAATCATCAATTTGTTCTTTAGTCATTGGTTTCATGGGCTTTTTTGAAATTAAAATCTTGTGAAGTGTCTGTGCGTCTTTTATCAATCTATTAACAAATACTTGTACACAGTCTTTTCCTCTATACGTAACAAATTTATTCAAGCTTCTGTCATGGGAACAACATATATAATAGGCAAAACATGATGGCTGGTGACATTTATTTCTTACTGTATTTTTATCTGAATTCGGTTCTTTAAACTCAGATAAAAGACATTCAAAATCTGCATATATAACAAAGTTAATTTTATTCTGTCGCTCATAATGATTAAATTTTAAAAAACTATTTTTTTCTGGTAATACGGTGATAATCTTAGAACAGCAATGCGAAGTGTATTTTTTTTCAGTAGTAAAAAATTGTAGACATAATTCACATAAATACATTTGACCTTTATGATGTGAGATTTGACGTCTGACTAGACGCATTAGATTTTTTATCAAACAATAATGACCTTTGTTGTCGGTTTCAAAATACAGCAAGTTTACGTGGTCCATCCTCTTAGTACTAGTAACATATAGAGGACCAGTAACTTTATGGTGCCTGTCTAATCCATAAACATTTACACTTATTCCACAATTATTTTTTTCAAACAACTCAATATCTTTATATGAGGGTGGAAATGACATCCCCTCAATATTAAATATTGAGTTTAAATTCGGATATGAGCTTGGTCTACAGACATTATTTTTCTTGGGGAATAATGCTGCAGCTATACTCCACAAAAAACAATAATTATCATTATTCTGTATATTTATGCAACTTTTTGTATTCTTAATTTTCTCAGGTAAGTCGATATAAGATCCTCCCCGCATGGGAGAGTACTTATTAATATTTATTTCCAAGTGACAAAAAGACATCAATGACCATCCAGATTGACAATGCTCGAATTCCGTCAATTTCATTTTATATGTCTCCTTTACACGGGAAAACAATTCATCATAATCAGTATTTTGGTATACGGTTTCATATTTAGTATTAAATGACTTCAATTGCTTTTCACCTGTTGCGGGTAGCATAAAATAGGCAAACAACTCGAAGTTCACTTTAATACTGATATGTTTCAGTATAGTTAATTCAATTAGTTTTAATATATCGACTCGCTTTCCATCTAAGAACGCCTCTATAAAAAGGTACTCGTCTTCTTGAGATGGATGTAAGCGATATGTCATGATTCTGTTTTTGAATGCTGTGGCAACAATATCAACATTTTCAAACTTTGTCTTTATTAAACTATTTGATTTATGAATATTAGTTCTCTTATGATATCTGTATTCATGTTCTGGAATCTCAATATTGCATTTATCACAATTAATATAAGTGCTTGATTGTGAATTAGAAGACGGTTGAACTGCAAAGGAAAAATGCGATTGAATGGCTTTGAATATTTATTTAGAAAGATTAAACAATGGATAACATAAGTATATTAAATTATATAATGATTATAATTTTAATATTACCGATTAATAGAAATAAATTTTACAACTGTTTGTAGTATAATGACAGTTATAATAATATTTATTATTATTGATAGGAGCTAATAAATGTAGGAGGGCAGTTCAAAAACTCTTTTTTAACGCACTTAATATACGTATTTAAATGACTCCAAGACTCGGATTCTGTTTCACACTTATTTTTTATAGTAATAATCGAGTGCCGCCATCTATTAACCGGTGGCACTCGTTCAATATCTTTACAATTATAGATTTTCATCTCAACATAAAAACCGCCTTTCTTATTATCATAAACTTGTCTGGAAAAACCGTTCGCAAGTCTACGAGTAACATATGAAGAGATCGGGTGATGTTTTTTACCAGTTGCCTCCAGTTGTTCGTCTCCAGAGTCACTTCCAAACAAGTCACTGCACGTTGGTCGCGTCGCTGACTTCAATCTTTTGCTGGTGGAGGGCTGACACTCAGTGCTTCTCTGCGGGGACTTGCGCTTCCTTTTTTCTGTCTTGGTTTTTATTGAAGTTTCTGGTCCTGATTCATCTTCAGACGGGAAAAGTTGGTCTGCATTATGTTTGGACCTAAAGACAAAAAAAAAACATATTTAGTATATTATCTTAAAAATTATTAGAAAACTGGATAGTTCCCCATTTATAATTATTAAAAACACATTAAAATAGCTACATAATATTCAATTCAATAATAAAAATAAAGTGAAAACTTTGATGGATTGAAATGAAAGATAGAAACGAATGACTAAACAGGTGAATTATCGAATAGTTTGAATAATAAATGGAAAGTGTAAACTTTGAACAGGTGAGTAATTAAAATGAATAATTGAAACGAATGATTAAATAATTGAATTATTCAATAGTCGAATAACAAAAAGAAAGTGAGAATTTTTAAACAGTTGAATGATTGAAATTAATGAAAAAAAATAAAAAAATCAAAAAAAAAACAAAAAAAAAAAATCAAAAAAATTGGATATACTTACATTTTTATGTTTGTAGATTGCTGCTGTGAAGATCTGGTATACTTTTTGTGAACTTGTAGGATGATCTCGCTGGCTCTCCAAGAAGTGATTTGTGGTCGAACTTTCGCATCCCGGCTTTTAAATAGCTCAAAATACACGTCATATTATCCCGAATATGGAATAGGACACGTGTAAGATGTTAAAACGCTGAGTAGATTGCCCCACACACACACACACACACATAAATTGTACATTGTCAGCAATATTGAAATATGTATCTACATTGCACTAGTACATTATAATACGCGACTGTGTCAAACAAAAGAGGATAATGTGTTTTTTAACTTTATAGATGAAAGTTTTTTCGAAATATTCTGGTAGTATTATTTATTTTACAATCATGTCAATATTATAATAGTGAAAATTTGTATGTTTGTTACTCATGTACGCAAAACTGCGCAATATGAATGAAATTGAGCTCACACATAAGTTATCTATCTAATCTGTATTAACCTAGGGATACGTATTATCCCCCCCTTTAATAGACAGGCAAAGCCGTAGTAACTATTTTTTGTGTAATTACAAGTTTATATATGTCTATGTCTTTAGAAGTTAAGTGGATGGAAAGAAAAAAAAACATTATTTGAAATGAAGCATAAATAGCAGGCTAAAACCGGGTGCATAAACTAGTACGTTAATTCTGTCTATCTTAATGTCACTCCTAATAAAGAATTACTTGCGTTGCAGATTTATTCTCAATCATACACTAGTTACATGCAATGACGTTGCTTGTTGAATATTTTTAATAATACACATACAATGAACAAATGAAGTAGTTTTAATTTTATGTAGCTAATATTATAAATATGAATGTGCGTATGTTTAGATGCTAGAATGTTTGTTATTAATCATAGCTGAAATAGTTTTGAATTAATTTGATCAATCAAATAATTAAAAACATGGCTTAGCATATAGGAATAAAAAATAAAAAAAAAACACACACACACACACACACACACACACACACACACACACACACACACACACACACACACAGAGACTCACACACAGATACATACAGATATATCATGCATAGACACATGTATAATTGAATAAAATCCATTATTTTAATAATTTTTAAATAATGCATAAATAGAAGGCTGAAGCCGGGTGTATAAACTAGTATGTCAATATACCTCTTTGTTTTGATTGTCTCCTTATAAAGAATTACTTAAGTTGCAAAAATATCCTCAATGATATACTAGTTACATACAATGACTTCACTTGTCAATCTTCTCAATAAAATGTATGAACAATTTTACAATGAACAAATGCACAGTAATATTTATTTTATTCATAATGATTATAGTAAACAATAAAGTCTTCGGCACCAGTCTGTCGCGATTATCAGGTTTCAATTTCTTTCACGCATACCTTACCATATTTGTTCTTAGCAACGTGTAACTAAAAAATATGTTTTGGATTTTGAACTCTATAGATTTAAAAAAAAATTATATAAAAGGGGAACAGTAATATCAAAAAATTCATTATTTTTCTTGCATTTGAGGCTCATACGAGGTAGATCGTTAATCACATTATGTCGGTAAGTCTTAACACCTTGTTATTAAAATACATTTTATTTAATAATTTTATATATTTATTTTAATTGATAATATAGGATATAATTTAGCAAGTAAATAACTGAATATCTGATGTTTCTATTTTATCTATTATACTTAATTATATGTTTTATCTAAAATATATAAATAGGAAAAAAAATGGTGTATTAATTTGTAATTATTTTACTTTTTCTAGGACGTGGAAGAACAACTATTTAATTTCATACCTATGGAAGACCCAATAGCTCAAAAAAAACCTGGACAGAAGTCGCTTGGTCTTTCTCGTAAGAGGCAGAGAACCGATCAAACATTTTTCCAATATATAAAGAAACCGGTCACCCGAGGAACAAAAATAATAAAAATCGAAATATATGATGCAGAAAATTTTCCCAAATCCGAACAGCCGATGTGCAATTGTGAAGCTGATGTCTGTGTTCAGCATGTTGTTAAAGCAATATTATTCGATGATATATACTCCACCACAAGAGAATTAATAGCAAAAATTCAAGATGACATCGAACCAAAAGCATAGGAATTATATTAAGCTTCGTGTGGTTATTTCAATTTTGTATTTTTGTTTTCCTTTATTTCTTTTTTGTTTTGTATGTATATATTTACCATAAGTTTTTTTTTTATTTTTTATTTTCACTAATATAATATTTAAGTTAGTAGATATAGATATAGATAGTTTATGTGTACTGAGCTACTACATTCATTAATATTAATAAATTAAATAAATAATAATTCGATGATTTATTTTTTATTCTGTAGAAGTAATTCTAACCTAAACAGCGTTATTCTGCCTGATAATAATGTACATTTTCGTTTACTACTGAAATAAAATACACTTCGCATTGCTGTTCTAAGATTATCACCGTATTACCAGTAACGCCTCTACCTACACCATCGAGGTAAAAATGTGAGTTTGTGTATTTAATATTCATAGTTAGTACAGTGGACTCTCATTATAGCGCTCTTCATTTTATCAAAACTCCGATTCGATTGGTGTTACTGAAAATTGAATTTTATTATTATTATATCGAGTAACATTATATTACTTAAATATAGTTTTATAATAAATACATGACATTCAGTAAATAATGTTTATTTAGAAAATGTTACTATATCGGGCACTCACTGTATAATGTACGAAATCCCCTGCACTATAAATGTAACGCAGCGGTGAGCACAAATGCATTCCTTTATCATCAGGTTACCAGGTTGAATAGATTGTATCTAATTATATTCAATTGTACCTACTCATTAGTATTTGAATAGTTGAATGATAAAAATTACATGAGAGATGAAGATACTCATTTATACTGAACACTGAAATGAATAAGAAATAAATAAAAAGCTAAAGTTTGTGTGAAGATTCAATCCGATAATTCAATCATTCTAAGAAAAGGTTCAAATAATTAAAAACATGGCTTAGCATATAGTTTCATGTAATATAGTTAGTTTAATACAGAACAAGAATGTGAATAGGCTAAATAATGAGAGTAATTGAGTGTTTCTGGATCTACTTAGATCCTTTACCTTACATAAATATATAAGAAAGAAATGTTAGCAGCCAACTTCAGATTGTATGAAGGTACAGCACGACAATTCAATCACTCTAAGACAAACTTTAAAATATTTTAGAACATACATTTTGAATAGACTGAATAATGGGAGTAATTGGGTGTTTCTGGATCTCTTTTGATCCAGGAACCCCAATTACCACCTACTTATCTAAATAGTGATAATAAAATTAAGTTAACTTGATTGATGGATTTAATAAAATCCGTTGCGTAATAAACATATATTTTCATACGTAATAAACATATGTTTTCATACATAATTAACTTTTTTAAAAAATAAATTATATTTAAGTTCACCAAGCCTTTAGTAATAATGCGTTGTTAGTTCCTTAACTATAGAATCAATGCCTTTTTGTATGAAAACATCGTCAATTTCAAGTTTTACCATCATAACAAAGTGTAAAGTCAATAATATCAATTACTATATTCTGAGACATTATTTACACACGGCCATCTGATCCCAAACTAAACAGAGCTTGTACTATGAAAACCAGACAACTGATGTACTATTTTTTTTTTGTAAATACATACTACTCTGTCAAGAAAGTACCGGCAAAAGATTAATAATATACAAAATGTTTGTTATTCATCCAAATTTATTTTATCACCTTCAAAGTATGCTCCGTCAGAAACGATACACTTACGCCAACGAATAATCCATTCATCAAAACATTTTTTAAACGCTGCTTTCGGAATTGAGTTCAGTTCTCGCCGCGAATTCTCCTTTATGTCTTCTATCGATTGAAAACGGGTACCACGAAGTAGTAATTTGAGTTTAGGAAAAAGAAAGAAGTCAGCTGGAGCCGTATCTGGTGAATATGGTGGTTGCTGGATGGTATTTGTTGAGTGTTTGGTCAAAAATTTCTGTTGCGGCAAACGCCTCACAGTTTTTGTGGCGCAATCCGCTTGATCGATACTCATCGTTATTAGGTTTTAGGTATTAGTTTTGTAATAGAATTGTATCGAGTCATTCTCAATCTACGGACGACCATCGCACTGTACGCATCGAATTCCAATAAAGTTTTTTTTATAACGGAATTTCTTGGACTAATTAATTTATTAGCCCCTGTGTATATAAATATACATATTGGTGGCCCATGAGGGGAACGAAGAACAGAAGAGAAGAATTAAAGAAAAAAGCAGAAACAATAATCTGGAGGAAATCTCGTCTTGGTGGAGCACGTGCTAAGAGAGAAGAGTGAAGAAAGGATCAAGACTTCCAGATCGAAGGTGTAGCCTGCAGGGCGCAGCCAGCAGGATCATCTACGAGTCCTGAGCTGTGGCGAGCAGTGGGCCAGCTAAAGGTCACCTCCCGCATCATCGTCTGAGTCGACAGATAAGTGCCCTTTTCTTCCTAATCTTCCTATTTACTCATCCAATCCTGAACAAATATCATTTCTAAAGCTATTACGAAGTGAATCTATTTGTGCAAATCAACAATTACAATGCGAAATCGATAGTTCTTTGTTCGTAGATTTTATTAACCCACCCACTTTTATAAAAATAAATAATTCCTTTGTTCCAAATCTTTACGTATTTCTTTAAATTCTTTAATATTATAGTTATCACAATCCATACAAATAAATTAAATTAAAGCGTCTGTTTGTAACTTTAAATGAGCAAATTGTCACTAAATGCAAATGAAATACGGAAATACGAATATGGTTTACCTACGTATGTATAGAAAGAATTAGATTTTGTGATTTTGTGATTTTGTCTGGCTGTTTGTCCGTCTGAAACGGTTGGATAGACTGGAACGATTCCGAATCTATTGGTAAATAGCTGATGTTAACTAAGTAGTTTATGTTGCCTTATTTTATAAAAATAAATTGGGTTCCGTGAACAAACGCAACCTACGTTTAATTTTATTATATTTAATTCAAGCAATCGAAGCTAAGCAATACAGCTAGTTCTACTTATATAATTTTAAGCATTATTAACGTGAGTTTCTAAAAGTTAAATTAAAATATTGAAATAATTATTCAAAATTTACTCGTCATTTCTTTTTAGTTATTTCCAAATCAATATAGGAAAAAAAATCTCCGGGTTCTTCCTAATTAGATAATTATTGCTCATAAATATTGCCGACAATTCCAGGTAACAATCGCGCCGCAAGCTACAATCAGCTTTGCGAGTGCAGAACCCGGTCCGTCGCCGCGCACCGGCCACCCGTTATCAGCGAACTGAGGAACGTGAGCCATTCTTTTGTTTTGTTTTATTTATGTTGTTTACTTAGAACCGTAGTAAATCTTTATAATTACCTATTTATTTCGATTTATTGAATTTTGTGCCTAACTTTAGCTCACTATGCCTAACGAATCTTTAGAACTGCCCGTTGTTGCGGTAAATAAAGGCCGTTTAAAGGAATTAACGACTAAAAGATCGTCGATTAAAGGGCAAATAACTAAATTTAAAAATTATTTAAATAGTCTTGCAACCGCTCAGGAGTTCAGTAATGTACAGTTGACAGAATTCAAATTGAAACTTGCTAAGTTCGAGGCATTAATTGTCAATTAGGGTTGATGACTTGCAAATTAAGATTGAAGTCTTAAATGAAGCTGATTTGGAAAAAAAATAGATGAACGTGATAGTATCGAAAGTGATATTATTGCAAATATTGCCAATGCAAAAAATATATTAGATAAATTTTAGGTATTAGAAATTGAGCAAAGACGCGCATCTATCCTGGATAATCCTTGTTGTTCTGGTCATCAATCAGTTGGCCTAAAATTACCACAGATCCAGATCGCTAAGTTTGATGGCGCATACTTTCGGTGGTTAGAGTTCCGCGATACATTCGAAAGTTTAATACACAACGATGCACGTATAACGCCGATCCATAAGTTCTATTATCTTATGTCTTATCTTGAGGGTGATGCCGCGAGAATAATATCTAACCTCGAGGTGTCCTCCGCAAATTATACTGAGGCATGGAAAATTCTGTGTAGTCGTTACAATAACAAAAGAATTTTAATCAATCACCATTTGAATTCTTTATTTAACATAAAGCCTATTCAACGTGAATCTGAAAGGTCGTTAAGATTTTTGGTTGATCATGTCACGAAAAACTTGCGGGCGTTGTCCAGCTTAGGACAACCTGCGGAGAGTTGGGATGTCTTGATTATTTTCATGTTGTCATCAAAATTAGACGGCAATACTCTTGGTAAGTGGGAAGAATACCGAAATAACTTAGAGAGTCCCACATTAGATCAATTTTATAAATTCCTGACCGACCGTGCAGATGTATTGGAGTCCTTGAACCGTAATAGTTACGACAGCGCGCCGCTTAGGTCCCAAGCATCTAATATGCGCTATAATAGCACAACAAATAATAATTATAAACACCATAAAAGCACACTAGTCAAATCATTTGCATCTAATATGAAATCTACTAAGATAAATTCTAAATTTTCAAATAATTCCAATATTTATCTATGTATAATTTGTAATGAAAATCATAAAATCTACGATTGCCCAACGTTCAAATCAAAGAGCGTTGTTGAACGTTTAAAGGATGTTCAAAAATATAAATTGTGTGACAACTGTCTTAGACAGGGACATCACTCGGGCGCATGTCGAATGGGTCCGTGTCGTGAGTGCAACAAAAGGCACCACTCGCTGTTACACCGCCCCGCTGCCCCTTCTGATATAAATAATTTTAGCATCGTAGATAATTCGAATGATAATTACGAAACTATCGTTAACTTGTCAAACCATAATTCAAATGAAGTTCTCTTATCAACTGCAATGATTGTGGTCTCGAATCCATTGACCCACCAAAAGGTGAAGGTTCGAGCTCTGGTCGATAGTGGCAGTCAATCCACTTTTATTACTGAAAGGATAAAACATAAGCTAACACTAAAATCTTTCCCAAATGATTGTCTAAAGGTCATCGGAATAGGTAATACCGTTACCGCTAATACTGCCCAAAGTTGCAATACTATAATAAGCTCACTTGATAACAAGTACAGTGCCAAGTGTTCGTGTCTTGTTTTAAAGGAGCTAACCGGTTTATTGCCAAAGCGCCCGGTTAATATTAAATTGTTAAAGTTACCTAATAACATAGTTCTTGCTGATGACAAATTTTATCAGCCTGCGCAAATCGACGTCATAATTGGCGCCGATTTATTTTGGGATGTCATAGGGAATGAAAGACATTCTCTTGGCCCAAAAAATCCAATGCTTATTAACCCAAGCTTGGGCTGGATTGTATCTGGTCCAGTAGGTTATTTAAATAACAATCAAAGTACACATTGCCATAAAGCACTTTTATGTTCCGCGTCCACTCAAAGTGATATCGAAAATGCACTTGCCAAGTTCTGGGAATTAGAGGAAATCCCGACGAGGCATATAATGAGTGAAAGTCAAAGGGCGTGTGAACAACATTTTATTATACATACTCGTAGGGAAGTTACGGGTAGGTTTTGTGTAAAACTCCCATTAAAGGACACTCCAGATTGTCTGGGAAATAGTTATAACCAAGCGAAACGGCGGTTATATTATTTAGAAAAACGCTTTCGAAACAATAGTTTGTTAAAATTAGAGTACACCAATTTTATTAAAGAATATGCCGAATTAGGTCATTTGTCAGTAGTATAAGATAATCCTTCTATAAGCTATTATCTATGTCATCACGCGGTGTTTAAAGAAGACAGCGAGTCCACTAAATTGCGCGTAGTTTTTGACGGGTCCGCAGTTACTACATCTGGTTATTCATTAAATGACATTTTAATGGTAGGCCCAACCCTACAGGACTCTCTGTTCGCGATACTTATACGCGCAAGACAATATAAATATCTTTTGACCGGAGACATAGAAAAAATGTACCGCCAGGTCTCATTAGCCAAAGAAGATCGTAGTCTACAGCGTATTTTATGGCGGGACGATGAAACTTAGCCTGTCAGATGTTTAGAATTGAATACACTAACTTATGGTACCGCATGTGCTAGTTATCTCAGTACTCGTTGTTTATGGCAACTAGGAGAGGAACAAAGTGATGATTTAATAAAAAATATAATACAGAGGGATTATTATATTGATGATCTAATAACTGGCTCTAATAATGAGCAAGAATTATTATATATATACGAAAGTGTTTCTAAAGCTTTATTAAGTGGTTGCTTTAACCTAAGAAAGTTTAAGAGTAATCATCCATCCATATTCAAAATGTAAGTCTCGATGAGGGCAATTTAACCATAAGTGAGTCATCTAATACACTCGGCCTTGGTTGGGTTCCCTCTAGCGACACATTATTTTTGTCCCATTAAAGGCTTATCGGTTGACAAAAATGCAATCATAACAAAAAGATTTGTAATGTCAAATTCCTTTAAAATTTTCGACCCTTTAGGTATTTTAAGCCCGATCATAATACAGCCTAAAATTATGCTTCAAAAACGGTCACTAAAGAGTTGTCTGATGATTGGTTTAAATTTATTGATAATTTGATATGGTTAAAAAGGTTTCAAATTCCGAGATTAGTGGTATGTGATAACCCTGAGTACATAGAACTGCATTCATTTAGTGACGCGTCTCTTTCTTCAATGGGTGCATGTATTTACCTAAGGTCATTGAGTGGTAATGGTGACGTCATGGTCAGGCTGCTGTGTGCCAAGTCCAAGCTAGCGCCTTTAAAACCGACAATGGTGCCTCGACTCGAGTTGGTCGCTGCTTTATTAGCTAGTAGACTTTGTAAATCAGTTCTTGATTCACTGCGGCACCGGCCGGGAAGAATAGTTCACTGGTGCGATTCTAGTGTGGTCTTAGCATGGATAAGTAGCGATCCCGGTAAACTAAAAATGTTCGTAGCTAATCGTGTCTGTGAAATAAATGAACTGACTGAGTCATCATCATGGCGCTACGTTCCCACTGATATGAACCCCGCAGATTTAATTTCTAGAGGAATGGACGCTAAGCGCTTACTATTGACAGAGTTGTGGTGGAATGGCCCTAAGTTTCTCCAAAGCCATGAATAATATTAAAATCCATAAGTTACCTGAAGTGAAGTCGCTTCACGTAGCTATAAATAGCGACCCATTAATTAATTTTGAATATTATTCTTCCTATGATTAATTGTAAAATACAATAGCATATGTTCGTAGATTTATTGGTAATCTGAGTCGTCCGCATAAGAGAAGCGTAGGTATATTTACGCCTGAGGAATTATTAGAAGCTTTTCATTCATTGTGTCGCCTCGCGCAGCGTGACTCATTCGGTAATGAATACGAGTTACTGGTAAGGGGTAAAGACCTTCCCAGTAAAAGTAAACTTATGCCGTTATCCCCAATCTTAGATAAAAACAATTTAATTCGCGTAGGGGGATGGATTGATGCGTCGGCTTGTAATTACGAATAAAGACATCCTATACTTTTGCACGCGTCGCATAAATTAACTAAATTGTATTTTATAAAAGAACACATCATTAACTTGCATGCAGGTCCGCAGTTGCTGCTTGCTACAATTCGAGAAACAATTTGGCCTATTAATGGCAGAGATTATTAATAATTGCGTTCGATGTAGACGCTTACGGGGTAAGACTTTGTGCCCAAAAATGGGTGATTTACCTGCCCAGCGCGTAAATCCAGATTTCCCATTTTTAACCGTAGGGTTAGATTTCGCTGGACCGTTCGCTATTTTATATCGCAAAGGACGGGGGAGTCGAGTGGTAAAGTGTTATATGTGCATATTTGTGTGTTTTCGTTACAAATGCGTTCATTTAGAAGCAGTAAGTGATTTAACCAAGGATTCTTAATGACGCTAAGACGTTTTATCGCACGCCGGGGTCAGCCCATTGAAATATTTAGCGACAATGGTCGAAACTTTGTAGCCGTCGCGAATGAAATAGCAATTTTTTTAGAACAAGCTAGGGATTATATATCTGACTTTGCAAGTCATCAAGGCATAAAATTCAATTTTATACCTAGCTACGCTCCTCAGTTCGGAGGCCTGTGGGAGGCCGGCGTGAAATCGGCTAAATTTCATATTAAAAGAGTTATTGGCAATGCTCATTTAACATTCGAAGAGATTTCAACTTAATTTGCACAAGTGGAGGCAATTCTTAATAGTCGTCCCTTGTGTCCTTTATCCACCTCTCCTAACGACCTCCTCTCCTTATCCCCAGGGAACTTCATCATCGGCCGGCCACTAACTGCGCTGCCGTCGCCAGTTCTGGAAGACAAAGATGTCCTCAGCCACAAAAATCGCTACGAACGCCTAGAGAGCATAAGACGCCATTTCTGGAATAGATGGCAAAAGGAATACTTGTCTGAGCTTCAACAGAGAACAAAATGGCGTAAAGGTGATGCCCAGCTTAACATTGGAGACATGGTGCTCTTGGCAGAAGACAACCTTATGCTGGCGACTGGGAAGAGTTTGTCAGCTGTTTCCTGGACATGATGGCTTGGCTAGAGTAGCAGAAATACAGACTATAAGAGGTAACGTGCGGCGCCCCTTCACCAGACTGTGCCCGTTGCCTACTGCTGAAGAACTGAAGTATTGAAATCGGGAGCTTTCAACGGCCGGGAATATGTTGCGGCAAACGCCTCACAGTTTTTGTGGAGCAATCCGCTGGATCGATACTCATCGTTATTAGGTTTTAGGTATTAGTTTTGTAATAGAATTGTATCGAGTCATTCTTAATCTACGGACGACCATCGCACTGTACGCATCGAATTCCAATAAAGTTTTGTTTATAACGGAATTTCTTGGACTAATTAATTTATTAGCCCCTGTGTATATAAATATATAATTTCTTTCCAAAAATCTGGCCATTTTCGTCGAATTTGATCTCTTAAACGCCGCATAACGCTCAAATAATATTCTTTATTTACCGTTCGACCTTCCGGAATGAGGATTTTCAGTCACTATTTCCTTCACTTTTGCGATGTAAACTTCAGTTGCAGACGTTGATGGCCTATCAGAGCGAGGCAAATCTTTCATCACATCTCGACCGCTTTTGAACGCTTTGAACCACTCATAAGCACGAGTTTTTGTTAAAGTCGATTCACCGTAAGCCTTATGTAACATTTTCAGTGACTCCGAACACGAAATTCCATTAGCGATGCAAAATTTAAGACGAACTCTTTGTTCGATATTTTTGTCCATTGTGAAATTCGCAATACACACTATATATGATATTACTAAAACCAGCACTGTATTTAATATAAATAACAGATGCAACTCAAACTCCGCGCCAAAATGGAAAACAGTTGTGCCAATCTAACAACAACAAAAAAAAAAACAAATATTTTAATTTGGAACCATAAATAAATCATCCAATCCCGATACTTTTTTGACTGAATGTACTTACGTAAATAATTACAGCCAGACTCAGGACAAAGAGATATGTTCATGCACACAAATATCTGTCCTGGGTGGGAATCAAACCCAGACCTCCGGCGTGAAAAGCAAGCATTTGCTAACCACGCCAACATGCCCATTAAAAGCCTTAGCTGTATATTTGTAGGTTGGATATAAATAAACCAAATGTCTTAAATTACATCATGTTTTTATTTTCCTCCACAGTTCAGTCTGTATCCACTGATTTAATAGATGAAATCAAACGGCTGAGAACCGAACTACTAGAAATAAGAAAAGAGTTTACTTATAAAATATCAGAAGCCTTGGAGGATAAATTGTCACCAATAAAGTCTTCTGTAGAACGATCTATAGATCAATTAAAGGAACAAACACAACAATCTTTTGACCAACTGAAAATAGACCTGAAGTCATCGACGCTACAATTGCAGCAAGATATAACTTCACTGTACACTTCATGCGTATTAAAGAAAGAAGAAATTCAAAAATATTCTCCAGTTATTAATATTGACAACTTCCAGGAAGAAGTGAAAACCTCGTTGGTACAATTGCAGCAAGGTATAATTTCATTAAAGAACTCTAGTATTTCAATGAAAGAAGAAATTCAAGGACTTTCTCCAATTAAGTTAACTATAGATCAACTAAAAGAAGAAGTGAAATCTTCAATATTGCAACTGCAGCAAAATATAACTACATGCTGTCCGTCTAACGTTCTTGTGGAAGAGAAATTAAAAAATATGACATCCGAATCAGATGGAAAGTCGAATTTGCCCGTTGACTTGAAAACAGGTAAAGTGACCTTTTTTAAACTTAAAATAATGTATTAGACTTCTAGTCTTGGAGAAGGAAAGTATTATTTTTTCTTATAAAGGCTAGAATCGATAAAGATTTCTGTCCACATCTTTTCAGTAAGGTCTTTGTATAATACTGATACTGTTTTAGTAGTGTTATATTTATTTATTGTGTCATCATCATCATATCAGCCGAAAGACGTCCAGTGCTGGACAAAGGCCTCCCCCAAAGATCTTTACAATTGCTGGTCTTGCGCTATTCGCATCAGTCCAACTTGTAGGCCTGCCCACGCTGCGTCTTCCGGTTCGTGGTCGCCACTCGAGAACATCTAGTACGACGTCTTATATTTACGAAAAAAATCATTAAACAAATTCTATCTCGAAAACTACGCAAAATCGTAGAACATACATGGGAAATGATTCGGATACTCATCGTTTGAACGTCAACTCCTCGGCCAGCCTGTATATTAATACTAAATTTAGAAATACTAGCTAAATAATTTGTTAATTATATAAGGATCTCTCTGGACGTGTTATGACTGTTTCTATAATCTAGTTACTTTAGAAATATAAAGACTTACTGCGGCACCGTCAGCTTGGCAAGTACACGTGTATGTTAATACTTAATAGACATTCTGTTGACAAGTGCTATAGAGATGGAACGGAATAGCAAATCCATGGACAATTGTTAAACAGTCGGTACCATTGGTGTATATTTTTGAGTGCTGGTCTAGTGGTAGCGTGTTCAACGGCAGATACTAGTCTAGTGTGTTCAATGACTCCACGTCTGGCAAAGCGGCTAAGACAGTCGCCTCGCCTCTTCGTGTCGCGGGTTCGAGTCCCTCACCGGACAACCATTTGTGTGACCCATAAATATTTGTTCTGAGTCTGGATGTAATTTGTGTCCGTCTATTATATGTTTGTAAAGTACTTATCCCGCGACATAGGGATTAGATTCCCTAGGGCGGGCGTTGTCTTTTTAAAAAGAAAAAAATAATAATAAGGTCCTGAGTTCCAATCCCGAGACTGGGCAAAAAGTGATTTTGGGAATTTTTTTATTCAATGAAATTTCTAGAAGCTAGAGGTGTAGAAGCTGTCGTTATTAAAACCTTGTGTCTCAGGAGCATGTAAAGCCATCATGTACCGAACCTCTTTCCGAGCGTGGCGGTAGTCATCCCCTCAGATAATGACATTAACTATACTGTTATCATTCAGGATCGCATTGTACATGGAATGGAGTGAACGGCACATGTGTACACTCCCGGAGGTGCCTGTCGACCTTGAGGGGCGAAAAGCATAATGTAAGTTTACTTTTGCAAATTGAGCTATTGTCTATTTAATTCAAATAAAAATATTGACAGGCGTGATGGTCTAAAGGTCAGTGGCCTTTATTGGTTATCTAGAGGATGTGGGTTCGATACCCACACAGGACAAGTCTTTGTGTGATGAGCACGTTTATATAATAATATAGATGGCGGTAGGTCCTCTGGCATTTCTTGAGAACATCTCCGATTTGGTCAGAGAATGTTCTACGAGGTCTTCCCATTCCGTTTGTACCACTCACTCAGGCCAGGTATATTTCTTAGTTCCAGTATTCGATACGTATGACTTAATTTTCCCTTAGGTATAATAATAAAATGAGGTGCCCATAGCTAGATGCTCTCACCGATCCGTTAGCGATCGGCGAGGTTAAGCAACTAGGCTCAATCCATATTATGGATGACCACCAAAGTAGTTTAATTCTTAAGAATCTCCGTGCTTCGGAGGGTACGTCAAGCTGTCTGTCCCAGTTGTAGTCATTAGACAACAAGTGTTAAGCCACGTCGGAGGCCTACATGGCGGCTTAAATAACTAACACTAGGATAACCACTGCCCATATGATAAGTAGGTAGCGGAGCTGAGTTACTCGTGTGCTGCACGGACTGTACTCTATAATGAGACTAGTCTAAGTGCTAATGCTAATCTATGCACAGGTCTGCTCCCGGAGCGGGGCTGCGTCACTCGTGTGCTGCACGGACTGTGTATTCCATAATGAGACTAGTCTAAGTGCTAATGCTAATCTATGCACAGGTCTGCTCCTGGAGCGGGGCTGCGTCACTCGTGTGCTGCACGGACTGTGTATTCCATAATGAGACTAGTCTAAGTGCTAATGCTAATCTATGCACAGGTCTGCTCCGGGAGTGGGGCTGCGTCACTCGTGGGCTGCACGGACTGTGTATTCCATAATGAGACTAGTCTAAGTGCTAATGCTAATCTATGCACAGGTCTGCGCCGGGAGCGGGGCTGCGTCACTCGTGTGCTGCACGGACTGTGTACTCTACAATGACATCAGGTAAGTTGAGCAATATTACAGTTAGTTTCATGAATTTTTCCTGTAATAGACTTAAGGGTAAGTAAATATTTGTTTTCTTCGAATAATCAGTAAAAGTTTCCTCCCACTGCTTTATCGAAGAATAAAATATTGATCTTCTTGGATCGAATTAAAAATAACTTCCACG
Organism: Pseudoips prasinana; assembly: GCA_951640165.1. Classification (NCBI taxonomy): domain Eukaryota; kingdom Metazoa; phylum Arthropoda; class Insecta; order Lepidoptera; family Nolidae; genus Pseudoips; species Pseudoips prasinana. The sequence continues at coordinate 18,901,487 of OX621264.1, read as the reverse complement.
TGAATAATATTGTTCAGTTTACTCGTAGGTTCACCGCAAATGACTTTGTTCTTAAACGAAGTTGAAGGAAGTACCCTACAGCCTACCTTTAGGCATAACATTCAATAAATCTACCTGAAAATAAGTAATGCTTGTGCTGTGGACACTAGACATTTCGAGGCGGTCCTCATAAATACTTGAATGGGAGACTTTTTACCGATTTTTTTAGCGAAGCCAAGGATATATATCCAGCTTGGCGGGAAAAGGCAGGAGACGCTCGTAGTGTAATAACCCACCCCCCCCCCTGTCGGAAGACTGTCGTGAAGTCTGTACTCTTACCTAACCTCTGCTGATATACTAGTGTGAGGTTTTATTTAATTATTAGTTGAGTTTTAGTTGGGCGTGATCGTCTAGATTAAATTAACATAATATTCTAATACATCCTATATTCATACCTTAGTTTTTATAAATTTAATTAATGCCGTTTTAAAAGAAAAGTGCTGTAAATAAACATCCTAGTTCGAATTGTTGTTAAACACAGTATACGGTTCCAAGTTTCAGTAATGATTCGTGAAAATAAAATAATATATGGGCTATTTTATACAACTTACCCCGGGTTTCAGCTACCGCGTGTATATGCCGGAAAATGGTTTTCACACGAGTCCTGTAGGATGAAGCGGAAAATGCAAAACTACTGTCTACTTAATCTTAACATAGCTCGTAATAATTTGTAAAGAAATATTATCAATGCAATTAGTCTCATGAGTTAATCATGATTCCCCTAGGATTACTAATATCAGTTATTTTATTTATTTCATAGTCTCAGAGTCATTGTCAAGGTCATGAGTCATCAAGAGTGTGTCAGTTGTGGTTGATATATATATGTATATGTATATTCAGATAATGTTGATTGTAAAATCCCACACATGTGATTATGAATTAACTCAATAATTCAGTTCTACGATCTTTTGTTACTTTTACGCTAGCGGCGATTACTTTGAGGTTGCGCAGTTATTTACGTTAACTGAGAGGATTGTTACTGTAGCTTAAATCCAACATTCTCGACAATTTAAGTTGTAACATGCGTGTATGCGTACTTGTGCGTTTGTGTGAATATGAGAATACTCGGATAGTTGCTAGATCTAAGTAATCTATAGCCATAATAGTTTGAGTATAGGGTATGTTTCGGTGATTTATAATATGAGTCGATCACAGACGTGTGCTCTAGATGCTGTAACAGTAGGCTTGCTTCTAGCGCGTCCCGCGTAGCATGAGAGAGTCTGTCTGCGTAGGCATCTATGGCCTATATTCACATGGATGTGACCCGCATTGGGCAAACAGATATCTCCCACACATGACTTATCGCATGCCCGCTTGTTTAGACAGTCTACACATACAGGGATTACACGCTGTCGACACTATAGTATATAATGGTAGCTTGATTCAATTGTATCGTATTCATCGGGAAATAGATAAAGTTTACGCACACTTACGCAGACTGAATCACATTATAGGTATTCCAAAATCACATCTCCCCGTACATACAATTGTATATATATTCATTCTACTTTATGTTTTATATTTACTAACTGCCAACACTCTACTTATGTGTATATGGTCATGTAAATGTCGTCAAAGTAAAAGTCAACCATCAGTATATATCGACGTCGTCGTTCTGTACATAATAATGTCCTTAATAGATAATATATAAAGAATTTAGACAAGGCTTTCCAGGATTTGTACCAGTTATTTTTATATCTTGTAAACATTCATTAATAAATAACGGATAAACCACTTATATAAGTATTTAACTGGATTTGAACCAGTTATCTCTATATCTTGAATACCGTTACGACAATGCGCATATAAAAATCTCCATTAATATATAACGGATAAATCATTTAGATCAGTATTTAATTGGATTTGAACCAATAGATCTAGTTAACCTTCACCTTAGGTTCTCACAGTCGGGTAAACATTGTAATGTCTAGATTCATAATCGTCAGTTCTAGCCATGAAAATTAGAAATAATGATCGGATATAATCCAAAGTGTGGCTGAGAACCTATCTCAAACACAATAAAATAATAATCATTTGATTATTATGGATAGCTGTTTGTCTGTGCAACAACAACAATGCAAGAGTAATAAATTAACCCCTAACAAGTAAGCCAGAGTTACATATGGGTACTTAGTATTTAATAGAAATAACATCTGAACAGTAAACAGCGTTCTGCCTAATGTACTTAGTATATCTAGTTGAAATGAAATGTTTACAGTGTTTTGCCCAGTAATATATATATAGTACTTAGTATTTAATGGAAATAAAATATGAAATAGTAAACAAAGTTTTGCCTAGTGTACTTAGTTATAGTACTTAGCTTTCAATTTCAGGAAACCGGCTACATTCACTGAATTTAATTAATTTAGTTATAATATTTAATAAGCAAACACTGACTCTAACACTAATACACACTGACTTTAATTTAAATCTTATAAAATTATTGCGATATGTTAGAATATAACAATCCCGATTGTAACCGGCGCGCGACAGTTCTAAGACTAACGAAATATTCCTACTATGGATAAAAATAAACGTGTTACTTCCCTTTCCAAACCAATCTTTCGATAGAAACCAATAAATATTGTTTAGGGTCGAGACACTTGCACATGATGTCTCAAGTGGTCACCAAATTTCTAATACCTCGATGATTTTTTGTTGTGTCACTTATCGACTAGAGTTTTATGGGCTCTTGAATTTAAAATTCTTAGCTAAACCCAAAACGATAAATATTAATTTTTTGCCTACATTCTATGGCTGATTATCGTGAGAAACTTGGAGTGCATTCATTTACTTGAGGTCCTATATAATGCTTATGTACTTGCCAGTACCTACCATATTCAAACACATAGGTAGATATTTCTGCATCCTTTAAGCATGGGGTATCGTACTACTACAGTAGCCAGTTGCTCTCACCGGTTCGTAAGTGATTGGCAAGGTTGAGCAAATAGACTCTCAGTCAGTCCGTAGATGGATGACCGCCAAAGGGTTTTAATTTCTGAGCGTCTCCGTGCTTCGGAAAGCACGTTTAGCCGTCGGTCCCGGTTGTAGCCATTAGGCAACAGTTGTTAAGCCATGTCAGAGGCCTACTGGGTGGCTTGAATAACTCTGACACCAGGGTCACCGCTGTCCATACGATAAGTAAGTAGTAAGGCAGGAAAATTAAGCACTGTTGCCTATTTCATTAGAAAACTAAAAAATATATAAACTGTAACTCTAGTTTATAATGTCGGAACAATTGGTGAAATCATAATAAAAGTGCAAATTCTAGTCACGTACGATTTGCTTCAGTCGAACCCAGACTATATAATATATGATCTAGGAGTTTTGGTACTTTACGTGATAGTACAATAATAACACGTTATGACTCCTCAATCATCAAGATAAAGAGAGAAGTTGTTTATGCAAATTGAATATAGGAAATGTGTTTTACTGGCTGTCCTGGCAGACTCTGTCCTGCCCTAGAAATAGAGGAATATCTGGGAAATAATAGATCGCAGTGCCTCTTAGTAGGTGTATTATAAATCGCCTATAAAACTTTAATAACTTCATTAACAACAGAGTACGAGATGCTTGGAACTCGTAACCTGAGCATGTCATGACAGCAAATGACACCAACCAATTTAAAAACAAACTTGACCTACACTTGAAACACAAGAAATCTTCTAATTAACGACCGAAGAAAGAAAGGTGGAGAAGCAACCTGATACAGGCGTCTACCAGTTGTTTCAACTGTTTGCCCGGTCTCCTAAATAATAATTATAATTATTATTCAGAGTCCCGTTCAAACACTTAAAAATAACCGGTCCAGTTGTTGTTTGTGTTTCTTACTTTTCTAAAACGAAAAGTTGATTGATTCGTTATGTTATTTAGATATACAAATAAGATCATGTAATATCGAATCCATTTATTTATGAATTCATTGTTCAACGTCAAACGGGTAACATATTTGTTATGTTGTAATGAAACGATTGAGATCTAGACGACAACTGGTTTATTCTCTAATGAACTTACACTACCCTCACACATAAATAATACTTACTACAACAATATTCTTTTTCATATAGTTTTTAAAATAGTACATACAATCAGGGCTCCTCCTTTAATTAATTGGTCTCACTCTTGTGCTTAACAATAGGTCGATGTGGCACCACCATATTTGACCAGTCTATTAAGACTTCATAATGTAGCAGTCCCAAGCGTTTTCTTAATGTGCCAAATTCCCATATTCTATTACCACTATAATCTCTTATTTGAACCCTTTGGCTTGATTTAAACCTCTTAGACCTTCATTACAACATGTAGAAGTACTTCGAAACATCTTCGGATTTCTCAGCATGGCATGAAGTAGTGTCCTCATACCCACCGAAAATCGCTACATAGGAGCTTTTTCCAATTATTGTAGAAGGAGTTTTTTTTTATAACAAACGAACAAGTGGGTCATCTGCTGGAAAGTGATCACCGCCGCCTATGGACACTCGCAATACCAGAGGAGTCGCGGGTGCTTTGCCAAGTAACAAGTTTGAAAAGTAGCTTTGAAAATAATATATATCAGCTGCCAAACCTAATTGCATACTTTGTTGGGTACAATTATATAGCGGCATTTTTAAACAATATAACTTGAGAAATAAGTTTTTTTTAAAATCACTCGCTTTAACACTAGAGTGCACGCGCCCATAAATAGTCCTTAAGCGCACGCGCGGGCTACAGGTGTAGGCCACTTATGGGTCAATTATTTCTCTGAATAAGGCAAAAAAAAATAGTAAAACACAGCATATAATTACTAAGCATATTTATTTTTATCAAAATGGCTCATAAAATCAACAAAATTTAGATTATTTATTATAATTTGAAACTTAAACATAAACTTCTTAAAAATCAACAAATATTTGGAAGGTTGAGTTCTCTTAGTCTTATTTTCATTTAGGAGCGTAATATTTATTACAAAAGGCGTTTATTTTAATCTAATTGAATCTATTATCAAAGTAACGGGTAATAAATCAGTCTATTGGTATACATTCCGGACACACGATTGCCTGATGTTCGCTACAAATACGCCTCATATATTTGCTGCATTGCTTGCGCGTGCTACGGTCGCGAGCCCTACTGCAAACAGCACACCGACCAACTCCTCCCCGAATAGGCATATTTTGTTGCAGGGGTTGTTCTGCCAATCCTAGAAGTAGTCTGCCTTTCAATTTAATACCTCTGGGTATATTTTGTTGGGACATACAACGCTCAATAGAAGGTCTTGCAAGATTAAATCCGACTTGTAGGAGGTATTGACGACGGATCACTTTCATTTTAGGGTTATTCATCTGATATATCACCAGGCCATTTATGCCCGCCATGTTTACAAAATTTCGCTCGAAATGTCGTCGTTTTCATTATCCTCCAGCAGCCATCTTTGTATTTGGTCGCACAATCTGTTCGAGTTACCCGCCATCTAAAAAGTGAACAAAACAGAATAAAGATCCATGAAAAACCCATAAATACAAACAACAAACACTTAAAAAATAATTAACAGTACGTTTTGTAGTAATACTGCAACAAATGTTTCATATTTACCTCAATTTCACCACTTGCACACTAAACACTTAATTTCCTCCAACGCTCGTGCGGGCTACAGGCGTAGCCCACCACCTTCAAGGACGATTTTTGCAGATGCCCGTGAGCTGCTGGATTCGGCACGCTACTGGCGGGAGCGGAGGGTAATGCTTGAGGAATACATTAGACGATTGCGCTGTAGCGCGGCAAACAAAAATTATATGCGACTATATTACACGCTGGGTTACATATGTAGCCCGCGCGTGCACTCTAGTGTTAATAAATCATCCTACAGCCTCTTTTAAAAAACCAAAGACAATATTATGCGATCTTTTCTTATCGATTCCAAACTGTAGATTTAACCCTAGAAAATCTCACTAGCGTGATGCAGTGATTAGATTTTTGAGCATAGCACCATCTATTAACAGAATTAATAACTAATTAACTTAATTGGGTTTCCGATGTAAATAGTGTAATTGTATTACAATATTTATTTATTTATATTTTTGTTACAGTAATGCAGAACTGGATTCTGTTGACGGTGAAGGTATCTTCTGGAAGGATGGAAGTCAAGCTAAAGACTGTAAGTTATTTCACTTAATAGCCATTCATAGCGGTCAGATATCCATCCAAATATCTTAATATCCGCGCATAATGTAAATAATATCACCAACCCCAAATTAACAAAGTTTGTGCAATGCATTCTACACAACTGTTACAAACCATAAATAGTGGCAATTTACTATTTTTGGTTAATATATAATAATAATATATCTTGGGTCAAGTAACACACCACCATCTGATCCCAAACTAGACAGAGCCTATTGCAACCAGACAATTGATTATATTTCTCTAAATACATACTTAGGTATAGGGGTCAACATGCCCTGCCATGTGAGACAGGTACTGATTGTACAAACAGGATATAAATTTCATAATATTATGTGAAATAGAATAAAGGAATGTGGGAAGACCAAGCAAACGGTGGACTGATGACCTTATAGAGATTGCAGGAAAAGACTGGATGTGCGGAAGTAAAGACAGAAAGCTATGGAAGAAACTGGATGAGGCCTTTACTCTTAACGAGATCCATAACCACAGAAATACAAACCACTAACATTACACACATAGCATAAGATACTAAAAAATACTAAAATTATTAAAATGTATTTTTTTATGAGTTATGGAATAAAGAGGCTTTATGTCAGGGTGTAATTAATTTAATCAATAGAATTTAGACTAATTAAGTCAAATCACAATCAGTAAAAAAATCTGTCATATTATTATATTATAATAAGCCTTTGTAGACAGCACCATTTTCATTTTATTTTTAAACATACGGTCATTACCACTTTTTCACTCATTTGGACTTTTACCATACATTTTTGATGTGCTATTTCCCATAAATGCCTTTTCTTCACAGTGGACGCATAGTCTATAGATATCACGTCTATTGTGCGTGACTACGTCTGATAATCGAGGAAATAAATGAGTGTACGACCTTACAAACATGCCGACTTCTAATATATAAAACTTGGTAGCGTTAGAATTATGTGTTTCACGAACAATGGTTTGCAGCTATCTGTAACTTTGAGCTCCAACATGGCACGAATACATCGTTAGCCACAGAAATTTAAGCCATATCGTAAGATGTAAGCAGCAAGACCGTGATAGGCTATTAATAATATCTCAATATTTACTATCGGGGATAGTTTATAGAGTGCGTATGACAATTTACAAATGTTTTTAGGAACATAGTCGATGTGGTCTTTCCAATTTAGTATTTTATCTATTACAATACCGAGAAATTTTGTACTACCTAACTCTCATATTGTCAAAGTTTAGTTTGTTAAAGTGTCAATGCGTTGGCTAAAATGAACAACATGTCTTTTATTGAGGTTTATTTTTAAACTATTGTTATTTAGCCATTTAATAATAGTTGATATTGAATCATTAATGTCAGTTCCATAGAATTCTGAAACATTACAAACATTACATTTAATTGTTATTGTACTGTCACCAGCAAAGAGGGTTGTCGATTGTTTTATATATCGAGGCAGGTCATTAATATACACTAGGTGGCGGCGTTGGGTTTTACGTCTGTACCAACTGTAGAGCAGATGTGGCTCCGGCTGAGCGTGAACACACAATCGGTGGTCGTCGGCACCGCGTACAGGCCCTGGCTCGATGTCAGCGTATTTCTTGACGCCATTACTGATTCTGTTACTTCCTTCCGGAATGTTGATAAAATAGTATTACTGGGAGACTTTAACATTAATTTACTTGATACCTCTGATAACAAAGTGAAGCTACTCAACTGTTTTCTACACAGCACCAATCTCATTAATATAATTACGGAACCAACTCATTTTACTGACCACAGTGCGACCTTGAAATACTTGATTTGTACGGATGCCTCTGTCTGTGGAGTATCAGTAAACCACATACCTGACCTTGGACATCATGCTTTAGCCACAACTGAACTTAACTTTAAGGTTTATAAACCTGCCCCTTTCTGGGTAAGATATCGGCCATTAAATGACATGCTATGCCTAGTGATTCTGATGATTCATTTTATTCTGCCTATGATTCCTCAACATCTGCAAACGATAGCTTTTGCTCGTTCAGCGATTTTCTGCAACTGACATTTAATCAAAACATTGTGAATCAATTAAACGTTTGCCATATAAATGCTCAGAGTATTCCAAGTCATTATTCTGAATGTTTAAATGCGTTCACTGACAGTAACATCCATGCCTTCCTGATATCTGAAAGCTAGCTCAAACCTCCCCTACTTTCGACAACGTATCCTCTCCCCGGGTTCATTCTCGTCCGGAACGATCGAATTGGTAAGGGAGGGGGTGGCGTTGCAATTTATTTGAGAAGTGACCTAGTCTTTAAGATTTTAGCTACTTCAACGAACAATAATTCCGTTTCTGCTGAGTATCTATTTCTTGAAGTATCCCTCAAAGGGTCCAAAATTATTATTGGTGTCCCCCAAATGCTGACTACTTCACCGATTTCGACTTGGTACTGGAATCTATGGGTTCGGAGTATTCTCATCACATTATCATGGGAGATTTCAACACCAACCTCCTCGCTCACAACTCCCCTCGCTCTCGTAAACTCTTACAAATTGTTGAGTCAAGTAGCTTGCATGTTCTGCCTCTCCAAGCTACTCACCACAATATCAACGGCGAAGATACTTGGCTCGACCTTATCCTTACCTCTAACCCTTCCTTAGTTTCTTCTCATGGACAACATGAAGCTCCTGGATTTTCCCGTCACGATCTTATTTACCTATCCTACACCCTGAAGCCTCCTAAGCCTGAACCTAAGGTGTTGCACGTGCGTTCCTTTGCTAGGATGAATGTCGAGAAATTATGTAAGGATGCGTCGGAAATTGATTGGTTGCCTTTGACGGAAGCTCTAACCATAGACGAAAAGGTCCATGTGCTCAATGATACCATCCCTAAACTTTATAACAACCATGCTCCGGTTAGAAAAGTTAAATTTAAGCGTCCTCCAGCGCCTTGGATGACAACCATGGTTAAGATGGCTATGCGGCGTCGGGATCTTGCATTTCGTAAATTTAAAAGGGAACGATCTGATCTCAATTGAAACCTCTTTAAGATTGCTAGGAATCGGTGTAACCTGATGATACGTAATGCTAAACGCCGCGCGCCGTCATATTTGCGAAAGTATATCCTCATCAACTCCTGCTGGTATCTGGAAAGTCCTCGGAACTTAAGGTATCGGCAAGTCGCGGAATTTAGACCTTCCTAGCTCCATTGGTTTAGATGATCTTAATCGTCATTTCGCCACTACTTCATCCGTAGATCACCTCACCATAATGCAAACTATCGCCTATGTAAATGGTCTAACGCGCCCCAATGTTTTCTTTTTCTCCAGTCGATTTGAATGAGATCAAGAAGATAATCCTTTCCTTAAAATCCAGTGCAGTTGGCTGTGATTGTATCAGTCGCTTCATGATCACAGCAATATTAGATCACCTCCTCCCTGTGATCTGTCACGTTGTAAACTTCTCCCTCGATTCCGGATCATTTCCCTCCACATGGCGTAAAGCCTACGTCCATCCTCTCCCTAAGACCTCTAATCCCTCTCTACCCACTCACTATCGTCCTATTTCAATCCTTCCTTTTCTCTCTAAAGTACTGGAGTCCTGTGTCCATAAACAGTTCTCAAATTTCATACTTGCCAACAGCCTAATTAGCCCGCTACAATCTGGGTTCAGGCCTGGCCACAGTACTTCCACTGCTCTCCTTAAAGTGACTGGCGATATTAGGACTGCTATGGAGGATACCAAAGTCACAGTGATGGTTTTGGTAGACTTTTCTAATGCTTTTAATACCGTCAGTCACGACATCCTGTTATCCATCCTTTCTTATCTTATGGTCTCGGACAACGCGCTGGAATGGTTTTCCTCTTATCTTCGAGGGCGCCAGCAATCGGTACGCGTCGGTGAAGCCTCATCGAACTGGTATTACCTTGACACTGGCGTTCCTCAAGGCGGTATTCTCTCTCCTCTTTTATTCTCTGTTTTTATAAACCTCTTAACGAATGATCTTCAGAGTGCGTATCATCTTTACGCCGATGACCTACAACTGTATACACATGCGAGCATAGACAATTTGTCAGAAGCAATCAATAAAGTTAATCTGGACTTAGAATTTATAAAAAACTGGTCGAATAGGTTCTGTGTCACTGTAAACCCAGCTAAATGCCAAGCCATCATCGTGGGTAGTTCTCGTATGATGAGCCGAGTTAACATCGACAATCTGCCACCTATAATTTTTAACCAATCAACTATACCCATCAGCCGATGTGTAAAAAATCTTGGCCTACACATCGACACAGCATTTAGTTGGCAGAACCAGGTGTCTAATGTATGTCAGAGGGTCACAAGTGTTCTGCGGAGTCTTTATCGCCTCAAATACTTCCTGCCCTCAAAAACAAAAGTAATGCTCGTGCAAGCCTTAATCTTTCCTATAATTGACTATGGTGATGTGTGCTACTTTGACCTGAATGCAGATCACCTCAATAAACTTGACCGACTTCTTAATAACTGCATTCGATTCATATTCAATCTTCGTAAATATGACCATGTGAGTTACTATCGAGCTCAGCTAAAGTGGTTTCCTATTCGTCAGCGCAGAACGATGAGAGCCTTAACTACCTTATTTTCTCTTCTACACTCGCCTTCTTCTCCTCTATACTTAACTTCTCAATTCCAATATCTTCATAATAATCATTCTAAAAATCTTCGCTCTTCTCACAACCGTCTTCAATGCCCACGTCATCGTTCTGATTTCATCCATTCTTCCTTTTTCGTTCAATCCATTCTTCTTTGGAACTCTCTACCTATTGAGATCAGGATGGCAAAGAGTAGCTTTTCTTTTAAAAAGAAAATCCGGGAACATATTATGAAAAATATGGCAGAATCAGCCCAATAGCTCTTTTCTATCATAAACTTTTCCCTAGGTATATATTTATGTCTATGTATGTATATTTATGTATATGTATGTATATTTATGTACTTATATATGTTTATTATTTTATAAATATATATTATTATATTCTAGTTTTAATTTATGTAGTTTATGTAACTATTTTTATTGTATTTTTTTAAGTATAAGATTTATCACCTCCACACACGACGTGTTAAGTGCACCTACCTTAGTTTTCTCTGCATCACCCTAAGGTAGACTGGTAGAGAATGCCTCCGGCATTAAGTGTAATATGCCACAGCACTGCAACAATCCTGAACTTTTAAACATTCACTTTTTAAATATACCTAGTAGTGATGAAGTAACTATATCCCATCTTACACAGTTTGAATTCAACAGGTTTGGTTGTGGTAGTTTTCAAATTTAGTTACTCAATGAGGAGCAGGTATCAAAGATTATCCATAACCTTAGGTCTAATGCCATGGGAATAGATGACATATCACTAGACATGTTAACACTGACACTGCCACAAACACTGACAACCCTCACGAGAATCATAAACAGGTCAGTGTCAACATCAACTTTCCCCGACATATAGAATACTGCTATTGTAAGACCAAAACCTTAAAAAGATAGTCCCAATGATATTAAGGATCTTCGCCCAATTAGCTTATTGCCATGTATATCCAAAATTTTGGAGAGGGTGGTATGTGACCAATTAAGCAAATATGTAAACAATTTGGTATTTTACCTTCAAGGCAATCAGGCTTCCGTAAAGGCCACAGCACTACTACAGCTTTAATTGATGTAATGGATAATATACTCCAGGCCAGGGACCAGGGCATGGGAACAATATTAACTTTACTAGACTTCTCTCGTGCATTCGACTGTATAAATATTTCTCTTCTATTGTCCAAACTGACATACTATGGGTGCAGTGTGGAGACAGTTAAGTGGTTTCATAGTTACCTTACAAAAAGATACCAATTAGTACGGATTAGTGGTGACAAAAATAATCATGAAGCTTCATCCTCGCTTCGTCAAGTAAACAGGGGCGTACCACAAGGCTCAATACTTGGGCCTCTGCTGTTCTTGATTTACAGTGCAGACATTGTCCATTCCATAACTTATTGCAAATTCCATCAATATGCAGATGATCTGCAACTGTATCTCTCATGCCATCCCAAAGACTGTCTTGACTCTGTAACAAAAATAAATTATGATTTAAGTAAAGTATCTAAATGGGCATGTGAAAATTCACTAGTCCTAAACCCATCAAAATCAAAGTTTATGGTTATGGGGTCAGAAAACACCATAAGTCAAATGGAGCAGTATCGCCCTACTATTAAAATTGATGGAGACTCTATAGAGCAAGTTTATGAGGCTCGCAACCTGGGTGTTATTTTCGATCCACTATTACAGTTTGAAAAGCACGTAGCAAGTGCAGTTCAAAATTGCTTTTATCGCCTCTAACTATTGTAACGAATAAGACCTTACATAAACACCGATATACGCATATTACTATGTGAGTCACTTATCCTCTCTCGCCTAAATTATGTAGACACTGTGTATGGAGCCTGTCTACTGGCTAGAACACAACGGCTAGTCCAGCGGATACAAAATGCCTGTGCCCGTTTCTGTTTTAATGTACCACCACGAACACATGTAACATCGTACATAAATAGTGGCAACATGTTAAAAATGTCAGCTCGTAGACTACTTCACTTGGCAACTCTTGTATTTGGTGTGATTGCCAACAAAAGGCCTGAGTATATTTACAGGAAATTAACTTGGTCAACAGATGTCAATAGTTATAGAACCAGGTCTTCAGCTCACCTGATCCTAATTCCGAGACATAGGACTGCAGCTTTTCGTGGATCTTTTAAATATGCCGCCGCAAAGGTCTAGTGCAATATACCTCCTCCGTTGAAGTGCCTGCGAACAGTATATACATTTAATGCCAATTATAAAAAAGAATTGTTGAAGCAACAAAAACTCAGTTCAAATACTATTTAATACTTTTTCAAGGCTGAACTTACCCATCTCTTTGCACACTTTTGTAGGAAGGAGTACCGCAAGACACACTATTAATGAGCTCAACACAACAATGCCCAGACGCTCATGCAGTGAAGAACTCCGTCACAATAGCATCACCATTACTCGATCAATATTGTTTTCATACATATTTCACTTTTATATCGAAAATTCACAATTACCACTTTTACTTATACATCAAACATATTTACCCTATAAACTTAGTATTAAGAAGCATAATAATTTACTGTTCATAATAGATTTTTCAAGTAATTCAATTTCCGCGTCCCTTTTTTCTTCACATCTGTCTGACAGTCAATCCAAGAGCATATAATTGACCGACTCAGCTTAAAAATATGGATTAAATACATGTAATGTATGTATATTGATTGTGTCATAGTCGAGTCATCTTTATTGGTGCACTTATGTATTGTTATGGACAAGTTATGACCAGAATGTCGACATTATAACAATTGTTTTATATACTGTCTGTGTTATGCATTTCTAAATTGGTGTTAATTTATTAATATTTATTTATTAAGTTCGTTTTTGCATACATTTATTGTTTAAATTAGCTATAAGTTATATTTTGGTGTCCAGGTACTGTAAAATTCTAACTGCGAGCTATACACTAATTGTTTGTGAGTTATTTTACGTGGTTCCATCATAAAACCAGCGCTGCAACTGTTAATGTTGCAGCTAGTGCTGAGATGGGACCAATTCGGACTCACACAGATAAGACTTAAGGATTTCTGTTTGTATACATTTATATATATTGTTATTATTATCTGTGTCAGTTTACTGAATAAATGGATTTTCTTTCTTTCTTTCTTCTTTCTATAAATAAGAGATGCTCCAAAACGCTCCTTTGTGGTACTCCATATTCTATGAGGCTTTTGTGAAAATATGAGAAAGTTAATTCTGTTTTTGTTTTCATGTCCAATGTTGACACTTCTGTGACTTGTTTTCTACAGATAGATATGATTCTAAAAGTTTTTACGTTTCCCCGTATGCCATAGCTTTTAATTTTACTTATTAGGGTCTTCTGTTCAACATAGTTGAATGCTTGCATCATATCATTTGACGGTCACCGTAGCCTAGTTGGTAGTGCTCCTGCCTACAAAGCTGGTGGTCCTGGGTTCGAATCCCAGTAAGGGCAAATATTTGTGTGATGAGCACGAATATTTGTTTCTGAGTAATGGATGTTTTCTATGTATTTAAGTATTTATCTATCTATATAAGTATGTTTATCGTCGCCTGGTACCCATAGTACAAGCTTTGCTTAGTTTGGGGCTAGGATGATCTGTGTGACATTGTCCCTATATATTATTATTATTATATCACATAATGCAGCTGAAACAGGTATTCTCTTTTCAACATTTAAGATAATATACAAATAGTCATTTATTGGCAATATTTTTTACATGTCATAAAAATTAATGAATATCAACTCAATAAATCGATTTAACATTTAAAAGAAAAAGCAAAATATCATTTAAATTAACTACAATACCATAACTAAGTTAAAGCACGTCGTAAAATTCCTCCACATCGTCGGGAGTATGGCAATGATGATTCTTTAACCCAAAAAAGGCCAGCTCTCTGGTCACGGGGAGGCTCGATCAAAACATTTTGAAATTGCACGCAACCAAAAACGTGAGTTAGGGCCCCACGGCCCCAGCGTTTCGACCCCAAAAGGCTCAAATACATAATTTCCAACGAGGTTGGTGTATTTTATGTGAATTACGCCTAAGACAGTCGCCTCGCTGCTTCGTTTCGCAGGTTCGAGTCCCGTGCAGGACAACTATTTGTGTGACCATATATAGTTTTTTGTCTCTGGATGTAATTTGAGTCCATCTATTATATGTTTTTAAAATGCGGGATAGACACAGGGATTATATTATTATTTAGTCCGGCCGTTGTCTTTTGAAATAAAAAAAAATTGCGCCGTTTGAGGGTATAAAAATATACTAAAACTATACTTAAGTCACATCAATACCTAATTAGTACAAAAATAGGTCTATATGATAAAATCGACATAACATTAGTCAGCAAGTCAAAATCATAAATTAAATATTATTATGTCAAATTATTAGATTTGAAATTTGTATACACTGTAATCTACTAGTCTACTATTCATCAACAGAATAGAACGCTTGCTCGATAAGCCACCGTTTTAACCGAGTTTTAAAACTCATTAAGGTTCGGGCACTTTATATGCTCATTGGTAGTTTATTATACACAGTGCAGCTCATAACATGAGTAGTTTTATTTTATTTTACTACGTTTGGGATACTTACAGCTAGCAGGTACCTTTAACATAGAAATCTGACAGCCATGTACAAGTTTGTTTGTACGGAAATTTGTCATAAATAAAGTTAAAGGTCGGTTATCAAAATGTTAAGCTTGGAAACACTGGTATTAAATAGGTCCAAATCATATTCACAAAAGAGCTTGTTAAAAAGTCCAATACCCATATTAATTATAATTTAATTATTGTTTTCGTATAGGCGTAGATTGCATAGGTGACAGAAGTTTCTTTTTGGTTTTTTGGTGATTTTAATTTTTACATTACCAGTTACGTTTTGATCATTTGTTATTTCGGGTTGTTTTATTGATATAGAGACTTAAAATTTGAGTTTTCATGTGACAGTTGGGCTTTGGGTATATTGTAATTTGTAAAGAAACATATTCAACTTTATAAAGAAACATGTCAATGTTTACAACGTTGACAATGTTTGTTCAATTTTCAGATAACTTGGAATATCTTGACAAACTGCCGTACAAATGCCGTAACGGAACAAGCTTCAAGAGATACTTTGACGAGGAGAAACAATGTTATCTGTATGAGTCGCGTGTGAGCGACGATAACCTGAATGAGGTAACGGGGAACGAACACGCTTATCAGGTAAGCCTTTCTTGGAACTTTTTAATACTTGCAGCGGCTAAGACAGTCGCCTTGTCGCTTCCTGTCGCGGGTTCGAGTCCCGCGCTGGACAACTATTTGTGTATGGCCCATAAATAGTTGTTCTGGGTCTGGATGTAATTTGTATCCGTTTTTTATGTTTGTAAAGTACCCCGCGAAACAGGTATTATATTGCATAGTGCGGGCGTTGTCTTTTAAACACAAAAAATAATTACATTCACTAAAAAACAAAAAGTATCATCAAGTATCACTACGGTCAAATTCGTATACATAACCTTCCGCATTGTATGCATACCCTGTTCTTTCTTACGAAATATATAAGAGAGAGATGTAAAGACATTTAAATTAGTTTCGTGGTGTAAAAGACAGTTTTTTTTAACATGACATATGCAGATAGCTTAGGAGGCTTTCACTGCTTCACCGGACTGTAGAGGCGAGCGTGGGCTCAAACCTTCTAGAAATATAAAACTACTAACTCTGGGGTTCGAACCTTGGCTCTGGGCGGTTACTGGCGAGGAGATGGGAGAGGGCGTATCATTTTAGGGATATTTTGTGCAATTTTCGGTCTACGTTAATACGCCACGCGGGCCGCTCCTCCGCTTTAAACCCGAAGAGGCCATTTCATCGAAACGAATGTATACTAAGGGTCATGGAGGATGCTGGTGATCGCGACGCATTCGCGGTCGCTCTTGTCCGGCGAGTACGAAGAATCGGTTGGTGTGGTAAAAGACAGGATCTCCTGGAAACCATTTAATCAAATGACAATACATTAAGAACAGCCAAAGTGGGTGCCGTAGGGCAGATTTGCGTTCTTAAGACGCACTCCGATGCGCGACAATCCAGCGTCATCCAAAGAAGGATTCCGTTTTTATATGGCTCCAGCCAATTTAACCTTGCCTTAATATATCAATTACTTGCTCAAGATGTGCCTTCTGTAAAGTAAAAGTAAAATACTCTTTATTGTATACCATAACTTAACAATAAAAATCAACAAACATAAATTAGCTACAAAGGGTGGTCTTATCGCTACTGCGATTTCTTCCAGACAACCAATTATGGAGTGGATAGACGGAAGGAAAGGGGAAACACGGTAAATAAGTGGAACAATAGGTCAACTTAATGTAAACTTAAACTAATACGAAATAAAAAATAAAACAAGAAGAAATACATAGAATAATTAAAGATGTCCAACAAAGCACACAGTGGTAAATAAATGTGCTTCGGTAATCTAGGCAGATAAATAATGTTTCTAAACATTATTTTTAAAAATATCTAAAGAATGAGCTTGTCTTGTTTTAAGGGCAGTGCGTTAAGCAGGCGCACGGCCTGCGGTCTGAAGCGTATGGGGTGTGGTTTGTAACTTATATAAAAAAAAAAGTTTAATGTTCATGGCATTGGGTTCTAAAGCCCGTCAATTAATTATGCCCTATCCATAGGGCATAATTAGGCGCGCTAAGTACTCTCCTGGCTTCGTCAATGATGATGATCTTGAGATGATGATTATGCTGGTCTGTAGTGTTGCGGTGTCGGTGACCACCAACCAGGTACCGGTGCGTACCGGTACCTGGTACTGGTACCGGTACCTGGCGTATCGGTAGGTACTGTGTTGCGGTACGGTTGCATTTTGCAGACCGTATTTTGGACCCTGGAATTGACAACCAGTAAATAAAATATTATTTTTTTAAACAAAAGCTTCTCCTGTCTGTGACCGCGTAATGTAGCTGAGGAAGCGGGAGTACTAATTACGCTTAAGGCGAGTGTGTGCAATTTTCACAGTCAGAAGCAGAGTTTACAAATAAAGTATGTAATAAAAAATGTATCAAAATAACGGTGTGAAGCACCGCACATAATATTAATTTATATTGTAGGCATTAGACACGAAATAAAATACGTAAATGAAGCGAAATAACATATGCTACAAGGTCATTTAAAGGTGGCCGTTACACATATAATGATTCAATAGCCTACATATAAAAATAAAAGCGTTATACATACATTTTTAGACACATTCTTTTCAAATGTAATCTGTAAATGTTTATAATGTTATAATTTTTTCTTATTATTATTGGTTGCTAGAAACTATGTTACCTATGTGGCACTACACTGGCGGGTATTGAGTGTAGATTAATGTATTATTAGAGAAGTTTAGTTAATAGAATTATTTGTAAGTAGAATTATTATATTTATTTTAATAGTAAGTAAGTATATATTATATGTCTGATGCTGAAGATGTAGATACTGATGATGCTGATTTTTTTTCGGTTAGTAGTGATGACGACAGTTTTGTGAGTATACCATCGCTCGCTGACAGTCTTGAATGTATTTTTTCTGATGTTCTCGGGAATTTCAATGTGATTCATATAAATGCCCAAAGTATTCCGGCTCATTTCCCCGATATGCTGGCAAATTTTCAATGCAAAAATATCCACGCTATCCTTATTTCTGAGTCATGGCTAAAACCATGTCTCCCTTCGGCCTCTTATTCACTTCCTGGCTTCCAGCTGATTAGGAATGATCGAACTAGTTCGGTAGGTGGTGGAGTTGCTATATACTTACGAAATAATTTTAAATTTACAATACTCAGCATGTCCTCGCAACCGCCACCTGCCAGCGCTGGTGAGCATCTCCTTATCGAGGTTGAGCTTAACCACACTAAAGTTTTACTCGGTGTGTATTACTGTCCATCTCTTAGAATAAATTTTTTCTCCTCTTTTGAACTATTACTTGAAACTTTCTTGCCTTCTTACAGCCACACGATTGTAATGGGTGACTTCAACACCTGTTTGTTGAAAAATGATTCTCGTTCTTCAACCCTTATTTCTGTTGCGGAATCTAGTAATCTATCTATACTTCCTCTTAATGCCACTCATCATTTTCCTCATTCTACTCCTTCTCTCCTAGATCTTATTCTTGTTTCTTCGAAAGACCACGTCGCTAAGCACGGACAGTGCGTAGCCGATGCGTTCTCTTATCACGATCTCCTTTTCCTATCTTATAAAATTCGCCTACCTAAGGCAAAATCAAAAATTATTCTTCAACGTAATTTTGGTGGTATTAATTTGGATTCTCTTCGAGCGGATGCTAGCAGAATTGACTGGTCTCCTCTTATAGCTGCTGATTCTGTAGATGAGAAAATTAAAATTTTCAATAAAAACATTATTAGTTTATACGACGTGCATGCCCCACTTCGAAAAATTAGGGTAAAACATCTCCCCGCACCGTGGTTAACGTCCGAAATAAAAAGTCTCCTAGCTAAGAAAGCAGCAGCTAAGTCGCGTTTCGCGAGTAGGCCTAACGATATAAACCGTCATAAATATATTTCTCTTCGCAATCGCTGCAATAAGGTGTGTAGGTATTCACAACGCCAACACATCCACAACTCGGTTGAGAGTGGTGATCCAGCTAAAATATGGAAATTTCTGCGTTCATTGGGAGTTGGGAAAGCTCGAAATGAAACTACTCCTAACAATTTAGACATTAATTCGCTCAATTTGCACTTCTCTACTTCGTCCATTTTTGACAGGGCAACAAAATTAAACACTTTAAGAGATCTATCATTAGTTCCCTCTCCCAGCTATTCTCCCTTTTCTTTTAGTCAAGTTTCTGATTGTGACGTTAGGAAGAGTGTTTTATCCATCATTTCTAACGCAGTAGGCAATGACAATGTCACCCGTAATATGGTCCTTCCTATCCTCAACGAAATTCTTCCTACTATTACTCACATCTTAAATTCCTCTATAAGTTCCGGTATCTTCCCAATGATATGGAAAGATGCCCAAATAATTCCCCTTCCAAAAAAAGCCAACCCAGCATCCTTTTCCGACTACCGTCCTATTTCAATCCTTCCGTTCCTGTCCAAAGTACTTGAACGCCTTGTCCACAACCAATTAAGTACTTTTCTCACAATAAATAACCTCCTTAATCCCTTCCAGTCTGGTTTTCGTCCTGGCCACAGCACTACCTCAGCCTTGGTCCATATTACAGATGACATTAGAGCTGGATTGGAATGTGGTCATCTAACAGTGCTTGCCCTGTTAGATTTCAGCAATGCGTTCAATACCGTGGATTTTGATGTGTTGCTGGGGATATTGCGCACTCTTAACGTATCTCCAACAGTTATTGACTGGTTTCGTAGTTACCTGTCTGGCCGCCGGCAATGTATTCGTATTGATAATTCCTTTTTTTCTTGGTGCAATACTATTGCAGGCGTGCCTCAGGGTGGCGTTTTGTCTCCACTATTATTCGCAATTTTTATAAATTCTATTTCTAAACGCATTAATTCTTCCTACCACCTTTATGCAGACGATCTTCAGATTTATAATCAGGCTCCGCTAAATAAATTGGCAGAAGCTGTGACTAATTTGAATACCGATTTAGATAACATCAGTGAGTGGAGTCGTGCTCACGGACTACACGTTAACCCACAGAAGACCCAAGTGATTATTGTTGGTAGCTCGAGGATGTTGGCTAAGGCATCCTTGTCTCAACTTCCACAACTTCGTTTTGGAGGTAATGTTTTACAAATATGTCGTGAAGTTAAAAACCTAGGCATATTCTTTGACAGCTGTCTTTCCTGGGGCCCTCAGCTACAAAATGTCAGTCGGAAAATTTTTGCATCACTTGGATCCTTGAGAAGACTTCGTAACTTCCTCCCAACTACCACCAAAATTGCGCTTGCTCAATCCCTTCTTCTCCCAATACTAGATTACGCCGATGTCAGCTATCTTGATCTTACAGAGGCCCAACTTGAAAAACTTGAGCGTCTCCAGAACGTCTGCATAAGATTCATATTTGGTCTACGCAAATATGATCATATCACTGAATTTCGTAACAAGCTCAAGTGGCTACCCATTCGTTTTCGCCGGAATGCCCATATTCTCTCACTTCTATACAATGTTTTGTTTACTCCTTCAACTCCCTCTTACCTCAAAGAACGCTTTTCATTCCTTTATGAATCACATTCGAAACTTCTGAGATCATCGAATAATTTAAAATTAACAATGCCAGCACATTCCACAATCTTTCTGGACAAATCGTTTGCTGTGCAAGGAGCTCGCCTGTGGAATGCATTGCCATTGTCAGTACGCCAAGCTCAATCTCTACGCAACTTTCAGAGTCTAGTAAAAGATCACTACTTGTCGCTACAAAAAGGTACGACATAATTTACTCTCGACTAGTTTATGGAACTTCAGCAACAGCTCCTACTTTAATTTTGCTTTATGATAAGAATTTTATGTATGTATTTATTTATGAAATTTAAGTATATATGCGTGTATATAATGTAGTATGTAGGTTAATATATATGTAATTTATCTTATATGACGTAGAAAACTCTCTGTTTTTGTAATGATACCAGTGCGTATCATTTCTATACTTATGTACACTGACAACTACCCTATCTCTGTTACTCCATACTCCAATCCCTGCCTAGGTTGCCTGGAAGAGATCACATTTAGTGATAAGGCCGCCAATTGTACCATTTTTTAAATGTATGTTATTGTATTCTTTTATCCTGAAATGTTTTGGTGTACAATAAAGAGTTATCTTATCTTATCTTATCTTATGAGGTGATTGAGTGAGAACTAAATGTAATCAACACTTACTCAATATGGGGTTGTCACTGAATGTACCATTTACGTATAACTATATTTGAGAATCTCTCAATTGTATTAGCACGATAGACGACACACACTAAAAGAAAAATAATGTTTCTTATGAATAGTGTGCATACGTGCCAATTGCATTGCATTAAGTGCAGTCTCGTTCTGACCTCCCACCGTTCGCTTAACGACCGCTCGGCGGCTCACGGGTACCGAAGCGGTTTAGAATACGCGGCGGAGGACTAGGCAGATAACGAATTACAACAATATTATAATGTCAGGACGTGTTAATTAATAAGAAAATAGTCTATGTTAAGATAAACGTTACAACTTACAACTGTAAAAGATTTGCCATAATAATCACATACAACTCCTGTACAAAGCGAATACAAAACAGGAGCGCCTCCTGTCGCCCTTAGCGATGTAACTCTTTCCGAGTTACATCGCCAATCTTTTATCACATGGGTATCCACCAATTACAACCAAATCCTCCATGCTGTCCAAATCCTCTGCAAAAATATTTTGCACAATATAAAATGTGCAAGCATAATACATATCATGTCAATGTGTACTAGCTCCGACTTATCTATCAATTAAATTCACTGTATTTATTTTTATGTGAGACATTTATATGGTATATGGCTGGTATAAGAAATTATAATAAAATTTCTTTAAGACTAAAAATTTGACATTTATATTGTATATTAATAGTCTGTAAATTGTGTAATAATTGTATGGGTAAAAAATTAAAGTAAATATGGGTCTAGAATTGTTTATTTTGTATTTTGTTTTATGTTATATCGCTTTGACTGCTGTAAAGTTTTAAATTTGACAATTGTAATTTTGAACTTGTATCCGATTATATAAACATTTTATGATTAACTAGAATTATTACATCGACATATTAATAAATTAAAATTTTGTATAACCATTGCATGCCATAGTGGTAGAACATAATGGGAAAACACATTCACTCACATCTGGAAAAATATTGTTAAAAAATTCATGTACCTATGTTCGACAATGATTAAATGAATTATGAAAACCGGAGAGACCCAACCATTTGGATCAAACGTCCTTGCTACTGTAGACAGCACCAACTTTCCTACTGATAGCATTTATTCACTGTGCCGAGTACTCACTGTGAGACAGTTGTTTTGTCGCAAACGATATTACGTTAACATAGTCTACTGACATACGATCCGAGCTATTGTACGCAAAAAAGAAAACCTCGTAAAACAGAAATTGAATTACCTCGTGAAAGCGTAGTCTTTAAATAAAAAGAAACTTTAATAAAAAGCAATGGGTCAGTAATAATCTTGTATACTGTTAATCCAGGTTGTTCTTGGAATGGGCGCGGACCCGAAAACTATAAGTTGGCAGGGTGCTTCCGGTGCCATCATCAGTGAACGTTTCATCTTAACCAGTGCGAGTAGTGCTGTACTGTGAGTATAAACAAATAAAAAACCTACACTAACCTGCTGTCGACCGCCTCCTGCCTGATGATGCGTGATGAACAGCGATTGTCTTGCACACTGTACACTATTATGTATTCGGCCGGATATTGCACACAACACTTCAACAGAAAGCCTCAGACGCAGGCGAAGTTGGCTTGCTGGCTGTGCGCGCGACTCAGTGGGACATGTTCTTGAACACAAATATTTATCTTACGTAATCGTTGGATCCGAAGGCGGGTACACTTAATTAAATAATACGCTGTTTACTTTGGAGCTATTGAATGACAATAGAGACTGGCAAGGGTTGTAAATTTGAATTTTATAGCATTATTCGCTATGCAAAGCGATAACCTAAACTTAAAAAAGGGAAATCATGGGGTTGAAAATGTTAAAAGGGGTGTAAATTAATAAAATTGGAAAATTTATCCATCAGAGTCTAAATTATCAGAAACTTCTGCTTCCTCTTCGTCTTGTTCTTCTTCTTCTCCTTGTAGGCCTTCTTATATTTATATATATATAATAACTTTTTTTTTTTAATTTACACGCCTCTATTATTTTTCAACCCTTGCCAATATCTATATTCATTCAATAGGTCCAAATTAAATAGAATCACAACAGATAACTGGAATAGGCCTACTGGAGAAACCACACGTTTCCACGCCATCTTTCCACGCCTCATATATTTGTTTTAGTACACCCACATTTTACACACGTAATAGGGGCAAGCCGTTTTAAATATATTAATACCACTTAAGCGTTTTTGTATAATACTAGCTGTGCCCCGCGGTTTTACCCTCGTTAAATTGTATAAATTATCACAGCTTCTCCCCCGTAGGTGATAGCGTGATAATATGTAGCCTATATGTTGACCCGACCTCTTAGTAATATTCATGCAAAATTTGAAGTAAATCCATGCAGTACTTTTCGAGTTTAGCTCGGACATACATACAGACAAACAGACACATAGATAAAAATTCTAAAAACTATATTTTTGGCTTCGATATCGATTGTAGATCACGCCCCAAGCATCCTTTTTAAAAAAATATTCAATATACAGTTTTGACTTTCTTACCATTTTATTATATGTACACATGTAAAAATATGCAAATTTTTATCGTCATACCTACGCTACGTAGCGAAAGTCATTATCGACATGTATAATATATTATCAAGTTCTACGGCCTACTACTAGTACCATAAGGATAGGGTCCTTATGGTTAGAATGCATATGGTTGCGACCTTGAAATAGCCAACCAAAACGCATTTGTTACAGTCCCAGCAACTCGCGCGTACCTCCAATTTCGATGAATTTGAAACAAAACAAAGGTCACGTGATGCGGTATCTATGAGGTTAATCTGTGAGGAACTCTTTAGAAAGAGAATAATGTCGTCCAGGCCGAATTTCGGCTACGGTGGCCAGTCTAAATGGAGACTAGCAACTGCGGACATATGATAGTGCACAAGTATGTGCGCAAGCGCAAAGGTACTTTCTATTCCATCACTCTCATGATCCGATGGGACGACTAGTGACACGACCGGAAAGAGGTTGAGTAAAGGACCGACGGCTTTACGTGCTCTCCGAGGCCAGTGAGTGTAATACCGCCAACTCCCAGACTTGGGGCTGATACTGAGAAATTTCCTTTTTTACGGAAAATCCCTAATTCACTTTTTGACCCGTAAGGGAATTTGGACCTTATTATTAGCCAAAACAAATAAACTGCTAGACAAAGGCCTCCAAAAATCCACAATTACCAGTTTTGCGTAACCCGAGTCCAGTAGCTTCCAACGACCCTCCCAAGATTAGTTTATATAGTTTTTCTTATATACATATCTTCCATGAACAGACAATGACCAGTTACGATTTTATTATATGTTCACGTAAGATAAAAAAACCACCCACTCAAAAGGCTCCCAACTCAGTAAAATAATGACGCTAAAAATTGTTCTTTTGACATACTCTCTGACGCACTTAGCCAATTTAAGGAAAAGATTGTGACATACCAGCTTGCATAAGACTTTTCTCTCATATTATATTATTTCAATATAATCTCAATTCAATTAATTTTTTTTGTTTTCATGTAATTATGCGATTATTTTTGGTATTTAAGCTTTATCCTTCTACTATTATTTTATTGTATATTATTTTTTTTATATAAAGCTATTAATGTTATTAATTGTGTATGTTATGTAGTTAAATATTTGTCCGTATTCTACTTTTCATGTTACTTTTTGTCTCGTCTCCATGTTTATTGTTTATGGCTTGTTTTTGTAATTAGTGCTAGTTTTTAATTAATTTATTGTAATTAACTTCAATAATGTAAAATTTTAAAGCTGTGGTCGTCTTTAAGTGTTGCACCACTATTATTTTTAAGTATGTACGTGTCTTATAACTGCATGAGTGTATGTAACGATGACGATCCTTAAATAAATAAAAAAAATGTATTTATTGATATATATTCAGAAGGCACCGTAAGTATATTTATTTTCCTTCCTATATATCTATTGTAGTTCCTTAAATTAAATTCGCAAAGCATCGCGACTACTTAACCTGTAAATCACTCTGCTCATACACTCATCACTCTGACATAATGCTATGGAAATAAAAATTTTATTATTAAGAAATATACCAATTTAGCTGCAAAATTTTCAATCTGAGGAGCTTATTGCATTTTTGAGTCTAGTGTCAATCCCAGAAATACGGTCGACGGAACTTAATCTAATATTATTAATAATAATAACTTATTTCCTCATTAAGTGCAACTGTTGTTATAACATTTGCACATTTGGTAATGAGAATTTAAATAATAATACCTACTTGTATACAGTATTGTATACATATATATATATATATATATATATATATATTAGGGTGTCCCAAGGCATAAGGGAAAAAAATTTTTTTCGCCAATTCTTATACGCATACCCTCTAATTTTATTAGAATTGATCTCGTGGACTCAAATAATAAATATTATAGCGATTGGACAACGATAACCCGTGCCGACTTGATGCCAAACTTTTTACATGACAATTTGTACTGAGTTACTGTAGGAACTTAATTTTTATTACTTAATTAAAGCTCCAATACACCCAAATAGTATATTATTTATTAATTTATTTAATAGTTTTATTGAATAAAACAAAATTACGATTATTGATCAATTGTTTTTAAATTGTTGGGCTTTTAGAGTCAGGATAAATTTTCCACTGTTCCTATACGCAACGTAATAAAAATTGTTTTTGTTCCTACTCAACAGTGATTAATCCATGAAAGTCTTGCATTTAATTAATCGCTCTTTCAGCTACATCGTTTACTACCTTCAGTGCTGAAACTTTTTTCAATAATAATAATAATAATATATGGGGACAATGTCACACAGATCAACCTAGCCCCAAACTAAGCAAAGCTCGTACTTTGGGTACCAGGCGACGATATACATACTTATATAGATAGATAAATACTTAAATACATAGAAAACATCCATGACTCAGAAACAAATATTCGTGCTCATCACACAAATATTTGCACTTACCGGGATTCGAACCCAGGACCACCAGCTTTGTAGGCAGGAGCACTACCAACTAGGCTACGGTGATCGTCTAATAATAATAATAAAGAATCATCTCTGACTATTTCTTTTGTCAGTTCAGTTCGGTAAAACTCTACCAACTTGTCAATTTCGGAGTCAGCGAGGTCTTGTATAACATTTTCTCTATAGTTCTGTATTTTATCATCATTAATACTATTCCAGTATTAACCGAACTTCTATGAGCAGAATATCAGGGCTTCTAGTTACTTGACCGATTTTTGCTTGCTTGCTTCAAATACAAGGGTAATTTGAAGCTTCAAGCAAAAATTATTCTGCGAATTCATATCCATTTTTCTGCGAATGCTTAGCATGGAAGACTTACTTATCTTCAATAATTGCTTCAAGTAGAAACATAGAATCTCTCATACTCAATTCATACCTATCTATTACTGCTACTAATTTGGGAATAATAAAATCTCTCTGTAGAGGTGTTTTGCTGGGTTGCGTCTTCTCGACAAGTTTCAGTAAGTGCCTACGCCCTCTTTTAAATGTAAGTTTTATAAGATTCAGTTGTCGTTGTTGATGAATTATCTTGTAACAGTACATAAGATGTTGCCAAAGGAGTCGGCTCACACAAATGTTTAGCACGTCGTTTTTCTTCTTCGATGGTTCGGAGGCGCGCTCTTTCCTCTCTATCAGTTAATTTTTTATCCAGTCCAGCTATGTTACCAGATTGGCCTGTATGTAATAATTGAAGCTAATCGGCGTTTTTCAAGTCAGAACAATTATCTAAGTTGTTGACAACGTCTTGACGGCGCTGCTTAAATACGCCTTGTATCTTTTATACTTTTTTTGCAAGCGCCCCCAAACTTGATGTAAGCTTACAAGATTTTCCTCGCATTTATTAGGCAATGATTAAGTAGGCATACGCTCTTCTTTCCAATAAATAATACACTCGCGAATAGTGAGATTCGCACTCTAATTGACAGTTAAATTCACTTCACGGATATTGTAAAATAAAACTGCTAGAACTTATGCCTTAGGCGAAAGTTTTGAACCCGATATATGATGTTTTACGTCACCTATTAAAAATATACCCCTTTTAAAAATGCGTGATTGCACTGACATGTTTACAGATTGAAAACATTACGAGTTCTATAACTAAATAACGAGTAATCACAAGCACATCGACACGTTAGGTCGCGCCAGCCTTAGAAAGCAAGTACTGGCATGTACTGATGTAAGTCGGCACGGGTTACCGAGGTCCTACGTTCTTAAAATGTTATGTATAATTGTTTTGACATAAAATGATTAAATTAAGAGGGTATGCGTTCAAAAAAAACGACTTTCATTTTTTTGGGACACTATATATATATATATATATATATATATATATATACATAATATCTAGAGACAATATCTACGGCTAATGTCACACAGATCATCCTAGCCCCAAACTAAGCAAAGCTTGTACTATACCCATAGTACAAGCTTTGCTTAGTTTGGGGCTAGGATGACCAGGCGACGATATACATACTGATATAGATAGATAAATACTTATATACATAGAAAACAGCCATGACTCAGACACAAATATTCGTGCTCATCACACAAATATTTGCACAAAAGTCCAATATAAATCATAAAATCACTTTACTTTACAGATTATATACACTTTTACTTTAGGAATTAATCACTATTAGCATTATCGTATGATTACGCGGAACAACAGCGATCCGTCGATAATGTGGTCGGCTCACAACGGCCATTGCACATAGAATGAATCCAACATGGCCGCGCCGACTTTCGTCACGACTTTACGCTAGAAATGACATCTGTCAAATCTAGTTCCGTCATAATCCAACAGGTGACATTTTGAATGCGCCGTCACGGCCGGACTGACTTGCGACCGTCCTCGGGCGCCTCTACTTGGGGTCTTGTAACAAGCGAGCAAGCATCAATCGTCCACCCTGACATGCCGTGCGTCCACCCTGACAAACTAGTAATCTTTATGATTCATCAGCAAAGTAAGCGAATAAATTCCACCAGTGGAGTGATCGACAGTATTCTCACCAGCATATGAACTAATTCGACCGTGTCGTCACAAGCAACCGCGTACACTATGATCCGGACGACACTATCCCAGCGACAAACCAAAACCAACTGTGTACCCCGGACGAGTCTATCCTCTCAACCATCCGCGGACGGTATGGCCCGGATGACACTGTCCCTTCTACCACCACTACCCAATAGTGTGGCCCGGACAAGTGAATCCTCTCAACCAACCGCGCCCGGTGTGGCCCGGATGACACTTTCCCTTCGACCAACACAAACCAACAGTATAGCCTGGACGGGTGTATCCTCTCAACCAACCGCGGACGGTATGGCCCGGATGACAATGTCCCTTCGACCAACACAAAATGTATCATACCGAACCTCTTGCGAATGTCCTCCCAAACAAGATAGATAGTGAATGTTTAGCATATTATTATGCTGAAGGTATAAAAATTTTAGACGTACGTCTCTGATTACCGGGACTGTTAAGCGCTTCGATCAGATATGTACACTATAGTGGATTGGTGTGATGATAACTCTATGTCACTGAATATCAAAAAGTGTCAAGTAATATCATTTACAAGAAGCAGAATATAGCATCTTCTTGTAAATGAGTTCACAGGTTCAGTACCTGTCTACCGTACAATGTTTTATAGTCTAGTTGTAATTTATAGTAAAGTAAAGTAAAAAAAAAAAATGTTTATTTGAACAGAATAATAGTTACCAACTAATGATTACAGCATAGTGAATGCACAACTTTACAAAAAGTACTAGTACTGTCTCCCAAACTAGGCTAATGCCTGTATTTCGGGAAACAGTGCTCATTCTAATAGGTTTATACAATAAAACAGTGGACGTGGTATTATTGGCAATTTACATGTGTAAGTTTTAAAGAAAATTTATTCTAGGTAAGCGGCATATATTTGTACTATATAAGAATGTGTGTGTGCGTGCGTGTGTGTGTGTGTGTGTGTGTGTTTGTGTGTGTATGTGTGTGTGTGTGTGTGTGTGTGTGTGTGTGTGTATGGATGTGTGTGTGTTAGTTTGTGTCTCTATCTGGTAGCTTTTACTCAATGTACTTTAGCAGCGCTTCAGTGTTATTATAATCTAGCTGGAGAAGCCAACTGGTTGTGATCGACTTAACTTCATGGATGTTGAGGCCTCTAATGTTGTGATTTTTGTTAACCATGTTGTATAGCTTACATGAGACACTCCTATATTGACGTCTGGCAAAGGCGGTTCTGCAACGAGCACTTGAGAAGACAGACTGCTTACTACGTTTTTTGGGATCATGAGGTGGCACAGCTTTATGCATTCTTAAGATAATCCGGTGCACAAAGAGCTGTCTAACAGATAAAATTTTGTTCTCAGTGTACAATTGCTTAGTAGGGTATCTAATCGGCTTTTTGTTCATTACTTTTAGTACAGCTCTTTGCGCACGCTCCAATTGAAGTAATTGTGTCTTGCTGGCACTACCCCATACTGGGATGCAGTATTGGACAATGGATTGACAAAGGGCAAGATAAACCATTCGTACTTGGTCTGGTGTGGTAACTTCGATAGATTCGGGACTTAGGAGTAATATTCAATTCAGATTTATCCTTCAGCCAACACTACGATCATCTTCGCAATAAAGCTAACCGCACGCTAGCTTTAATACTCCGCAATTCCAAACCGTTTAAGAGTGCGTTTGACACTCTGTTATCAGATTATATTAAACCTTAGTGAGAAGTATACTAGAATACTGCTCAGCAGTATAGGCTCCTTACTATATATGTCATTCATACAGATCGAATATAGTCACTATAATAAATAAAGACGATTTATTAGAGCTCTTTGCATTCAATATGGTCTAAGGTGAAAAATAATTGGTTACGAAGGTCGACTTTGGTTACGAAGTTTGAATGATATAATGATGGAATGATAAACTCAAAAAGAAGATAGATAAACGATATGTGCACTCTAGATAAAATTGTAAGGAACACACTTAACAGTAACCTTGTAAGCCACTTATAAGAATGTGTAAGCAGTATAATTCCATATGCTCTGAATTTGACACACTTCATGACAGTATAAACAGTTTTAAAGAAGCTTTACAAAAAAAAAAGAAAACCTACATTTGTAAACTAATCAACAATTATTAATTCGAACTATTAATTTCAACATGCCAGGTATTGTCTGTGTACTCTAATTTTACCAACTATCTTGAATATTAAAAATTTATATGAATGAAGCTATAATACTCTAAGTTCTGTGTACAGTTACAATTGGACTACAGGTTTAAATTTTGCTCACAACAAAAATATGTAGGACTCCATTTAATCTGTAATCTGTTTCTGTACTAAAAATAAAATAAACTGTAACAGTCAGTGCCACATACTACAGTCGTTTGAATCAAATTGCAAAACAAGCCATTACAACTGTACACAGTTTTCATAAAATCAAGACTAAAAATTCCTGAGAAAATCAACTAGCGCCCCGGCTCTCCAGCTGACCAGCAATCAGAGCGCATGAATCAGATCCCTTGGTACGTCCGTCTGTTACCTTCTGGTCCACACGCATCTACTTACACCTACTTGTGTCGACCTGTAACGACCCCCCTACTAATAAAAAAAACCCCTAATGCTAAAATACTAAAGACATAAACATCTAAAAGAATATATAACTAATTATTAATAACCTATGCGTCAGTGTATCGAATTGTGAAATCTTGTATTGGATTGGATTGCATCGGAGACTTAATCAATTGAAATCATATACTTGGACCCGTGATTCGTCTAGTGATCAGTAATACGTCATGGCCGATAGTAACCCCAGTTCTATTAAAGGGGTAAAGGATTAAAAACTACACTAACTAGTAGAACCTAATTCCAAATAATAGTTAATATTTAACAATATCCTATAGTAAAATCTAAATAATACATACAATTTTACAAACATGGAAATAAATAACGATTTACGATGATGTGAATGTCCTTTATATTATATATTGACGGTCACCGTAGCCTAGTTGGTAGTGCTCCTGCCTACGAAGCTGGTGGTCCTGGGTTCGAATCCCGGTAAGTGCAAATATTTGTGTGATGAGCACGAATATTTGTTTCTGAGTCATGGATGTTTTCTATGTATATAAGTATTTATCTATCTATATAAGTATGTATATCGTCGCCTGGTACCCATAGTACAAGCTTTGCTTAGTTTGGGGCTAGGATGATCTGTGTGACATTGTCCCCAGATATTATTATATTATTATTATTCCTACAGTCAAAATTGATGCAGCAAACTAGCCTACTGTCAGTTTATGTAATAGACATATAATAATTAAAGTTACACGAGTACCACGAGTACGACGAGTACCACGAGAGCAAGTCATGTCAGTATATAATTATAAAGTAAATCCATAGATACAGTGTATATGTATAAGCTGTAAGAACGTGAACAGAAATGTCTGTTCAACAAAAGAGTTTGTAAGTTTATCATTTAAGTTTGATGTATTCCGGCTCGAGCTACTTGTGTTTTCCGGCTCGAGAGTCACAGCACCGCCGTCGCTGAAACCAATTGGACTCATCCACCATACTTGGGCATCCATCTTCCGGACTGGACCGCTGATGGTCTTAATGTGGGACTCGTCAAAAATAAACTCAGCATCGATAAATATGGGACAAGAGGGAATTCTCTTTTTTCAACTCTAACAGTCAGTCATTGTCAGTAGTCAATTGTCCTTCGACCTACGTGGGATAAACCTCCTACATGTCATCTAGCAATACTAAAATAATATATATTAATACTTTTGTCTCCTACTGTACATCTAAATTTCAATATAATTTCATGGTATAATGTTGTCAAGTATGTATGAGCAATTCCTTGAATATACTGCTAATTATCTCACATGTTAGAAACTCTCCTTAAATCATTGTAGTCGGCGGTGGATATTTGAAACGGACAAACTTCAATAGTATTGTAAAATTGAAATATATTAAATACTGGACCAATAACTGGGCTACTCCATGTCAACAGCAACGACGAAACACCGTAGTGTAAGAACAAGCTTTCCACTTGTCTTATATCTCGAACATATCTCGAACAAATCTCGAACAACAATTGCACATTCACACGGTCTCCGAAGATAAGATCCCACCTGTTCACAGAGTGGTCACTTTAATTGCCATGCTCTAGGCGAGACACATAATGAAATATACAACTGCTTCAGCAGCCATATCAGGATATTAATTTGTAACTGGAACTTTGCTCCGCCATAGGTCACCCAGCCATCAGCTTATCAAACATAAGTAATGTTTAACAATTACTTTTCAATGAACTCCAACAAAGTTATTTTAAATCAAAATATTATCAGCTTCAAACACCACCGCCAAAATGATAATTATTTGGTAACTCTTACCTCCAACAACGCGCCATACAATTTCCACTAAAGGAACTCTCAAGTAAAAATCAACAATTGATTTTCAAATATCTACTACCTAATATCGTACCTAGATCTACCTAACCCTATATTCCCTATTATTTAAAATGTAATACTACATGAAAATCTATTAGTACGAACGATTAATTTCTCTAATACCTACCATAATTTCTTCAAACATTTATATAAATTCCCCTTAGTTTATTATAACCAACAGCTCGCATTCGAAACTGACACACTTCGATCATATTACAAATTCAAAATATCACATTAAATACTGAACTAATAACTGGGGTATTCCACGCCAACAGCAACGACGAAACACCGTAGACATAATCTCCCGATAAATATCTCGAAGAAATCTCCAACAACAATTCGTACATTCACACGGTCTCCGAAGATAAGATTCCACCTGTTTCACAGAGTGGTCACTTTAGTTGCCATGCTCTAGGCGAGACACATGATGAAGTGCACAACTGTTTCCGTAGCCATTATCAGGAAATTATTTTATAACTGGAACCTTGCTCCAACATGGATCACCCAGCCATCAGATCATTAAAAATAAGTAATATTCAATAATTACTTTCAAATTAACTCCAAAACTGTTACAAATCAAAATATTGTCAGCATCAAACACATTACTGCGAAAACGATAATTATTTAGTGTCTGCTCCTACCTACAATAATGTGGCGCCACACAGTTTTAAACAAAGAAATTTCTGAATAAGAATTAACACGTTGATTTTCAAATACCTACATGTCACGTCTTAGTATGAAGTGATTATTTCCCGATTATCCTACCTAATATTGTACCTGGTCCTACCTAGCCGTAGAAATCACAGTAATTAAAAAGGTTAATACGTGTATGTGACCTTACTTGCCCCTACATCGATAGAATGCTAAATAAACCGTTCAAACTATTTAACCGTCAAAACGCGCATATTATCACCATAATATTTGAATATAACACACGGTGGCCGTTTTTTCAACAACCAATATGTTGTATAATAATATAATAATATGTTGGTACAACGTCACACAGACCATCCCAGCCCCAAACCAAGCAAAGCCCGTACCACGGGCACCAGGCGACGACACACACACCCATACAGTCAGACAAACACTTAAATACATAGAAAACATCCACGACCCAGAAACAAACACTCGTGCTCAACACACAAATACCCGCACCCACCGGGACTCGAACCCAGGACCACCAGCCTCGCAAGCAGGAGCACCACCAACCAGGCCACGGTGTTCGTCCGACCACCAAGTATAAATCACACAAAACAACACGTGTAATGAATTTCACAGATGTCAAAAGTTCTTCAGTGCAGCATTAGACCATCAGGTGCCTTTTAAATAATATAATAAGAGTACTTACAGGTTTCTTCTCATAGAATAAAGATTCACCCTCGACACGAGGCACTTTTACTTTAGAGGTTACTTTAAATTTACTCTAATACAAACTGGTGAATTCTCCCCAAAGCAGAGTTGCCCATGCCGTCTCCTTATTTGCAAAGAGAAAGCACGATCAACCTCGCCCCGAAAAGAACAAACCAATTATTTTAACTCAAAGACTCTCTTCACTGTTAAATAAAACTTCTTCCACGTTCACTGATACTGGCTGGCCGAGAGCCTCCGCTCTTCGCGAGTAACCACAAGAAAAAACTCCTCGAAGCTTCCCATCAATCCTTTTTATAGGCTGCTCGACATTGCGCTAACCTTTTGTTTTATTGAACAGTGAAGGTAGTTTAACACACGTAACCGACCCTAAATTACAACGTATACACAAAAACGTCTAAAAATAAAATTGGAAATGTTAAGGTGTAACAAACATTCACGATTATAAATTTCATAATTTGATTTAAAATTTATGGTGAAAACTTAGTATTTAGACGTCAGTTAACTACTTTGTATCATTTAGACACTATTGGAGAAATTTTATTATTTAACTTTGCCAAGTGAATGCTATTGATCTTTAAAAGTACACTATTGTGTAATATAGCTATAATAAAAGTGTCTTTGGTCGTTTTACATTTGATTAATCATCAGATTCTACATATTTTTATAATAAAGTACCAAAACGATTAATATAAGTTAATTTGTTTACGCCACAGGTCTTCTGATATTACCTTCTTTATAGTTTTAATCATTTACTAAAAGATATCAGCTCGTAGAAAATAATTTCACTTTCATACAAACTAAATATTAAAATATTCAATCAATCAATCAAAATTTCTTTATTTGCTAAATATGGGTACATATAAGTAGATGTTAAGTTATTACATATTTGTCCTAGACCACATTTTACCTTTAAAGGTGTGCAAATTGTTTCAAGACAGTTGTCACCTATCACATTTTGCATCGATATTATTACATATTTATTTATTTATTTAGGCAGCCTTATATTCAATTATATATTATTTACGCCAGTCTCACTCTACTACTCATATCATGACATTCACCACTATCCTTTAATTCACTTGACACAAAGGCCTAACAACTCCATTAAAATATATGAAATATTTTTATAATTTATATAAAATGAAATATTAAGAAAATGTCAAAAATAATAAATATAAAATAAAAGAAACCAATGTCAGAAATATGTAAAAAAAAAAAAATAATAAGGATCATGTCAAGATATTTACAATTTATAATAGATAGATATTATATGTATTATATTATTATTATATCACAAATTATCAGATAAGAACTCTTTTACATTATAATACGCTTTATCTAGTAATATATTTTTTAATGTTTTATTGAACAGCTTATTATATCTAGACTCCAACAAACTTTTAGGTAAATGATTATAAATCCGTGGTCCCACGCAAAATATGCTTTTATTAAAGTATGTGGTTTCATGACGTAGACAGCAAATTTTATGCTTGTGTCGTTCACTCTTATAATTTCTGTACAAGTTTGAATTATTTCTAATGAAATTAACAACTTCATATAGGTAGAGGCAGGGCATTGTTAATCTTTTGAGGCTTTTAAAATAAGGTCTGCAACTATCGGTTTGTTTCAGTTTACACATTGCCCTTACACATCTCTTCTGTGCCCTAAACACACGTTCGTAATCAGTAGAATTACCCCAGAACATGATTCCATAGCGTATTATGGATTCAGCGTATCCATGATAGGCGGAAGTAAGGCAGTTTGGTTAGCCACCTTTGAAAGCATGTACAGCGCATATGATTGCTGATTAAGTTTCAAACATAGATCTTCAACATGCATTTTCCAATGTAAGCTACAGTCAATCTTTAAACCCAAAAACTTCGTAGCATTTACCGCTAGAATTTTTGTTCCCATGTAGCTGACATCAATGTCAGGGAATCGCGAAATTCTATTTTTAAATGTCATTAAATACGTTTTTCCTATATTAAGTCTTAAATTATTTGATGTCAACCATTGTACAATGTCATGCAGTGTATTGCTAATATGAAGTGAAAACAATAGTACTGTCATCAGCAAACAAGATTATTGGGTGCCTCGTAACTTTTGGCAGATCGTTTATATACATATTAAACAAAAGAGGTCCTAGAACACTGCCCTGTGGAATACCTAGTTTAACTTCTCTATATTTTGATGTATATACTTTTTCTTGTCTAAGATATGGACACATTTTTGTAATTTGTGTACATTGGAATCTATTGGTAAGATATGATTTTATGAGCTTTAACAAGTTCATTCGACATTGCGCTAACATTGAGCTATTGCTACCTATATTATATACACAAATATATACATACAAATACCCGCTTCTCTAAATTTATCAAAACCTAAACTGAAGTTCTACGAGGAACCATAATTCATTCATGACTTTTACTATATAAATAAATAAATTGATCGAGTTTTTATTAGAATAAAATTATTTCTTTGCTTTATAAATCGGCAACCGTTTGTCGTCAGGACTAGCGGCATCTATTGATTTTCTTCAAGACTGTTTCATAAATTAAAATACTAACGACTATTAGTTCCTAATGATTACAGAGATGGAGTTATTTTACACAAATGTTTGAGAGTTCCTACTCATGAATAAAAGAGATTATAAAATCAAAGCGAACAATAAAGTGGAAATAAATAAAATGAATGCAACTTTATTATAACATAAACTGAAGTTCTACTAGTAACGACTCGGGCGCATTGTTTGGCGTTATGAAATTCTTTTATTAGTTAGAGTTATTTTAAACAAATGTTTGGGAATTTTGCTCAGGGATGAAATGATAAATAAGATCAAAGCGAGCAATAAAGTGGAAATAAATAAAATTATTTGAATCCTACTATAAGTAACGTGACATGACCCATGTTTAGTTACAGACCCCTGGTGACTACACGTATGGTCTCTCCAGACCCAAAGTTCGTTACCCGTGTGTAACCCCCTGGTGACCACCTGTACAGTCTCTACTGACTCCGACCTCCGCCTGAGCTAAACACGCACCGCGCACTCACGGACTACTTGAGTTTCCTCAAGAGACACCGATTTCTACCGGGCTACGACTACATAATAGCTACTGCTACGGTCGAATACAACTCAACTCACTATGGCCTCCCAGAGTCCCCTTATTCTAGTTTCCATCTGAAGTTAAGTTAACTTCATCATTAATATCATCTACATCAATCTCGACAGATATATGTGTGACCTGCTGGCATTTTCCTTATAGTCTATACCAAATCTGTGCTTTTCCTATGACGCCGCATTTTCAATGTTGCGTGCCACCTCATTCCTAACAGTTGGTAAATCTATCTCTGTCTCTTTGTCATGTCATTTCATGCCACGTGTGTGTGTGTAACGACAATAGACGTGCTACATTACCTAGGCTTTAGGAGTAAACCACTCATTATCGACTATCGACCACGGTCGTTCACATTATTGACTGACATGTTACTTATTAAAAATTATTACAAATTAAAAGATTACCTAGAAGATAAGTTGACATAGTATTAATAACAATTTAATTTAATTCCAATTAACAAATATTATTTTATTATTAAGTAGGTATGTATTAAAATTTGCACGTCATATAATGATGACAGAATATTTAGAGCATAATTATGTAACACCAATATTACCATGTTCTAGCAAATAAATAATTCTGATTCTGATTACGTATATCGCGCGATAGCAACTCATGCCACTTCATTAAGTGACGATATCTCTCATAAACAGAAAAACATTTCTCACAGTGTTGCGGACTCAAAGGCCAGAATGATCAAACAGCCTAGATGTAAGCCAGAACATTTTATTCCTATTTTATTCCAATCAAATAATCCTTTCTGTAGTCACACGGTAGGTAATCGACGATCTGGGGCACGTGGTCGGAAAACCTCCTCGTTGTCCGAGGCTATTGGTCCTATTCGAATATTTATATTCGGTGGGAACGGTAGTTTTTTCGGATTGGTGTGCCCTGGGCGTGGGCGCTGGCTTCTTCCTGTGCTTGCATGGGGAGAAGCCACCGTCCGTGGCCAATATTCCGACATCTCACGCCTCTGCTGTCCCTTCCATACTCTGGAGGGGACAGCGGAGGACGCAAGCCTAAGCTTCGTCGGACGGTGATGGGCTCGAAGTCCGTACTTCGAAGCGATTCCGTGGGAAGCGACAAGTCGGCCGCTTCCTGCGTGTCATTGCCGGCAGAAGGGCCAAAGCTTGGGAAGCGGAGATCCCTTGTGGCTCCAAATGCTCGCACACAGATTGTGCGGGCAAAAATAGGAATTGACGAGGGGGGAGACTTGGATGGGGATATTTCGGATATCCTCAACCCTCTCCTCCCTCCTACAAATACGCGGGCTAAGAAATCTTTGCCCCGCGTTGAAGACATAGCGGAGGAGCTCAGACATCAGCCTACGGCTGATGTTGGGGCTAGGCTGCTCGAGGCTCTGTCCGTGGTGGAGAAGGCCACGGATAGGTCCTCGAACATCCAAGGGCCGCTGAAGCACGCCATTAGGCGAAGTGTGCGTGAGGCGCAGGCCGCCACCTCCGAACTGCACGTTCGGACGTACGGGGGCGAGGCTGAGCGATTGGAGGTGGAGAACCGAGAGCTTCGTTCGAAGCTCTCCTCCCTCGAGGGACGTCTCGCCAAACTGTCGGCGGAGGTTGAGACCCTGCGCTCTTGTCAGGGGCCTCCCACAGTGACCCAGGCGAATGCTGCTACAACGACCAGTGTGCCACGGAAGGCTTCCAAGCCGGATGCAGTTAAGCCAAAGGCCACTGGACGAGAGAGCGGCTCCAACGCCGAGCAGGTGGCTGCCATTATGGAGGAGAAACTCGTCTCCTTCCGTGCAGCCCTCATGGCGGAGCTCTTCCCAGGAAGGGCCATCAGGCCCCCACTTGGGAAGAAGGCTGCGGCCATCCCTCCTCGTGGTGCCGAGGCGAAAAAGCCAAAAGCTCCAGCACCGCCGCCACTCCCGACCCCTTCTACCTCGTCCAATAAGGACAAGAGGAAAAAGAAGCGGGAAAGGGAGAGGCAGCGTAAGAGAGTAGGTGTGCCTGTTGCGCCTGCGCAGGTTGCTGGCGCTTCGCAGAGCCAGCAGTCTAGTGCAGTGCATGCGAATGCGGGAGAGACCACATGGGCGAAAGTCGTTGGTCGCAAATCTGCGGCTAAGGCCAAAAAGGCAGTGGCCACACCGAACACCGCTCCCGGAGGTGCATCGAGGAAACTCCCTCGTCCACCGAAAACGGCAGCGGTGCTAATAACGCGGACAGAAGGGTCAGAGACTCCTCTTGCTGACCTTATAAGGACGGCGAAGGAGAAGGTCTGCCTTAAGGACTTTGGACTGGAAGGTGGTATCTTCCAGAAGAGAGCCTTAAACGGTGGCTTGGTCTTGAGAGTCTCCGGGCCCGACAATA
Organism: Pseudoips prasinana; assembly: GCA_951640165.1. NCBI lineage: Eukaryota > Metazoa > Arthropoda > Insecta > Lepidoptera > Nolidae > Pseudoips > Pseudoips prasinana. The sequence goes on along the minus strand of OX621264.1, from coordinate 18,861,560 downwards.
CCACAAGAGCCGATGCCCTCGCAGCCAAACTAAGAGAAGTTCTGGCGGATACGGACGCTCGGATCTCGCGTCCTGTCAAGACCGCAGAAATGCGCGTCTTTGACCTGGACGAGACTGTCACTCCCGCAGCGATCGCGGTGGCCTTAGCGGGCACCGTCGGTTGCTCCGCGAATGACTTTAAAGTAGGGCCTGTCCGAGTCCATGCGTCTGGGCTCAACACTGCGTGGGTCAGATGCCCGCTAGAGGCGGCCAATAAGCTCGCAGGCAAACGCGTGTGCGTTGGTTGGTCAGCAGCAAGGGTCGAGGCACTCAAGGCTAGACCCTTACAGTGCTACAAATGCCTCGGGTTTGGCCACGTTAAGGCCAAGTGCAGTAGTCCCACAGATCGCAGCAAATGCTGCTATGTCTGTGGCGACCAGGGCCATAAGGCCGTAAACTGCAAAGCCAGCGAACCGAAGTGTCCGATCTGTACGGACCTTGGCGTCGCTGGCAAACACAGGATGGGAGGAAGTAAGTGCTTCCCTCCCAAAAGCCGGACAGTGCAGAAGCCGCAGGGTCCACCCACTACGCCAGTAGCGAATTCGTTCGCGCTGCTGGCTGGTCAGGAGACAATGGAGGTCTAAAATTCCCGCCCCCATCCAAGATATTGCAGGGTAACTTAAACCACTGCCGTGCAGCGCAGGATCTCCTGCTACAGACGCTCGCGGAGTGGTCAGTTGCCCTTGCGGTGATATCGGAGCCCTATTCCATCCCAGATCACCCGAGGTGGTTCGGGGTGGACGGGGGTTCCGTCGCTATTTACTGGGCGGAAGCATCGGGTGGCCTCCATTGCCGCCTCATCCATGGTGGGACAGATTTTGTTGTCATCGAATGGGGCGACGCCGTAGTGGTGGGATGTTACATCTCTCCAAACTGCGGCCTTGCCCACTTCGAGGACACCATCGACAGACTGGGCACCTGCATCCAGGGTCTACTCTCACGTCCACTGTTCGTCATGGGCGACTTCAATGCACACTCCAGGGTGTGGGGGGACGCTCGTGACGACCTGAGAGGGGAAGCACTGATAGAGTGGGCTGCATCACTTAATCTTCAGCTACTCAACCAAGGATCAACCAGTACTTGCGTGCGGTGGCAGGGGGAGTCGGTTGTCGACCTAACGTGGGCGACTGTCCCTGCTGCGCGCAGGGTATCAGGCTGGAGAGTGGCTGAGGAGCTCGCAACTCTATCAGATCACCGGCACATTCTCATTGAGATGTCGGGCAGGTGCCCAAATGGCGAACTGGGACGCCAACAAAATGCCGCTCCGCGACGATGGGCCTTGAAGCGATTAGACAGAGATCTGCTTCTTGCTTCTGCCCTCGTCGCGGATTGGGAAGAGTTGGAGGACGAAGCCTCTCCGGAGGTGGTGGCGGCATGGTTCGGGGAAAAGATGACCACTATTTGTGACGTCGCCATGCCCCGAGCCAGGCCGACAACGAGGTCCTCCGTCTACTGGTGGTCAGCGGACTTAGCGCGGCTGCGGGGGTCCTGCGTCTCTGCGCGCCGCCGTTATACTAGGACTAGAAGGAGACGGCGTGCCTCGGTCGACGAGATTGCAGAGGCTTACCGAGCATACCGCTTGGCCACCATGGCGTTCCAGTTCGCCATCAAGGAGGCAAAGACCAGGGCGTGGGAGGAGCTGATCGAGGGGATCAACAGGGATCCATGGGGGCGCCCGTACAAGATGGTTATGGGCAAGCTCAGACCATGGGTCCCTCCACTCACCGAAACGCTCGACCCCGAGTTCGTGGGAAGAGTGGTAGACACCCTCTTCCCAAGGGCCGAGCCCGGTGACTCGGTCGCTCCACCGCGATCTACACCGGACTGGACATCCGACATGGAAGTGACGGAGGACGAGCTTGAGAGCGCAGTAAGGCGACTCGCGGCGCGAAACACTGCCCCTGGGCCCGACGGTATCCCAGGTCGGGCCTGGGTGCTGGCCCTGTCAGTGCTAGGCAGTAAGCTGCGTCGCCTCTTCTCTCGCTGCCTCCACCTTGGGGTTTTCCCGTCTAAGTGGAAGGAGGCCAAACTCGTCCTCATCCAAAAGAAAGGGAGAAATGCGGACTCTCCCTCTTCGTTCCGACCCATTTGCCTTCTGGACGAGGTGGGCAAACTCTTTGAGCGAGTAGTGTCCTCCCGTCTCAGCGGGCACCTGTCACGGGATGGGCCTGACCTGTCGGACTGCCAGTTCGGATTCCGTCGCGGTCGTTCGACGGTGGACGCAGTCCGGCGGGTCCAATCCCTGGCACAGGACGTCACTCGGGAGGGGGGGGTAGCGATGGCTGTCAGTCTTGACATTGTCAACGCCTTCAACTCCCTCCCGTGGTGGGCAATAAGGGAGGCACTGGTTTACCACAACGTGCCCCCTTACCTACAGGGGATTGTTAGCTCGTATCTGAGCGATAGGCTCATCGTTTACACGGCTCGGGGCGGAGAGGGAATGTCAAGGGAGGTCGATCGCGGGGTTCCACAGGGATCTGTTTTAGGACCCCTCTTGTGGAACCTCGCTTTTGACACGGTCCTCAGGACGAGGCTCCCCCTCGGCGTAGATGTCGTTTGCTATGCGGATGACACTCTCGTGTTGGCCAGGGGGAGCAATTTCATGGATGTGGCACGGCTTGCCGAACTGGGAGTGGCCTGCGTCGTCGGCAGTGTCCGCGGGCTGGGCCTTCAGGTAGCGCCTCATAAAACTGAGGCGCTTTGGTTCCACAGCCTCCGTCGGGGTAGGGAACCTCCCAGCACGCGGATTCAGGTGTGTGGTGAGGCGGTCCCAGTTGGGCAAACCCTCAAATACCTCGGGCTGACGCTGGACAGTAGGTGGGCTTTTGACGCCCACTTTGTCCAGCTAGTCCCCCGACTTCGCGGAGCGGCGGGCGCACTCCAGCGTCTGCTGCCCAACCTTGGGGGACCCCGGGAAGAAGTCCGCCGCCTCTACTGTGGGGTTATCCGGTCTATGGCCCTCTACGGTGCTCCCGTCTGGTCGTCTAGACTGGCGAGAGCTTCCCGCTGCAAAGCTCTTTTGAATAGCGTGCAGCGGGTGGTTGCCATCAGAGTGGTCCGTGGATACCGGACGATCTCCTTCGAGGCGGCGACTTTACTAGGACGATTCCCGCCACTGGATATCCTGGCGGACATGGACGCGAGAGTTTACGATCTCGTCCGTGCCCGCTCGGATGCCGGCGGCCAACAACCGGACTCGACAAACGTGCGGCGGGACGCGCACCGACAGGCCTTAGAGATTTGGCGCGAGCGGCTTGAATTGCCAAGAGGCTCGCGCCAACGCTCTGTCGGTGCGGTCCTGCCGTGGTTTGACGCATGGCTGCTCCGGAAACGGGGCAGCCTAACCTTCAGGTTGACACAGATACTCACCGGACACGGGTGCTTCGGTGAGTACCTGTGTCGAATAGGTAGAGAGGCGACACCGTCGTGTCACCATTGTGGCGGCGGCCCGGACTCGGCCCAACATACACTCGAGGAGTGCCCAGCTTGGGCCCCCGAGAGGCGAGTCCTGGTCGCTGAAATAGGATTGGACCTCTCGCTGCCATCAGTGGTTTCGGCTATGCTGGCGGCGACAACCGGATGGAACGCGGTGGCCTCATTCTGTGAAGCTGTTATGCTCAAGAAGGAGGCCTCCGAGCGCGACAGGGAGCGCAACGATCCCTCCCGTAGGAGAACGAGACGGCGCCGATGAACTGGATATTGACACTAATATCCGCTTCATCGGCGCCGGCGCTGGGATCTAATCTCAGCGCGTGAGAGTATGCGGCGTCCGGCTGGCTTCTCCCCGGCTTGACGTCGCCCCTGGGACCGCTGGCGTTTGGAGGAGGGGAACTCCACTCGTCTTACATAAGCGGTCCCGGGAAGAGGTAACCTGCTGTAGCTCAGGTTGCCTAAACGCGCTTGTGCGTGAAGGGGAGGGGAGGAGGCATTTGGCCCCCTCCCGTCCCCGGAGGAGAGTCTCAGACGCTCAGTGTACAGCGGGGGTACTGGCGAGATCGTTCACGAGTACCCAGGCCCCCCGCTACAGGCATTGTGAGGCTGGCTACCATGGTGGTTTTAGTGCGTATCCCGGGACTAGCCCGAGTGAGTCCCACATAACCCGTCGCCTCCCCAAGCGGCGGGTATGCGTAAGTTTCATGCATTTCCACCATGTAAAAAAAAAAAAAAAAAAAGGTAATCGACGATCTGTAAAGGACTACCTCAATCCGGTACTCATACAGCGATCGCTGTCCCTAGATTTACTAAAAAAAAAAATTAACTCCGATGTTACACTTACGCCTACGAATAGCATGGGGGACCAGCAGTCATGGCCGCGCCGACCTTCGTCGCGACGTTCCGCTAGAAATGACATCTGTCAATCTAGTTCCGTAAAAATCCGACAGGTGACATTTCACCTGTCACCTGAAATGTCACCTGACGGATATATATATGTTATGTTTACAGTACTGTAGGTATTATTCTTAAGTATAAAATTATATATTCATAAGCTCTCTTCTTATTTTCAATAAATTCGTACACCTTTTGCTGCCATTAATCATTGAAATTAAATATTAAATTATTTTCCATCCAACGCAAATAGGTTGTCTGGAAGAGATCGCTTTTATTGATAAGGCCGCCAATTGCAAAATATTCTTCAATGCATATTGTACTGTTTGTATTCCTTATGCAATAACGTGTACTTCTTCTTCTTAATATGAGGTTGTTTGCCGAAAACCATTTTGATATAAGGCTGAGTGTTTTATTGTGTTCAACAAGATCTTTGTCCTTCCTATTTACTATGATAGCTGTAAATACTTTGATTGATGATAGTTTTAAATACTGTTTCTCTGCAGACCATGGACGTTTGCGGCCTTTGGTGTCAAGCACCGCAAAGACCCTCAACACCAGGGCTGGCAGATTCACGAGATCAAGAGACGCATACCACACCCCGATTACATTGCGTCCTCTTCAAGCAATGATATCGGTCTACTGGAGACTAAATCAAAGTAAGTAAGGATTCAAATAATTACATTTGCTATGAATCTACGTTCATAGCAAATGAAATGATTTGATTTGACAAATAAAATAAATGTGATCCTGGCGTTAAAAATTGCATCTAATACATTCTACCATAACAGCACGTAAAATTATTTATTTATTCTGGTTGCACCAACAATTATTTGCACTGTCTTAGGCCTGTTTCGCATACAAATACATATAGCAGTAGTGTAATAATCACTTACAAATGAACTCTGCATGCACGAGAGATAGTACGTTTGTGTATGTATGTAACTATGTGCTTATCTTCTAAGGGCCATACATGAAAATGTTTTTGACAACAGAAGGTAGACATCGTATATTATTGGAACTAAGTTTCTTATACCGCGTTGTGAAAGGGGGCTAGACGGGAAAAAATCTTACGAAAAGTTGTCACGACACTTTTTGCAGCTGTGCGGCGTGCGCATGTTTCTCTGTCTGTCTCTCTCTCTCTCTCTCTCTCTTATAGAAAGCAAGCCAGATATTTTCATTTGTGTGGTGTATCGACGATTATTTTTGTGGAGTGTATACAGGTTTTTTGTACATAATAAATAATAAGAAATAACTTCGTTCCATCCGGGTGTCCCTTGACATCTCTCAAGTATTTATATATTTTTAAAATTTAGTTCTGAGCTTATTGAATTAATCGAAGTGTAAGTTAATTAGATCACTACAACCATTCAACACCTTACAGAACCTAGCGCATGGGGAATTAGCACCTAACACTGTTGGTGTTGGTGTGATTGGACTGCGAGAGATTCTAGATGAGGCACTGAAATTGAAAAGTTGTAGTTTTAACGAACAATTAATTTTGTGAATTTGCACACACCCATTGCGTCATTTAGATTTCGGCGCCTTTCCAGTGACATATTTTGTAATGTTTAAGTCTACTAGAGTATGATTGTATTTTTTTACCATTGGAAAATGTCAAATAACAAGGGAAACGTTTTTGTATACGTTCTAAGCGTAGATAACGTATAGTGTAGTGAGGACGCCAGATTACGGTACAGTAGTCAAGTGTACTTCTAACTAAACCATAATAAAGCAAGATTTTTGTTTTTGTTTACGTTCTAAGCGTAGATAACGTATAGTGTAGTGAGGACGCCAGATTACGGTACAGTAGTCAAGTGTACTTCTAACTAAACCATAATAAAGCAAGATTTTTGTTTTTGAACATTAGAACTGCTCGGTATTTTTTTATTATGTTATCCATATGCGGACCAAAATTATACAAACATGTGTATAATAAATAAGTATATAAATCGATAATAATAATAAATAAAATAAAAATACAATTTGATACAATGCAATTTATATTATTATAATAAATATATAGTATATAATATAAATGTAGGAATAAAATACTGGGTAAAGTTCCACACAAAATTATATTTCGGGTTATCCACAAAGAGAAATAATTACAGTATATTCTTGTCGTCCTTTCGTTCCGTCTTAGTAGCCACACTGCTCAACCAACTGTCACCTTTCTTCGACATTCATTCCTCTCTTTCACTCATTACTTACATTTCTCTCTCACTCACTAACGTTCCATTTCATCTAGCATTCCACACTCGACCATCCTGCAACCAGACTGCCCTCAGTCTGACTCAAAGGTACATATTACATACTTAACATCTTACATAATAAATACAGTAGAACAAAATATGACATAATAATATAATGAAGACATCTTTTTCTTATATAAAATAAACAATATAAATTGATTTCTAAACTTAATCAATAAATACACAACTAAAAACATACTTTCTTCATCTCTCATACATCATAAGCAAAATAATAATTAACAAAGTCAATCATCAATACCTGGCCATTTCTTCATGTAGTCAGCAGAACTAGACGTTCGGCCCGGACCTTCTGAATTATAGTCCACTTTCTCTACATCATACCGATCATTAGGCTTGACCCTTTTTACTTTATATGGACCAAGATACTTAGGTTTTAACTTCAAACAACCTCCATACTGTGTACGCTTGATGGCAACTAGGTCACCTGCTATGTACTTTGTACTTTCTTTCCTTCCTTTGTTATATCCTTTTTGATTTTCCTCCTGAATTTTCAGTATGCATTCCTTTGCTGATTTTCTCAGGTCAGCCCTTTCTTGTATGAAACAACTCTGTGTTTCTTGTGAAATTAGCTCATGAAGTTCCAAGTCCTCTTTATTCTTCATTTTAGTTCCCACTAACAACTCGAAAGGTGTAGTACCAACACTGCGCTGATGAGTGCTGTTGAGCGCTCTCTGGACTTTGCTCACATTCTTGTACCAAGCTGCAGGTTCTGAAATACAAAGTTTGGTCAGTACAGATATTAGAACTCTATGTACTCTCTCCACCTGTCCGTTTCCACGAGGCAAACCAGTAGTTATTGTAATATGTTGTATATGCTCTTCATCACAGTACGCCTTGAAGTCTCCACTTGTGAATGCTGTACCTCTATCTGTTATGTAGCGAGTAGGATTTCCAAACGTTTGTTGCAATATCAACAATTTATCAATTGTCTCCTTACTCGTCGTACTTTTTGTTGGAAACAGCCACACAAATTTAGTAAATGCATCAACCACAGTCAGTATATAGTTGTACATCTTCTTAGTTTGACACATTGGACCTATGTGGTGGCAATGTAAAGTATGCATTGGAATACTTGCTTTTTCAATGGAATTCAACCATCCCTCTTGTTTCCCAGCTTTTCTTGTTGCTAACAAACAAGGAACACAACTCAAAATGAACTGTTCAATCTTTTTATCTAAGTTTTGTATGAAATAATCTTTACATATCAATTCTGACATTTTCTTCTTGGAAAAATGACCTTTGCTATGTACCATTTTTAAGATCTCATTTTCCATACACTTTGGTATAACCAAACATCTTTGTAGACCTTTGTATAACAAATCATTGTCCAAGATGTAGTCATCATATGGTCCCTCTTTCAAAACTTCCATGATTGCTCGCAATCCATCATCGTTGGACTGAGCTTGCTTTATCTGTTCGTGTAAAGTGCTTACCACTGCCACTGTACAGGGATTTCGGCTTAGTGCATCGACATGCTTCATTCTACTTCCTGGTCTGTGTTCAATCACATAGTCATACTCATCTAAAAGTAATACCCACCTTGCCACTCTTGTAGTCAAGTCTTTCTTTCTTAATGTCGACTGAAACGCCTGGCAGTCAGTAACAATTTTAAATTTAATGCCATACAAATAGTGTCTGAACTTCTTGACTCCTTGGATGATGGCTAGCGCTTCTAACTCATAGCTTGTGTACTTACTTTCAGCCTCAGTGGTCCGCTTACTCATGTAATAAACAGGGTAAAGACCATCTTCATGTTTCTGCATCAGTATGGCCGCATATGCCACACTCGAAGCATCGGTGTGTAACTCTGTAGGTATTCTTGGGTTATAAATTTTCAAAATGGCAGCACTTACCAACTTATCCTTCAATGTAATGAAAGCCTGTCTTTGTTCATGTCCAAAAATGAAGTTATTATCCTTTCTTAACAAATCCGTCAAGGGCTTAGCTATCACTGCATAGTTTTCTATGTACTTACGGAAGTATGAAGTCAACCCGATGAAACTATGTAGTTGTTTGAGCGATTTAGGTTCAGGGTACCTTGCCATCGCATCTATCTTGTCGGCGGATGGACGAACTGCACCATCCTTAATCACATGTCCCAAATATTCTACCTCATGACACATCAGTCGAGCCTTCTTCCAATTAAACTGAAGTCCATATTTGGAAGCTACTGCAAGTACCTCCTTCAGTCCATCGTAAGCCTGCTTCTCACTTTGGGCTGGAATTAAATATCGTCTATGAATGTCAGCAAGATAGCAAAAGGTACTATACCTTTTGCTATCATTTCTCTGAAGATAATGGACACAAATCTCATGAAATTCTTAGGACAATTCATCAGGCCAAAGGGTGCTCGTAGAAATTCAAATTGTCCATGATGTGTAATGAAAGATGTGTACTTTATAAATTCCTCTGCAACCTTCATATGAAAAAATCCATTTTTCAAATCAAGCACACTAAATATCTTAGCGCTCTGCAATCTGTCTATAAGATCCTTGATTATTGGTAAAGGATACTCATCTTTCACCATCTTTTTGTTTATAAGCCTATAGTCAACACATACCCTTATGTTTCCATCCTTCTTCTTGACAAGCATTAATGGACTAGCATATTCAGAATAACTTACGCGAATGATGTTGTTAGTCAGCCACTCGTTCACTTGTTCCTCCACTACCTGTTGTTCTCGTAGTGATAGTCGTCTTGGACGTTGAGCTACAGGGATGTCATCTTTGAGCACAATTTTAAGCTCAATAGGAGCCTCTTTAATCTTCTTAGGTTGGTAATTTTCAGCTAACTCGGTAATCTGTGCCCTGTATCGAGATTCTCCCACATAACCTGAAACATCACACACACTAACATCAACCTGCTTCATCCATTCATCGTCTTTCGCCAGCAATGACACGCATCCATCTTTCATCACCATCACAATACGTTTGAGAAACTCCTGTCCTATAATAACATTGTACGGCAAACAACTCTTATTAACTACGTAAAACACTACATTCTTAAAAAGATCACCGTCTATTTTAATAGTTAAAGTCACTTTTCCCAAAGGAATAACCTCTAACTGTCCAAGTCCACCCAATGATACACATTGTTCGTCGTCGTATTTCGGTGAACCGATCTTCATATGCACTTCGTTGGTCATCAGATTTACTTCGCTCCCCGTATCGATAAGCCCCGCTGAGGAAAACGCTTTATTTTCCTAAAACTCTATGTGTTTTACCGGCTTCGATGTATTGTTTACGTTTTTCGTATTTGACATTACGTAATCCATTCCGTTCCATTGACCTCGTTGACACGTTTGTTCACTCAATCTCCAATCTATGGTTCCGTCCGCCATGACACATTGTTCGGGTGTTTCCGTGTTCGTTCGTCTCGGTTCGGCAACCCGATAAATTTCCGTTATGTTGGTTTTACTGCTTCGTTCGGCTTCGGCAGTTCTCGTGAACATCGTACGTTTGGTTTCGGAATGAGACTGCGCTACATTGTCGTTCCGCCATCTTGAATTTGAACGAACTTCACCACGGTTCCCGCTCGTCGTGAAATTGGAATGTTGACGATTCTCAGGTTTTGTGCACTCTGATGATTTATGACCAAAATCATTGCAACGAAAACACTTCGCACCTCTCTCTCTGTGTGGACACTGCGCAGATATATGCTGATTTTCCCCACAGTTATAGCACTTCGTCGACTTCATGCTGCGATCACCGTTATAACATCGGGTGGTCGTGTTTTGATGTGCTTTTTGTCGCTCCACAGCTGCAGCCATCTTCTCACGCACCGTCTCATAGATTTTAAGTTTTGATTTTAGGTCAGCGTAGGTCGTGGCCCCGTACAACATAATTTTATTGGTTTCTACGTCCACTATGCCGTCTATTATATATTTAATAGCGACGTAATCGGGCATTTTCCCTCGCTTACCCATTTCCTTCATAGCTAGACAGTAGTCGATACAGCTCTCATCTGGCTTTTTTTTTCTAGCAGCCATCATCTCGTGTATAGCCTTTACGTCAACTGAATCGGGAAATTCTGTCAGTAATCCGGCTTTCAGTTCATCCCATGATTTGAAGGGTTTTTCTGAGCGCAACCAAAGCGCTGCCGTCCCGACCAGAGACCTCCGTCCCACTATTAGTAGCTGCAGTGGCGACCACTCGAATATCTCCGCGTTATCTTCGATGTCCTGAATCCATCGTTGCGTGGAATCGATGCTATTTTGTCCACTGAACTTCGGCACCAGCTCGTCTGAATAAGCAAACGTGCTCTGGGCTCCCTTCTGTACTAAAGATGCGCCTGCACCGCTTCCCTCTGCGTCCTCACAATCAGCCCGTCGGCTGCGTACCTTGCCCTTTACCATTTCACCCGTCGCGTCGTTCAAATCGTCGTATGGAAACCGTCGTTGACAAAATGGTAAGGTTAGAAACCGCACCGGTCGTCGCGTCGCCTCGTTGTATCAGCAAGACAATCGTCCTCAATCTTCGTAATCCCTTCTTATTTCCTCTTGTTGTGGTATCCCGGGCGAGCCCCCAAATTGTAGGAATAAAATACTGGGTAAAGTTCCACACAAAATTATATTTCGGGTTATCCACAAAGAGAAATAATTACAGTTTATTCTTGTCGTCCTTTTGTTCCGTCTTAGTAGCCACACTGCTCAACCAACTGTCACCTTTCTTCGACATTCATTCCTCTCTTTCACTCATTACTTACATTTCTCTCTCACTCACTAACGTTCCATTTCATCTAGCATTCCACATATATATATAAATAAATAAATATATATATATATTATATAAATAAATAATGTTATAGGTCAAATGTGATTTAATTGGTTTCCCTATTTTAATTGGTGTTCCATATTGTTTATGTTAATCAATCATAATAAATACTTATAATTTTTGTAATGATGAATGCCATATATTTTAATTTATAATATATTTAATTTTAATTTCTTCTATTTTTGATATTTGTTATTAGATATAATGTTCTAGTCTTAATTAATTCTAACTAGTGCATGCGGTGTTAACCTATTATTAATTGTTGCACCTGATAATTTGCCGTATTTATGTAATTTATTAATGTATCGTGCAAACAATTGTTGGTTGACCTTAAATAAATAAATAAAATAAAAATAAATAAAAGTAAAATGGCGTCTGGTTTCCGGCCCACAAATAATAACAGAGCCACCCCATATCACAGCCCATGGTTGTCTTAAAAGACGACTAAAGGTCGTAGCCCACTTACACGACTCTGCTGCAACATCGCTCCCACCCATCACCGACCTCAACTAAAACGACTGCTGGCGGTCCACTCGTCGACAGCTAGCAGGCGCCTGGCTGTCCACACGCCAACCGCTCTCGCTTTTCGCGATAGAAACAGATCGCGATCAGTTTCCATTGAAGCAAGCCGTATTTTTAAAAGTCTGGTTGGTGTCTCCCTCGGCCGCTACCTTGGAGCTGCTGTTGGTAGACATATTGTTATATACACGGCCGTTTATATACTAGGTAGTTTTATAAACACGTTAAAACGTCTAGGAGCCAGACTCGTATAAAAGGTACGTTGGTTTTAGTTTTTCCTTTGAAGTTGTCCAGTAGGGGACAAATTCACGAAATATTTTATTTGCTGTTTGTAGGTTTTGTTTAGCTCTTCGAACCGGAGACAAATTATCATTTAGAACGTAACATATATTGATGTGAAACATCTATAGCCGCACGTAAAACAGATTTCTGGCGTGGCGACGCATCCCGTGGCGACGGGTCGCCTCGCTATACGATAGTAGTGTGTACGGTGTGGCGACGCGTCGCCATGCGCAATCGACGTTTTATTTTATCATTATGACATATTTTGTTCCTATCACAATAATAATATATTCTTTTCTGCATATTACTTTACAAAATAATGTCGATGTTTCACATCTGCCAGGCGTCCCGTGACGGCTCACATTTTTTATTATATTTTATATGTATAGAATATTATTAAAGTAAAGAATTATTAGTATTTAAAGAAATAAAGTTATATATTTATGTAACTTGTACAGACGCCAGCACATTAAGTTAACCCAATCTGTTCCCCAATTGAAAGTGAACCTTATGATTTTGTGATAAAGTTGAAAATCTATAAAATAAATTTGACAGGTTGGGATAGCTGGATGTGCTGGCGTCTGTACATAAGAACATAACTTTGGACATTTTTACACACTATAGTACACTAACTAACAAATAACGCCTTTTCCATCTTACTTTTCCTTTTATACCCAACGGTTGTCTGGAAGAGATCGCTACAAAGCGATAAGACCGCCGATTGTACCTGTATTTGCTTAGATTAAGAAAATGTATTATGTTTCCTGGTTCAATAAAGTGTACTCTATCTAACTTTAGCATAAACGCATACAGTGCACAGGTAACCAAAAAAGGCTCGCCTATTTATCTGGTAATACCAACATAACCATAACTTATTTTTCAGAATACATTTCAGTAAGTTTGTCCGGCCAGCCTGTCTGCCATCAGATGAACTAGATAAGCCAGGTCAGCATACTACTTGGAGGGATAGCGATAACGCTTTCAACGTTGCTGACAAATTGCGCATTGTAAGTTTGTTTTTAAATTTCATATTACCATTTGACTTCACTGTTGTCATTATATGAAGACGGTCCTGAAAATGTTAAAAGAAAAATAGACTGCCCTTCGGCTGTCGTCCGGTTTTCACTTTTCTGGGCTGTTGAACGTGCGCTATGGTTGTCTTACACCCTATACACCAATAATTATTGGCCGGCTGTGATACACAACACTTAAACATAATGTTTTAGAATACACACAGGTGACCCGTCTGGGTGCAAAAATGAATGAAACGCGATGGCTTCTCTCGGAAGGCGCGAACTAGCGCGACTAGAATTCAGTGCGCAGGATTGCGTCTGGCGGCCGCGGGCTAATACATCGACGCATAGAGCTAGAATGGTGACTTATAGCCAGAATCGTCGTGCCTGAAAGCGATGTTATGTAATGTGATCTACAACATAAACTGGCTTAGGTTTTTAGTTGATAGCTAACAATAATTTCCTCCTGACGTGAGGAGACTCCTCCTGATTGAATTTCGATCAAAACAGAATGATCGGTTAGTCATTTATGTATATTATAGTGAACCTAGAATGAAGCAGGAAGAATGTTGTAACCTTCATAAGTTAGTAGTGGTGGGCAAAATTATTGTTTGATGAACACACTAATTCCACCAAAAACATTCTGTAAAAAAATAGCCAAGTCTCGGAGCTGCTTGTTTATCTCTAAAAAGTAATGTAAGTGTAATATGTAAGTTAAGTATGGTACCAGTGCGTACCATTTCATCATTTTTGTACACTGGCAACTACCCAAACTCTTTTTATTCCATACTCCAATCCCTGCCTAGGTTGTCTGGAAGAGATCACATTTAGTGATAAGGCCGCCAATTGTACATTTTTGTAATGCATCCTTGTTCATTCTATTTTATTTTACTTGGTGTACAATAAAGATTTATCTATCTATCTATCTATAGCTTACTAGATAACGAAAATTTCAGCATTCTGGTCTCATCCAGAGGTTCTCAAACAGGGGCCTGAACATGCGGCGAAATGGTTCCAGAAACGGTTGTTTCGGCAGTGCTGCTTTGCGCTCGACTTGGCGGGGGCACTTCCTTGCTCCCAGATAGTTTGGTGAAAAGAGCATCGTAGACTCTAGGCTTTATTATGCGCATGTCTGGTTGCTTCACTGAGACTTAAGCTTTTAAGATACTCTACTGCACATTCGCCAGAAGTTTGTTAGCAAATGGCAGTCCGATATTGAATTCGCAATATGAAACATAATAATAATAGTAAGGAGGACAAGTAATATCACACCTCCTTTACATGGATGACTTAAAGTTATTTGCCTCTAGCAACCTTCACTTGTCAGCGTTACTGAAGCTCACAGAAAACTTCAGTAACTCTATCAGAATGGAGTTTGGTATTGACAAATGTGCAGTCATGCATGCAAAACGAGGGAAGATAGTGGAATCTGATAGCACCCAACTCTCAGCTTCCATTAACTTAGTAACCCTCTCTGCAACCGAAACCTACAAGTACTTGGGTATGTCACAGGCATTAGGCATCAAAGAGGCTGACATGAAGGAGTCATTGCGGGGGCGCTTCTTGGGCCGCTTGAAAAAAGTGCTGAAAAGCCTATTGTCGGGAGGGAACAAGGTGCGTGCTTACAATGGCTGGGTCATGCCAGTCTTGTTGTACTCCTTTGGAATACTCAAGTGGACTCAAACTGAGCTAGACGCCCTGGACCGAACAGCCCGAACGCGGCTGACATCACATCGGATGCATCACCCCCGCTCTTCTGTGATGAGATTGTACATCCCACGGAAATGTGGTGGTCGTGGCTTTTTAAATGCTAAAACTCTGCATAACCGGGAGCTGTATAATCTAAGAAACTATTTCCTACATAATAGTGTGGGTATGCATGCGGATGTGATCGCCGTGGACAATGGATTCACCGCTCTATCCTTAGCCAAAACTAACTGGCGTCAACTTGCGGTACTTAGTACCAGTGACCGCAAGGAGGTATGGCAGAGCAAGGAACTTCATGGCAGATTTTACAAGGCTCTGCACGGGCCAGATGTAGATTTAACAGCCTCAGTAGCCTGGCTACGGTTCGGTGACCTTTTTGCGGAAACCGAGGGTTTTGTCTGTGCAATTACTGACGATGTAGTAATGACGAATAACTACCGGAGATTTATACTGAGGGATGGTACTGTTGACATTTGTCGGGCATGTCACCGCCCTGGGAAATCCCTTAGACATATAATTTCTGGTTGCTTCCGTCTTGCTAATGGTGAGTATTTGCACAGGCACAATCAAGTAGCCAGGATAATCCACCAGCAACTTGCTCTGCGGTACAACCTTGTGACGTCGGAGGTGCCGTACTACTGATACGTTCCAGAGACAATACTGTAGAATGGCCGTGTCACATTGTACTGGGACAGATCCATCATCACAGATAGGACTATTGTTGCCAATAAGCCTGATATTGTGATGGTGGAGCGCCAAGAGCGCCGGGCAGTGATCGTCGATGTTGCTGTCCCACATGATGACAACCTTGTGAAAGCTGAAAAAGAAAAGGAAATTAAATACTTTGACCTAGCACGCGAGGTTGTTGACATGTAGGACGTCGACTCGGCGATCATTGTACCGATTGTCGTTTCTGCCCATGGTTTAATTGCTAAGAGCCTCGACCGTCACCTTAAGAGGCTCGCGTTAGGCAGTTGGGTCAAGGGTCAGGTTCAGAAGGCAGTTCTTTTGGAGACGGCGCGTATTGTGAGGAGTCCCTCTCTCTGGAGCCTTGACCATCGGTAGCATGGACCCTGCTCCCGTTGCCGATTGGATCTCTATTTTTTATATTTATTAATATATTTTTTTTTGTAACTATATATTTGTAAATGTATGAAATAAGAATGACACGGTATAAAAGACATAATAATAATGACTGGGATCCCCGCTACCGGTGGTTTAGTGCGCCGCATGCGATGGACAACATTTAATAATGAGAATGTCATGCGAGCGTACTATGGGGCGACAGAGGGGGGAACCAATCTCACCGCTTACCGTTCCCGTATGTTGCTATTGTTTCAGGCTGTGGCAACTCGCATTGCACACATACGTTGCATACTGTACTTAAGTAGACTAGTTATAAATAAAGTTGTGTGAAAAACTCGTCGATTCATTATTTTATTAAGAACGTAAGAACTACAACAAGGCCCTTGAACCTGATCTGACCGTTTCGGAGCAACGCTTATCCGATCAGGTGCGGGTCATCCAGCGGAACCATATGCTGGATGAATCTACACTTGATCGGCTGTGAGCAGAGGCTGTCATCCCTACGTCTACTGCCGATCGGAATAATGTATCCGCTCCGCCGCCTAATTTGCTATCGGCGCAGGCGGATCCGGGGCCTGAGACGGTGGATTTTAGGGATGCTACCCAGGTAAGCTCCCAGGATAATGAGCATTTGAGGAGGTCTTTGGAAAGTGCAATTTTAGAATATAAGGATATATCCGTCTGTGATAGACCGCAGTTACCACGTTATCCCACGCACAAACGTGATATGGCGCTATTGGTCGCTCTAGATTGCATGCTACAACCATATTTTGGATCTAGCCTAAATCTTGCTAATACGCACTCGATTCTTTACTGTGCAGTAGTCGCAGCGTCCCGGGTGGCCCATGTTAGGTTTCCAGGACCCAACAAGTCCACGCGACCCACCGCCGTCAAACCAGCATGGCAAGAAAAAATCGAGCGACGTATCTCAGCAGCTAGGGTGACCATCGGCAAGCTAATCTGCTTCAGGTCGGGAAACAATCGCCCGAGAGTTATGCGTTATGTGACACAGGCATTCGCCGGTACAGGTACAATACCGCGTGATTATACTGCCTGTGTCACGGAACGTATAGACTACCTGAAGCAGAAAGTTTCTGCGTGGGCTAACCGTATACGGCGTAACAATGAACGGGCGGATAGGTTTCACCAAAATCGATCTTTCCAAAGTGACCAAAGAAAAGTGTATCGAAGGTGGGAGGGAAATTCCAGTAGTGTGACTGAAGGTTGTTTACCAAATATGGATGAAATGTCCTCATTTTGGAAATATATTTGGTCAGCGCCCATACGTCACACCGATGGACAATGGATTGATGTAGTTAAGCGCTCATGTGATTACTTGCAACCTATGCAATCTATTAAAATTACCCCCTCTGATGTGGGGAATGCGGTTCGTCCGACTCATAACTGGAAAAGTCCTGGGCCGGATGGACTGCATAATTTCTGGCTAAAGTGGTTGCGAAGCTAGCATGCGTGCTTAGCTACTCAATTCCAAGAAGCTATCGATACTGGTTCCCTCCCACCTTTTATGACAAACGGTATCACTTTTCCGCTCCATAAAACTGGTAGTACCACGGATCCAAAGAATTATCGACCCATCACGTGCTTACCTACTATATATAAGCTCCTTACATCCATTCTGGTGTCAAAATTAAATGAGCACTTGTATGCCAATCACGTTTTAGATCCTGCTCAGAATGGATGTAGGGTTGGGTCCTATGGTACTAAGGAGCTCCTCCTCATAGACATGGCCGCTAGCCAACAGGTTCGCAAAGGTCGAAGGAGTCTCTCCCGCTGCCTGGATTGACTATAAGAAGGCATATGATTCGGTGCCCCATACATGGTTAAGACGGGTACTAGAGTTGTATAAAGTTGATGCAGTTTTATGCGCCTTTCTTACCTCGTGTATGGGACAGTGGACCACGGTTCTTCGTCTTTCAGGAGCCGGAGTGACTCCTTCGATATCCGAACCTATAAGGATTGAGCGAGGCATATTCCAGGTTGACAGTTTGAGTCCCTTGTAGTTTTGCCTGGCCTTGAATCCTCTGAGCGCTGTGCTGAGGGATTCCGGGTAAGGCTATCGGTTGCGGAGAGGGGGTGAGACCATTTCTCATCTTCTGTATCTGGATGACCTCAAGTTATATGCTCCGAATAAAACAAACCTGATATCCCTACTAAACCTCACAGAAAGATTTAGCAGTGATATTGGAATGGAGTTCGGTGTAGATAAATGTGCGGTCATACATGTACAGAGGGGCAGAATTGCAAATTCTGATAATTTACAACTCACCGAGAGTATGTCTCTCAGATCCCTCTCTGAAACTGAAACCTACAAATACCTTGGTATGTCTGAGTGTCTAAATATCCCAGATGGGGACATTAAGCAGTTGGTGAAGGAACGCTTCTTTAACCGCTTGACAAAAGTACCGAAAAGTCTATTGTCAGGTGGTAATAAAGTGCATGCTTTCAACGGCTGGGTAATGCCTCTACTGGTTTACACCTTCGGCATACTAAGGTGGACTCATACTGAGTTAGATGCCCTGGATCGAAAAGTCCGGAAACGCCTAACGACGTACCGTATGCACCATCCACACTCTTCACTAATGAGATTGTATATCCCACGGAAGTGTGGGGGTCGAGGCTTCCTCAATGCCAAGAACCTACACAACCGTGAGGTGTGCAATCTCAGGGAATATTTCCTTGGTGTTGAGTGTGGGATGCATCGAGACGTCGCCGCCGTTGACAACGGACTCACGCCGCTCTCCTTAGCTAAAGAAGACTGGAGAAAGCCCGTCGTACTTAGCACTCGGCATCGAATTGACGTATGGAAGAGCAAGGTGCTTCATGGTAGGTTCCACCAGGCCCTACATAGTGCTCATGTGCACTTACAAGCATCTGTGGCCTGGCAACGTTTTGGTGACCTATTTGGTGAAACTGAAGGTTTTGCTTGTGCAATTGCTGATGAAGTTGTCAAGACGAGGAACTATCGGAAGCACATCTTCAAGGACGGTACCATCGACATTTGTCGGGCGTGTCACCATTCCGGAGAGTCCATCAGACACATTGTTTCCGGTTGTTCCTATCTTGCCAACGGCGAGTACTTGCACAGGCATAACCAAGTTGCCAGGATTATCCACCAGCAGCTTGCTCTTCGGTATGGTCTTGTAGACTCCAAAGTGCTGTATTACAAGTACGTACCGGAACCAGTTCTCGAAAGCGGTTGTGCCAAACTCTACTGGGACCGGTTTATCATTACAGACAGGACTATTGTTGCCAATAAGCCTGATATCGTTTTGGTAGACCGGTTGGAGCGCCGGGCATTTATTGTTGATATCACTGTCCCATTTGACGATAACCTCGTAAGAGCCGAGACTGACAAGTTGTCAAAATACTTAGATTTGGTTCACGAGGTTACCACCATGTGGGATGTGGACTCAACAATAATTGTCCCGATAGTCGTCTCCGTAAACGGTCTCATAGCGAAGAGCCTCGACCAATATTTTAAGAGGCTTTCGCTAGATCACTGGGTCAAGGGTCGGATACAAAAGGCGGCAATAATGGGAACGGCACGCATTGTGAGAAGGTTCCTTACTCTGTCGCCCTGACCACCGGCGGCCTAGGGCGTCAAACCTCGCCGCTGGAGGACCTCTATTTTTTTCATATTTATTTATATATTATTGTTTACTTTTTTATTTCAATTTTATAGATATAAATATGTTAAAAATAAGAAATTTAAATAAATAATTTGGAATAATAATAATATCTAAGGACATTGTCACACAGATCAACCTAGCCCCAAACGAAGCAAAGCTTGTACTATGGGTACCAGGCTACGATATACATACTTATACAGATAGATAAATACTTAAATAAATAGAAAACATCCATGACTCAAAAACAAATATTCGTGGTCATCACACAAATATTTGCACTTACCGGGATTCGAACCCAGGACCACCAGCTTCGTAGGCAGGAGCACTACCGACTAGGCTACGGTGATAGGAAATATTCAGAAGGGATTCATTAAGTATGTATGATATCTCACTAATATAAGTACATATAAGTATAAAAACACTACCGGAAGGCAGGTAGTGTTTTTATACTTATATGTACTTATATTAGTGAGATTTCTTTAAAATATTATTTATCTATTTTGTTATTTTATAAACTGTACTGTATTTTATAGAATGTATATATTATGTTATGTTTATCATATATGTAAACATACCATGTCTCTGGTATGCCCCTTTATCTCTGTCGCATGAAATACAAACAGTCCGGTATCTATTATACCGCTAGATGGCGCTGTCAAGCTAGCATCACATTAAACGAGCTCCGTATTTAAATAAATCTAAAAAATAGTTATAATCATTTTTACCTGCTACGAATCGTATAAAACTGTGCAGTGTGTTTTAAGCAGTAACTATCGTTATCAAAGTGTGTAATTCAATAGTGTTGAATAAATATAGTGCAAAATAAACATTACCAAAAATCAAAGGAAGTGATGACAAACAGTGTTAATAAGTACAAAACAGATATATTCTAGCATATTTTGAAATAAATAACTTTACGCAACTATCAATAAAGTGACCAAAAAGTGTTCAAAATAATCTAAAAGTTGTGTTAGTGGCACAAATTCATAAACAATGAGTCATATCAACCGACTTTAAATTTCAAATTTCTCGACGAGTGAATAGTAATACGCAATTTCATTTTATTTTATTAACGTCTTGGTAGCTCAGAGGACTTGGAAGGAGACTAAGTAACCCAAAGTCCGTGGTTCTAATCACGAACACAAGATAACAAATTTTTGTATGTTATTTTGTATTAAATATTTGTGTTCAGATATTTCTTATAAAACCAAGTAACGAATATGGCTAACGATCTAGTTGACAATATCACATATCGGAAACATTACAGTACCCGATCTCTAGATGACTTGACAACTATAAGAAATGAGGATGAAACATCGTTATTAGAAGCCTCAATGATGAGTGTACTGGATAACTTGCACAATAACACTTACAACGGCATTGTTAATAACTTGTACAAACAAATAAAATCTCTTGAGATACAATTAAAGACCGCTCACCAGGAAATAGAAGACCTGAATAGTGAGAATTTTCGGCTAAAATATGATCTACAAAGTTCCTTAAATACTGTCGAAACCTATAAGAAGATATGTCAAACCCCCGAGAGAAAAATGAACACACCAAATTCATTGCGTAAAAAAAAAAGCAAAGTGTCTCAATTCATCGGTCACTCCAAGTAATGACTACAAAATGTGCGCACATACTAGAACAAGTATAAAAATAGACATGATCAGTAAAGAAACACAAACTTTCTATAATGCAGATTTTATCGATACAACTGCTCAACCAAAACAAAAGCAGTTAAACTCTAAACAATGTAATGTTGCTCACAAAAAATCATCAGGAGCTAGAAAATCGACACGAAAAGAAAAAATTAAGCTTTGTATCATAAGCAGCAACGCCACAAAAGGTACTTTGTCTTTAATCGAAGAAGTCTTCTCAGAACACTTTTATTATTGCCATTATTTAGAACCAACTACTGATAATTTCTTAAACAATATTGAAAAGAAATTACAAAACTTTACAATGAATGACTACTGTTTGATTTTTATTGGTGCCAATGATCTCAAAAACAATAAGTACATTAATTTATTTGAAAATGTACAGAACTCGCTGAAGAACGTTACCCACACAAATAAGGTTATATGTGCTCCAACGTATATAAAAGGTTCATTGATCTATAATTATAAAGTTGAATTATTCAATAATCTTCTATGCTTAGACCTAAAAAGCAATAAATATGCATATTTTTTTGATTGTAACTACTCCCTAACACATGAAATGTTTTGTTACAAGACTGGAAAAATAACCAAAAATGGATGGAGAAACATTTTTTATGAAATTATGTCCAACATAGACTATGATTTATTAGAAATAAACAAGGAAGATTTTTTTCGAGATTAATAAACAAAATAGTCTCAGTATATTTCATCAAAATATTGCAGGGGTACTAAGTAAACGAGATGAATTGTACTGTGCCATTCTGAGCTTAACATACAACATCGATGCCATATGTTTGAGTGAAACATTTCTGTCGGAAGGAACAGAAAGTAATTTGCACCTAAAAGGTTATACAAATGCAACATTTGATTCCAGAAAAAAACAAAAAGAGGTGGCGTCGCGATATTACTCAGAAATGATATAGAATTTAGAAGGATAAAAAAAAAATAAAGAGAACAATGAAACATGCACATTTGAGTGTTGCGGCATAGAACTCGTTAAATATAACGTAATACTGGTGTGCTTTGCTGTGTGGTGACGGCCTAAGAATATCACCACCCCCTCTCATCCCGTGGGGGGACGTAAAAGTCGTCCCGAGGGAATATATACCAGAGAACGGGCAGCAGCGTTCTCCTGAGTACCATGTCCACCTTACTGCGATCGCCAACCCGTCTGCCAAGCGTGGCGATTATGGCAAATCCCCTCAAATGATGGACACAACCAAACCGCGGCCCCCAGTCCCCGGCAGCCCTGCTATTCCCAGCCGTGGTAACAGCCGTGGTTACGGCAGGGCAGGGGGTGCTAAGAATCCCCGGCAGATTCCGCGTTACCAACACCGACGACCTCTGGCCCTGGCAACATATAACACACGCACACTGCGGTCCGACGAGAAGATAACCGAACTGGAGGAAGAATTGAGCAGGTTACATTGGGATATTGTAGGATTATCTGAAGTCCGAAGAGAGGGGGAGGACTCGATAATCCTGAAATCCGGGAATCTGTTCTATTTCCGGGAAGGCGACCAACTGTCCCAAGGTGGTGTTGGGTTCATAGTCCACAAGTCCCTCGTACACAACATAGTGAAAATCGAGAGTGTGTCGACTAGGGTTGCGTACCTTATACTCAGAATTACCAAGCGGTATTCGTTGAAGGTCATACAGGTTTACGCGCCGACTTCGACGCACTCCGACGATGAGGTTGAGGTCATGTATGAGGATATTTCTAGAGCCATACATACCTCGAACTCTTATTTCACTGTGGTCATGGGGGACTTTAACGCGAAGCTGGGTAAACGATTCGGGAATGAGCTGAAAGTGGGGCAATTTGGAACTGGAGACCGGAATCCCCGGGGCCAAATGTTGGCCGACTTCATGGAGAAGGAGGGACTCTTTATGATGAACTCCTTTTTCAAGAAGTCGGAAAACCGCAAATGGACCTGGGTAAGCCCCGATGGTAAAACAAAAAACGAGATAGACTTATCTTGTCGACAAGTAGACAGGTGTTCAATGACGTCTCAGTGATCAATATGGTTAAAACCGGGAGCGATCACAGACTGGTGAGAGGCTCATTGAACCTAAATGTCAAGCTCCAGAGGTCCCGACTGATAAAGTCTACGCTCCGACCTTTACCCATCCACATCCAAAACCCTGAACCCTTTCAGCTCGAACTGCAAAACCGTTTCGAATGCCTAGCAGATTGCGAGGAAGTGGACTCATACCATGACAGGCTCGTAGAAGCTGTCCATACGGCTGGGTCTAAGGTCTTCAAGGCCCACCGTACAAACAGAACCAAAAAGATCTCTGACTATACCCTGCAGCTTATGGACGAAAGACGGAAAATGGTTCTGACATCCGCTGATGATGCTACCAGATACCGGCAGCTCAACAGACAGATCTCAAAGTCTTTGACTCGCGACACGCGCCAATTTAATACAAATTGTATTAAAGAAGCCATTGAGCGGAACAAAGGCTCTAAAGTGTTTGCAAGAGAACTGTCTGTTGGACAGAGCCAACTGACGAAGCTGAAGACTGAGGATGGCAGAATCGTCACGTCTAAACCTGAGTTGCTGGGAGAGATCGAGAGGTTCTATGGACAGCTGTATGCGAAAACCCAGTCACCTGTCGATAGTTGTGCCTCAGAACCCAGAGCACGACTAACCCAACACTTCACCGACGACATCCCGGACGTCAGCCTGTGCGAGATTAGAATGGCTCTCGAACAGCTTAAGAACAACAAGGCGCCTGGTGATGGAGTTACGGCAGAGCTTCTGAAGGCGGGTGGTACACCAATCCTACGGGCCCTTCAGAAGTTATTTAACTCCGTCATACTAGAAGGTCAAACGCCAAAAGCATGGCACAGGGGTGTGGTGGTGCTCTTCTTCAAAAAGGGCGATAAAACCCTCTTGAAGAATTACAGACCCATCACACTGCTGAGCCATGTTTACAAGTTGTTTTCGAGGGTCATCACGAATCGTCTCGCACGCAGGTTTGACGACTTCCAGCCTCCCGAACAAGCCGGTTTCCGTAAAGGCTTTAGTACCATAGACCACATACATACGCTGCGGCAGGTTATACAGAAGACCGAAGAGTATAACCAGCCATTATGCTTAGCGTTTGTGGACTATGAGAAAGCCTTCGATTCGATCGAAACTTGGGCCGTACTGAGGTCTCTCCAAAGGTGCCAAATCGACTACCGGTATATCGAGGTGTTAAAGTGTTTGTACGAAAACGCCACTATGTCAGTGCGACTCCAGGTCCAGAACTCGAAACCTATCCACTTGCAGCGAGGTGTGAGACAGGGAGATGTTATATCTCCGAAACTGTTCACCGCTGCATTGGAAGATGTCTTCAAGCTTCTGGACTGGAAAGGCTTTGGCATCAATGTCAATGGCGAGTACATCACCCACCTTCGATTTGCCGACGATATAGTAGTCATGGCTGAGACCATGGAAGACCTCGGTACAATACTCGATGACCTCAGCAGAGTCTCTCAACAAGTGGGTCTGAAAATGAACATGGATAAGACGAAAATCATGTCAAACGTCCATGTTGCACCCACTCAATTGAAAGTTGGTGACTCTGCACTCGAAGTTGTAGAGAACTATATTTACCTAGGACAGACCATCCAACTAGGTAGGTCCAACTTCGAGAAGGAGGTCAATCGTAGAATCCAACTCGGATGGGCAGCGTTCGGGAAGCTACGTAACATCTTCTCGTCCAAAATACCGCAGTGTCTCAAGTCGAAAGTCTTCGACCAGTGTGTGTTGCCAGTGATGACATACGGAACAGAGACGTGGTCGCTCACTATGGGCCTTATAAGAAGGCTCAAGGTCACCCAAAGAGCAATGGAGAGGGCTATGCTCGGAGTTTCCCTGCGGGATCGCATCAGAAATGTCGAAATCCGCAGGCGAACCAAAGTCACCGACATAGCCCGAAGAATTGCCAAGCTGAAGTGGCAGTGGGCAGGGCACATAGCTCGTAGAGCCGACGGCCGTTGGGGCAGAAAGGTTCTCGAGTGGCGACCACGAACCAGAAGACGCAGCGTGGGCAGGCCCCCTACAAGATGGACCGATGATCTTGTGCGGGTCGCTGGAAACTGCTGGATGCGAATAGCGCAAGACCGGCAATTGTGGAGATCTTTGGGGGAGGCCTTTGTCCAGCAGTGGACGTCTTTCGGCTGATATGATGATGATGATGACTGGTGTGCCATATAACGTTTTGTCATAATCCACGTAAAAAAATTATAATATGCGGAGACATAAATATTGACCTTCTTAAAGACTCAAAAGAGTGTAAAGAATATAAAAATTTGTTAGAAATATATAATATTACACCCGTTATCACGTCACCAACACGTATAACAGATAAATCTGAGACATGCATTGATCACATTCTAACTAATATTGAAGAGGGAATTACAAATATACATGATCTGGGTCTCTCTGATCACACAGCTCAAACCTATTCCTGGACAGTCAAACAACACCGAGCCGCTTCGGTTAAATACTGGTATGAATTTCATCGAGATTACAGCAACGATAATATAACAAAGTTCAGAAATTGTTTATCCAGCTTATCTTTTCAGGAAGTGCTTGTCAGCCGGTGCACTGATGATGCATTTTTGAAGTTTATTGAACTGCTTTTGTTATTCTATAATTTATGTTTTCCTCAAATACGTATAAGAATCACCGACAAAGACAATCTGAAATCTAAATGGCTCACTAAAGGTTTAAAATTGAGTTGTAAGACTAAGCGATGGCTGTTACAAGCAGAGGGCATGTGCTGATAATAGGAATAGGTATAAAAGTTATTGTCAAATATTGAAACAATGCATTATAACTTCTCAAAAAAACAATTATACAAAATTTATAAATAAATCCACGAATAAATGTAAAGCGACATGGGCAATAATAAAAAGGCATACTATTTCAGATGCAATATCAAAATCTATTTCTAGAATTAATATCCATAACAATTCTGTTACTGATCCAGAATCAATTGCTAATAATTTCAATCAATTCTTTATTGACATAGTAAAAAATCATAATTTTAATAATACTAGACTTTCTGTTTTCAATAAGACATCAAATGACTCTACTCCAAATAGTATATTTTTGAATCCAGTAAGTCATATAGAACTAATTAAAACCGTTAAGTCCCTAAATAACTCTAAAGCAGTAGGCTACGACGGCATATGTACAGACATACTTAAAAAAAGCATTGATATAATTGTTCATCCATTACTACACATTATCAACTTATTATTAGAACAGGGTGTATTTCCGGGACCATTAAAGCTATCTATAGTGAAACCGCTTTTCAAAAAAGGCGACAAAACCCAAATGGACAACTATAGACCTGTAACTTTAACGACTATATTTTCAAAGATTTTCGAAAAGGTATTCTATTCCAGATTATCAAAGTTTATAGAAAAAAATAATATAATTAAAGATGAACAAAATGGATTTCGTAAAAACCGTAGTACGTCTTTAGCTGCTTTTCAGTTGATTAGACTAATCACTGATTGTATTGAAGAAAAGCTGCCAGTTTCAGTCCTGTTTATGGATCTTGGCTCTTAATTTTGTGTGTCATGCGCGATTGTTAGAAAAGCTTTATAGATACGGCATCCGTGGAACAGCACATGATTGGGTAAAATCATATTAATGCAATAGAACGCAGTGTGTGAAAGTTGCAAGCTTTAATAATCAGTCGAAAGTATTAGAATCTTCGAATTCAGCATATTTAGAAAATAAACATGGCGTACCCCAAGGTAGTATCTTAGGGCCCCTTTTGTTCTTGTTATATATTAACGACATGCCAAATTTTATCAGTCATAAATGTATTTTGTTTGCCGACGATACCACAATTATTGTAAAAGGGACTGATAAAACCACTTATGAAACTGAGATTAACTTAGCTCTTGACACAACTATTGAGTGGCTAACAGCCAACAAATTAAAAGTTGACGTGAAAAAAACTCAATTCATCCAGTTCCATACTTATCAGTCAAAACCCATGTCGCTACAAATTACCCACAAGGGCGTAAATGTGGCTGAATCAAAATATTGAAAATTTTTAGGCATCACATTGGACAGCTTTTGTAGTTGGAAAAACCACATAACAAATATTGGCTCAAAATTGAACAGTTTTATTTATCCCTTAAGGCGAATAAGTCAAGTGGTTTCCAAACAAGCCGCAATTACTGCATATTATGGCTATATTTGTTCAGTGTTACTATATTTGTATTTTAATGTGGGGCCGAAGTGTTAATGTTGATGATGCCTGTATCTTGCAAAAGAAATGCCTTCGAGCTATTTTCGGGCTTAAACAAATAGAATCATGCCGTCCTTTTTTCAAAAAATATAAAATATTGACTCTAACGTCTTTGTATATTTTGGATTCATGCATCTTTGTTTATAAACATAAAAGCCTATTTCAGCAAGCAACTAGTTCCTACAGCAAGCGTTCGATACATTCTAATAAACTAATTATACCGTTTAAAAGACTTGTGTTGACATCAAATAATTGCTATATAATGTGCATTAAAATATTAAATAAAATTCCTTATAAATTTAAATCTTTGACATTCAATAAATTTAAAATACAGTTGACAAAGTGGCTTGCAGAGAAATGTTTTTATAGCATCCATGAATTTTTTGAATATAAATTATAATAGGGTATTAAAAAAAAGAAGGTGTATTTATGTTTCTTACAATAATAGTAAGTTTTAGTCAAATAATGTAGTTTTTAAGCATGCATATGGAAATGTTATCCAATCAGTTTATGCTGTATTTGTATGCTCGAAAGAGTAAAACATGGCGCACATATGTTTTGTAACTAGTCTAATAATTACCCGTGTTTGTGACAAATAAAGATTTTGTATTTGTATTTGTATTAGGAGCTGTTAAAACAATTATGATTTTTTTTATTCATTGATAGGCTTGCGCTTGGCCATGATCTCACCTGATGTTAAGCGATGATGTGGTCCACGATGAAACGCGCTTGCCTTGAAGAAACTGATTCACTCGTGACTTGAGTTTAAGTGATGGCTTTAAGTTGGAGTAAAATAAAATAAAAAAAAACTTGTTCAAATTATGTTTACGTATTTAATTATTTTGGAGATTTACAGCTGTAGTGTACATAATAAACACCATTATACCTATTGTTATAATGAGACATTGTAATAAAAATAATAATAATTCTAATTCACTGTAGGTCAATATCACTGTCACTATTAGCCGTATTTATCTCTAGTCTCATCAGTGTAAACATCTAAACCGTGTTGAATGCTTCTATACTGATTATCACATTTGATTTCATGATCGCAAACCAATTTCAATAGGTTTTTTACTCCTTTTTAGGGTTCCGTAGCCAAATGGCAAAAAACGGAACCCTTATAGATTCGTCATGTCTGTCTGTCTGTCCGACCGTATGTCACAGCCACTTTTTTCCGAAACTATAAGAGCTGTAACGTTGAAACTTGGTGATTAGATGTATTCGGTGAACCACATTATGATTATTACACAAAAATAGAAAAAGAACAATAATTTTGGAGGGTCCCCATACATAAAAGTGAAACTCAAAAAAAAAATATTCATCGTACCTGTACATGTGGGGATACGTCCATGGATAGGTCTTTAAAAATGATATTGAGGCAACTGAATAGTTTGCGCGACACTTCCAAAGTGGTAAAATGAGTGTCCCTCCCCCTTGTAACTTCTAAAATAAGAGAATAATATAACTAAAAAAATATATGATATACATTAACATGCAAAATAACAACGAAAATTGGTTTGAATGAGATCTAGCAAGTAGTTTTTTTTAATACGTCATAAATCGTAAACCGCAATTTGCTTTAATTTAATCAACTGAAATACTTGCTGCTACGGAACCCTTCATGTGCGAGTCCGACTAGCACTTGCCCTTTTTTCTTTCTTATCATCACTTAGTGATTCTCATTTAGTGTGGGATGTATGAATGTTTCGAGAAATTTGCGTATTTTAGTTTGGGTATTCCATTCGTTTGAGACTTACATCGTGCTTTTTCCATTAGAATTTTTAGATTATCTCACATTTATCTCGTGAAGTATTTTACTCAACGTCTTTTCAGACCCATTGTAATTAAAAGCTTCAGATAATTTACCTTTTAATGATTTTATTGTTGGTAGTTCATTCAATCGTCAGTGAATTTCATATACCAATCTTCGAACAACATCATAATCAAAATAGTCCATATCCAAACGAAATTGCTTTTTTGGTCGCCCTTTTTTGGAGTGCTATTTAATTTCAGTAGAATGTGTTTCAGTACTGACTTCGTCTCATATATTTTTCAAAGTTCGTCATGAAATTCCAGTGGGATTTGCAACTCGCTCTAGAATCTTATTAAAACAACAACTTACATTTTCACCTAAGTTTTTTTCAATCTGTCAGGTTACAAAATATTTATAAACATTGTAGATAATTGGGTGACTGACCTCGTAAAGGTTTCCCTCTTTTTCCTAAAGATGCCATAGTACAACTTTAACTTATTTAAATTTGTAGGTGTTAATAACTCTAAATATATATTTTGAACTGGATGCGACCGCACTCTATCGCACTTGAAACACAACTGACAAAACGTCACATAGGTAAGGTGCGACAGAGATAATGCACTACAAAGCCGAAATTAGCCGATTTTCTCTGTAAGGTCGATGTCCAATACTTATAGCCGGGTACTGTAAGGTTTTTAAATAAAGAAATACTCGTAGTTGAGAACGGTTCAATTAGTAAAGCGGGGATATCCTGCCAGCGGCGGATCACGGCATTACTTTAAATAAGAAAGCTATTGCTTTGTAGTTTAGTTAGTAATGATCTGTTTTTTTTAATCTTAAAAATCTAGTTAGACAATATTCCAAAATCAAGAGTATTGGTAATAGAAGGTCACCTCATAATTTTTCGAGGTCACAAAGTACGAATACTCATAGAGTTGCGTGTGTTCCGATAATTATAGTAACTATATTCAGATTGTATGCTAAGATCCACCGGTGAACCAAAGTAACCCAAAGAATTGCCAAACTGAAGTGGCAGTGCGCAGGGCACATAGCTCGTAGAACTGACAGCCGATGGGGCAGAAAGGTTCTCGAGTGACGACCACGAACCGGAAGACCCAGCGTGGGCAGGCCCCCTACACAGTGGACCGACAATCTTGTGCGGGTGGCGGGAAGCTGGATGCGGGCAGCGCAGGACCGGCTATTGTGAAGATCCTTGGAGGAGGCCTTTGTCCAACAGTGGACGTCTTTCGGCTGATATGATGATGATGATTCAGACTGTTATTCTCACCTTTAGTTAGACTATACTAAAATGTAGGGTTTTATTAATAGCCTATCATTATTTTTGCAGGAACAGGTGTACAGATATGCGGACCAAAAGTGTTCAGACAATTATAGTGACTACAATAAGACTACACATATGTGTTACGGGCTTAACAATGGCGCTGGTGGGTTCTACGTAAGTTTTTGTTATTTTTGTTATAAGTAATCTAATGAATTATTTTTGAAAAGAAATGACAACTGCATGTCCACAATAATATACAATCATCCGCCTAAACGTTTAAAATAAATGTCAAAATTTAAAAAAACAATGATTGACATGTTATTTATAAAAATAGATTACAAACTAGTTGTGCCCCCGACTTCGCGCACACATTTTGTAATGACGGCGTAAATGTTACATAAGAATTTATAAGTCCGAGGCGTCCATTACCCACTTTAAGCTTTCTTAATCTTAAGTAAATGACAGGGTCCAGTTTTCGACAGCCACGCGAATGAAATCGCGGACAGAGCTAGTCTAGACTGTTACATAAGAATATTTCTAATATTTGGTCGGTTGTCGCAAATTTATAAAACATTCACCTTAACTAAATATATCCATACAAAATTTCATCCGCTATTCTCTATTATCATCTTACACTCTTGAGGGTAAATTTTTTCCAAACTTTGAATGTCATATTTATATTCTTAATATCAAATCGAAACCCAAAAAAAATAGTTTCAAGCTTCTAGCTCTAAAGATGACGATACTGCCATACAACTTTTCATACCCTTTCAACTCCTTACTACCCTATTTTCACATTAAAAGTAGCCTATGTCCTTTCTCATGCACTAGATTATGTGTGTAAACATGACGATACTGCCATAGAACTTTTCATACCCTTTCAACCCCTTACTACCCTATTTTCACATTAAAAGTAGCCTATGTCCTTTCTCATGCTCTAGATTATGTGTGTAAACATGACGATACTGCCATAGAACTTTTCGTACCCTTTCAACCCCTTACTACCCTATTTTCACATTAAAAGTAGCCTATGTCCTTTCTCAGGCTCTAGATTATGTGTGTACAAAATTTCATTGAAATCGGTTCAATAGTTTGGCTTATTGGACAATTCGCACGCATTGAACTCGCATGAAACGTGCGAATCGACTCATTTAAATAATATTATTTTTTATGTAGGCGATTCGTACAAAGTTATACTTTCAAAAATATGTAGTAGGCTATTGGCACACAAATAGCTTTTTTAAAAAAGCAGTTAGGATAAAGAACATTTGAGTACATAAGTAATAAGGGTAAAATGTGTCTTAATATGAAAGAAAAACAAACAAAAATACAAACTAACCAAAAATATCTTAATTAAAATTAAGTAGTTAACATCCTCTAACCTCATTTTGACCTGATTTGAGGTTCAAAATGTGAAAATATCGATAACAGAGATATAACTGTCACTAACCACAAGTAAAAAATTAAAAAAACTATCAAAAATACTGATGCAAAATATTGCTTTTGTGCTCTTCTTGTTTTTTATTAATAAGCATGTAGATATGCCACGGTTCAAATGATAATTATTACTTATTTAATGCAAATCTTTCTTACCTTCAAGTAAATATTTTTTATTAAAACTTGGATTATATTTTAGGTTCATATTAGTGACGGCTGTGTACGACTTAACTTTTTTTTTATTCCTTAAAATAAAAGGTGTGCCAATAGCCTAATACATATTTTTGTAGGTGTCGATTCGCACACCAATAAATTAACTTCGTGCGATTCGCCTACGGAAAGGAATTATATTATTGAATGGAGTCGATTCGCCCGTTCCGTGCGAGTTCAATTCGTGCGAATCGTCCAATAAGCCCTTTGGAAGTGTCTCTCGCGCAAACTATTCAGTTTAGAAAAAATTATATTAGAAACCTCAATATCATTTTTGAAGACCTATCCATAGACATGTATGGGTACGATAAAAAAAATTGAGTTTCAGTTCTATGTATGGCGACCCCCCAAAATTATTGTTCTTTTTCTATTTTTGAGTAAATTTCTTAATGCGGTTCACATAATACATCTACATACCAAGTTTCAGCAGTATAGCTCTTATAGTTTCGGAAAAAAGTAGCTGTGACATACGGACGACAGACAGACATGACGAATCTATAAGGGTTCCGTTTTTTCCCATTCGGCTACGGAACCCTAAAAAGCAGTTAGGATAAAGAACACTTGAGTACATAAGTAACAAGGGTAAAATGTGTTTTAATACGAAAGAAAAACAAACAAAAATACAAATTAATCAAAAATATCTTAATTAAAATTAAGTAGTTCACATCCTCTTACCTCACTTTGACCTGATTTGAGGTTGAAAATGTGAAAATATCGATCACGGAGTAAGAGATAACTGTCACTAAACACAAGTAAAAAATTAAAAACATATTGATGTAAATTATTGCTTACGTGCGTGTTCTTCTTGTTTTTTATTAATAAGCATGTAGATATGCCACGGTTCAAATGATAATTATTACTT
Source organism: Pseudoips prasinana (assembly GCA_951640165.1). NCBI lineage: Eukaryota > Metazoa > Arthropoda > Insecta > Lepidoptera > Nolidae > Pseudoips > Pseudoips prasinana. Next base: position 18,828,412 of record OX621264.1, on the reverse strand, counting down.
ATTTAATGCAAATCTTTCTTACCTTCAAGTAAATATTTTTTATTAAAACTTGGATTATATTTTAGTTTCATATCAGTGACGGCTGTGTACGACTATACTTTTTTTTAATTCCTTAAAATAAAATGTGTGCCAATAGCCTAATACATATTTTTGTAGGTGTCGATTCGCACACCAATAAATTAACTTCGTGCGATTCGCCTACGAAAAGGAATTATATTATTGAATGAATGGAGTCGATTCGCCCGTTCCGTGCGAGTTCAATTCGTGCAATAAGCCAATAGTTTTGGCGACCGACAGACAGAATTACTTTCGCATTTATAATATTAGTAAGCTTTAAACGATTATCTAGAAGATAAGTTGACATGATATTAATAAGAATTTAATTTAATTTCCAATTAATAAATATATAAATAACATATCAAATGTGATACAATACGAGTAATTTACCTAATATTGACCTAAGCATGTATCAATATTCGCTCGTCATACACTAATGGCGGAATATGTAGAGCAAAGTTAGGTAACACAAATATCGCGATACTGATTCTGATTGAATTTTTTGGTGGACTGGAGTGACAAAGGCTGACTCTAATTTTATTTGCTTAGGCAAACTAATCCGAGATTCGAATCTCGATGAACCCATTAAGCTGATGTTTCGTCCCGTCAATAGGAAATTATCTATAACAATTGTTTCATGTATTTGTGGAGATTCCATGATTACGTTGAGTTGCCTCTATAATAACCCTCTATGTTTAGGATCAGTGTTAGATAATTGTCCGGTGAATTTGTAAAAGCCTCCTTTAGCTAACTTTAAACTTCAAGTTAAAAATAATTAGAATAAGCTATAATTCAAAGCTTAAGCTTTAGGTCAAACCATTTTACTGAGTGATAGCTTGTACCAACTTATAATGCAGTAAGGGATGTGCCTTTTCCGCCTCTTTGATATGGCGAAGGAGGCGATGGCTGTGGACATACACGTCATACTCGTAAACAAGTGTTGCTTACAGTGAATGGTCGACGAGTTGTCGGGGTACTTACTTAAATATGTTTTTACTATAAATTCATCGCTGGAATTGAATGCGTGTCACTGGTTAATTAGAAGACATGCGCGAGTGCTAAATAAGATTCATTATTTATTTAGCAACGAGGCCATAGTATAGGATCATTCAGTAAATAGTATCTGGTTTAAGGAGAGTTTGCAATCATGATGTGAATAAATGTAATTGTAGATTTTATGGCATTTTCTATGCCTGCCCTATATGTCTAGCGGTCACGTGTTCACCCGCAGAGAACGAGATCCTGGGCTCAAATCCCGGGTCGGCAAAATGTGTTTTGGTATTTTTCTGTAAAAAGAAAAATTTCTCAATATCAGCCCGAAGTCTGGGAGTTGGTGGTGTTATAGTTCCATGCCTCGGAGAGCACATGAAGCCATTGGTCCAATACCAGACCTTTCCGTTCTTGTCGATAGTCGTCCCATCGGATAATGAGAGTGATGGAACAGAACGTGACCCTGTGTTAGCGCACTCACTTGTGCACTATAATATGTCGTGCGCAGTTGGCTAGTCTCTATTGAGAATGGCCGCCGTGGCCTAAATTCGGCCTGGAGGAAATTATTATTATTCTATATACAGTTATTTTACATCCCCAGTATAACTACGGTGATCCACTGGTGGTGATGAGTCCCGCAGGTTTCTGTAACCACATTATCGCTGGGATATCGTCGTATTCAGGCAGTCTACTTCAACCAATTGTGTGCACGCGTGTGTCTCACTATGTATGCTGGATTGAGAGCATCATGTGGCCTTGAGTACGATCAACTGCAACGAAGATAGAATGGAAATAAATTTATTAAATATTATTAAAACTATTTATACAAGGTTACTTCTAAAACACTAACAACCAATGTAATTCGATTCAAATTAGAATAACTAAAAGGTGATGTATTTGCAACACCCTGACAGGGTTCATGTTTGTTACACCATAACCAAATTCTTTTGTTCTACAACTTAGATAATTTGTTTGAGATTATTTTCATACAGTGTAGGCACAGAGTACACCATAACCAAATTCTTTTGTTCTACAACTTAGATAATTTGTTTGAGATTATTTTCATACAGTGTAGGCACAGAGTCAACTTAATTATAATAAAATATAGAAATTACGCTTCAGTATTTTATTTAATTTAATTAACTACTTTATAGCTTATTTCCACAATCACTTTAACTAAATAATTATTAGTAGAATCATAACAACACTGAATAATACAGAAACGGCACAGTATGTGTATCAGGCAACGGTCGCACGAATCCCCTCTGTCCGGCGTGTACCGCCTTTTATATTGAAATTACAGCGAATGGTAGGGAGCGACCCACGCACCAGTTGTTATTCACTGGACCGTTGCACCAATGTGCTGGCGACGCCGTCACGGCCATTCTGACATGCACATGTCTTCGTGTGCTTTATCCAAGAAAAAGAAACAAGTTCATTCATCCGGACATACCGATAACAACGATAACAGATGAAATACACGATATGATACTTCTGCCATTTGGAAATCCCTTCAGAAAATCCTTGTAGTCAGGTCTTGTTAAACCCCTCAGACTGCTTTAATACCTGGACCAATTTTATTATTTTTAAGACTTCATGTAAATTATCCCTATAGTTTCAAACCAAACCGGAAAGTGCTAACAACAGTTGCAAGTAACAGTTCATATCGACTCAAATGACGTGACATGACTCCTGAAGCTTACACGGGACGTTAATTTAAAAAAAAGCATCCCTTGTCACTAATACCTACAATAAAAAATATTTATAAAACAATTTTTATTTTCATTGTCGTAACGAATGACTAATAAGGGTTGCAGACCAAGAACTAAGCTAAGTTAGTTTAGCTTAGCTCGCATATATGCGAACTAAGTTATGTGAGCTGACTAAAATATGCGAAACTAAGTTGTGTATGCCGATGCGCAGCTACACGAGCTAAGCTAAGCCCCTCCCGCCTTCCCCGCACGCCCTTTCCACATCCGGCGCCAGAGCTGTCCAGTGTCCTTTGTCGTACGCACGGCTGCTTGGTAGCGAATATGGAGATATTTATTGAAATTGTTAAACAATTTTCTGTACTATAGAAGAACACACAGTCAAAGGACTACCTCAACTTAATTATTTTTTCTATGTGTAACGAATTCATCATCACAAATATTTGTGTGCGTGAACATGTCTGTTTGCCCTGAGTCTGGGTGTAATTATCTATATAAGTATTTAGATAGCTAGCTAGATGCTCCCACCAGATCGTAAGCGATCGGCGAGGTAAAGCAACTAGGGTGACCGCCAAAGTAGTTTAATTTCTGAGCGTCTCCGTGCTTCGGAGGGCACGTTAAGCTGTCGGTCCCGGTTGTAGTCATTAGACAAAAGTCGTTAAGCCATGTCAGAGTCCTACTGGGTGGCTTGAGCAACTCTGACAGGTTACCACTACCCATACAATAGCAACAAAATATGTATTTACAAAAGAAAAATAGTATATGTAGTATATCAGTTATCTGGTTTCCATAGTACAATCGTTGCTTAGTTTGGGATCTGATGGCCGTCTGTTTATAATGTCCCGGAATATTATTATTATTATTATTTTACTATCATCGGAAATTTCTTAATCAATTCTTGTCATGGCGAGCGTCATCCATCTAATTGAACTTCGCAATACTGACTGAGCTTTGGCTTACCTAAGCGTTAAATAAATAATTTAACTTAGTACTATTTTAGTACTTATTGGTATGGATGAGATTGTGAAAGCTATTAAGGGTATGAAATCAGGTAAGTCACCAGGGTATGACAGGATAACTTCCGAGATGCTGAAGGCTGGACATGGCGTCATAGCGAGTCAGCTGTGCAGCCTATTCAATTTATGCTATACCACCGGCCAAGTGCCAAGTGATTGGTGCAAGGCTGTCATCGTACCTCTTTACAAAGGGAAAGGCTCACGGCAAGACTGTAAAAACTATAGGGGCATTAGTCTACACAGCGTCGTTGGTAAGTTGTATGCAAAAGTATTGGTTGAAAGAGTTGTGAAAGAAACCGATGCGAAAATATGGGATGCACAGGCAGGTTTTCGGAAAGAAATGGGATGCACGGATCAGGTCTTTTCTCTGCGAAGCATAGTAGAGAAGTTTTTGGGCAAAAACCAAAAGGTTTACTGTGCCTTCGTAGACTTAGAAAAGGCCTACGATAGAGTGTTGAGGAGTGAACTATGGTCGGTACTGTCCATGTATGGGTTGAACGACAACCTTGTTCAAGCACTGAAATCTCTTTATAGGGATTCCAGAGCTTGCGTGAGGATTAACGGGTCATACACCGAGTGGTTTCGTATCCAAAAGGGTGTTAGACAGGGATGTGTAGCGTCACCGTGGTTGTTTAACCTATTCATGGATAGCTGTTTAAAAGATTTGAAAGAAAGTGAATGCGGTGTAAGGATGAATGAGTTACTCATCAAATGTCTGCTTTACGCTGATGATCAAGTTTTACTTGCATCATCGGCGGACGAGTTGCAGGTGATGGTAACAAGTATGCATGAATCTTTTGAAAGGAAAGGGATGAAAATGAATGTAGGTAAGACGAAAGTAATGGTATTTGAGAGGGATGAATACACGACAACGTGTGATATTGTGATTGGAGGAGAGAAAGTCGAACAGGTGAATGAGTTTGTATATTTGGGAACTTTGTTTACGAGAGATGGGAAATATGAAAAAGATATTGTTAGAAGAGTAAATGCGGGGAACAGAGTGAATGGGGCACTACACGCCTTTATGAGTAGCCGGCAAGTATCAAAGAAGGCTCGACTAGCCGTGCACGATGGAGTGTTAGTGCCAACTTTAATGTATGGAAGTGAAAGTTGGGTATGGCAGAAAAAGAATGAAAGTAAAATAAATGCAGTGGAAATGAGAGCTCTGAGAAGTATGTGTGGTGTGACTTTGAGAGACAGAATTCGAAATACTGATGTAAGAGAGCGTTGTGGTGTGAAAGAGGATGTAGTCACAAAGATTGAAAAAGGCATGCTGAGATGGTTTGGCCATTTAGAAAGGATGAATGAAAGAAGATTGACAAAAGAAGTATACCTAGCCTGTGTGAATGGGACAACCGGAAGGAGAAGACCACGTCGAACATTCTCTGACCAAATTGGAGATGTTCTCAAGAAAGGGCAGGTCAGAAGTACCCTAAACCGGCGAGCATGTATGAAGAATATAATGACAGTAATCGAGGCAAAAGAAGTATGCAAAGATCGTGACAAATGGAAATCCGTTGTCTCTGCCTACCCCTCTGGGAAACAGGCGTGAGTCTATGTATGTATGTAGTATTTTAGAATTAGAATAATTTAACTTAGTATATTAATCTAACTTAGTACTTTATTAACTGCTTAAGCGGAGTTGTTCCTTTTTTTAGGATGGGTAAAAAATGTCAAACTCGCGTCAGCACACATGATCTGATCCAATAATCGTAAGACGGAGGGTCTTCACATTGGCGGTTTTTATACACACATGTCCGCAGCGTTTTTTTCTTAATTATTATCTTATTAACTAACGGCTACCTCTAGTTAATCCCAATCACATTTATTACTTGTCTGCTATATTGTGCTTAACGGCTTAAATATATGTCGCAATCGAGTCATCATCGAAAGGCAAGTGCCATCTGTCGGCGACCGGCGGAGTCAAAGATTCACCGGCTGAGCGGCGCGCGCGACACCGACGCACATTCCTAGTGATAGCCATGTATATCAGTACCTATTTAGTGATAGAAAAACTATCTACTGTCTAACGTTTCGTTGTGTTTATTGTGGCAAAGTGTATAACCTAAATATATTTGCAAATTAAACTACGATTTTCATTTTTATCGTACAAAGTATATGCGCCCACTAAATAGTCGAACGCTGAAGATTCAAGTGACAACCGACAACTTAACTGCGACATATAAATTAATATTATGCGCGTTCCTTCACTTTCCTATCACATACACTCCGATTCTGACTGTGACAATAGCTCACTCACCTTAACCGCAATCAGTATTGCCACTTTCTCATCTCCAAAGCACGGTCTACAAATTTACACAACGGTGACAACATTTCGGCTGAATTTATTGGTCACCAGCACTGCAACACTCCAGACCAACATATCTCAAAAGGTTATCCTCTTGCCAGCACCAGCTCCTAGGCGTCCGCGTCATAACCATCTTCGCGTCGAACCCAGGAGTACAGAGAACTCTTATACAGTTTAATTCTTTGGTGTACAATAAAGAGTTTAAATCTAAATAATATTAATATCCTAAATTAGATCTGCAAATGTGTATCGGTCGTAGCTGGTTCAAAACCCGATGGACGATTAAACTTATGAGTTAACATTTTAGAGATTAAATATAGCCTCTTGATCGGATTGCAGCCGTATGCCCCAATGGACACTAACCCTGCGAGATATAATTTTTATTCATTTATTTCGTCTTACATCTCAATATAAAACAATTTTATATCCCTACATTGACTTAACTTATAACTGGTTATGAATAACGCACTTCTCGTGAACTCACTCAGAGAACACGCAAAAAGGCCAATCTCACATACTTTGTACCGTTAAATTGTAGTTGATTTGCACAACTCTACTTTTGTCTGTTTCTCCTTGCGGCCTAGAACAGTGATCACTTTTCCTAACGGTAAGGGATAATTTAAGGTCGTCAGCGCACAGTAAACCCTTAGCGTCTTTAATCACTTCACTTAGGTCATTTTTCATAAGCAAGAACTCTAAGGGACCCAAATTACTGCCTTGATCACTCTTGTAGTATAGTTATGACGTATGCTCTGCATCTTACACGTACTGTTGCCTGCTCGTCATGCGGCATGTAAAAAATGCAGTAGATGTAGGATAAAACCAACACCTGCTAACTTTCAAAGCAACACGTAATTATTGAATAAGTCAAATGTTTTTTTAAAATAAAAATAGGCGGTGTCAATTTGTCTACCGGTATCTACAGTTGTCCGCAGATGGATTATGTGTCTAAGTAGATTGTTGGTGGACTTTAACCTAGTCGAAAGCCGTGCAGAGCGTCAGAAAGCTGCGTCACCACTTTCAAAAATATGCTCTTTCAAAAAAGCAACCTCCACCACAGGTCCGTATCCGTCCACCGACTCTGCTCAACTTAGCAAGATGTTTTTTTTTTGTGCTTGTGGAGACAACGGCCAACACAATGGAAATTAGCGAACTACGGACGACATGTTATGGTGATCGATTGTACAGGAAAGCAGGTTCAAGCTCTATCAACTGGGAAGCGACCATGCCCAGGACATGCCAAGATATGAAGGTATTATACCACCTTCTAGAGTCCATGCTGTTACTGGGAGATCTTTTGTCACAAAATTCAAATATTAAGATTTTTTTAAAACAACCGCACCACCGATATAAAATGCATATTATATATTTTACCTTTATTGGTAGTGCGGTTGTGCTCAAAGTCGAATTTGGGTCATGGCGCTCAGTCTCAATGGAGACTAGCCATCTAATATTTTGTGACATTCACACACGGCCATCTGATCCCGAACCAAGCAGAGCTTCTACTATGGAAACCAGATAACTGATATACTACATTTGTTTTTTAAATACATACTAATATAGATAATTACACCCAGACTTAGGGCAAAGAGACATGTTCATGCACCCAAATACCCGTTGTAACTAACCATACTGGCTCGTCACGTTGAGATTATTCACATATCCTTCGTCCAGCTAATCGTACTATAATTTAGCTGGCGTGTTGCAAAATATCTTTTAAATGAAACAAAATATAACAAATGATTTATAGTATTTTAATTCGTATTATGCCTGATTATCAAATTTAGACTAATCGATGCAAATATGTGTGGAACAAGCTTAACATTAGTTCAATTATCGTAATAATTTACATATAGGGACATCACTAGTTACTATAAAGATTAGTCCCTTCTCTAATCTTGAAATCGACCAATGGGAACAGTTATAGGATTACCGGGAAAAATGATGGTTTCACAAAACAGCTACTTATTATTCATATACAATAATGGATAATGATTAATAAATTTATATGTGTAATATAATACTAACTGTCGTTTTGATAGAAGATTAACTATTTATTTTTATGTGATTATGCAGATTACATTTATTTAATTAATGAGACTGACCGGATGTGGCATCATTGACGACGCATTTTGGGAATATGGAGAACTGTCAAGGGAATGGCGGCGCTTCGCGCCAGACGCTAACGAAAGAAAAGTTGTTTTCAGAAGTTTTAAGTGTGGTTTCAGGAGTCCTATAGAAGATTTAGAAGCGAGCGTCGTTTCTGGTGTAATTAGAGTGGAGAATCTGCTGAATATTGGTTGTATCATTTGTTTTAAAGGAGAGATAATGAAGGAAGCGTCATTTCGTGTTGGTAAGCTTTCAACACAGGTGAGGCTTTGTTACTCTTATTTAAAAGCGTTACATTATTATGAATGCTCGATAACATATAGTTGAGTCTAAAATGGTAAAACAATTCTATTCTCATTCACGGATATATTATATGTTGGGATCACGGATATATAGATATGTTGGGATGAATGAGGATGATGTCCCAAAGGTTGTATTACTTAGGTACTTATGTATTTATAAGACAAATACTTTAAAACTAATTCTATGTTTAAACTAACTAGACGATAGAACCAGAATTATATCTATTATTGAATGAAAGCTATCAATGTTAGATAGTAATTAATATAATAACTTTAATTAAAAGTTCCTGAATTATTAACTGGGTTAATAGCAGTTAACTATTTACCTGATGTTAAATCCCTTATAGGGTTAGTTTTGAATACATGTACTATCAGTGGAAGAGAAAACTGATGTCTTGTTTGTTTAAGACCGGTCACTGACAGTCTTATTTAGTTCTCTATGGAAGATAGTAGAGGCTATTCTACAACAGCAAACATGACGTGCTGTGTTTAGGATTAACCGGAAATATTAAGTTTCATAATGATGTCTTGGTACTTAAGGCTGGCCGGCAAAGCAGTCTTCAAAGGGTCTATGGAAGATTAGTAGAACCTTTACAAAAGTTCCAATGATGTTATTATGCAACATCTCTACCTACCATGTTGAAGATCAAGAGATCATTGATTTTTGACATTAATCACAAATGTTTAATAACACACCTTCAAAGTATTGATTATACTAATATTGACTCAGTTAATAGTCATATAAGTGGTTCCAATTAGAACCATATTCAGATTTTCTTACTGATATTGAATGCTTTCATATCAAGCAGTCATTACTTGGGTAATGAATACAAAGAACTAAATCTTCATAAGTGATACAAGTTAGTATTACTTATACAATTGATGTTGAAGTTCAAGAATTGTTGAACCTTGACAGGAATGCGAAGTTCCTTGAGCAGATGACTCAAATAATAATAATACAAAGATGAAGTATTATTATGGGTTGACTTTGTTAACAGTCAAACCAGTGGTTGCGATTAGAACCATTCTCAAATTAACTTGCTTATATTGGATAAGCTTTCTGAAGATATTACAACATTGGAGAATCCAAGAAGTACTTATGAAAATTAAGGCTTCTGTGTTATTACATAAGGTTAATTATAAATATTATCCATATATAAATGTTTTCCTTGATATAATATATATATATATTATGAACTAGAGTCATATATATTTTTGTAATAAATAAGTAAAGGTTAGGGTAGTCAAAAGATAAAGCCCTCTCATGTCTCTTGTTTTCAAAGGACATTGACTATGACTAACAACCTACACAGACCTTTCTGTAATTGGAATAAAAGAGTATCCCTTTTAAGGACATTTGCAGTCCGGAGTGCGGAAGAAGTCTTGACCCTATGGAGCCGAAGACTATTGTATCTCGCGGGGATGCTTTGGGCGAGTACCATAGCCGCAAATAAAATAATATTGAATATTATGATATTCTAGTATAATCTACAAACAAGCTAGAATAATCTAGAAAAGATATAAAGTCAATCTCAACAATATTTTAAGGAAAACATATATACTATGGCTGAATTAAACTATTATTATCGAATCCAGTTTACGCCAGATCGGAAACGAACACGGCTCTATAAATATAGTCGCTTGCTGGGCCTCGGGCTCACTCGGTGCGTGGCGTTCGAACGCGTCGGTTGTGGTCGTGTTGTTATACATTTTATTAACGCCATTTTGTTTAAAATAATGGTGCTAGCATTTGTATCTGTTCTTGTGAAATATAAATTCGGTTGGATTTATGTGATTTCTTTTTAAATAACCTAACTGGAGTCCCATCTATAATATCAGAAGTCGGAAAAACCTAAGCGTTGCTTGTTGCCATCCAAATTACGTAACCTAACCGCATTTTTATTTCCTTTTGTGATTTTCTTAAAAGAAATTAAAACCACGTTGTGTGATGTGTTTTGAAGTGTTGTGAAATACCGCCGACGCAGCGTAAATCGCGTTGTCAAGCGCGTGAGGACTGTGATCGGTCGCGAAACAGGTCGCCGTGTGCGGAGTCATGTGAGTCGGGAAAAGGTGCGTCTAATGGAGCTCGTGATAGCAGCCCCGACGCCGTTACGCCGTGCCTATACCTACACGGCGGTAGCATTCGCAATCCTGGTTTCGCTCTCAAGTTAAACTCCGATCACTGCAACGGGGTGGATCCTGTTCAAACATAAAATCATTGTGACGACAAGGAATGTTTATTTGAGCCTTAATTGGATGTCACTGAGTGCATTAACTGTAAACAGAGCCCATGACGTGTATGCCTAAACGGAACGAGTGTAACCTCAGTGAAAGTTTTAGTTTTGTTAAATTTGTGTTGTGTGATTTCACGTAAGTACATTTTTATTGTTTTGTTTGTGAAATGACGCGATCTATTTCACGTGGCCGATCAAGACCTTGCTTGAAAGGTGGCTCCCATATCAGGGCGCAACACCATTCACATAGTTTGCCACGCGGTGGTTTACAATATGGTTGCGATCTTATTCGCGAAATTCGACCAGTAATCGTCAGGTGTTGTCATAGCCGTCGCGGGCGCCGCTCAGTATTGCGATCATTGCATGATAGCCATAGTGTATAGGTACGTGCAGTAGGTGTTGATCACCGCTGAGGAATGGTACCTCAACTCAACGTGTGTGACTTCACGGTGTTGAAAAAAATGTCATGCCGTTGTTGCACCTTATGATAGTGAGAGAATTAAGTGAAAAGCTACGAACCTTGTGATACGAGGTATTGACAGCGTTCAAACAGTCGTAGCTGCGCACGACTAATCCAGAACAAACATCTGACAACCCCTAATCGTTTTTGTCAATTTATTCAATAACCTGGTAGGTATAATAACAGTGAATGTTTACAAGCTACTTCTTAGCAGCGTAGTTATCAAAATAAGCCTGAAGTTATCCTCTAAAGTTTGACTGCACGTGTGGCGCAGCGGTTAAGACCGTCGCCTGGCCACTCCGTGTCCCGGGTTCGATGCCCACGCGGAAAAACTATTTGTGTGAACCATAAGTAGTTGTTCTAAGCCTGAATATACTGTGTCCGTCAATTAAATACTCGTCATATGTAATGATGTTGTTTTGTAAAAGATTAGGTCAAACAGAGAATAAACGTTTCACTAATGTGAGATCAGTCATGTAAGCAATCTCATGACAAATGAGTTATAGTCAGGTGAGGCCGAGTCCGAGAAAGGTGGTTTGGTATACATTTTCCCATTACAAAAAGACAGTACAGGTAAGACGATTTCTTGGCCTCTCTGACTACTTCCACCATTATCTCATACAAGTGAATAAGTACCGATTGTATTAAATATTGCTCTGAAATATACCTACTGAGCGTAAAAGTGATCTCATACCGCGTGTTGCGCGATTGTACATTATTTCCAGGATTTTGATTTCAAAGGCGATAATGATGCCACATGCTGATGTTTATTCATTTATTTATGTTGCTGATGTTCTACAATTTAGAGTCGATGCCATTTCCAAGCCTTGGGCAAAGTTAACCCAGATATGGTAGTATGGAGTCAAGAAGGTACCGTAAGATGTTGTGATCTTTTGAATTACTTTACGAACATGAGTATGTAGGGTTGGAATAAACTGTGACCTTTATTTTGAAGTACTTCTCGTTCCACGTGCTTCGTTTTGATTGCACTTGGACATACATTAACGCTAACCAAAAGAGTTCTCGTTTGGTGATGTACACTTGGTAATTATATTCTCTTAGTTCACAGGGAGGTTGGACCTATAAATGCATGATCCCTAGAAGGTGTTCAGCATACTGCCAAGCCGTTTTCATGAGCTTGCGCTGTTGAGTGACACGCATAGCAGAACGACGCAGGTTGCGGCCAGTGTCTGTGGCGAGGTTTGAAGGAGTTTTATCGGAAAGTATACTACCCAGTGTCTTATCTGCGTTTCTAAAAAAAAACGTGTCCTAAGAGCCCCATACCGGGTATTAAACGTGGGAAAAGATAAAAACAATTTTCGTTTTATAACTTTAATTCTGTGTGTCTCTGAGTGTTAGTATGTGACGTGGCCTTTCAACCAACTCAGATGCTTTACGTGAAGTAACTAGAGGCTGTATGAGTAAGTTAACTGCAGTAGACTTCCTACTGATGAATTTAAACTTAATGATCTCGTTTTTGTAATCATGTATGCTCAGTCTGCAGGAAAGCTGGACACCAGGACGGGTAGTCCTTACAAAGTGAGCAAAGCCTTGCAAAGCAGTCGCTATGAGGCGAAGCTACTCAGTGGAGGCAAGGCTGCGCAAGTGGCGGCGCAATGCATGGTGCCTTGGAGTAGTAAATGGTGTCCGGGAATATGCACTGCATTCTTCGAACTGAGTTCAACTATCTCATCCTAACTTAACGAAAACTTTGCGTGTGGTCTTGTTTGTCATCATCCTGTAGGTACACCTAATTTCTTAACACATTTGACCAACATACTAGTAGTGTAATCACAATAGAAACCATGACTGCATTTTCAAACATAGCTAGCTAGAGTTTAGGGGATGATGATTGACATTAATGCATGTAATGTACGGTAAGGAAGGGATGTTTTGTCAGTCCTTATAATTTTGTTGGGCGCATCGCTTATAACGCGTGTCAGCTTCGTTACTAAGTCGGGTAGACGCGTGTGTCCCGTCATGTTACAGATTGTTGCTGAGGACGGCTGGAGGACCACGCAGTCGGATTCACAATGCATGGTGCCTTGGCGAAGAGACTGATGCCCGGAGATTTGTGCAGCCTACTTTGAGGTGGCATCATGCTTTGTGGTTGGGTGAAGGAACTTACACTTCTTGTTGTGTGTTCGTCGCATCACCCTGGCGCTAGACACCTGGCGCGCGTGGCTGGCGTTATGTTTTAAGATCAGACTTTGTGTTGGGCAAGGAGCTCCTGACTTTATGTTGGGACGAAGTTCTAACTTTGTGTTGGGCAGGAAATCCTGTTCTGAGAGTTGTTCCGGATTTTTTGACAATAAGTTCCAACCGTGTGTGCTATGAGCGGAATGGTATTGAAAGGTTTTAGTGTTATTCTGTTTGTAGTACACTTTGTGTGGAGAAGGCGAGTGATAGCCTTGCTGGTTGAAACGGACTACCAGTGCTATCGAGTGGTGGCTTCCAAAGCTAATACCTCGGAGTATCTGTCTACAGCAGACGTGCGCTCTGTAAGCGTGCAGGGCTTAGTCCCTGGAAGTCGTGTTCTCTGAACACGCATTGGGCGCTGTCCCGGCAGGTTCAGTCAGCTGGTAAACTCGATTCCGGTATGTGCGGTCTCTACAAGGTCTTGCGCACGCTTTCACATCACCGCTACGAGGTTTCTCACCGGGAACATCATACTTAAACTGACTTCAAGAAGACCCTAGTGGCGGCCCAACAGTGTGTTGTAGCGCGAGGAGTGGACCCCAGACACGTCCAGCGCTTTCTTTGAGACTGGTACGCGAAGGTCGAGGTGGGCACTTCTGTGCTTTACTTCCCATTTATGAGGTTGAGGTGGGCACTTCTGTGCTTTACTTCCCATACTTGCGGTCGAGGTGGGCACTTCTGTGCTTTACTTCCCGTTTTCAAGGTTGAGGTGGGCACTTCGGTGCTTTACTTCCCGTTTTTGAGATGGTTGAGGTGGGCACTTCGGTGCTTTACTTCCCATTCATCTTTTGCAGTATGGTAGAGGCGGATTCGGCCGGATTTTGCTTCCCTACTGTGTGGTTGTGTTGTGTCGTAGTATTCGTTATCTGTATCGGCGAATATTGACGACAATAGCGCGCTACTGTGTTAGACGTTTCATATACGAGCTAACATAATACAGGTGTCGTGCGGGTGCCTTAAATTGCGCAGTTTGAGGTGTTTGCACGACATCCACTCTTCTAACTTATAAAATTCATTTTTGGCTGGTCCTTACTGCCGATGTAAGAGTGCACGCTTGCGTCTGTAGTCAGGATTCTAAATTTTCATTTTGGATCGTTTTTTTCAAAAGCCTTAAAAGGTTTGAGAGAATTAAGGCTTACGTGTGTTTTCTATATTGCAGAGGATGAACTCATTGGTGCCAATTCTGATGTAGCTTGAAGACGCCTCTGCCGCCTTGCCTCTGTTGAGTGATGAAGCGGTCGGGACGCCTCGCTGCCAGGAACGGCCGTATTATCGAATCCAGTTTACGCCAGATCGGAAACGAACACGGCTCTATAAATATAGTCGCTTGCTGGGCCTCGGGCTCACTCGGTGCGTGGCGTTCGAACGCGTCGGTTGTGGTTGTGTTGTTATACATTTTATTAACGCCATTTTGTTTAAAATAATGGTGCTAGCATTTGTATCTGTTCTTGTGAAATATAAATTCGGTTGGATTTATGTGATTTCTTTTTAAATAACCTAACTGGAGTCCCATCTATAATACTATTATATTTCAAGATGTGTGAATTAAAACAAACAATTCATTTAGGAAACATACATATAATCTAATTAGACAATATCAACAAGACATTCATTCAACAGGAGTTATCAAATAACATAATATCCTCTTATGAAAATAAGTTATACTCCAATAAGAAGTAGTATGAAAACTTTATGTTTATCAGAGAAATTATAGAATTAAACCTACATATTTATGGTCTTATATATTGAAATAAAGTTCTAATAAGATTTTAGAAAACATTATGGTAATTAATTTAGGGTAAACTAGGCTTCATTAGTTCTGTCACTCTTGTACAATTACATAAGTTTAGAAAGTTTATTTATGATTAGGATAAAGTTATTTAGGATTGATTGGTTTGTTCTCCTTTTCAAAAAGTTCTTGGATTACTATGTGCAACATAGGTTCCTACCATACTAGACGAATCACTGGCCAATTTAAATCAACTTGTTTCAATCAAATCCAGCAAGAATATAAATTTATGATTTAAGTTAAGAAAATTTAGGATCATATTAGTATCAAGGAGTATTCCTTATTAGACACATAAGAGTTAGGTTCAGTTAGATACTAAATTGTATGCTGTTAGTTAGGATGATCAGGTTCAACGATAGAGAACACATCAAAATAAAAGAATTTAGAATATAGGGGTAGGGTGGCCAGCTACATAATTGGTGGCGCCGTTTTCCAGGATAAATAGGCTTTATTTTAATTAATATTTTCAGTAATTTATATATAAAATTAGATAGAAAAGTGTTTAAGCTGGTTTGATTGAATTATAGGTTACAAGGTGCATTTCTTAGCTGCACATAATTGATGACGTGAGAAAGGGTATTGAAAGGAGAAACAGACAAATCAATTACTTAAAAACTAAATTTATTTCTAATCTTGAGAATTCATTAGTAGTAGCAGTCCATGCAGGTGTATCTCTGGTAGTTGTAGAATGAGGTTAACAATCTCAGTACTTATTTGTTGTTATAATAACTGAAAGAAAATAATCAAATTATTAGAGATATAAATAATTCAACTAGTAGTAAAATAATAAATTAAGTTATAGGAAAATCAATTAGAATTATTATATAATTAGTGATATAGTAGAAGGTATGGTAGATATATTCCACAACAAGTTTCTGTTTAAGCTGTTGTGAAAGGATATAATGAGATACAATCACATGATGTTACTATAGGCATTGTAACATTTGATTTCTCAGTATGCATAAATATTGAAACATAATGAAATTTCAATAAATTGTTTCATTCAAGTACTTAAGAAACAAAATCACTTCCTTTATAGAGAATGCCATCAGTTGGGTCATTCATTTGGTTATTTAGAGAAGCAAAATTCATATAGTATTTACTTAATTACGAAAAGTAAATAGTATGTTAGGATATGGTATCCACATACTATCATGAAAGTCCTATACTTTTTTTGTGTGTATTTAATGTAGTGATATAGAACTACTGTTTATTTTTAGGTAGATACAAGATAGATTAACATAATAGGCTATGGTAATTATTGACCATCAGGTGATACCATTAATAATAATACTGCTGATTTACTGAGACAGCTAGGTACTTCACTATAGCAAAGTCAGCACTTGAGATTCGAACCCCAAGATACTGTGAACTCATAACATGGGAACCAGAACAATTAACAATGGTACACGTTCAATAGAGTTCTCATTAAAAAAAAACTGTAATTGTAATTTGCAATTATAATTTTCTGAGTAGATATTATTGAACGCATTTGTTTTTCATGAACAAGAATGTTTTAAGCTATTACTGCTTACTAATAGCAGATGCTCTCACCGATCTGTAAGTAATTGGCAAGGTTAAGTAACTAGGCTCGCGGTCAGTCCATAGATGGACCGCCAAAGTGGATTAATTTCTGAGCGTGTCTATGCTTCGGAGGGCACATTAAGCCGTCGGTCCCAGTTGTAATCAGTAGGCAACAGTCGTTAAGTCATGTCAAAGGCCTAATGGGCGGCTGATATGGCTTATCGATGACAACAACCGGGACCGCTAATCACGAAGACTATCAGAAATCAAACCACTTTAACGGTCACCCATATATTCTTTGGTTGTATCATTGTAATTAAATAATAGCAAACTTCTTTTGAAGTCTGTTAAAAACTGAGTTTGGTCATGAAACTGTCAACCTCTATGATCAAATAAATTAATAAAAACAGGTTATTTTGAATATGGCTTAGGAAATGTATGTATGTAATAGGAGAAAATAGCAAATGCAGATATTAAAAGAAAATTCAAGTGATAAATCAAATGTATCAATTTAAATAGGTGAATTGAGTTTGAGATTCAGAATAACTATTACAATTTGTTATTGTTGTGGGTTCAATTCCTGCATGTATATATAATGACAAGTAAGTTAAGATTTAAAGTCTTTAATTCTCATAAGATCATGGTTCAATTACAATGAGATCAAATGGGTACATGGTAGTTAGTGATAAATCTAACATGAGTTATAATAAATAAATAATTTAGGATAACAATTTAAAATAAGATAGTTACAGTTAATAAATCAATAAATACAACTAATATATTTAGATGTTTATGATTATTATATTGTTAGATTAAATTAGGGTATGCAAAATTAATGTGTACTGAATGTACTAGTGGCACAGCGGTCAAGACAGCCTGTTACTTTGTGTTCTGGGTTCGATGCCCACACAAGGCTACTATTTATGTGATCCATAATTAGTTGTTTTGAGTCAGGATTTACTTTGTGTTCTGGGTTCGATGCCCACACAAGGCTACTATTTATGTGATCCATAATTAGTTGTTTTGAGTCAGGATTTACTTTGTGTTCTGGGTTCGATGCCCACACAAGGCTACTATTTATGTGATCCATAATTAGTTGTTTTGAGTCAGGATTTACTTTGTGTTCTGGGTTCGATTCCCACACAAGGCTACTCTTTGAGTGAACCATAATTAGTTGTTTTGAGTCAGGATTTACTTTGTGTTTTGGGTTCGATGCCCACACAAGGCTACTATTTGAGTGATCCATAATTAGTTGTTTTGAGTCAGAATTTACTTTGTGTTTTGGGTTCGATTCCCACACATGGCTACTATTTGTGTGATCCAAAAATAGTTGTTTTGAGTCAGGATTTACATTGTGTTCATGTGTGAACATTATACATGAATGTTGGTTCTTTATTTGTTACAAGGTTTTATTAACCAAGATATGTACATAAGTTTAAATGTTTGGCATTGAGTCGGATTAAATAGTCTAGTTTTGTGTATAGATCTTAATTTGGGTTATAATAATCATAATGAAATAGTACTTTTATTATATTATCTAAAGTGACTACAAATCAGTATCATACTCAAACTACAATGGTAGAATTTAATCAAGGAGTTGTATTTTAATATTTGTTAAGTTAATACAATATGCAGTTTGCTATTTTACTCAATGCTTCTAGGATTAACATCAATTTTGATCTAATACTGGGTTCGATTTCTATACAGAAAATGAAACTTGTGAGTGTGATTATACTTGAGAGTAAGTAAATAAGTTTTAATTTGTTACAAAGTTTTAGTAACCAAGATACAAGTTTCAACACTGAGTCAGATTAAAGAGCCTAGTTTTGTGTATAAAATCTTTACTTAGGTTATAATAATCATAATGATATTATCATCATAATTACTTATATTTTGTTTTAAGTGACTTCAAGTCGGGTTTTAATGAAGTCCCTCAAACTACATTGGTAGAATTTAATTAAGGAGTATTATATTATTATCTGTAATTTATACAGTATGCAGTTTGCAACTTATCTCAGTGTTTCTAGGATTAACATATTGATGAATAACATTTGATCAAATAGTGGGTTCGATTCCTACATAGAAAAGAATGAAACTTCTGTGAGTGATAAGTTTTTATTTAAGAGTTCAGACGTACCTTGTGTCAATGCTATGAAATTCTCGATACACAAGGATATTGTAAGTGTAGAATCAAATAAAAAGATGTTTATAAATATGTCATAATAGTATCAAAAGAAATGCTTACCTGATTAGGTTTATACATTTGATGTTTAGTAGCACTGATCTTGACAGTAAATCATTTTGTCATATAAACCTCTTTACAGTTAGAATATAGTATTCTGAAAATAAGATAATAGAGAGGTTAGGAAAGCAGCATATTGTTGGTTAGGGTTTTCAAAATAAATTAAAGAGAAATGTTATGGCAATTTTATACAGTAGGTAATTTAAATCAGCTTTGGTAATTTAATGAAATTCAGTTGTCTGGTGCAGCAGTGAAAGCATCTTAGGCTGATTTTAAGCATTCATAACAAAACCTTAATGAACCAATTCATAAAATAACAATGTAAGTAGGTAGTAGTATTCATGGTTAATTTCAATATCACGGCTTAATTAAAGTTATTTAGACACTAGACAGGAAATAAATAAACAATTATCTAGGATCTAGAATAAACAAAAGTTTATTCTATGTTTAGTATTCCTAGATATATATAGGTCAGAATTAAAAGTTTTTAAAGTATTGTTACTAACCTTAGCAAATTGAGGTTTCTTCTTATGTTCATAGATGTACATACAAAACTGAATATAAATTTGTAGGCATTCTTATTCATTCTCGTGATGTAGAATATATAAATAGGAGTAGTTGTAGAATATCACACCGTACCAAATTCACTTTTGATTATAAAACCATCTGAGTAATATGATAATTTTGATAATTCTTCCACTATATGATCAATTCTAGTATTTCTTGCTTTTTTTTACTATTTCGATGTTGATGATCTTTCGCTACGGGAACGTTATACTGCCTTCACAATTAGAATTTGGCGCCGTTATCCGTAAATACTTTTGACAACACAGATCTCGAATACTTTCCATGTACATGTTGCTAGATCCGAAATACAGTAGCCGAGTATTAAGTTGATGTTTCGTATAATTCAATAGGTATATATGTAAATCTAATCAAAGTGCAATTGTACAAAATTTGTTTATAGGAACATTTGTACTAGATATAAATAAAGTATATCTTTGTAAGATCAAATATTACGATCGATTGTTTTGAAAAAAAATAAGGTTATCTATTTTGACATGTCAGAATAGTGTTGCCAGTTTTGGAACAAATATTCGGTATGATAGACAGAAATAGGTAGTATAAAGGTGTTGATAAATTAATAGGTAGAATAATGAGGTAAATAAAACTTCTATAAATCTCAGTTTCGATTCGATTCGATTTCGATTTCGATGAAAGGTTTAGTGTGAAAAAGAAAAGAAACTCTCGTTTCAATTTAAATGCAATAAGTAGATCTAATAATTATATTTGTGATAATATTATTAGCAAAGTAAGCAGTATTGCGAGTTCAGGAACCAATTTTACAAATTTCATTACTAACAATTTCCGAAAATATGTATGAAGACGTTCCTTCGAATTAATTTTAGTTTGTAATTTATGCGAACTTCATAACTGGTTATTATTTAGGATATTGCTTTACCTTTTCTTTGATTTATATCGATTGGTAAAGCATGGCAGATGAATTGTTATGTGTATGGACAGGGTCATTTATTGACAATCCATATATATTTATTATAATTACACATTTTTAATTCGGAATTGATATCAATATTAGAAAATCATTAAGTCAGTATGTAGATGATAATAAAACCCTTTTCAACCTGAGTAGGATATTTTGAGATTTTGGAATGGGTATTCTATCATGAATTGCATCTAGAATATGTATAGCTTTAAATTTGAAAAAACAGTGTGAGCCTAGTTTAAGGTTAGCATATTGCGAACCATTAAATAATATTAAGTATTAGGTAAGTAAACAAGTCGTCTTTCGGCTGATATGATGATGATGAAGTAAACAACCATTATACGGGTTGATTATTTTATTTAGGTAAATAGAGATCGAAAAGTCTAGCGGGGGAAGAGAATAATTTCTCATTGGCGTAGTCTGTGTTCACACAATTCTATTACCAATTATATTGGCAAATCATACGATAGTATTTTATCAGCTACTTTATAATAACTAACACAAAGAGTAGTAGTACGGTAGATACGAAATTACATATCGTTATATCATTACAGTTTATGGAATTGTGATTTATGTGTATAGGAACAGGAGGGCCTGAATTAAATAATTAAATAGATAAAATAAATATTTAAAAATTATGTTTGAAATTATAACATACGCATGGAAAATGATTTGATATCCAAATCAGAGTGGGTTTGAAAACGATTTAGTCAAGTAGAATACGAAAAATTCTTTGATATATACATATGTGTATACATATAGCAAAGAAAATAAAGGTTACATGTATATTTAGAAATTATATCCTTGTGAGGAGGCAATACTATTGGAAATTATTCGTTACCTCTGGCTCATACGGGTTTGGTTATATTTAAAGTTGAGTGCAAAGACATGAAAGTTAAGTCAGTGAATGTTGAGGAAACAAATATTAGGTACTTTGACGTTGACTTGAACTACAAAATGACTGACAACGAAACTTAGAGAGGATATGTAAGGGCTTTAAATTGAGGCAAATTCCAGAGCAAGAGGTTGGTTAATTTGAGTTGGGACTTGGAAACGATATACAATATACAAACGACCTTTTATGATGTATTTTGGTGTTAGGATAGTATACAATTATTACCAAGTTGTATTTTGGTCTCATGAAAGGTCCATACTCCACAAGAAGCTAAATGCTATCAAATCGACTTTACACTGCACATCTAGTCTTATTTGTGGGTTTGTCTTCGTGAATTAGGTGTTGAGGGTTTGCATTGTAAGTTTGTGTATCTATTGGATTATGCTCACGACAATTTTGGGTCCTCCGAGGAAAAGTACATGCGGGTCTCCGGAGTGGTAGTAAATGACTCTTAACGGAGAACTGATGTATTTTGAACGGCTAGCGTTTGCTTGACTCACAACCAAGTACTTCTTGAGGATTTAAATGGCTTGTGTGTTTAATTCATGGGTATGCGAGACAGTGTATATAAATCAACATTTCTGATTTGCGGGGATTGTCTACAAGTGGACTCATTTTACTCACACATCAAAGCTGCACTTCCAGTTTCAACTCTAATAAACTGGAATATTTAAGTTTATTTTGTTAAAGATACTTTATCAAGTTATAGGGACCAATTTTCCTCATGTTAGACTGGGTTTAAGATTAACATTTGAAAAATTGAGCGGGGGAGCTGTAACTAACCATACTGGCTCGTCACGTTGAGATTATTCACATATCCTTCGTCCAGCTAATCGTACTATAATTTAGCTGGCGTGTTGCAAAATATCTTTTAAATGAAACAAAATATAACAACTGATTTATAGTATTTTAATTCGTATTATGCCTGATTATCAAATTTAGACTAATCGATGCAAATATGTACTATCAGTGGAAGAGAAAACTGATGTCTTGTTTGTTTAAGACCGGTCACTGACAGTCTTATTTAGTTCTCTATGGAAGATAGTAGAGGCTATTCTACAACAGCAAACATGACGTGCTGTGTTTAGGATTAACCGGAAATATTAAGTTTCATAATGATGTCTTGGTACTTAAGGCTGGCCGGCAAAGCAGTCTTCAAAGGCTCTATGGAAGATTTAGTAGAACCTTTACACAAGTTTCAATGATGTTATTATACAACATCTCTATCTACCATGTTGAAGATCAAGAGATCATTGATTTTTGACAATAATCACAAATGATTAATAACACACCTTCAAAGTATTGATTATACTAATATTGACTCAGTTAATAGTTATATAAGTGGTTCCAATTAGAATCATATTCAGATTTTCTTACTGATATTGAATGCTTTCATATCAAGCAGTCATTACTTGGGTAATGAATACAAAGAACTAAATCTTCACAAGTGATACAAGATAGTATTACTTATACAATTGATGTTGAAGTTCAAAAATTGTTGAACCTTGACAGGAATGCGAAGTTCCTTGAGCAGATGACTCAAATAATAATAATACAATGATGAAGTATTATTATGGGTTGACTTTGTTAACAGTCAAACCAGTGGTTGCGATTAGAACCATTTTCAAATTAACTTGCTTATATTGAATAAGCTTTCTGAAGATATTACAACATTGGTGAATCCAAGAAGTTACTTATGACAAATTAAGGCTTCTGTGTTATTACATAAGGTTAATTATGAATATTATCCATATATAAATGTTTTCCTTGATATTATATATATATATATATATGTTATGAACTAGAGTCATATATATTTTTGTAATAAATAAGTAAAGGATAGGGTAGTCAAAATAATAAGCCCTCTCATGTCTCTTGTTTTCAAAAGACATTGACTAAGACTAACAACCCACACAGACCTTCTGTAATTAGAATAAAAGAGTACCCCTATTAAGGACATTTTCAGTCCAGAGGCGGTGGAAGCCTGACCATTTGGCGTCGATGGCTACAGTACTTCGCGGGGATGCTTTGGGCGAGTGCCATAGCCGCAAATAAAATAATATCGAATATTATGATATTCTAGTATAATCTACAAACAAGCTAGAATAATCTAGAAAAGATATAAAGTCAATCTCAACAATATTTTAAGGAAAACATATATACTATGGCTGAATTAAACTATTATATTTCAAGATGTGTGAATTAAAACAAACAATTCATTTAGGAAACATACATATAATCTAATTAGACAATATCAACAAGACATTCATTCAATAGGACTTATCAAATTACATAATATCCTTTATGAAAATAAGTTATATTCCAATAAGAAGTAGTATGAAACCTTTATGTTTATCAGAGAAATTATAGAATTAAAACTACATATTTATGGTCTTATATATTGAAATAAAGTTCTAATAAGATTTTAGATAACATTATGGTAATTAATTTAGGGTAAACTAGGCTTCATTGGTTCTGTCACTCTTGTACAATTACATAAGTTTAGAGAGTTTATTTATGATTAGGATAAAGTTAATTTAGGATTGATTGGTTTGTTCTCCTTTTCAAAAAGTTCTTGGATTACTATGTGCAACATAGGTTCCTACCATACTAGACGAATCACTGGCCAATTTAAATCAACTTGTTTCAATCAGATTCAGCAAGAATATAAATTCATGATTTAAGTTAAGAAAATTTAGGATCATTTTAGTATCAAGGAGTATTCCTTATTAGACACATACGAGTTAGGTTCAGTTAAATATTAAATTGTATGCCGTTAGTTAGGATGTTCAGGTATAGCAATAAGGAATACATCAAATAAAAAGAATTTAGAATCTGGAGGTAGGGTGGCGAGGTACAACGCCCTGATATGGGATTCACCTTTCAAGAAAAGTCTTAATCAGCCACGTGAAAGTAAGCCACGTATTTGTGGGCGATCGACCACGTCGCACTTTAACTGTATATCGGAAGAGATGGACATAATAGTGGCTAGCACGACTCAACTATCGACTGATCACGTCAACAATTGCCCGAGTAGCCGAACTACCCACAGTTTTAGTTCATTTTACAGATCTAAAATTACTTTCGATAATTCCTAAACTAATCATAATAATATGCAATGTACAACGGTGTAGATATTTTTGAGCCCTGGATGACACTTCAGGTTCACACTTATGTGATCTTATACTGCTAACACTCAACGAACGTAAACGGAAATCGTCCAGTTTTTGGCAAACTAACCGCAAACAAACACGTTTACGTGAACCTTCAAAACTATCCGGTCTGTCGCGACGCCTAGATCTACTTTGTGTATCACGGCAATAACCTCCACACTTATCATCGTGACGACTATGCGAATCATTGCGTGGTTTGCGTTCTATTTACTTTAGTCACCAGAAAAACTGAACTAATCACAATTTAGATTAGTTTTATACTTTAGGGCGCACACAAAAACAAAACAACAAGCACGTGGTACTTACTTTTTAAAAGCAACCGATACCAAAATACAAATAGATTTTGCTTACAGAAACACACTGTCGACACTATACAAAAGTAAAACACACAAACGAGGCACTCAAAATCACTCCAATTTTGAGCCGTAAGCTGAAATTTTCGTCTGCTCGCGATGCTTACTGTGGCGACTACCGTGCCCAGGACTTTAACTGACGCGGCGATTCACACTATAATCACGCTCACGATTCGACATAACGAAAATAATACCACTAAACAACAACAAAAGCAAACCAATTAACCAAATAAAACTGCACAACAACAACAAAAATATTTGACCTCACCGATAATTACAAAACACACAAATAACTAAGTGGGCGAAAGAAGAATCCCAATTCTGATCTAAGGAATGAGACCAGAAGTAGCTTTTTTAAAACAAATTTTAATACAACTTACGACAACAATAATCACAAAAATATTAACAGACAAATAATTTTAATTCAAACAAAGAAAACGAACAAAAGAAGTAAAATCACGCGAACTACACTAGGCTAACAATTATAGACAAAGGCTACGAATCGATTCACAATCGGACAGAGTAACAGCCTCGACAACTGTTGGGTCGTAAAAGAGAGCGATGCCGGCGAGGCATCGCCTTTTTATAAAAAATCCCCACTCTTATATATATATATATGTGAAAACTTACTAAATATGCATAAAAATATCGATTTCTTCTGTAAAAGGAGCGATACACATAATGTAAATACTAGATACAAGAATAATCTCATATTGCATACTACCCGTCTCCAGAAAATAAGTAACTCTTTTATGGGGCAATGTATAAGATTCTATAACAAACTTCCCAATGATATTAGAGAATAGTCTACGAATAAGTTTAAAAGAATTATTAAAGCCAAATTGTATAGCAGGGCATAGTACAAAATTTCTGATTATTTAAGAGATGAAAGTGCTTGGGATTGAGCTGTTCTGAGTCAACACACATGATTGTAATTAATCTTAAGTGTATTTTATTTTAAAAAAGGTTTCCTACTTAGTTTTCTGGCAGTGTTTCTCAGTAGCTGCCGTCATGCACTGCACGGTAGGGTAAAAAAGAATTCCAAATAAATTTAAAAATTTTACGGAATAAAGAATTTTTGACTTTGACAAGTTACATAAATATATACTTATAGTTGATTAAATACGAATATATATCATACAAACATAATATTATACATCTTTTTAATAACGAAGTTATGCAAAAGAGGTTACGAAAAGAAATTAAGAGTAAAGAAGAGAAGTGATAAAGATATTTAAAACGATAACAAGTTGTTTTTAAAGAAACTTTGAAAGAAGTTTGTGTAAAAAGAGTTTGTGCACGCCTCATATCCATAGGAAGTAAATTCCATAGCCGAACAGCTTAGACGGTAAACGATTTATCAAAAAATGTTAGAGTGATGACACAAACGAATTCTAACCATTGCTTAAGGTAAACCTATATACTAAACATTTTTCATTTCTCTCTAGTGTTAGACAGAAATTAAAAATGCTTAGTATAAAGGTGTAACAAACGATAGTAAAAGAATAATAAGGATACAAAAAATATGGATTTTAAAGCAATAACGTAGTGAAGATTAAAGTGAGGAAGCAACTGGAATATGTTATAGCTACAGATACAAATATCTGTTCTAAATTAAACATACTAATATGTAATACATATAAATCCTATTAATATTATAAACGCGAAAGTTTGTAAGTATGGATGAATGTTTGTTACTCTTTCACATAAAAACTACACAATGAATTTTAATGAAACTTTACAATAATGTAGCTAAAACTTCAGAATAATACATAGGCTATAATTTATGAAGTATAACGCGGGTGAAATCGCAGGGCACAGCTAGTATAATAATTACTATCCGCCATGTGCGATGTGAACTCATATAAACATCCCGATAAACGGTCTCATGACAAAAAGCCTCTTAACATCTTAAAAGGCTCTTGGTAGACTACTTAGTCAAGGGCCGGATACAGAAGGTGGTAATTAAGGGAACGGCCCGCATCTTGAGGAGGTGCCTCTCTCTCTCGAACTGAACTAAGTCGCTTACAAACCAGTTGCTTTCACCGATCTGTAAGAGATCGGCGAGGTAAGGCACCTAGACACGCGCTCTGTCTATGGATGGCCGCCATTATGGTTTAACTTTTGAGCGTCTCTGTGCTTTGGAGGGCACGCGAAGATGTTGGTTTTGTGTCAAGTCCCTCCTCAAGAGTTGATTATTTTATACATTGAGCCAAAAAATACAGGTGACTTATGGGGTATTTCTGTAAGGATTTTAAAAACCATAATTGACGTAATAGCGCCTTATTTAATGGTTATTTATAATCAGTGTATAGATACAGGTACCTTTCCCGACCTAATGAAATGTAGTAAAATCATACCATTGTTAAAATCAGGCTCTAAAGACGATCCCTCTAATTATCGCCCCATCTCCATTTTACCAGCTTTCAGTAAAAAATTTGAAAAACTCATACTCAAGCAGTTGCTCAAGCATTTTAATGTAAACAACCTCTTGCACCAGAACCAGTTTGGTTTTACTAAGGGGCGATGTACTACAGATGCAGGGATTGCACTGATAAAACATATATTTGATGCATGGGAGAAGTCACAGAATGCTATTGGGGTTTTTTGTGACCTTTCAAAAGCATTTGATTGCGTTCACCACGACACGCTATTACTGAAATTACGACACTATGGCGTAAGAGAAGTTGCGCTTGACGTTTTATCCTCTTACCTTAATCAGAGAATTCAGTGTGTCGACGTAGGTGGAGTTAAGTCAAATGATCTACCCGTCACTTTAGGCGTGCCACAAGGGTCCATTCTTGGTCCCTTTTTGTTCTTAGTGTATATTAATGATTTACCACATTATTTAAAAAACCTCTGTGATGTAGTACTTTTTGCGGATGACACTTCTCTTGTCTTTAAAGTAGAGCGAAACAGAGATAGCTTTAATGAAATAAATAATGCTCCCACACTGATTACCGAATGGTTCACCGCTAATAATTTAGTTCTCAATGCCAAAAAAACTAAATGCGTTAAATTCACCACACCCAATGTGAGTAATGTTGGTCCAGATCTTGTAATGAACAATGAAGTGTTGGAGTCTGTTCAATCTACAACTTTTCTGGGCCTAAAATTAGACAGAAAACTTCAATGGGGTACTCACATATCCGGCTTGGCTGGAAGATTAAGCTCTGCTGCTTATGCTGTTAGAAAAGTTAGACAACTTACTAACATAGATACTGCGCGCCTGGTTTATTTTAGCTATTTCCACAGTATTATGTCTTACGGTATACTACTGTGGGGCAAGGCGGCTGACATCAATAGTATCTTTATTCTACAAAAACGTGCAGTACGAGCTATTTATCAGCTAGGTGCGAGATTCTCTTTGAAAGAGTTTTTCAAGGAGATAAACATATTAACGGTATCTTCGCAATATATGTATTTATGCCAACATAATTTATGTGCGGCAAAATATGAATTTGTTTGAAAAGAGAAGTGACACGCACACAATGAACACTAGAAATAAACATAAATTGTGTGCCGAATCTCATCGTTTGCAAAAGGTTCATTCTTCTTTTGTCGGACTGAGTATCCGAATTTTTAACAAAATACCATTAAATCTCCAGGAACTACCGTACAGTAAATTTAAATCAGAGGTCAAAAATATTTTAATGAAAAAAGCTTATTACACTTTAAATGATTATTTAAACGACAAAAACGCTTGGTCGCTTGGTTGAACACGAGCAACATTACATTAAGGACATTAATTTATGCTATACTCAACTGAATTTAGAAATAATGCTGTTAATACTTTTACTTATAGATTTTTTAGATGCATATACTTATTATAAAAACATATTTTGAATAAACGTACATAGAATTTTATCATGAACACGTCAGACGCTGTTCGGCCGAAGGCTGTTAACGACTTCACTATGAGCTCTTCCGCTGTAAGCTCGTCATGCTCCCATTGTATGTTAATGCTTGCGGTGGCGTTGTGGGTCGGGTCGTTTCCTTCCCTCTAATATGGCGAAGGAGGCGATGGCTGGCCCTCACGTCATACTCGTGAACGGGTGCTGCTTGCGGTAACTGGTAGAGCTGCTGCTGGGGTACTCTTTTTATTTTTTTGTCTCATACAGTCGTCGCCTTTAGTCAACTTCGTGTGACTTGTTAATTTTGTAAATGTGCGCGGATGCACCCACCGTTTGTTCATCTTGCAAGAGGTTATTTTAATTGCTTGAGCGAAATGGAATGTTATTGTTAATTACCTCATAATTATTTTGATTAACTAGATGTCATCGGTTCTGTGCGTGCATTAGCCCACATACCAGCCAATCACAATGTAAAAACAAAAACGATGTTAAAAAAAGATATAATATAAATCGAAAACAAAAAGCAAAAGAAGACGAAAAAAGCAAGCTCGGAGTTTCTTTGTGGCTTTCTTCTCCGGGTCGTCCACCTAGGTAGCTAGAGAAAGCCGCAGGCTAGCTAGGGTAGGAGCCTCAGCGCCGAGGATCGCGTTGCCCCCTTAACACGTGATCGGTAATACCGTGGAAGTGATCTGACCCCCATTTCGAATTCCATCTTTTTACTACAGTGGCCGCCTGAGATGTGGCCCATAAGGGTGCCCTCAGGTATTACTCGTTTAAACTAAGCTACTGGTTGAGAGCCTTTTGCGCTAGCCAACTGCTCGTTGTTTTCAATTCTTTAATTTGATATACTATTGCTAGATGCTTAGTAACTTGCTAGTTATTATTAATTTAAGAATATTAAAAATACATGTGACGAAACAGACCGCACGGACGGACTAATTTAAAATATTTTGTTACTTTAATTACTGTTTTAAACTGTGTTTATGTAATACAATGTGAGCTTGACAAGTACAAGTGTATGTAAATACCCAAGTGCTGAATAAATTTCATTATTTCATTATTTCATTTCATTTCATATTTATTTACTATAATATTAGTAAGGATTATAACTTTAAATTTAAAAAGCAGTAATACTTTTTAAATTTAAAGTTATAATCCTTACTAATATTATAGATGCGAAAGTAACTCTGTCTGTTTGTCTCGCTTTCACGCCAATACTGCTAGACCGATTGAAATGAAATTATGTACACAGCTATTCTAGAGCCTGAGCAAGGACATAGGCTACTTTTTCATCCCTTCTTCGGGTTGTAACGTGTTGAAAGGGGGGATGAAAAGTTGTATGAAAGTATCTTCATTTTTAGAGCTAGAAGCTTGAAACTTATTTTTTTTTGCTGTTGATTAGATAACAATGAATCTGACATTCAAAGTTTGTAAAAGTTTTACCCTCAAGGGTGTAAAATAACAATAGGGAATTGGGAATCAATGGCAAAATGTAAGGTTTATGTGAATGTTTCATAAGTTTGCGACAACAGCCAAAGTATTAGAGATATTCTGATGTAACATTTACAGAGTCATTATAAAATGTACAGACGAAGTGGCGGGCACAGCTGGTCACACTAATATTATAAAGGCGAAAGTTTGTGAGTGTGTGACTGTGTGAGTGTGTATGTTTGTTACTTCTACACGTGTAAAAGTCTGGAGCGATTTCAATATTTTTTTTAATTAATATAATATAAATAGAAATTAACACATAAATATTTAAAAAAATAAACTATTATATAAATGACGGGGAATAATAATATATATCCGGGACATATAAAAACGCCCAAAAAAATTAAATAAATTAACGGATTTTATTCCCATGGACTTTAAAGAAGCACTTGTAAATAATCAGAACATGTATTACAAATTAAACTGCACGTGTGGCGCAGCGGCTAAGACAGTCGCCTGGCCGCTTCGTGTCGCGGGTTCGAGTCCCGCGCCGGACAATTATTTGTGTGACCTATAAATAGTTGTTCTGAGTCAGGATGTAATTCGTGTCCGTCTGTTATATGTTTGTATTCCCTAATGCGGGCGTTGTCCTTTTATAGAAAAAAAAAACATATTAACTATAGTAATTATAGGTAAAAATAAATTTTTAGATCGTGAGTAATATTTGTTTATACGGAATTATTATTTATGATATTCATAGTCATATTTGTTTTTTAGGGTTCCGTAGCCAAATAGCAAAAAACGGAACCCTTATAGATTCGTCATGTCTGTCTGTCTGTCTGTCCGTCCGTATGTCACAGCCACTTTTTTCCGATTCTATAAAAGCTGTACTGTTGAAACTTGGTAATTAGATGTATTCTGTGAACCGCATTAAGATTTTTACATATAAATAGAAAAAGAATAATAATTTAAGGGGGTCGCCATACATGGAACTGAAACTCAAAAAAATGTTTTCATCGTACTCATACATGTGGGATGTCTATGGATAGGTCTTTAAAAATGATATTGAGGTTTCTCATATAATTTTTTTCTAAAATAAATACTTTGCGCGAGAGACACTTCCAAAGTGGTAAAATGAGTGACCCCCCCTGTAACTTCTAAAATAAGAGAATGATAAAACTAAAAAAATATATGATGTACATTACCATGGAAACTAACAACGAAAATTGGTTTGAACGAGATCTAGCAAGTAGTTTTTTTTTAATACGTCATAAACCGCAATTTGCTTTCATTTAATCAACTGAAATACTTGCTGCCACGGAACCCTTCATGTGCGAGTCCGACTTGCACTTGGCCGGTTTTTTATTTTTTATATAAAATAGGATGTCAAACGAGCAAGCGGGTCACCTGATGTTAAGTGATCACCGCCGCCCATGGACACTCGCAGCACCAGAGGAGTCGCAAGTGCGTTGCCGGACTTTAAGAAAAGAATAGGCTCGCTTCTTGAAGGTTCCCATGTCATACCGGATCGGAAATACCTCTGCAGCTAATTGATTCTACAGAGCACTACCGTGCGCGGTAAAATGTATCTTGTGAAACACATGGTGGTAGATGACCATTCATCCAGGTGATAAGGATGAAATTTCCACTTTTGGCTAGCGGTATGTGGCGGAATGTGGCGACAGGTATAAGCTCGAACAATTCCTCTGAGCACTCCCTGTGATAAATGGGGTACAGTAAGTTAGTAGTTTTAATAATATAATAATATGGGGACAATGTCACACAGATCATCCTAGCCCCAAACTAAACAAAGCTTGTACTATGGGTACCAGGCGACGATATACATACTTATATAGATAGATAAATACTTATATAGTACATAGAAAACATCCATGACTCAGAAACAAATATTCGTGTTCATCACACAAATATTTGCACTTACCGGGATTCGAACCCAGGACCACCAGCTTCGTAGGTAGGAGCACTACCAACTAGGCTACGGTGACCGTCAAACGGCTTATTCCTTATATTTATCGTCAAAATAAAGTAATTTAAACTAAGGAAAGATTTTACTACGTGTACTTGACAATGTTGTAACAAGTCACAAGTTGTGACTTAGTTCTGCATGTAACGCTATTAGATGTTCAAGAGAAGAACTCACTCTGCCTCAACTTAAAATAATATATTTTTTTCTGGTTGAGTTGAAGCTGAGGTAAGGCATTAAATTATTGTGTAATAGTTATAATTACAATTATCAGTACTTGTTATCTAAAAAAAGAGCTATAAAGACGATGCTTCGAATAAAACAGACTGAGTCATGCAGAGACCATTTTATTAAATTAGATATTTTGTCAGCACCATGTCTATATATTCTTGTGTTATTGACTAGTTTTGTTAAAAAAATGCACAAATACGAGACTGATGAGGAACGACAGCTGAGAGAGAGTACTCGTAGGAAGAACTTAGCTTCTACAATTCAATGTAGTTCAGCATAGTCCCAGAGTACAATCTGTCATCTTATATAACAAGCTGCCAATAGAATTTAAAATTATACACAGAGTTAACATATTTAAAAACAAATTGAAGACATTTTTATTGAAGAAAGCCTATTGTATTATTAATGAGTTCATAAATGACAAACGACAAATGTAATAACGTTAATTATGTTAAACAGCTTGCTTGCAACCAATATCTGGAGTAGTTTATTATCCGGATCTTGTAGCAACAAGGAACAACTTCCGTGCGTTTAAGTTCTTTTGCCATACCTACTATTGGAATCAAATATATGCTCACTTAGGACCCTTAAATTGATCCTCGGTGCTTTTGCAGCTGGCTTCTCTAGTTGCAAATCTCTCATTTTATGAGGCTATAGCCTCTTTACATCATTCTGTCTCCCGCTTTGCTCTGGAGGGAAGTGGAACTATTAATTTTCTCTTTCTGATTAAATTCTTTGCGAGATCCAAGACAGTTAAAGTGGTTCCCCGGGACATGCCTCACCGCTCAGTGTCATTTCATTGTGTGCCACTGTTGATCCTGGCTTATAGGAGTTGCAGTGGTGGGTAAGAGAGAGGGACTAGTCCCGATTAAATGTAATAACGTATTCTTGACCCTTATGTATGCAAGTTTTTGTTAGTTTTATTTTGTATTTTAGATATGTATTGTACACGATACAATGTAAATTGTTAAGAAATAAATGAGTTATGACTTAAGTGTTTAGTGGCCCTGACAGCTGAACCAGAGGTAATCAGTTCGATCCCCATCCAGGATAAAACTTTGTGAGATAAGCGCAATTAGGTACTAGATCTGTCTGCGTGTAATTTATCTTTAACACATAATTATATATTAAGTACATCAAATATAATACATATAATATATACATACACAACTAAGCCATGACTATCATAAATTAAATTATAATTACGTATGATCTGCCCTGCTGTGCGGTGACGGCGACAAATATCAGAATCAGAATATCATCACCCCATCTCATCCCGTGGGGGGCGTAGAAGTCGACCCGAGGGAATATCTACCAGAGGACGGGAAGCAGCTTCCTTCTGAGTACTACGACCATCATACTGCGATCGCCAGCCCGCCTGCCAAGCGTGGCGATTATGGCATATCCCGTCAAGATGATTCTTGAGGGAGGCTTGTCCAGCAGTGGACTTATTTAAGCTGTAATGATGATGATGATACGTATGATCAAGTATAAGTCACGATTTAATAATACCTACATCTGTACCTAGAATTAATATAATAATATATTTAATTTGTAATACTATAATTATTATTCATGTGCTAACTATTTACAATCGCCTTTTAAAAGTACAATATATATGTAGTGAACATAACCGTTTTTAGGGTTCCGTAGCCAAATGGCAAACAACGGAACCCTTATAGATTCGTAATGTCTGTCTGCCTGTCTGTCCGTCCGTATGTCACAGCCACTTTTTTCCGAAACTATTAGAGCTGTACTGCTGAAACTTGGTAGGTAGATGTATTCGGTGAACCGCATTAAGATTTTTAAACAAAAATAGAAAAAGAACAATAAATTTGGGGGGTCCCCATATATAGAACTGAAAATCATTGTTTTTTCATCTTACCCATACATGTGGGGTATCTATGGATAGGTCTTCAAAAATGATATTGAGGTTCCTAACATAAGAGAATGATAAAACTAAAAAAAATATATGTTATACATTACCATGCAAACTAACAACGAAAATTGATTTGAACGATATCTAGCAAGTAGTTTTTTTTAATACATCATAAATCGTAAACCGCAATTTGCTTTCATTTAATCAACTGAAATACTTGCTGCAACGGAACCCTTCATGGGCGAGCCCGACTCGCACTTGCCCGGTTTTTTATATAATTTATTACTTACTGTGCCCCGCGGTTTCACCCGGGTTAAAATTTTACAAATTATGGCTTATGTGTTAATCCAGACAGTCAGCTAACTCCATACCAAATATTATTAAAATAGCTCCCAGCCGTTTAGACTTGAAGAAGTAACAAACATACACACTTACAAACTTTCGGCTTTATAATATTAGTGTGATAGATAAATTACACTCAGACACAGATCAATACAAGATGAACGGACCTTTTAATACATTTTACAATTAAACATTGATTATAAAGGATGGTTAAAAATTCATTTTGTAAAATGGCGGGAACGGTGCAACCAAACATGAAAAGAAAAGAAATAATTACAAAAGGCATACTAAAACTAAAAAAATTATTTAAGGGGGGCTCCCATACAAAAAAACATGACATTTTCCGTTACTATAGATAGAAGAGAAACCATCATGCGCGAGTACGACTCGCACTTGGCCGATTTTATAATGAGATAGGCCATATTTTAGGTGATCTTTTAAATAATAAAACTTAGGGTCTACACAGAGAGGTAGAAGTACCACCCTTCTGGGTACACTTGACATACCATCCTCCTGGACACACTCCACGGTAGATAGCCCGCACAGAAGGAAGGACAAAACTATCAAATACACGTTATACATGTTGATAGCCCGACGCGTGTTGTACTACTGGAAACTGTCCCCAAGAGGCGATATCTCCTGACAATTATACAACATATATAGTTGTAACGTAATGTAACAAAATTAGATGTTGTGACCAAAAAGTTATTTAAGAATAATAACAATATTGTCCCAATAGTTGTCTCGGTAAACGGTCTCATAGCAAAGAGCCTCGACCAACATTTTAAGAGGCTCTCGCTGGATCACTGGGTCATGGGCCGGATACAGAAGGCGGCAATTATGGGAACGGCACGCATCGTGAGGAGGTACCTCACTGTCGCCCTGACCACCTCACCAGCGGCCTAGGGCGTATAACCCCGCCGCAGAAGGAGCTCTGTTTTTTACGTATTTATTTGTAAATTACTGTTTTATGTATCAACTAGCTGTGCCCCGCGGTTTTACCCGCGTTAAACTTTATAAATTGTCACAGCTCCTCCCGTGTAGGTGATAGCATGATAATATGTAGCCTATATGTTGACCCAACCTCTTAGTAATATTCATGCAAAATTTGAAGTAAATCCATGCAGTACTTTTCGAGTTTACCCCGGACATACATACAGACAAACAAACAAAAATTCGATTGCAGATCACGCCCCAAGTATCCTTTTAAAAAAAATTCAATGAACAGTTTTGGCTTTCCTACGATTTTATTATATGTATAGATTTTATAAAATTGAAATAGCACTCAGATATGGCAGTTAGGCATTTTATTAGAAGCTAGCTCAAAAATAGATCATAACTTTTACTTCTTTAATTTTTTTTAAATCCAAACCATTTATTTATTAGACGCACGTTGAGATGGAAAATTGAATATTTAGCAGTTATTTGTGTTACAATATATAGATAACGGATCCATCTAAATAGTTATATGAACGTATTGACCTTTTATTCATAAAAAAGTATTGTGACGCAAATAAACGTGCGTAGAAATGATAAATAGTTTCAAGGTTATGAACGAGATACCTCATTGGCTTAGCGTGTGCTATGTTTCTAGACAAGTGCGTGCTGGATGCGGGCAGCGCAGGACCGGCTATTGTGGAGATCCTTGGGGGAGGCCTTTGTCCAGCAGTGGACGTCTTTCGGCTGATATGATGATGTTTCTAGATTTCGGGATTTGACCCCAGGACCTCATTCACTGCGGGTGAAGACACTACCGCTAGACCAAAAAATTATTTACGGAAAAATCCCTAACGCTTTTTGGCCTGAACCGGGATTTGAACCCAGGGCCTATCTACGAACACGCTACTGCTTGACTATCGAGATTATTTTTAACCTGCCCCTTTATCGCACCAATTGCAGTGAGCCCTCACCGTTGTACCGTATGTGTTCTGCCTATAATACCTTTAGTAATGAAGTTGCTATTCTTGGTTGCTCTGCTCGTTCTTAGAAACTTACTACCCTACCGTGGTACTTTGTACCCTACCGTGTAGTGTATGACTTGACAGCTATGAGAAACACTGCCAGAAAACTCAGTAGGAATCCTTGTTTAAAATAAGATTTACTTAAAACTAATTAATTACATATTGTTTATGTGTGTTGACTTAGAATAACTTAATCCCAAGCACTTTTGTCACTTAAATAAACAGAAATTTTCTTCTATATACTTCTATATTTCTCCTATATACTCGTACATGCTACACAATTTGGCTTTAATAATTATTTTAAAAACTTCATCATAATCATCATCACCCGAAAGACGCCCACTGCTGGACAAAGCCCTCTCCAAGGATCTCCACGATTGCCGGTCTTGCGCTATCCGCATCTAGCCACTTCCAACGACTCTCACAAGATCATCGGTCCATCTTGTAGGGGGCCAACCTACGTTGCGTTTTCCGGTTCGTGATCGCCATCCGAGGAACGTTCTGCACCAACGGCTGTCAGCTCTACGAGCTATGTGCCCCACTGCCACTTCAGCTTAGCAATTCCTTGGGCTATGTCGGTTACTTTGATCTCAGCATCTCTGATTCGATCCCGCAGGGAAACTCCGAGCATAGCCCTTTTATACTTATTCGTAGATGATTCTCTAATATCATTGGGGAGTTGGAAATAGTTTCTATTGCAATTATGCAATAATATTATGTGTGTGTGTGATTATGTAATTGAATAGTTTGTAATAATTAGCCTATGTTTGTATTGTACGCCTATACCTTGTTTATACATAATGTTGTGTTCACTTCGAGTACACTTATGTTAAAACACTAATGTTCAGTTTTATCGACAAATTCTATGAGATTAATGAGTATTTTCTCCAGTTTAGTGAACCGTAAATTAAAAACCAGCCAAGTGCGAGTCAAACTCGCACATGAAGGGTTCCGTAGCAGCAAGTATTTCAGTTGGTTAAATGAAAGCAAATTGCGGTTTATGTCGTATAAAAAAAAAAACTACTTGCCAGATCTCATTCAAACCAATTTTCGTTGTTAGTTTTTATGGTAATGTACATCATATATTGTTTTCACATTCTTTTATTTTAGATGTTAGAGGGGGGGGGGGGGGGGGACACTCATTTTACCACTTTGGAAGTGTCTCTCGTGCAAACTATTCAGTTTAGAAAGAAATGATATTAGGAACCTCAATATAATTTTTAAAGACCTATCCATAGACACTCCACACTATGGGCACAATGAAAGAAAAAAAAAATTTTGAGTTTCAGTTCTATGTATGGCGACCCCCCAAAATAATTGTTCTTTTTCTATTTTTCTCCCTAATCTTAATGCGGTTCACAGAATACATCTACTTACCAAGTTTCAGTAGTACAACTCTTATAGTTTCGGAAAAAAGTAGCTGTGACATACGGACGGACAGACAGACAGACAGACAGACAAACAGACATGACGAATCTATAAGGGTTCCGTTTTTTGCCATTTGGCTACGGAACCCTAAAAAGGAATGATTTTCCATCGGTGTGATTAGATTTGCGCTTTGCATTGCGAATAATGCTATAAAACAAAAAAAATGCAGATAACGAAGAAGTTCTGGGTCCGAATATAAATATGTTCGAGTGTGGTTTTACTATCATGTATTGTCATTGTATTTAAATCCTAGATTAGACCAAAAAATGATTTAGTAATTTTTAATTTTTCTTTAAAGAACTTTCTCAAAGTCTGGGAGTTGGTGGTATTACATATCCGTGTCTCAGAGAGCACGCAAAGCCGGCGACGCTCAGAAATTAACCACTTTGGCGGTCACCCCTCTATGGACTGACCGCGAACCTGGTTGCTTAACCTCGCCGATCGCTTACGGACCGGTGAGAGCATCTAGCTTGCTATCTACATACTTATATCGATAATTACACCCAGACTCAGGACAAACCGACATGTTCACGCACACAAATATCTGTGATGATGAATACGTTACACATAGAAAAAATAATTAAGTTGAGATAGTCCTTTGACTGTGTGTTCTATAGTACAGAAAATTGTTTAACAATTGCGATAAATATCTCCATATTCGCTACCAAGCAGCCGTGCGTGCGACAAAGGACACTGGACAGCTCTGGCGCAGGATGTGCAAAGGGCGTGCGGGGAAGGCGGGAGGGGCTTAGCTTAGCTCGTGTAGCTGCGCATCGGCATACACAACTTAGTTTCGCATATTTTAGTCAGCTCACATAACTTAGTTCGCATCTATGCGAGCTAAGCTTAACTAACTTAGCTTAGTTCTTGGTCTGCAACCCTTATTAGTAATTCGTTACGACAATGAAAATAAAATTGTTTTATAAATATTTTTTATTGTATTAGTGACAAGGGATGCTTTTTTTTTTAATTAACGTCCCGTGTAAGCTTCAGGAGTCATGTCACGTCATTTGAGTCGATATGAACTGTTACTTGCAACTGTTGTTAGCACTTTCCGGTTTGGTTTGAAACTATAGGGATAATGTACATGAAGTCTTAAAAATAATAAAATTGGTCCAGGTATTAAAGCAGTCTGAGGGGTTTAACAAGACCTGACTACAAGGATTTTCTGAAGGGATTTCCAAATGGCAGAAGTATCATATCGTGTATTTCATCTGTTATCGTTGTTATCGGTATGTCCGGATGAATGAACTTGTTTCTTTTTCTTGGATAAAGCACACGAAGACGTGTGCATGTCAGAATGGCCGTGACGGCGTCGCCAGCACATTGGTGCAACGGTCCAGTGAATAACAACTGGTGCGTGGGTCGCTCCCTACCATTCGCTGTAATTTCAATATAAAAGGCGGTACACGCCGGACAGAGGGGATTCGTGCGACCGTTGCCTGATACACATGCTGTGCCGTTTCTGTATTATTCAGTGTCACTATAGTTCTACTAATAATTAATTAGTGAAAGTGATTGTGGAAATAAGCTATAAAGTTGTTCAATAAATAAAATAAAATACTGAAGAGTTATTTCTATATTTTATTATAAATATGTTGCCTTAAAATTATCTAACTTGTAGAACAAAAGAATTTGGTTATGGTGTAACAAACATGAACCCTGTAAGGGTGTTGCAAATACATCACCTTTTAGTTATTCTAATTTGAATCGAATTACATTGGTTGTTAGTGTTTTAGAAGTAAACTTGTATAAATTGGTTTAATAATATTTAATAACTTTATTTCCATTCGATCTTCCTCGCAGTTGATCGTTCTCAAGGCCACATGATGCTCTCAATCCAGCACACGTAGTAAGACACACGCGTGTACACATTTGGTTGAAGTAGATTGAATCCATACGACAATATCCCAGCGACAATGTGGTTACAGAAACCTGCGGGACTCATCACCACCAGTGGATCACCGTAGTTATACTGGGGATGTAAAATAACTATATATAGAATAATAATAATTTCCTCCAGGCCGAATTTAGGCCACGGCGGCCATTCTTAACAGAGACTAGCCAACTGCGCACGACATATTATAGTGCACAAGTGAGTGCGCTAACACAGCGTCACGTTCTATTCCATCACTCTCATTATCCGATGGGACGACTATCGACAAGAACGGAAAGGTCTGGTACTGGACCAATGGCTTCATGTGCTCTCCGAGGCATGGAACTGTAACACCACCAACTCCCAGACTTCGGGCTGATATTGAGAAATTTTTCTTTTTCAGAAAAATTCCAAAACACATTTGGCCGACCCGGGATTTGAGCCCAGGATCTCGTTCTCTGCGGGTGAACACGCGACAGATAGACATATAGGGCAGGCATAGAAAATGCCATAAAATCTACAATTACATTTATTCACATCATGATTGCAAACTCTCCTTAAACCAGATACTATTTACTGAATGATCCTATACTATGGCCTCGTTGCTAAATAAATAATGAATCTTATTTAGCACCCGCGCATGTCTACTAATTAACCAGTGACACGCATTCAATTCCAGCGATGAATTTATAGTAAAAACATATTTAAGTAAGTACCCCGACAACTCGTCGACCATTCACTGTAAGCAACACTTGTTTACGAGTATGACGTGTATGTCCACAGCCATCGCCTCCTTCGCCATATTAAAGAGGCGGAAAGAGCACATCCCTAATTGTTACAGAGCATTATAAGTTGGTACAAGCTATCACTCAGTAAAATGGTTTGACCTGAAGCTTAAGCTTTGAATTATAGCTTATTCTAATTATTTTTAACTTGAAGTTTAAAGTTAGCTAAAGGAGGCTTTTACAAATTCACCGGACAATTATCTAACACTGATCTTAAACATAGAGGGTTATTATAGAGGCAACTCAACGTAATCATGGAATCTCCACAAATACATGAAACAATTGTTATAGATAATTTCCTATTGACGGGACGAAACATCAGCTTAATGGGTTCATCGAGATTCGAATCTCGGATTAGTTACTTCACTGATTGCCTAAGCAAATAAAATTAAAGTCAGCCTTTGTCACTCCAGTCCACCAAAAAATTAAATCAGAATCAGTATCGCGATATTGGTGTTACCTAACTATGCTCTACATATTCCGCCATTAGTGTATGACGAGCGAATTTTGATACATGCTTAGGTCAATATTAGGTAAATTACTCGTATTGTATCACATTTGATATGTTATTTATATATTTATTAATTGGAAATTAAATTAAATTCTTATTAATATCATGTCAACTTATCTTCTAGATAATCGTTTAAAGCTTACTAATATTATAAATGCGAAAGTAATTCTGTCTGTCGGTCGCCAAAGCTATTGGCTTATTGGACGATTCGCACGAATTGAGCTCGCACGGAACGGGCGAATCGACT
This sequence comes from Pseudoips prasinana, assembly GCA_951640165.1. Taxonomy (NCBI): domain Eukaryota; kingdom Metazoa; phylum Arthropoda; class Insecta; order Lepidoptera; family Nolidae; genus Pseudoips; species Pseudoips prasinana. Next base: position 18,787,019 of record OX621264.1, on the reverse strand, counting down.
CCATTCATTAAATAATATAATTCCTTTCCGTAGGCGAATCGCGCGAAGTTAATTTATTGGTGTGCGAATCGACACCTACAAAAATATGTATTAGGCTATTGGCACACATTTTATTTTAAGGAATAAAAAAAAAAGTACAGTCGTACACAGCCGTCACTGATATGAAACTAAAATATAATCCAAGTTTTAATAAAAAATATTTACTTGAAGGTAAGAAAGATTTGCATTAAATAAGTAATAATTATCACTTGAACCGTGGCATATCTACATGCTTATTAATAAAAAACAAGAAAAACACGCACGCAAGCAATAATTTACATCAATATTTTTTTTATTTTTTACTTGTGGTTAGTGACAGTTATCTCTTACTCCGTGATCAATATTTTCACATTTTCAACCTCAAATCAGGTCAAAGTGAGGTTAGAGGATATGAACTACTTAATTTTAATTAAGATATTTTTGATTAATTTGTATTTTTGTTTGTTTTTCTTTCGTATTAAAACACATTTTACCCTTATTACTTATATACTCAAGTGTTCTTTATCCTAACTGCTTTTTAAGGTTCCGTAGCCAAAGGAGGAAAAAACGGAACCCTTATAGATTCGTCATGTCTGTCTGTCTGTCCGTATGTCACAGCTACTTTTTTCCGAAACTATAAGAGCTATACTGCTGAAACTTGGTAAGTAGATGTATTATGTGAACCGCATTAAGAAATTTACTCAAAAATAGAAAAATAACAATAATTTTGGGGGGTCGCCATACATAGAACTGAAACTCAATTTTTTTATCGTACCCATACATGTTTATGGATAGGTCTTCAAAAATGATATTGAGGTTTCTAATATAATTTTTTTCTAAACTGAATAGTTTGCGCGAGAGACACTTCCAAAGTGGTAAAATGAGTGTCCCCCCCCCCCCATGTAAATTCTAAAATAAGAGAATGATAAAGCTAAAAAAATTATATGATGTACATTACAATAGAAACTAACAACCAAAATTGGTTTGAACAAGATCTAGCAAGTAGTTTTTTTTTATACGTCATAAACCGCAAATTGCTTTCATTTAATCAACTGAAATACTTGCTGCTACGGAACCCTTCATGTGCGAGTCCGACTCGCACTTGGCCGCTTTTTTAAAAACACAATTTGTGTGCCAATAGCCTACTACATATTTTTGGAATTATAACTTCGTACGAACCGCCTACATAAAAAATTATATTATTGAAATGAGTCGTATCGCACGTTTCATACGAGTTCAATTCGTGTGAATCGTCCAACAAGCCAAACTATGGAACCAATTTCAATGAAATTTTGTACACACATAATATAGAGCCTGAGAAAGGACATAGGCTTTTAATGTGGAAATAGGGTAGTAAGGGGTTGAAAGGGTATGAAAAGTTCTATGGCAGTATCGTCATTTTTACACACATAATCTAGAGCATGAGAAAGGACATAGGCTACTATGTAATGTGAAAATAGGGTAGTAAGGGGTTGAAAGGGTATGAAAAGTTGTATGACAGTATTGTCATCTTTAGAGCTATAAGCTTGAAACTAATTTTTTTGGGTTTCGATTTGATATTAAGAATATAAATATGACATTCAAAGTTTGGAAAAAAAATACCCTCAAGAGGGTAAGATGATAATAGAGAATAGCGGATGAAAGTTTGTATGGATATATTTAGTTAAGGTGAATGTTTTATAAATTTGCGACAACCGACCAAATATTAGAAATATTCTTATGTAAGAGTCTAGACTAGCTCTGTCCGCGATTTCATTCGCGTGGCTGTCGAAAACTGGACCCCGTCATTTACTTAAGATTAAGAAAGCTAAAAGTGGGTAATGGACGCCTCGGACTTATGAAGTCTTATGTAACATTTACGGCGTCATTACACAATGTGTGCGCTAGTTTGTAATCTATTTTTATACATAACATGTCAATCATTGTTTTTTTAAGTTTTGACATTTATTTTAAACGTTTAGGCGGATGATTGTATATTATTGTTGACATGCAGTTGTCATTTCTTTTCAAAATTAATTCATTAGATTACTTATAACAAAAATAACAAAAACTTACGTAGGACGAACCAGCGCCATTGTTAAGCCCGTAACACATTTGTGTAGTCTTATTGTAGGCACTAAAATAGTCTGAACACTTTTGGTCCGCATATCTGTACACTTGTTCCTGCAAAAATAATGATAGGCTATTAATAAAACCCTACATTTTAGTATAGTCTAACTAAACGTGAGAATAACAGTCTGAATCATCATCATCATATCAGCCGAAAGACGTCCACTGTTGGACAAAGGCCTCCTCCAAGGATCTTCACAATAGCCGGTCCTGCGCTGCCCGCATCCAGCTTCCCGCCACCCGCACAAGATCGTCGGTCCACCGTGTAGGGGGCCTGCCCACGCTGGGTCTTCCGGTTCGTGGTCGTCACTCGAGAACCTTTCTGCCCCATCGGCTGTCAGTTCTACGAGCTATGTGCCCTGCGCACTGCCACTTCAGTTTGGCAATTCTTTGGGTTACTTTGGTTCACCGGTGGATCTCAGCATACAATCTGAATATAGTTACTATAATTATCTGAACACACGCAACTCTATGAGTATTCGTACTTTGTGACCTCGAAAAATTATGAGGTGACCTTATATTACCAATACTCTTGATTTTGGAATATTGTCTAACTAGATTTTTAAGATTAAAAAAACAGATCATTACTAACTAAACTACAAAGCAATAGCTTTCTTATTTAAAGTAATGCCGTGATCCGCCGCTGGCAGGATATCCCCGCTTTACTAATTGAACCGTTCTCAACTACGAGTATTTCTTTATTTAAAAACCTTACAGTACCCGGCTATAAGTATTGGACATCGACCTTACAGAGAAAATCGGCTAATTTCGGCTTTGTAGTGCATTATCTCTGTCGCACCTTACCTATGTGACGTTTTGTCAGTTGTTTTTCAAGTGCGATAGAGTGCGGTCGCATCCAGTTCAAAATATATATTTAGAGTTATTAACACCTACAAATTTAAATAAGCTAAAGTTGTACTATGGCATCTTTAGGAAAAAGAGGGAAACCTTTACGAGGTCAGTCACCCAATTATCTACAATGTTTATAAATATTTTGTAACCTGACAGATTGAAAAAAACTAAGGTGAAAATGTAAGTTGTTGTTTTAATAAGATTCTAGAGCGAGTTGCAAATGCCACTGGAATTTCATGACGAACTTTGAACAACATATGAGACGAAGTCAGTACTGAAACACATTCTACTGAAATTAAGTTCAGCACTCCAAAAAAGAGCGACCAAAAAAGCAATTTCGTTAGGATATGGACGATTTTGATTATGATGTTGTTCGAAGATTAGTATATGAAATTCACTGACGATTGAATGAACTACCAACAATAAAATCATTAAAAGGTAAATTATCTGAAGCTATTAATTACAATGGGTCTGAAAAGACGTTCAGTAAAATACTTCACAAGATAAAATGTGAGATAATCAAAAAATTCTAATGAAAAAAGCACGATGTAAGTCTCAAACGAATGGAATACCCAAACTAAAATACGCAAATTTCTCGAAACATTCATACATCCCACACTAAATGAGAATCACTAAGGCTGAGATCTATAGAGCGCACTTAGACTTTACTCAAACTTTGCTTACGTAAAACTTTGCTAAGTGTATGCTAAGCTTATACTTTGATTTGGTATTTATAGACTTTTAGACGTTAAGATTATGCTTAGCGTAAGCTAAGACAGGAAAAGTCAAAACACCAATTGTAATTTCGTTACATGCACTAACTTCTTAATTACCTACTCTTTGGAAAACATTTAAAAACAGTCAAAGTCAAAGTAACTTTATTCCGTAAAAATTTTACATTTATGTGGAATCGTCATATTTTTTTACCCTACCGTGCAGTGCATGACGTGGCAGCTACTGAGAAACACTGCCAGAAAACTCAGTAGGAATCCTTTTTTAAAATAAAATATACTTAAGATTAATTACAATCATGTGTGTTGACTCAGAACAACTCCATCCCAAGCACTTTTATCACTTAAATAATCAGAAATTTTGTAATATGCCCTGCTACACAATTTGGCTTTAATAATTCTTTTAAATTTATTCGTAGACAATTCTCTAATATCATTGGGAAGTTTGTTATAAAATCTTATACATTGCCCCATAAAAGAGTTACTTATTTTGTGGAGACGTGTAGTATGCAGTATGAGATTATTCTTATATCTAGTATTTACATTATGTGTATCGCTCCTTTTACAGAAGGAATCGATATTTTTATGCACGTATAGTAAGTTTTCATATATATACTGAGATGGTACAGTCAGAATGTTGACCTCTTTGAATTTTTCTCTTAGAGACACTCTCGGGCCAAGATTATAGATAGCTCTTACAGCTCTTTTTTGCAATATAAATATGGTGTTAATGTCAGCAGAGCTACCCCAGAGAAGAATTCCATAGGACATTACACTATGAAAATAACTGAAATAAACCATTCTAGCTGTGTCCACATCAGTCAGCCGTCTAATAGTTTTCACTGCATATGCTGCAGAACTTAATTTGCCGGACAGTTTTTCTATTTGTGGGCTCCATTGTAGCTTTGAATCAATAGTGATACCCAAGAACACTGTTGATTCAACAGGGTCCAACCTAGCTCCATTAAGTTGTACATTGGTTGTCGCCTGTTTCACATTCGGTGTAGTGAATTTAATGACTTTAGTTTTCTTATCATTAAGCACAAGATTATTGGCATTAAACCAATGAACAACTTTAGAGATTGCATCATTAACATCGTCAAAATTGCTTAATGGTCGGTTTATTTTGAACGTCAGGGAAGTATCATCTGCAAACAACACAATCTCATTCTTATCCCTTACGTAGTAAGGTAAGTCATTTATATAAATTAAAAACAAAAATGGGCCCAGAATTGACCCCTGTGGGACGCCCATTACCACTGGAGATCCCGGAGATATTTTACCGTTTATTTCGACCTTCTGAATTCTATTGCCCAAATAAGAAGTTAGAAGTTCGAGAGCCTTGTTCCTAATACCGTAGTGGTGTAATTTTCTGACCAAAGTATCATGATGAACGCAATCGAACGCTTTGTACAAATCGCAAAAGATACCTAATGCATCTTGCGAGTCATAATTAAGAACAAAACATGGTGCGCATCGTTCCTATGTGTATTATTATTATTATTTAACTATTTAGAAAATTACGAGTGAGACATAAAAAAAGATTTATTAATGATCAACAATCGACATTAATTTTTATTATGAGAAACGGAACATTGTTGTATCAGCTGGGAACGGCAATGTAAACTACTTTTTTTTTAAATTTTTTCGCCCCTGGCTTCTTCGGCCTTATGAGAATGACAAATACAGTATATCAGTGTTGCCAGATGATAGTTTAGATTTATCTTCAAGCCCTATCTAAAATTCCCCGAAAAATTGGTTTTAACACATAATTAAATAATAAATACAATGATAATACATTGATAATGTCTAATTATTTTTTCTTTCTGTATTTTAGAAATATTTATCAATATATCTGTAGTATTTCTTTGAATACAAATTCCGTGATTTCCAATTTCTCTGGAAATCCTATACAATGTGGCATCACTGTCTCGGATAATACGGAAAAATTAAAAAGTCATGTAAGTTATGATGGTAAAGTATATTTTTGACTACTTTATTTTTATTTGGCTTATAGTGTAAGTTTTTAGTAAGTCGTCGATTTTGTGGACTTAGCGTTTGCTAAGCATGCACTTAGGGGGATTCGAAGATTGCTTTATAAATACCGACTTTGACTTAAGTCGAAAGTAAAGTCTGAGCAAAGTCTAAGTACGCTTTATAGATCTCAGCCTAAGTGATGATAAGAAAGAAAAAAGGGCAAGTGCTAGTCGGACTCGCACATGAAGGGTTCCGTAGCAGCAAGTATTTCAGTTGATGAAATTAAAGCAAATTGCGGTTTACGATTTATGACGTATTAAAAAAAAACTACTTGCTAGATCTCGTTCAAACTAATTTTCGTTGTTAGTTTGCATGTTAATGTATATCATATATTTTTTTAGTAATATTATTCTCTTATTTTAGAAGTTACAAGGGGGAGGGACACTCATTTTACCACTTTGGAAGTGTCGCGCAAACTATTCAGTTTAGAATAAAATGATATTAGAAACCTCAATATCATTTTTAAAGACCTATCCATGGACGTATCCCCACATGTACAGGTACGATGAATATTTTTTTTTTGAGTTTCACTTTTATTTATTTTTATTTAATAGATTTTGTACACACAGAAATAACAAAAGTAAATGAAATGAAGAAGAGACAGGAAGTACATGGGTGCTGCTTATTTCAAAAGAAATTTCTTCCAGCAGACCCGCGAGAGGAGATATTACAGTAAAATAGGCATGTGCGTAGGTTTATAATATCATTACATAAACTACATACTAAAATACACAGATACTTATAATGGGGCAACCATATGCATAAACTACATATACATAAATATATATAACTAGGATGAAGATGAGAGATAGTAATTTTTTACTTGCTTCTTAAAAAGAGATAGTGTTTTGGAATTACGGATGTTAGGAGGTAGGGAATTCCACAATCTGACTGCCTGAACCGTGAAGGAATGACAATAGAAATTTGTTGTATGCAATGGGAATTTAAGAAGGTGTTTAAGGTGTGACCTACAGGGGGCATTAGGAACACGAGAATAGGAAAAACGCTTCCGTAAGTAGGATGGAGATGAGGGATTATGTAGTATATTAAAGAGGATACACAATAGACGAGTATTCCTGCAAAGACGGATCGGGAGCCACTTGAGATCCTTGCGGAAATTGGAAACGTGATCATATTTCTTCAAACCGAAAATAAACCGAATGCATAAATTTTGCAAGCGCTCAAGTTTGTCTAATAGCTCAGTCATCAGTGACATCTAAATAGCAGCTGTCGGCATAGTCCAAAATGGGTTGAATGAGTGTTTGAGCAAGAGATATTTTCGTCTTCAATGGCAAAAAGTTTTGGAGGCGCTTCAGAGAATGAAATGTATAATGTACCTTCTTGCTGACATCTGAGACGTGTGATTTCCAGGACAGGTTGCAGTCAATAGTAACTTCTAAATTTTTGGCAGTCTCTGTATATACAATAGGAGCTCCGTCCAGATACACCCGTGGAAAGTTCGTGAAATCGATTCCGTTTCGCATCTGCCTACTTCCTATAATCACGGCCTGGGACTTAGTTGGATTAATAAGTAAGCCACGAGATCTTGCCCATCCATTGATCAAGTTCAGGTCATGATTAACAGCAGCAATAGCAGACGCGGCGTTTTCACGGGAAAATGCTCGGTAAAGTTGAAAATCGTCTGCATAGAGATGAAAATTAGAGGAAATGGCTCTTGAAATAGAGTTAATGAAAATGGAGAAAAAGAATGTGATTAATGCATGTCTCAGATTTATCTGTTATACGTGTTGGTGACGTGATAACGGGTGTAATATTATATATTTCTAACAAATTTTTATATTCTTTACACTCTTTTGAGTCTTTAAGAAGGTCAATATTTATGTCTCCGCATATTATAATTTTTTTACGTGGATTATGACAAAACGTTTCTAGTAAATTCTCCAACCTATTAAGAAATCTCGAAACATTAGAAGACGGTGTTCTGTAGAGGCACACCAGTATTACGTTATATTTAACGAGTTCTATGCCGCAACACTCAAATGTGCATGTTTCATTGTTCTCTTTAATTTTTTTTATCGTTCTAAATTCTATATCATTTCTGAGTAATATCGCGACGCCACCTCTTTTTGTTTTTTTTCTGGAATCAAATGTTGCATTTGTATAACCTTTTAGGTGCAAATTACTTTCTGTTCTTTCCGACAGAAATGTTTCACTCAAACATATGGCATCGATGTTGTATGTTAAGCTCAGAATGGCACAGTACAATTCATCTCGTTTACTTAGTACCCCTGCAATATTTTGATGAAATATACTGAGACTATTTTGTTTATTAATCTCAAAAAAAATCTTCCTTGTTTATTTCTAATAAACCATAGTCTATGTTGGACATAATTTCATAAAAAATGTTTCTCCATCCATTTTTGGTTATTTTTCCAGTCTTGAACCAAAACATCTCATGTGTTAGGGAGTAGTTACAATCAAAAAAATATGCATATTTATTGCTTTTTAGGTCTAAGCATAGAAGATTATTGAATAATTCAACTTTATAATTATAGATCAATGAACCTTTTATATACGTTGGAGCACATATAACCTTATTTGTGTGGGTAACGTTCTTCAGCGAGTTCTGTACATTTTCTAATAAATTAATGTACTCATTGTTTTTGAGATCATCGGCACCAATAAAAATGAAACAGTAGTCATTCATTGTAAAGTTTTGTAATTTCTTTTCAATATTGTTTAAGAAATTATCAGTAGTTGGTTCTAAATAATGGCAATAATCAAAGTGTTCTGAGAAGACTTCTTCGATTAAAGACAAAGTACCTTTTGTGGCGTTGCTGCTTATGATTCAAAGCTTAATTTTTTCTTTTCGTGTCGATTTTCTAGCTCCTGATGATTTTTTGTGAGCAACATTACATTTTTTAGAGTTTAACTGCTTTTGTTTTGGTTGAGCAGTTGTATCGATAAAATCTGCATTATAGAAAGTTTGTGTTTCTTTACTGATCATGTCTATTTTTGGACTTGTTCTAGTATGTGCGCACATTTTGTAGTCATTACTTGGAGTGACCGATGAATTGAGACACTTTGCTTTTTTTTTACGCAATGAATTTGGTGTGTTCATTTTTCTCTCGGGGGTTTGACATATCTTCTTATAGGTTTCGACAGTATTTAAGGAACTTTGTAGATCATATTTTAGCCGAAAATTCTCAATATTCAGGTCTTCTATTTCCTGGTGAGCGGTCTTTAATTGTATCTCAAGATATTTTATTTGTTTGTACAAGTTATTAACAAATATTGCCGTAGTTAGTGTTATTGTGCAAGCTATCCGGTACACTCATCATTGAGGCTTCTTATATCGATGTTTCATCCTCATTTCTTATAGTTGTCAAGTCATCTAGAGATCGGGTACTGTAATGTTTCCGATATGTGATATTGTCAACTAAATCGTTAGCCATATTCGTTACTTGGTTTTATAAGAAATATCTGAACACAAATATTTAATACGAAAAAACATACAAAAATTTGTTATCTTGTGTTCGTGATTAGAACCACGGACTTTGGGTTACTTAGTCTCCTTCCAAGTCTACTGAGCTACCAAGACGTTAATAAAATAAAATGAAATTGCGTATTACTATTCACTCGTCGAGAAATTTGAAATTTAAAGTCGGTTGATATGACTCATTGTTTATGAATTTTTGCCACTAACACAACTTTTAGATTATTTTGAACACTTTTAAACACTTTTTGGTCACTTTATTGATAGTTGCGTAAAGTTATTTATTTCATAATATGCTAGAATATATCTGTTTTGTACTTATTTACACTGTTTGTGTCATCATGTTGTCATCACTTCCTTTGATTTTTGGTAATGTTTATTTTGCACTATATTTATTCAACACTATTGAATTACACACTTTGATAACGATAGTTACTGCTTTAATACGTCCAGTGCACAGTTTTATACGATTCGTAGCAGGTAAAAATGATTATAACTATTTTTTAGATTTATTTAAATACGGAACTCGTTTACTGTGATGCTAGCTTGACAGCGCCATCTAGCGGTATAATAGATACCGGACTGTTTGTATTTCATGCGACAGAGATAAAGGGGCATACCAGAGACATGGTATGTCTACATATATGATAAACATAACATAATATATACATTCTATAAAATACAGTACAGTTTATAATATATAAAATAACAAAATAGATAAATAATATTTTAAAGAAATCTCACTATTATAAGTACATATAAGTATAAAAACACTACCTGCCTTCCGGTAGTGTTTTTATACTTATATGTACTTATATTAGTGAGATATCATACATACTTAATGAATCCCTCCTGAATATTTCCTATCACCGTAGCCTAGTCGGTAGTGCTCCTGCCTACGAAGCTGGTGGTCCTGGGTTCGAATCCCGGTAAGTGCAAATATTTGTGTGATGAGCACGAATATTTGTTTCTGAGTCATGGATGTTTTCTATTTATTTAAGTATTTATCTATCTGTATAAGTATGTTTATCGTCGCCTGGTACCCATAGTACAAGCTTTGCTTAGTTTGGGGCTAGGTTGATCTGTGTGACAATGTCCTTAGATATTATTATTATTCCAAATTATTTATTTAAATTTCTTATTTTTAACATATTTATATCTTTAAAATTGAAATAAAAAAGAAAACAATAATATATAAATAAATATGAAAAAAATAGAGGTCCTCCAGCGGCGAGGTTTCACGCCCTAGGCCGCCGGTGGCCAGGGCGACAGAGTAAGGCACCTTCTCACAATGCGTGCCGTTCCCATTATTGCCGCCTTTTGTATCCGACCCTTGACCCAGTGATCTAGCGAAAGCCTCTTAAGATGTTGGTCGAGGCTCTTCGCTATGAGAGCGTTTACGGAGACGACTATCGGGACAATTATTGTTGAGTCCACATCGCACATGGTGGTAACCTCGTGAACCAAATCTAAGTATTTGACAACTTGTCAGTCTCGGCTCTTACGAGGTTATCGTCAAATGGGACAGTGATATCAACAATAAATGCCCGGCGTTTCAACCGGTCTACCAAAACGATATCAGGCTTATTGGCAACAATAGTCCTGTCTGTAATGATAGACCGGTCCCAGTAGAGTTTGGCACAACCGCTTCCGAGAACTGGTTCCGGTACGTACTTGTAATACAGCACTTCTGAGTCTACAAGACCATACCGAAGAGCAAGCTGCTGATGGATAATCCTGGCGACTTGGTTATGCCTGTGCAAGTACTCGCCGTTGGCAAGATAGGAACAACCGGAAACAATGTGTCTGATGGACTCTCCGGAACGGTGACACGCCCGACAAATGTCGATGGTACCGTCCTTGAAGATGTGCTTCCGATAGTTCCTCGTCTTGACAACTTCATCAGCAATTGCACAAGCAAAACCTTCAGTTTCACCAAATAGGTCACCAAAACGTAGCCAGGCCACAGATGCTTGTAAGTGCACATGAGCACTATGTAGGGCCTGGTGGAACCTACCATGAAGCACCTTGATCTTCCATACGTCAATTCGATCCCGAGTGCTAAGTACGACGGGCTTTCTCCAGTCTTCTTTAGCCAAGGAGAGCGGCGTGAGTCCGTTGTCAACGGCGGCGACGTCTCGATGCATCCCACACTCAACACCAAGGAAATATTCCCTGAGATTGCCCACCTCACGGTTGTGTAGGTTCTTGGCATTGAGGAAGCCTCGACCCCCACACTTCCGTGGGATATACAATCTCATTAGTGAAGAGTGTGGATGGTGTATACGGTACGTCGTTAGGCGTTTCCGGACTTTTCGATCCAGGGCATCTAACTCAGTTTGAGTCCACCTTAGTATGCCGAAGGTGTAAACCAGTAGAGGCATTACCCAGCCGTTGAAAGCATGCACTTTATTACCACCTGACAATAGACTTTTCAGTACTTTTGTCAAGCGGTTAAAGAAGCGTTCCTTCACCAACTGCTTAATGTCCCCATCTGGGATATATAGACACTCAGACATACCAAGGTATTTGTAGGTTTCAGTTTCAGAGAGGGATCTGAGAGACATACTCTCGGTGAGTTGTAAATTATCAGAATTTACAATTCTGCCCCTCTGTACATGTATGACCGCACATTTATCTACACCGAACTCCATTCCAATATCACTGCTAAATCTTTCTGTGAGGTTAAGTAGGGATATCAGGTTTGGTTTATTCGGAGCATATAACTTGAGGTCATCCAGATACAGAAGATGAGAAATGGTCTCACCCCCTCTCCGCAACCGATAGCCTAACCCGGAATCCCTCAGCACAGCGCTCAGAGGATTCAAGGCCAGGCAAAACTACAAGGGACTCAAACTGTCACCCTGGAATATGCCTCGCTCAATCCTTATAGGTTCGGATATCGAAGGAGTCACTCCGGTTCCTGAAAGACGAAGAACCGTGGTCCACTGTCCCATACACGAGGTAAGAAAGGCGCATAGAGCTGCATCAACTTTATACAACTCTAGTACCCGTCTTAACCATGTATGGGGCACCGAATCATATGCCTTCTTATAGTCAATCCAGGCAGCGGGAGAGACTCCTTCGACCTTTGCGAACCTGTTGGCTAACGGCCATGACAATGAGGAGGAGCTCCTTAGTACCATGGGACCCAATCCTACATCCATTCTGAGCAGGATCTAAAACGTGATTAGCATACAAGTGCTCATTTAATTTTGACACCAGAATGGATGTAAGGAGCTTATATATAGTAGGTAAGCACGTGATGGGTCGATAATTCTTTGGATCCGTGGTACTACCAGTTTTATGGAGCGGAAAAGTGATACCGTTTGTCATAAAAGGTGGGAGGGAACCAGTATCGATAGCTTCTTGGAATTGAGTAGCTAAGCACGCATGCTAGCTTCGCAACCACTTTAGCCAGAAATTATGCAGTCCATCCGGCCCAGGAATTTTCCAGTTATGAGTCGGACGAACCGCATTCCCCACATCAGAGGGGGTAATTTTAATAGATTGCAAATGTTCACATGAGCGCTTAACTACATCAATCCATTGTCCATCGGTGTGACGTATGGGCGCTGACCAAATATTTTTCCAAAATGAGGACATTTCATCCATATTTGGTAAACAACCATCAGTCACACTACTGGAAGTTCCCTCCCACCTTCGATACACTTTTCTTTGGTCACTTTGGAAAGATCGATTTTGGTGAAACCTATCCGGCCGTTCATTGTAACGCCGTATACGGTTAGCCCACGCAGAAACTTTCTGCTTCAGGTAGTCTATGCGTTCCGTGACACAGGCAGTATAATCACGTGGTATTGTACCTGTACCGGCGAATGCCTGTGTCACATAACGCATAACTCTCGGGCGATTGTTTCCCGACCTGAAGCAGATTAGCTTGCCGATGGTCACCCTAGCTGCTGAGATCCGTCGCTCGATTTTTTCTTGCCATGCTGGTTTGACGGCGGTGGGTCGCGTGGACTTGTTGGGTCCTGGAAACCTAACATGGGCCACCCGGGACGCTGCGACTGCTGCACAGTAAAGAATCGAGTGCGTATTAGCAAGATTTAGGCTAGATCCAAAATATGGTTGTAGCATGCAATCTAGAGCGACCAATAGCGCCATATCACGTTTGTGCGTGGGATAACGTGGTAACTGCGGTCTATCACAGACGGATATATTATATATTCTAAAATTGCACTTTCCAAAGACTTCCTCAAATGGTCATTATCCTGGGTAGCATCCCTAAAATCCACCGTCTCAGGCCCCGGATCCGCCTGCGCCGATAGCAAATTAGGCGGCGGAGCGGATACATTATTCCGATCGGCAGTAGACGTGGGGATGACAGCCTCTGCTCGCAGCTGATCAAGTGTAGATCCATCCAGCATATGGTTCCGCTGGATGACCCGCACCTGATCGGATAAGCGTTGCTCCGAAACGGTCAGATCAGGTTCAAGGGCCTTGTTGTAGTTCTTACGTTCTTAATAAAAGAATGAATCGACGAGTTTTTCACACAACTTTATTTATAACTAGTCTACTTAAGTACAGTATGCAACGTATGTGTGCAATGCGAGTTGCACAGCCTGAAACAATAGCAACATACGGGAACGGTAAGCGGTGAGATTGGTTCCCCCCTCTGTCGCCCCATAGTACGCTTGCATGACATTCTCATTATTAAATGTTGTCCATCGCATGCGGCGCACTAAACCACCGGTAGCGGGGATCCCAGTCATTATTATTATGTCTTTTATTCCGTGTCATTCTTATTTCATACATTTACAAATATATAGTTACAAAAAAAATATATATTTATAAATATAAAAAATAGAGATCCAATCGGCAACGGGAGCAGGGTCCATGCTACCGATGGTCAAGGCTCCAGAGAGAGGAACCTCCTCACAATACGCGCCGTCTCCAAAAGAACTGCCTTCGGAACCTGACCCTTGACCCAACTGCCTAACGCGAGCCTCTTAAGGTGACGATCGAGGCTCTTGGCAATTAAACCATGGGCAGAAACGACAATCGGTACAATGATCGCCGAGTCGACGTCCCACATGTCAACAACCTCGCGTGCTAGGTCAAGGTATTTAATTTCCTTTTCTTTTGAAGTTATACTTCTTTTGGCGCGATGGAGGAAAATGATGAGAGTGAATTTTTACGATGCGCGCGCACACCGACACCAAAAAATTTAACAGCATGAAATTAGTTCTAGGTGGTATGAAAATTGATAACTATGTTCAAGTTGTATATTAAGAAGTATAACTTCTAACGCGTGTACATAAGTACACACAAGTTTTTTTCAGCTTTCACAAGGTTGTCATCATGTGGAACAGCAACATCGACGATCACTGCCCGGCGCTCTTGGCGATCCACCATCACAATATCAGGCTTATTGGCAACAATAGTCCTATCTGTGATGATGGATCTGTCCCAGTACAATGTGACACGGCCATTATCCAGTATTGTCTCTGGAACGTATCTGTAGTACGGCACCTCCGACGTCACAAGGTTGTACCGCAGAGCAAGTTGCTGGTGGATTATCCTGGCTACTTGATTGTGCCTGTGCAAATACTCACCATTAGCAAGACGGAAGCAACCAGAAATTATATGTCTGAGGGATTCCCCAGGGCGGTGACATTCCCGACAAATGTCAACAGTACCATCCCTCAGTATAAATCTCCGGTAGTTATTCGTCATTACTACTTCGTCAGTAATTGCACAGGTAGCCAGGCTACTGAGGCTGTTAAATCTACAACTGGTACTAAGTACCGCAGGTTGACGCCAGTTAGTTTTGGCTAAGGATAGAGCGGTGAATCCATTGTCCACGGCGATCACATCCGCATGCATACCCACACTATTATGTAGGAAATAGTTTCTAAGATTATACAGCCCGCGGTTATGCAGAGTTTTAGCATTTAAAAAGCCACGACCACCACATTTCCGTGGGATGTACAATCTCATCACAGAAGACCGGGTGATGCATCCGATGTGATGTCAGCCGCGTTCGGACTGTTCGGTCCAGGGCGTCTAGCTCAGTTTGAGTCCACTTGAGTATTCCAAAGAAGTACAACAAGACTTGCATGACCCAGCCATTGTAAGCACGTACCTTGTTCCCTCCCGACAATAGGCTTTTCAGCACTTTTTTCAAGCGGCCCAAGAAGCGCCCCCGCAATGACTCCTTCATGTCAGCCTCTTTGATGCCTAATGCCTGTGACATACCCAAGTACTTGTAGATTTCGGTTGCAGAGAGGGTTACTAAGTTAATGGAAGCTGAGAGTTGGGTGCTCTCAGATTCCACTATCTTCCCTCGTTTTGCATGCATGACTGCACATTTGTCAATACCAAACTCCATTCTGATAGAGTAACTGAAGTTTTCTGTGAGTTTCAGTAACGCTGACAAGTGAAGGTTGCTAGAGGCAAATAACTTTAAGTCATCCATGTAAAGGAGGTGTGATATTACTTGTCCTCCTTACTATTATTATTATGTTTCATATTGCGAATTCAATATCGGAATGCCATTTGCTAACAAACTTCTGGCGAATGTGCAGTAGAGTATCTTAAAAGCTTAAGTCTCAGTAAAGCAACCAGACATGCGCATAATAAAGCCTAGAGTCTACGATGCTCTTTTCACCAAACTATCTGGGAGCAAGTGCCCCCGCCAAGTCAAGCGCAAAGCAGCACTGCCGAAACAACCTTTTCTGGAACCATTTCGCCGCATGTTCAGGCCCCTGTTTGAGAACCTCTGGATGAGACCAGAATGCTGAAATTTTCATCATCTAGTAAGCTATAGATAGATAGATAGATAACTCTTTATTGTACACCAAGTAAAATAAAATAGAATGAACAAGGATGCATTACAGAAATGTACAATTGGCGGCCTTATCACTAAATGTGATCTCTTCCAGACAACCTAGGCAGGGATTGGAGTATGGAATAAAAAGAGTTTGGGTAGTTGCCAGTGTACAAAAATGATGAAATGGTACGCACTGGTACCATACTTAACTTACATATTACACTTACATTACTTTTTAGAGATAAACAAGCAGCTCCGAGACTTGGCTATTTTTGTACAGAATGTTTTTGGTGGAATTAGTGTGTTCATCAAACAATAATTTTGCCCACCACTACTAACTTATGAAGGTTACAACATTCTTCCTGCTTCATTCTAGATTCACTATAATATACATATATGACTAACCGATCATTCTGTTTTGATCGAAATTCAATCAGGAGGAGTATCCTCACGTCAGGAGGAAATTATTGTTAGCTATCAACTAAAAACCTAAGCTAGTTTATGTTGTAGATCACATTACATAACATCGCTTTCAGGCACGACGACTCTGGCTATAAGTCACCATTCTAGCTCTATGCGTCGATATATTAGCCCGCTGCCGCCAGACGCAATCCTGCGCACTGAATTCTAGTCGCGCTAGTTCGCGCCTTTCGAGAGAAGCCATCGCGTTTCATTCATTTTTGCACCCAGATGGGTCACCTGTGTGTATTCTAAAACATTATGTTTAAGTGTTGTGTATCACAGCCGGCCAATAATTATTGGTGTATAGGGTGTAAGACAACCATAGCGCACGTTCAACAGCCCAGAAAAGTAGAAAACCGGAAGACAGCCGAAGGGCAGTCTATTTTTCTTTTAACATTTTCAGGAGCGTCTTCATATAATGACAACAGTTAAGTCAAATGGTAATATGAAATTTAAAAACAAACTTACAATGCGCAATGTGTCTCTTTCGTGGAAACTACCATCGTTTTCTATCCAAGTAGTATGCTGACCTGGCTTATCTAGTACATCTGATGGCAGACAGGCTGGCCGGACAAACTTACTGAAATGTATTCTGAAAGATAAGTTATTGTTATGTTGGTATTACCAGGTGAATAGGCGAGCCTTTTTTGGTTACCTGTGCACGGTATGCGGTTATGCCAAAGTTAGATAGAGTACACTCTATTGTACCAGAAAACACAATACATTTTCTTAATATAAGCAAATACAGGTACAATCGGCGGTCTTATCGCTTTGTAGCGATCTCTTCCAGACAACCGTTGGGTATAAAAGGAAAAGTAAGATGGAAAAGGCGTTATTTGTTAGTTAGTGTACTATAGTGTGTAAAAATGTCCAAAGTTATGTTCTTATGTACAGACGCCAGCACATCCAGCTATCCCAAGCTGTCAAATTTATTTTATAGATTTTCAACTTTATCACAAAAGCATAAGGTTCACTTTCAATTGGGGAACAGATTGGGTTAACTTAATGTGCTGGCGTCTGTACAAGTTACATAAATATATAACTTTATTTCTTTAAATACTAATAATTCTTTACTTTAATAATATTCTATACATATAAAATATAATAAAAAATGTGAGCCGTCACGGGACGCCTGGCAGATGTGAAACATCGACATTATTTTGTAAAAGTAATATGCAGAAAAGAATATATTATTATTGTGATAGGAACTAAATATGTCATAATGATAAAATAAAAAGTCGATTGCGTATGGCGACGCGTCGCCACACCGTACACACTACTATCGTATAGCGTGGCGACCCGTCGCCACGGGATGCGTCTCCACGCCAGAAATCTTTTTTACGTGCGGCTATAGATGTTTCACATCAATATATGTTACGTTCTAAATGATAATTTGTCTCCGGTTTGGAGTGCTAAACAAAACCTACAAACAGCAAATAAAATATTTCGTGAATTTGTCCCCTACTGGACAACTTCAAAGGAAAAACTAAAACCAACGTACCTTTTATACGAGTCTGGCTCCTAGACGTTTTAACGTGTTTATAAAACTACCTAGTATATAAACGGCCGTGTATATAACAATATGTCTACCAACAGCAGCTCCAAGGTAGCGGCCGAGGGAGACACCAACCAGACTTTTAAAAATACGGCTTGCTTCAATGGAAACTGATCGCGATCTGTTTCTATCGCGAAAAGCGAGAGCGGTTGGCGTGTGGACAGCCAGGCGCCTGCTAGCTGTCGACGAGTGGACCGCCAGCAGTCGTTTTAGTTGAGGTCGGTGATGGGTGGGAGCGATGTTGCAGCAGAGTCGTGTAAGTGGGCTACGACCTTTAGTCGTCTTTTAAGACAACCATGGGCTGTGATATGGGGTGGCTCTGTTATTATTTGTGGGCCGGAAACCAGACGCCATTTTACTTTTATTTATTTTTATTTTATTTATTTATTTAAGGTCAACCAACAATTGTTTGCACGATACATTAATAAATTACATAAATACGGCAAATTATCAGGTGCAACAATTAATAATAGGTTAACACCGCATGCACTAGTTACAGCTTAGAATTAATTAAGACTAGATATATCTAATAACAAATATCAAAAATAGAAGAAATTAAAATTAAATATACTATAAATTGAAATATACATCTATATATATCATAGCCAGATGCTCTCACCGGTCCGTAAGTGATTGGCGAGGTTAAATAACTAGGCTCGCGGTAGATGGGTGACCGCCAAAGTGGTTTAATTTGTGAGCGTCTCCGTGCTTCGGAGGGCACGTTAAGCCATTGGTCCCGGTTGTAGCCATTAGGTAACAGTCGTTGAGCCATGTCAGAGTCCTACTGGGCGGCTTGAACAACTCTGACACCAGGGTAACCACTGCCCATACGATAAGAAAGCAAAGCAATTGAAATATATGGCATTCATAATTACAAAACTTATAAATATTTATTATGATTGATTAACATAAACAATATGGAACACTAATTAAAATAGGGAAACCAATGAAATCACATTTGACCTGTAACATTATTTATGAAGGCTTTTATATATTTATTTATATACTATACTATACATATATATATATATATATATATATATATATATATATATATATATATATGTATATTTATATATATATTTTATATACTATATATTTATTATAATAATATAAATTGCATTGTATCAAATTGTATTTTATTTATTATTATTATCGATTTATATACTTATTTATTATACACATGTTTGTATAATTAAAATAAAATAAAATAAAAAAGGTTTTTATTCACGTAGACTTCAAAAAAGCGCTTGTAAATAGTCAGAACATGTTTGTAGTATTATAGTTGTATACATTATTATTTCTAGTAACATAGATATTAGGTACACATGTATTGATAGTATGAAAACATTAATAAAATTTATTTTATAACAGCAATGATATTTAGCTAGCACGAATCAAGTTTTTGTCAAGAGATTATGTTTAAGTTTAATTATCTAGTTTAAGTCTAATTATCTAGTTTAAGTCTAATATTTGTAATACATATTGGCAATGGTTCTGTCTATATTAAGGTGATATTATTATGACGGATAAATTTTGGTCCGCATATGGATAACATAATTGTTCGTGACAACATCGCCAAACTCCCCCACAATAATAAAAAAATACCGAGCAGTTCTAATGTTCAAAAACAAAAATCTTGCTTTATTATGGTTTAGTTAGAAGTACACTTGACTACTGTACCGTAATCTGGCGTCCTCACTACACTATACGTTATCTACGCTTAGAACGTATACAAAAACGTTTCCCTTGTTATTTGACATTTTCCAATGGTAAAAAAATACAATCATACTCTAGTAGACTTAAACATTACAAAATATGTCACTGGAAAGGCGCCGAAATCTAAATGACGCAATGGGTGTGTGCAAACTCACAAAATTAATTGTTCGTTAAAACTACAACTTTTCAATTTCAGTGCCTCATCTAGAATCTCTCGCAGTCCAATAACACCGCTTTGTCAGCCGCGGAAGACAACAGTGTTAGGTGCTAATTCCCCATGCGCTAGGTTCTGTAAGGTGTTGAATGGTTGTAGTGATCTAATTAACTTACACTTCAATTAATTCAAGATCATTCATTCAGAACTAAATTTTACAAATATATAAAAACTTGAGAGATGTCAAGGGACACGCGGATGGAACGAAGTTATTTCTTATTATTTATTATGTACAAAAAACCTGTATACACTCCACAAAAATAATCGTCGATACACCACACAAATGAAAATATCTGGCTTGCTTTCTATAAGAGAGAGGGAGAGAGACAGACAGAGAAACATGCGCACGCCGCACAGCTGCAAAAAGTGTCGTGACAACTTTTCGTAAGATTTTTTCCGTCTAGCCCCCTTTCACAACGCGCGATAAGGAACTTCGTTCCAATAATATACGATGTCTACCTTCCGTTGTCAAAAACATTTTCATGTATGGCCCTTAGAAGATAAGCACATAGTTACATACATACACAAACGTACTTCCAGTTGCGCTCGCGCCGTCGTCACGTGCGGTTGCTATTCGGTCGAGAGTTATACTTTTAACGATAAGTTCGTCGAATTGTTAATAAGATGGCCAAATGTGCTAAATGTAACAAAACAGTCACCAAAAAAAATCCTGGAGTGCAGTGCATGAAGTGTAGCAAGTGGTATCACGGTTCATGTGCATCGCTAACTACTGATCAACTAAATGCGTTATCGCAAGTGGATTCGGTTGACTGGAAGTGCCGTGGGTGTGCGTCATCAGTTAGTGGCAAGGATAAACGCATATCGGTAATTCTTCCTGACCCGGAGGAAGAAGATTCTGAGTCTGAAGGAATTATGCTCGGTCAACAAGACAAAAAGTTACACGAAATTCACGACGAAATTAAACGTCTACGGCAAACCGTGAGAGATATCATACGGGATGAATTACAAAGTACCCTTCAATATTATTCTAACAAAATAGACGAATACGAGGAGACAGTTAAGAACCACGAAATGCGAGTAAAGGTAATGGAAAACCAGTGTAAAGAGCTGTCGAACACATGTTAAAATCTTTCTCTGAAGAATGAGGTCCTGGAACAAAAATTATGTAAACTCGAACAATCGAATACCCTAAACGACATAGAAATATGCGGTATCGCCGAACAACCAAATGAAGATCTAAAAAAACTGGCATCGCAGGTTGGACAGAAGCTGAACCAAAACACAGATGATATAATTAGAGTGTGGAGGAAAAAAAAACCTATCCGTCCAGGGTCGGCTCAGGCAGAACGAGCTAAGATTGACTCGCCTATCATTATATCATTACGGGAGGGTAAGCGCGACTACCGACGACCTGCTGTGTGGTGACGGCGACAAATATCAGAATCAGAATATCATCACCCAATCTCATCCCATGGGGGGCGTAGAAGTCGACCCGAGGGAATATCTACCAGAGGATGGGCAGCAGCTTCCTTCTGATTACTATGACCATCTTACTGCGATCGCCAACCCGCCTGCCAAGCGTGGCGATTATGGCATATCCCCCCAAGACGATTCTTGAGGGAGGCTTGTCCAGCAGTGGACTTATTTAGCTGTAATGATGAAGCGCGACTACTGGTATAAAGCTGCGCGATCGTTGAAGTTAACGGCCAAAGACATAGGCGGCGAAGGTGACAATAATATTTATCTACGTGAATCACTGTCACCGACAATATCATACCTACTATGGAAAGCTAAAACAACTCTGAAGGGCAAGGAACTCTGTCAATACGTCTGGTGTAAAAATGGGCAGATCATGGTGCGAAAAAAAGAGGGAGACAAGAAGGTATATTGCGTACGTGCAGAGAGAGATATCGAAAAAATAGCCAAGGAAGTACAAAGGAACGTCTGATTCATACAAAAACAACAGGTATGTCAACATGTCAATATATATAGCTACGTTTAATGGCTTTCACAAATGCACGGGATTACGAGTCAACACACTCATCTTGGAATAATTTCATGTATGCCATGCCACATGAAAAACACAAACTCTTTTTACTACATGTCAATATTCGATCCATGATCAAAACTCATGCACAACTGGAGTATATCATTGCAAGAAGCCCTAATATTATACACCTACTGATTATAACAGAGGCAAATATCACCGACAAAATCTCAAGTTTATTTAACTTACAAGACTACACTATGTACCATGAGTTACGAACCAATAGAAAAGGAGGTGGCATAATTGTGTACGCTCACAGAAGTGTCTCTTTTACACGAAAACTGATGCAAACGGTTAATTTCGAATGCTTATGTGGGGAGGTATCTACCTCATATGGCTATAAAACTAACCTGTTTTCCATATACAGACCGCCTAGCTTAAATAAAGTCAATTTCATTCATGAATTAACAAACATTTTGTCCGTCTGTCCTACCGATATAAGCTGCATATTGGTGGGTGACACTAATATAGATTTATATTATAAAGTGCTCAAATAACATTGTTCGAACCTATCTCAACAATTTGAACGGATTAGGTTACGAATGTTGTATTACACAATACACTAGAATAGAAACTAACATCAATGGCACATCCAAATCGTGTATAGATCATTTTTTCATCCGTGACGCCCTTAAGCCTACAGCTGTGATATCGCATTCTGTACGATCGGCCGTAGTGTATGAGTCACTGGCGGACCACTACATAACCGGTCTGGCGCTCATTAGCTCCGACAATGCAGAAGCGTGTCAGTTTATTAAAACAAGATTTAACAATAACAAAGTTAAACAAGAGTTGAAAAAAATAGATTGGAGCCCCGCACTAGCGCTTGGTGATCCTAATGAATTAATTGATTTTATTAATTGCAAATTTCAGGCGGTCTATAACAAGTGTACGTATCAGTGTAAAATGAATATTAATATTAAAGGCGAATTTTCTTGGATATCGGAGAAGTTAGTTGAAATGTGTAACAAAAAAAAAGAATTGTTAAATATTTACCTAAAAGATACAAGTAATAAACAGAATGAATTATTGTATAAAAAATATAGAAATAAAACAAATAGATTAATATATAAAGCTAGAAATAATTCCATAAAATCCGAAATTTGTGATAATTTCAAAAATCCTAAAAAAATGTGGAATATACTGAACAGATTGACTGGCAGAATTGTCCAATCGATAGATGATATGCTTATTAAATGTTTTAAACTCCCAGCAAAAATCCTGTCCAGTAGATTCGCACATGATTTTGAGGAAAATGTTAATAATGTTATGAGCAGCTGCGAGGAACCTTTATTGATTAAAAACACATACATAAATACTCCCTTCGTATCCTTGCGATGCAAGAAAATTACTGATGAAATATTGCAAAAAATTATTTCAAAACTAGATAATAAAAAAAGTCCAGGTCATGACAATATAAGAGCTATGGACTTAAAGTATATAGCAGAGCATATGACCCCAGTACTCTCGCATCTAATCAATTTATGCATAAGCACATCAATATATCCTGATAGTTTAAAGATAGGTATTATTAGACCAATTTATAAAAAGGGTAAACAGAATGTCACAAATAACTACAGACCTATAACTATATTGTCTTGCATAAATAAAATTATTGAGAAGTACTTAGGCAGTTTATTGAATAACTTTTTCACTACTAATAACATTTTGAACGTAAAACAATTTGGTTTTCAGAAAGGTAAGAATACAACACAGCTGCTCGCGTTATTTACTGATGAATTAAATAAACATTTAGATAATAGAAAACATATACTTACTGTTTTGGTAGACTTTAATAAAGCTTTTGATACATTGAAATATTCAACACTATTTCAAAAAATGCAGCAAAATGGCATACAGGGACCAATGCTGGAACTATTGAAAAACTACCATTTAAATAGATATAACACGGTCAGCATAGCGGGTGAACGCAGCGATCCTATTGCAACGTGTCATGGCACGGCACAAGGTTCGATTCTCGGACCGTCTGAGTACCTTATTTACGTTAACGGTATGTGTAACATTTTCCGGCATGGATCTGTATATCAATTTGCAGACGATACATGTATAATTACAGCTCATGAGGACCTTTCGAGGGCCCAAAGTATGATGCAAGAAGATTTTAATCTATTGTGTAAATGGGCTCATGATATGGGTATATCTATAAACTACAGCAAAACGAAACTTTTGTACATTCACTCACCATATAAAAAAACGGCTGGTCAACCTGAGATAGTTGCACATGAGCACAGT
This sequence comes from Pseudoips prasinana, assembly GCA_951640165.1. Lineage (NCBI taxonomy): Eukaryota > Metazoa > Arthropoda > Insecta > Lepidoptera > Nolidae > Pseudoips > Pseudoips prasinana. The sequence goes on along the minus strand of OX621264.1, from coordinate 18,762,811 downwards.
TGCATGCATCGAAAGGACTTCACATGTACGTGTTCAACATTGGAACTAGTCAAAAAACATACCTACCTGGGACTAAAAATCGATGATAAATTTAACTGGGGTCCACATGTTGAACACGTATGTGGTAAGCTTAGGGCGGTATTGTCAAAATTGTACTTAATTAAAAATAAGGTCCCATACAGAACGCTAAGACTACTGTATATGGCACTAGCTGACTCGGCAATAAACTATGGGCTTGTTTGTTATGGGCGAACATATAAAACGTATCTAGATTGTATATACAACCTTCAAATCAGGTTACTGAAAACAATTGTTCCCCTAAAAGTTAAGTACAAAAACAGAGACAATTACCACAACCTTTTTAATTACTGCAAGGTCATGAGTATTTATAAAAAAAAATATTTGGAAATTGTAGCCCATTATGGTGATTGTATACCTAACTTGACTAGAACATCACGACCAAGTAATTTACGTAACTTGCCACATATGGCAACATTCGTAATACCTGTATATACTAATGTATACGGTGAGAGACCATCAAAATACATATTGCCTAAAATTTTAAACAGTATACCTAAACATGTAGTTAATAAGCTTGATAACAAGAACAGTAGACAAATACGTAACATTCTGAAGAGACATTACTTAAATACCCGACAAATTATGTAAATAATCATGATTATGTTTTAAATACCTTGTATAGCAACTCCTTAACTGAATAATCTATTTAGTTTTAGATTAAGTTAAGTCAATGTCAAAAATAATTGTAAGTTTTTTTATGCAATAAACAGATAATTTATATTTATTTATATTTATTTATACTATCTCTCGTGCATGCAGAGTTCATTTGTAAGTGATTATTACACTACTGCTATATGTATTTGTATGTTAAACAGGCCTAAGACAGTGTAAATAATTGTTGGTGAAACCAGAATAAATAAATAATTTTACGTGCCGTTATGGTAGAATGTATTAGATGCAATTTATAACGCCAGGATCACATTTATTTTATTTGTCAAATCAAATCATTTCATTTGCTATGAACGTAGATTCATAGCAAATGTAATTATTTGAATCCTTACTTACTTTGATTTAGTCTCCAGTAGACCGATATCATTGCTTTGTGTGGATGCAATGTAATCGGGGTGCGGTATGCGTCTCTTGATCTCGTGAATCTGCCAGCCCCGGTGTTGAGGGTCTTTGCGGTGCCTTACACCAAAGGCCGCGAACCTCCATGGTCTGCAGAGAAACAGTATTTAAAACTATCATCAATAAAAGTATTTACAGCTATCATAGTAAATAGGAAGGACAAAGATCTTGTTGAACACAATAAAACACTCAGCCTTATATCAAAATGGTTTTCGGCAAACAACCTCATATTAAGAAGAAGAAGTACACGTTATTGCATAAGGAATACAAACAGTACAAAATGCATTGAAGAATATTTTGCAATTGGCGGCCTTATCAATAAAAGCGATCTCTTCCAGACAACCTATTTGCGTTGGATGGAACATAATTTAATATTTAATTTCAATGATTAATGGCAGCAAAAGGTGTACGAATTTATTGAAAATAAGAAAAGATAGCTTATGAATATATAATTTTATACTTAAGAATAATACCTACAGTACTGTAAACATAACATATATATATATCCGTCAGGTGACATTTGAGGTGACAGGTGAAATGTCACCTGTCGGATTATGACGGAACTAGATTTGACAGATGTCATTTCTAGCGGAACGTCGCGACGAAGGTCGGCGCGGCCATGACTAATAAGGCCATGTAGGCGTAAGTGTAACATCGGGCTTAATTTTTTTTTTTTTTTTTTAGTAAATCTTGGTACAATGTCACACAGATCATCCTAGGCCCAAACTAAGCAAAGCTTGTACTATGGGTACCAGGAGACGATATACATACTTATATAGATAGATAAATACTTAAATACATAGAAAACATCCATGACTCAGAAACAATTATTCGTGCTCATCACACAAATATTTGCACTTACCGGGATTCGAACCCAGGACCACCAGCTTCGTAAGCAGGAGCACTATCAACTAGGCTACGGTGACCGTCACATTTCCCGTCTTAGTGCTGCCACGAAAGTCAGTGGCGTGCATGCGTTTGACGGCTGAGATGACATGACAGCGATCGCTGTATGAGTACCGGATTGAGGTAGTCCTTTACAGATCGTCGATTACCTACCCTGTGACTACAGAAAGGATTATTTGATTGGAATAAAATAGGAATAAAATGTTCTGGCTTACATCTAGTCTGTTTGATCATTCCGGCCTTTGAGTCCGCAACACAACAAACAAATGTTTTACTGTTTATGAGAGATATCGTCACTTAATGAAGTGGCATGAGTTACTATCGCACGATATACGTAATCAGAATCAGAATTATTTATTTGCTAGAACATGGTAATATTGGTGTTACATAATTATGCTCTACATATTCTGTCATCAATACATGACGTGCAAATTTTAATACATAATAACAAATACATAATTATAGCTCTAATAAATCGTCTTTATTTATTATAGTGACTATATTCGATCTGTATGAATGTCATATATAGTAAGGAGCCCATACTGCTGAGCAGTATTCTAGTATACTTCTCACTAAGGTTTAATATAATCTGATAACAGAGTGTCAAACGCACTCTTAAATGGTTTGGAATTGCGGAGTACTAAAGCTAGCGTGCGGTTAGCTTTATTGCGAAGATGATCGTAGTGTTGGCTGAAGGATAAATCTGAATTGAATATTACTCCTAAGTCCCGAATCTATAAATTACAACATTGTACCTAATTTAAAACATTGTAATTTAAATTAAAACATATAAATTACAACTAGACTATAAAACATTGTACGGTAGACAGGTACTGAACCTGTGAACTCATTTACAAGAAGATGCTATATTCTGCTTCTTGTAAATGATATTACTTGACACTTTTTGATATTCAGTGACATAGAGTTATCATCACACCAATCCACTATAGTGTACATATCTGATCGAAGCGCTTAACAGTCCCGGTAATCAGAGACGTACGTCTAAAATTTTTATACCTTCAGCATAATAATATGCTAAACATTCACTATCTATCTTGTTTGGGAGGTCATTCCCAAGAGGTTAGGTATGATACATTTTGTGTTGGTCGAAGGGACATTGTCATCCGGGCCATACCGTCCGCGGTTGGTTGAGAGGATACACCCGTCCAGGCCATACTGTTGGTTTGTGTTGGTCGAAGGGAAAGTGTCATCCGGGCCACACCGGGCGCGGTTGGTTGAGAGGATTCACTTGTCCGGGCCACACTATTGGGTTGTGGTGGTCGAAGGGACAGTGTCATCCGGGCCATACCGTCCGCGGTTGGTTGAGAGGATATACCCGTCCAAGCCATACTGTTGGTTTGTGTTGGTCGAAGGGAAAGTGTCATCCGGGCCATACCGGGCGCGGTTGGTTGAGAGGATACACTTTTCCGGGCCACACTATTGGGTAGTGGTGGTCGAAGGGACAGTGTCATCCGGGCCATACCGTCCGTGGATGGTTGAGAGGATAGACTCGTCCGGGGCACACAGTTGGTTTGGGTTTGTCGCTGGGATAGTGTCGTCCGGATCATAGTGTACGCGGTTGCTTGTGACGACACGGTCGAACTTGTTCATATGCTGGTGAGAAAACTTTCGACCACTCCACTGGTGGAATTTATTCGCTTACTTTGCTGATGAATCATAAAGATTACTAGTTTGTCAGGGTGGACGCACGGCATGTCAGGGTGGACGATTGATGCTTGCTCGCTTGTTACAAGACCCTAAGTAGAGGCGCCCGAGGACGGTCGCAAGTCAGTCCGGCCGTGACGGCGCATTCAAAATGTCATCTGTCGGATTATGACGGAACTAGATTTGACAGATGTCATTTCTAGCGTAACGTCGTGACGAAAGTCGGCGCGGCCATGTTGGATTCATTCTATGTGCAATGGCCGTTGTGAGCCCAGCACATTATCGACGGATCGCTGTTGTTCCGCGTAATCATACGATAATGCTAATAGTGATTAATTCCTAAAGTAAAAGTGTATATAATCTGTAAAATAAAGTGATTTTATGATTTATATTGGACTTTTGTGCAAATATTTGTGTGATGAGCACGAATATTTGTGTCGGAGTCATGGCTGTTTTCTATGTATTTAAGTATTTATCTATCTATATAAGTATATATATCGTCGCCTGGTCATCCTAGCCCCAAACTAAGCAAAGCTTGTACTATGGGTATAGTACAAGCTTTGCTTAGTTTGGGGCTAGGATGATCTGTGTGACATTATCCGTAGATATTGTCTCTAGATATTATATATATATATATATATATATATATATATATATATATATATATATAATGTATACAATACTGTATACAAGTAGGTATTATTATTTAAATTCTCATTACCAAATGTGCACATTTTATACCAACAGTTGCACTTAATGAGGAAATAAATTATTATTATTAATAATATTAGATTAAGTTCCGTCGACCGTATTTCTGGGATTGACACTAGACTCAAAAATGCAATAGGCTCCTCAGATTGAAAATTTAGCAGCTAATTTGGTATATTTCTTAATAATCAAATTTTTATTTCCATAGCATTATGTCCTATGGCATTCTGCTGTGGGGTTCGGCAGCCGGCATAGGTACCATTTTCATACTGTAAAAAAGAGCAGTCAGAGTGATTTACAGGTTAAGTAGTCGCGATGCTTTGCGAATTTAATTTAAGGAACTACAATAGATATATAGGAAGGAAAATAAATATACTTACGGTGCCTTCTGAATATATATCAATAAATACATTTTTTTTATTTATTTAAGGATCGTCATCGTTACATACACTCATGCAGTTATAAGACACGTACATACTTAAAAATAATAGTGCTGCAACACTTAAAGACGACCACAGCTTTAAAATTTTACATTATTGAAGTTAATTACAATAAATTAATTAAAAACTAGTACTAATTACAAAAACAAGCCATAAACAATAAACATTGAGACGAGACAAAAAGTAACATGAAAAGTAGAATACGGACAAATATTAAACTACATTACATACACAATTAATAACATTAATAGCTTTATATATAAAAATAATATACAATAAAATAATAGTAGAAGGATAAAGCTTAAATACCAAAAATAATCGCATAATTACATGAACACAAACAAAAATGAATTGAATTGAGATTATATTGAAATAATATAATATGAGAAAAAAGTCTTATGCAAGCTGGTATGTCACAATCTTTTCCTTAAATTGGCTAAGTGTGTCAGAGAGTATGTCAAAAGAACAATTTTTAGCGTCATTATTATACTGAGTCGGGAGCCTTTTGAGTGGGTGGTTTTTTTTATCTTTCGTGAACATATAATAAAATCGTAACTGGTCATTGTCTGTTCATGGAAGATATGTATATAAGAAAAACTATATAAACTAATCTTGTAGCTTCCAACGACCCTAGTCGTTGGAAGCTACTGGACTCGGGTTACGCAAAACCGGTAATTGTGGATTTTTGGAGGCCTTTGTCTAGCAGTTTATTTGTTTTGGCTAATAATAAGGTCCAAATTCCCTTACGGGTCAAAAAGTGAATTCGGGATTTTCCGTAAAAAAGAAATTTCTCAGTATCAGCCCCAAGTCTGGGAGTTGGCTGTATAACACTCACTGGCCTCGGAGAGCACGTAAAGCGACACCAGTGTAAGATGCTCAATTGATGGTCACTGTATCAACAGTATTAGTTACGCAGACGATATGGTGTTGCTCTGCCCATCAAAAGCTGCTCTCAGGAAGCTGATAAGCGTGTGTGAAGAGTATGCGAGGGTTCACGGCCTCCTGTACAATTGCAAAAAAAGTGAGTTCCTGGTATTTCAAGCCAAGGGTCGTAAACTGGGGGTTGTGACACCTGTGCTGCTTAACGGAGTCGCTCTTCGAAGAGTGGGCGAGTTTAAATACCTCGGCCATGTGGTTACCGAGGATTTAAAAGATGACTCTGACATCGAAAGGGAGAGGAGAGCGATGGCGGTCCGCTGTAACATGTTGGCACGCAGATTCGCGAGGTGTAGCTTAGGGGTAAAGATCGCTCTTTTTAAAGCATTCTGCCAAACTCTCTACACCTGCAGTCTGTGGGTCAATTACACGCAGTGGGCCATGAACGCTCTCCGAGTGCAATTCAACAACGCGTTCAGGGTGCTGGTGGGGCTCCCACGCTTCTGTAGTGCGTCTGCGATGTTTGCGTACGCCCACACAGACGGCTTTCAGACGGTGCTGCGGCGCCGGATCGCTTCGCTGATGTTTTGTACGCGTGGGAGCCCCAACACCATCCTGAACGTCCTCAGTCAGAAGATAGACAGTCCCATTCTGGGGCACTGGGTTCAAGTACAAGTGCGTGTACCTGGAGCCCCAGAATGTGGCAGATATTTAAATTAAATTAATTAATTTTTATTACTAACATAGTTATTAAGATGTAATTTACTAACAATATTATGGGCCAAGTGTCTGAAATAAAAAGATTTTTTTTTTTATTTAAAGCCATCGGTCCTTTACTCAACCTCTTTCCGGTCGTGTCACTAGTCGTCCCATTGGACCATGAGAGTGATGGAATAGAAAGTACCTTTGCGCTTGCGCACATACTTGTGCTCTATCATATGTCCGCAGTTGCTAGTCCCTATTTAGACTGGCCACCGTAGCCGAAATTCGGCCTGGATGACATTATTCTCTTTCTAAAGAGTTCCTCACAGATTAACCTCATAGACACCGCATCACGTGACCTTTGTTTTGTTTCAAATTCATCGAAATTGGAGGTAGGCGCGAGTTGCTGGGACTGGAACAAATGCGTTTTGGTTGGCTATTTCAAGGTCGCAACCATATGCATTCTAACCATAAGGACCCTATCCTTATGGTACTAGTAGTAGGCCGTAGAACTTTATATTATACATGTCGATAATAACTTTCGCTACGTAGCGTAGGTATGTCGATAAAAATTTGCATATTTTTACATCTGTACATATAATAAAATGGTAAGAAAGTCAAAACTGTATATTGAATATTTTTTTAAAAAGGATACTTGGGGCGTGATCTACAATCGATATCGAAGCCAAAAATATAGTTTTTAGAATTTTTATCTATGTGTCTGTTTGTCTGTATGTATGTCCGAGCTAAACTCGAAAAGTACTGCATGGATTTACTTCAAATTTTGCATGAATATTAATAAGAGGTCGGGTCAACATATAGGCTACATATTATCACGCTATCACCTACGGGGGAGGAGCTGTGATAATTTATACAATTTAACGAGGGTAAAACTGCGGGGCACAGCTAGTATTATACAAAAACGCTTAAGTGGTATTAATATATTTAAAACGGCTTGCCCCTATTACGTGTGTAAAATGTGGGTGTACTAAAACAAATATATGAGGCGTGGAAAGATGGCGTGGAAACATGTGGTTTCTCCAGTAGGCCTATTCCAGTTATCTGTTGTGATTCTATTTAATTTGGACCTATTGAATGAATATAGATATTGGCAAGGGTTGAAAAATAATAGAGGCGTGTAAATTAAAAAAAAAACGTTATTAGGGCAATTTACTTACACCCAGAATGAAGAAGGCCTGCAAGGAGAAGAAGAAGAACAAGACGAAGAGGAAGCAGAAGTTTCTGATAATTTAGACTCTGATGGATAAATTTTCCAATTTTATTAATTTACACCCCTTTTATCATTTTCAACCCCATGATTTCCCTTTTTTAAGATTAGGTTAACGCTTAACATTGCGAATAATGCTATAAAATTCAAATTTTCAACCCTTGCCAGTTTCTATTGTCATTCAATAGCTCCAAAGTAAACAGCGTATTATTTAATTAGTGTTCGCCTTCGGATCCAAAGATTCCGGGTTCGATATCACGTAAGATAAATATTTGTGTTCAAGAACATGTCCCACTGAGTCGCGCGCCCAGCCAGCTAGCCAACTTCGCCCGCGTCTGAGGCTTTCTGTTGAAGTGTTGTGTGCAATATCCGGCCGAATACAAAATAGTGTTCAGTGTGCAAGACAATCGCTGTTCAGATAGGAGGCGGTTGACAGCAGGTTAGTATAAGTCTTTTATTTGTTTATACTCACAGTTCAGCTTGGAGCGCACTGGTTAAGATGAATCGTTCACTGATGATGACACCGGAATTACCATGCCATTTTATAGTTTTCGGGTCCTCGCGAATTCCAAGAACAACCTGGATTAACAATATACAATATTATTTTTTACTACCCATTTATTTTTTTAAAACCTTTTTATTTAAAGACTGCGCTCTCACGAGGTAATTCAATTTCTGTTTTACGAGTTTTTCTCTTTTGGGTACAAAAGCTTGGATCGTTTTGTCAGTAGACTATGTTTACGTAATATCGTTTGAAAAGTAAACACAGTCTCACAGTGAAGACTTTGCACAGTGAATAAATGCTATCAGTAGGAAAGTTGGTGCTGTCTACAACAGTAGCAAGGACGTTTGATCCAAATGGTTGGGTCTGTCCGGTTTTGTATTGTGCTAAATATTTTTGCAGAGGTTTTGGACAGCATGGAGCATTTTGGTTATAATTGGTGGATACCCACGTGATAAAAGATTGGCGATGTAACTCTCTCCCCAAGGGCGACAGGATGCGCTCCTCTTTTGTATTCGCTTTGTACAGTAGGCAAGAGCGAGAGCAAAGATGTTGAGGTAGGATTAAATTGGCTGGAGCCATATAAAAACGGAATCCTTCTTTGGATGACGCTGGATTGTTGCGCGTCGGAGTGCGTCTTAAGAACGCAAATCTCCCCTACGGCACCCACTTTGGCTGTTCTTAATGTACTGTCATTTGATTAAATAGTTTCCAGGAGATCCTGTCATTTACCACACCAACCGATTCTTCGTACTCGCCGGCCAAGAGCAACCGCGAACGCGTCGCGATCACTAGCGTCCTTCATGACCCTTAGTATACATTCGTTTCGATAAAATGCCCTCTCCGGACCTAAAGCGGAAGAGTGGCCCGCGTCGCGTATTAACGTAGAGCGAAAATTATACGAAACGTCCCTAAAATGATACGCCCTCTCGCATCTCCTCGCCAGTAACCGCCCAGAGCCGAGGTTCGAACCCCAAAGTTAGTAGTTTTATATTTCTAGACGGTTTGAGCCCACGCTCGCCTCTACAGTCCGGTAAAGCAGTGAAAGCCTCCTAGGCTATCTGCATATGTCATGTTATAAAAATACTGTCTTTTACGCCACGAAACTAATTTAAATGTCTCTACATCTCTCTCTTATATAGCTCGTAAGAAAGAACAGGGTATGCATACAATGCGGAAGGTTATGTATACGAGTTTGACCGTAATTGTGATACTTTTTTGTTTTTCGTAAATGTGATTATTATTTTACGTGTTTAAAAGACAACACCCGCACTTGGTAATGTAATACCTCTTTCGCGGGGTACTTTAGAAACATAAAAAACGGAAACAAATTACATCCAGACCCAGAACAACTATTTATGGGCCATACACAAATAGTTGTCCAGCGCGGGAGTCGAACCCGCGACAGAAAGCGACAAGGCGACTGTCTTAGCCGCTGCAAGTATTAAAAAGTTCCAAGAAAGGCTTACCTGATAAGCGTGTTCGTTCCCCGTTACCTCATTCAGGTTATCGTCGCTCACACGCGACTCATACAGATAACATTGTTTCTCCTCGTCAAAGTATCTCTTGAAGCTTGTTCCGTTACGGCATTGGTACGGCAGTTTGTCAAGATATTCCAAGTTATCTGAAAATTGGTAAATATTTACATGTTTCTTTACAAAATACAATATACTCATAGCCCAATTGTCACTTAAAAACTCAAATCTTAAGAAAAATGTAAATAAAATAACCCGAAATACGAAATGATCAAAATAGTAACTATTAAAGTATAAAAGTATAAATAAAAAAAATACGAAAACAATAATTAAATTATCCTACTAATCACACTAATATTATAAAGGCGAAAGTTTGTGACTGTGTGAGTGTGTATGTTTATTACTTGTTCACGTCGAAACGCCTGGAGTGATTTTAATAAAATTTGGAATGGGGTTAGCTGAGACCCTGCATCAACACAGGCTAAAATTTATAAAGTTGAATGCGAGTAAAACCGCGTGGCACAGCTAGTAATTAATATATAGGATTAGACTTTTTAACAAGCTCTCTTGTAAATATGATTTGGACCTATTTAATATCAGTGTTTCGAAGCTTAACATTTTGCTAACCTAACTTTATTTATTAATGTGTTGTCTATCTGCGGTAACTTATAAATAAATAAAAAAAAACAAAAAAAAAAAAAAAAACTTGTATATGGCTGTCAGATTTCTATAAGTTATGTTTAAGGTACCTGCTAGCTGTAAGTATCCCCTAAAAATTAAAAGTAAATAAACTACTCATGTTAAGAGCTGCGCAGTGTATAATAAACTACCAATGAGCATATCAACCTTAATGAGTTTTAAAATCGGTTAAAACGGTGGCATATCGAGCAAACGTTCTATTCCGTTGATGAATAGTAGTAGATTATTAGTGTGATTTTTGTACTAATTTGGTATTCATGTGACTTAAGTTTTGTTTTAGTTTATTTTTATACCCTCAAACGGCGCAATTTTTTTTTGTTCCAAAAGACAACGGCCGCACTAAATAATCTAATCCCTGTATCGCGGGGTATTTTACAAACATATAATAGACGGACACAAATTACATCCAGAGTCAAAAGAACTATATGGTCACATAAATAGTTGTCCTCCAAGGGACTCGAACCCGTGAACCAAAGCGGCGAGGCGACTGTCTTAGCCGCTGCGGCAAACTTGCAGTAAATCACATAAAATACACCAACCTCGTTGGAAATTATGTATTTGAGCATTTTGAGGTCGAAACGCAGGGGGCGTTTCGACCTAGGGCCCTAACTCACGTTTATTGTTGCGTGAAATTTTGAAATGTTTTGATCGAGCCTCCCCGTGACCAGATAACTGGCCTTTTTTGGGTTAAAGAATGATCATTGCCATACAGCCTGGCAATGTGGCCAGCCTTCTGGGTACCTCACCTCCCGACGATGTGGAGGAATTTTACGACGCCCTATAACATATTTATAGTAGTAAGGTATAGTAGTCAATTTAGCTGATATTTTGCTTTTTCTTTTAAATGTTAAATCGATTTATTGAGTTAATATTCATTAATTTTCATGACATGTAAAAAAATCTTACCAATAAATGAAGATTTGCCTATTATTTTTAATGTTGTAAGGAGAACACCAGTTTCAGCCGCATTCTGTGATATGATCCAAGCATTCGACTATGTTGAACAGAAGACCCTAATAAGTAAAATTAAAAGCTATGGCATACGGGGAAACGTTTAAAAGCTTTTAGAATCATATCTATCTGTAGAAAACAAGTCACAGAAGTGTCAACATTGGACATGAAAACAAAAACAGAATTAACTTTCTCATATTTTCACAAACGCCTCATAAAATATGGAGTACCTCAAAGGAGCGTTTTGGAGCATCTCTTATTTATAGTGTATATTGATGACCTGCCTCGATATATAAAACAATCGACAACCCTCATTGCTGGTGACAGTACAATAACAATTAAATGTAATGATTCAGAATTCTATGGAACTGACATTAATGATTCAATATCAACTATAATTAAATGGCTGAATAACAATAATTTAAAAATCCTCAATAAAACAAATCTTGTTCATTTTAGCCATTGACACTTTAAAAATCTAAACTTTGACAATATGAGAGTTAGATAGTACAAAATTTCTCGGTATTGTAATAGATAAAATACTAAATTGGAAAGACCACATTGACTATGTTTGTAAGAAAATTTGTAAATTGTCATACGCACTCTATAAACTAGCCCCGATAGTAAATATTGAGATATTATTATTAGCCTATCACGGTCTTGCTGCTTCCATCTTACGATATGGCTTAAATTTCTGTGGCTAACGGTGTATTCGTGCCATGTTGGGGCTCAAAGTTCTGTAACTTTGAGCCCCAACATAGCTGCAAACCATTGTTCGTATGGATCTCGTTAGGAGTAAAGGCCTCCTCCAGTTTCTTCCATAGCTTTCTGTCTTTACTTCCGCACATCCAGTCTTTTCCCGCGATCTCTATAAGGTCATCAGTCCACCGTTTGCATGCTCTTCCCACATTCCTTTATTTTATTTCACTTAATGTTATGAAATTTATATTCTGTTTGTACAATCAGTAGCTGTCTCATATGGCAGGGCATGTTGACCCCTATACTAAAGCAAAGCGGGAGAATGATGTAAAATAAAATGAGAGATTTGCAACTAGAGAAGCCAGCTGCAAAAGCACCGAGGATCAATTTTAGGGTCTTAAGTGAGCTGTTATATTTGATTCCAATAGTAGGTATGGCAAAAACGCTTAAACGCAAAGAAGTTGTTCCTTGTTGCTACAAGATCCGTATAATAAACTACTCCAGATATTGGTTGCAAGCTGTTTAACATAATATCACGCTGATTTTGAGATCACACTCCCACAGGATGTGGTAAGCAGTTTGTTCATATTCGTTACTGGAAGTTGAGCACAGACAGATTGGTGAAGATACTAATTTGAAACTATACAATTTACTTTTAAAATTGCCTTGTCCGGTAAGAAATTGTGCAACACAATGGTCGATGATTAGCCAAGTTTTATTTAACCGTTCGGGTACGTCCGGAAAGAACTGGTGCAGATGGCGACCCTTGGTTGACGTATTCCATCTACATTGCCATTCATTTAGTAGTTCGTTATTTAAGTCAGCTATTGGCATAAATAGCCTGGTTATTTTCGTACGGTCGCGTAATGATAAGAAATCATTTTCTAAATTATCGCGCGTAGAATAATACATTGCTGCTCGTCTTTGAACTTCACAATCAACCGGAAGTACACCCGCTAGGACAGGTAGGGCCTCTGTGCTTATTGTTCTATAGGCTTTACACAGAAATATCAACGCCAACCTCTCTCTGGCTTTATAGTAATTTACGGCGAGCAGCTCCGATGGTAGCCCTATCAGCCCACACAGGCAAGCCGTAGCATATACACCCAAGATAGGTTGCCCCGTAAATGATTTTAAGAGTATTAAAAGAGAGGCCCCAGGTTGCCGTCGATATCCTTGTAAGTGCAAAAAAGTTTCGCTTAGCTTTTTCCCCAACTGATTTAATATGTTCTATAAACGAGAAATTCTTTTCTAAAACTAAACCCAAATAAAAGGTTGATATCTTGCGATTTACAGTAACATTATTAAGTTTTACGCTCGGGGAGGATTTAAGTTCACCTTTAAGAAGGAGTTGGTAGGTTTCATGAGGAGCAAATGTAAGGCGATTTCTTTTACCCCATTCACTTATCATACTTAAGCAAGTTTGAGCCAGATTTTCAAACTCTCTCCTGGAGTTACCCTGTATAAGTAAGAGGCCATCGTCGGCATATGCCGTTAGAGAGCAGCGTGATGGCAAGGGTAATGTCAAGAACTCATCAAAACCCAAGTTCCAGAGATACGGCGCGAGCACTGAACCCTGGGGGCAACCCATGGTTAACGATTTAGTGAATCTGTAGTGACCAAGCTTAAGAGTTGCAGAGCCATGTACAAAATAAGATATAATTATCGAATAGGTATATATTACTGTAACAACCGCGTAACTTAAGTTTTTGTAACAAAATTGGCCACCAAGTATTATCAAACGCCCCTGAAATATCTAGGAATATGGCCGCAGTAATATACCCGCAGTAAAACCAAATTGATTTCCGTGAAATTTTGGTCGTCCCGGCAGCAATCGCGGTACGATAAGTCGTTCTAGAAGGTTGCCTAAAGAAGGCGAACGTTATTAGTCGGTATGACTTAGGGTCCTCAGGCAGTTTATCGCCATTTTTTGGTATAATACGAATAAAACCGCTGCGCCAAGTACGCGGAAAAGTCCCTTCAGATATGCAACGAGAGAGAGAGTGAGAGAGAGATTTATATATGCATTATTTAAAACATCGCCTACAATTTTACGTTTTTTTTAGTTTATTATATTTTTTACGTGTTCTCCGAAATTCACATCGAACTTTAATTAAGAAGTTATTCCACCAATCGCATCTTCGAATATTAGTGATAGGGACGCGGCCTACGGCAATATCGGCAAAGTAGGTAAAAGTGTCCGACATCATTACAGCACATTCCTCTGTTGTTAGTTCATCCCGGGTGAAATCCCTGGCAAGCGCGGCAAAAAGAGCTCTGAAGAAGTCCCAATCGGCCCCTTTGAGCCGATATCTATTGTTACCGTAAATAGCCGTAGGTCTTTGTGCCAACCGAGGAACAAACTCGTACACGATTAAGCGGTGATCACTGGACGAAGCGACAGGCAAAACACGCCATCCATCTATTCGGACGTCTGAGCTTGAAAAAGTGACGTCAATAAAAGATTCGCCAGTAGGGCTACAATAAGTAGGCGGTGCATCAGGAGTGTTATGTATTGATAGATTCATCTCAGCGACGAAATCTTCGACGGCGTTCCGCCGTTCTGTTTCGCTTGAACGGTATTTGCCATACCATAACGTAGAGGATGCGTTAACATCTGCGCCAATAATGATTTTGTGTCCTTTGAGGGACATCAAAACATGGCGCAAGTGATGTAAATGGGGACCGACAGGATCTGAATACTGAAAATAACAGCTCACTACGTAAACTTTCCAGGATGGGGATGATATTTCAGCGACAGCACAGTGTGACGTCATGAGGTTTCGCATAGCGCTTACCGTAAAATTAGTACGCGTGACGTAAATAGCAGCCCGTGATTTGTTGCCTAGCTGCAACAATTTATTTTTTAATCACGCATATTGATATTGTTCTTGTACAAGCACTATATCTTAGTTGTATTCATTGACTAAAGTTTCCAACTCTGATGTCGCAACCCTATCGTTGTGAAGATTTAGCTGCCCTATTTTTAAGTAAGCCATATTAATATTTGGTATTTAGCACTAACTGCTCAAGTTTATGCTTAAATGTGGGGCAGTTGTCCGAGCCGCATTTGTGGTCGTGAGGTTTTTTATATGCTTTACACGATGCACAAACTGGTTTAAATTCTGGGTCATTGTGGTGACTACAGGATTTTATGGGATGTGCCTCTGCGCATAAGGCACAGGTAGGTAATTTATTACTACAGTACTTGAAAACATGCCCATATTGCTGGCAGTTTAAACACCGAACTACCTCTAAATCATCAATAAAGCGTCATATAGCCCAGTCGATGAAAAGTTTTTCTTTAGTGCTGACTAAATGTTTTCTAATCTCCGGTTCGAGCTCAATTCCCACCCACTTGCGCCCATTAGCTACATTACGCTTGCGCACAATTTTAGTTTTAGATGTAAAATCGTCTTCGCTGACTTTAAGATCACTATCTTTGATGTTTTGCCTGTATAACGCCGTTAAAAAGATCTGGTCGTCCATTGACGACGGTATATCTTTTATTAGTATGCGCGGTCGTCGCCCGGATGGAGTTTGAAGTTTTAAACCCGCCGAACGAATGGCCTCGACAGATCGAAATTTATTGAGTTTGGTTTCATTTGCCACTCGGAGTACAACGCCAGAATCGGAAGTTTTATTAACGCCTACTATTTGAAAACCGTCGTCCGTGGGTTTTATAGCCTTCATAAGCGCTTCCTTGGTCGCCGAGGAAGTCGCGTACTCCGCTGATCGCTCAGCGGTGGGATACGCAATAATTGAAGGAACCGGTTTTCGCGTCTGTACTATGGGGGCGGCGGTTTTTTTCGGTAAACGCAGTTTTAATTGTTCCGCGTACGTAGGAATCTCAGAATTGGTTTTAATTACGCAAAGATCTAACTGACGTTCTGCGTTCGCCAATTTAGTTTCATTGCATGAAGATTTAAGCGCATGAAATAATACTGGTAAGGCGCTGCGTACAATCCATCACCGATAGCTTATTCGCGATATTCATACCCGAGTTGGATCACTGACTAATTCGTTAATCTTTGACAGATAAACGGAAGCTTGTGTCACAAGATCGCAATAATTATATTCCGCACTGTTTGTATCGCTAATATTTAATGTAGATGAATAATCGGATTGAGATCCCCGAAAACGTTTTATGTCCGATTCCTGCTGACCATCGGGAGAACAAAACGTCGGTGACGCATCGTCTAACACTCGTTTGTTGAAGCCTGAAAGGGGCGTTCTGGGCGTTTGTTTACTTCTCGCAAATACGTTTCGGCCTCGATCGGGGGGGACATCATTTATTTTTGACATGTTATTCACAAGAAATAAGCAAGCGCTTTAATGTAAACAGCACGATAACTAATTTAGCACGATAACAAGTAACTGTGACTATGACGCGGTACCCTCACAAGAAAAAAAATTTAAACTTACTCACCGAACGATAATTTGAACAAAAATCCAGATATTACTTATTAAAACACTTAAAAAACTTACAGATAGTTGTATTTAGCACTAACACAAAAGCTAGAAACAGTTCTTCGCTAGTGCTCACAGCGGACGCGCGTCTCACAGCTCGTTCGATCCGCTCCCGTGTTTACATTTACGCGGCAAACGACTACCCACTTTATTATTATTAGTGTAAGATCACAAATAGGGTATCTCCTGGTGACAGGAGACCCTATAAACAATTATGAATCGTACCTCAATGTCTCAAAACCCCCAAATGTCACCACTAAACTCAGTTACCGAACCACGAACCGCTACTGAACCACAAACACAACCGAAAACATCAAGTTACGCCAATGTTACGTCAACCACATGTTTCCCGAAGAAAGACCAAGCCATCGTACTGGATGCCGTGGAAGGCATAAACCTCAGGGAGTACCTTATTGCATTATCATCGTTAACACCTGCAGCATCTATTCGTTTTATATCTCGCATATCTAATGCACGTATTTGCATTTATATGGACTCCAAAAAAACAGCTGACCTTTTAGTAGAAGAAAAGAAAAAGTTAATAATTAAAAACAATGTCTTAGAAATCAAACCCTTAATTACTAGAAACAAAAGAATAGTATTATCAAACGTTTGTCCCGTTATTCCCAATCATATAATTGAACAAAAATTTGAAGATTTCCATATAAAAATAATGTCACCGATAACTTTTATGAAAGTAGGTGTCATTGACCCGGGGTTTTCACATATACTAAGTTTTAGAAGACAACTATATATTGCACCAGACGACGAACGTCATTTACCAGAATCATTCCAATTATCCTTCGAAGGAACCAATTACTGGATTTATACTTCAACTGACGCCTTAAAATGTTTTACATGTAACAAATTAGGCCACCTTGCAAAAAATTGCTCTCTGAATATTACAAATAACCAGACTCCTCTTGAAGAAATGGACTCAAATACTATACCAAGAACCAAATGTAATAAACAATGAAAATATTGAACCAATAACTCCTCACCCTCCTGTGGATTCTACTTACGCTGAAACAACCTTACACAATTTCGTACAACCTACATTTACGCAGCAATACTTCAAGGGGAAAAAACGGACACATTCACCAACAACAACTGAATCTTCTAAGATAGAAATCCCAAAACAATTTACACAAGAAGAAGACTCTGATATAATGGAATTTGAGACTGATGAATCAAGTAGCAATATTTCTCTAGAAGATAATGAAATAAAAACAAAGACGAAGAAAAAACTAAAGAAAACTGACACTAGATCTGATGAAGAAATTTGGAAGAATATCGAAGAAGCCATAACGGAACTAGATAACGACAATACATTTTCTATAAATTTAGACCAATTCATTAGTTTACTGGATAATGCGAGAGGTAAACAAAATGTAAAAGATTTAGTTTATTAATATACAGACAATATTAAAGATCTAATTAAAATGTGTAACAAACTACACTGTAAAATGAACAAAAGTTTGAAAAACAGATGTTCACGTTTATCCAGAAAACTGCATGAAATGCTTCCCACTGTTAGTATAACTACAGATAATAATTAACCAATTTTAATTCATTTGTATTAAAATCTTTATAACATATATTTAGGTTTATATAACACATATTTTATAATTAATAGTTATGGATATTTTACAATGGAATGTAAATGGTTACTACAAAAGACTTGAAAATATCAAACTATTATTAAGTCGTTTACGTCCCACTTGCATTTGTTTACAGGAAACGAACTTCACCTCTAACAATTGTGCGTCTATACTAGGTTACGAAAATTTCCACAAAAATCGGTTGCAATGTAATAGGGCTAGCGGTGGTGTAGCTATTTTTGTTAAGTCTCACACAATGCCAGAACAAATTATTTTGAATACAAATCTAGAAGCTGTTGCAATAAAAATTAAATTCCCGATACCTTTTACATTATGCAACGTTTATTTACCAAATAGTAATGCCCTTAACAAACACGATATTAATGATCTCATCAAACAACTTCCACCTCCTTTCTTAATTCTGGGTGATTTTAATAGTCATCACTTTTATTGGGGTTCAAACAGATGCGATACTAGAGGTAGAATAATAGCAGAATTACTTGATGAAAATGACAATCTAACTTTACTAAATAATGGACAACCAACACACTTTGATAGTAACACTGGTCACACAAGTTGTATAGATCTTACTTTGGCTTCACAAAATATAGCGTCATATTTTGAATGGAACGCTTTAGATGATTTATATGATAGTGATCACTTTCCGATTTCAATTAAATCTATTCTGTTTAATGATAATGTCATAAACGCTATCCAATTACCTAAAAAATGGAAGTTTGACAAAGCTGATTGGCCCATGTTCTGTGAAGAAGTTGCTCTGAATATGTCTGAATTACCATCACTACACACTGTTAACTATTCTATTGATGTCATTGTTGAAAAGTTCACTAACATTATAGTTAATGCGGCAAATAAATCGATACCTAAAACTTCCGGCAGGTTTAGGAAAAATAATTTACCATGGTGGGACGAAGATTGTAGGAGCGCGAATAAAGAAACTAAAAGAGCTTTTAAACTATTCAAACAACATGCTAGAAACGATCCGAACTCTATATACAAAATAGATTATAAGAAAAAAAGAGCATATTACAGAAGACTTATAAAAGAGAACAAGAAAAAGTATTGGGAAGAATGGGTATCGTCTATTAACAATAAAACCACAGTACAGGATATGTGGAGAAAGATCCAAAAATTAAATCATCGTAATACTAAGTTCAATGACATAGTACTAGAAAAGACAGATGGTACTTTTACAGGTAACCCTAAGGAAACGTCCAAATTATTAGCCCATGCCTTCGCAAATAATAGCAGCACAGATAATTATGACCAGGAATTCATTGTATATAAAAATAGTTAAATAGTGGAGGGAAGCTTTAGTAGTACCAATTTTAAAACCAGGAAAAATTCCCAGCTCACAGTCAAGTTATAGGCCAATTTCTTTAACATGTAATTTATGCAAAATACTGGAAAAAATAATAAGCAAACGGATTAGATGGTATGCGGAATCAAACAAATATCTCTCTCAAATTCAATTTGGTTTCCGCCAGTTTAAATCGACAACAGACCATTTAATGAATATCGAAAGTGAAGTACTAGATGGATTTGCAAATGATAATTATGTAGTGATTGTGGCTTTAGATATCGAAAAAGCTTATGAAATGCTTTGGCAACATCGAGTTTTAAAGCTTTTGCAAAATATAAATATTAATGGCAATGCCCTAGCGTTTATTAGAAATTTCCTCACCGGGAGAGTAATGAGAGTAAGTCCATGATATTTTAAGTAACCCAGTACCCTTACAAAACGGTTTACCTCAGGGCTCCGTTCTTAGTGTAATCTTATTTTTGCTGGCTATTAACGATGTTTATTTACATATTGAGAAACCGGTTAAAGGGTTTTTGTTTGCAGATGACCTAACAATAACTTGTAGCGGCAGGTCACTAAAACCCACCCTAAAACTTGTACAAAACACTCTAAACAAACTACAAGATTGGTCCTACAAAACTGGCTTTAAATTTTCCAAAACAAAAACTGAATATATAATACTTAGTAACAAGAAAAATAAAAATAGATGTAATAATTTGATTTTAAATGGATACAATATTAAAGAAGTAAATAATTTAAAAATCTTAGGATTAATATTTGATAAAAAATTAAGTTGGATTTCTCATATTAATAAACTAAAATCTGAATGTTATAAAAGATTAAATATCATAAAAACATTATCTTCAACTACATGGGGATCGGATAAAAAATGTTTGATTACCACATATCACGCTATAATAAGGCAAAAAATTGACTATGGATCCAGTATTTATGATTCGGCAAAAAAACGTACACTTGATTCTCTGGAAAGCATCCAGAATACAGCTCTTCGACTAAGTATTGGTGCATTTAAAACAAGCCCGACTAAAAGCATATTAGTTGAAGCTGAAGAAGTGCCTTTAGAATTTAGAAGAAAACAACTTGTTACTTCGTACGCTGTTAATGTATTATCCCAACCAGAATCTATGACTTATGATAACTACACTAAAATAACAGCCGTAGACTCGGAATACCAATTGAAACCAAATCTATCACAACCTTTACGCATTAGAGCACGGAAGTATATGAACGACTTTCAATTTAAAGTCCCGAAACTTTTTCAAAAGAAATTACTTAGCTCTGGCCCATGGGAAAACATTGAATTCCCTATTAACTTACAATTAGCAAAAAATATTAAAGATGATACTCCCCAATATATATTCAAACAATTATTTCATGAAATAAACAGTAACTTTACGAATTGTAAAATTTTCTACACGGATGGATCGGTTATAAATAAAAAATCTGGTTGTTCAGTAGTTTCGGGAGGTGAATGGTATCGTTATAAGTTAGGTGACTTTAATTCTATCTTTAGTTGCGAAGCAATTGCCATTCTTAAAGCCTTGGAACTTATTAATAAAGAATCTAATCAAGTTAAATATATAATTTATACCGATTCAAAATCATGTTTAAAAGCTATACAAAACCCAAAAAATAGAGATACTCTTATTCTAGAAATTAAACAAACAATTATTAACCTACTTATCAAAAAATATAAATTGGAGATAATATGGATTCCAAGCCATCAAGGAATAATTGGTAACGAAATCGCGGATAGGGAAGCTCGACATGCCGTCAATGAGAATAATAGTAGGATTCTGAATGTATCAACACCGTCTGAGCTACAGAAATACTACAAATGTAATATTAGAATTGCTTGGGACCACTATTGGAAGAGAGATAACACTTCAAAGTTATTCAATATTCGAGAATCTATTTTCGACAAACCCCCTACATCCTTTTCGTGTAGAAAAGATCAATCTATAATTACCAGATTACGTATTGGACACACAAATATGACCCACATACATCTAATTACGAAAACTGACAGAAATAAATGCAAGTGTGGACTAGACCTTACTGTTGTACATATTTTAGTAGAATGTTTAGATTTCAATGAAGAAAAGCGGATTTGTAAAGTCCCTAACAATATAAAAGATTGTTTAAATGAGTGCGGATACGAACAGACATTAGCCTATTTAAGAATGATCAATATGTATAAGTTAATTTAATTCAGTAAACACTGAAATAATATATGCTGTCAATATGGTGGTCGTTAATGACCTGAGTTGTTAAAAAACGACCTTAAATAAATAAATTAAAAAAAAAAAAAAAAGCTAGAAACAAGACACAGGTCACAAAACAATCACGAAATAGCAGAAAAATAATATTATTTCACAGCGAACCTCCGACGCACTGAGCCGTAGCGTAGCGGGAAGGGAAAGGAAGACCCCTATACTAAGTATGTATTTAGAAATATATAATCAATTGTCTGGTTGCAATAGGCTCTGTCTAGTTTGGGATCAGATGGTGGTGTGTTACTTGTCCCAAAATATATTATTATTATATGTTAAGCAAAAGTAGTAAATTACCACTATTTATGGTTTGTAACAGTTGTCTAGCATGCATTGTACAAACTTTGTTTAGTTTGGGGTTGGTGATATTATTTACATTATGCGCGGATATTAAGATATTTGGATGGATATCTGACCGCTATGAATGGCTATTAAGTTAAATAACTTACAGTCTTTAGCTTGACTTCCATCTTTCCAGAAGATACCTTCACCGTTAACAGGATCCAGTTCTGCATTACTGTAACAAAAATATAAATAAATAAATATTAAATAAATATCGGAAACCCAATTAAGTCAATTAGTTATTAATTCTGTTAATAGATGGTGCTATGCTCAAAAATCTAATCACTGCATCGCGCTAGTGAAATTTTCTAGCGTTAAATCTACAGTTTGGAATCGATAAGAAAATATCGCATAATATTGTCTTTGGTTTTTTAAAAGAGTCTGCAGGATGATTTATTTGATTAATGCGAGTGATTAAAAAAAAACTTATATCTCAAGTGTTATTGTTTAAAAATGCCGCTATATAATTTTACCCAACAAAGTAATGCAATTAGGTTTGGCAGCTGATATAGTTATATTATTTTCAAAGCTACTTTTCAAACTTGCTACTTGGCAAAGCACCCGAGACTCCTCTGGTATTGCGAGTGTCCATGGGCGGCGGTGATCACTTACCAGCAGGTGACCCACTTGCTCGTTTGTTATAAAAAAACTCTGTTATAAAAAAAAACTCCCTCTACAATAATTGGAAAAAGCTCCTATCTACCTATTTTCGGTGGGTATGAGGACACTACTTCATGCCATGCTGAGAAATCCGAAGATGTTTCGAAGTACTTCTACATGTTGTAATGAAGGTCTAAGCGGTTTTAAATTTAGCCAAAGGGTTCAACTAAGAGATTATAGTGGAAATAGAAAATGGGAATTTGGCACATTAAGAAAACGCTTTTTTTTATTAATTATCAAAAACCATATTACAATTCAGAATATTTAAATACCTATAGTGTCACTTAAACCTCTTGGGTTTGCGCGTGACACTTCCCAATATGGGGCAATCTATATTATAAGTATAAACAAATGCCTAATTTTACGAGAACACTATGCTTTACAATTTACTAAACTAATAAAGAAAATACACTTAATAAGCTACGTACAGATTAGGTTCTTATAGGTACATATTAATACCTACAGTGACTTAAAATATTGTTTTAATATAACTTTTACATTGTTCATATTAATATTGTTGATAACGGAGGTAGGTAATTCATTAATTAGCCATGGAATCAGGTAGGCCGTAGTCCTTTCGCCGTAAAAAATATTTGCTGATGCAATAACCAGTTTGCCCCGCGCGACTCGTCGTGTGTATATAGGATGATCTATCTAATGATGTAACTGCATGTTAAAGAATTGTTTTTTTTAATAAATTATATATTTTACTTTAATATGTATTGGAAGAGAGTCACAATATTTAAAAATTTCGGTATCATCTGAGAGTTGAGTTTTAACATTAGGTGGAATTATTAATTTTAGTATTCTAATTTGTAGATTATAAATAGAATCTAAGTATGTTTTATACGTCCTACCATAGCTAGATAGACCGTATGCCACTATTGTGTCACAAAACGCATTAAAAAGAAGTAATCTGGTTTTGAAGGGAAGGTTTTTTATTACATATATTTTGGCCAGAATCGCGCGCAATTTATCACATGTTTGTTCAATGTGCGGGCCCCAGTTAAATTTCTCGTCTATCAATAATCTTACGTATAGGTGGTTGTTAACTTTATCTATTGTTGGACATTTAGACTCACATGGTATAGATTTGTGAAGACAATTATGTGTGACAAATATTTTGGGTGCAAAGATACCACATTTTAGGTAGGGTGATTTTATGTGAATCACCTTGGTTTTTTGTGCATTAAATACAAGTCCTGCATCGTGACACCATCTACTTAACATGTCAAAATCTTTTTGAAGTAGTGATGCTATAGTTTTTGGGTCTTTCCCTGTAATTAGAATGCATGTGTCATCCGCGAATTGAAAAGAAGTGCAGCTTTAAAGCGCCTTTGCCATATTATTTACATAGTGTTACGCACTCGTAGGTTCTGCACATTAAAACTCCGACATATTTTCCACACACAATATTTAATCGAACAGAGTAACGTTCTCATCTACCGTCGTACAAAGAATGCCCCCTTAATAATTCTCCTACCCTATTTATACTTTTATCAGTGACAACCATTTGAAAGTATAATATCAATTATTAATAGTTTTAAGATGTAAAATTATTATAGAATTATTATAGTAATTAATAAAATGATAATCACTAATCAAATAAATAATCATAGCGTAAAGATATTATTATAACATAGCAGCTACGTCATAACCGTTGCGCGGCTATTGAGTACTTGATAACAATAGGCTAAGTAATTAAATAAAAAAATTTCCATAGTTGTTTTGGGTTGCTGTAGTTCTCTTTAATTAGATTTTTATGATACTTGTTTCTGTAAAACTCGATAGCTTTGTGCACTTTATTACGCAGTCTATTGTATTTTAATCTAAGGACATGATTGGTTGTGTCTTTTCTCCATTTATTAAAACATTCGTCTCTCAATTTACAAAGTATAGCCTAATTTTCAGTTAACCAGGGGTAATTTTTTCTTAATCTATTTTTTGTACATATTGAACGCGTCGCTTCTTGCGAAGCACTATTAAAGGAATCTAATATATATTTATGAATTGACTCAGAGTTGTTGTAGTTAATAGTTTCGGACCACTTTATACTATTTAATTTTCTATGCAAGCATTTCTTGTCTGTAAAAGTGCGCCGGATGCGCGAAGCAACCTGTATATCATTACGGGCGGAGTTACTGGTTAAACAAACAATAATAGTGCGGTGATCCGCCAGTACGATTTCGACCGCCGCAGTGTACGGAATTAGTGTTGTTGAGACTGCTACATTATGAAGTCTTAATAGACTGGCCAGATATGGTGGTGCCACATCGACCTATTGTTAAGCACAAGAGTGAGACCAATAAATTAAAGGAGGAGCCCTGATTGTATGTACTATTTTAAAAACTATATGGAAAAGAATATTGTTGTAGTAAGTATTATTTATGTGTGAGGGTAGTGTAAGTTCATTAGAGAATAAACCAGTTGTCGTCTAGATCTCGATCGTTTCATTACAACATAACAAATATGTTGATTTGAATTTTTTGAACCCGTTTGATGTTGAACAATGAATTCATAAATAAATGGATTCGATATTACATGATCTTATTTGTATATCAAAATAAAATTACGAATCAATCAACTCTTCGTTTTAGAAAAGTAAGAAACACAAACAAAAACTGGACCGGTTATTTTTAAGCGTTCGAACGGGACTCTGAACAATAATAATAATTATTATTATTTAGGAGAACGGGCAAACAGTTGAAACAACTTTGCTTCTTAAAAAAATTTCGTTAAAAAGTCTCCCATTCAAGTATTAATGAGGACCGCCTCGAAGTATCTAGTGTCCACAAGCTTTACTTATTTTCAGGTAGATTTATTGAATGTTATACCTAAAGGTAGGCTGTAGGGTACTTCCTTAAACGGAACAATATTATCTTCGTGGAAGTTATTTTCAGGTCGATCCAAGAAGATCAATATTTTATTCTTCTATAAAGCAGTGGGAGGAAACTTTTACTGATTATTCGAAGAAAACAAATATTTACTTACCCTAAACTGTACTACAGGATAAATTCATGAAACTAACTGTAATATTGCTCAACTTACCTGATGTCATTGTAGAGTACACAGTCCGTGCAGCACACGAGTGACGCAGCCCCGCTCCCGGCGCAGACCTGTGCATAGATTAGCATTAGCACTTAGACTAGTCTCATTATGGAATACACAGTCCGTGCAGCCCACGACTAACTCAGCTCCGCCCCCGGAGTAGACCTGTGCATACATTAGCATTAGCACTTAGACTTGTCTCATTCAAGCTAATGTATAGAACTTACTTATCATATGGGCAGTGGTTGTAATGAAATGAAATGAAATTTATTCAGCACTTGGGTATTAACATACACTTGTACTTGTCAAGTTCACAATGCAGTACATAAACATAGTGGATAGAATAAAAGTTACAAAAAAATAATTTGTCCGTCCGTGCGGTTTGTTTTATCGCATATATTTTCTGAAATCCTTAAATAAATAACAAGTTACTTATTATTATTTTGAAATTTAGTTCTACTATATTAAAATTAAAGAATGGAAGACTAAAGCAAAAAGTCGAAATTCTAAATGAGTGTGTGATCACATGCACGGGATCACCGATCACGCGTTAATGGGCCAAAGCAATCCGCGCCGCTGAGGAACCTACCCTAGCTGGCCTGCGGCTTTCTCTAGCTACATAGGTGAAGAAAGCCACAAAGAAACTCCGGGCTTGCTTTTTTCGTCTTCTTTTGCTTTCAGTTGACGATTTTTTTTAATGTCATGTATTTTACTTACAATGTGATTGGTTGTTAGGTAGGCTAATGCACGGACAGAACCGTTGTCATCCAGTGAATCATAATAAAATAAATAAGCAATACCATTCTATTTCACTCAAGCACTTAGAATATCGTCTTACTAGACCAAAAACGGTGGGTGCATCCGCGTACATTTACAAAATTAACAAGTCACATGAAGTATACCAAAGGCAAAAAAAATATGAGTACCCCAACAGCAGTTCGACCAGTAAACGCAAGCAACACCCGTTCACGAGTATGACGTGTGGGCCAGCCATCGCCTCCTTCGTCATATTAGAGGGAAGGAAACGACCCGACCCACAACGCCACCGCAAGCATTAACAGACAATGGGAGCATGACGTGCTTACAAAGGGGAGTTCATATTGAAGTCGTTAACAACCTTCGGCCGAACAGCGTTTGACATGTAGCGTTTGATAATATACATTTGTTTTAATAATAGGTCTAATAATCTAAAAATCTATAAAGTTAAATTATTACAGCATTATTTTTATAGTCGATTGAGAAAAATATAAATGTATATCCATAACGTAACACTAAGGCTGAGATCTATAGAGCGTACTTAGACTTTGCTCAAACTTTACTTACGTAAAACTTTGCTAAATGTATGCTAAGCTTATACTTTGATTTGGTATTTATAGACTTTTTGAAGTTAAGATTATGCTTAGCATAAGCTAAGACAGACAAAGTCAAAACACCAATTGTAATTTCGTCTAAGTAAAGTCTGAGCAAAGTCTAAGTACGCTCTATAGATCTCAGCCTAAGATGTTGCTCTTGTTTAAACAAGCGACCAAGCGTTTTTGTCGTTTAAATAATCATTAAGAGTGTAAAAGGCCTTATTGAATAAAATATTCTTGACCTCTGATTTAAATTTAGCATAGGACCGTTCCTGAAGATTTGTTGGTATTTTGTTATAAATTCGGATACTCAGTCGATGTCAGGATTGTCAGTCGACAAAAGCCTCATTGTATTATTATACCTAAGGGAAAATTTAATCATACGTATCGAATACTGAAACTAAGAAATATACCTGGCCTGAGTGAGTAGTACAACCGGAATGGGAAGACCTCGTAGAACATTCTCTGACCAAATCGGAGATGTTCTCAAGAAATGTCAGGGGACATACCGCCATCTATATATAAACGTGCTCAACACACAAAGACTTGTTCTGTGTAGGCCTCGAACCCACATCCTCTAGATTACCAGTCAGGGCCACTTACCATTTGACCATCACGCCTGTCAATATATTTATTTGAATTAAATAGACAATAGGTCAATTTGCAAAAAGTAAACTTACATTATGCTTTTCGCCCCTCAAGGTCGACAGGCACCTCCGGGAGTGTACACATGTGCCGTTCACTCCATTCCATGTACAATGCGATCCTGAATGGTAACAGTATAGTTAATGTCATTATCTGATGGGACGACTACCGCCACGCTCGGAAAGAGGTTCGGTACATGATGGCTTTACATGCTCCTGAGACACAAGGTTTTAATAACGACAACTTCTACACCTCTAGCTTCTAGAAATTTCATTGAATAAAAAAACTCCCAAAATCACTTTTTGGCCAGTCTCGGGATTTGAACCCAGGACCTTATTATATTTTTTTTCTTTTTAAAAAGACAACGCCCGCAATAGGGAATCTAATCCCTATATCGCGGGATAAGTACTTTACAAACATATAAAAGACGGACACAAATTACATCCAGACTCAGAACAACTATTTATGGGTCACACAAATGGTTGTCCGGTGAGGGACTCGAACCCGCGACACGAAGAGGCGAGGCAACTGTCTTAGCCGCTGCGTCACACGTGGAGTCATTGAACACACTACACTAGTATCTGCCGTTGAACACACTAGACTAGCAGTCAAAACCATACACCAATGGTACCGACTGTTTAACAATTGACCATGGATTTGCTATTTCGTTCCATCTCTATAGCACTTGTCAACAGAATGTCTTCACTTGGGTTTACTACGTGTATTTGCCAAGCTGACGGTGCAGCAGTCATGTCTTAATAATTCTAAAGTATCTAGATTTTAGAAGTAGTCATAAAACGTCCAGAGAGATCCTTATATAATTAACAAATTATTTAGCTAGCATTTCTAAATTTAGTATTAATATACAGGCTGGCCGAGGAGTTGACGTTCAAACGATGAGTATCCGAATAATTTCCCATGTATGTTCTACGATTTTGCGTAGTTTTCGAGATAGAATTTGTTTAATGAATTTTTTCGTAAATATGTGACGTCGTACTAAATGTTCTCGAGTGGCGACCACGAACCGGAAGACGCAGCGTGGGCAGGCCTACAAGTTGGACTGATGCGAATAGCGCAAGACCAGCAATTGTAAAGATCTTTGGGGGAAGCTTTTGTCCAGCACTGGACGTCTTTCGGCTGATATGATGATGATGACACAATAAATAAATATAACACTACTAAAACAGTATCAGTATTATACAAAGACCTTACTGAAAAGATGTGGACAGAAATCCTCATCGATTCTAGCCTTTATAAGAAAAAATAATACTTTCCTTCTCCAAGACTAGTAGTCTAATACATTATTTTAAGTTTAAAAAAGGTCACTTTACCTGTTTTCAAGTCAACGGGCAAATTCGACTTTCCATCTGATTCGGATGTCATATTTTTTAATTTCTCTTCCACAAGAACGTTAGACGGACAGCATGTAGTTATATTTTGCTGCAGTTGCAATATTGAAGATTTCACTTCTTCTTTTAGTTGATCTATAGTTAACTTAATTGGAGAAAGTCCTTGAATTTCTTCTTTCATTGAAATACTAGAGTTCTTTAATGAAATTATACCTTGCTGCAATTGTACCAACGAGGTTTTCACTTCTTCCTGGAAGTTGTCAATATTAATAACTGGAGAATATTTTTGAATTTCTTCTTTCTTTAATACGCATGAAGTGTACAGTGAAGTTATATCTTGCTGCAATTGTAGCGTCGATGACTTCAGGTCTATTTTCAGTTGGTCAAAGGATTGTTGTGTTTGTTCCTTTAATTGATCTATAAATCGTTCTACAGAAGACTTTATTGGTGACAATTTATCCTCCAAGGCTTCTGATATTTTATAAGTAAACTCTTTTCTTATTTCTAGTAGTTCGGTTCTCAGCCGTTTGATTTCATCTATTAAACCAGTGGATACAGACTGAACTGTGGAGGATAATAAAAACATGATGTAATTTAAGACATTTGGTTTATTTATATCCAACCTACAAATATACAGTTAAGGCTTTTAATGGGCATGTTGGCGTGGTTAGCAAATGCTTGCTTTTCACGCCGGAGGTCATGAACATGTCTCTTTGTCCTGAGTCTGGGTGTAATTATTTACGTAATTACGTAACAGTACAGTTCAGTCAAAAAAGTATCGGGAATGGATGATTTATTTATGGTTCCAAATTCAAATATTTGTTTTTTTTTGTTGTTGTTGGATTGGCACAACTGTTTTCCATTATGGCGCGGAGTTTTAGTAGCATCTGTTATTTAAATTAAATACAGTGCTGGTTTTAGTAATATCATATATAGTGTGTATTACGAATTTCATAATGGACAAAAATATCGAACAAAGAGTTTGTCTTAAATGTTGCATCGCTAATGGAATTTCGTGTTCGGAGTCACTGAAAATGTTACATAAGGCATACGGCTTAAAAACTCGTGCTTATGGGTGGTACAAAGCGTTCAAAAGCGGTCGAGATGTGATGAAAGATTTGCCTCCCTCTGATAGGCCATCAACGTCTGCAACTGAAGTTAACATCGCAAAAGTGAAAGAAATAGTGACTTAAAATCCTCAGTCCGGAAAGTCGAACGGTAAATAAAGAATATTATTTGAGCGTTATGCGGCGTTTAAGAAATCGAATTCGATGAAAATGGCCAGATTTGTGGCAAGAAATTTTTGACCAAACACTCAATAAATACCATCCAGCAACCACCATATTCACCAGATACGGCTCCAGCTGACATCTTTCTTTTTCCTAAACTCAAATTACTACTTCGTGGTACCCGTTTTCAATCGATAGAAGACATAAAGGAGAATTCGCGGCGAAAACTGAACTCAATTCCGAAATCAGCGTTTAAAAAATGTTTTAATGAATGGATTATTCGTTGGCGTAAGTGTATCGTTTCTGAAGGAGCATACTTTGAAGGTGATAAAATAAATTTGGATGAATAACAAACATTTTGTATATTATTAATCTTTTGCCGGTACTTTCTTGACAGAGTAGTATGTATTTACAAAAAAAAATAGTACATGTAGTACATCAGTTGTCTGGTTTTCATATTACAAGCTCTGTTTAGTTTGGGATCAGATGGCCGTTTGTAAATAATGTCTCAGGATATAGTAATTAATATTATTGACTTATCACTTTGTTATAATGGTAAAACTTGAAATTGACGATGTTTTCATACAAAAAGGCATTGATTCTATTAGTTAAGGAACTAACAAAGCATTATTACTAAAGGCTTGGTGAACTTAAATATAATTTTCTTTTAAAAAGTTAATTATGTATGAAAATATATGTTTATTACGCAATGGATTTTTTTAGATCCATCAATCAACTTAACTTAATTTTATTATCAGTATTTAGATAATACCAATAAAGCAAGATAGAAGTCTTATAATATTTATACTATATATATACATACAGATTAAGTCTAGGGTAATTTAGAAAATAAATAGGGAAAATGATAATTATAAACAACTTTGAATAACTATCACACTGCCATGTGATTCCAAACTAGCCAGAGCCTATGGTAACCAGTCAGTAACTTATAAACAAACGAATATATTTCTAAATACATACATGATACTCTCGATAAATTACACACCAACAAATTATCGTGCTCATCACACAAAGATTTGTCCTGGGTTGAGATCGAACCCAGAACCTCTGCATTAGCAGCCAGGGTCACTATACACTGGACCAATAGGCCAGTCAACGCCTATACAGTACTATAAAAGTAAAACTTAAACAAAATGACATACCATCCCTCTGGACACACTTCACGGCAGATAGCCCACACAGCAGGAAACACAAAACGGTTAAATATTTGTACATGGTTTTAACTCGTCGCGTGTTGTACTGGAACTAGCACCGATGAGGCAATATCTCCGGAGTTTTATACAAGAATTGTAACGTAAGTATAACAAAATTAGATGTCAATATTTTGTGACTCGTGTTTTACTTTTCTTTTGTAAATACATAATTATATTATTATATGCTTATTACATATTACATACTTATATTATTAATACGGGCCTGTTGGCGTAGTTGGTAGATGTGCTGCCTTTCACGCCGGAGGTCGTGGGTTCGATCCCCACTCGGGACAAATATTTGTGTGCATGAACATGTCTGTTTTTCCTGAGTCTGGGTGTAAATTATCTATATAAGTATGTATTAACAAAAGAAAATTAGTATATGTAGTATATCAGTTATTTGGTTTCCATAGTACAAACTTTGCTTAGTTTGGTATCAGATGACCGTGTGTGAATAAGGTCCCAGGATATTATTTTTATATAGTGTAGAAGAGGAAACGACAGGAGTGGGGATTTTTTATAAAAAGGCGATGCCTCGCCGTCATTGCCCTCTTTTGCGTACCAACCGTTGTCGAGGCTGTTACTCTGCCCGATTGCAATTTGAGTTCTTAAAAGTCTTTGTTATAATTGTAAGTCTAGTGTAGTGCGTGTGATTTTATTTCTTTTGTTCGTTTTCTTTGTTTGAATTTTAATTATTTGTTTGTTAGTATATTTGTGACTATTGTTTCCGTAAGTTGTATTAAAAATTGTTTTAAAAAAAGCTACTTCTGGTCTTATTCCTTAGATTCAAAGTCGGATTCTTCTTTCGCCCACTTAGTTGTGTTGCTTTGCAATTATCGGTAAGTTCAGATTTTTTCTTGGTATTGTGCAGTTTTATTTGGTTAATTGGTTTGCTTTTGTTGTTGTGTAGTGGTGTTATTTTCGTTATGTCGAATCGTGAGCGTGATTATAGTGTGAAGAGCCGGAACAGTTATAGTCCTGGACACGGTAGTCGCCACAGTGAGCATCGCGAGCGATCGCCTGACGAAAATTTTAGGTTACGGCTCGAGCAGCAGGCAATGCTTGGTCGTCTTAAGACATTAGAAGATGCGTCTGGGACTTCACCCAGGCCGGGACGTTCGGGTGTTTGTGGTACGAGAGTGTCGGAGTTCAAGTAGATTCGCGTGGTGCACGTCGCTCACCACCATTGAATCATACACGGAGGTTAGTGTCTCCTAGTATTAATATAGTGCCGCGATCGAGAGATCAGTTATTGTCGCCTACGCTTAATCGCAGACAACGTCCACGCACTCGGTCTAGATCACCGCCATGTGGCTTGGAACCCACTCGTAGCAGCGTCCCAGAGCATTTCACAGTTACTGATCGTATTTTTGACGCAATCCGTTCAATTAATAACGCGGGTGGATCGTATCAACATTTCTACATTTCCAATTTTGACCCAAATTTACATAATATCGACAATAGGTGCGCTGAGGTTGACCGTGCTAAATCTTTTAACGATTGGAATGATTACGAATGTCTTTCGCGCATCGGTAATTGCTGCAAGGTGACGCTCGATCATGGTTAAACGAGTGGGTATCGAATGAAGGTACGTGGAGTAATTTTAAGAGAGAGTTTAGGCCGCTTTGTCCAATGACAGCCGACTTCGCGAGTATTTTGGCAGATGTGATTAATACAAACTCCGATAAGTACCCGACGTATGTAGATTATGCGCGTCGTTCTTCACTTCGCTTACGCATAGTGCAGGGACTTAGCGATGAATTCATGTCGGCGATAATTATTCGTGGTATTACCGATTCTAATATTAGAGCGGCTGCAACTAATGCCAAGTTGTTGCCAAACGATTTAATTGATTTGTTTCAATTTATATTAAACCGGTTAGTACTACCCCAAAGAATTTTTATTCACG
This sequence comes from Pseudoips prasinana, assembly GCA_951640165.1. NCBI lineage: Eukaryota > Metazoa > Arthropoda > Insecta > Lepidoptera > Nolidae > Pseudoips > Pseudoips prasinana. The sequence continues at coordinate 18,729,374 of OX621264.1, read as the reverse complement.
TTCTGTTTTGATTAATAGTACAAAGAGTAACCAAACTACGGATTTTCGCGAAAACGGGTTAGTGGTGACGTCAAATGTTTTTCGTGTAGCCAGTTAGGTCATAGACAAGTTTCATGTACTAAGCGACCTAGAATCGATCAGGAATTGAGAAGTCCGTCGAGCAATTTGAGTTCAACAAATTCAAAGACCGCTTTTGTCCCCGATAGACCCGAACCGTGTTCGTTTTGTAAAAAACCGGGTCACAGAATCGAAACTTGTTTTGCCAAGCGAAGGTCTGAAGTGGCAAATAGGGACACGGTTAATTTTTGTAATGGGTTAGTAGCTTCTACTAACAGTGTGGTAGTGGCTGTTATCCAGGACGTGCCGGTAGATGTTTTGATTGACAGTGGTTCATATATATCTTTGATGTCGTCGTCTTTACTAAAATAAATTAAATGTTCATGTAAACCCGCTTTTCGGATTTTGAAGGGACTACGAAGTCAGGAGGTAGAAAGTACTTCCTACGTTACATTGCTGATTGAGTTTGATGGGTTGAGTCTTGACGTAGATTTGTTTGTAGTGTTGTCTCAACATATGAACATCCAACATTGACATTTTGAATAGAGAAGGTGTAAAATACGTACGCACTAAAGATTACCAGTCACTTACGTGAGATGACTGTAATACAAATGACCATTCAATCTCAGCCTTTCACTTCAATCAACACGCCTCTTATTGATGGTCAGTTACAAAAGCTTTGAGAGATTATAAATGAGTTTTCTATTATTTTTATTTCCGGCACCGCGACCTCGACAGTAAATACAGGGTATATGTCAATTAAACTCAATTCCAATATTCCTATCAGTTATGGCCCATCCCGACTCTCACATAGCGAGGTAATTCGTGTCCGTGAAATTATTAAAGATCTTCTGGATAAGGGTATATTTATTTTATTTTTTTTATATTGCGGAGACTGATTCTGAGTACGCAAGCCCTATTCTTCTTGTTAAAAAGAAGGACGGGTCGGATAGGACTTTCGTAGGCTTAATTATGTTACAGTTAAAGATAGGTTTCCGTTGCCTCGAATCGATGATCACATAGACGGTTTAGGGCATAATAAGTACTTCAGTAGCCTTGATATGGCTACGGGGTTCCATCAAATTCCGTTAGATCAGGGATCAATAACACTCACGGGTTTTGTCACGTCCGAGGCACACTATCATTATTTAAAGATGCCGTATGGTTTGTGCAATGCTCCTGTTGTGTATCAATGAATTATCGTAAAAACACTTCGCGAGTTTATTGAATCGGGTGATATTCTTGTTTACATTGACGATGTCTTGATTATGAGCAAAACTGTTGATCAGGGTCTTAGGTTGTTGCGTGAAGTTGCTTTGACTAAGGCCGGTTTTTCAATCAACTTGAAGGAGTGTTCATTTTCGGCGACTGAAATTGAGTATTTGGGACGGACAATTTGTGAAAATCAGGTTAGGCCGAGTCATGACAAAATTAGAGTACTGATTGACTCAGCTGAACCGCAAAATGTAAAACAGGTCCGTCAGTTTATGTGTTTAGCTAGCTACTTTAGAAGATACATTGCAGGCTTTGTCCAGAAAACTGCATGTATCACTGCGTTAATTAAAAAAGGAGCTGTATTTAATTGGGGTTTAGAACAAAGGGCTGCTCGGAAGTACATTATAGAATGTTTAACGAGGGAGCCTGTTCTACCTTTACCAATAGAGGTTCTCACGGACGCTAGTTCCATTGCTTTTGGAGGTGTTCTGATGCAGGTTCATGAGGGTAATCGGAGGCGAGTGGTGTCTTATTTCAGCAGGCTTACTCAGGGGGCTGAGAGTAAGTACCACCGTCGTGATAGCCCTTCAGCATTTTAGACATTATCTTGTGGGGGTTCACTTCACCGTAATCACAGACTGCAACGCATTGAAACTTACCCAGCGTAAAAAAGATTTGTTGCCTAGAGTGGCTCAGTGGTGGGTATACCTTCAAGATTTTGATTTTAGCCTTGATTACCGTAAGGGTTCCCTTTTGGCTCATGCTGACTATCTTAGTCGTAACCCTCTTAATGTTGTTTCTGTTCAGAAACCCTTGAATTGGGGTCAAGTCGCACAGGCTTCTGATGAATAGACTCAGTCTCTCATGCAGAGCTTGTCCGACGGGCAACTAGACCCTTACCGTTATGTCGTTAAGAACGACATTTTGTATTATAAGTTCACACCTACCGGTGAGAATCCAAAACTGTTATGTTTTATCCCTAAAGGTCACAGACTTAGCCTTTTACGTATTTTTAATGATGAACATGATCACCCTGGTGTAGATAAGACTGTTGACCTTATCATTAAATACTTTTGGTTGAGGGTTGAGAATTTTTGTACTAAAATACATAACGCACTGTTTAGTGTGCCTTTCACACAAGAAAGTGTGTGCTCGTGCTCCCCTCCAGCTCATTCGCTCTTGGGAAAAACCAAATGTCCCTTTCGAAACGGTCCATATGGATGCTTGGGGTCCTCTACCCAAAACCGATGGCTATCGTTATGTTTTCATCGTGGTCGATGCATTTTCCAAGTTTTGTCTATATACCCGATGTACCGTCAGGATGCTGACGAGTTAAAACGTCAGTTTAATAATTTAGTTTCACTTTTTGGTACACCTAAGTTAATTGAAGCTGATAGGGGTAGAATGTTCCAAAGTGCTGACTTTCTTAACTGGGTTCAGGATATGGGTTGTAATACACATTTGATTACACCTGAAATGCACCAATCCAATAGACAGGTGGAACGCTATTGTCGGACAGTACTCAACATGGTACGTATTGAGTGCAATCATCGACAACAGAGGTGGCCGACTGTTATGTGGAAGCTGCAGATGGTCCTGAACATAACCAAACGCAGAACGACTCAACATTCAGCTCTCAACTTGCTGGTTGGCATCAATGCGGGAACACCACTTATCCGAAGTCTGGTACGTCACGTCTTCGTTCGAATCAGGAGAATCAAGATGTACGTCGTGTACGTCTACCGAGACCGCAGGGCGCCTCGTGCCTTCGCACTTAATTTTTTGGTTTTAGTTAGAAAACAGGCGCAGTCGACCGGCAAGCTGGATTCCTGCATGCAAGGGCCGTATCGTGTGGTGAAGGCACTTCCATGTGGTTGTTATGAGCTACAGCTCTTGGCTGGCTCGTATGGGAAGTCAACGCAAGCGGCTGCGGAATATATGATGCCGTGGCGAGGAGAGTGGACTCCCGATGTGTGAGCTGACTTTGTCCATGGTGCGTGACTTTAATTATTTGGCACTTCGATATTTTGCTTAAACTAATTTGGTAAAGTTTTTGTAGATATGCTTGTGAGCCGAGCATTGTGTGTTGTTTTAAGAATTACAAATTTATTTAAAGATTCTCTATTTGTGCAAAGTGTTTTTCGCAAAGGGCAAACACATTAAGGGAAGTTTTATCTTGCGGTTGGGATAGTCTCTGTTTTGGAAGTCCTCGTACTCAGATATGCTGTCCTGGCTGACGGATACACTTCAAGTAAAGTACACAACAGATCTTTAGTTTTATAACTTGCAAATTAATTTGGTGCGTATTGTTTTATTAGAGAATTTTTATCATATATTCAGATGAACATTGTAGATGTGGTCAGTTATTTGTGTTACATAAAGAATACATCTCTAACTAAAATCGTTGATAAAATTATTGACCTTCCATTTTATTATAATTAGGTCAATAGTTATCAATTCTAATAAGAAATACCCAATGTTTTTTTATTTGCAATAACTAGGAAAAGATAAGTGATATTTTGATGTTTTGACAATCATTTCATAAATAAATGGATTCGTTATAAGACTTCTTATCTTATTTGTTTATATATTTGGCTACGACGGAAGAAGAAATAACTACCTATATTAAAACGTGCTGAGAGTAATGTTATAATATATATTTATTAATAACATACATTTCCAGAACTATTCATTTTCTAACTCCTCCTTTTTTTCTTTCTGATTAAATTCGCTGCGGGATCCAAGGCAGTTGTCGCGATTCCCCGGGATATGCCTGAGCCTCACCGCTCAGTGTCATTTCATTGTGTGCCACTATTGATCCTGGCTTACAGGAGTTGCAGTGGTGGGTAAGAGGTAGAGAGTAGCCCCAAAAAAAAGACAATTCCGGAGATCGAATATCATGCAAGAATTCAATACAAAAATATGAAGAATTTTTTTATAAAATTAAGGATGGAATTGGTAAAAATTTACTATAAATCTAAAAGAAGAACCATTCATTTCGAAATAGCGGAGGAAATTACGCAGGTAAAGATTGCCTTACACAACCGACAGCCAAACTAACCTTCAGTTTGGGGGACACCTATTACTACTAATACTAAGTACTAAACAAGATACCTTCGTAAATATTAACGAAAACATTATCGAATACTTACCTTAAATTAGCTTTCTACCTTTACAAGTTAAATAGTTTTATTAGACGACTGGGAACATACCTACACGAAACAAACTGTCTTGATACACAATAACAATTGATAACACGTATCCTGTTCAGTTTGATAAGTCTCGAGGTTAATGGGTGAGCTTGGGATCTATGCGCACCAATAAATAAAAGATGTCAATATAATATTGAAAAAAATAACTAACTATAAATGTAATATATAAATTACAACTATACTAACATAGATATTGGAAATAGATTAAAACTACGCACAAACTAAAACTATCACAACTATAAACTTAAAATAAAAATACTAAATTACAAATAAAAGAATAACTTATAGATAAAAAACCGCTTTCAAGTCACCATCTGCCGGAAAGGTGCCCAAAAAGCTAGCGACGTTACCTCTTTGGATCGCAAGGCTTATGCGTTGGCCGAGGTACGTGCCAGCTCTTTGATCACCAGAGTGCTCTATAAGTCGTTTGGACAACTCCTTGACAAAGGACCGTGCTTCTGGGCCCCAGGGACCCATTGTTTCGGCCCAAAACGGAATAAATATATAGCCATCACCTATGGCAGCATATTTACTCTGTTTCGAGTTCTCAGCAGCCTCCGCTACAGCACCGCCTGAACGCGAACTTACTTGAAGGTGGGAGGGAGCCAGTGTATCCACACAAGTTGCGTTAATAAAAGATTAATAATAAAATAAAAAAGGTTTTTATTCACGTAGACTTTACAAAAGCACTTGTTAATAGTCAGAACATGTTTTTAATAATATAGCTGTATACATTATTATTTCTAGTTACATAGATATTTAGATACACTGATTGTATGAAAACATATATAAAATTTATTTTATAACTAGCAGTGCCCGCGGACTTCGTTCTGCGTTATAAATATTTTTGTCCCGCGTAATACTTCGGGTTAAACGTTCGGTATATTTTTCATATTTTTTTCATTTTTTCATAGCCTATGACACATAACAATAACGTAGCTTTCTATTGGTGAAATAATTCTGAAAATCGGTTCAGAAGATCCAGAGATTACCCCTTACAACGTCACAAACTTACTAACCTCTACCTTACACAATTGTTGACTCTTTATAATATTAGTATAGACAAATATAATTATACACACATAGAAATTTCACACAAATAGAAATATAACTTGGAATCTGACTACTATTAAATTATTCAGGGTCCCACTGGCACTGAAACGCTATAAAAATAACCAAAATCGGTCAGCTTGTCTTCACTGTCTGTATCAGAAATGGTGTTGTACGGATTTCATTGTATTATTATTTTGTGATTTTCTTAATTTCCCAATTCGCCAAATTTTATATACTAATAATTATTATGTAATATCGAATACATTTATTTATGAATTTAGCTAGCTTACGGTATTACAGCTTAGTTGGGAAATATTAGTTCTCTGCTTTTTTAACAATAACTAGCTGTGCCCCGCGGTCTTACCCGCGTTAAACTTTATGAATTATCACAGCTTCTTCCCCGTAGGTGATAGCGTGATAATATGTAACTTATATATTGACCCGACCTCTTAGTAATATTCATGCAAAATTTGAAGTAAATCCATGCAGTACTTTTTGAGTTTAGCCCGGACATACATACAGACAAACAGACAAACAGACAAAAATTCTAAAAACTATATTTATGGCTTCGATATCGATTGTAGATCACGCCCCAAGTATCCTATCAGACAGATATTCAATGTACAGTTTTGACTTTCCTACGATTTTATTATATGTATAGATACTCGCATAATAATACTTTTATCAACACTCGCACTATACAAATAAATTAACCAGTAACCTATTAAAAAAAAAATACCAAAGACAATTTCCCGATTTAGGTATACCCTAAAACCTTCGAGCATAGCGAAGCCTATAACTGACAGAAAGCTATAATGGATTATCTATTCTAAAATCTCTAATACGTTCCTTATTGTCAATCTTGACAATTTTTATTTAATTTCGATGCAATTACTTTCTATGTATTTGAATTTTTATATTAATAATTCTATTACTTTATTTTATTACTTATTATCCTATATCCTATTCCTGACAAAGATACATACAATAACACAAAAATAATTGAAATTGCTCCACCCGTTCTTGTGTTATAAGTGGTGTAACTAACACGACTTTCTTTCAGACAATTGAAATAAATTTAATGTCACACATTATAAAAGTGAATTATTCTAATTATTGCTCTAACATATATTATAAAACTAAGCATTCAGTTAAAGGTATTCTAAATATTCTTGTATCGGTAATGTTCCCAGAATACTGGCAGCATTACCACGCTGTATGGCAATACCTATTTTGTTGGGCGAAATATAAGCCAGCATTCTGGGAACGTGTCGCCTCAACAAGGCGTGCAGCTAATTCTTTATATATAATTTTGGCCGCTGGTCCCCACGGCCCTAATGTTTCTACCCCAAAAGGCACAAATATGTAACCGCTATCAAGTGTACTATATTTACTTTCTTGTATATATATAGAAGATACTAGCTGTCCTGGCCAACGTCGTCCTGCCACACAAATATAAATATAACTGGGAATCATCTGATCGCAGTGGGATTTAGCAGGTTTATTGTAAATCTAATATAAAATTATAAAAAAAATTAGAACGATGACTGTTTCAGAAATGGTGTTGTATACCTACGGATTTAATTATTTTGTGATTTTCTTAATTTCCCAATTCGCAAACGTTCATCTTCAGTAGATTGATTCGTAATTATATTTTTATATACAAATAGATAATGTAATTTTAAATCCATTTATTTATGAATTAATTGACAATGTGCCTCCTCCACTTTCGGCTAGAGACTGTTAAGACTTCATTATGTGGCCGTCCAAAGCGTTTTCGTACTGTAGGTATAGTAAACCGTTCTGTATATCATATCGTTCAATTTTAGGTTATTTATATAATTTTAATTAGTATTTACCTAGGCACTTTGGTTCAAGAGTGCTAGTAATATGTTTGTTTCGCAATCGGTCGAATATCTTTGCCATGTCAGCCAAATTACGTCCACTGCTTGACAAAAGCCTCCTCAAAGAATAGGGATATATGCCACAATCGCCCCCCTTGGCATTTTCATAGAAAAACGTTTCTGCCCGTTCTCCAGTAGGTATTTCGGGACGATTTCTACGCCTCCACCGGATGAGATAATATTCTTCGCCGTCACCACACAGTATATCTTTAACGCGGTAAATTCTTCCGATATTTTTAATTAGTTTAATTTTCTTCTTGTAAATTTGTTGTCAATATTTTGTTTTTATCCCGTATTTTATAAATTTTTTCTTCATTCTTCTATAGTGACGTAAGTCTTGTATCATATTCTATTTGAGAAACTATCGTCAAACTTTTTTAAAGATATTAATGTAATTATTGCTCCTACCACTATCGCTAACTTTATATACTTACTAACAATTATTGTGTAATATCAAATCCATTTATTTATGAACTTAGCTAGCTTAATTGCATTACAGCTTCGTTGGGAAAAATTAGTTCGCGGCTTTTTTAACAATAATTCTCACAATGTAATAAGTTTAACAACACTCGCACTAAATAAAATAATTAACCATTTACCTATAAAAAACAAACCATAGACAATTTCACGTGTATAGCCTACATGAATAGCTTCACATGTATAGCCTACATACTGACAGAAAGCGATAGTGGATTATTCTAACAACTTAACAATCTGTATTGTCAATCTTGACAGTTTTTATTTCATTTCGGTGTCGATCGAATTACTTTCTATCTATTTGAATTTTTTTTTAATAATTATATTTCTATATTTTATTACTTATTATTCTATAGTCTATTCCTGACGAAGATATATCCAAAAACACAAAAATCATTTAAATTGCTTCACCCGTTCTTGTCGTGTTAGTTACACCACTTATAACTCAGTGGTGTAACTAACACGACTTTCTTTTATACATATAATAGATAGTAATGATATATGATATATGAATAGATCCAACCAATATGGACTTTAAGGGCCCGGTGAAGTATTACAGGAACACTTGGACCCTAAACACAGTGTGTGGACACGGCTTCACATATTTATAACACACACATACACACAAAGTGACAACAAAACCGTTATGAACTATTGTACAGATTTATAACGGCTAGCTCATGATACTACTTATCGTATGGTTACCCTGGTGTCAGAGATGTTCAAGCCGCTGAGTCGGTGGTCAATCGACTGACCGCCAACCTAACTAGGTTGGCGGTCAGTCGATTGACCACAAAAATGGTTTAATTTCTGAGCGTCTCCGTGCTTCCAAGCGCACGTTAAGCTGTCAGTCTCGGTTGTAGTCACTAGACAACAGTGGTTAAGCCATTTCAGAGGCCTACTAGGCGGCTTGAACATCTCTGACACCAGGGTAACCATACGATAAGTAGTATCATGAGCTAGCCGTTATAAATCTGCTTAACCTCGCCGATCACTTACGGATTGGTGAGAGGATCTAGCCATGAGCATATAACTGTAATACATCGATAGATGACACTTTTTTAACCCACTTCAAAAGGAGCCTCCTCCTTTTCAAGTTTATCAGGATAACGTTTTTGTTAATATTTATGAAGGTCTAGTAGTATTAGTAGTGAGGGGAATTATAAAACGATCGAATACAAAAAAACTTAGTGACTGATGATGAGATACTGTTTTAATAACTTGATCGTGATGAATTCGAGTAACCGATAAATTAACTAAACCAACTACGAATATTGATCACACTAATATTATAAATGCGAAAGTTTGTGAGTGTGTGAATGTGTATGTTTGTTACTTCTTCACGTCTAAACGGCTGGAGCAATTTTAATAAAATTGGGTATGGAATTATTTGACACACTGGATTTAACACATAGGCTATAATTTATAAAGTTTAACGCGGGTATAACCGCGGAGCACAGCTAGTCAATAATAAAACCCAGAATGAGCTTAAAAAGTGGGTTATAATTGATCCATTTCAGATATCAAAATTCTAGCCATGCGACTAAATAACTAACTGAGCGACTAGAAATACAGAGATAGCAACTTCTATATTAAGTTAGAGACGATATATATCCGGAAATTATTTGGGTTAGGTTAGGTTAGAACTGTGACCATCTAGTGTCCACTATTGTTGGTGAAGATTGGTCGAAAGTTTTCAAAAATCCCATATTTGGAGTTTTGAGGATTTTTCAGGAGACATACAATGCAAAAGTAAACAAAAGCAATAGCGCTTGAAGTTCGCCGCACGAGCCGCTGATCTCTCTGATTGGTCAAAGCGAAAAAGTATTAGGTCGCTCATATAATATGGAGCTTCTCATTTTTAACCGACTTCAAAAGGAGGAGGTTCTCAAGTTGACCGGTTTTTTTTATGTGTACACCGATTACTCGAAGGTTTAGGATCCAATTTACGTGATTATTTTTTAGTTTGATACAGAATAGTTGCCATTTGGGCCCATAAAGATTTTACAGAGTTTGGTGCAGTAGTTCCAATTTCATGAACATTTTTGTATGAAATTTTTTGTTTATGTGGACAATGTAACTGTCTTTGGCACAGACGTTTTTTTAAATCTTAGCTAGTTTAACAAGACTCATACTGTTCAAGTATTTCTTGGTGGAAATACAGTTTCAGACAACCGTTAAATACGCGCATATAAGTTCGTCTTTTAGAGAGGTAGAGCACAGCGTTGATTCGCTCAAAGAGCAGCCCGACTGGAGAAGTACTCCACCTTACAGAAGACATTACTTAATTTCAATTTCAATGTATTTGTTGCTTTCATGCGTTTAACATAGGTATTTAATACAGTACCAAACATGAACCCTGTAAGGGCACTGCAACAATACAATATACTTACACATAAATGTTTGTCAAAAACTTCACATCTTTAACTTAAATTAAAATGAATACAATAAAATAGCGTTGTGATTATCTGTAAAGTGTGCTTTTCATGCTTTTTTCTTTATTGAATAGGCAGCGATGTAATAACGTTATTAAAAAATATTATTATGAAGGGAATTATTAATTAGGATTTATTTTCTTACCGACCACTGTATCTTATTACTGTATATTAGTGTTTACATTATTTATGTCAAAATTTTTGTTAGTATTTTAACTGGATAGATTTTATAAATAGTTAATAAATTGTATACATATAATATAAATAACTTAGTTATAAAACATTAATAACTTGTAATAACATTAATAACTTAATGTTAATCGATCATGAATAAGACCTAGTCTAATAGCCGTATTTGGGTTGACACCGACTTCAAATCTAACAATAGGTAGCACATACAAATATAGTATTTTATTAATATTAAAGGTATTCGGTTTGCATAAGAGATGTATTAAATTAAATCTTTATTAGGTTTTTTTTTATACTTTTTATATTTAGAAGTCGGTTTTGTTAAACGCAGTTTTTTCTGTATTTTAAGTAACTCAAATTAATATTTGTTAGTTGCTGTCCCTTGATTTCTCCTCACTCACAGTCAGTCGCTCACTTAGTTACTATGAGGTAAATTAATTATTTTTGTCACTTATATCATTAATTACAGTCATTCTTTATAATATTAGGTACCCTAGTAGTAATAGGTGTCCCCGAAACTTTCTTTGGCAGTCGGTTGTGTAAGACTATCTTTACCTGCGTAAATTCTTCCGATATTTCGAAATGAATGTCAGTTGCTTCTTATAGATTTGTAGTTAATTTTACCGATTTCATACTGAATTTCGTAAAATTTTTCTTCATATTTTTGTAATGAAGTCTTATATGATATATAAATTACCCAATGTTTTTTTTATTTGCACTATCTACTTTTCTCGGCAAAAATACATGATATTTTGATGTTATGACAATCAGTTCACAAATAAATGAATTCGATGGAAGGAGAAATAACATATTAACACACGGCTTTTTAGAAGACCAAATTTTCGTTATTCGTCCTTTAACATTACTTCCATCACGTTTTATTATGTTATTCTCCTTCCATCGAATCCATTTATAAAAATATGAAGAAAAATTTTACAAAATTCAGTATGAAATCGGTAAAATTAATTACAAATCTATAAGAAGCAACTGACATTCATTTCGAAATATCGGAAGAATTTACGCAGGTAAAGATAGTCTTACACAACCGACTGCCAAAGAAAGTTTCGGGGACACCTATTACTACTAGGGTACCTAATATTGAAAAGAGTGACTGTAATTAAGAATTTTGTAAGAAGAGTCGTCAGTTACTGTGGAAATATCGCCAATCACCGACAAAAACAAACAAATTAGCATTCGAAGATTATACAAAACGGTACAAGAAAGTCATAGCACTTACTCAAAGATCTCAGAATGATCACTTCATACATGGATGTGACAATAAATCTAAGGCAATGTGGAAAGTGATCAATACATATAAGAATAATTTACCAAAAGAAAATATATCAAGTATCTTGAAGAATGACTTAGAAATAAGAGACCCAACATAAAATTAAACAAAATTAAAAATTTTGAAAAACCCACGACGGAAAAAATCTCATCGAAAAAGAATAAAATAACTCAAAACCCCCGACTTAACCCAATTATTATGTAACGAAATATTATAATGGACGTAATAATAATTTACCATACGTATAATAATTTTACCATAATACATAACCGAGGAATATCCGTCGAGGGCTGCCTTTCCTATATGAAATTGCAACAAAAATTTAATCATACTCATAAGTGTATTTAATGTCGTCGTTAAACATCTACAATTCTTCAATAATTGTATTCACGTCACTAGAAAAACTTTAGCTGGGTTAATGGCAGCCCCCGACGGATATTCCTCGGTTATGTATTATGGTAAAATTATTATACGTATGGTAAATTATTATTACGTCCATTATAATATTTCGTTACATAATAATTGGGTTAAGTCGGGGGTTTTGAGTTATTTTATTCTTTTTCGATGAGATTTTTTCCGTCGTGGGTTTTTCAAAATTTTTAATTTTGTTAAATTTTATTTTATACTTTTTAGAGAGCATATACGAATTATAATCAATATAATGTGGAGGTAAGATCTCGCAAAACAATAAGTGTGATTCATCCTACCACATAATATTAAGTTCCTTATTAAATATTATACAGTTGCTTTCTGTTGGTTTTTGTTCAGAATTGGTGTCAATACTCTTGAGACTATAATATTTGAGTTTGAACTCTGAATTCAATGATGACATAAGCTTGGAGTACCTCCTCCCGGTGAAGGCGCAAACAGTTCCTAATACTAGCTATAACTCCCTAAAACACTATGAATGGCGATGCCTTCGGGTTTATGTTGTTATAATCTAAATGCGCTTTGAATGCGAATTAAATGCGATTTACAAACCTGGAGAGGCCTAGCTCCCAGTGACGCCGCGTGCTGTTCTTTCTTTATTGAGACCAAATAAAGAGAAGATACATACATATTGATCTTCTTTTTTTTTTACTTAAGAGTTCTAATTTCATTAGTAAGTTTGATACAATATTATTTTACTTTTCAATTATAATTTTGTAAATAGTATAGGTTAGTTTTTTTAACTGGAATAATATTGTTCAATATTATTTTCCCATCATTTGAATTAAATTTTGGTTGTAGAGTTAGGTACATACTGAATTTTATTTTTAGTTTGTTTCTTGAATTTTGCATTTTCGATTTCACAGATAATAATTTAGATTTCACAGATAATTGGATTTGGTAGTTTAGTCGGAATATAACTCCGTTTTATTATTACATTTTTATGAAGTATTGATTTTATAGTTTCAGTTTATTATATTGCTATCATAAGAATTTTAATTCTATAATTTTGTTTATTACGATTTCGTATCTATATTTTGATAATCTATATTTTGGTACAAGTAAGTACCAAAATATTTTTGAATTTATAATTTCGATTTCAACATTAAATTTGCTTGTTGCTTGATTCGAATATCCTTCGATCTTTAGACGGCGTAGTTATAACTGACTTAGACCAAAGATAACTTTTTAATAACCCACATAATAGCATAGCATTGGAAGAATTAGAACAATTGAGAAGCATGTTTACGCCGATCGCAAAGTGATGATGATAAAATAGAAGAAAGCTCGTAAGGTCTCTCAAATCCATTACAAATACGCCGTCTAGGTATCGCTATGCATTAATTTTGATTTTTTTCTCAGACATTGTTAAAAGTTACTTCTATAACACACATCTGAGAACATCACCAATCACCCACGAACTCATTCCTGAAATCCTCATTGAAATCAGACAATACGTTTTAATTTTAATAATATTGCAATATGATCGTTTCACCCTAATATAGCAGCGCCCCCTAGTGAGTTAATATCATAACACTTATCTCAGACCATGCACCAATCAACTACGAACACATTGCTGAAAACCGCATTGAAATCTGACAATTCGTTTTAATATTATTATAATATTATTTTACACTAATACTGTAGCGCCCTCTAGTGAGTTACAGACGTAATTCTTATTATATGGGAACATGCATTAAGCTTCTACGTACACATTGCTGAAAACAGAATTGTAGACATTTCGTTTTGATTATATTGCAACATTGTTTTGCACTAATATTGTGGCGCCCCCTAGTGAGATGCAGCCTTGACACCTATCTAAGAGCATGAACTCATCAAACACAAACCCGTTATTGAAAACCGCATCAAAATCGGATCATTAGTTTAGAAGATAAGTGGGAACATTACTTTGCACAAACGCACACACAAACATCTCTCACCCTAAACGCATATACCTGCTCCGTTCCGTCGTGGGTAAAAAATAGCTAATGCCTTTAATGATTATTTTGCTGACATTGTATCCACCAGCGCTGGAAATGTTTCCAATCTAACATTTATTAATAATTATCCAAACTCAATGTTTCTGTCACCCACTTTTCCAGCAGATATTAAAAAAATAATTGACTCACTGAAAAATAGTAATAGTGTTGGATATGACGACGTCTGCACCAAAATCATTAAGTGTGTATCAAATATAATAGCACCTGTTCTTTGCTATATTATGAATCAATGTTTAGAGCAAGGTATATTTCCAGATAGACTTAAAGTCACAACTATTTTACCTCTACACAAAAAAGATGACAAAAAATGCATGAGTAATTATCGTCCTATAGCTCTCATACCCATATTTTCTAAAGTCGTTGAAAGTGTTATCAATTTCAAACTAAATAATTATTTTGAAACAAATAATATTTTCTCAAGCCAGCAATATGGATTTAGGTAAAATAAATCCATAAATATGGCATTACATGAATTTTTAAAACGAGTATACACAGGTGTAGACCTCCGAAAAAATACCATTGCTCTGTTCATGGACATGTCCAAGGCGTTCGATACAGTTAATCATAAGATACTACTTCAGAAACAAGAATGTTATGGCATTAGGGGGGACGTAAATAAACTCATTGAATCGTATCTCAGCAATCGTAACCAAGTAACACACATACGAAGGATTAGTCCGCACACTAACGTAGAGACTTGTTACTTATCAAGTGAAAGGTCAGTCTGTCATGGAGTCCCCCAAGGTACAGTCTTAGGCCCATTATTATTTATTATTTATATAAATGACGTGCCCAATGTAACCAAGCACTTTCTTAATATGTATGCTGATGATAGTACTATTTTATTTACTTATGACAAATCTAATAATAATATTGAAAGTGACATTAATAACACATTGAAATCTACAATTAATTGGCTGACATCAAATAAATTGACAATAACCTGACAAAAACCCATTTAATTAATTTTAAACAACGTAATAATGACCCCTAAGATATTAATATAAATTATTCAGGAAAATCAGTTTCAGAGACCCATTCCATTAAATTCTTAGGATTAACACTAGACAATAGGCTAACTTGGAAACCGCACATAACTAATGTAGTACAGAGACTAAATCAGTTATCCTATGCTCTGTATAATTTGAGAAAAGCTGCAAGCCTTACAACACTTTTGACAGCTTATCATGGGTGTGTTGCTTCACTTCTCAGATATGGTATTATGTTCTGGGGCAATTCCACAGACAAGCAAGATGTATTTGTAGCACAAAAAAGATGTCTAAGATCGATGTTCGGGATAATGCAAGAAGATACATGTAAAACTTACTTTCGGAATCATAATATCCTTACATTGCCTTCAGTATATGTGAGCGAGGTAGTAAATTTTGTTAAAAATAATCCGGCCTCTTTTAATATAAATCCCGTTGGTTCCCGTCGGGAGGGAACTCTACAGAAACATATTGAGTGTAAAAATCGACTCATGAGAATAAGTGTATTTTGCATGGCGCCAATAGTTTATAATAAAATTCCACTTGCCATAAGGGCCATAAATAATAAGAAACAATTTCAAAACGCTCTCAATAGTTTTCTTGCCAGAAAAGCATACTACCACATTGACGAATTTTTAAATGATAAACTGTATTAAATAGACATTTATATTTTAGTAGCTATCAATTATTGACATTATTATATTATTATTAATCTATTATGTTATATGAATCATTTTTAATTTTAATCTGTGAACTTTTGTATTTATGTTATTTAATTTATTCAATTTTAATTATGTTGACATATTTTATTAATGTAATTTTTTAAGGAGTATCGAATGTTCATACGCCAAAAGGTAAAACATGGCGCTCGTCAATACTAATGTACAACATCCACTGTAATAACTGTACCCATGTTTGTGAACAATAAATGAATTATGAATTAATGATATAAGTGACAAAAATAATTAATTTACCTTATAGTATTACTAAGTGAGCGACTGACTGCGAGTGACGAGAAATCAACATAACAGCAACTAACAAATATTAATTTGAGTTACTTACTTAAAATACATAAAAAAATGCGTTTAATAAAACCGACTTCTAAATCTAAAAAGTAAAAAAATAACCTAATAAAGATTTAATTTAATACATCTCTTATGCAAACCGAATATCTTTAATATTAATGAAATGCTATAATTTGTATGTGCTACCTATTGATAGATTTTAAGTCGGTGAGCCAAATAGAGCTATTAAACTAGGTCTTATTCATGATCGATTAACATTAAGTTATTAATGTTATATAACTAAATTATTTGTATTATATGTTATGTTATATGTTAAAATACTAACAAAAATGTTGACATAAATAATGTAAACACTAATATACAGTACTAAGATACAGTGGTCGGTAAGAAAATAAATCCTAATTAATAATTCCCTTCATAATAATATTTATTTTAATAACATTATTACATCGCTGCCTATTCAATAAAGAAAAAAACATGAAAAGCACACTTTATAGATAATCACAACGCTATTTTATTGTATTCATTTTAATTTAAGTTAAACATGTGAAGTTTTTGACAAACATTTATTTGTAAGCATATTGTATTGTTGCAGTGCCCTTACAAGGTTCATGTTTGGTACTGTATTATAATCTAAAATACCTAAGTTAAACCCATGAAAACAAAACCGACTTCTAAATCTAAAAAGTATAAAAAAGAACCTAATAAAGATTTAATTTAATACATCTCTTATGCAAACCAAATACCTTTAATATAAATGAAATACTATAATTTGTATGTGCTACCTATTGTTAGATTTGAAGTCGGTGTCAACCCAAATAGGGCTATTAGACTAGGTCTTATTCATGATTGATTAACATTAAGTTATTACAAGTTATTAATGTTATATAACTAAGTTATTTGTATTATATGTTATGTTATATGTATATAATTTATTAACTATTAATAAAATCTATCCAGTTAAAATACTAACAAAAATTTTTACATAAATAATGTAAACACTAATATACAGTATTAAGATACAGGTCCCGGGTATGACCCTAAACTGCCTCTATCGGGGGCTCTAGAATCTTAGGATTCATCAGAGGCCTACGATAGCATAGTTACTATCAGTACAGGATAGTAACTTAGATCGGCGGCGGAAGAGTAGGCATAATTATGCATACCAACGGCGGCGCTCACAGGCCGAGTTAGCTGGCTTACTGTACGCTCACCAAGACGCAGGGGACGAGCACACGTGAGCTATTTAGTCCGAGGGAGCATACCTGAAACAAAACCCCGATCCAAAGTGTTATCCGACCCGTGCTGAGGGATCCATGGCCAGAGGGTATTCTGGTCGATAACGGAGGGTGTCTATGTTGGCGGTCATAGGACACAGCATGGATCCGCCTTACCCCCGTATAGGGCTCTGCGAGGGTGGACCGTTTAGTCCCTAATACTCGTGGGAACGCAATGGAGATAAGAAATGTTAATACTTCAAATGGCGGCGAGGTGGTCCGCCACCCGTCACGTCTCGTTTCCCAGAGAGGCGAAAAGTGGTCAACGGAAAGCCGTTTTGCTACGTTGAATGTTGGAGGAGGAATAGAAGGTAAGGTGGACGAAGTATGTCAGCTGATGAGTGAAAAGCGGATGGATGTGTTGTGTGTGAATGAGACGAAGCGGAAAGGGTGTGATACTACAACACGGACTATACACGGCGTATTGGTCTGGAGTACCGAACACCACCCGAGCTTGCCAAGGTGTGGGTCTCATTCTTTCCACAAGTATGTCTGAGTGTGTGACTGAGTTCGAATGCATGAATGCAAGAGTAATGTGGTTGAGAATGAAAGTTGGTATGACCCGTATCTTCCTAGTAGGAGTGTACGCTCCTGTAAATATGGGTGCAGTTGTAATACAGCGAAAACAAGAGGAAAAAAAAGGCATTCTGGGAGACCCTGAGAGATGTGTTGCGGTTAAGTCAGTATAATGAAAGAATAATAATGTTAGGTGATTTTAATGGATGGGTTGGGGTAAAACGTGATGGTTTTGAAAGAGTACTAGGTCAATTCGGTGACGAGAGTGAGAATGAGAATGGGTACAGTCTGCTTGAGATATGTTTGGAATGGGGTCTTTGTTTACACGAGAGAGGAAAAATGTGAGAAAGAGTATGATTGAGTTCGTGATTGTAGATGAAAGACTGAGAAAGAATGTTCTAGACACAAGAGTCTATCGTGGGACCGCAATCCATACAGACCACTTTCTGGTAATGAGCCGAATAAGTGGTCTATTCAAAGGATGGCGCCACCGAATCCCTGAGACTAAATGTGTACTAGAGAGAATAAAAGTAGAGGAACTGCAAGAGGAAGAAGTGGCAGATGAGTACAAAAGTAAGTTGGTTGAGAAGTTTGAGGTTTGAGATCTGAAGACATAAGAGAAGTAGAAGATCTATGGAAGGTAGTCAAAGAAGGTGTGGTGAGTGTAGCTGGTGAAGTATGTGGTGTAATAAAGAGAAGAGGAGGAAGAAAGATGAAGAATATTTGGTGGGATAAAAGTGTAAAAAAGTTGTATGTGAAAAGAAGAAAGCGTGGTTAGACTGGCTAGCCACCAGAGCAAACGAACGAACGCATAAGGCGACGAATGAGGATATAGAAAGGGCCTGGAATGATTATAGGAAAATGAAAGGAATTGTAAAGGATGTGGTGAACGAAAAGAAAAATGAACAAAAGGATAATTTTGATAGAAGGTTGTCTAAGGATTTTCAGACGAACATTAAGTTTTTCTGAAAATCCGTTAGATCAGTAACAGGCATAACTCAAACCTCAGAACTGAAATCCATACGAGACCAAGATGGAAATATATTGAAAGGGGAAGAATGCGTGTTAAAACGTTGGAAAGAGTATTTTGAAAGTTTATATGAAAGAGGTGTAACAGAGAGTGAACGTAGTTCACTAAGTATAGACAAGAACAAATGTAAAGATGAAATTGGTATGGATGAGATTGTAAAAGCTATTAAGGGTATGAAATCAGGTAAGTCACCAGGGTATGACAGGATAACTTCCGAGATGCTGAAGGCTGGACATGGCGTCATAGCGAGTCAGCTGTGCAGCCTTTTCAATTTATGCTATACCACCGGCCAAGTGCCAAGTGATTGGTGCAAGGCTGTCATCGTACCTCTTTACAAAGGGAAAGGCTCACGGCAAGACTGTAAAAACTATAGGGGCATTAGTCTGCTCAGCGTCGTTGGTAAGTTGTATGCAAAAGTATTGGTTGAAAGAGTTGTGAAAGAAACCGATGCGAAAATATGGGATGCACAGGCGGGTTTTCGGAAAGGAATGGGATGCACGGATCAGGTATTTTCTCTGCAAAGCATAGTAGAGAAGTTTTTGGGCAAAAACCAAAAGTTTTAATGTGCCTTCGTAGACTTAGAAAAGGCCTACGATAGAGTATTGAGGAATGAACTATGGTCGGTACTGTCCATGTATGGGTTGAACGACAACCTTGTTCAAGCAATGAAATCTCTTTATAGGGATTCCAGAGCTTGCGTGAGGATTAACGGGTCATACACCGAGTGGTTTAGCATCCAAAAGGGTGTTAGACAGGGATGTGTAGCGTCACCGTGGTTGTTTAACCTATTCATGGATAGCTGTTTAAAAGATTTGAAAGAAAGTGAATGCGGTGTAAGGATGAATGAGTTACTCATCAAATGTCTGCTTCACGCTGATGATCAAGTTTTACTTGCATCATCGGCGGACGAGTTGCAGGTGATGGTAACAAATATGCATGAATCTTTTGAAAGGAAAGGGATGAAAATGAATGTAGGTAAGACGAAAGTAATGGTATTTGAGAGGGATGAATACACGACAGCGTGTGATATTGTGATTGGAGGAGAGAAAGTCGAACAGGTGAATGAGTTTGTATATTTGGGAACTTTGTTTACGAGAGATGGGAAATATGAGAGAGATATTGTTAGAAGAGTAAATGCGGGGAACAGAGTGAATGGGGCACTACACGCCTTTATGAGTAGCCGGCAAGTATCAAAGAAGGCTCGACTAGCCGTGCACGATGGAGTGTTAGTGCCAACGATAATGTATGGAAGTGAAAGTTGGGTATGGCAGAAAAAAAATGAAAGTAAAATAAATGCAGTGGAAATGAGAGCTCTGAGAAGTATGTGTGGTGTGACTTTGAGAGACAGAAATACTGATGTAAGAGAGCGTTGTGGTGTAAAAGAGGATGTAGTCACAAAGATTGAAAAAGACATGCTGAGATGGTTTGGCCATTTAGAAAGGATGAATGAAAGAAGATTGATAAAAGAAGTATATCTGGCATGTGTGAATGGGACAACCGGAAGGGGAAGACCACGTTGAACATTCTCTGACCAAATTGGAGATGTTCTCAAGAAAGGGCAGGTCAGAAGTACCCTAAACCGGCGAGCATGTATGAAGAATATAATGACAGTAATCGAGGCAAAAGAAGTATGCAAAGATCGTGACAAATGGAAATCCGTTGTCTCTGCCTACCCCTCTGGGAAACAGGCGTGAGTCTATGTATGTATGTATGTATGTATGTAAGATACAGTGGTCGGTAAGAAAATAAATCCTAATTAATAATTCCCTTCATAATAATATTTTTTTAATAACGTTATTACTTCGCTGCCTATTCAATCAAGAAAAAAACATGAAAAGCACACTTTACAGATATTCACAACGCTATTTTATTGTATTCATTTTAATTTAAGTTTAACATGTGAAGTTTTTGGCAAACATTTATTTGTAAGTATATTGTATTGTTGCAGTGCCCTTACAGGGTTCATGTTTGGTACTGTATTATAATCTTAAATACCTAAGTTAAACCCAAGAAATCAACAAATAAATTGAAATTAAAATTAAGTAATGTCTTCTGTAAGGTGGAGTAATTCCCCAGTCGGGCTGCTCTTTGAGCGAATCAACGCTGTGCCCTACCTCTCTTAAAGACGAAGTTATATGCGCATATTTAACAGTTGTCTGAAACTTTCTTTCCACCAAGAAATACTATAACAGTATGAATCTAGTTAGACTGGCTAAGATTTAAAAACGTCTGTGCCAAAGACAATTACATCGTCCACATAAACAAAAAATTTCATACAAAAATGTTCATGAATTTGAAACCACTGCACCAAACTATGCAAAATTTTTATGGGACCAAATGGCAACTATTCCGCATCAAAATAAAAAATAATCACGTAAATCGGATCATAAACCTCCGAGTAATCGGTGTACACATAAAAAAAAACCGGTCAACTTGAGAACCTCCTCCTTTTGAAGTCGGTCTAAAATGAGAAGCTTCATAATATTTGAGCGACCTAATACTTTTTCGCTTTGACCAATCAGAGAGATCAGAGGCTCGTGCGGCGAACTTCAAGCGCTATTGCTTTTGTTTACTTTTGCATTGTATGTCTCCTGAAAAATCCTCAAAACTCCAAATATGGGATTTTTGAAAACTTTCGACCTATCTTCACCAACAATAGTGGACACTAGATGGTCACAGTTCTAACCTAACCTAACCCAAATAATTTCCGGATATACATATATCGTCTCTAACTTAATATAGAAGTTGCTATCTCTGTATTTCTAGTCGCTCAGTTAGTTATTTAGTCGCATGGCTAGAATTTTGATATCTGAAATGGATCAATTATAACCCACTTTTTAAGCTCATTCTGGGTTTTATTATTGACTAGCTGTGCTCCGCGGTTATACCCGCGTTAAACTTTATAAATTATAGCCTATGTGTTAAATCCAGTGTGTCAAATAATTCCATACCCAATTTTATTAAAATTGCTCCAGCCGTTTAGACGTGAAGAAGTAACAAACATACACATTCACACACTCACAAACTTTCGCATTTATAATATTAGTGTGATCAATATTCGTAGTTGGTTTAGTTAATTTATCGGTTACTCGAATTCATCACGATCAAGTTATTAAAACAGTATCTCATCATCAGTCACTTAGTTTTTTTGTATTCGATCGTTTTATAATTCCCCTCGCTACTAATACTACTAGACCTTCATAAATATTAACGAAAACGTTATCCTGATAAACTTGAAAAGGAGGAGGCTCCTTTTGAAGTGGGTTAAAAAAGTGTCATCTATCGATGTATTACAGTTCATGGCTAGATGCTCTCACCAATCCGTAAGTGATCGGCGAGGTTAAGCAACTAGGTTTGCGGTCAGTCCATAGATGGGTGACCGCCAAAATGGTTTAATTTCTGAGCGTCTCCGTGCTTCCAAGCGCACGTTAAGCTGTCAGTCTCGGTTGTAGTCACTTGACAACAGTGGTTAAGCCATTTCAGAGGCCTACTAGGCGGCTTGAACATCTCTGACACTAGGGTAACCATACGATAAGTAGTATCATGAGCTAGCCGTTTTAAATCTGTACAATAGTTCATAACGGTTTTTTTGTCACTTTGTGTGTATGTGTGTGTTATAAATATGTGAAGCCGTGTCCACACTCTGTTTTTAGGGTCCAAGTGTTCCTGTAATACTTCACCGGGCCCTTAAAGTCCATATTGGTTGGATCTGTTCATATATCATTGCTATTATAAAATAAATTTTATAAATGTTTTCATACAATCCGTGTACCTAAATATCTATGTAACTAGAAATAATAATGTATACAAGTTTAATACTAAAAACATGTTCTGACTATTTACAAGCGCTTTTTTAAAGTCTACGTGAATAAAAACCTGTTTTATTTTATTATTATTTTTTTATTTATTGGTGCGCATAGATCACAAGCTCACTCATGAACCTCGGGACTTATCAAACTGAACAGGATACGTGTTATCAATTATTATTGTGGATCAAGACAGTTTGTTTCGTGTAGGTATGTTCCCAGTCGTCTAATAAAACTATTTAACTTGTAAAGGTAGAAAGCTAATTTTTTTTTAGATCAGTGGGCGACAAACGAGCACGTGGGTCTTCTGATGGTAAGTGATCACCGCCGCCCATGAACACTCGCGACACCAGAGGAGTCGCGAGTGCGTTGCCGGCCTTTTAGAGTCAGCAAACAAGTGTTGATGACCCTTCCCCCCACCCCAATGAGCTCTGGAGACCTTATTCACACTCTGAAACACAACATTAAAATTATTAATGTTATTATTAAGGAATGTCTTCTGTAAGGTAGAGGTACTTCCCCAGTCGGGCTGCTCTTTGAGCGAATGAACGCTATGCCCTACCTCTCTTAAAATTTAAGGTATTCGATAATGCTTTCGTTAATATTTACGAAGGTATCTTGTTTAGTACCTAGAATTAGTAGTAATAGGTGTCCCCCAAACTGAAGGTTGGTTTGGCTGTCGGTTGTGTAAGACAATCTTTACCTGCGTAATTTCCTCCGCTATTTCGAAATGAATGTTTCTTCTTATCGATTTATAGTAGATTTTTACCAATTCCATCCTGAATTTCATAATTTTTTTTTTTTTCATATTTTTGTATTGAATTATTGCATGATATTCGATCTTCGGAATTGTCTTTTTTTGGGGCTAGTCTCTCCCTCTTACCCACCACTGCAACTCCTGTAAGCCAGGATCAACAGTGGCACACAATGAAATGAGACTGAAGGGTGAGGCTCAGGCATGTCCCGGCGAATCGCTTTAACTGTCTTGGATCGCGCAACGAATTTAATCAGAAAGAAAAAAGAAGTTGAAATTATAAAATGAATTGTTCCGGAATTGTCTGTTATTAACATATATATATGTATATTATAACATTACTTCCAGCACGTTTAATATAGGTAGTTATTTCTCCTTCCATCGTAACCAAATTTATAAACAAATAAGATAGTCTTATAACGAGTCCATTTAGTTATGAACTAATTGTCAAAACAATAAAATATCACTTATCTTTTCCAAGAAAAGTAGTTATTGCAAATAAAAAAAACATTGGGTATTTTTTATCAGAATTGATAACTATTGACCTTATAATAATGAAATGCCAGGTCAATAATTTTACCAACGATTTTATTTAGAGATGTATTCTTAATGTAACACAAATAACTGACCACATCTACAATGTTCAGCTGAATATATGATAAAAATTTTCTAATAAAACAATACGCACCAAATAAATTTGAAAGTAATATAAGTAAAGATCTACCCCTGGCCACTTAGCTGGTTAGCTGTCATGTAGTGCTAGCCGTTTAATCTATGACATCTTAGTTGGAAAACCGTAGAGGTTTTATTAAAATTTTCTTCGTGCGGGCCTGTTGTCCTGTTGGCACGGTTGGCTAATGCTTGCTTTTTACGCTGGAGGTCCTGGGTTTGATTCCCACCCAGGACAAATATATGTGTGCATGAACATGTCTGTTGGACCTGAGTCTGGGTGTAGTTATCTATATAAGTCTGTTTTTACAAAAGAATAGTAGTAGGTATATCAGTTATCTGGTTTCCATAGTACAAGCTCTGCTTAGTTTGGGATCAGATGGCCGTGTGTTAATAATGTCTCAGTCATATTAATATTATTATTAAAACTCTTGGTCGTTTAAAGACATAATAAACACATACAATGAAATATAAATAACCAAGTATAAAAATTTGGTACCATTTTTATTAATAGTTAATAAAAAATAGTATTGTTTGATTGATCAAAAAGTGAAGGAGTGGGAAAATTTTGAAGTATAATACGTAAATAAATATCTTGGGTGAAACCTCTACCAGAAGCTAAACAAGTCCACTGCTGGACAAGCCTCCTTCAAGAATCGTCTTGGGGGGATATGCCATAATCGCCACGCTTGGCAGGCGGGTTGGCGATCGCAGTAAGATGGTCATAGTACTCAGAAGGAAGCTGCTGCCCATCCTCTGGTAGATATTCCCTCGGGTCGACTTCTACGCCCCCCACGGGATGAGATGGGGTGATGATATTCTGATTCTGATATTTGTCGCCGTCACCACACAGCTGGCAATGCATACATATTATAGACGAATTACACACAGACACACTACAAATAAACTTGCTCATCACACAAAGATTTGTCCTGGATGGGTATCGAACCCACGACCTCTGACGTAACAGTCAGGGTCACTAACTACCAGCTCAACAAACCAGTCAAGTCTTTGGTACTTGTTGTATACTTAACTCAAAATATTGACCTATATGGTGCCGTTGCCTTCTTCATGAAAGTGTAGAAACGGGAAAATATATTGATATATTTATGTATTTACTTTCATTTTAATTAAAACGGTAGGACACCAATTACAGTAATTAAAGAATAATTATTAGAATAATCATTTAAAATATTAATACGTGAACATAGATATTGTATATTCTCATAGAGACACAAGCATTCTGACAATATATCTTACCATCCATCCACAAACTAATCACGGACAAGACTTGGAAAGGTCGTTAAGCATAATTAGGAACAATAGAGGCCCATGTATCGAACCTTGCCTAACTCCAGAACGCGTGTGATTGCGCTGAGACTCGTATACACTGAGTCAGACAAACTGCTGGCGGTCGAAGAGGTGGTCTGCAACGAGTTGTTACAGTCCCGAGGCAAAACAAACAAGCATGTCGTAATTGACCCTATCAAACGTTTTCCGAAAGTCAAATGATCTGACCCCCATTTCGAATTCCATCTTTTTACTTCAGCGGCCGCCTGAGCTGTAGCCCGAACCCCATAAGGGTCCCCTCAGGTATTAGTCGCTTAAATTAAGCTACTGGTTGAGAGCCTTTTGCGCTAGCCAACTGCTCGTTGTTTTCAATTCTTTAATTTTAATATACAATTGCTAAATGTAACAATAATAACTTAGTAGCTTTCTATTTATTTATTTATTTAAGGATGTTAAAAAAATATGTGACGAAACAGACCGCTCGGACGGAGTAATTTAAAATATTTTGTTGTTTTAATTACTGTTTTTAAACTGTGTTTATGTAATACATTGTGAGCTTGACAAGTACAAGTGTATGTAAATACCCAAGTGCTGAATAAATTTCATTATTTCATTTCATTATTTCGAAATAAAGGACATACACTTGAGTGTTTGGGTCAAGTCCCGCCGATATATAGTCTACTAGTACAAGTACAGTACACTAAATACCAGTACAGTACACTTTTAGGTCTGAAGCCGTGCTGTTCGATACAGATGTATTTTGCAACTTGTGAAAGTACATATTTAGGTAAAATAAAATAAAATAAAAAAGGTTTTTAATCACGTAGACTTCAAGAAAGCGCTTGTAAATAGTCAAAACATGTTTGTTGTAATATAGTTGTATACATTAATATTTCTAGTAACATAGATATTTAGGTACACATTATATTGATTGTATTAAAACATTTATACAATTTATTTTATAATAGCAATGATATTTAACTAGCTCGTATCAAGTTACTGTCAATATATATTACTCATTTTGAGGTCATAAGTGTTTTATGATTTGATGTGATTTTTGTTTTCTGATTTGATTAAAAATTACGTGGTTGTATAGTTACACGAGTCACAAAATATTGACATCTAATTTTGTTATACCTACTCACGTTGCAATTCTTGTATAAAACTCCGGAGATATTGCCTCATCGGTGCTAGTTCCAGTACAACACGCGACGAGTTAAAACCATGTACAAATATTTAACCGTTTTGTGTTTCCTGCTGTGTGGGCTATCTGCCGTGAAGTGTGTCCAGAAGGATGGTATGTCATTTTGTTTAAGTTTTACTTTTATAGTACTGTATAGGCGTTGACTGGCCTATTGGTCCAGTGTATAGTGACCCTGGCTGCTAATGCAGAGGTTCTGGGTTCGATCTCAACCCAGGACAAATCTTTGTGTGATGAGCACGATAATTTGTTGGTGTGTAATTTATCCAGAGTATCATGTATGTATTTAGAAATATATTCGTTTGTTTATAAGTTACGGACTGGTTACCATAGGCTCTGGCTAGTTTGGAATCACATGGCAGTGTGATAGTTATTCAAAGTTGTTTATAATTATCATTATCCCTATTTATTTTCTAAATTACCCTAGACTTAATCTGTATGTATATATATAGTGTAAATATTATAAGACTTCTATCTTGCTTTATTGGTATTATTTATATAGTGATAATAAAATTAAGTTAAGTTGATTGATGGATCTAGAAAAATCCGTTGCGTAATAAACATATATTTTCATACATAATTAACTTTTTAAAAGAAAATTATATTTAAGATCACCAAGCCTTTAGTAATAATGCGTTGTTAGTTCCTTAACTAATAGAATCAATGCCTTTTTGTATGAAAACATCAATTTCAAGTTTTACCATTATAACAAAGTGTAAAGTCAATAATATCAATTACTATATCCTGAGACATTATTTACACACGGCCATCTGATCCCAAACTAAACAGAGCTTGTACTATGAAAACCAGACAACTGATGTACTACATGTACTATTTTTTTTTTTTTGTAAATACATACTACTCTGTCAAGAAAGTACCGGCAAAAGATTAATAATATACAAAATGTTTGTTATTCATCCAAATTTATTTTATCACCTTCAAAGTATGCTCCGTCAGAAACGATACACTTACGCCAACGAATAATCCATTCATCAAAACATTTTTTAAACGCTGCTTTCGGAATTGAGTTCAGTTCTCGCCGCGAATTCTCCTTTATGTCTTCTATCGATTGAAAACGGGTACCACGAAGTAGTAATTTGAGTTTAGGAAAAAGAAAGAAGTCAGCTGGAGCCGTATCTGGTGAATATGGTGGTTGCTGGATGGTATTTGTTGAGTGTTTGGTCAAAAATTTCTGTTGCGGCAAACGCCTCACAGTTTTTGTGGAGCAATCCGCTTGATCGATACTCATCGTTATTAGGTTTTAGGTATTAGTTTTGTAATAGAATTGTATCGAGTCATTCTTAATCTACGGACGACCATCACACTGTACGCATCGAATTCCAATAAAGTTTTTTTTATAACGGAATTTCTTGGACTAATTAATTTATTAGCCCCTGTGTATATAAATATACATATTGGTGGCCCATGAGGGGAACGAAGAACAGAAGAGAAGAATTAAAGAAAAAAGCAGAAACAATAATCTGGAGGAAATCTCGTCTTGGTGGAGCACGTGCTAAGAGAGAAGAGTGAAGAAAGGATCAAGACTTCCAGATCGAAGGTGTAGCCTGCAGGGCGCAGCCAGCAGGATCATCTACGAGTCCTGAGCTGTGGCGAGCAGTGGGCCAGCTAAAGGTCACCTCCCGCATCATCGTCTGAGTCGACAGATAAGTGCCCTTTTCTTCCTAATCTTCCTATTTACTCATCCAATCCTGAACAAATATCATTTCTAAAGCTATTACGAAGTGAATCTATTTGTGCAAATCAACAATTACAGTGCGAAATCGATAGTTCTTTGTTCGTAGATTTTATTAACCCACCCACTTTTATAAAAATAAATAATTCCTTTGTTCCAAATCTTTACGTATTTCTTTAAATTCTTTAATATTATAGTTATCACAATCCATACAAATAAATTAAATTAAAGCGTCTGTTTGTAACTTTAAATGAGCAAATTGTCACTAAATGCAAATGAAATACGGAAATACGAATATGGTTTACCTACGTATGTATAGAAAGAATTAGATTTTGTGATTTTGTCTGGCTGTTTGTCTGTCTGAAACGGTTGGATAGACTGGAACGATTCCGAATCTATTGGTAAATAGCTGATGTTAACTAAGTAGTTTATGTTGCCTTATTTTATAAAAATAAATTGGGTTCCGTGAACAAACGCAACCTACGTTTAATTTTATTATATTTAATTCAAGCAATCGAAGCTAAGCAATACAGCTAGTTCTACTTATATAATTTTGTGTTACTTACCTTTTTATATAATTACTTGTATAATTAACGTGAGTTTCTAAAAGTTAAATTAAAATATTGAAATAATTATTCAAAATTTACTCGTCATTTCATTTTAGTTATTTCCAAATCAATATAGGAAAAAAAATCTCCGGGTTCTTCCTAATTAGATAATTATTGCTCATAAATATTGCCGACAATTCCAGGTAACAATCGCGCCGCAAGCTACAATCAGCTTTGCGAGTGCAGAACCCGGTCCGTCGCCGCGCAACGCGCCGTGCCGCGCACCGGCCACCTGTTATCAGCGAACTGAGGAACGTGAGCCATTCTTTTGTTTTGTTTTATTTATGTTGTTTACTTAGAACCTTAGTCAATCTTTATAATTACCTATTTATTTCGATTTATTGAATTTTGTGCCTAACTTTAGCTCACTATGCCTAACGAATCTTTAGAACTGCCCATTGTTGCGGTAAATAAAGTCCGTTTAAAGGAATTAACGACTAAAAGATCGTCGATTAAAGGGCAAATAACTAAATTTAAAAATTATTTAAATAGTCTTGCAACCGCCCAGGAGTTGAGTAATGTACAGTTGACAGAATTCAAATTGAAACTTGCTAAGTTCGAGGCATTAATTGTCAATTAGGGTTGATGACTTGCAAATTGAGATTGAAGTCTTAAATGAAGCTGATTTGGAAAAAGAAATAGATGAACGTGATAGTATCGAAAGTGATATTATTGCAAATATTGCCAATGCAAAAAAATATATTAGATAAATTTTCGGTATTAGAAATTGAGCAAAGACGCGCATCTATCCTGGATAATCCTTGTTGTTCTGGTCATCAATCAGTTGGCCTAAAATTACCACAGATCCAGATCGCTAAGTTTGATGGCGCATACTTTCGGTGGTTAGAGTTCCGCGATACATTCGAAAGTTTAATACACAACGATGCACGTATAACGCCGATCCATAAGTTCCATTATCTTATGTCTTATCTTGAGGGTGATGCCGCGCGAATAATATCTAACCTCGAGGTGTCCTCCGCAAATTATACTGAGGCATGGAAAATTCTGTGTAGTCGTTACAATAACAAAATAATTTTAATCAATCACCATTTGAATTCTTTATTTAACATAAAGCCTATTCAACGCGAATCTGAAAGGTCGTTAAGATTTTTGGTTGATCATGTCACGAAAAACTTGCGGGCGTTGTCCAGCTTAGGACAACCTGCGGAGAGTTGGGATGTCTTGATTATTTTCATGTTGTCATCAAAATTAGACGGCAATACTCTTGGTAAGTGGGAAGAATACCGAAATAACTTAGAGAGTGACACTCCCACATTAGATCAATTTTATAAATTCCTGACCGACCGTGCAGATGTATTGGAGTCCTTGAACCGTAATAGTTACGACAGCGCGCCGCTTAGGTCCCAAGCATCTAATATGCGCTATAACAGCACAACAAATAATAATTATAAACACCATAAAAGCACACTAGTCAAATCATTTGCATCTAATATGAAATCTACTAAGATAAATTCTAAATCTTCAAATAATTCCAATATTTATCTATGTATAATTTGTAATGAAAATCATAAAATCTACGATTGCCCAACGTTCAAATCAAAGAGCGTTGTTGAACGTTTAAAGGATGTTCAAAAATATAAATTGTGTGACAACTGTCTTAGACAGGGACATCACTCGGGCGCATGTCGAATGGGTCCGTGTCGTGAGTGCAACAAAAGGCACCACTCGCTGTAACACCGCCCCGCTGCCCCTTCTGATATAAATAATTTTAGCATCGTAGATAATTCGAATGATAATTACGAAACTATCGTTAACTTGTCAAACCATAATTCAAATGAAGTTCTCTTATCAACTGCAATGATTGTGGTCTCGAATCCATTGACCCACCAAAAGGTGAAGGTTCGAGCTCTGCTCGATAGTGGCAGTCAATCCACTTTTATTACTGAAAGGATAAAACATAAGCTAACACTAAAATCTTTCCCAAATGATTGTCTAAAGGTCATCGGAATAGGTAATACCGTTACCGCTAATACTGCCCAAAGTTGCAATATTATAATAAGCTCACTTGATAACAAGTACAGTGCCAAGTGTTCGTGTCTTGTTTTAAAGGAGCTAACCGGTTTATTGCCAAAGCGCCCGGTTAATATTAAATTGTTAAAGTTACCTAATAACATAGTTCTTGCTGATGACAAATTTTATCAGCCTGCGCAAATCGACGTCATAATTGGCGCCGATTTATTTTGGGATGTCATAGGGAATGAAAGACATTCTCTTGGCCCAAAAAATCCAATGCTTATTAACACAAGCTTGGGCTGGATTGTATCTGGTTCAGTAGGTTATTTAAATAACAATCAAAGTACACATTGCCATAAAGCACTTTTATGTTCCGCGTCCACTCAAAGTGATATCGAAAATGCACTTGCCAAGTTCTGGGAATTAGAGGAAATCCCGACGAGGCATATAATGAGTGAAAGTCAAAGGGCGTGTGAACAACATTTTATTATACACACTCGTAGGGAAGTGACGGGTAGGTTTTGTGTAAAACTCCCATTAAAGGACGCTCCAGATTGTCTGGGAAATAGTTATAACCAAGCGAAACGGCGGTTATATTATTTAGAAAAACGCTTTCGAAACAATAGTTTGTTAAAATTAGAGTACACCAATTTTATTAAAGAATATGCCAAATTAGGTCATTTGTCAGTAGTAAAAGATAATCCTTCTATACGCTATTATCTATGTCATCACGCGGTGTTTAAAGAAGACAGCGAGTCCACTAAATTGCGCGTAGTTTTTGACGGGTCCGCAGTTACTACATCTGGTTATTCATTAAATGACATTTTAATGGTAGGCCCAACCCTACAGGACTCTCTGTTCGCGATACTTATACGCGCAAGACAATATAAATATCTTTTGACCGGAGACATAGAAAAAATTTACCGCCAGGTCTCATTAGCCAAAGAAGATCGTAGTCTACAGCGTATTTTATGGCGGGACGATGAAACTCAGCCTGTCAGATGTTTAGAATTGAATACACTAACTTATGGTACTGCATGTGCTAGTTATCTCAGTACTCGTTGTTTATGGCAACTAGGAGAGGAACAAAGTGATGATTTAATAAAAAATATAATACAGAGGGATTATTATATTGATGATCTAATAACTGGCTCTAATAATGAGCAAGAATTATTATATATATACGAAAGTGTTTCTAAAGCTTTATTAAGTGGTTGCTTTAACCTAAGAAAGTTTAAGAGTAATCATCCATCCATATTCAAAATGTAAGTCTCGATGAGGGCAATTTAACCATAAGTGAGTCATCTAATACACTCGGCCTTGGTTGGGTTCCCTCTAGCGACACATTATTTTTTCCCATTAAAGGCTTATCGGTTGACAAAAATGCAATCATAACAAAAAGATTTGTAATGTCAAATTCCTTTAAAATTTTCGACCCTTTAGGTATTTTAAGCCCGATCATAATACAGCCTAAAATTATGCTTCAAAAAATGTGGCAACTAAAGTTAGATTGGGATGAGCCCGTCACTAAAGAGTTGTCTGATGATTGGTTTAAATTTATTGATAACTAGCTGTGCCCGCGACTTCGTCCGCGTGTTAATTAGTTTATTTCGTTTTTTTAGGAAAATAAAAGAGTTTTTCTAAAATAAAAGTAGCCTAAGTTACTCCTTATTACATCAGCTACCTGCCAATAAAAGTCCTGTCAAAATTGGTCCAGCCATTTCAAAGATTAGCCGGAACAAACAGACAGACAGACAGACAAAAATTGAAAAAAATGTTATTTTGGCGTATGTACCATATATATATTCATATTTATGTAGTAAAAACCGGCTATTTCAATATTACAAACAGACACTCCAATTTTATTTATTTGTATAGATTTCATATGGTTAAAAAGGTTTCAAATTCCGAGATTAGTGGTATGTGATAACCCTGAGTACATAGAACTGCATTCATTTAGTGACGCGTCCCTTTCTTCAATGGGTGCATGTATTTACCTAAGGTCATTGAGTGGTAATGGTGACGTCATGGTCAGGCTGCTGTGTGCCAAGTCCAAGCTAGCGCCTTTAAAACCGACAACGGTGCCTCAACTCGAGTTGGTCGCTGCTTTATTAGCTAGTAGACTTTGTAAATCAGTTCTTGATTCACTGCGGCACCGGCCGGGAAGAATAGTTCACTGGTGCGATTCTAGTGTGGTCTTAGCATGGATAAGTAGCGATCCCAGTAAACTAAAAATGTTCGTAGCTAATCGTGTCTGTGAAATAAATGAACTGACTGAGTCATCATCATGGCGCTACGTTCCCACTGATATGAACCCCGCAGATTTAATTTCTAGAGGAATGGACGCTAAGCGCTTACTATTGACAGAGTTGTGGTGGAATGGCCCTAAGTTTCTCCAAAGCCATGAATGTTCGTGGCCAATATTAAATAATATTAAAATCCATAAGTTACCTGAAGTGAAGTCGCTTCACGTAGCTATAAATAGCGACCCATTAATTAATTTTGAATATTATTCTTCCTATGATAAATTGTTAAATACAATAGCATATGTTCGTAGATTTATTGGTAATCTGAGTCGTCCGCATAAGAGAAGCGTAGGTATATTTACGCCTGAGGAATTATTAGAAGCTTTTCATTCATTGTGTCGCCTCGCGCAGCTCTATTCATTCGGTAATGAATACGAGTTACTGGTAAGGGGTAAAGACCTTCCCAGTAAAAGTAAACTTATGCCGTTATCCCCATTCTTAGATAAAAACAATTTAATTCGCGTAGGGGGACGGATTGATGCGTCGGCTTGTAATTACGATAAAAGACATCCTATTCTTTTGCACGCGTCGCATAAATTAACTAAATTGTATTTTATAAAAGAACACATCATTAACTTGCATGCAGGTCCACAGTTGCTGCTTGCTACAATTCGAGAAACAATTTGGCCTATTAATGGCAGAGATTATTAATAATTGCGTTCGATGTAGACGCTTACGGGGTAAGACTTTGTGCCCAAAAATGGGTGATTTACCTGCCCAGCGCGTAAATCCAGATTTCCCATTTTTAACCGTAGGGTTAGATTTCGCTGGACCGTTCGCTATTTTAAATCGCAAAGGACGGGGGAGTCGAGTGGTAAAGTGTTATATGTGCATATTTGTGTGTTTTCGTTACAAATGCGTTCATTTAGAAGCAGTAAGTGATTTAACCAAGGATGCTTTCTTAATGACGCTAAGACGTTTTATCGCACGCCGGGGTAAGCCCATTGAAATATTTAGCGACAATGGTCGAAACTTTGTAGCCGCCGCGAATGAAATAGCAATTTTTTTAGAACAAGCTAGGGATTATATATCTGACTTTGCAAGTCATCAAAGCATAAAATTCAATTTTATACCTAGCTACGCTCCTCAGTTCGGAGGCCTGTGGGAGGCCGGCGTGAAATCGGCCAAATTTCATATTAAAAGAGTTATTGGCAATGCTCATTTAACATTCGAAGAGATTTCAACTTTATTTGCACAAGTGGAGGCAATTCTTAATAGTCGTCACTTGTGTCCTTTATCCACCTCTCTTAACGACCTCCTCTCCTTATCCCCAGGGCACTTCATCATCGGCCGGCCACTAACTGCGCTGCCGTCGCCAGTTCTGGAAGACAAAGATGTCCTCAGCCACAAAAATCGCTACGAACGCCTAGAGAACATAAGACGCCATTTCTGGAATAAATGGCAAAAGGAATACTTGTCTGAGCTTCAACAGAGAACAAAATGGCGTAAAGGTGATGCCCAGCTTAACATTGGAGACATGGTGCTCTTGGCAGAAGACAACCTTATGCTGGCGACTGGGAAGAGTTTGTCAGCTGTTTCCTGGACCTGATGGCTTGGCTAGAGTAGCAGAAATACAGACTATAAGAGGTAACGTGCGGCGCCCCTTCACCAGACTGTGCGCGTTGCCTACTGCTGAAGAACTGAAGTATTGAAATCGGGAGCTTTCAACGGCCGGGAATATGTTGCGGCAAACGCCTCACAGTTTTTGTGGAGCAATCCGCTTGATCGATACTCATCGTTTTTAGGTTTTAGGTATTAGTTTTGTAATAGAATTGTATCGAGTCATTCTTAATCTACGGACGACCATCGCACTGAACGCATCGAATTCCAATAAAGTTTTTTTTATAACGGAATTTCTTGGACTAATTAATTTATTAGCCCCTGTGTATATAAATATACAATTTCTTTCCACAAATCTGGCCATTTTCGTCGAATTTGATCTCTTAAACGCCGCATAACGCTCAAATAATATTCTTTATTTACCGTTCGACCTTCCGGAATTAGGATTTTCAGTCACTATTTCCTTCACTTTTGCGATGTTAACTTCAGTTGCAGACGTTGATGGCCTATCAGAGCGAGGCAAATCTTTCATCACATCTCGACCGCTTTTGAACGCTTTGAACCACTCATAAGCACGAGTTTTTGTTAAAGTCGATTCACCGTAAGCCTTATGTAACATTTTCAGTGACTCCGAACACGAAATTCCATTAGCGATGCAAAATTTAAGACAAACTCTTTGTTCGATATTTTTGTCCATTATGAAATTCGCAATACACACTATATAATATGATATTACTAAAACCAGCACTGTATTTAATATAAATAACAGATGCAACTCAAACTCCGCGCCAAAATGGAAAACAGTTGTGCCAATCTAACAACAACAAAAAAAAAACAAATATTTGAATTTGGAACCATAAATAAATCATCCATTCCCGATACTTTGTTGACTGAATGTACTTACGTAAATAATTACACCCAGACTCAGGACAAAGAGATATGTTCATGCACACAAATATCTGTCCTGGGTGGGAATCAAACCCAGACCTCCGGCGTGAAAAGCAAGCATTTGCTAACCACGCCAACATGCCCATTAAAAGCCTTAGCTGTATATTTGTAGGTTGGATATAAATAAACCAAATGTCTTAAATTACATCATGTTTTTATTTTCCTCTACAGTTCAGTCTGTATCCACTGATTTAATAGATGAAATCAAACGGCTGAGAACCGAACTACTAGAAATAAGAAAAGAGTTTACTTATAAAATATCAGAAGCCTTGGAGGATAAATTGTCACCAATAAAGTCTTCTGTAGAACGATCTATAGATCAATTAAAGGAACAAACACAACAATCTTTTGACCAACTGAAAATAGACCTGAAGTCATCGACGCTACAATTGCAGCAAGATATAACTTCACTGTACACTTCATGCGTATTCAAGAAAGAAGAAATTCAAAAATATTCTCCAGTTATTAATATTGACAACTTCCAGGAAGAAGTGAAAACCTCGTTGGTACAATTGCAGCAAGGTATAATTTCATTAAAGAACTCTAGTATTTCAATGAAAGAAGAAATTCAAGGACTTTCTCCAATTAAGTTAACTATAGATCAACTAAAAGAAGAAGTGAAATCTTCAATATTGCAACTGCAGCAAAATATAACTACATGCTGTCCGTCTAACGTTCTTGTGGAAGAGAAATTAAAAAATATGACATCCGAATCAGATGGAAAGTCGAATTTGCCCGTTGACTTGAAAACAGGTAAAGTGACCTTTTTTAAACTTAAAATAATGTATTAGACTTCTAGTCTTGGAGAAGGAAAGTATTATTTTTTCTTATAAAGGCTAGAATCGATAAGGATTTCTGTCCACATCTTTTCAGTAAGGTCTTTGTATAATACTGATACTGTTTTAGTAGTGTTATATTTATTTATTGTGTCATCATCATCATATCAGCCGAAAGACGTCCAGTGCTGGACAAAGGCTTCCCCCAAAGATCTTTACAATTGCTGGTCTTGCGCTATTCGCATCAGTCCAACTTGTAGGCCTGCCCACGCTGCGTCTTCCGGTTCGTGGTCGCCACTCGAGAACATTTAGTACGACGTCACATATTTACGAAAAAATTCATTAAACATCTCGAAAACTACGCAAAATCGTAGAACATACATGGGAAATGATTCGGATACTCATCGTTTGAACGTCAACTCCTCGGCCAGCCTGTATATTAATACTAAATTTAGAAATGCTAGCTAAATAATTTGTTAATTATATAAGGATCTCTCTGGACGTTTTATGACTACTTCTAAAATCTAGATACTTTAGAATTATTAAGACTTTACTGCTGCACCGTCAGCTTGGCAAATACACGTGTATGTTAATACCCAAGTGAAGACATTCTGTTGACAAGTGCTATAGAGATGGAACGAAATAGCAAATCCATGGTCAATTGTTAAACAGTCGGTACCATTGGTGTATGGTTTTGACTGCTAGTCTAGTGTGTTCAACGGCAGATACTAGTCTAGTGTGTTCAATGACTCCACGTCTGGCAAAGCGGCTAAGACAGTCGCCTCGCCTCTTCGTGTTGCGGGTTCGAGTCCCGCACCGGACAACTAATTGTGTGACCCATAAATAGTTGTTCTGAGTCTGGATATAATTTGTGTCCGTCTATTATATGTTTGTAATGTACCCCGCGACACAGAAATTAGATTCCCTAGTGCGAGCGCTGTCTTTTTAAAAAGAAAAAAAATATAATAAGGTCCTGGGTTCAAATCCCGAGACTGGCCTGAATTTTTTTATTCAATGAAATTTCTAGAAGCTAGAGGTGTAGAAGTTGTCGGTATTGAAACCTAGTGTCTCAGGAGCATGTAAAGCCATCATGTACCGAACCTCTTTCCGAGCGTGGTGGTAGTCGTCCCCTCAGATAATGACATTAACTATACTGTAACCATTCAGGATCG
Source organism: Pseudoips prasinana (assembly GCA_951640165.1). NCBI lineage: Eukaryota > Metazoa > Arthropoda > Insecta > Lepidoptera > Nolidae > Pseudoips > Pseudoips prasinana. The sequence continues at coordinate 18,691,521 of OX621264.1, read as the reverse complement.
CATTGCACATGGAATGGAGTGAACGGCACTCGTGTACACCCCCGGAGGTGCCTGCTGACCTTGAGGGACGAGACGCCTTATGTAAGTTTACTTATATGCACATACACTATTGTCGATTTAATTCAAATAAATATATTGACAGGCGTGTTGGTCTAATGGTGAGTGGTGCTGACTGGCAATCTAGAGGATGTGGGTTCGATGCCTACACAGAACAAGTCTTTGTGTGATGAGCATGAGCATGAGCATTTCTTTTTGACGGTCACCGTAGCCTAGTTGGTAGTGCTCCTGCCTACGAAGCTGGTGGTCCTGGGTTCGAATCCCGGTGAGTGCAAATATTTGTGTGATGAGCGCGAATATTTGTTTCTGAGTCATGGATGTTTTCTATGTATTTAAGTATTTATCTATCTATATAAGTATGTATATCGTCACCTGGTACCCATAGTACAAGCTTTGCTTAGTTTGGGGCTAGGATGATCTGTGTGACATTGTCCCAAGATATTAATTACAAAAAAAAAAATCTTGAGAAGATCCCTGATTTGGTCAGAGAATGTTCTACGAGGTCTTCCCATTCCGTTTGTACCACTCACTCCAATTGATCCAATATGACTTAATTTTCCCTTAGGTATAATAATACAATGAGGCGCTCATAATACAATGAGGCGCTCATAGCTAGATAATTTTTTCATTAAGCAACTAGGATCGCGGTCAGACCATAGATGGGTGACCACCATAGTGGTTTAATTTCTAAGCATCTCCGTGCTTTGTAGGGTACGTCAAGCTGTCTGTCCCAGTTGTAGTCATTAGACAACAAACTAAGCCACGTCAGAGGCCTACAGGGCGACTTAAATAACTGACACGAGGATAACCACTGCCCATATGATAAGTAAGTAAGTTGTTATTTATTAGCTTGAATGAGACTAGTCTAAGTGCTAATGCTAATGTATGCACAGGTCTGCTCCGGGAGCGGAGCTGAGTTAGTCGTGTGCTGCACGGACTGTGTACGCCATAATGAGACTAGTCTAAGTGCTAATGCTAATGTATGCACAGTTCTGCTGTGGGAGCGCAGCTGAGTTAGTCGTGTGCTGCACAGACTGTGTACGCCATAATGAGACTAGTCTAAGTGCTAATGCTAATGTATGCACAGTTCTGCTGTGGGAGCGCAGCTGAGTTAGTCGTGTGCTGCACGGACTGTGTACGCCATAATGAGAATAGTCTAAGTGCTAATGCTAATCTATGCACAGGTCTGCTCCGGGAGCGGAGCTGAGTTACTCGTGTGCTGCACGGACTGTGTACTCTATAATGAGACTAGTCTAAGTACTAATACTAATCTATGCACAGGTCTGCGCCGGGAGCGGGTCTGCGTCACTCGTGTGCTGCACGGACTGTGTGCTGTACAATGACATCAGGTAAGTTGAGCAATATTACAGTAAGTTTCATGAATTTACCCTGTAATAGACTTAAGGGTAAGGAAATATTTGTTTCTTCGACTAATCAGTAAAAATTTTCCTCCCACTGCTTTATCGAAGAATAAAATATTGATCTTCTTGGATCGAAATAAAAATAACTTCCACGAGAATAATATTGTTCCGTTTACCCGTAGGTTCACCGCAAATGACTTTGTTCTTAACGAAGTTGAATAAAGTACCTTACAGCCTACCTTTAGGCATAACATTAACTAAATTTACCCGAAAATAAGTTAAGCTTGTGTTGTGGACACTAGACACTTCGAGGCGGTCCTCCTTAATACTTGAATGGGAGACTTTTTACCGATTTTTTTAGCGAAGCCAAGGATATATATCCAGCTTGGCGGGAAAAGGCAGGAGACGCTCGTAGCCAGTTGCTCTCACCGGTTCGTAAGTGATTGGCAAGGTTGAGCAAATAGACTCTCAGTCAATCCGTAGATGGATGACCGCCTAAGGGTTTTAATTTCTGAGCGTCTCCGTTCTTCGGAAAGCACGTTTAGCCGTCGGTCCCGGTTGTAGCCATTAGACAACAGTCGTTAAGCCATGTCAGAGGCCTACTGGGTGGCTTGAATAACTCTGACACCAGGGTCACCGCTGTCCATACGATAAGTAAGTAGTAAGGCAGGAAATTTAAGCACTGTTGCCTTTTTCATTAGAAAACTCAAAAATATATAAACTGTAACTCTAGTTTATAATGTCGGAACAATTGGTGAAATCATAATAAAAGTGCAAATTCTAGTCACGTACGATTTGCTTCACTCGGGAGTCGAACCCAGACTATATAATATATGATCTAGGAGTTTTGGTACTTTACGTGATAGTACAATAATAACACGTTACGACTCCTCAATCATCAAGATAAAGAGAGAAGTTGTTTATGCAAATTGAATATAGGAAAAGTGTTTTACTGGCTGTCCTGGCAGACGCTGTCCGGCCCTAAAAAATAGAGGAATATCTGGGAAATAATAGATCGCAGTTCCTCTTAGTAGGTGTATTATAAATCGCCTATAAAACTTTAATAACTTCATTAACAACAGAGTACGAAATGCTTGGAACTCGTAACCTGAGCATGTCATGGCAGCAAATGACACCAACCAATTTAAAAACAAACTTGACCTACACTTGAAACACAAGAAATCTTCTAATTAACGACCGAAGAAAGAAAGGTGGAGAAGCAACCTGATACAGGCGTCTACCAGTTGTTTCAACTGTTTGCCTGTTCTCCTAAATAATAATTATAATTATTATTCAGTTGTTGTTTGTGTTTCTTACTTTCCTAAAACGTAAACGTTGATTGATTTGTAATGTTTTTTTGATATAAAAATAAGATCATGTAATATCGAATCCATTTATTTATGAATTCATTGTTCAACGTCAAACGGGTAACATATTTGTTATGTTGTAATGAAACGATCGAGATCTAGACGACAACTGGTTTATTATCTAATGAACTTACACTACCCTCACACATAAATAATACTTACTTCAACAATATTCTTTTTCATATAGTTTTTAAAAGAGTACATACAATCAGGGCTACTCCTTTAATTAATTGGTATCAAAATTGGTGTGCTTAACAATAGGTCGATGTGGCACCACCATATTTGGCCAGTCTATTAAGACTCCATAATGTAGCTGTCCCAAGCGTTTTCTTAATGTGCCAAATTCCCATATTCTATTTCCACTATAATCTCTTATTTGAACCCTTTGGCTTGATTTAAAACCTCTTAGACCTTCATTACAACATGTAGAAGTACTTCGAAACATCTTCGAATTTCTCAGCATGGCATGAAGTAGTGTCCTCATACCCACCGAAAATCGCTACATAGGAGCTTTTCCCAATTATTGTAGAGGGAGTTTTTTTTATAACAAACGAACAAGTGGGTCACCTGCTGGTAAGTGATCACCGCCGCCTATGGACACTCGCAATACCAGAGGAGTCGCGGGTGCTTTGCCAAGTAGCCAGTTTGAAAAGTAGCTTTGAAAATAATATATATCAGCTGCCAAACCTAATTGCATTACTTTGTTGGGTACAATTATATAGCGGCATTTTTAAACAATATAACTTGAGAAATAAGTTTTTTTAAAATCACTCGCATTAATAAATCATCCTGCAGCCTCTTTTAAAAAACCAAAGACAATATTATGCGATCTTTTCTTATCGATTCGAAACTGTAGATTTAACGCTAGAAAATCTCACCAGCGTGATGCAGTGATTAGATTTTTGAGCATAGCACCATCTATTAACAGAATTAATAACTAATTGACTTAATTGGGTTTCCGATGTAAATAGTGTAATTGTATTACAATATTTATTTATTTATATTTTTGTTACAGTAATGCAGAACTGGATCCTGTTAACGGTGAAGGTATCTTCTGGAAGGATGGAAGTCAAGCTAAAGACTGTAAGTTATTTCACTTAATAGCCATTCATAGCGGTCAGATATCCATACAAATATCTTAATATCCGCGCATAATGTAAATAATATCACCAACCCCAAATTAACAAAGTTTGTGCAATGCATTCTACACAACTGTTACAAACCATAAATAGTGGCAATTTAGTATTTTTGGTTAATATATAATAATAATATATCTTGGGACAAGTAACACACCACCATCTGATCCCAAACTAGACAGAGCCTATTGCAACCGGACAATTGATTATATTTGTCAAAATATAATCAATTGTTTCCCCGTATGCCATAGCTTTTAATTTTACTTATTAGGGTACTTACTACTTCTGTTCAACATAGTTGAATGCTTGGATCATATCACAGAATGCGGCTGAAACTGGTGTTCTCCTTACAACATTAAAAATAATAGGCAAATCTTCATTTATTGGTAAGATTTTTTACATGTCATGAAAATTTATGAATATTAACTCAATAAATCGATTTAACATTTATAAGAAAAAGCAAAATATCAACTAAATTGACTACAATACCTTACTACTATAAATATGTTATAGGGCGTCGTAAAATTCCTCCACATCGTCGGGAGGTAAGGTACCCAGAAGGCTGGCCACATTGCCAGGCTGTATGGCAATGATCATTCTTTAACCCAAAAAAGGCCAGTTCTCTGGTCATGGGGAGGCTCGATCAAAACATTTCAAAATTTCACGCAACAATAAACGTGAGTTAGGGCCCTAGGGCCCCTGCGTTTCGACCTCAAAAGGCTCAAATACATAATTTCCAACGAGGTTGGTGTATTTTATGTGATTTACTGCAAGTTTGCCACAGCGGCTAAGACAGTCGCCTCGCCGCTTCGGTTCGCGGGTTCGAGTCCCATGGAGGACAACTATTTATGTGACCATATAGTTGTTTTGACTCTGGATGTAATTTGTGTCCGTCTATTATATGTTTGTAAAATACCCCGCGATACAGGGATTAGATTATTTAGTGCGTCCGTTGTCTTTTGAAACTAAAAAAAATTGCACCGTTTGAGGGTATAAAAATATACTAAAACAAAACTTAAGTCACATGAATACCAAATTAGTACAAAAATCACACTAATAATCTACTACTATTCATCAACGGAATGGAACGTTTGCTCGATATGCCACCGTTTTAACCGATTTTAAAACTCATTAAGGTTGATATGCTCATTGGTAGTTTATTATACACTGCGCAGCTCTTAACATGAGTAGTTTATTTACTTTTAATTTATGGGATACTTACAGTTAGCAGGTACCTTAAACATAACTTATAGAAAACTGACAGCCATATACAATTTTTTTTTTTTTTTTTTTATTTATTTATAAGTTTCCGCAGATAGACAACACATTAATTAATAAAGTTAGGTTAGCAAAATGTTAAGCTTGGAAACACTGATATTAAATAGGTCCAAATCATATTTACAAGAGAGCTTGTTAAAAAGTCTAATCCTATATATTAATTACTAGCTGTGCCACGCGGTTTTACTCGCATTCAACTTTATAAATTTTAGCCTGTGTTGATGCAGGGTCTCAGCTAACTCCATTACAAATTTTATTAAAATCACTCCAGGCGTTTCGACGTGAACAAGTAATAAACATACACACTCACACAGACACAAACTTTCGCCTTTATAATATTAGTGTGATTAGTAGGATAATTTAGTTATTGTTTTCGTATAGGCATAGATTGCATAGGTGACGAAAGTTTCTTTATAGTTTCGTGGTGACTGGATTTTTTTTATTTATACTTTTATACTTTAATAGTTACTATTTTGATCATTTCGTATTCCGGGTTATTTTATTTACATTTTTCTTAAGATTTGAGTTTTTAAGTGACAATTGGGCTATGGGTATATTGTATTTTGTAAAGAAACATGTAAATATTTACCAATTTTCAGATAACTTGGAATATCTTGACAAACTGCCGTACAAATGCCGTAACGGAACAAGCTTCAAGAGATACTTTGACGAGGAGAAACAATGTTATCTGTATGAGTCGCGTGTGAGCGACGATAACCTGAATGAGGTAACGGGGAACGAACACGCTTATCAGGTAAGCCTTTCTTGGAACTTTTTAATACTTGCAGCGGCTAAGACAGTCGCCTTGTCGCTTCCTGTCGCGGGTTCGAGTCCCGCGCTGGACAACTATTTGTGTATGGCCCATAAATAGTTGTTCTGGGTCTGGATGTAATTTGTTTCCGTTTTTTTATGTTTCTGAAGTACCCCGCGAAAGAGGTATTACATTACCAAGTGCGGGTGTTGTCTTTTAAACACGTAAAATAACAATCACAATTACGGTCAAACTCGTATACATAACCTACCGCATTGTATGCATACCCTGTTATTTCTTACGAGCTATATTAGAGAGAGGTGTAAAGACATTTAATTTAGATTCGTGGCGTAAAAGACAGTATTTTTATAACATGACATAATAATATGCAGATAGCCTAGGAGGCTTTCACTGCTTCACCGGACTGTAGAGGCGAGCGTGGGCTCAAACCGTCTAGAAATATAAAACTACTAACTTTGGGGTTCGAACCTCGGCTCTGGGCGGTTACTGGCGAGGAGATGCGAGAGGGCGTATCATTTTAGGGACGTTTTGTGTAATTTTCGCTCTACGTTAATACGCGACGCGGGCCACTCTTCCGCTTTAGGTCCGGAGAGGGCATTTTATCGAAACGAATGTATACTAAGGGTCATGAAGGACGCTAGTGATCGCGACGCGTTCGCGGTTGCTCTTGGCCGGCGAGTACGAAGAATCGGTTGGTGTGGTAAAAGACAGGATCTCTTGGAAACTATTTAATCAAATGACAGTACATTAAGAACAGCCAAAGTGGGTGCCGTAGGGGAGATTTGCGTTCTTAAGACGCACTCCGACGCGCAACAATCCAGCGTCATCCAAAGAAGGATTCCGTTTTTATATGGCTCCAGCCAATTTAATCCTACCTCAACATCTTTGCTCTCGCTCTTGCCTACTGTACAAAGCGAATACAAAAGAGGAGCGCATCCTGTCGCCCTTGGGGAGAGAGTTACATCGCCAATCTTTTATCACGTGGGTATCCACCAATTATAACCAAAATGCTCCATGCTGTCCAAATCCTCTGCAAACATATTTAGTACAATACAAAACCGGACAGACCCAACCATTTGGATCGAAAACGTCCTTGCTACTGTAGACAGCACCAACTTTCCTACTGATAACATTTATTCACTGTGCAGAGTCTTCACTGTGAGACAGTTGTTTATTTTTCAAACGATATTACGTTAACATAGTCTACTGACATACGATCCGAGCTATTGTACGCAAAAAAGAAAACCTCGTAAAACAGAAATTGAATTACCTCGTGAAAGCGTAGTCTTTAAATAAAAAGAAACTTTAATAAAAAGCAATGGGTCAGTAATAATCTTGTATACTGTTAATCCAGGTTGTTCTTGGAATGGGCGCGGACCCGAAAACTATAAGTTGGAAGCATGCTTCCGGTGCCATCATCAGTGAACGTTTCATCTTAACCAGTGCGGGTAATGCTGCACAGTGAGTATAAACAAATAAAAAACCTACACTAACCTGCTGTCGACCGCCTCCTGCCTGATGATGCGTGATGAACAGCGATTGTCTTGCACACTGTACACTATTATGTATTCGGCCGGATATTGCACACAACACTTCAACAGAAAGCCTCAGACGCGGGCGAAGTTGGCTAGCTGGCTGTGCGCGCGACTCATTGGGACATGTTCTTGAACACAAATATTTATCTTACGTAATCGTTGGATCCGAAGGCGGGTACACTTAATTAAATAATACGCTGTTTACTTTGGAGCTATTGAAGCAAAGCAAGGGTTGTAAATTTGAATTTTATAGCATTATTCGCTATGCAAAGCGATAACCTAAACTTAAAAAAGGGAAATCATGGGGTTGAAAATGTTAAAAGGGGTGTAAATTAATAAAATTGGAAAATTTATCCATCAGAGTCTAAATTATCAGAAACTTCTGCTTCCTCTTCGTCTTGTTCTTCTTCTTCACCTTGTAGGCCTTCTTCATTCTGGGTGTAAGTAAATTGCCCTAATAACGTTTTATTTTTTAATTTACACGCCTCTATTATTTTTCAACCCTTGCCAATATCTATATTCATTCAATAGGTCCGAATTAAATAGAATTACAACAGATAACTGGAATAGGCCTACTGGAGAAACCACACGTTTCCACGCCACCTTTCCACGCCTCATATATTTGTTTTAGTACACCCACATTTTACACACGTAATAGGGGCAAGCCGTTTTAAATATATTAATACCACTTAAGCGTTTTTGTATAATACTAGCTGTGCCCCGCGGTTTTACCCTCGTTAAATTGTATAAATTATCACAGCTTCTCCCCCGTAGGTGATAGCGTGATAATATGTAGCCTATATGTTGACCCGACCTCTTAGTAATATTCATGCAAAATTTGAAGTAAATCCATGCAGTACTTTTCGAGTTTAGCTCGGACATACATACAGACAAACAGACACATAGATAAAAATTCTAAAAACTATATTTTTGGCTTCGATATCGATTGTAGATCACGCCCCAAGCATCCTTTTTAAAAAAATATTCAATATACAGTTTTGACTTTCTTACCATTTTATTATATGTACACATGTAAAAATATGCAAATTTTTATCGTCATACCTACGCTACGTAGCGAAAGTCATTATCGACATGTATAATATAAAGTTCTACGGCCTACTACTAGTACCATAAGGATAGGGTCCTTATGGTTAGAATGCATATGGTTTCGACCTTGAAATAGCCAACCAAAACGCATTTGTTACAGTCCCAGCAACTCGCGCCTACCTCCAATTTCGATGAATTTGAAACAAAACAAAGGTCACGTGATGCGGTATCTATGAGGTTAATCTGTGAGGAACTCTTTAGAAAGAGAATAATGTCGTCCAGGCCGAATTTCGACTACGGTGGCCAGTCTAAATGGAGACTAGCAACTGCGGACATATGATAGTGCACAAGTATGTGCGCAAGCGCAAAGGTACTTTCTATTCCATCACTCTCATGATCCGATGGGACGACTAGTGACACGACCGGAAAGAGGTTGAGTAAAGGACCGACGGCTTTACGTGCTCTCCGAGGCCAGTGAGTGTAATACCGCCAACTCCCAGACTTGGGGCTGATACTGAGAAATTTCTTTTTTACGGAAAATCCCAAATTCACTTTTTGACCCGTAAGGGAATTTGGACCTTATTATTAGCCAAAACAAAGAAACTGCTGGACAAAGGCCTCCAAAAATCCACAATTACCGGTTTTGCGTAACCCGAGTCCAGTAGCTTCCAACAACCCTCCCAAGATTAGTTTATATAGTTTATCTTATATACATATCTTCCATGAACAGACAATGACCAGTTACGATTTTATTATATGTTCACGTAAGATAAAAAAACCACCCACTCAAAAGGCTCCCGACTCATTATAATAATGACGCTAAAAATTGTTCTTTTGACATACTCTCTGACGCACTTAGCCAATTTAAGGAAAAGATTGTGACATACCAGCTTGCATAAGACTTTTCTCTCATATTATATTATTTCAATATAATCTCAATTCAATTCATTTTTTTTTGTTTTCATGGAATTATGCGATTATTTTTGGTATTTAAGCTTTATCCTTCTACTATTATTTTATTGTATATTATTTTTTATATATAAAGCTATTAATGTTATTAATTGTGTATGTAATGTAGTTTAATATTTGTCCGTATTCTACTTTTCATGTTACTTTTTGTCTCGTCTCAATGTTTATTGTTTTTGGCTTGTTTTTGTAATTAGTGCTAGTTTTTAATTAATTTATTGTAATTAACTTCAATAATGTAAAATTTTAAAGCTGTGGTCGTCTTTAAGTGTTGCAGCACTATTATTTTTAAGTATGTAATTCCATATGCTCTGAATTTGACATATTTCATGACAGTATAAACAGTTTTAAAGCTTTACAAAAAAAAAAGAAAACCTACATTTGAAAATTAATCAACCATTTTTAATTTGAACTATTAATTTCAACATGCCAGGTATTGTCTGTGTACTCTAATTTTACCAATTATCTTGAATATTAAAAATGTATATGAATGAAGCTATAATACTCTAAGTTCTGTGTACAGTTACAATTGGACTACAGGTTTAAATTTTGCTCACAACATAAAATATGTAGGACTCCATTTAATCTGTAATCTGTTTCTGTACAAAAAATAAAATAAACTGTAACAGTCAGTGCCACATACTACAGTCGTTTAAATCAAATTGCAAAACAAGCCATTACAACTGTACACAGTTTTCATAAAATCAAGACTAAAAATTCCTGAGAAAATCACCTAGTGCCCCGGCTCTCCAGCTGATCAGCAATCAGAGCGCATGAATCAGATCCCTTGGTACGTCCGTCTGTTACCTTCTGGTCCACACGCATCTACTTACACCTACTTGTGTCGACCCCTGGTGACTACACGTATGGTCTCTCCAGACCCAAAGTTCGTTACCCGTGTGTAACCCCCTGGTGACCACCTGTACAGTCTCTACTGACTCCGACCTCCGCCTGAGCTAAACACGCACCGCGCACACACGGACTACTTGAGTTTCCTCAAGAGACACCGATTTCTACCGGGCTACGACTACATAATAGCTACTGCTACGGTCGAATACAACTCAACTCACTATGGCCCCCCAGAGTCCCCTTATTCTAGTTTCCACCTGAAGTTAAGCTTAAACTTCATCATTAATATCATCTACATCAATCTCGACAGATATATGTGTGACCTGCTGGCATTTTCCTTATAGTCTATACCAAATCTGTGCTTTTCCTATGACGCCGCATTTTCAATGTTGCGTGCCACCTCATTCCTAACAGTTGGTAAATCTATCTCTGTCTCTTTGTCATGTCATGACATGCCACGTGTGTGTGTGTAGCGACAATAGACGTGCTACATTACCTAGGCTTTAGGAGTAAACCACTCATTATCGACTATCGACCACGGTCGTTCACATTATTGACTGACATGTTACTTATTAAAAAATTATTACAAATTAAAAGATTACCTAGAAGATAAGTTGACATAGTATTAATAACAATTTAATTTAATTCCAATTAACAAATATTATTTTATTATTAAGTAGGTATGTATTAAAATTTGCACGTCATATATTGATGACAGAATATTTAGAGCATAATTATGTAACACCAATATTACCATGTTCTAGCAAATAAATAATTCTGATTCTGATTACGTATATCGCGCGATAGTAACTCATGCCACTTCATTAAGTGGCATGAGATCATTTTAAATCAAAATTAAGATGGTGTCAAAATAACGAAGACCAGATAAGAATGGACATTTTGGCCTCACATCATTCTAAAAACGATTTTAAGGGTTTCTGGAAAGCCACAAATAAATTAAATGAAAAGGCGAGGTTACCTGTGAGCGTTGATGGGACCGGTGATTTAAAAGATATAGCTGAATTATTTAGAAAGCATTTTACTGTAAGCTCACCGCTGGCGTCAACACAGATGGCTCTCCATAAAGAGACTGATAGGGCACTTAAAATTAATTTTAAAGCCAGCGAGGTCGCCAATATAATAAATAACATGACTCGAGGTAAGTCTCCGGGTCACGACAGCCTCAGTATTGAGCATCTCCGTTTTGCGGGGCCACACTTGCCGAGAGTGTTAGCCATGTTTTTCTCGCTCTGTCTAGGTCATGCTTATTTACCAACGGAAATATTGAGAACAATTGTAGTACCTATACCTAAGAACAGGACGGGCGACATGGCTGACAAACACAATTATAGGCCTATTTCACTGGAAACAGTCGTTGCAAAGGTGCTCGATAGTTTGCTTAATACACAATTGAACAAATATATACCACAAAATGACAATCAGTTTGGTTTTAAAACTGGACTATCTACAGAGTCAGCAATATTGTGTGTTAAGCAGACTGTCAAGTACTATACCACTCGTAAAACACCGGTCTATGCAGGTTTTCTCGGCCTTTCCAGGGCGTTTGACTTGGTTGTATACGACCATCTTTGGAAGAAACTAGAGGCAACTAAGCTTCCCTCAGAGTTAATAAATATGCTTAAGTTCTGGTATCACAACCAAGTCAATAACGTAAGGTGGGCGGGGGTTTTGTCTGATTCGTATGGATTGGAATGCGGGGTGAGGCAGGGGGGGTTAACCTCACCTACGCTTTTCAATCTATATATGAAGGATTTGGTTGAGTCACTCAGTAGTACTAGAGCCGGATGCTACATAGAGGGGGTTTGCCTTAACAATATTTCCTATGCAGATGACGTAGAATTGTTAAGTGCATCTCCTTGCGGCTTGAAAACGTTATTGGCCATATGTGAGAAATATGCCAGTTCACATGGACTAGTACATAATGTTAAAAAGAGCCAAATTATGGTCTTTAGTGCCGACGGTAAGGTCCCATCTAGTGTGCCGTCTGTTTGTTTGGAGGGCATGCCTTTACAAAGAGTACAGACCGTAAAATATTTAGGGCACATACTTACGGTCGACCTCAAAGACGATGCAGACCTTGAAAGGGAACGAAGGGCGTTGTCGGTGAGGGCGAATATGCTGGCCCGCAGGTTTGCTAGATGTTCGCGGGAGGTCAAAGTAGCTTTATTTAGAGCTTATTGCACTTCCTTCTACACGTGCAGCCTGTGGGCGGGCTATACGCAATCTTCGTACAGCGCTCTTAGAGTGCAGTACAATAATGCACTTAGGGTGCTGTTGCGGTTGCCTAGATTTTGTAGCGCCTCCGGAATGTTTGCAGACGCTCGTGTAGACTGTTTTTATGCTACAATGAGGAAACGTGGCGAGTCACTTGTGCGCAGAGTTAGAGCCAGCAACAACAGCATTCTAAAAATGTTTGCAAACAGACTTGACTGCGTATACGTGAACCACTGCTGCATGCTGCATATATAAAACATGTGCACCATGTAGCAGTGGTACAGCTGTAATAATTGTTCTGTGTGTTGTTATTGTGAATGTGTAATTATCTTGAATTGTATTTACTAACATTAGTTTTTAAGTTAAAATTTGTTACTAACAAGTGGGCCTTGTTGCCTGTTATTAAATAAATAAATTATTGTAAATTATTAAGTGACAATATCTCTCATAAACAGTAAAACACTTCTCACAGTGTTGCGGACTCAAAGGCCGGAATGATCAAACAGACTAGATGTAAGCCCGAACATTTTATTCCTATTTTATTCCAATCAAATAATCCTTTCTGTAGTCACACGGTAGGTAATCGACGATCTGTAAAGGACTACCTCAATCCGGTACTCATACAGCGATCGCTGTCATGTCATCTCAGCCGTCAAACGCATGCACGCCACTGACTTTCGTGGCAGCACTAAGACGGGAAATGTAACGGTCACCGTAGCCTAGTTGGTAGTGCTCCTGCTTACGAAGCTGGTGGTCCTGGGTTCGAATCCCGGTAAGTACAAATATTTGTGTGATGAGCACGAATATTTGTTTCTGAGTCATGGATGATTTCTATGTATTTAAGTATTTATCTATCTATATAAGTGTATATCGTCTCCTGGTACCCATAGTACAAGCTTTGCTTAGTTTGGGCCTATGATGATCTGTGTGACATTGTGCCTAGATTTAAGTAAAAAAAAAAATTAAGCCCGATGTTACACTTACGCCTACGAATAGCATGGGGGACCAGCAGTCATGGCCGCGCCGACCTTCGTCGCGACGTTCCGCTAGAAATGACATCTGTCAAATCTAGTTCCGTCATAATCCGACAGGTGACATTTCACCTGTCACCTGAAATGTCACCTGACGTATATATATATATATATATATATATATATATATATATATTATGTTTACAGTACTGTAGGTATTATTCTTAAGTATAAAATTATATATTCATAAGCTATCTTTTCTTATTTTCAATAAATTCGTACACCTTTTGCTGCCATTAATCATTGAAATTAAATATTAAATTATGTTCCATCCAACGCAAATAGGTTGTGTGGAAGAGATCGCTTTTATTGATAAGGCCGCCAATTGCAAAATATTCTTCAATGCATATTGTACTGTTTGTATTCCTTATGCAATAACGTGTACTTCTTCTTCTTTATATGAGGTTGTTTGCCGAAAACCATTTTGATATAAGGCTGAGTGTTTTATTGTGTTCAACAAGATCTTTGTCCTTCCTATTTACTATGATAGCTGTAAATACTTTGATTGATGATAGTTTTAAATACTGTTTCTCTGCAGACCATGGACCTTTGGTGTCAAGCACCGCAACGACCCTCAACACCAGGGCTGGCAGATTCACGAGATCAAGAGAGGCATACCGCACCCCGATTACATTGCATTCCCACCAACCAATAATATCGGCCTACTGGAGACTAAATCAAAGTAAGTAAGGATTCAAATAATTACATTTGCTATGAATCTACGTTCATAGCAAGTGACATGATTTGATTTGACAAATAAAATAAATGTGATCCTGGCGTTAAAAATTGCATCTAATACATTCTACCATAACGGCACGTAAAATTATTTATTTATTCTGGTTTCACCAACAATTATTTACACTGTCTTAGGCCTGTTTAGCATACAAATACATATAGCAGTAGTGTAATAATCACTTACAAATGAACTCTGCATGCACGAGAGATAGTACGTTTGTGTATGTATGTAACTATGTGCTTATCTTCTTAGGGCCATACATGAAAATGTTTTTGACAACAGAAGGTAGACATCGTATATTATTGGAACGAAGTTCCTTATCGCGCGTTGTGAAAGGGGGCTAGACGGAAAAAAATCTTACGAAAAGTTATCACGACACTTTTTGCAGCTGTGCGGCGTGCGCATGTTTCTCTGTCTCTCTCTCTCTCTCTTATAGAAAGCAAGCCAGATATTTTCATTTGTGTGGTGTATCGACGATTATTTTTGTGGAGTGTATACAGGTTTTTTGTACATAATAAATAATAAGAAATAACTTCGTTCCATCCGGGTGTCCCTTGACATCTCTCAAGTTTTTATATATTTGTAAAATTTAGTTCTGAGCTTATTGAATTAATCGAAGTGTAAGTTAATTTGATCACTACAACCATTCAACACCTTACAGAACCTAGCGCATGGGGAATTAGCACCTAACACTGTTGTCTTCCGCGGCTGACAAAGCGGTATTATTGGACTGCGAGAGATTCTAGATGAGGCACTGAAATTGAAAAGTTGTAGTTTTAACGAACAATTAATTTTGTGAGTTTGCACACACCCATTGCGTCATTTAGATTTCGGCGCCTTTCCAGTGACATATTTTGTAATGTTTAAGTCTACTAGAGTATGATTGTATTTTTTTACTATTGGAAAATGTCAAATAACAAGGGAAACGTTTTTGTATACGTTCTAAGCGTAGATAACGTATAGTGTAGTGAGGACGCCAGATTACGGTACAGTAGTCAAGTGTACTTCTAACTAAACCATAATAAAGTAAGATTTTTGTTTTTGAACATTAGAACTGCTCGGTATTTTTTTATTATGTAATCCATATGCGGACCAAAATTATACAAACATGTGTATAATAAATAAGAATATAAATCGCTAAAAATAATAAATAAAATAAGAATACAATTTGATACAATGCAATTTATATTATTATAATAAATATATAGTATATAAAATATATATATAAATATACATATATATATATAGTATATAAATAAATATATAAAAGCCTTCATAAATAATGTTACAGGTCAAATGTGATTTCATTGGTTTCCCTATTTTAATTAGTGTTGCATATTGTTTGTGGTAATCAATCATAATAAATACTTATAATTTTTGTAATGATGAATGCCATATATTTCAATTTATAATATATTTCATTTTAAGTTCTTCTATTTTTGATATTTGTTATTAGATATAATGTTCTAGTCTTAATTAATTCTAAGCTGTAACTAGTGCATGCGGTGTTAACCTATTATTAATTGTTGCACCTGATAATTTGCCGTATTTATGTAATCTATTAATGTATCGTGCAAACAATTGTTGGTTGACCTTAAATAAATAAATAAAATAAAAATAAATAAAAGTAAAATGGCGTCTGGTTTCCGGCCCACAAATAATAACAGAGCCACCCCATATCACAGCCCATGGTTGTCTTAAAAGACGACTAAAGGTCGTAGCCCACTTACACGACTCTGCTGCAACATCGCTCCGACCCATCACCGACCTCAACTAAAACGACTGCTGGCGGTCCACTCGTCGACAGCTAGCAGGCGCCTGGCTGTCCACACGCCAACCGCTCTCGCTTTTCGCGATAGAAACAGATCGCGATCAGTTTCCATTGAAGCAAGCCGTATTTTTAGAAGTCTGTTTGGTGTCTCCCTCGGCCGTTACCTTGGAGCTGCTGTTGGTAGACATATTGTTATATACACGGCCGTTTATATACTAGGTAGTTTTATAAACACCTTAAAACGTCTAGGAGCCAGACTCGTATAAAAGGTACGTTGGTTTTAGTTTTTCCTTTGAAGTTGTCCAGTAGGGGACAAATTCACGAAATATTTTATTTGCTGTTTGTAGGTTTTGTTTAGCTCTCCGAACCGGAGACAAATTATCATTTAGAACGTAACATATATTGATGTGAAACATCTATAGCCGCACGTAAAACAGATTTCTGGCGTGGCGACGCATCCCGTGGCGACGGGTCGCCACGCTATACGATAGTAGTGTGTACGGTGTGGCGACGCGTCGCCATGCGCAATCGACTTTTTATTTTATCATTATGACATATTTAGTTCCTATCACAATAATAATATATTCTTTTCTGCATATTACTTTTACAAAATAATGTCGATGTTTCACATCTGCCAGGCGTCCCGTGACGGCTCACATTTTTTATTATATTTTATATGTATAGAATATTATTAAAGTATAGAATTATCAGCATTTAAAGAAATAAAATTATATATTTATGTAACTTGTACAGACGCCAGCACATCAAGTTACCCCAATCTGTTAAATTTCCCCAATTGAAAGTGAACCTTATGCTTTTGTTATAAAGTTGAAAATCTATAAAATAAATTTGACAGGTTGGGGTAGCTGGATGTGCTGGCGTCTGTACATAAGAACATAACGTTGGACATTTTTACATACTATAGTACACTAACTAACAAATAACGCCTTTTCCATCTTTCTTTTCCTTTTATACCCAACGGTTGTCTGGAAGAGATCGCTACAAAGCGATAAGACCGCCGATTGTACCTGTATTTGCTTAGATTAAGAAAATGTATTATGTTTCCTGGTGCAATAAGGTGTACTCTATCTAACTTTGGCATAAACGCATACAGTGCACAGGTAACCAAAAAAGGCTCGCCTATTTACCTGGTAATACCAACATAACCATAACTTATTTTTCAGAATACATTTCACTAAGTTTGTCCGGCCAGCCTGTCTGCCATCAGATGAACTAGATAAGCCAGTTCAGCATACTAGTTGGATAGAAAACGATATCAGTTTCAAAATTCGTGACACATTGCGCATTGTAAGTTTGTTTTTAAATTTCATATTACCATTTGACTTCACTGTTGTCATTATATGAAGACGCTCCTGAAAATGTTAAAAGAAAAATAGACTGCTCTTCGGCTGTCGTCCGGTTTTCCACTTTTCTGGGCTGTTGAACGTCCGCTATGGTTGTCTTACACCCTATACACCAATAATTATTGGCCGGCTGAGATACACAACACTTAAACATAATATTTTAGAATACACACAGGTGACCCGTCTGGATGTCGGGTTCATAGTTCAAAAGTCCCCCGTCCACAAGGAACATAGTGAAACTCGAGAGTGTGTCGACTAGGGCGGCATACCTTATAACGTAACTTATAACCTATTCGTCGAAGGTCATACAGGTTTACGCGCCGACTTCAACGCACTCCGACGATGAGATTGAGGTCATGTATGAATATTTCTAGAGCCATACATACCTCTAACACTTATTTCACTGTGGTCATGGGGGACTTTAACGCGAAGCTGGGTAAACGATTCGGGAATGAGCTGAGAGTGGGGCAATTTGGAACTGGAGACCGGAACCCTCGGGGCCAAATGTTGGCCGACATGGAGAAGGAGGGACTCTTTATGATGAATTCCTTCTTCAGGAAGCTGGATCACCGCAAATGGACCTGGGTGAGCCCCGATGGCAAAAACAAAAATGAGATAAACTTTATCTTTTCGACGAGATGACAGACGTTTCATGACGTCAGTGTGATCAATGCGGTTAAAACCGGAGCGATCACAGACTGGTGAGAGGCTCATTCAATTTATTGTCAAGCTCCAGAGGTCAGCTCAGAGGTACTACGACAGGCTCGTAGAAGCTGTCCATACGGCTGAGTTTAAGGTCTTCAAGGCCCAGCGTACAAACAGACTTTGCCCTGCAACTTATGGAAGTAATACGGAAAATGGTTCTGACATCCTCAGATGTTGCTACTATTTACCGGCTGCTTAACAGACAGATCTCAAAGTCTTTGACTCGCGACACGCATCCATTTAATACAAGTAGTATTAAAGAAGCCATCGAGCGGAACAAAGGCTCTAAAGTGTTCGTAAGAGATATGTCTGTTGGATAAACCCAACTGACGAAGCTGAAGACTGAGGATCCACGGCAATCGTCACGTCTAAACCGGAGTTGCTGTGAGAGATTGAGAATTCTATGGTCAGTTATATACGACAACGCAGTCGCCTGCCAAAAGTCATGCTTATATTTAAAGAAACTTTATTCTCAATAAAACATACACAAATGTCGCTTACTTGAGAACAATAAATTAATGTTAACAATTATAAAAGGGTTCGACTTCACCTCTATGTACAGTTTCACAAACACGACCCACCCAACGCATTCATTTCTGCGAGGGTGTTTTACTTCCTGTTAAATACTGGCTGAGCTGAAATTTGAATGCATTGAGTGAGTGTACATTTCTAATACTTGGTGGTAATTTATTATATAGTTGCACTCCTTCAAATGTAACCATTTTTTTTGCCATGATTGGTTCTAGTTTTAGGTAATACTATTAGGCTCACTCGTCGTGAGCTTCGTTGGCTGACTTGTCGATATTGGGGTAATATAATTTTTTTTTATTTGTTTAACAATTTATGTACACATAAATAAAAACATAATAACATAAGTAAAACAAGGAAAAGATTGTACAAAGGTACTGCTTATTTCAATAGAAATCTCTTCCAGCAGACCCGCGAGAGGAGAAACTAACTAGAAAAGAGCATATTATGTGTAGTTTACGCTACTATATACGACATACAAAGTGTATGTATACACTACATACTAATAATACACAGATACCTATAAGGGGAATATATATATATAAGGGCAATATAATATACTACATATACATACTATTATCAGGATGAGGTTAAGAGAAAATGTTCTTTCAATCGTTTTTTAAATAACGTTATTGTATTGCTATTGCGGATGTTAGGTGGAAGAGAATTCCACAGCCTGACCGCATGCACCGTAAAAGAGAAGTCGTAAAAATCGGTTTTATGGATAGGAAATTTAAGGAGGGATCTGAGGTGTGACCTACAGGAGGCATCAGGTGAATGAATAAAGGAGAAACGCTCCCGTAGGTAGGCGGGGTATGAGGGATTGTGAAGGACATTAAATAAGAGATGCAATATGCGAGCATTCCTACGAAGACGGATAGGGAGCCACTTGAGATCCTTTTGAAAGTTACAGACATGATCATATTTCTTGAGACCAAATATAAAACGAATGCATAAGTTTTGCAAGCGCTCAAGTTTATTTAGCAGCTCCTCAGTAGCAACAAGATAGCAGCAGTCCGCGTAGTCCAGAATGGGTTGTATGAGTGTCTGAGCTAGTGAGATTTTCGTTTTCAGGGGTAAGAAGTTTTGGAGGCATTTTAAAGAGTGGAAGGTAAAGTGAACCTTTCTGCTAACTTCCGATACCTGAGCTTTCCAAGACAAAGTGCTATCAAGAATTATGCCCAGATTTTTTGCAGTATCAGTATATGCTACAGGATGACCATTTAAACATACCGTAGGGAGTGATGCGAAGTCAAGATAGTTACGCATATATGTACTACCAATAATCATGGCCTAGGATTTTTCAGGATTTATTAACAGACCATGAGACCGTGTCCATTGGTTAATTAATTCCAGATCACGATTCATGGCAGCAATCGCGCCATGAGCATCTTCTCGAGTAAAAAATCTGTAAAGCTGCAAATCGTCTGCATAGAGATGGAAGTGTGAGGAAATGACTCGTGTGATAGAGTTAATGAAAATGGAAAAGAGTAAGGGAGAAAGAACGCCACCCTGAGGTACGCCCGCAATAAGAGAACACCAATCTGAGTAAGACTCGTCAAGTTGTACGCACTGCGAACGTCCCCGAAGATAAGAGTTAAACCACAAGACAGTACTAGAAGAGAAGTTAAGAGACGCCAGAATACCGAGAAGGACATCAAAATCAACAGAATTGAAAGCGCTGCTAAAATCCAATAGCACTAGAAGAGAAAGGGATTTGTTTTCCATGGCCCAGCGGATATCGTCGGTCACTTTCAGCAGAGCAGTGACAGTGCTGTGGCCAGTACGGAATCCAGATTGGAAGGAGCTAAGAAGGTGGTTATTAGACAGGAAAGAAGAAAGCTGACGAAGAACTATATGCTCAAGGACCTTAGACAGGAAAGGCAGAATGGAAATAGGACGAAACTGGGATGGAGTAGCTGGATTACGTATTTTGGGAAGTGGTATTATGTGTGCTTGTTTCCAAGCTGTAGGAAAAGTAGATGAGAATAAGGAAAAGTTGAAAATGTGAGTTAGAACAGGAAGTATAGTTGGCAGAATAGGATGAATCATCCTTGAGCATATGTCATCATGTCCAACTGCAGAAGAAGATATTGAAGCTATTGATTTTTTGACGTCCTCCTCAGTTACAGGAGATAAATTAAAGGGAGAACAATGCGGTACTGGTAAAAGGGAAAGATCTTGTAAAGTAGCCAATTTAATTTAAGAGTCCAGAGAAACGGGGGGGTTAGAAAAATTAATGTTAAGACCATTCAGATCGATATCTTTACAAGCCGTGGTGGGAGATTTACCAATTCCGTTGGATTTGAGAAATTTCCAAACTGTGGAAGAATCACGATTATCAAGCGATTTGTAAAAGTGGCGCTTCTTAGCATCACGACACAGGCGATTGCAGCGATTACGTAGAAATTTATAGCGATTTAAATTTCCCTCCGTTGGATTAAGGTTATACCTGCGTTTAGCTTTATCCCTGCGTACCATAGCTTCCTTAATTTCAGCGGAGATCCAAGGAGCAGGAGAATGTTTAACTTTCACTCGACGTTTTGGAGCATGGCGATCATATAAGGCTAGTATTTTACCATTAAAAAGATTCACTTTCTCGTCAATGTTCGAAGAATTATAGATTTCGGACCAATCCAAATTCAAGGCATCAAGCTGCAATGCTTCCAAATGAATACCCCTGAAGTTACGAAGAAGAAGGTAGTGAGGTTTCCGCTTAGGAGGTCTAATTGTGTACGATAGATAAACCAAGTCGTGGTAGGAGAAGGAAGAAACTAATTGGCCATGAGTAGCAACACGATCAGGGGAAGAAACGATCATAAGGTCCAAGAGAGTAGGGGTGCAATTAGGGAAGTGATGCGTAGCAGTATGAGGGAGAACGTGAAGATTGATAGAAGTTAACAGGGAGAGTAGTTTCGCAGAACGATGATCGTTCTTGATCAAGCAAGTATTGAAATCACCCATAAGGACTACATGGTCATAAATCGGACATAAATTATTTAAGAGGGTATCAAGTGATTCGAAGTAATCGATTCGAAGATTAGGGCTGTAAAAAACACCAAGTAGCATCTTAGAGTGGTGGACAATAATTTCAATCAATAAATGTTCAGACGAACCAGAGTATTGAGATGGGGACATGCTGACAATCTTATACGGGATATCAGCCCGCAGGTATATTGCCACACCACCGCAGCCCTTATCCGTTCGATCATTGCGTATTAAAACGAACCCAGGGAGAGAGAAATAAGGAGAAAGAAGAGAAGGCTTAAGAAATGTTTCAGAAATCAATAATGCATCGATATTGGTGCCACTAAATGATGCTAGAAGATCAGAATAGTGGGCAGGAATACTCTGCGCATTGATATGGGCAATATTCAGATTATGAGGAACAGTGCGTAGATGTGAGGAGATTTGGTCATGCAAAGTGAGTGAAGTAAAAGAATCATCCGCGCTAGCGTAACTTGAGAGCGAAGAAGAACAGGAGAAAAAACTATCATCAATATTTGGTAAATCATCATCCATAATAATAATTATTATATATACTATATATTACATAAATATATTTTACAAAAAAAAATATATATTTATTAATAAGTTCTGTATAAATATTAACAGAATTAAAGTCACTAAACACACCGTCTCGCCGGAAAACTAGAAAAAAACTTTTAAAGAAATTAACAAAAGTATTACTAAAGCTAAATAAAGTAACATTAAAAAACAATAATAATAATCTATAGAGACACGTCAAGCTGGATACCTCAGAAAGACATGTACCTTCGAACACATTACGCCACAAGCCTATGTGGGGCTCACTTAGACTAGTAACAGGCGGGACACAACAGAAAAAACAAAATAAACTAATAAAAGTATGCTCTTAATTGAACATCTGACAGAAGTATCGCAAGGTACACCAGTTTGGATCGTATCTCATAAAATAATTAATATTTGAATTAGTAGCGCAGCAAAAAAAAAAAAGAAAACATAAAACAAGTTATAAAAGTAAATTAGGTAATTAATGAAATGGTTTCTAAACGAAGCTGTCAGTGCCAAAATAAACTAAAATTTACGAAATGTCAAGATTGAAGTGATAGGTATACGTCATTAATTTACAAACTGACTGCAGAAAAATAAAAAATTGTCAAGTAATATCGGGGGTAAAAACAAGTTTTGTTAAAAATAATTATACAGTTACCCCGTGTTTTAACGTAATACGGAAGCTACGCTACCAATTTCAAGAGTACAATATTAAAATGTAAACAAATGTAATGCATTGCTTATCTGACTAAGGTATATCAGCGGCGTGTGGCCCTTTTGGCTTTGTTGTTCTTGGAGACAGGTGGCACCAGCCCA
The DNA here is from genome assembly GCA_951640165.1 of Pseudoips prasinana. Classification (NCBI taxonomy): domain Eukaryota; kingdom Metazoa; phylum Arthropoda; class Insecta; order Lepidoptera; family Nolidae; genus Pseudoips; species Pseudoips prasinana. The sequence continues at coordinate 18,668,433 of OX621264.1, read as the reverse complement.
GCAGAGTTGGAGGGAGCTTCGGCTTCAGGCGCTGTTACGGTCGTTGGAAATTGAGCGATCAGAGCATCAAGTTGGTCCATCGTTTCGACTTTGTGACGAGTTTGATCCGGAGTTAATATAATAATATTACCTTGAGTGGACCAGCATTTAGAGATTGAGAAGTATTCGCGTGCTGTAGTAAACACTCTGTGCCTGGCCTTTGTTAAAAACTCTGAGACAGTAATACCAGTACCCTTCAAAGCAGTCTTGTGATCCCATACCAAGTGGCGGTGCTCCATATTGTTAAAACGAATGAGGATGGGACGGATTTTCTTCCCTGTGCTGGAACCCAGGCGATGACAAACATCAATGTTGGAAGAACCAATGTCAAGCAATTTCATTTTGCCGGTTAATATCTCAACAATAGTGGTGTGTAATTTTTCATCACGTTTCTCTGGAACACCATGGAGTAGCAGGACCTTTCTTCTCATTGCAGTTTCATGACGGTCCAGCCCGAGAGACAGTAGCTGAAACTGTGTTTTGAAGTGCCCCAGTGTTGTGAGGATGAAAGATTTAAAATCTTTAAATTCCTGTGATAATGTAGCAATATCTGTATCTGGATGAGGATTACCAGTCGTGGCTTTTCGTAGCTTTTCTTCATGGACCTGCATGCGTGAGTTGAAGAGCTTCTCAAACTCCTCAAAGCTTTTTTCAAACCGGCTATCCATTTTGTAAAGGTAAGATGTGAAACTATCTTATGTTCAGATATTATGGAATGATTATATTTCCAGCAAGAAAGGGTCTGTTTAGCAACAAGTTAATACATAAGTATATGCAATTAAAACAGTTTAACAATTATTAAATTCCGATTAAATCAGAGCACAAAATAATTTGTGTTTCACTCTAAACTACCCACAACAGACTTCCTAATGTTTGTATGTATTTTTTTATTAAGCACTTTATTAATGAATATACATGTATTATAGATATAGAGTTGCTTAATGTTCATTAATTTAGTGTCATTATAGATTTTTGAAGTTGATGTTAAATAGGGATAGTTAAAAAGCATTTTTGTTAATTTATTTTGCGATCGTTGAAGTTCTGATAGTTTTGTTTTCGTAGCACTGCCCCAGAGTTCAATCAAATATAGTAGGTGCGGCTTTACTAGTGAGTTATAGATGGTGTATCTTAGACTTCGCGGAATACATCGAATTATGTTGCGCAATGTCCCTACTAGTGTCGAGAGCTTGTTTTTTATATATATAAGTTTCCGTCGGCTAATAGTTTGTTAAAACATGTACATAGGGCAGCAAAGAAAACTCACCCCCTAGAAATGTATAAAAAGCGCCATCTATTTTAAAGCATGCCATACTACGATGTTTACTTGGGCGCCATCTCTGGGACACCAATGAAGTTAGTGTTCTGTAGTTATGACATCGATGCCACAAGTGATCGTGCAAGATAGCCATTTAACAAAGGCCACGATTCTAACCAACACCAATTTTATTAGTTTGACAGCGAAACGTGTGTATGGTCCTTTTCATACGAGCTGTGATAGAAAGAGATGTAATGACATTTTGGCTAAGTTTAGTCGTGTAAAATTGAGAATTGCGGCTAATAATTGTTTAAGTAACATTAGCATTATTCTTACTATTAAAATAAATAAGAACATTAGCATAATAAATTATTTTTATATACGGCGATAGCGGGGCTTTGCGGGTTGATCAGGGAAGTAGGTGCTTATAAGGCAATCTTTCGGAATAAAGGAGATTCACTTCTATACGTATTATTTATTTATATGTTATTAAATATACCAAACCAATTTAGAAGGTTTCTCTATTAACGTATAATATTCACTTTTTTCAACAAACATTTCTCACAAATGTATGTCTTTATTCATCGAATTCTGTTTTTTAAGAATAAAAAGTCATTAGCTTTATATATTTACATATTTTATTACATTCCTAAATAATATTTGAAATACTTAAACAATATTTTAAATATATATATATATATATATATATATATATATATCTATCTAATGTATAAAATTCTCGTGTCACAGTTTTCGTTGCCATACTCCTCCGAAACGGCTTAACCGATTTTGATGAAATTTTTTGTGCTTATCCGGTATCTATGAGAATCGGCCAACATCTATTTTTCATCCCCCTAAATGTTAGGGGTAGTCCACCCCTAAATGTTTTAGGGTAGGGGTAGGGTAGGGGTAGGGAAGGGGTAGGGTAGGGGTAGGGTAGGGGTAGGGTAGGGGTAGGGATAGGGTAGGGGTAGGGTAGGGGTAGGGTAGGGGTGGGGTAGGGTAGGGGTAGGGTAGGGGTAGAGTAGGGGTAGGGTACTGGTAGGGTAGGGGTAGGATTCCTCTCGAACGAAGTCGTGACGGGTCAGCTAGGAAATTATTTATATGGCAAAACAACGTTTGCCGGGTCAGCTAGTATTTATGTATAATATTGCGGGTTGAGCTGGGAAGCAGGTGCTTATAATCTTTCGAAATAAAGGAGATTCACTTCTATACGTATTATTTATTTATATTTTAATAAATATACGAGAAACGTTTATCTATTAACATAAAATATTTATGTCTTTATTCATTGAATTCTCGTTTTTTTTACATTTGTATACAATATAACATATAACCGTTTTTTATATATTTTATTAATAAGTATAATATCAAATCAATTAATGTATTTAGGTATGTAAAAAGTAATGTAAATATAATTATATATATATATATATATATTATTTAGGAATGTATTTATTTTATAAAATGTGTAAATATATAAAACTAATGATTTAAAGTTTTGAAGATTACTCAAGAGAACCAACATGTTACTCACGTTTGATATAAACAGAACAACAATTTACATCTCTCGAGATTTTCAAAACTGTTTACAAAAAACCAATTTACTACAAAAACTTGAAAACTTGTGGGGTCAAACCTATACTAATAACGAAGTGGGTAACCTTCACTTTCTATAACTTCTTCTAATCTTGATCTCATTCCATTTACCATATTGAAACAAATGTTACTTAATCGCATTAATTCCCAAGTTCTCATAACCTCTTCATCTAAATTTTGTCTAGTTTTGACTTTACTTGAGTCCCAATTAAGCACCATTTGACCCCACAAATTTTCAATCGGGTTTAAGTCAGGGCTTTTAGATGGCCAATCAATCAAGGTTATGTCTCTTTGTGTGGAAAACCACTCCATAACCGGTCTTGACCGATGCACCGAACTATTGTCTTGGATAAAATAAATATGTCCATCAGGGTATACGTTGCGCACTGTTGGAATCATCACGTCTCTTAAGATCTCCAAGTAACGTTCGCCATTCATTCGAGCGCCGACTTCGACAAGTTTTCCAGGACCCATTGAAGACATCCACCCCCAATATCCTGAAAAATATTTTATAATTATATCCTATTAAGAATACAATGTTATTGTCTTGTCATGTCATCTAGGTTCTTTATCAGTTTCGATTTGCAGAGCCTAATATTAAATAATATATTGTATGCTTATAGTATCTAAGATTTTATGATTCATAATAACAATAGCAAATAAAAAGTATAAATTTATTATTTTAATCAAGTGAGTAGGTAAATGTTAATATTTAATTAAATTAACTACTGCTTACCTAGCGTTAACCTGCCACTAGTCCTCGAAGGTAAAACATTTTTAACATTGTAGCGTTCGCCAGGTCTTCTCCACAGTATTTTACGTCCATCTTTATCGGATTTAAAAGTCTTTTCATCGGTAAAAATGACTATTTCATTATCCCAATCAAAATTCAAATACTGGGTTGCAAATCTTATCCTGGCTTGACGATGAGCTTCAGTTAGTTCGATTTTTTTGGCAGGTTTATAATTATGGATCCCTGCTGCACGTAAATGTCTTCGGACAGTGGTAAGCGAAATACCATGTCTTATAGCACTTGAACGGGTGGTGGTGAAAGGTTCCGTGGCATGCCTACTAACAATATCACGATGGCGGTTGGATTGATTTGTGTAAGCAATCGGACGTGGCCCTTGGCGCTTACACTTCACTTCACCAGTTTCTTGATAACGTCGCACCCATAAACGAACTGTGTTTCTCTATAAGAAAGCAAATTAAAGAGTAAGATTCCTAATTGAAAAAATATATTAAACGGATTTTAATTTAGATTACACTTACATCGATATTTAATTCTCGAGCAATACTTTTTAAACTTTGATTTTGTTCCCAAAGGACGATGATTTTCGCTTTTAAAAAGTTATTCATTCGAGGCATGATTTTATCGTAATTTAGAAGTAGTTATTCGAACAGCACAAGCAGACAAGTAATTATAATGATATGATGAGACGTCATTTTTTACTTAACAAAATTATAGCTTACCCTCATTCTTCATTACCTATCTATTTATAATATAAAAGAAACGGCTGACATGAATAATGTGATGGATGGTTCATAAACATATCGACAAATTTTACATTTGAGCAATGTGACTCATTGGCGCAGTGGTGTCACAACATAGATTATGAATTGCAAAGTCCAGGTTCGAATCTCGCCTTAATATTTATTTTTAGTTTTGAAATTTTATTGAGACTTTTTAGAAATATCTAAAGAAATGTAATGTTTTGTGGAGCTCGATTAGAACGTTTTTTTTGTTTTTTTTTTTATTTATTTATTCAATATATTATTTCAATACACATCACATTTAACAGGCCGAACCACATAAACCTCTACGGGTTTATGTGGGTAGCGGCGAATCGTTCACATATTTACCATTATTTATGAACTTATTATATAATATTATTAAAATGGTATCGTTAGTGATAGAATTTCAATACAATATATTTTTTTAAGGTAGTAACCTTTTAGCTTGAACTTAAAACCTTTCGCCCCCTCTGTAAGTAAGTAAGTATTTTTGTAGTTCTTCGGGAATGTTATTTATAAACTTCGGAATTAAGTATTCTGCAACTCTTGTGCCGTACAAGTAAAAATATCAATAGGTAGGATCCGATGGATATTACTTAACGGTCGCTTGTATGCGCGCCGCAGTCATTTTGTTAGTAGTTGGAATATCCTAGCAGTTTCGCTAATTTCACAGAGATGGCGCTCTTTTATAGGGTAAGGGGTGAGTTTTCTCTGGTCGCCTGTGTACATAAGTTACTTACAATAAGATTTTTAATGCACTTTATTGCTTTAATGTTTATTCCATCTATGCCTGTGCTACAATTTGGATCAAGGTTTGTTATTATTTGTAATATTTCTTTGGCAGAGCATGGCTTAAGAAATGAAATGAATAATTTAATTCAGCACAACACACAAGAAAATGAGGAGTACAAATATACAACACACAGTTCTACAAGGCATAACAGCGCTGGTTTTCAGTTGGCAACCCTGAAAGTCACGCACGGACGGGGAAGGTAACTTGGTAAAGCGTGATGATAGTTGTCGTGAAATGATGCAATTATTTCTTTTGCTAAAAGTGGTCCTATCGTGGCAAAGTAATTATTAAAAATTTTACAAATTTCATTTGGTTGAGTAGTGCTACTACTTTGTTTGATTTTGTTATTGGCTAAATAGTTTATTACATTCCACATTTTTTTTGGTTTTTTAATGAATTTGGTTATTACATCATAGTAGTAGGTATTTTTTGTTCTTTGTATTAGTTTTTCTACACAGTCTCGTTTTTTGCTAAATTGCTTGTTTAGAGCTTCGTTATTAGGTTCATTTTCAAGTTCCGTCCACATTACATTTCTTTGATTTATTTCTGCAATGATGTCCTTATTGATCCAATCTTTTTGTGGAAGGTTAAGAATTTTAGTTTTAGTTGACTATATCACATATCGGAAACATTACAGTACCCGATCTCTAGATGACTTGACAACTATAAGAAAAGAGGATGAAACATCGTTATTAGAAGCCTCAATGATGAGTGTACCGGATAGCTTGCACAATAACACTGACAACGGCATTGTTAATAACTTGACAAACAAATAAAATCTCTTGAGATACAATTAAAGACCGCTCACCAGGAAATAGAAGACCTGAATAGTGAGAATTTTCGGCTAAAATATGATCTACAAAGTTCCTTAAATACTGTCAAAACCTATAAGAAGATATGTCAAACCCCCGAGAGAAAAATGAACACACCAAATTCATTGCGTAAAAAAAAAGCAAAGTTTCTCAATTCATCGGTCACTCCAAGTAATGACTACAAAATGTGCGCACATACTTACTAGAACAAGTCCAAAAATAGACATGATCAGTAAAGAAACACAAACTTTCTATAATGCAGATTCTATCGATACAACTGCTCAACCAAAACAAAAGCAGTTAAACTCTAAACAATGTAATGTTGCTCACAAAAAATCATCAGGAGCTAGAAAATCGACACGAAAAGAAAAAATTAAGCTTTGTTTCATAAGCAGCAACGCCACAAAAGGTACTTTGTCTTTAATCGACGACGTCTTCTCAGAACACTTTGATTATTGCCATTATTTAGAACCAACTACTGATAATTTCTTAAACAATATTGAAAAGAAATTACAGAACTTTACAATGAATGATTACTGTTTGATTTTTATTGATGCCGATGATCTCAAAAACAATGAGTACATCAATTTATTAAAAAATGTACATAACTCGCTGAAGAACGTTACCCACACAAATAAGGTTATATGTGCTCCAACGTATATAAAAGGTTCATTGATCTATAATTATAAAGTTGAATTATTCAATAATCTTCTATGCTTAGACCTAAAAAGCAATAAATATGCATATTTTTTTGATTGTAACTACTCCCTAATACATGAGATGTTTTGTTACAAGACTGGAAAAAAAAATAAAAATGGATGGAGAAACATTTTTTATGAAATTATGTCCAACATAGACTATGATTTATTAGAAATAAACAAGGAAGATTTTTTTCGAGATTAATAAACAAAATAGTCTCAGTATATCGTCCCCGTAGAGGGAAAATTAAATAACTCTGATTTTGTAGTTCTGAGATAAACGCGATTTAGTGTTTTTTTTTAGTTAATGTACATTTGTAAGAAAGTGTGAGACAATTTCAGTGTCGGTGATTTTATATTTTGTGGACCTGATAACCTTTTATATTATGCTTTAACAAACTGAACACTATCTTTAACTATAACTAAATAACAAATTAAAAATCAAGTTGTTTAATTTTGCCACAACTGTTTTTATAACGTAACTACAATTAGCTACTTATTTCGGCTATTTATTTAGTTTTCCTACAACTAAATACATTTGGTAGAGTAAATTTTGGTGAAATAAATGGAGTTATTGAATTTATCAAGCACGAAATATTTTTAAATGGAAAACTTAGTGGTTTTGTACGTTATTATTACTTTGATATTTATTGGTCTCACATGAAATAAAAGCTGTATTATGATATTAATAAAGTTATATTAAGGAATAAATAGAAAAGTAAACTAAAATTTAGAAAAAGTGTACTTATCTTGCCACAAACTTGAAAAATAAACATCATCATCATCATATCAGCCAAAAGGTCCACAGCTGGACAAAGGCCCACAATTGCCAGTCTTGCGCCATTCGCATCCAACAGTTTCCAGCGACCCGCACAAGATCATGGGTCCATCTTGTAGGGACCTGCCCACGCTGCGTCTTTCAGTTCGTGGTTACCACTCGAGAACCTTTCTGCTCTAACGGCCGTGGGTTCTACGTTCTATGTGCCCGCCCACTGCCACTTCATTTTTACAATTCTTTGTGCTATGTCGGTGACTTTGGTTCGCCTGCAGATTCCGACATTTCTGATTCGATATCGCAAGAAAACTCTGAGCATGGCCCTCTCCATTGCTCTTTGGGTGATCTTGAGCCTTCTAATAAGGCTCATAGTGAGCGACCACGTATCTGGTCTGTCATCAAGTCATCACTGGCAACACACACTGGTTGAAGACTTTCAACTTGACACACTGCGGTATTTTGGACGAGAAGATGTTACGTAGTTTCGTATTAACGCTGCCCAGCCGAGTCGGATTCTACGATGGACCACCTTCTCGAAGTTAGAACGACCTAGTTGGATGGTCTGTCCTAGGTAAATATAGATTTCTACAACTTCGCGTGCAGAGTCTCCAACCTTCAATTCAGTGGGGTTGGAGGTTTGACATGATTTTCGTCTTATCCATGTTCCTTTTCAGGACCACTTGTTGAGAAACTCTACTGAGGTCATAGAGCATTGTACCGAAATCTTCCATGGTCTCAGCTATGACTACTATATCATCGGCAAATCTTACGATTTGCCGATGATATAGTAGTAATGGCGAGTATATCACTCACTTACGTGAGTGATATACTCGCCATTGACCAGAAGCTTGAAGATGCAGCGACGAACACTTTCGGAGATGTAACATCTTCCTGTCTCACAACTCGCTGCAAGTGTATAGGTTTCGAGTTTTGGTCGGAGTTGGAGTTGGAGTTGCACTAATATTGTGGCGTTTTCATACAAATACTTTAACACCTCGATTTACCGGTAGTAGATTTGGCACCTTAGGAGAGACCACAGCCCAGGTTTCGATAATCTAAGGCTTTCTCATAGTCCACAAACGCTAAGCACAGTGGCTTGTTATACTCTTCGACTTCTTATGTATAACTTGCCGCAGCGTATGTATATGGTCTATGGTGCTAAAAACTTTTCGGATACCGGCTTGTTCGGGAGGCTGGAAATCATCAAATGGCTCAGCAGTGTGATGGGTCAATAATTCTTCAATAGGGGTTTGTCGCCCTTTTTGAAGGAGAGCACTACCACACTTCTGTGCCATACTTGTGGTGTTTGATTATCTAGTATGACGGAGTTAAATAACTTCTGAAAGGCCCGTAGGATTAGTGTACCATCCGCCTTCAGAAGCTCTGCTGAAACTCCGTCATTACCAAGAGCCTTGTTGTTCTTAAGTTGTCTGAGAGCCATTTTAATCTCGTACAGGCTGACGTCCGGGTGTCTTCAGTGTAATGTCGGGTTGGTCGTGCTCCATCCAAAGCATCCACACAAAATTATGTGCTAAAAAAAGTACAATAACTAAAACTAAAATTCTTAAACTTCCACAAAAAGATTGGATCAATAAGGACATCATTGCAGAAAACCAAAACTATAAAAATAAGGATAAAGAAACAGTGAACTATCACAACTGCTCGACTTCAAAAATAACTTCCAGATCTATCCGAATTCACATAGAATCCAGATTGTGTTAACCTAACAGTGACGTTCATTCATTATAATCAGTGAAAGATTTCATTACAAGTGAAATAAGACAAATAAAGTGTTAAAAATTTGAGTTTTTTATGTTGAAGGTGATACGAAAAAATTCTCACTATCGTTAACCACCACAGTAACATAAACTCGATGCGACATAATAGAACATTATTTTTGCAAACTAACTTACTGAACTGATGGTCGAGTGGCCGCACGTTCGGAATTGACGATACCGCCCGACGTGATCTTGGTTCAAACCTCACCTACTCAGTTTGTTCTTTTTGAATATTATTAATTTGTCACTATAGTTTAACGAAATAGTGCGAAACCAAATAATTAGAAAAGAAGCATAAAAAAAAAAAATCAACAAAAAGATATTAAACAAGAACGACGACGTACTATTCAAATACTTGGACCTGACTTATATTAATCGAAAGATGGCGACAACAATTACATGCAATGGTTGCTTGAATTAAAAATAAAGCGCCAAATATTTAAAATTAGAAATGGCTTCTACACCTACTTGCGCTGGATGTAAACAAAAGTTACCTATAAGGGAAAACATTATATGCGTTCTTTGTAAATGTAGATATGATTTCGAATGTGCTGGTGTTACCAAGGATTCTAAAAAGGTAACACTAGAAAATAAAAACACCTGGAAATGCCAAACATGCATCTGTAAAATACCCAAGACAGGAAACACTGATACGCCTTTGCGTCCCCCCAGAATACTTGATACAAATAAATGTCAATCATCACCCTCCGAGGAAGCTAACGTTACTTTAAGAAGAAAGCCAAAAGATTCTGACAACGACACCATTTGTTCAGAAGATCTTAGTTTCTTTGGTAATACTATACCCACAGAAAAACCTGATAAAGTTAATCTGGAAAAAAATTTAACACTACAGGATTTAAGTGAAATAATAATTACACATCTGAAAGAAAATAACAAATATATTGTACAAGAACTACAGAACACTATACACACAGAAATATATAAAGCAATTCATGAATTAAAACAAGATATAGACTATAAAACAAATACCTTAACAATAGAAAATTCTCAAAGACAGCAAGAAATAGTAAACATAAACATAAAACTAGAAAAACAACAAACAGAAAACGAAAATCTGAAAAAAGAAATAAGAAAGTTAACTACAGAAGCTTCTAAAATACCCAATAGTCTGCAAGTAAACCACCATAGAAAGATTGTGCTCTACGGCCTGGCGGAGTACATTAAAGAGCCTGAAAATGCACTCCACAGTAGATTGGTTGAACTGTTTCGTGAAATAGTAAACGTAGACGTTTCAGCATATATTGAAGATCTGTATCGAATTGGAAGACCAGGTGGATCTCAGAACCGACCACTCGTCATCGAATTCATTAGCAAGAGAATGGCAAAATATATTATAAACAATAGAACTTTCTTCCAAGGAACTGGACTATTCATTTCAGAATTTTTAGATAAAAATGAACGAAAGTATAGGGCAGAAATGCGAGACGTACTTTTTACGGCAAGAAATAACGGATCCCACGCAGCCATCAGAAATAACAAACTATATATAAACGGACAATTATTAAAAATAAATAACAACATAAAGGAATACGCACATAACACCCAAAAAGAAGAAATAACATATAACAACATGACGCAGCCCTGTACTATAAACGACACTGATGAAACTGAGAACCAGACATTTCGTAAACAACGAACAACCATTTAAACTATTGTCCCAAAACATACAAAGTCTAAATAACAAACAAGACATACTTGAAGCGTTTATAGACGAACATCCATCTTACAAAGCTATATGCCTTTCAGAAACATGGCTAACTCAAGAAAGACTAGACCTCATACAATTTAGTGGATATAAATTTGCTTCATCATATTGTCGCAGTACTAGAACCGGAGGCGGCGTATGTATACTCCTACAAGACTATATTGAAAGCATACAGAAGGACGACATCACCGATATGTCTGCAGAATATATAATAGAAATATGTGCCACAGAATTACCAAAAGAAAACTTATTAATTATAATTATATACTGGAATAGGAGAGAGGAGGAAGTTTTTTATGAAAAATTAAAGCAACTATTAAAATACATAAATAAAAAATACTATAAATTAAATATAATAATAGGAGGCGATTTCAATATAAATATACTACAGGATAATCTAAAAACTAATAAATTTATAAACCTCATGCAGGAAAATAACTTTAATCAACACATAAAAAGCGCTACGCGTATCACACCAAACACCGCAACATGTTTAGATCTAATATTCACGAACTTTAACCACAAAGACATGCACGTAACAATAGACGACTTCGGCTTCTCTGACCACCATAGCACAGTCTTATATTTAAAATTACCAGAACAACCCAGTACAAGTAATTGGTACACAAAGAAAAGGTTATATAACAATACAAACATATTAAAATTTAAAGAGCAATTACAAAAAAATAATTGGAATCATATACTTAAAACTGATAATAATATTAACACAAATTATAAAACATTTAACGATAAACTTACCTTAATCCTAAATAAGTGTATCCCACAACTTAAAATTAAACTTAAAACTAAATATAAGAAATATTGGCTCACTGTTGGTATAAAAAAATCCAGTATTAATAAAAGATTGTTAAAAATATTAATTACAAAAACAGTGTGTAATATGTTATAAACGAGTGGTCGGTTCTGAGATCCACCTGGTCTTCCAATTCGATACAGATCTTCAATATATGCTGAAACGTCTACGTTTACTATTTCACGAAACAGTTCAACCAATCTACTGTGGAGTGCATTTTCAGGCTCTTTAATGTACTCCGCCAGGCCGTAGAGCACAATCTTTCTATGGTGGTTTACTTGCAGACTATTGGGTATTTTAGAAGCTTCTGTAGTTAACTTTCTTATTTATTTTTTCAGATTTTCGTTTTCTGTTTGTTGTTTTTCTAGTTTTATGTTTATGTTTACTATTTCTTGCTGTCTTTGAGAATTTTCTATTGTTAAGGATAAAGATAAAGATAAAGATTTATTTATTGCCAAACTGTGTACATGTTAGGTCTTATTTCTAGGTTAGATTCACAGTCTACCCAAATCGGATATGCAATACAAGGCGCAACAATGCGGCTTAAAAACTTAAATTAACTAAAACTAAATGTATTTTTGCCCAAAATATTCTTGTAGATCATAAAAAACTTTATCTATCAACCATTTTTTAAGTTTTGTTTTAAATTCATTCCCGTTTAATGCTTTTATAACTGTAGGTAGGTGATTGTACACACGGATAGCTGTAATATATGCACTTTTATAGTAAAGCATGTTGTTAATAATGGGCAAATTAATATTATGTTTATATTGACTACGAATATTTGTCTTGGTAGTCGATTTAAAATTAAAATAGAACATATTGTTTTTGACAAATAAACACAACTCAAGTATATAAATTCCTGTAAGCGTTAAAAAGTTTTTCGTTCTAAACACTGCTCTTAATGTCTCAGTGCTGTACATGTTATAGATAGACCGCAAGCATTTTTTTTTTAAAATGAATGTGGATTGTACTTTCGTTGAATTGCCCCAGTATATAATACCGTACAATAATAAGGGATAAACATTTCCAAAGTAGGCATTTCTTGTAACATTTATATTTGTGGTTTCTGCTAGGACTGACAGACCATAACAAGCACTGGATATTTTTTTATTAATTTTTTCGATGTGTGCCTTCCAGTTCAGGTGTTGGTCGATTGTAACACCTAGGAAACATATATCCTGTACCTCTTCAATAACAACATCAGATACAGCTACTTTTGGTTGCAAAGGTTTAGTTTTATAATTTCTAAATTGAACTAATTTTGTTTTTGAAAGATTAACTTTTAAATTTATTGCCTGCAACCAATTTATTATTGTATTTAATGTTTTATTTATTTCCCTTTCATAGTTTGTGGGGTTTAAATCGTCGTTGGAAATAAAAATGGTTGCATCATCGGCGTACATCACACAAAGCCGGTCTATTATGGTTGGAAGTTCATTGACATAAATCAAAAATAACAGAGGCCCTAGAATACTGCCTTGTGGTACACCTAGTTTGACTTTTTCAAATTCAGATTTCTCCGTTTTCAACATTTTTGTCGAATTGACATACACCTCAATGACCGTTGCCTGCATTCTGTTAGATAGGTAGTTTTCTATTAATTTTAAAGGTATGCCCCTTATTCCAATACTTTCTGTCTTAGTAGAATGTCATACTTAACACAATCGAAGGCTCTCGACATATCAATAAAGAGAGCAGCACATTGCTTTCTTTCATTAATTTTACTCCAGATAGTATTGAACATTCTAAATATTGCCAAGGAAGTTGTTTTTTCTTTTTGAAAACCAAATTGATTTGCATTTAAGATTTTATTTTTTAACAAAAAGTTTAAGGTATTTGTTTTATAGTCTATATCTTGTTTTAATTCATGAATTGCTTTATATATTTCTGTGTGTATAGTGTTCTGTAGTTCTTGTACAATATATTTGTTATTTTCTTTCAGATGTGTAATTATTATTTCAATTAAATCCTGTAGTGTTAAATTTTTTTCCAGATTAACTTTATCAGGTTTTTCTGTGGGTATAGTATTACCAAAGAAACTAAGATCTTCTGAACAAATGGTGTCGTTGTCAGAATCTTTTGGCTTTCTTCTTAAAGTAACGTTAGCTTCCTCGGAGGGTGATGATTGACATTTATTTGTATCAAGTATTCTGGGGGGACGCAAAGGAGTATCAGTGTTTCCTGTCTTGGGTATTTTACAGATGCATGTTTGGCATTTCCAGGTGTTTTTATTTTCTAGTGTTACCTTTTTAGAATCCTTGGTAACACCAGCACATTCGAAATCATATCTACATTTACAAAGAACGCATATAATGTTTTCCCTTATAGGTAACTTTTGTTTACATCCAGCGCAAGTAGGTGTAGAAGCCATTTCTAATTTTAAATATTTGGCGCTTTATTTTTAATTCAAGCAACCATTGCATGTAATTGTTGTCGCCATCTTTCGATTAATATAAGTCAGGTCCAAGTATTTGAATAGTACGTCGTCGTTCTTGTTTAATATCTTTTTGTTGATTTTTTTTTTTTATGCTTCTTTTCTAATTATTTGTTTTCGTTAAACTATAGTGACAAATTAATAATATTCAAAAAGAACAAACTGAGTAGGTGAGGTTTGAACCAAGATCACGTCGGGCGGTATCGTCAATTCCGAACGTGCGGCCACTCGACCATCAGTTCAGTAAGTTAGTTTGCAAAAATAATGTTCTATTATGTCGCATCGAGTTTATGTTACTGTGGTGGTTAACGATAGTGAGAATTTTTTCGTATCACTTTCAACATAAAAAACTCAAATTTTTAACACTTTATTTGTCTTATTTCACTTGTAATGAAATCTTTCACTGATTATAATGAATGAACGTCACTGTTAGGTTAACACAATCTGGATTCTATGTGAATTCGGATAGATCTGGAAGTTATTTTTGAAGTCGAGCAGTTGTGATAGTTCACTGTTTCTTTATCCTTATTTTTATAGTTTTGGTTTTCTGCAATGATGTCCTTATTGATCCAATCTTTTTGTGGAAGGTTAAGAATTTTAGTTTTAGTTATTGTACTTTTTTTAGCACATAATTTTGTGTGGATGCTTTGGATGGAGCACGACCAACCCGACATTACACTGAAGACACCCGGACGTCAGCTTGTACGAGATTAAAATGGCTCTCAGACAACTTAAGAACAACAAGGCTCTTGGTAATGACGGAGTTTCAGCAGAGCTTCTGAAGGCGGATGGTACACTAATCCTACGGGCCTTTCAGAAGTTATTTAACTCCGTCATACTAGATAATCAAACACCACAAGTATGGCACAGAAGTGTGGTAGTGCTCTCCTTCAAAAAGGGCGACAAACCCCTATTGAAGAATTATTGACCCATCACACTGCTGAGCCATTTGATGATTTCCAGCCTCCCGAACAAGCCGGTATCCGAAAAGTTTTTAGCACCATAGACCATATACATACGCTGCGGCAAGTTATACATAAGAAGTCGAAGAGTATAACAAGCCACTGTGCTTAGCGTTTGTGGACTATGAGAAAGCCTTAGATTATCGAAACCTGGGCTGTGGTCTCTCCTAAGGTGCCAAATCTACTACCGGTAAATCGAGGTGTTAAAGTATTTGTATGAAAACGCCACAATATTAGTGCAACTCCAACTCCAACTCCGACCAAAACTCGAAACCTATACACTTGCAGCGAGTTGTTTTCGCTGTCAAAATAATAAAATTGGTGTTGGTTAGAATCGTGGCCTTTGTTAAATGGCTATCTTGCACGATCACTTGTGGCATCGATGTCATAACTACAGAACACTAACTTCATTGGTGTCCCAGAGATGGCGCCCAAGTAAACATCGTAGTATGGCATGCTTTAAAATAGATGGCGCTTTTTATACATTTCTAGGGGGTGAGTTTTCTTTGCTGCCCTATGTACATGTTTTAACAAACTATTAGCCGACGGAAACTTTCCCGACACACTAAAGATAGCAAAGGTCACCCCTATTTACAAATCAGGAAGTCTTACAGATCCCGGAAATTATCGACCAATCTCAGTAATGTCAAAAATATTAGAAAAAGTTCTTCACAACCGATTACAAAATTACTTAAACTCCATTAATTTTATTACCGATCGCCAATATGGATTTAGACCAAAAAGAAATACTACCACTGCTACAATTGACCTCGTTACTAAAATTAAGCAAAACATAGACAATAAAAATATAGTCGTGGGTATCTTTGTGGACCTAAAAAAAGCATTTGACACCGTCTGTCACAAATTACTATTAAAAAAGCTAGAATCCATTAACATCACTGGAAGTGCACTAAAAATGTTTAAATCCTACCTAACCAACCGCTCCCAAATAGTCAAACTAGGTAATCATGATCAAAGTAACGCGTTGCCAATAACATGCGGCGTTCCACAGGGATCCATTCTGGGTCCTCTGCTCTTTCTTATACTATATATTAACAACACACCGAAATAAAGCTACATGGCCACCTTACCCTGTATGCTGATGATACATGTTTATTTTACTTTGGTTCTTCCATCCACGACATTATTACACTAGCCCAAGATGATTTAAATTCTCTATACACATGGTTTCAGTTTAATCTTTTAACAATAAACATATCTAAAACTTGCTATGTAATATTTAAGGCAAAAAATAAAATCATTCCACCATTTGATTCACTTAAAATTAATGACGTACCACTGCAGCTAAAAACAAGCGAGAAATACCTCGGTCTGAGAATAGACAGTACTCTTTGGTGGAATTCCCAGATTGAATATATAAAAAACAAGCTCTCGACACTAGTAAGGACATTGCGCAACATAATTCGATGTATTCCGCGAAGTCTAAGATACACCATCTATAACTCACTAGTAAAGCCGCACCTACTATATTTGATTGAACTCTGGGGCAGTGCTACGAAAACAAAACTATCAGAACTTCAACGATCGCAAAATAAATTAACAAAAATGCTTTTTAACTATCCCTATTTAACATCAACTTCAAAAATCTATAATGACACTAAATTAATGAACATTAAGCAACTCTATATCTATAATACATGTATATTCATTAATAAAGTGCTTAATAAAAAAATACATACAAACATTATATTAACCCAATATCGACAAGGCAGCCAACGAAGCTCACGACGAGCGAGCCTAATAGTGTTACCTAAAACTAGAACCAATCATGGCAAAAAAATGGTTACATTTGAAGGAGTGCAACTATATAATAAATTACCACCAAGTATTAGAAATGTACACTCACTCAATGCATTCAAATTTCAGCTCAGCCAGTATTTAACAGGAAGTAAAACACCCTCGCAGAAATGAATGCGTTGGGTGGGTCGTGTTTGTGAAACTGTACATAGAGGTGAAGTCGAACCCTTTTATAATTGTTAACATTAATTTATTGTTCTCAAGTAAGCGACATTTGTGTATGTTTTATTGAGAATAAAGTTTCTTTAAACATAAGCATGACTTTTGGCAGGCGACTGCGTTGTCGTATATAACTGACCATAGAATTCTCAATTTCTCACAGCAACTCCGGTTTAGACGTGACGATTGCCGTGGATTCTCAGTCTTCAGCTTCGTCAGTTGGGTTTATCCAACAGACTGATCTCTTACGAACACTTTAGAGCCTTTGTTCCGCTCGATGGCTTCTTTAATACTACTTGTATTAAATTGACGAATGTCGCGAGTCAAAGACTTTGAGATCTGTCTGTTGAGCAGCCGGTAAATAGTAGCAACATCTGAGGATGTCAGAACCATTTTCCGTATTACTTCCATAAGTTGCAGGGCAAAGTCTGTTTGTACGCTGGGCCTTGAAGACCTTAAACTCAGCCGTATGGACAGCTTCTACGAGCCTGTCGTAGTATGAGTCCACTTTCTCACAGTCTGCTAGCCATTCGAAACGGTTTCGCAGTTCGAGCTGAAATGATGGGTTTTGGACGTGGATAGGTAAAGGTCGGCGCGTAGACTTTATCAGTCTGGACCTCTGGAGCTTGACAATAAATTGAATGAGCCTCTCACCAGTCTGTGATCGCTCTGGTTTTAACCGCATTGATCACACTGACGTCATGAAACGTCTGTCGTCTCGTTGAAAAGATAAAGTTTATCTCATTTTTGTTTTTGCCATCGGGGCTCACCCAGGTCCATTTGCGGTGATCCAGCTTCCTGAAGAAGGAATTCATCATGAAGAGTCCCTCCTTCTCCATGTCGGCCAACATTTTGCCCCGAGGGTTCCGGTCTCCAGTTCCAAATTGCCCCACTCTCAGCTCATTCCCGAATCGTTTACCCAGCTTCGCGTTAAAGTCCCCCATGACCACAGTGAAATAAGTGTTAGAGGTATGTTTGGCTCTAGAAATATTCATACATGACCTAAATCTCATCGTCGGAGTGCGTTGAAGTCGGCGCGTAAACCTGTATGACCTTCAACGAATAGGTTATAAGTTACGTTATAAGGTATGCCGCCCTAGTCGACACACTCTCGAGTTTCACTACGTTCCTTGTGGACGAGGGACTTTTGAACTATGAACCCGACATCACCTTGGAACAGTTGGTCGCTCTCGCGGAAATATAGCAGGTTCCCGGATTTTAGGATTATCGTGGGGAGGACACGATATTCCTAAAAACTCTCTTTGGACTTCAGACAAACCTATGATATCCCAATGTAACCTGCTCAGTTCCTTGTCCAGTTCAATAATATTCTCGTCGGTTCACTGTGTGTGAGTGTTATATGTTGCCAGGGCCAGACGTTGTCGGTTTTGGTAACACGGCGTCTGCCGGGGATTTTTAGCACCCCGGTTTCTTTTTCCTTATCTATCAGGGTGAGACTAATTGGTCCATAGGGATTTCAATAAAAGCTCAAGTTGTTATAATATTACTTGTTTCATCTTTAGAATCTCTCGACAAAATCGGGTTTATTCGTTCAAATCTCTTAACTCTTTTTTTCTTCTTAGCCAGTGAAATATTGATGTCTATTAAAGAACTAAGTTTCCTTTTTATTTTATTTTCTTATTTTGTGTCCGGGTTCCATGTAGATCCAGAATCAGAAAAAGGTTCTTCATTTGTAAAAGACGGCATTGGTTCGATACCCGAAATGAGACTCGACCCTCTGATTACCTTTGATGACAACTTAATTTATTTAATTTTATTTGCCTATCATCTTATAATAAATCATTATTTAGTTGTAGGAGAAATAAATAACATCAAGTATTTATAAATTAGGTACGTTATATCAGAATTCTGAATCGCAGAATTAAATAAATAGAGTTATTTTGTTTTCGTAGAACTTAAGTTAGTTTTGTGAAAGAATTTATAAGTTGAGGAAAAATTCAACAACTCAAGTTATTTAATTTATTTGACATTCATCTTGTCATTGAC
Source organism: Pseudoips prasinana (assembly GCA_951640165.1). Classification (NCBI taxonomy): domain Eukaryota; kingdom Metazoa; phylum Arthropoda; class Insecta; order Lepidoptera; family Nolidae; genus Pseudoips; species Pseudoips prasinana. Next base: position 18,649,246 of record OX621264.1, on the reverse strand, counting down.
CACAGTTATTGATTTATTTACTGAGTTATTTACTTTTCCTTTAAAAAAATTGTGTTTGTCTGAAGATATTTATTATTCCATCTGTCATGACCTGTCTGACAAAAATGGCTATAAATATCTTTGGAACGGAATAAGATACGAAAACGCCTGTAAGGCTCAAATATGCGGCAGGTTTTAGGTGTTTTGAAAATAAGATAAAGTCAATTTCGCCAATATCGGAATTATTTAATTTTCCAACTACGGGGACGATATGTCATCAAAATATTGCAGGGGTACTAAGTAAACGAGATGAATTGTGCTGTGCCATTCTGAGCTTAACATACAACATCGATGCCATATGTTTGAGTGAAACATTTCTGTCGGAAGGAACAGAAAGTAATTTGCACCTAAAAGGTTATACAAATGCAACATTTGATTCCAGAAAAAAAAAACAAAAAGAGGTGGCGTCGCGATATTACTCAGAAGAGATATAGAATTTAGAACGATAAAAAAATTAAAGAGAACAATGAAACATGCACATTTGAGTGTTGCGGCATAGAACTCGTTAAAAATAACGTAATACTGGTGTGCCTCTACAGAACACCGTCTTCTAATGTTTCGAGATTTCTAAATAAGTTGGAGAATTTACTAGAAACGTTTTGTCCACGTAAAAAAATTATAATATGCGGAGACATAAATATTGACCTTCTTAAAGACTCAAAAGAGTGTAAAGAATATAAAAAATTGTTAGAAATATATAATATTACACCCGTTATCACGTCACCAACACGTATAACAGATAAATCTGAGACATGCATTGATCACATTCTAACTAATATTGAAGAGGTAATTACAAATATACATGATCTGGGTCTCTCTGATCACACAGCTCAAACCTATTCCTGGACAGTCAAACAACACCGAGCCGCTTCAGTTAAATACTGGTATGAATTTCATCGAGATTACAGCAACGATAATATAACAAAGTTCAGAAATTGTTTATCCAGCTTATCTTTTCAGGAAGTGCTTGTCAGCCGGTGCACTGATGCTGCATTTATGAAGTTTAATGAACTGTTTTTGTTATTCTATAATTTATGATTTCCTGAAATACGTATAAGAATCACAGACAAAGACAATCTGAAATCTAAATGGCTCACTAAAGGTTTAAAATTGAGTTGTAATACTAAGAGATGGCTGTATTACAAGCAGAGGGCATGTGCTGATAATAGGCATAGGTATAAAAGTTATTGTCAAATATTGAAACAATGCATTATAACTTCTCGAAAAAACAATTTCAGATGCAATATCAAAATCTATTTCTAGAATTAATATCCATAACAATTCTGTTACTGATCCAGAATCAATTACTAATAATTTCAATCAATTCTTTATTGACATAGTAAAAAATCATTATTTTAATCAGATCAAATCAAATCTTTTATTATTCATTACATTTTGGGTATAACATGGTTGTATGGTTAATATAAAATGAATCACCAACATCTGCCTGTGAGGCGTATGAATCTTTTGGTATAATCCAAAAGTGACACTAAACGTAGTACAATTAAAAAAAAAAGATGTCACGCTATCAAAAAGTGGTAAACTAAAAAGATTACAATTCCCTATAATAACTTACAAATGTCGTCAGATAAAATTAAAATACTTTTTTTTTTGGTTTGGCAACATCGTCAGCAACACCTGTCAAATAACAGCTGACGATTTTAATTAAATTTTAAATAGTTTTTTTGTGTTTATAGGGTTTAATAGTGTTTTAATTCATAAAATAACAACTAATTAAGTGTAAGGAATAAGTAATAAATTGTTGAAAACTTGTTTTCAACTAGATATACGAACAAGTGAGACTGACGGAACGGCACCGGCACGGCGGTGTCTTTTTTCGAAAATATCGCAGGGAGTATAATTTATTTACATAATACCACCTCCCGTTAGCATTCCTGGGTAACAAATACTACATAACAAGTGCCGTTGTGATAATTTGTGCCCAAAGCGTCATGCTAACATTATACTAAACAGACACATAGATTCTTACCCACCTCTAAAAAAAAACGAACAAAATCTAAGTTTGCTTAATATTTTCTTATATTTTCTCCTTCTCGGCTTCCAATTTAATCTCCACATCTATTCTTTGTAAACTTTAACTGTAATTAATCTTTACACTTTGTTAAACTGTACAAACTGTCACTTTCCTCCCTTATAATCTATTTTACTTGTGTTTATATATTTTGTTCTTAGTTAACTATTACTGTTTTAGTGTTTCCGAACGGCCTATACTATGCCCTTGACCCGTAAGTCTGCTAGCAAGGACATGGAGATGAAGTTAGACCTGGCCCTCAAAAAGCTACAAATTGTTACAGAAGAATGTAAGAATCTGGAAAAGTTACGCCTAGATGACGAAATGGAATGTACAAAGATATTGGATGACAATGCATCCCTCAAAAAACAGGTGTCTTTGTTTTACACACAGTTTGTAGATGTTTCTAATGAACGTGATGTCTTGCAAACTAAACTTGATTCATATGACAAGTGTATCAGTACTCATGAACAGGCCTTGAACCGCATTTCTGTGTTAGAATGTAGTCTAATAAAGGCTAATGAAACTATTGAAAATCTGAAACTCCAAATAGATACACACAATAGAGATGCTGCCCAGGGTCTGTTTGAAGTACTTGTTGAGTCAAAACCCAATAACACAAGCAGAAATGTTACATGTTCCATGACAAGTCATAATAAGATCAAGAAATACCTAAAAATCAACAGCACTATTAAGAAACTGAAAAAATCATACAGCTACTGTAAAAGGTATAATTATATTAGTAGTTTAATTAGGGAACATAGGGAATTACAGTCTGATTTAGACATACCTAGTTATCAACTTGCGCAATGTAACCTAACATATGATTTAGACACAAAGAACTTAAAGGGAAAAGTAAATAAGCTGGAGAATAATGTAGCCTTACTGTCTAACAAATACGAATGCTCACAGGACCAAATTAAGGCACATATTCTCGCTGCGAATGAAATTTTAAGCTTAGTGAGTAAATACAGTTTTGATTGGTCTGAAAATAAACATTTATCAAATTCGAACCTCAATGATTCCGTGTCAGGTTCTCGTCTGTCTATAACACATAGCAAGCAGGGCCACCCCCAACTTGTTCTCAATGATCATGCTATAGAACATACCCAACTGCAGGAGACAGAACTGCCAAATAAATCTATAACAACTAGTTTGTCGGATGAATCAATAATTATTCCCAGAACACATGTTTATGACACACCCTCTGTACCTAGCAGTAATAAGTGTAAAAAAGTTTGCATAATTTCAGACAAATTAGGTCAAAATCTTAGTGTATTAATGAACAAACAATCTAATGTACCAACTTTAAATGTATGTTTACCTGGTGCTAGTTATCAGCAATTATGTCAAAAAATGTCCTCAGTATATCAAGAGAATGAGTACAAGACAGTTATTATGCTTTATGGAGATAGCTTGTCTGTGAGTAGGAAACATATTTTAGATACAATCCATAAGATGAGAGATTTAAATTGCAAACTAAATATAAACTTTGTATTATGTGCTCTGCCTTATTGCTCAAGCCTGACTGAGAAGCAAAATAGGTATATTTATGATCTTAACATGATAATGTATAACATTTGCCATAATAACCAGCTTGTGTCCTATTTTGACACTAACTCATTTATTAATATGTGTAATTTTAAGTTGACAGATGGTACTATGTACCTACCATATTTGTACAAAAGACAACTTGCTAAATTGTTAGCATTTAACTTTTTGTTTGACACCGATAATCATAGATTATCACAGAGTAGCACTATAACTACTCTAACTTCGGACAATTTTAATTTACTTGGTACTTGCAATTTACCTGTGAGGAACAACTTGGATGTTAGTAGTAATACTAAAACAATTAGTTTAAACTAGGTGTAAGGACAACGGATGGCCTAAACGGTTTGAATGTTGTACATCAGAACATTCAGGGCCTGCCCGGCAAGGAGTTAGAATTAAGTTTATTTATTGAAAACTGTGATGTCCATGTTTTATGTTTAACAGAACACTGGCTTAAAGAGTCACAGTTATTATATTTTAGTACTGATAAATACATAATTCAAAGTGCGTTCGTGAGAAGGAAAGCAATCCATGGCGGCTCATTAATTATTGTATCATGTGACATAAAATCTAAGCCTAGACCAGATATTGTGAATCTATCGGTCGAACGCACTATTGAGTTGTCTTGTGTTGAACTAGAGCACCAAGTAGTATTGTGTGTTTACCGTCCTCCACTTAGCAACTTTTCCATATTTGAATCTGTTATGGAAGATGCCCTTACAAAAATATGTTGTACCAGGAAGGGGCTGATTGTGTGTGGGGATTTCAATGTAAATATTCTTCAGGCCACCCCTACAACGGACAGTCTTTTAAACCTTTTTAAATCATTTAATTTAAAACATATATTTTATGAACCTACTAGGATCACATCACACTCATCCACTTGTCTTGACAACATTTTTTCTAACTGTGAAGCAATGAATCCTAAAATAATAAGTCATCTGACATCGGACCACTGTGGTCAGTTAGCAGTATTTGAAAATTATAAAAAGATAAAAACATCTCATGTAACCTGCCAACCTATCACTAGTTATCGGTTACATAGTTTCAAAGACAGTATTATATCTAAGCTGAATCCCGCTTTACTAGAAAATAACAATCCAGATAGTAATTACACATCCGTTTTTAGTGTCATTAAAACTGAGTTTCAGAGTACATTTAAAACAAAAAAAAATCAGGTATTCCAATAGTAAATTTAATGAATGGGCAACTCCTGGTATATATAAAAGTCGAGCGAAATTGTACGAGTTATACGGTATGAAAAAATACAGATTTGACTCAGATTTTTTACAATATGTCAAAAATTATTCAAATACATTAAAAAAAATATGCACTATGGCTAAATCTAATTATATTAGTCGAAAAATACAAAAAGCAGATGCTAAAATAAAGACCACTTGGAACATAATTAATAAAGAAAGTGGTAAGAATAAAATACGTGATAATTATTTGGAATTAAAAATAGATAATAGAATTATTAGTGATAAAGCTGACGTAGCTCATGAGTTAAATAACTTTTTTGCCGCCATACCTGTAACCACCACTCGCTCCTTAAACTCCTCCAAAATTGGCGCCGAACTGCTGCTACGTAATAGCGTGCCAGAATGCAATTTTATTTTTAATTTTGAACATGTTACAGTATCTGATATAAATGATATTGTTAAGACGCTTGAGCCAAAAAATACAAGTGACTTATGGGGTATCTCCGTCAAGATTTTAAAAACTATAATTGATGTAATAGCGCCTTACTTAATGGTTATTTATAATCAGTGTATAGATACAGGTACTTTCCCCGACCTAATGAAATGTAGTAAAATTATACCATTGTTTAAATCAGGCTCTAAAGACGATCCCTCTAATTATCGCCCCATCTCCATTTTACCAGTATTCAGTAAAATATTTGAAAAACTCATACTCAAGCAGTTACTCAAGCATTTTAATGTAAACAACCTCTTGCACCAGAACCAGTTTGGCTTTACTAAAGGGCGATCTACTACAGATGCAGGGATTGCACTGATAAAACATATATTTGATGCATGGGAGAAGTCACAGAATGCTATTGGGGTTTTTTGTGACCTTTCAAAAGCGTTTGATTGCGTTCACCACGACTCGTTATTACTGAAATTACGACACTATGGCGTAGTGAAGTTGCGCTTGACGTTTTATCCTCTTACCTAAATCAGAGAGTTCAGTGTGTCGACGTAGGTGGAGTTAAGTCAAATGATCTACCTGTCACTTTAGGCGTGCCACAAGGGTCCATTCTTGGTCCCTTTTTGTTTTTAGTGTACATTAATGATTTACCACATTATTTAAAAGACTTCTGTGATGTAGTACTTTTTGCGGATGACACTTCTTTTATCTTTAAAGTAGATCGAAACAGAGATAACCTTCATGAAATAAATAGTGCCCTCACACTGATTACCGAATGGTTCACGGTTAATAACTTAGTTCTCAATGCAAAAAAAACTAAGTGCGTTAAATTCACCACACCTAATGTGAGTAATGTTGGACCAGATCTGGTAATGAACAATGAAGTGTTGGAATCTGTTCAATCTACTACATTTCTGGGCATAACTTTAGACAGAAAACTTCAATGGGGTACTCACATATCCGGCTTGGCTGGAAAATTAAGCTCTGCTGCTTATGCTGTTAGAAAAGTTAGACAACTTACTAACATAGATACTGCGCGCCTGGTTTATTTTAGCTACTTCCACAGTATTATGTCTTACGGTATACTACTGTGGGGTAAGGCGGCTGACATCCACAGTATCTTTATTCTACAAAATCGTGCAGTACGAGCTATTTATCAGCTAGGTGCGAGATTCTCCTTAAGAGAGTTTTGAAGGAGATAAATATACTAACGGTATCTTCGCAATGTATTTATGCTAATATAATTTATGTGCGGCAAAATTTGAATTTGTTTCAAAAGAGAAGTGACACACACACAATAAACACTAGAAATAAACACAAATTGTGTGCAGAATCTCATCGTTTACAAAAGGTTCATTGTTCTTTTGTCGGACTGAGTATCCGAATTTATAACAAAATACCAACAAATCTTCAGGAACTGTCCTATGCTAAATTTAAATCAGAGGTCAAGAATATTTTAATGAAAAAGGCCTATTACACTCTAAATGATTATTTAAACGACAAAAACGCTTGGTCGCTTGGTTAAATACGAGCAACATCTTATTGTTACGTTAAGGATATACATTTATATTTTTCTCAATCAACTATAGAAATAATGCTTTAATAAATTTAACTTTGTAGATTATTAGACTTATTATTAAAACAAATGTATATTATCTTGAACATGTCAAACGCTGTTCGGCCGAAGGCGGTTTATGACTTCAATATGAACTCCCTTTTGTAAGCTCGTCATGCTCCCATTGTCTGTTAATGCTTGCGGTGGCGTTGTGGGTCGGGTCGTTTCCTTCCCTCTAATATGGCGAAGGAGGCGATGGCTGGCCCACACGTCATACTCGTGAACGGGTGCTGCTTGCGGTAACTGGTCGAACTGCTGTTGGGGTATTCATATATTTTATTTCTTTTTTCGCCTTTGGTAGACTTCGTGTGACTTGTTAATTTTGTAAATGTACGCGGATGCACCCACCGTTTTTCATCTAGCAAGAGGATATTCTAAGTGCTTGAGTGAAATTGAATGGTATTGCTTATTTATTTTATTATGATTCACTGGATGACAACGGTTCTGTGCGTGCATTAGCCTACATAACAACCAATCACAATGTAAGTAAAATACAAGATATAAAAAAAAATCGAAAACAAAAAGCAAAAGAAGACGAAAAAAGCAAGCCCGGAGTTTCTTTGTGGCTTTCTTCTCCGGGTCGTCCACCTAGGTAGCTAGAGAAAGCCGCAGACTAGCTAGGGTAGGTTCCTCAGCGGCGAGGATCGCTTTGGCCCATTAACGCGTGATCGGTGATCCCATTCATGTGATCACACCCTCATCTAGAATTTCGTCTTTTGCTTTAGTCTTCCATTCTTTAATTTAATATAGTAGAACTAAATTTCAAAATAATAGATTAGTAACTGTTATTTATTTAAGGACTTCAGAAAATATATACGATAAAACAAACCGCACGGACGGACTAATTCATTTCTTTTTTTGTAAGTAACTTTTATACTATCAACTATGTTTGTATACTGCATTGTGAGCTTGACAAGTACAAGTGTATGTTAATACCCAAGTGCTGAATAAATTTCATTTCATTTCAAAGTAGTAAAATGAGTGACCCCCCCCCTGTAACTTCTAAAATAAGAGAATGATAAAACTAAAAAAATATATGATGTACATTACCATGGAAACTAACAACGAAAATTGGTTTGAATGAGATCTAGCAAGTAGTTTTTTTTGAATACGTCATAAACTGCAATTTGCTTTCATTTAATCAACTGAAATACTTGCTGCCACGGAACCCTTCATGTGCGAGTCCGACTCGCACTTGGCCGGATTTTTTTTTATATAAAATAGGATGTCAAACGAGCAAGCGGGTCACCTGATGTTAAGTGATCACCGCCGCCCATGGACACTCGCAGCACCAGAGGAGTCGCAAGTGCGTTGCCGGACTTTAAGAAAAGAATAGGCTCGCTTCTTGAAGGTTCCCATGTCATACCGGATCGGAAATACCTCTGCAGCTAATTGATTCTACAGAGCACTACCGTGCGCGGTAAAATATATCTTGTGAAACACATGGTGGTAGATGACCATTCATCCAGGTGATAAGGATGAAATTTCCACTTTTGGCTAGCGGTATGTGGCGGAATGTGGCGACAGGTATAAGCTCGAACAATTCCTCTGAGCACTCCCTGTGATAAATGCGGTAGAGTAAGTTAGTAGTTTTAATAATATAATAATATGGGGACAATGTCACACAGATCATCCTAGCCCCAAACTAAGCAAAGCTTGTACTATGGGTACCAGGCGACGATATACATACTTATATAGATAGATAAATACTTAAATTCATAGAAAACATCCATGACTCAGAAACAAATATTCGTGCTCATCACACAAATATTTGCACTTACCGGGACTCGAACCCAGGACCACCAGCTTCGTAGGCAGGAGCACTACCAACTAGGCTACGGTGACCGTCAAACGGCTTATTCCTTGAATTTATTGTCAAAATAGAGTAATTTAAACTAAGGAAAGATTTACTACGTGTACTAGACAATGTTGTAACAAGTTACAAGTTGTGACTTAGTTCTGCATGTCACGCTATTAGAAGTTCAAGAGAAGAACTCACTCTGCCTCAATTTAAAATAATATATTTTTTTCTGGTTGAGTTGAAGCTGAGGTAAGGCATTAAATTATTGTGTAATAGTTATAATTACAATTATCAGTACTTGTTATCTAAATAAAGAGCTATAAAGACGATGCTTCTAATAAAACAGACTGAGTCATGCAGAGACCATTTTATTAAATTAGATATTTTGTCAGCACCATGTCTATATATTCTTGTGTTATTGACTAGTTTTGTTAAAAAAATGCTCAAATACGAGACTGATGAGGAACGAACGACAGCTGAGAGAGAGTACTCGTAGGAAGGACTTATCTTCTACAATTCAATGTAGTTCAGCATAGTCCCAGAGTACAATCTGTCATCTTATATAACAAGCTGCCAATAGAATTTAAAATTATACACAGAGTTAACATATTTAAAAACAAATTGAAGACATTTTTATTGAAGAAAGCCTATTGTATTATTAATGAGTTCATAAATGTCAAACGACAAATGTAATAACGTTAATTATGTTAAACAGCTTGCTTGCAACCAATATTTGGAGTAGTTTATTATCCGGATCTTGTAGCAACAAGGAACAACTTCCGTGCGTTTAAGCGCTTTTGCCATACCTACTATTGGAATTAAATATATGCTCACTTAGGACCCTTAAATTGATCCTCGGTGCTTTTGCAGCTGGTTTCTCTAGTTGCAAATCTCTCATTTTATGAGGCTATAGCCTCTTTACATCATTATGTCTCCCGCTTTGCTCTGGAGGGAAGTGGAACTATTAATTTTCTCTTTCTAATTAAATTCTTTGCGAGATCCAAGACAGTTAAAGTAGTTCCCCGGGACATGCCTCACCACTCAGTGTCATTTCATTGTGTGCCACTGTTGATCCTGGCTTATAGGAGTTGCAGTGGTGGGTAAGAGAGAGGGACTAGTCCCGATTAAATGTAATAACGTATTCTTGACCCTTATGTGTGCAAGTTTTATTTTGTATTTTAGATATGTATTGTACACGATACAATGTAAATTGTTAAGAAATAAATGAGTTATGACTTAAGTGTTTAGTGACCCTGACAGCTGAGCCAGAGGTCATCAGTTCGATCACCATCCAGGATAAAACTTTGTGCGATAAGCACAATTACTAGATCTGTCTGCGTGTAATTTATCTTTAACACATATATATTAAGTACATCAGATATAATACATACATATACAACTAAGCAATGACTATCATAAATTAAATTATAATTACGTATGATCTGCCCTGCCGTGTGGTGACGGCGACAAATATCAGAATCAGAATATCATCACCTCATCTCATCCCGTGGGGGGCGTAGAAGTCGACCCGAGGGAATAACTACCAGAGGACGGGAAGCAGCTTCCTTCTGAGTACTAGGACCATCATACTGCGATCGCCAACCCGCCTGCCAAGCGTGGCGATTATGGCATATCCCGTCAAGATGATTCTTGAGGGAGGCTTGTCCAGCAGTGGACTTATTTAAGCTGTAATGATGATGATGATACGTATGATCAAGTATAAGTCACGATTTAATAATACCTACATCTGTACCTAGAATTAATATAATAATATATGTAATTAGTAATACTATAATTATTATTCATGTGCTAACTATTTACAAGCGCCTTTTAAAAGTACAATATATATGTAGTGAATATAACCGTTTTTAGGGTTCCGTAGCCAAATGGCAAACAACGGAACCCTTATAGATTCGTAATGTCTGTCTGCCTGTCTGTCCGTCCGTATGTCACAGCCACTTTTTTCCGAAACTATTAGAGCTGTACTGTTGAAACTTGGTAGGTAGATGTATTCGGTGAACCGCATTAAGATTTTTAAACAAAAATAGAAAAAGAACAATAAATTTGGGGGGTCCCCATATATAGAACTGAAAATCATTGTTTTTTCATCTTACCCATACATGTGCGGTATCTATAATAATAATAATAAAAATATCTGGGGACAATGTCACACAGATCATCCTAGCCCCAAACTAAGCAAAGCTTGTACTATGGGTACCAGGCGACGATATACATACTTATATAGATAGATAAATACATATATACATAGAAAACATCCATGACTCAGAAACAAATATTCGTGCTCATCACACAAATATTTGCACTTACCGGGATTCGAACCCAGGACCACCAGCTTCGTAGGCAGGAGCACTACCAACTAGGCTATGGTGACCGTCATGATCTATGGATAGGTCTTCAAAAATGATATTGAGGTTCCTAACATAAGAGAATGATAAAACTAAAAAAAATATATGTTATATATTACCATGCAAACTAACAACGAAAATTGGTTTGAACGATATCTAGCAAGTAGTTTTTTTTAATACATCATAAATCGTAAACCGCAATTTGCTTTCATTTAATCAACTGAAATACTTGCTGCAACGGAACCCTTCATGGGCGAGCCCGACTCGCACTTGCCCGGTTTTTTATATAATTTATTACTTACTGTGCCCCGCGGTTTTACCCGGGTTAAAATTTTACAAATTATGGCTTATGTGTTAATCCAGACAGTCAGCTAACTCCATACCAAATATTATTAAAATAGCTCCCAGCCGTTTAGACTTGAAGAAGTAACAAACATACACACTTACAAACTTTCGGCTTTATAATATTAGTGTGATAGATAAATTACACTCAGACACAGATCAATACAAGATGAACGGACCTTTTAATACATTTTACAATTAAACATTGATTATAAAGGATGGTTAAAAATTCATTTTGTAAAATGGCGGGAACGGTGCAACCAAACATGAAAAGAAAAGAAATAATTACAAAAGGCATACTAAAACTAAAAAAAATATTTAAGGGGGGCTCCCATACAAAAAAAATATGACATTTTCCGTTACTATAGATAGAAGAGAAACCATCATGCGCGAGTACGACTCGCACTTGGCCGATTTCATAATGAGATAGGCCACATTTTAGGTGATCTTTTAAATAATAAAACTTAGGGTCTACACAGAGAGGTAGAAGTACCACCCTTCTTGGTACACTTGACATACCATCCTCCTGGACACACTCCACGGTAGATAGCCCGCACAGAAGGAAGGACAAAACTATCAAATACACGTTATACATGTTGATAGCCCGACGCGTGTTGTACTACTGGAAACTGTCCCCAAGAGGCGATATCTCCTGACAATTATACAACATATATAGTTGTAACGTAATGTAACAAAATTAGATGTTGTGACCAAAAAGTTATTTAAGAATAATAACAATATTGTCCCAATAGTTGTCTCGGTAAACGGTCTCATAGCAAAGAGCCTCGACCAACATTTTAAGAGGCTCTCGCTGGATCACTGGGTCATGGGCCGGATACAGAAGGCGGCAATTATGGGAACGGCACGCATCGTGAGGAGGTACCTCACTGTCGCCCTGACCACCTCACCAGCGGCCTAGGGCGTATAACCCCGCCGCAGAAGGAGCTCTGTTTTTTACGTATTTATTTGTAAATTACTGTTTTATGTATCAACTAGCTGTGCCCCGCGGTTTTACCCGCGTTAAACTTTATAAATTGTCACAGCTCCTCCCGTGTAGGTGATAGCATGATAATATGTAGCCTATATGTTGACCCAACCTCTTAGTAATATTCATGCAAAATTTGAAGTAAATCCATGCAGTACTTTTCGAGTTTACCCCGGACATACATACAGACAAACAAACAAAAATTCGATTGCAGATCACGCCCCAAGTATCCTTTTAAAAAAAATTCAATGAACAGTTTTGGCTTTCCTACGATTTTATTATATGTATAGATTTTATAAAATTGAAATAGCACTCAGATATGGCAGTTAGGCATTTTATTAGAAGCTAGCTCAAAAATAGATCATAACTTTTACTTCTTTAATTTTTTTTAAATCCAAACCATTTATTTATTAGACGCACGTTGAGATGGAAAATTGAATATTTAGCAGTTATTTGTGTTACAATATATAGATAACGGATCCATCTAAACAGTTATATGAACGTATTGACCTTTTATTCATAAAAAAGTATTGTGACGCAAATAAACGTGCGTAGAAATGATAAATAGTTTCAAGGTTATGAACGAGATACCTCATTGGCTTAGCGTGTGCTATGTTTCTAGACAAGTGCGTGCTGGATGCGGGCAGCGCAGGACCGGCTATTGTGGAGATCCTTGGGGGAGGCCTTTGTCCAGCAGTGGACGTCTTTCGGCTGATATGATGATGTTTCTAGATTTCGGGATTTGACCCCAGGACCTCATTCACTGCGGGTGAAGACACTACCGCTAGACCAAAAAATTATTTACGGAAAAATCCCTAACGCTTTTTGGCCTGAACCGGGATTTGAACCCAGGGCCTATCTACGAACACGCTACTGCTTGACTATCGAGATTATTTTTAACCTGCCCCTTTATCGCACCAATTGCAGTGAGCCCTCACCGTTGTACCGTATGTGTTCTGCCTATAATACCTTTAGTAATGAAGTTGCTATTCTTGGTTGCTCTGCTCGTTCTTAGAAACTTACTACCCTACCGTGGTACTTTGTACCCTACCGTGTAGTGTATGACTTGACAGCTATGAGAAACACTGCCAGAAAACTCAGTAGGAATCCTTGTTTAAAATAAGATTTACTTAAAACTAATTAATTACATATTGTTTATGTGTGTTGACTTAGAATAACTTAATCCCAAGCACTTTTGTCACTTAAATAAACAGAAATTTTCTTCTATATACTTCTATATTTCTCCTATATACTCGTACATGCTACACAATTTGGCTTTAATAATTATTTTAAAAACTTCATCATAATCATCATCACCCGAAAGACGCCCACTGCTGGACAAAGCCCTCTCCAAGGATCTCCACGATTGCCGGTCTTGCGCTATCCGCATCTAGCCACTTCCAACGACTCTCACAAGATCATCGGTCCATCTTGTAGGGGGCCAACCTACGTTGCGTTTTCCGGTTCGTGATCGCCATCCGAGGAACGTTCTGCACCAACGGCTGTCAGCTCTACGAGCTATGTGCCCCACTGCCACTTCAGCTTAGCAATTCCTTGGGCTATGTCGGTTACTTTGATCTCAGCATCTCTGATTCGATCCCGCAGGGAAACTCCGAGCATAGCCCTTTTATACTTATTCGTAGATGATTCTCTAATATCATTGGGGAGTTGGAAATAGTTTCTATTGCAATTATGCAATAATATTATGTGTGTGTGTGATTATGTAATTGAATAGTTTGTAATAATTAGCCTATGTTTGTATTGTACGGCCTATACCTTGTTTATACATAATGTTGTGTTCACTTCGAGTACACTTATGTTAAAACACTAATGTTCAGTTTTATCGACAAATTCTATGAGATTAATGAGTATTTTCTCCAGTTTAGTGAACCGTAAATTAAAAACCAGCCAAGTGCGAGTCAAACTCGCACATGAAGGGTTCCGTAGCAGCAAGTATTTCAGTTGGTTAAATGAAAGCAAATTGCGGTTTATGTCGTATTAAAAAAAAAAACTACTTGCCAGATCTCGTTCAAACCAATTTTCGTTGTTAGTTTTTATGGTAATGTACATCATATATTGTTTTCACATTCTTTTATTTTAGATGTTAGAGGGGGGGGGGGGGGGGGACACTCATTTTACCACTTTGGAAGTGTCTCTCGTGCAAACTATTCAGTTTAGAAAGAAATGATATTAGGAACCTCAATATAATTTTTAAAGACCTATCCATAGACACTCCACACTATGGGCACAATGAAAGAAAAAAAAAATTTTGAGTTTCAGTTCTATGTATGGCGACCCCCCAAAATAATTGTTCTTTTTCTATTTTTCTCCCTAATCTTAATGCGGTTCACAGAATACATCTACTTACCAAGTTTCAGTAGTACAACTCTTATAGTTTCGGAAAAAAGTAGCTGTGACATACGGACGGACAGACAGACAGACAGACAGACAAACAGACATGACGAATCTATAAGGGTTCCGTTTTTTGCCATTTGGCTACGGAACCCTAAAAAGGAATGATTTTCCATCGGTGTGATTAGATTTGCGCTTTGCATTGCGAATAATGCTATAAAACAAAAAAAATGCAGATAACGAAGAAGTTCTGGGTCCGAATATAAATATGTTCGAGTGTGGTTTTACTATCATGTATTGTCATTGTATTTAAATCCTAGATTAGACCAAAAAATGATTTAGTAATTTTTAATTTTTCTTTAAAGAACTTTCTCAAAGTCTGGGAGTTGGTGGTATTACATATCCGTGTCTCAGAGAGCACGCAAAGCCGGCGACGCTCAGAAATTAACCACTTTGGCGGTCACCCCTCTATGGACTGACCGCGAACCTGGTTGCTTAACCTCGCCGATCGCTTACGGACCGGTGAGAGCATCTAGCTTGCTATCTACATACTTATATCGATAATTACACCCAGACTCAGGACAAACCGACATGTTCACGCACACAAATATCTGTGATGATGAATACGTTACACATAGAAAAAATAATTAAGTTGAGATAGTCCTTTGACTGTGTGTTCTATAGTACAGAAAATTGTTTAACAATTGCGATAAATATCTCCATATTCGCTACCAAGCAGCCGTGCGTGCGACAAAGGACACTGGACAGCTCTGGCGCAGGATGTGCAAAGGGCGTGCGGGGAAGGCGGGAGGGGCTTAGCTTAGCTCGTGTAGCTGCGCATCGGCATACACAACTTAGTTTCGCATATTTTAGTCAGCTCACATAACTTAGTTCGCATCTATGCGAGCTAAGCTTAACTAACTTAGCTTAGTTCTTGGTCTGCAACCCTTATTAGTAATTCGTTACGACAATGAAAATAAAATTGTTTTATAAATATTTTTTATTGTATTAGTGACAAGGGATGCTTTTTTTTTTAATTAACGTCCCGTGTAAGCTTCAGGAGTCATGTCACGTCATTTGAGTCGATATGAACTGTTACTTGCAACTGTTGTTAGCACTTTCCGGTTTGGTTTGAAACTATAGGGATAATGTACATGAAGTCTTAAAAATAATAAAATTGGTCCAGGTATTAAAGCAGTCTGAGGGGTTTAACAAGACCTGACTACAAGGATTTTCTGAAGGGATTTCCAAATGGCAGAAGTATCATATCGTGTATTTCATCTGTTATCGTTGTTATCGGTATGTCCGGATGAATGAACTTGTTTCTTTTTCTTGGATAAAGCACACGAAGACGTGTGCATGTCAGAATGGCCGTGACGGCGTCGCCAGCACATTGGTGCAACGGTCCAGTGAATAACAACTGGTGCGTGGGTCGCTCCCTACCATTCGCTGTAATTTCAATATAAAAGGCGGTACACGCCGGACAGAGGGGATTCGTGCGACCGTTGCCTGATACACATGCTGTGCCGTTTCTGTATTATTCAGTGTCACTATAGTTCTACTAATAATTAATTAGTGAAAGTGATTGTGGAAATAAGCTATAAAGTTGTTCAATAAATAAAATAAAATACTGAAGAGTTATTTCTATATTTTATTATAAATATGTTGCCTTAAAATTATCTAACTTGTAGAACAAAAGAATTTGGTTATGGTGTAACAAACATGAACCCTGTAAGGGTGTTGCAAATACATCACCTTTTAGTTATTCTAATTTGAATCGAATTACATTGGTTGTTAGTGTTTTAGAAGTAAACTTGTATAAATTGGTTTAATAATATTTAATAACTTTATTTCCATTCGATCTTCCTCGCAGTTGATCGTTCTCAAGGCCACATGATGCTCTCAATCCAGCACACGTAGTAAGACACACGCGTGTACACAATTGGTTGAAGTAGATTGAATCCATACGACAATATCCCAGCGACAATGTGGTTACAGAAACCTGCGGGACTCATCACCACCAGTGGATCACCGTAGTTATACTGGGGATGTAAAATAACTATATATAGAATAATAATAATTTCCTCCAGGCCGAATTTAGGCCACGGCGGCCATTCTTAACAGAGACTAGCCAACTGCGCACGACATATTATAGTGCACAAGTGAGTGCGCTAACACAGCGTCACGTTCTATTCCATCACTCTCATTATCCGATGGGACGACTATCGACAAGAACGGAAAGGTCTGGTACTGGACCAATGGCTTCATGTGCTCTCCGAGGCATGGAACTGTAACACCACCAACTCCCAGACTTCGGGCTTATATTGAGAAATATTTCTTTTTCAGAAAAATTCCAAAACACATTTGGCCGACCCGGGATTTGAGCCCAGGATCTCGTTCTCTGCGGGTGAACACGCGACAGATAGACATATAGGGCAGGCATAGAAAATGCCATAAAATCTACAATTACATTTATTCACATCATGATTGCAAACTCTCCTTAAACCAGATACTATTTACTGAATGATCCTATACTATGGCCTCGTTGCTAAATAAATAATGAATCTTATTTAGCACCCGCGCATGTCTACTAATTAACCAGTGACACGCATTCAATTCCAGCGATGAATTTATAGTAAAAACATATTTAAGTAAGTACCCCGACAACTCGTCGACCATTCACTGTAAGCAACACTTGTTTACGAGTATGACGTGTATGTCCACAGCCATCGCCTCCTTCGCCATATTAAAGAGGCGGAAAGAGCACATCCCTAATTGTTACAGAGCATTATAAGTTGGTACAAGCTATCACTCAGTAAAATGGTTTGACCTGAAGCTTAAGCTTTGAATTATAGCTTATTCTAATTATTTTTAACTTGAAGTTTAAAGTTAGCTAAAGGAGGCTTTTACAAATTCACCGGACAATTATCTAACACTGATCTTAAACATAGAGGGTTATTATAGAGGCAACTCAACGTAATCATGGAATCTCCACAAATACATGAAACAATTGTTATAGATAATTTCCTATTGACGGGACGAAACATCAGCTTAATGGGTTCATCGAGATTCGAATCTCGGATTAGTTACTTCACTGATTGCCTAAGCAAATAAAATTAAAGTCAGCCTTTGTCACTCCAGTCCACCAAAAAATTAAATCAGAATCAGTATCGCGATATTGGTGTTACCTAACTATGCTCTACATATTCCGCCATTAGTGTATGACGAGCGAATTTTGATACATGCTTAGGTCAATATTAGGTAAATTACTCGTATTGTATCACATTTGATATGTTATTTATATATTTATTAATTGGAAATTAAATTAAATTCTTATTAATATCATGTCAACTTATCTTCTAGATAATCGTTTAAAGCTTACTAATATTATAAATGCGAAAGTAATTCTGTCTGTCGGTCGCCAAAGCTATTGGCTTATTGGACGATTCGCACGAATTGAGCTCGCACGGAACGGGCGAATCGACTCCATTCATTAAATAATATAATTCCTTTCCGTAGGCGAATCGCGCGAAGTTAATTTATTGGTGTGCGAATCGACACCTACAAAAATATGTATTAGGCTATTGGCACACATTTTATTTTAAGGAATAAAAAAAAAAAGTACAGTCGTACACAGCCGTCACTGATATGAAACTAAAATATAATCCAAGTTTTAATAAAAAATATTTACTTGAAGGTAAGAAAGATTTGCATTAAATAAGTAATAATTATCACTTGAACCGTGGCATATCTACATGCTTATTAATAAAAAATAAGAAAAACACGCACGCAAGCAATAATTTAAATCAATATTTTTTTTATTTTTTACTTGTGGTTAGTGACAGTTATCTCTTACTCCGTGATCAATATTTTCACATTTTCAACCTCAAATCAGGTCAAAGTGAGGTTAGAGGATATGAACTACTTAATTTTAATTAAGATATTTTTGATTAATTTGTATTTTTGTTTGTTTTTCTTTCGTATTAAAACACATTTTACCCTTATTACTTATATACTCAAGTGTTCTTTATCCTAACTGCTTTTTAAGGTTCCGTAGCCAAAGGAGGAAAAAACGGAACCCTTATAGATTCGTCATGTCTGTCTGTCCGTCCGTATGTCACAGCTACTTTTTTCCGAAACTATAAGAGCTATACTGCTGAAACTTGGTAAGTAGATGTATTATGTGAACCGCATTAAGAAATTTACTCAAAAATAGAAAAATAACAATAATTTTGGGGGGTCGCCATACATAGAACTGAAACTCAATTTTTTTATCGTACCCATACATGTTTATGGATAGGTCTTCAAAAATGATATTGAGGTTTCTAATATAATTTTTTTCTAAACTGAATAGTTTGCGCGAGAGACACTTCCAAAGTGGTAAAATGAGTGTCCCCCCCCCCCCCCCCATGTAAATTCTAAAATAAGAGAATGATAAAGCTAAAAAAATTATATGATGTACATTACAATAGAAACTAACAACCAAAATTGGTTTGAACAAGATCTAGCAAGTAGTTTTTTTTTATACGTCATAAACCGCAAATTGCTTTCATTTAATCAACTGAAATACTTGCTGCTACGGAACCCTTCATGTGCGAGTCCGACTCGCACTTGGCCGCTTTTTTAAAAACACAATTTGTGTGCCAATAGCCTACTACATATTTTTGGAATTATAACTTCGTACGAACCGCCTACATAAAAAATTATATTATTGAAATGAGTCGTATCGCACGTTTCATACGAGTTCAATTCGTGTGAATCGTCCAACAAGCCAAACTATGGAACCAATTTCAATGAAATTTTGTACACACATAATATAGAGCCTGAGAAAGGACATAGGCTTTTAATGTGGAAATAGGGTAGTAAGGGGTTGAAAGGGTATGAAAAGTTCTATGGCAGTATCGTCATTTTTACACACATAATCTAGAGCATGAGAAAGGACATAGGCTACTATGTAATGTGAAAATAGGGTAGTAAGGGGTTGAAAGGGTATGAAAAGTTGTATGACAGTATTGTCATCTTTAGAGCTATAAGCTTGAAACTAATTTTTTTGGGTTTCGATTTGATATTAAGAATATAAATATGACATTCAAAGTTTGGAAAAAAAATACCCTCAAGAGGGTAAGATGATAATAGAGAATAGCGGATGAAAGTTTGTATGGATATATTTAGTTAAGGTGAATGTTTTATAAATTTGCGACAACCGACCAAATATTAGAAATATTCTTATGTAAGAGTCTAGACTAGCTCTGTCCGCGATTTCATTCGCGTGGCTGTCGAAAACTGGACCCCGTCATTTACTTAAGATTAAGAAAGCTAAAAGTGGGTAATGGACGCCTCGGACTTATGAAGTCTTATGTAACATTTACGGCGTCATTACACAATGTGTGCGCTAGTTTGTAATCTATTTTTATACATAACATGTCAATCATTGTTTTTTTAAGTTTTGACATTTATTTTAAACGTTTAGGCGGATGATTGTATATTATTGTTGACATGCAGTTGTCATTTCTTTTCAAAATTAATTCATTAGATTACTTATAACAAAAATAACAAAAACTTACGTAGGACGAACCAGCGCCATTGTTAAGCCCGTAACACATTTGTGTAGTCTTATTGTAGGCACTAAAATAGTCTGAACACTTTTGGTCCGCATATCTGTACACTTGTTCCTGCAAAAATAATGATAGGCTATTAATAAAACCCTACATTTTAGTATAGTCTAACTAAACGTGAGAATAACAGTCTGAATCATCATCATCATATCAGCCGAAAGACGTCCACTGTTGGACAAAGGCCTCCTCCAAGGATCTTCACAATAGCCGGTCCTGCGCTGCCCGCATCCAGCTTCCCGCCACCCGCACAAGATCGTCGGTCCACCGTGTAGGGGGCCTGCCCACGCTGGGTCTTCCGGTTCGTGGTCGTCACTCGAGAACCTTTCTGCCCCATCGGCTGTCAGTTCTACGAGCTATGTGCCCTGCGCACTGCCACTTCAGTTTGGCAATTCTTTGGGTTACTTTGGTTCACCGGTGGATCTCAGCATACAATCTGAATATAGTTACTATAATTATCTGAACACACGCAACTCTATGAGTATTCGTACTTTGTGACCTCGAAAAATTATGAGGTGACCTTATATTACCAATACTCTTGATTTTGGAATATTGTCTAACTAGATTTTTAAGATTAAAAAAACAGATCATTACTAACTAAACTACAAAGCAATAGCTTTCTTATTTAAAGTAATGCCGTGATCCGCCGCTGGCAGGATATCCCCGCTTTACTAATTGAACCGTTCTCAACTACGAGTATTTCTTTATTTAAAAACCTTACAGTACCCGGCTATAAGTATTGGACATCGACCTTACAGAGAAAATCGGCTAATTTCGGCTTTGTAGTGCATTATCTCTGTCGCACCTTACCTATGTGACGTTTTGTCAGTTGTTTTTCAAGTGCGATAGAGTGCGGTCGCATCCAGTTCAAAATATATATTTAGAGTTATTAACACCTACAAATTTAAATAAGCTAAAGTTGTACTATGGCATCTTTAGGAAAAAGAGGGAAACCTTTACGAGGTCAGTCACCCAATTATCTACAATGTTTATAAATATTTTGTAACCTGACAGATTGAAAAAAACTAAGGTGAAAATGTAAGTTGTTGTTTTAATAAGATTCTAGAGCGAGTTGCAAATGCCACTGGAATTTCATGACGAACTTTGAACAACATATGAGACGAAGTCAGTACTGAAACACATTCTACTGAAATTAAGTTCAGCACTCCAAAAAAGAGCGACCAAAAAAGCAATTTCGTTAGGATATGGACGATTTTGATTATGATGTTGTTCGAAGATTAGTATATGAAATTCACTGACGATTGAATGAACTACCAACAATAAAATCATTAAAAGGTAAATTATCTGAAGCTATTAATTACAATGGGTCTGAAAAGACGTTCAGTAAAATACTTCACAAGATAAAATGTGAGATAATCAAAAAATTCTAATGAAAAAAGCACGATGTAAGTCTCAAACGAATGGAATACCCAAACTAAAATACGCAAATTTCTCGAAACATTCATACATCCCACACTAAATGAGAATCACTAAGGCTGAGATCTATAGAGCGCACTTAGACTTTACTCAAACTTTGCTTACGTAAAACTTTGCTAAGTGTATGCTAAGCTTATACTTTGATTTGGTATTTATAGACTTTTAGACGTTAAGATTATGCTTAGCGTAAGCTAAGACAGGAAAAGTCAAAACACCAATTGTAATTTCGTTACATGCACTAACTTCTTAATTACCTACTCTTTGGAAAACATTTAAAAACAGTCAAAGTCAAAGTAACTTTATTCCGTAAAAATTTTACATTTATGTGGAATCGTCATATTTTTTTACCCTACCGTGCAGTGCATGACGTGGCAGCTACTGAGAAACACTGCCAGAAAACTCAGTAGGAATCCTTTTTTAAAATAAAATATACTTAAGATTAATTACAATCATGTGTGTTGACTCAGAACAACTCCATCCCAAGCACTTTTATCACTTAAATAATCAGAAATTTTGTAATATGCCCTGCTACACAATTTGGCTTTAATAATTCTTTTAAATTTATTCGTAGACAATTCTCTAATATCATTGGGAAGTTTGTTATAAAATCTTATACATTGCCCCATAAAAGAGTTACTTATTTTGTGGAGACGTGTAGTATGCAGTATGAGATTATTCTTATATCTAGTATTTACATTATGTGTATCGCTCCTTTTACAGAAGGAATCGATATTTTTATGCACGTATAGTAAGTTTTCATATATATACTGAGATGGTACAGTCAGAATGTTGACCTCTTTGAATTTTTCTCTTAGAGACACTCTCGGGCCAAGATTATAGATAGCTCTTACAGCTCTTTTTTGCAATATAAATATGGTGTTAATGTCAGCAGAGCTACCCCAGAGAAGAATTCCATAGGACATTACACTATGAAAATAACTGAAATAAACCATTCTAGCTGTGTCCACATCAGTCAGCCGTCTAATAGTTTTCACTGCATATGCTGCAGAACTTAATTTGCCGGACAGTTTTTCTATTTGTGGGCTCCATTGTAGCTTTGAATCAATAGTGATACCCAAGAACACTGTTGATTCAACAGGGTCCAACCTAGCTCCATTAAGTTGTACATTGGTTGTCGCCTGTTTCACATTCGGTGTAGTGAATTTAATGACTTTAGTTTTCTTATCATTAAGCACAAGATTATTGGCATTAAACCAATGAACAACTTTAGAGATTGCATCATTAACATCGTCAAAATTGCTTAATTGTCGGTTTATTTTGAACGTCAGGGAAGTATCATCTGCAAACAACACAATCTCATTCTTATCCCTTACGTAGTAAGGTAAGTCATTTATATAAATTAAAAACAAAAATGGGCCCAGAATTGACCCCTGTGGGACGCCCATTACCACTGGAGATCCCGGAGATATTTTACCGTTTATTTCGACCTTCTGAATTCTATTGCCCAAATAAGAAGTTAGAAGTTCGAGAGCCTTGTTCCTAATACCGTAGTGGTGTAATTTTCTGACCAAAGTATCATGATGAACGCAATCGAACGCTTTGGACAAATCGCAAAAGATACCTAATGCATCTTGCGAGTCATAATTAAGAACAAAACATGGTGCGCATCGTTCCTATGTGTATTATTATTATTATTTAACTATTTAGAAAATTACGAGTGAGACATAAAAAAAGATTTATTAATGATCAACAATCGACATTAATTTTTATTATGAGAAACGGAACATTGTTGTATCAGCTGGGAACGGCAATGTAAACTACTTTTTTTTTAAATTTTTTCGCCCCTGGCTTCTTCGGCCTTATGAGAATGACAAATACAGTATATCAGTGTTGCCAGATGATAGTTTAGATTTATCTTCAAGCCCTATCTAAAATTCCCCGAAAAATTGGTTTTAACACATAATTAAATAATAAATACAATGATAATACATTGATAATGTCTAATTATTTTTTCTTTCTGTATTTTAGAAATATTTATCAATATATCTGTAGTATTTCTTTGAATACAAATTCCGTGATTTCCAATTTCTCTGGAAATCCTATACAATGTGGCATCACTGTCTCGGATAATACGGAAAAATTAAAAAGTCATGTAAGTTATGATGGTAAAGTATATTTTTGACTACTTTATTTTTATTTGGCTTATAGTGTAAGTTTTTAGTAAGTCGTCGATTTTGTGGACTTAGCGTTTGCTAAGCATGCACTTAGGGGGATTCGAAGATTGCTTTATAAATACCGACTTTGACTTAAGTCGAAAGTAAAGTCTGAGCAAAGTCTAAGTACGCTTTATAGATCTCAGCCTAAGTGATGATAAGAAAGAAAAAAGGGCAAGTGCTAGTCGGACTCGCACATGAAGGGTTCCGTAGCAGCAAGTATTTCAGTTGATGAAATTAAAGCAAATTGCGGTTTACGATTTATGACGTATTAAAAAAAAACTACTTGCTAGATCTCGTTCAAACTAATTTTCGTTGTTAGTTTGCATGTTAATGTATATCATATATTTTTTTAGTAATATTATTCTCTTATTTTAGAAGTTACAAGGGGGAGGGACACTCATTTTACCACTTTGGAAGTGTCGCGCAAACTATTCAGTTTAGAATAAAATGATATTAGAAACCTCAATATCATTTTTAAAGACCTATCCATGGACGTATCCCCACATGTACAGGTACGATGAATATTTTTTTTTTGAGTTTCACTTTTATTTATTTTTATTTAATAGATTTTGTACACACAGAAATAACAAAAGTAAATGAAATGAAGAAGAGACAGGAAGTACATGGGTGCTGCTTATTTCAAAAGAAATTTCTTCCAGCAGACCCGCGAGAGGAGATATTACAGTAAAATAGGCATGTGCGTAGGTTTATAATATCATTACATAAACTACATACTAAAATACACAGATACTTATAATGGGGCAACCATATGCATAAACTACATATACATAAATATATATAACTAGGATGAAGAGGAGAGATAGTAATTTTTTACTTGCTTCTTAAAAAGAGATAGTGTTTTGGAATTACGGATGTTAGGAGGTAGGGAATTCCACAATCTGACTGCCTGAACCGTGAAGGAATGAGAATAGAAATTTGTTGTATGCAATGGGAATTTAAGAAGGTGTTTAAGGTGTGACCTACAGGGGGCATTAGGAACACGAGAATAGGAAAAACGCTTCCGTAAGTAGGATGGAGATGAGGGATTATGTAGTATATTAAAGAGGATACACAATAGACGAGTATTCCTGCAAAGACGGATCGGGAGCCACTTGAGATCCTTGCGGAAATTGGAAACGTGATCATATTTCTTCAAACCGAAAATAAACCGAATGCATAAATTTTGCAAGCGCTCAAGTTTGTCTAATAGCTCAGTCATCAGTGACATCTAAATAGCAGCTGTCGGCATAGTCCAAAATGGGTTGAATGAGTGTTTGAGCAAGAGATATTTTCGTCTTCAATGGCAAAAAGTTTTGGAGGCGCTTCAGAGAATGAAATGTATAATGTACCTTCTTGCTGACATCTGAGACGTGTGATTTCCAGGACAGGTTGCAGTCAATAGTAACTCCTAAATTTTTGGCAGTCTCTGTATATACAATAGGAGCTCCGTCCAGATACACCCGTGGAAAGTTCGTGAAATCGATTCCGTTTCGCATCTGCCTACTTCCTATAATCACGGCCTGGGACTTAGTTGGATTAATAAGTAAGCCACGAGATCTTTCCCATCCATTGATCAAGTTCAGGTCATGATTAACAGCAGCAATAGCAGACGCGGCGTTTTCACGGGAAAATGCCGGTAAAGTTGAAAATCGTCTGCATAGAGATGAAAATTAGAGGAAATGGCTCTTGAAATAGAGTTAATGAAAATGGAGAAAAAGAATGTGATTAATGCATGTCTCAGATTTATCTGTTATACGTGTTGGTGACGTGATAACGGGTGTAATATTATATATTTCTAACAAATTTTTATATTCTTTACACTCTTTTGAGTCTTTAAGAAGGTCAATATTTATGTCTCCGCATATTATAATTTTTTTACGTGGATTATGACAAAACGTTTCTAGTAAATTCTCCAACCTATTAAGAAATCTCGAAACATTAGAAGACGGTGTTCTGTAGAGGCACACCAGTATTACGTTATATTTAACGAGTTCTATGCCGCAACACTCAAATGTGCATGTTTCATTGTTCTCTTTAATTTTTTTTATCGTTCTAAATTCTATATCATTTCTGAGTAATATCGCGACGCCACCTCTTTTTGTTTTTTTTCTGGAATCAAATGTTGCATTTGTATAACCTTTTAGGTGCAAATTACTTTCTGTTCTTTCCGACAGAAATGTTTCACTCAAACATATGGCATCGATGTTGTATGTTAAGCTCAGAATGGCACAGTACAATTCATCTCGTTTACTTAGTACCCCTGCAATATTTTGATGAAATATACTGAGACTATTTTGTTTATTAATCTCAAAAAAAATCTTCCTTGTTTATTTCTAATAAACCATAGTCTATGTTGGACATAATTTCATAAAAAATGTTTCTCCATCCATTTTTGGTTATTTTTCCAGTCTTGAACCAAAACATCTCATGTGTTAGGGAGTAGTTACAATCAAAAAAATATGCATATTTATTGCTTTTTAGGTCTAAGCATAGAAGATTATTGAATAATTCAACTTTATAATTATAGATCAATGAACCTTTTATATACGTTGGAGCACATATAACCTTATTTGTGTGGGTAACGTTCTTCAGCGAGTTCTGTACATTTTCTAATAAATTAATGTACTCATTGTTTTTGAGATCATCGGCACCAATAAAAATGAAACAGTAGTCATTCATTGTAAAGTTTTGTAATTTCTTTTCAATATTGTTTAAGAAATTATCAGTAGTTGGTTCTAAATAATGGCAATAATCAAAGTGTTCTGAGAAGACTTCTTCGATTAAAGACAAAGTACCTTTTGTGGCGTTGCTGCTTATGATTCAAAGCTTAATTTTTTCTTTTCGTGTCGATTTTCTAGCTCCTGATGATTTTTTGTGAGCAACATTACATTTTTTAGAGTTTAACTGCTTTTGTTTTGGTTGAGCCGTTGTATCGATAAAATCTGCATTATAGAAAGTTTGTGTTTCTTTACTGATCATGTCTATTTTTGGACTTGTTCTAGTATGTGCGCACATTTTGTAGTCATTACTTGGAGTGACCGATGAATTGAGACACTTTGCTTTTTTTTTACGCAATGAATTTGGTGTGTTCATTTTTCTCTCGGGGGTTTGACATATCTTCTTATAGGTTTCGACAGTATTTAAGGAACTTTGTAGATCATATTTTAGCCGAAAATTCTCAATATTCAGGTCTTCTATTTCCTGGTGAGCGGTCTTTAATTGTATCTCAAGATATTTTATTTGTTTGTACAAGTTATTAACAAATATTGCCGTAGTTAGTGTTATTGTGCAAGCTATCCGGTACACTCATCATTGAGGCTTCTTATATCGATGTTTCATCCTCATTTCTTATAGTTGTCAAGTCATCTAGAGATCGGGTACTGTAATGTTTCCGATATGTGATATTGTCAACTAAATCGTTAGCCATATTCGTTACTTGGTTTTATAAGAAATATCTGAACACAAATATTTAATACGAAAAAACATACAAAAATTTGTTATCTTGTGTTCGTGATTAGAACCACGGACTTTGGGTTACTTAGTCTCCTTCCAAGTCTACTGAGCTACCAAGACGTTAATAAAATAAAATGAAATTGCGTATTACTATTCACTCGTCGAGAAATTTGAAATTTAAAGTCGGTTGATATGACTCATTGTTTATGAATTTTTGCCACTAACACAACTTTTAGATTATTTTGAACACTTTTAAACACTTTTTGGTCACTTTATTGATAGTTGCGTAAAGTTATTTATTTCATAATATGCTAGAATATATCTGTTTTGTACTTATTTACACTGTTTGTGTCATCATGTTGTCATCACTTCCTTTGATTTTTGGTAATGTTTATTTTGCACTATATTTATTCAACACTATTGAATTACACACTTTGATAACGATAGTTACTGCTTTAATACGTCCAGTGCACAGTTTTATACGATTCGTAGCAGGTAAAAATGATTATAACTATTTTTTAGATTTATTTAAATACGGAACTCGTTTACTGTGATGCTAGCTTGACAGCGCCATCTAGCGGTATAATAGATACCGGACTGTTTGTATTTCATGCGACAGAGATAAAGGGGCATACCAGAGACATGGTATGTCTACATATATGATAAACATAACATAATATATACATTCTATAAAATACAGTACAGTTTATAATATATAAAATAACAAAATAGATAAATAATATTTTAAAGAAATCTCACTATTATAAGTACATATAAGTATAAAAACACTACCTGCCTTCCGGTAGTGTTTTTATACTTATATGTACTTATATTAGTGAGATATCATACATACTTAATGAATCCCTCCTGAATATTTCCTATCACCGTAGCCTAGTCGGTAGTGCTCCTGCCTACGAAGCTGGTGGTCCTGGGTTCGAATCCCGGTAAGTGCAAATATTTGTGTGATGAGCACGAATATTTGTTTCTGAGTCATGGATGTTTTCTATTTATTTAAGTATTCATCTATCTGTATAAGTATGTTTATCGTCGCCTGGTACCCATAGTACAAGCTTTGCTTAGTTTGGGGCTAGGTTGATCTGTGTGACAATGTCCTTAGATATTATTATTATTCCAAATTATTTATTTAAATTTCTTATTTTTAACATATTTATATCTTTAAAATTGAAATAAAAAAGAAAACAATAATATATAAATAAATATGAAAAAAATAGAGGTCCTCCAGCGGCGAGGTTTCACGCCCTAGGCCGCCGGTGGCCAGGGCGACAGAGTAAGGCACCTTCTCACAATGCGTGCCGTTCCCATTATTGCCGCCTTTTGTATCCGACCCTTGACCCAGTGATCTAGCGAAAGCCTCTTAAGATGTTGGTCGAGGCTCTTCGCTATGAGAGCGTTTACGGAGACGACTATCGGGACAATTATTGTTGAGTCCACATCGCACATGGTGGTAACCTCGTGAACCAAATCTAAGTATTTGACAACTTGTCAGTCTCGGCTCTTACGAGGTTATCGTCAAATGGGACAGTGATATCAACAATAAATGCCCGGCGTTTCAACCGGTCTACCAAAACGATATCAGGCTTATTGGCAACAATAGTCCTGTCTGTAATGATAGACCGGTCCCAGTAGAGTTTGGCACAACCGCTTCCGAGAACTGGTTCCGGTACGTACTTGTAATACAGCACTTCTGAGTCTACAAGACCATACCGAAGAGCAAGCTGCTGATGGATAATCCTGGCGACTTGGTTATGCCTGTGCAAGTACTCGCCGTTGGCACGATAGGAACAACCGGAAACAATGTGTCTGATGGACTCTCCGGAACGGTGACACGCCCGACAAATGTCGATGGTACCGTCCTTGAAGATGTGCTTCCGATAGTTCCTCGTCTTGACAACTTCATCAGCAATTGCACAAGCAAAACCTTCAGTTTCACCAAATAGGTCACCAAAACGTAGCCAGGCCACAGATGCTTGTAAGTGCACATGAGCACTATGTAGGGCCTGGTGGAACCTACCATGAAGCACCTTGATCTTCCATACGTCAATTCGATCCCGAGTGCTAAGTACGACGGGCTTTCTCCAGTCTTCTTTAGCCAAGGAGAGCGGCGTGAGTCCGTTGTCAACGGCGGCGACGTCTCGATGCATCCCACACTCAACACCAAGGAAATATTCCCTGAGATTGCCCACCTCACGGTTGTGTAGGTTCTTGGCATTGAGGAAGCCTCGACCCCCACACTTCCGTGGGATATACAATCTCATTAGTGAAGAGTGTGGATGGTGTATACGGTACGTCGTTAGGCGTTTCCGGACTTTTCGATCCAGGGCATCTAACTCAGTTTGAGTCCACCTTAGTATGCCGAAGGTGTAAACCAGTAGAGGCATTACCCAGCCGTTGAAAGCATGCACTTTATTACCACCTGACAATAGACTTTTCAGTACTTTTGTCAAGCGGTTAAAGAAGCGTTCCTTCACCAACTGCTTAATGTCCCCATCTGGGATATATAGACACTCAGACATACCAAGGTATTTGTAGGTTTCAGTTTCAGAGAGGGATCTGAGAGACATACTCTCGGTGAGTTGTAAATTATCAGAATTTACAATTCTGCCCCTCTGTACATGTATGACCGCACATTTATCTACACCGAACTCCATTCCAATATCACTGCTAAATCTTTCTGTGAGGTTAAGTAGGGATATCAGGTTTGGTTTATTCGGAGCATATAACTTGAGGTCATCCAGATACAGAAGATGAGAAATGGTCTCACCCCCTCTCCGCAACCGATAGCCTAACCCGGAATCCCTCAGCACAGCGCTCAGAGGATTCAAGGCCAGGCAAAACTACAAGGGACTCAAACTGTCACCCTGGAATATGCCTCGCTCAATCCTTATAGGTTCGGATATCGAAGGAGTCACTCCGGTTCCTGAAAGACGAAGAACCGTGGTCCACTGTCCCATACACGAGGTAAGAAAGGCGCATAGAGCTGCATCAACTTTATACAACTCTAGTACCCGTCTTAACCATGTATGGGGCACCGAATCATATGCCTTCTTATAGTCAATCCAGGCAGCGGGAGAGACTCCTTCGACCTTTGCGAACCTGTTGGCTAACGGCCATGACAATGAGGAGGAGCTCCTTAGTACCATGGGACCCAATCCTACATCCATTCTGAGCAGGATCTAAAACGTGATTAGCATACAAGTGCTCATTTAATTTTGACACCAGAATGGATGTAAGGAGCTTATATATAGTAGGTAAGCACGTGATGGGTCGATAATTCTTTGGATCCGTGGTACTACCAGTTTTATGGAGCGGAAAAGTGATACCGTTTGTCATAAAAGGTGGGAGGGAACCAGTATCGATAGCTTCTTGGAATTGAGTAGCTAAGCACGCATGCTAGCTTCGCAACCACTTTAGCCAGAAATTATGCAGTCCATCCGGCCCAGGACTTTTCCAGTTATGAGTCGGACGAACCGCATTCCCCACATCAGAGGGGGTAATTTTAATAGATTGCAAATGTTCACATGAGCGCTTAACTACATCAATCCATTGTCCATCGGTGTGACGTATGGGCGCTGACCAAATATTTTTCCAAAATGAGGACATTTCATCCATATTTGGTAAACAACCATCAGTCACACTACTGGAAGTTCCCTCCCACCTTCGATACACTTTTCTTTGGTCACTTTGGAAAGATCGATTTTGGTGAAACCTATCCGGCCGTTCATTGTAACGCCGTATACGGTTAGCCCACGCAGAAACTTTCTGCTTCAGGTAGTCTATGCGTTCCGTGACACAGGCAGTATAATCACGTGGTATTGTACCTGTACCGGCGAATGCCTGTGTCACATAACGTATAACTCTCGGGCGATTGTTTCCCGACCTGAAGCAGATTAGCTTGCCGATGGTCACCCTAGCTGCTGAGATCCGTCGCTCGATTTTTTCTTGCCATGCTGGTTTGACGGCGGTGGGTCGCGTGGACTTGTTGGGTCCTGGAAACCTAACATGGGCCACCCGGGACGCTGCGACTGCTGCACAGTAAAGAATCGAGTGCGTATTAGCAAGATTTAGGCTAGATCCAAAATATGGTTGTAGCATGCAATCTAGAGCGACCAATAGCGCCATATCACGTTTGTGCGTGGGATAACGTGGTAACTGCGGTCTATCACAGACGGATATATTATATATTCTAAAATTGCACTTTCCAAAGACTTCCTCAAATGGTCATTATCCTGGGTAGCATCCCTAAAATCCACCGTCTCAGGCCCCGGATCCGCCTGCGCCGATAGCAAATTAGGCGGCGGAGCGGATACATTATTCCGATCGGCAGTAGACGTGGGGATGACAGCCTCTGCTCGCAGCTGATCAAGTGTAGATCCATCCAGCATATGGTTCCGCTGGATGACCCGCACCTGATCGGATGAGCGTTGCTCCGAAACGGTCAGATCAGGTTCAAGGGCCTTGTTGTAGTTCTTACGTTCTTAATAAAAGAATGAATCGACGAGTTTTTCACACAACTTTATTTATAACTAGTCTACTTAAGTACAGTATGCAACGTATGTGTGCAATGCGAGTTGCACAGCCTGAAACAATAGCAACATACGGGAACGGTAAGCGGTGAGATTGGTTCCCCCCTCTGTCGCCCCATAGTACGCTTGCATGACATTCTCATTATTAAATGTTGTCCATCGCATGCGGCGCACTAAACCACCGGTAGCGGGGATCCCAGTCATTATTATTATGTCTTTTATTCCGTGTCATTCTTATTTCATACATTTACAAATATATAGTTACAAAAAAAATATATATTTATAAATATAAAAAATAGAGATCCAATCGGCAACGGGAGCAGGGTCCATGCTACCGATGGTCAAGGCTCCAGAGAGAGGAACCTCCTCACAATACGCGCCGTCTCCAAAAGAACTGCCTTCGGAACCTGACCCTTGACCCAACTGCCTAACGCGAGCCTCTTAAGGTGACGATCGAGGCTCTTGGCAATTAAACCATGGGCAGAAACGACAATCGGTACAATGATCGCCGAGTCGACGTCCCACATGTCAACAACCTCGCGTGCTAGGTCAAGGTATTTAATTTCCTTTTCTTTTGAAGTTATACTTCTTTTGGCGCGATGGAGGAAAATGATGAGAGTGAATTTTTACGATGCGCGCGCACACCGACACCAAAAAATTTAACAGCATGAAATTAGTTCTAGGTGGTATGAAAATTGATAACTATGTTCAAGTTGTATATTAAGAAGTATAACTTCTAACGCGTGTACATAAGTACACACAAGTTTTTTTCAGCTTTCACAAGGTTGTCATCATGTGGAACAGCAACATCGACGATCACTGCCCGGCGCTCTTGGCGATCCACCATCACAATATCAGGCTTATTGGCAACAATAGTCCTATCTGTGATGATGGATCTGTCCCAGTACAATGTGACACGGCCATTATCCAGTATTGTCTCTGGAACGTATCTGTAGTACGGCACCTCCGACGTCACAAGGTTGTACCGCAGAGCAAGTTGCTGGTGGATTATCCTAGCTACTTGATTGTGCCTGTGCAAATACTCACCATTAGCAAGACGGAAGCAACCAGAAATTATATGTCTGAGGGATTCCCCAGGGCGGTGACATTCCCGACAAATGTCAACAGTACCATCCCTCAGTATAAATCTCCGGTAGTTATTCGTCATTACTACTTCGTCAGTAATTGCACAGGTAGCCAGGCTACTGAGGCTGTTAAATCTACAACTGGTACTAAGTACCGCAGGTTGACGCCAGTTAGTTTTGGCTAAGGATAGAGCGGTGAATCCATTGTCCACGGCGATCACATCCGCATGCATACCCACACTATTATGTAGGAAATAGTTTCTAAGATTATACAGCCCGCGGTTATGCAGAGTTTTAGCATTTAAAAAGCCACGACCACCACATTTCCGTGGGATGTACAATCTCATCACAGAAGAGCGGGTGATGCATCCGATGTGATGTCAGCCGCGTTCGGACTGTTCGGTCCAGGGCGTCTAGCTCAGTTTGAGTCCACTTGAGTATTCCAAAGAAGTACAACAAGACTGGCATGACCCAGCCATTGTAAGCACGTACCTTGTTCCCTCCCGACAATAGGCTTTTCAGCACTTTTTTCAAGCGGCCCAAGAAGCGCCCCCGCAATGACTCCTTCATGTCAGCCTCTTTGATGCCTAATGCCTGTGACATACCCAAGTACTTGTAGATTTCGGTTGCAGAGAGGGTTACTAAGTTAATGGAAGCTGAGAGTTGGGTGCTCTCAGATTCCACTATCTTCCCTCGTTTTGCATGCATGACTGCACATTTGTCAATACCAAACTCCATTCTGATAGAGTAACTGAAGTTTTCTGTGAGTTTCAGTAACGCTGACAAGTGAAGGTTGCTAGAGGCAAATAACTTTAAGTCATCCATGTAAAGGAGGTGTGATATTACTTGTCCTCCTTACTATTATTATTATGTTTCATATTGCGAATTCAATATCGGAATGCCATTTGCTAACAAACTTCTGGCGAATGTGCAGTAGAGTATCTTAAAAGCTTAAGTCTCAGTAAAGCAACCAGACATGCGCATAATAAAGCCTAGAGTCTACGATGCTCTTTTCACCAAACTATCTGGGAGCAAGTGCCCCCGCCAAGTCAAGCGCAAAGCAGCACTGCCGAAACAACCTTTTCTGGAACCATTTCGCCGCATGTTCAGGCCCCTGTTTGAGAACCTCTGGATGAGACCAGAATGCTGAAATTTTCATCATCTAGTAAGCTATAGATAGATAGATAGATAACTCTTTATTGTACACCAAGTAAAATAAAATAGAATGAACAAGGATGCATTACAGAAATGTACAATTGGCGGCCTTATCACTAAATGTGATCTCTTCCAGACAACCTAGGCAGGGATTGGAGTATGGAATAAAAAGAGTTTGGGTAGTTGCCAGTGTACAAAAATGATGAAATGGTACGCACTGGTACCATACTTAACTTACATATTACACTTACATTACTTTTTAGAGATAAACAAGCAGCTCCGAGACTTGGCTATTTTTGTACAGAATGTTTTTGGTGGAATTAGTGTGTTCATCAAACAATAATTTTGCCCACCACTACTAACTTATGAAGGTTACAACATTCTTCCTGCTTCATTCTAGATTCACTATAATATACATATATGACTAACCGATCATTCTGTTTTGATCGAAATTCAATCAGGAGGAGTATCCTCACGTCAGGAGGAAATTATTGTTAGCTATCAACTAAAAACCTAAGCTAGTTTATGTTGTAGATCACATTACATAACATCGCTTTCAGGCACGACTACTCTGGCTATAAGTCACCATTCTAGCTCTATGCGTCGATATATTAGCCCGCGGCCGCCAGACGCAATCCTGCGCACTGAATTCTAGTCGCGCTAGTTCGCGCCTTCCGAGAGAAGCCATCGCGTTTCATTCATTTTTGCACCCAGACGGGTCACCTGTGTGTATTCTAAAACATTATGTTTAAGTGTTGTGTATCTCAGCCGGCCAATAATTATTGGTGTATAGGGTGTAAGACAACCATAGCGCACGTTCAACAGCCCAGAAAAGTGGAAAACCGGACGACAGCCGAAGGGCAGTCTATTTTTCTTTTAACATTTTCAGGAGCGTCTTCATATAATGACAACAGTGAAGTCAAATGGTAATATGAAATTTAAAAACAAACTTACAATGCGCAATGTGTCTCTTTCGTGGAAACTGCCATCGTTTTCTATCCAAGTAGTATGCTGACCTGGCTTATCTAGTACATCTGATGGCAGACAGGCTGGCCGGACAAACTTACTGAAATGTATTCTGAAAGATAAGTTATTGTTATGTTGGTATTACCAGGTGAATAGGCGAGCCTTTTTTGGTTACCTGTGCACGGTATGCGGTTATGCCAAAGTTAGATAGAGTACACTCTATTGTACCAGAAAACACAATACATTTTCTTAATATAAGCAAATACAGGTACAATCGGCGGTCTTATCGCTTTGTAGCGATCTCTTCCAGACAACCGTTGGGTATAAAAGGAAAAGTAAGATGGAAAAGGCGTTATTTGTTAGTTAGTGTACTATAGTGTGTAAAAATGTCCAAAGTTATGTTCTTATGTACAGACGCCAGCACATCCAGCTATCCCAAGCTGTCAAATTTATTTTATAGATTTTCAACTTTATCACAAAAGCATAAGGTTCACTTTCAATTGGGGAACAGATTGGGTTAACTTAATGTGCTGGCGTCTGTACAAGTTACATAAATATATAACTTTATTTCTTTAAATACTAATAATTCTTTACTTTAATAATATTCTATACATATAAAATATAATAAAAAATGTGAGCCGTCACGGGACGCCTGGCAGATGTGAAACATCGACATTATTTTGTAAAAGTAATATGCAGAAAAGAATATATTATTATTGTGATAGGAACTAAATATGTCATAATGATAAAATAAAAAGTCGATTGCGTATGGCGACGCGTCGCCACACCGTACACACTACTATCGTATAGCGTGGCGACCCGTCGCCACGGGATGCGTCTCCACGCCAGAAATCTTTTTTACGTGCGGCTATAGATGTTTCACATCAATATATGTTACGTTCTAAATGATAATTTGTCTCCGGTTTGGAGTGCTAAACAAAACCTACAAACAGCAAATAAAATATTTCGTGAATTTGTCCCCTACTGGACAACTTCAAAGGAAAAACTAAAACCAACGTACCTTTTATACGAGTCTGGCTCCTAGACGTTTTAACGTGTTTATAAAACTACCTAGTATATAAACGGCCGTGTATATAACAATATGTCTACCAACAGCAGCTCCAAGGTAGCGGCCGAGGGAGACACCAACCAGACTTTTAAAAATACGGCTTGCTTCAATGGAAACTGATCGCGATCTGTTTATATCGCGAAAAGCGAGAGCGGTTGGCGTGTGGACAGCCAGGCGCCTGCTAGCTGTCGACGAGTGGACCGCCAGCAGTCGTTTTAGTTGAGGTCGGTGATGGGTGGGAGCGATGTTGCAGCAGAGTCGTGTAAGTGGGCTACGACCTTTAGTCGTCTTTTAAGACAACCATGGGCTGTGATATGGGGTGGCTCTGTTATTATTTGTGGGCCGGAAACCAGACGCCATTTTACTTTTATTTATTTTTATTTTATTTATTTATTTAAGGTCAACCAACAATTGTTTGCACGATACATTAATAAATTACATAAATACGGCAAATTATCAGGTGCAACAATTAATAATAGGTTAACACCGCATGCACTAGTTACAGCTTAGAATTAATTAAGACTAGATATATCTAATAACAAATATCAAAAATAGAAGAAATTAAAATTAAATATACTATAAATTGAAATATACATCTATACCTATATATCATAGCCAGATGCTCTCACCGGTCCGTAAGTGATTGGCGAGGTTAAATAACTAGGCTCGCGGTCAGTCCATAGATGGGTGACCGCCAAAGTGGTTTAATTTGTGAGCGTCTCCGTGCTTCGGAGGGCACGTTAAGCCATTGGTCCCGGTTGTAGCCATTAGGTAACAGTCGTTAAGCCATGTCAGAGTCCTACTGGGCGGCTTGAACAACTCTGACACCAGGGTAACCACTGCCCATACGATAAGAAAGCAAAGCAATTGAAATATATGGCATTCATAATTACAAAACTTATAAATATTTATTATGATTGATTAACATAAACAATATGGAACACTAATTAAAATAGGGAAACCAATGAAATCACATTTGACCTGTAACATTATTTATGAAGGCTTTTATATATTTATTTATATACTATACTATACATATATATATATATATATATATATATATATATATATATATATATATATATATATATATATATATATATATATATATATATATATATATATATATATATATATATATATATATATTTATTATAATAATATAAATTGCATTGTATCAAATTGTATTTTTATTTTATTTATTATTATTATCGATTTATATACTTATTTATTATACACATGTTTGTATAATTAAAATAAAATAAAATAAAATAAAAAAGGTTTTTATTCACGTAGACTTCAAAAAAGCGCTTGTAAATAGTCAGAACATGTTTGTAGTATTATAGTTGTATACATTATTATTTCTAGTAACATAGATATTAACTGAAAAAAAAAATAAACTATATTATATTATTATTAAATATTAGGTACACATGTATTGATAGTATGAAAACATTAATAAAATTTATTTTATAACAGCAATGATATTTAGCTAGCACGAATCAAGTTTTTGTCAAGAGATTATGTTTAAGTTTAATTATCTAGTTTAAGTCTAATTATCTAGTTTAAGTCTAATATTTGTAATACATATTGGCAATGGTTCTGTCTATATTAAGGTGATATTATTATGACGGATAAATTTTGGTCCGCATATGGATAACATAATTGTTGGAGCGTATGGCGCCATCTATACAACAGTATGCGCATTCTGAGGTTCCCTTCACCACCACCGGTGCCGCGGGGGCGCTGTCGTCGCCCTTTTACTTGGCTGGTGGGGGCCCTCATTTCGAGAGACTTTGGAAGCATTCATGGAGGGGACCGACCTATTCTACCGCAAGAAGCCACTGACGACACTCCTCCATATTATTCATAACTTTGTACCTGATCATCATTATATACAATAAAATAGTCAAATATCTACAGTCGTTTTAACGCAAGAAGTTGCTGACCGCCAAACTCCCCCACATATTGGACCTTCAAAGCCGGACGCAGGGATCAGCACCAGAAGCAGTTAACGACGGTCAGGCAAGCCACCCTTCATTCCCGTCCTAGCCCCATCGCTTTGTGCTAATACCGTGTAATTATAACATTTCCAGTGTACCTGTGTGACGCGGCCACGCGGCCTTACGCCGCCATTACATGTCAGTGCCATCCGCGTCCTAAGAAGCCTAAAACGTGAGTACTTCTGCTTAATACACACCCACCAACATGAGTGAACCAGTTGTTCGACCAAAATCACCAGTTGTTCTGCACCCGGACACCGACTTACGTGACTTTACAAAAAGACGTGGCACTATAAAGTTAAAGTTAACCCTATTCGTCAAATTTATTGAATCTCTCAGTCAATCCCTAACCAAATTACAAATAACGGAGGTGCGGTTACGATTAGAAAATGCCAAGTCATTGTATAGTGAATTCGATTCCCTTCAGACAAGGATTGAGGAACTGGTGTCAGATCATGAGACTGAACTTTTAAAACAATTAGAGACACGAGAAGAGTTCGATGGAAAGTACTATCATATCATGGCCAGGGCGAGTAGCCTTATTGAAAGCAGTAGTAGCTCGGTAATACCTAAAATAACCTCGTCGAACACGTCGACGGTTAAACTTCCTACTATCTCGCTACCTACCTTTGGTGGTGTGTACGAGCACTGGTTAGAATTTAGGGACACGTATATTTCGCTGACAACTGTAAGGACATATGTGATATACAAAAGTATCATTATTTGCGCGCAGCCCTTAGCGGACAAGCTTTAGAGGTCATTAAGTCATTAGAATTCTCAGCGGCGAACTATACGACAGCATGGGACCTACTACAAAATAGATATAATAACAGCAGGCTACTTACGCACAATTATGTTAAATCATTTTTTAATATTCAGTCCTTAAACAGGGAATCGTCCATTCAAATCCGGAAATTAATTGATACAGTTTCTTGTAATTTACGTGCTTTAAAAACATTAGGTGAAAATACGGACGAATGGGACACATTAATTATTTACTTAATTGTCACCAAGTTAGATTCAACTACAGAACGGGAGTGGGAACAGTTTAAAGGCACTATCAAGTCCGGTTTGAATGACGATTCCTTGCCGAGGCTGAAGCTCAGTGATTTACTTGATTTTCTTAGAAATAGGGCGGATATGTTAGAATATATTTCAGTCAATCATTCCAAAGGTACCGAAGTCAAACGATCATCAATTCAATCGCACACACATAATTCACATTCAAGCCATAGCTTTGTTGCTAATAATTCTTCAAGCTTAAACACACATAAAGCTCACAATAACAAACACAATCCTTCACGCACTTGCAACATGTGTAATGGCAACCATCCACTTTATTCATGTAATAGCTTTCTCAATCTCGCTATAAAAGACAGAATCCAGTTGCTAAACGATAAAAAACTCTGTCACAACTGCTTACGCTCTAGTCATACGCCTGCCAATTGTATTTACGGTACGTGCAGAATTTGTCAGAAAAAACACAATAGTTTAGTTCATATACAAAACGACGATGCGGGCGCATCGGCGTCGGCCGGCAGTGATATATACAAAGTACCGTTGCCTCCGCCGCGCCCCGTCCCCGCATATGCTTCGTCAGTCAGCCATCACACACTCACACCTAGCTTTCCTTATCATTCGCAGGACCCACAAACGCAAGCGGTATCGTTACAACCGGTTTTACTATGTACCGCGCTAGTAGAAGTTGCAGATAGCAATAATAAATATCATAGGGCTCGTGTAATTTTAGATAATGGAAGCCAGCATAGTTACATTACGCAGTCTTTTGTCGCTAAACTAAATACACCCATAATACAGTCCACTTGCAAAATATTGGGTATAAGTCAATCTATCACGCAAAGCACACATTTGTGCAATATTGACCTATACTCAACAAGCGAATATCATGCACGCATCACTTGCATGGTACTACCTTGTATCACAGATAACTTGCCGTCAGTTACAATGGA
Source organism: Pseudoips prasinana (assembly GCA_951640165.1). NCBI lineage: Eukaryota > Metazoa > Arthropoda > Insecta > Lepidoptera > Nolidae > Pseudoips > Pseudoips prasinana. The sequence continues at coordinate 18,609,039 of OX621264.1, read as the reverse complement.
CGTGGGTTCTATTCACATACCACGTCATATCACACTCGCAGATCCTACCTATTATGAATCATCCCATATTGATTTGTTGTTAGGCGCGGATATTTTTTGGGATTTGTTAGGTGAAGGTCACATACGTTTGATAGAAGGGCCTCACTTACAAAACACGTATCTCGACTGGGTCTTATCAGGCCCTTTGAAAGCTTATCACAAAGCAATAAGTAAATCTAAATGTCATTTCACGCAAGCCTTAGATTTACAACTTAGAAAGTTTTGGGAACTGGAAGAGATCCCTAAGATAGGTGACGGATTGACAGACGACGAGCGCATGTGTGAACAGCTGTTCGACGCGACTACGCTTCGCGACAACGTCGGTCGCTTTTCCGTTCGTATACCATTCAAAGAATCAGCTGACTCCCTCGGCGATAGCTTCGCGATTGCTAAGAATAGATTTTTTGCATTAGAACGCAAGCTGCAGCTATCTCCTGAATATAAAAGTATGTATACGGAATTCTTGCGTGAATACATACAACTAGGGCACATGTCACTCATACATACACACACAAACCCTAGATATTTTATACCACATTTTGGCGTATATCGCGCGCTTCGTACTACAACAAAATTACGCGTCGTATTCGATGCAAGTACTAAAACATCGTCGGGTAAATCACTCAATGATTTACAATTAATCGGCCCGACATTACAAAATTACATTTTTTCAATTATACTTCGTTTTTGCGAATGCAAATACGTTGCATGCGCAGATATCGAGATGATGTATAAGCAGGTTCTCATTCATCCAGACCAATGAAGCCTTCAGCTTATATTGTGGCGGGAGAACGCCTCGGATCCCATTCAAATGTACTCATTAAATACCGTTACATATGGCCAAGCCTCAGCGGCTTACCTTAGTATTCGTTGTAATTACAACAATTAGCGTCGGAATGTGGAAACGAGGCGGTCTCACGCACCATAGAGACTGTTACGTAGATGACTTGATCACATCTAATAATAACAAACAAACATTAATTAATATCTGTGAACAGGTCAGTGACGTATATCGCTTATAGCCAGATGCTCTCACCGGTCCGTAAGTGATTGGCGAGGTTAAGCAACTAGGCTCGCGGTCAGTCCATAGATGGGTGACCGCCAAAGTGGTTTAATTTCTGAGCGTCTCCGTGCTTCGGAGGGCACGTTAAGTTGCCGGTCCCGGTTGTAGCCATTAGGCAACAGTCGTTAAGCCATGTCAGAGGCCTACTAGGCGGCTTGAACAACTCTGACACCAGGGTAACCACTGCCCATACGATAAGTAAGTAAGTAAGTGACGTATTAAATTCGGGTTGTTTTCCATTACGAAAATGGGTGTTTAATTTTGATTTATCTTCCTTTTCCTCGTCTAAAATTACGTCACGCGAATTGTCATTGGGAGATAATTGTCAAAGTAAAACACTTGGTTTGGGTTGGACGAATACCTCTGACGAATTGTAATACACAACAGATGTACAAGTCGACACAACACGCATTACTAAACGCACAATATTGTCAGTTGTCTCTCAAATTTACGACCCCCTAGGTCTATTAAGTCCTTTTATAATTACTGCAAAAATATTGTTACAAAAATTATGGTTATGTCGAACATTAGGCTGGGATGATGACGTACCTAGTGACGTAGCTCGATCGTGGTGTCGCTTCATAAACAGTCATAGGCAACACATACAGAGCATTCGCATTCCTCGCCACGTAATGGGAACTCACACGCATAGCACACAGTTGCATTTGTTTTCTGACACGAGCCAAGTTGCGTACGGTGCTTGTGTGTATATACGCACCCACTCAGGCGACGAACTTGACGGATCTACTGTAGTTAAGTTATTGTGCGCTAAAAGTAAGGTTGTGCCTATTAAAACTATAAGTGTACCGAGATTAGAGTTAGTGGCGGCATTACTAAGTGCTAGGTTATATAATAAAATACGTGAAGCACTCCGAATTCAGTTCAGTTCAGTCACATTCTGGACGGATTCTACAATAGTTTTGGGTTGGTTACGTATGCCGCCTCAACAACTCAAAACCTTTGTTCAAAACAGGGTAGCTGAGATAAATGAACTAACGCGTCATGCTCGCTGGCTTCACGTAAGTACTTATAATAATTCAGCCGATATAGTGTCACGGGGGCTTCAGCTCGATGAACTGAACAACTCAACTTTATGGTGGGAAGGTCCGTCATTTTTACGCGAACCGGAATCAACCTGGTTAAACAAAAACACACTGCATACTGATATTAGTAATTTACCTGAAGTAAAATCATTAAGTATTAATATGGCGTCACAAGTTTGCACTGAAGTATTTAATTTCGATAGATTCTCGTCATTTAACCGATTAAGGAGAACCGGTGCTTATGTTTTGCGATTTATAAATAATTCGCGCGCTAAAAACGGGCAGTCGCAAAACGGGCCCGCTAACCTTAGACGAATTAAATGTTTCGGAAATATGCATTGCGCGCATCTCGCAATTAGAATCATTCCCTATGGAATACCACAGTTTATCAAATAATTTACACACAAAGCACACACGTACTATATCTAAGTTAAATATATTTTTTGATAATAAATGTGATTTAATTAGGGTAGGTGGCCGCATAGGCTATTCCTCCGTCTTCGCATACGATAAGAAATATCCTGTATTATTGTGCTCTAAACATCGTTTCACATTGCTACTCTTACAGGCAGAACACAAACGGCTACTTCATGCCCCACCACAGCTACTGCTTTCTACCATCAGAGAAAGATGGTGGCCGCTCGGTGGTAGAAACTTAGCCAGGCGTGTCGTACATCACTGTGTGACGTGTGTTCGTTTGAAAGGAACAACCTTAACACCAATCATGGGTAACTTACCAGCACAGCGCTTAGAGCCAGGGTTTCCTTTTATGTACTGCGGGGTAGATTATGCGGGACCAGTGCTCGTACTTAATCGCAGGGGTAGGGGAGCGAAGTTAGAAAAAGGTTATATATGTTTGATAGTATGTTTCTCAGCTCGCGCAATATACTTATTAGCCTTAAAGCGCTTTATATCTCGCCGGGGTAAACCAGCCGAGATCTTTTCTGACAACGGTAAAAACTTTGTAGGCGCAATGAAAGAATTGTCTTTGTTTTTACAAAACAACGCTGACACTATCGTTGACCGTGCCTCTACAGATAGCATAAAGCTATCCTTTATTCCTCCCCAAAGTCCAACATTCGGTGGTGTGTGGGAGGCAGGAGTGCGATCATGCAAGGGTTGCTTACGACGTGTTGTAGCCAATGCTAGACTAACTTATGAGGAGTTCAGCACGGTATTGGCACAAGTTGAAGCCGTCCTGAACTCCCGACCCATGCATCCTATGTCCACAGATCCAGGTGACCTTTTAGCTTTGACCCCAGCTCATTTCCTTATTGGCCGGCCTATGACGTCACCACCATGCCAGGACTTCACCAGGGTCCAGACAGGTCGTCTCCCTCGGTACGAGAGGCTGGAGCAAATACGGCAGCACTTTTGGCAACGCTGGTCTAAGGAATACGTATCCGAGCTCCAAACGAGAACCAAATGGCAACAACATAGCCAGGACATTGTACTAAACACGTTAGTACTTATCAAGGAGGACAACCTACCACCACTCAAATGGCGTTTGGGACGGGTGGTCGCTGTATTTCCAGGCCAAGATGGCGTAAATCGTGTGGCCGATATCAAGACACAAACCGGAGTATTACGCCGATCTTTTACAAAAATATGCCCTCTGCCGCTGCAACCAGAGAGTGATATTGACCAGGAGGAAGCCTGAAACCTGAAAAACATAATTTTGAAAGCGGTGCTTTCAAGGCTGGCCGCATGTTGGAGCGTATGGCGCCATCTATACAACAGTATGCGCATTCTGAGGTTCCCTTCACCACCACCGGTGCCGCGGGGGCGCTGTCGTCGCCCTTTCCCTTGGCTGGTGGGGGCCCTCATTTCGAGAGACTTTGGAAGCATTCATGGAGGGGACCGACCTATTCTACCGCAAGAAGCCACTGACGACACTCCTCCATATTATTCATAACTTTGTACCTGATCATCATTATATACAATAAAATAGTCAAATATCTACAGTCGTTTTAACGCAAGAAGTTGCTGACCGCCAAACTCCCCCACAATAATAAAAAAATACCGAGCAGTTCTAATGTTCAAAAACAAAAATCTTGCTTTATTATGGTTTAGTTAGAAGTACACTTGACTACTGTACCGTAATCTGGCGTCCTCACTACACTATACGTTATCTACGCTTAGAACGTATACAAAAACGTTTCCCTTGTTATTTGACATTTTCCAATGGTAAAAAAATACAATCATACTCTAGTAGACTTAAACATTACAAAATATGTCACTGGAAAGGCGCCGAAATCTAAATGACGCAATGGGTGTGTGCAAACTCACAAAATTAATTGTTCGTTAAAACTACAACTTTTCAATTTCAGTGCCTCATCTAGAATCTCTCGCAGTCCAATAACACCGCTTTGTCAGCCGCGGAAGACAACAGTGTTAGGTGCTAATTCCCCATGCGCTAGGTTCTGTAAGGTGTTGAATGGTTGTAGTGATCTAATTAACTTACACTTCGATTAATTCAATAAGCTCAGAACTAAATTTTACAAATATATAAAAACTTGAGAGATGTCAAGGGACACGCGGATGGAACGAAGTTATTTCTTATTATTTATTATGTACAAAAAACCTGTATACACTCCACAAAAATAATCGTCGATACACCACACAAATGAAAATATCTGGCTTGCTTTCTATAAGAGAGATAGAGAGAGACAGACAGAGAAACATGCGCACGCCGCACAGCTGCAAAAAGTGTCGTGACAACTTTTCGTAAGATTTTTTCCGTCTAGCCCCCTTTCACAACGCGCGATAAGGAACTTCGTTCCAATAATATACGATGTCTACCTTCTGTTGTCAAAAACATTTTCATGTATGGCCCTTAGAAGATAAGCACATAGTTACATACATACACAAACGTACTTCCAGTTGCGCTCGCGCCGTCGTCACGTGCGGTTGCTATTCGGTCGAGAGTTATACTTTTAACGATAAGTTCGTCGAATTGTTAATAAGATGGCCAAATGTGCTAAATGTAACAAAACAGTCACCAAAAAAAATCCTGGAGTGCAGTGCATGAAGTGTAGCAAGTGGTATCACGGTTCATGTGCATCGCTAACTACTGATCAACTAAATGCGTTATCGCAAGTGGATTCGGTTGACTGGAAGTGCCGTGGGTGTGCGTCATCAGTTAGTGGCAAGGATAAACGCATATCGGTAATTCTTCCTGACCCGGAGGAAGAAGATTCTGAGTCTGAAGGAATTATGCTCGGTCAACAAGACAAAAAGTTACACGAAATTCACGACGAAATTAAACGTCTACGGCAAACCGTGAGAGATATCATACGGGATGAATTACAAAGTACCCTTCAATATTATTCTAACAAAATAGACGAATACGAGGAGACAGTTAAGAACCACGAAATGCGAGTAAAGGTAATGGAAAACCAGTGTAAAGAGCTGTCGAACACATGTTAAAATCTTTCTCTGAAGAATGAGGTCCTGGAACAAAAATTATGTAAACTCGAACAATCGAATACCCTAAACGACATAGAAATATGCGGTATCGCCGAACAACCAAATGAAGATCTAAAAAAACTGGCATCGCAGGTTGGACAGAAGCTGAACCAAAACACAGATGATATAATTAGAGTGTGGAGGAAAAAAAAACCTATCCGTCCAGGGTCGGCTCAGGCAGAACGAGCTAAGATTGACTCGCCTATCATTATATCATTACGGGAGGGTAAGCGCGACTACCGACGACCTGCTGTGTGGTGACGGCGACAAATATCAGAATCAGAATATCATCACCCAATCTCATCCCATGGGGGGCGTAGAAGTCGACCCGAGGGAATATCCACCAGAGGATGGGCAGCAGCTTCCTTCTGATTACTATGACCATCTTACTGCGATCGCCAACCCGCCTGCCAAGCGTGGCGATTATGGCATATCCCCCCAAGACGATTCTTGAGGGAGGCTTGTCCAGCAGTGGACTTATTTAGCTGTAATGATGAAGCGCGACTACTGGTATAAAGCTGCGCGATCGTTGAAGTTAACGGCCAAAGACATAGGCGGCGAAGGTGACAATAATATTTATCTACGTGAATCACTGTCACCGACAATATCATACCTACTATGGAAAGCTAAAACAACTCTGAAGGGCAAGGAACTCTGTCAATACGTCTGGTGTAAAAATGGGCAGATCATGGTGCGAAAAAAAGAGGGAGACAAGAAGGTATATTGCGTACGTGCAGAGAGAGATATCGAAAAAATAGCCAAGGAAGTACAAAGGAACGTCTGATTCATACAAAAACAACAGGTATGTCAACATGTCAATATATATAGCTACGTTTAATGGCTTTCACAAATGCACGGGATTACGAGTCAACACACTCATCTTGGAATAATTTCATGTATGCCATGCCACATGAAAAACACAAACTCTTTTTACTACATGTCAATATTCGATCCATGATCAAAAATCATGCACAACTGGAGTATATCATTGCAAGAAGCCCTAATATTATACACCTACTGATTATAACAGAGGCAAATATCACCGACAAAATCTCAAGTTTATTTAACTTACAAGACTACACTATGTACCATGAGTTACGAACCAATAGAAAACGAGGTGGCATAATTGTGTACGCTCACAGAAGTGTCTCTTTTACACGAAAACTGATGCAAACGGTTAATTTCGAATGCTTATGTGGGGAGGTATCTACCTCATATGGCTATAAAACTAACCTGTTTTCCATATACAGACCGCCTAGCTTAAATAAAGTCAATTTCATTCATGAATTAACAAACATTTTGTCCGTCTGTCCTACCGATATAAGCTGCATATTGGTGGGTGACACTAATATAGATTTATATTATAAAGTGCTCAAATAACATTGTTCGAACCTATCTCAACAATTTGAACGGATTAGGTTACGAATGTTGTATTACACAATACACTAGAATAGAAACTAACATCAATGGCACATCCAAATCGTGTATAGATAATTTATTCATCCGTGACGCCCTTAAGCCTACAGCTGTGATATCGCATTCTGTACGATCGGCCGTAGTGTATGAGTCACTGGCGGACCACTACATAACCGGTCTGGCGCTCATTAGCTCCGACAATGCAGAAGCGTGTCAGTTTATTAAAACAAGATTTAACAATAACAAAGTTAAACAAGAGTTGAAAAAAATAGATTGGAGCCCCGCACTAGCGCTTGGTGACCCTAATGAATTAATTGATTTTATTAATTGCAAATTTCAGGCGGTCTATAACAAGTGTACGTATCAGTGTAAAATGAATATTAATATTAAAGGCGAATGTTCTTGGATATCGGAGAAGTTAGTTGAAATGTGTAACAAAAAAAAAGAATTGTTAAATATTTACCTAAAAGATACAAGTAATAAACAGAATGAATTATTGTATAAAAAATATAGAAATAAAACAAATAGATTAATATATAAAGCTAGAAATAATTCCATAAAATCCGAAATTTGTGATAATTTCAAAAATCCTAAAAAAATGTGGAATATACTGAACAGATTGACTGGCAGAATTTTCCAATCGATAGATGATATGCTTATTAAATGTTTTAAACTCCCAGCAAAAATACTGTCCAGTAGATTCGCACATGATTTTGAGGAAAATGTTAATAATGTTATGAGCAGCTGCGAGGAACCTTTATTGATTAAAAACACATACATAAATACTCCCTTCGTATCCTTGCGATGCAAGAAAATTACTGATGAAATATTGCAAAAAATTATTTCAAAACTAGATAATAAAAAAAGTCCAGGTCATGACAATATAAGAGCTATGGACTTAAAGTATATAGCAGAGCATATGACCCCAGTACTCTCGCATCTAATCAATTTATGCATAAGCACATCAATATATCCTGATAGTTTAAAGATAGGTATTATTAGACCAATTTATAAAAAGGGTAAACAGAATGTCACAAATAACTACAGACCTATAACTATATTGTCTTGCATAAATAAAATTATTGAGAAGTACTTAGGCAGTTTATTGAATAACTTTTTCACTACTAATAACATTTTGAACGTAAAACAATTTGGTTTTCAGAAAGGTAAGAATACAACACAGCTGCTCGCGTTATTTACTGATGAATTAAATAAACATTTAGATAATAGAAAACATATACTTACTGTTTTGGTAGACTTTAATAAAGCTTTTGATACATTGAAATATTCAACACTATTTCAAAAAATGCAGCAAAATGGCATACAGGGACCAATGCTGGAACTATTGAAAAACTACCATTTAAATAGATATAACACGGTCAGCATAGCGGGTGAACGCAGCGATCCTATTGCAACGTGTCATGGCACGGCACAAGGTTCGATTCTCGGACCGTCTGGGTACCTTATTTACGTTAACGGTATGTGTAACATTTTCCGGCATGGATCTGTATATCAATTTGCAGACGATACATGTATAATTACAGCTCATGAGGACCTTTCGAGGGCCCAAAGTATGATGCAAGAAGATTTTAATCTATTGTGTAAATGGGCTCATGATATGGGTATATCTATAAACTACAGCAAAACGAAACTTTTGTACATTCACTCACCATATAAAAAAACGGCTGGTCAACCTGAGATAGTTGCACATGAGCACAGTTGCATGCATCGAAAGGACTTCACATGTACGTGTTCAACATTGGAACTAGTCAAAAAACATACCTACCTGGGACTAAAAATCGATGATAAATTTAACTGGGGTCCACATGTTGAACACGTATGTGGTAAGCTTAGGGCGGTATTGTCAAAATTGTACTTAATTAAAAATAAGGTCCCATACAGAACGCTAAGACTACTGTATATGGCACTAGCTGACTCGGCAATAAACTATGGGCTTGTTTGTTATGGGCGAACATATAAAACGTATCTAGATTGTATATACAACCTTCAAATCAGGTTACTGAAAACAATTGTTCCCCTAAAAGTTAAGTACAAAAACAGAGACAATTACCACAACCTTTTTAATTACTGCAAGGTCATGAGTATTTATAAAAAAATTGATTTGGAAATTGTAGCCCATTATGGTGATTGTATACCTAACTTGACTAGAACATCACGACCAAGTAATTTACGTAACTTGCCACATATGGCAACATTCGTAATACCTGTATATACTAATGTATACGGTGAGAGAACATCAAAATACATATTGCCTAAAATTTTAAACAGTATACCTAAACATGTAGTTAATAAGCTTGATAACAAGAACAGTAGACAAATACGTAACATTCTGAAGAGACATTACTTAAATACCCGACAAATTATGTAAATAATCATGATTATGTTTTAAATACCTTGTATAGCAACTCCTTAACTGAATAATCTATTTAGTTTTAGATTAAGTTAAGTCAATGTCAAAAATAATTGTAAGTTTTTTTATGCAATAAACAGATAATTTATATTTATTTATATTTATTTATACTATCTCTCGTGCATGCAGAGTTCATTTGTAAGTGATTATTACACTACTGCTATATGTATTTGTATGTTAAACAGGCCTAAGACAGTGTAAATAATTGTTGGTGAAACCAGAATAAATAAATAATTTTACGTGCCGTTATGGTAGAATGTATTAGATGCAATTTATAACGCCAGGATCACATTTATTTTATTTGTCAAATCAAATCATTTCATTTGCTATGAACGTAGATTCATAGCAAATGTAATTATTTGAATCCTTACTTACTTTGATTTAGTCTCCAGTAGACCGATATCATTGCTTTGTGTGGATGCAATGTAATCGGGGTGCGGTATGCGTCTCTTGATCTCGTGAATCTGCCAGCCCCGGTGTTGAGGGTCTTTGCGGTGCCTTACACCAAAGGCCGCGAACCTCCATGGTCTGCAGAGAAACAGTATTTAAAACTATCATCAATAAAAGTATTTACAGCTATCATAGTAAATAGGAAGGACAAAGATCTTGTTGAACACAATAAAACACTCAGCCTTATATCAAAATGGTTTTCGGCAAACAACCTCATATTAAGAAGAAGAAGTACACGTTATTGCATAAGGAATACAAACAGTACAATATGCATTGAAGAATATTTTGCAATTGGCGGCCTTATCAATAAAAGCGATCTCTTCCAGACAACCTATTTGCGTTGGATGGAACATAATTTAATATTAAATTTCAATGATTAATGGCAGCAAAAGGTGTACGAATTTATTGAAAATAAGAAAAGATAGCTTATGAATATATAATTTTATACTTAAGAATAATACCTACAGTACTGTAAACATAACATATATATATATCCGTCAGGTGACATTTGAGGTGACAGGTGAAATGTCACCTGTCGGATTATGACGGAACTAGATTTGACAGATGTCATTTCTAGCGGAACGTCGCGACGAAGGTCGGCGCGGCCATGACTAATAAGGCCATGTAGGCGTAAGTGTAACATCGGGCTTAATTTTTTTTTTTTTTTTTTTTTAGTAAATCTTGGTACAATGTCACACAGATCATCCTAGGCCCAAACTAAGCAAAGCTTGTACTATGGGTACCAGGAGACGATATACATACTTATATAGATAGATAAATACTTAAATACATAGAAAACATCCATGACTCAGAAACAATTATTCGTGCTCATCACACAAATATTTGCACTTACCGGGATTCGAACCCAGGACCACCAGCTTCGTAAGCAGGAGCACTATCAACTAGGCTACGGTGACCGTCACATTTCCCGTCTTAGTGCTGCCACGAAAGTCAGTGGCGTGCATGCGTTTGACGGCTGAGATGACATGACAGCGATCGCTGTATGAGTACCGGATTGAGGTAGTCCTTTACAGATCGTCGATTACCTACCGTGTGACTACAGAAAGGATTATTTGATTGGAATAAAATAGGAATAAAATGTTCTGGCTTACATCTAGTCTGTTTGATCATTCCGGCCTTTGAGTCCGCAACACTGTGAGAAATGTTTTACTGTTTATGAGAGATATCGTCACTTAATGAAGTGGCATGAGTTACTATCGCACGGTATACGTAATCAGAATCAGAATTATTTATTTGCTAGAACATGGTAATATTGGTGTTACATAATTATGCTCTACATATTCTGTCATCAATATATGACGTGCAAATTTTAATACATAATAACAAATACATAATTATAGCTCTAATAAATCGTCTTTATTTATTATAGTGACTATATTCGATCTGTATGAATGTCATATATAGTAAGGAGCCCATACTGCTGAGCAGTATTCTAGTATACTTCTCACTAAGGTTTAATATAATCTGATAACAGAGTGTCAAACGCACTCTTAAATGGTTTGGAATTGCGGAGTACTAAAGCTAGCGTGCGGTTAGCTTTATTGCGAAGATGATCGTAGTGTTGGCTGAAGGATAAATCTGAATTGAATATTACTCCTAAGTCCCGAATCTATAAATTACAACATTGTACCTAATTTAAAACATTGTAATTTAAATTAAAACATATAAATTAGAACTAGACTATAAAACATTGTACGGTAGACAGGTACTGAACCTGTGAACTCATTTACAAGAAGATGCTATATTCTGCTTCTTGTAAATGATATTACTTGACACTTTTTGATATTCAGTGACATAGAGTTATCATCACACCAATCCACTATAGTGTACATATCTGATCGAAGCGCTTAACAGTCCCGGTAATCAGAGACGTACGTCTAAAATTTTTATACCTTCAGCATAATAATATGCTAAACATTCACTATCTATCTTGTTTGGGAGGTCATTCGCAAGAGGTTAGGTATGATACATTTTGTGTTGGTCGAAGGGACATTGTCATCCGGGCCATACCGTCCGCGGTTGGTTGAGAGGATACACCCGTCCAGGCCATACTGTTGGTTTGTGTTGGTCGAAGGGAAAGTGTCATCCGGGCCACACCGGGCGCGGTTGGTTGAGAGGATTCACTTGTCCGGGCCACACTATTGGGTTGTGGTGGTCGAAAGGACAGTGTCATCCGGGCCATACCGTCCGCGGTTGGTTGAGAGGATATACCCGTCCAGGCCATACTGTTGGTTTGTGTTGGTCGAAGGGAAAGTGTCATCCGGGCCATACCGGGCGCGGTTGGTTGAGAGGATACACTTTTCCGGGCCACACTATTGGGTAGTGGTGGTCGAAGGGACAGTGTCATCCGGGCCATACCGTCCGCGGATGGTTGAGAGGATAGACTCGTCCGGGGTACACAGTTGGTTTGGGTTTGTCGCTGGGATAGTGTCGTCCGGATCATAGTGTACGCGGTTGCTTGTGACGACACGGTCGAACTTGTTCATATGCTGGTGAGAAAACTTTCGACCACTCCACTGGTGGAATTTATTCGCTTACTTTGCTGATGAATCATAAAGATTACTAGTTTGTCAGGGTGGACGCACGGCATGTCAGGGTGGACGATTGATGCTTGCTCGCTTGTTACAAGACCCTAAGTAGAGGCGCCCGAGGACGGTCGCAAGTCAGTCCGGCCGTGACGGCGCATTCAAAATGTCACCTGTCGGATTATGACGGAACTAGATTTGACAGATGTCATTTCTAGCGTAACGTCGTGACGAAAGTCGGCGCGGCCATGTTGGATTCATTCTATGTGCAATGGCCGTTGTGAGCCCAGCACATTATCGACGGATCGCTGTTGTTCCGCGTAATCATACGATAATGCTAATAGTGATTAATTCCTAAAGTAAAAGTGTATATAATCTGTAAAATAAAGTGATTTTATGATTTATATTGGACTTTTGTGCAAATATTTGTGTGATGAGCACGAATATTTGTGTCTGAGTCATGGCTGTTTTCTATGTATATAAGTATTTATCTATCTATATAAGTATATATATCGTCGCCTGGTCATCTTAGCCCCAAACTAAGCAAAGCTTGTACTATGGGTATAGTACAGTTTGGGGCTAGGATGATCTGTGTGACATTATCCGTAGATATTGTCTCTAGATATTATATATATATATATATATATATAATGTATACAATACTGTATACAAGTAGGTATTATTATTTAAATTCTCTTTACCAAATGTGCACATGTTATACCAAAAGTTGCACTTAATGAGGAAATAAATTATTATTATTTATAATATTAGATTAAGTTCCGTCGACCGTATTTCTGGGATTGACACTAGACTCAAAAATGCAATAGGCTCCTCAGATTGAAAATTTAGCAGCTAATTTGGTATATTTCTTAATAATCAGATTTTTATTTCCATAGCATTATGTCCTATGGCATTCTGCTGTGGGGTTCGGCAGCCGACATAGGTACCATTTTCATACTGTAAAAAAGAGCAGTCAGAGTGATTTACAGGTTAAGTGGTCGCGATGCTTTGCGAATTTAATTTAAGGAACTACAATAGATATATAGGAAGGAAAATAAATATACTTACGGTGCCTTCTGAATATATATCAATAAATACATTTTTTTTATTTATTTAAGGATCGTCATCGTTACATACACTCATGCAGTTATAAGACACGTACATACTTAAAAATAATAGTGCTGCAACACTTAAAGACGACCACAGCTTTAAAATTTTACATTATTGAAGTTAATTACAATAAATTAATTAAAAACTAGCACTAATTACAAAAACAAGCCATAAACAATAAACATTGAGACGAGACAAAAAGTAACATGAAAAGTAGAATACGGACAAATATTAAACTACATTACATACACAATTAATAACATTAATAGCTTTATATATAAAAATAATATACAATAAAATAATAGTAGAAGGATAAAGCTTAAATACCAAAAATAATCGCATAATTACATGAACACAAACAAAAATGAATTGAATTGAGATTATATTGAAATAATATAATATGAGAAAAAAGTCTTATGCAAGCTGGTATGTCACAATCTTTTCCTTAAATTGGCTAAGTGTGTCAGAGAGTATGTCAAAAGAACAATTTTTAGCGTCATTATTATACTGAGTCGGGAGCCTTTTGAGTGGGTGGTTTTTTTTATCTTTCGTGAACATATAATAAAATCGTAACTGGTCATTGTCTGTTCATGGAAGATATGTATATAAGAAAAACTATATAAACTAATCTTGTAGCTTCCAACGACCCTAGTCGTTGGAAGCTACTGGACTCGGGTTACGCAAAACCGGTAATTGTGGATTTTTGGAGGCCTTTGTCTAGCAGTTTATTTGTTTTGGCTAATAATAAGGTCCAAATTCCCTTACGGGTCAAAAAGTGAATTTGGGATTTTCCGTAAAAAAGAAATTTCTCAGTATCAGCCCCAAGTCTGGGAGTTGGCTGTATAACACTCACTGGCCTCGGAGAGCACGTAAAGCGACACCAGTGTAGGATGCTCAATTGATGGTCACTGTATCAACAGTATTAGTTACGCAGACGATATGGTGTTGCTCTGCCCATCAAAAGCTGCTCTCAGGAAGCTGATAAGCGTGTGTCAAGAGTATGCGAGGGTTCACGGCCTCCTGTACAATTGCAAAAAAAGTGAGTTCCTGGTATTTCAAGCCAAGGGTCGTAAACTGGGGGTTGTGACACCTGTGCTGCTTAACGGAGTCGCTCTTCGAAGAGTGAGCGAGTTTAAATACCTCGGCCATGTGGTTACCGAGGATTTAAAAGATGACTCTGACATCGAAAGGGAGAGGAGAGCGATGGCGGTCCGCTGTAACATGTTGGCACGCAGATTCGCGAGGTGTAGCTTAGGGGTAAAGATCGCTCTTTTTAAAGCATTCTGCCAAACTCTCTACACCTGCAGTCTGTGGGTCAATTACACGCAGTGGGCCATCAACGCTCTCCGAGTGCAATTCAACAACGCGTTCAGGGTGCTGGTGGGGCTCCCACGCTTCTGTAGTGCGTCTGCGATGTTTGCGTACGCCCACACAGACGGCTTTCAGACGGTGCTGCGGCGCCGGATCGCTTCGCTGATGTTTCGTACGCGTGGGAGCCCCAACACCATCCTGAACGTCCTCAGTCAAAAGATAGACAGTCCCATTCTGGGGCACTGGGTTCAAGTACAAGTGCGTGTACCTGGAGCCCCAGAATGTGGCAGATATTTAAATTAAATTAATTAATTTTTATTACTAACATAGTTATTAAGATGTAATTTACTAACAATATTATGGGCCAAGTGTCTGAAATAAAAAGATTTTTTTTTTTTTATTTAAAGTCATCGGTCCTTTACTCAACCTCTTTCCGGTCGTGTCACTAGTCGTCCCATTGGACCATGAGAGTGATGGAATAGAAAGTACCTTTGCGCTTGCGCACATACTTGTGCTCTATCATATGTCCGCAGTTGCTAGTCTCTATTTAGACTGGCCACCGTAGCCGAAATTCGGCCTGGATGACATTATTCTCTTTCTAAAGAGTTCCTCACAGATTAACCTCATAGACACCGCATCACGTGACCTTTGTTTTGTTTCAAATTCATCGAAATTGGAGGTAGGCGCGAGTTGCTGGGACTGTAACAAATGCGTTTTGGTTGGCTATTTCAAGGTCGCAACCATATGCATTCTAACCATAAGGACCCTATCCTTATGGTACTAGTAGTAGGCCGTAGAACTTTATATTATACATGTCGATAACAACTTTCGCTACGTAGCGTAGGTATGTCGATAAAAATTTGCATATTTTTACATCTGTACATATAATAAAATGGTAAGAAAGTCAAAACTGTATATTGAATATTTTTTTAAAAAGGATACTTGGGGCGTGATCTACAATCGATATCGAAGCCAAAAATATAGTTTTTAGAATTTTTATCTATGTGTCTGTTTGTCTGTATGTATGTCCGAGCTAAACTCGAAAAGTACTGCATGGATTTACTTCAAATTTTGCATGAATATTAATAAGAGGTCGGGTCAACATATAGGCTACATATTATCACGCTATCACCTACGGGGGAGGAGCTGTGATAATTTATACAATTTAACGAGGGTAAAACTGCGGGGCACAGCTAGTATTATACAAAAACGCTTAAGTGGTATTAATATATTTAAAACGGCTTGCCCCTATTACGTGTGTAAAATGTGGGTGTACTAAAACAAATATATGAGGCGTGGAAAGATGGCGTGGAAACGTGTGGTTTCTCCAGTAGGCCTATTCCAGTTATCTGTTGTGATTCTATTTAATTTGGACCTATTGAATGAATATAGATATTGGCAAGGGTTGAAAAATAATAGAGGCGTGTAAATTAAAAAAAAAACGTTATTAGGGCAATTTACTTACACCCAGAATGAAGAAGGCCTGCAAGGAGAAGAAGAAGAACAAGACGAAGAGGAAGCAGAAGTTTCTGATAATTTAGACTCTGATGGATAAATTTTCCAATTTTATTAATTTACACCCCTTTTATCATTTTCAACCCCATGATTTCCCTTTTTTAAGATTAGGTTAACGCTTAACATTGCGAATAATGCTATAAAATTCAAATTTTCAACCCTTGCCAGTTTCTATTGTCATTCAATAGCTCCAAAGTAAACAGCGTATTATTTAATTAGTGTTCGCCTTCGGATCCAAAGATTCCGGGTTCGATATCACGTAAGATAAATATTTGTGTTCAAGAACATGTCCCACTGAGTCGCGCGCCCAGCCAGCTAGCCAACTTCGCCCGCGTCTGAGGCTTTCTGTTGAAGTGTTGTGTGCAATATCCGGCCGAATACAAAATAGTGTTCAGTGTGCAAGACAATCGCTGTTCAGATAGGAGGCGGTTGACAGCAGGTTAGTATAAGTCTTTTATTTGTTTATACTCACAGTTCAGCTTGGAGCGCACTGGTTAAGATGAATCGTTCACTGATGATGACACCGGAATTACCATGCCATTTTATAGTTTTCGGGTCCTCGCGAATTCCAAGAACAACCTGGATTAACAATATACAATATTATTTTTTACTACCCATTTCTTTTTTTAAAACCTTTTTATTTAAAGACTGCGCTCTCACGAGGTAATTCAATTTCTGTTTTACGAGTTTTTCTCTTTTGGGTACAAAAGCTTGGATCGTTTTGTCAGTAGACTATGTTTACGTAATATCGTTTGAAAAGTAAACACAGTCTCACAGTGAAGACTTTGCACAGTGAATAAATGCTATCAGTAGGAAAGTTGGTGCTGTCTACAACAGTAGCAAGGACGTTTGATCCAAATGGTTGGGTCTGTCCGGTTTTGTATTGTGCTAAATATTTTTGCAGAGGTTTTGGACAGCATGGAGCATTTTGGTTATAATTGGTGGATACCCACGTGATAAAAGATTGGCGATGTAACTCTCTCCCCAAGGGCGACAGGATGCGCTCCTCTTTTGTATTCGCTTTGTACAGTAGGCAAGAGCGAGAGCAAAGATGTTGAGGTAGGATTAAATTGGCTGGAGCCATATAAAAACGGAATCCTTCTTTGGATGACGCTGGATTGTTGCGCGTCGGAGTGCGTCTTAAGAACGCAAATCTCCCCTACGGCACCCACTTTGGCTGTTCTTAATGTACTGTCATTTGATTAAATAGTTTCCAGGAGATCCTGTCATTTACCACACCAACCGATTCTTCGTACTCGCCGGCCAAGAGCAACCGCGAACGCGTCGCGATCACTAGCGTCCTTCATGACCCTTAGTATACATTCGTTTCGATAAAATGCCCTCTCCGGACCTAAAGCGGAAGAGTGGCCCGCGTCGCGTATTAACGTAGAGCGAAAATTATACGAAACGTCCCTAAAATGATACGCCCTCTCGCATCTCCTCGCCAGTAACCGCCCAGAGCCGAGGTTCGAACCCCAAAGTAAGTAGTTTTATATTTCTAGACGGTTTGAGCCCACGCTCGCCTCTACAGTCCGGTAAAGCAGTGAAAGCCTCCTAGGCTATCTGCATATGTCATGTTATAAAAATACTGTCTTTTACGCCACGAAACTAATTTAAATGTCTCTACATCTCTCTCTTATATAGCTCGTAAGAAAGAACAGGGTATGCATACAATGCGGAAGGTTATGTATACGAGTTTGACCGTAATTGTGATACTTTTTTGTTTTTCGTAAATGTGATTATTATTTTACGTGTTTAAAAGACAACACCCGCACTTGGTAATGTAATACCTCTTTCGCGGGGTACTTTAGAAACATAAAAAACGGAAACAAATTACATCCAGACCCAGAACAACTATTTATGGGCCATACACAAATAGTTGTCCAGCGCGGGAGTCGAACCCGCGACAGAAAGCGACAAGGCGACTGTCTTAGCCGCTGCAAGTATTAAAAAGTTCCAAGAAAGGCTTACCTGATAAGCGTGTTCGTTCCCCGTTACCTCATTCAGGTTATCGTCGCTCACACGCGACTCATACAGATAACATTGTTTCTCCTCGTCAAAGTATCTCTTGAAGCTTGTTCCGTTACGGCATTGGTACGGCAGTTTGTCAAGATATTCCAAGTTATCTGAAAATTGGTAAATATTTACATGTTTCTTTACAAAATACAATATACTCATAGCCCAATTGTCACTTAAAAACTCAAATCTTAAGAAAAATGTAAATAAAATAACCCGAAATACGAAATGATCAAAATAGTAACTATTAAAGTATAAAAGTATAAATAAAAAAAATACGAAAACAATAATTAAATTATCCTACTAATCACACTAATATTATAAAGGCGAAAGTTTGTGACTGTGTGAGTGTGTATGTTTATTACTTGTTCACGTCGAAACGCCTGGAGTGATTTTAATAAAATTTGGAATGGGGTTAGCTGAGACCCTGCATCAACACAGGCTAAAATTTATAAAGTTGAATGCGAGTAAAACCGCGTGGCACAGCTAGTAATTAATATATAGGATTAGACTTTTTAACAAGCTCTCTTGTAAATATGATTTGGACCTATTTAATATCAGTGTTTCGAAGCTTAACATTTTGCTAACCTAACTTTATTTATTAATGTGTTGTCTATCTGCGGTAACTTATAAATAAATAAAAAAAAAACAAAAAAAAAAAAAAAAAAAGTTGTATATGGCTGTCAGATTTCTATAAGTTATGTTTAAGGTACCTGCTAGCTGTAAGTATCCCATAAATTAAAAGTAAATAAACTACTCATGTTAAGAGCTGCGCAGTGTATAATAAACTACCAATGAGCATATCATTAATGAGTTTTAAAATCGGTTAAAACGGTGGCATATCGAGCAAACGTTCTATTCCGTTGATGAATAGTAGTAGATTATTAGTGTGATTTTTGTACTAATTTGGTATTCATGTGACTTAAGTTTTGTTTTAGTATATTTTTATACCCTCAAACGGCGCAATTTTTTTTTGTTCCAAAAGACAACGGCCGCACTAAATAATCTAATCCCTGTATCGCAGGGTATTTTACAAACATATAATAGACGGACACTAATTACATCCAGAGTCAAAAGAACTATATGGTCACATAAATAGTTGTCCTCCAAGGGACTCGAACCCGTGAACCAAAGCGGCGAGGCGACTGTCTTAGCCGCTGCGGCAAACTTGCAGTAAATCACATAAAATACACCAACCTCGTTGGAAATTATGTATTTGAGCATTTTGAGGTCGAAACGCAGGGGGCGTTTCGACCTAGGGCCCTAACTCACGTTTATTGTTGCGTGAAATTTTGAAATGTTTTGATCGAGCCTCCCCGTGACCAGATAACTGGCCTTTTTTGGGTTAAAGAATGATCATTGCCATACAGCCTGGCAATGTGGCCAGCCTTCTGGGTACCTCACCTCCTGACGATGTGGAGGAATTTTACGACGCCCTATAACATATTTATAGTAGTAAGGTATAGTAGTCAATTTAGCTGATATTTTGCTTTTTCTTTTAAATGTTAAATCGATTTATTGAGTTAATATTCATTAATTTTCATGACATGTAAAAAAATCTTACCAATAAATGAAGATTTGCCTATTATTTTTAATGTTGTAAGGAGAACACCAGTTTCAGCCGCATTCTGTGATATGATCCAAGCATTCGACTATGTTGAACAGAAGACCCTAATAAGTAAAATTAAAAGCTATGGCATACGGGGAAACGTTTAAAAGCTTTTAGAATCATATCTATCTGTAGAAAACAAGTCACAGAAGTGTCAACATTGGACATGAAAACAAAAACAGAATTAACTTTCTCATATTTTCACAAACGCCTCATAAAATATGGAGTACCTCAAAGGAGCGTTTTGGAGCATCTCTTATTTATAGTGTATATTGATGACCTGCCTCGATATATAAAACAATCGACAACCCTCATTGCTGGTGACAGTACAATAACAATTAAATGTAATGATTCAGAATTCTATGGAACTGACATTAATGATTCAATATCAACTATAATTAAATGGCTGAATAACAATAATTTAAAAATCCTCAATAAAACAAATCTTGTTCATTGTAGCCATTGACACTTTAACAATCTAAACTTTGACAATATGAGAGTTAGATAGTACAAAATTTCTCGGTATTGTAATAGATAAAATACTAAATTGGAAAGACCACATTGACTATGTTTGTAAGAAAATTTGTAAATTGTCATACGCACTCTATAAACTAGCCCCGATAGTAAATATTGAGATATTATTATTAGCCTATCACGGTCTTGCTGCTTCCATCTTACGATATGGCTTAAATTTCTGTGGCTAACGGTGTATTCGTGCCATGTTGGGGCTCAAAGTTCTGTAACTTTGAGCCCCAACATAGCTGCAAACCATTGTTCGTATGGATCTCGTTAGGAGTAAAGGCCTCCTCCAGTTTCTTCCATAGCTTTCTGTCTTTACTTCCGCACATCCAGTCTTTTCCCGCGATCTCTATAAGGTCATCAGTCCACCGTTTGCATGCTCTTCCCACATTCCTTTATTTTATTTCACTTAATGTTATGAAATTTATATTCTGTTTGTACAATCAGTAGCTGTCTCATATGGCAGGGCATGTTGACCCCTATACTAAAGCAAAGCGGGAGAATGATGTAAAATAAAATGAGAGATTTGCAACTAGAGAAGCCAGCTGCAAAAGCACCGAGGATCAATTTAAGGGTCTTAAGTGAGCTGTTATATTTGATTCCAATAGTAGGTATGGCAAAAACGCTTAAACGCAAAGAAGTTGTTCCTTGTTGCTACAAGATCCGTATAATAAACTACTCCAGATATTGGTTGCAAGCTGTTTAACATAATATCACGCTGATTTTGAGATCACACTCCCACAGGATGTGGTAAGCAGTTTGTTCATATTCGTTACTGGAAGTTGAGCACAGACAGATTGGTGAAGATACTAATTTGAAACTATACAATTTACTTTTAAAATTGCCTTGTCCGGTAAGAAATTGTGCAACACAATGGTCGATGATTAGCCAAGTTTTATTTAACCGTTCGGGTACGTCCGGAAAGAACTGGTGCAGATGGCGACCCTTGGTTGACGTATTCCATCTACATTGCCATTCATTTAGTAGTTCGTTATTTAAGTCAGCTATTGGCATAAATAGCCTGGTTATTTTCGTACGGTCGCGTAATGATAAGAAATCATTTTCTAAATTATCGCGCGTAGAATAATACATTGCTGCTCGTCTTTGAACTTCACAATCAACCGGAAGTACACCCGCTAGGACAGGTAGGGCCTCTGTGCTTATTGTTCTATAGGCTTTACACAGAAATATCAACGCCAACCTCTCTCTGGCTTTATAGTAATTTACGGCGAGCAGCTCCGATGGTAGCCCTATCAGCCCACACAGGCAAGCCGTAGCATATACACCCAAGATAGGTTGCCCCGTAAATGATTTTAAGAGTATTAAAAGAGAGGCCCCAGGTTGCCGTCGATATCCTTGTAAGTGCAAAAAAGTTTCGCTTAGCTTTTTCCCCAACTGATTTAATATGTTCTATAAACGAGAAATTCTTTTCTAAAACTAAACCCAAATAAAAGGTTGATATCTTGCGATTTACAGTAACATTATTAAGTTTTACGCTCGGGGAGGATTTAAGTTCACCTTTAAGAAGGAGTTGGTAGGTTTCATGAGGAGCAAATGTAAGGCGATTTCTTTTACCCCATTCACTTATCATACTTAAGCAAGTTTGAGCCAGATTTTCAAACTCTCTCCTGGAGTTACCCTGTATAAGTAAGAGGCCATCGTCGGCATATGCCGTTAGAGAGCAGCGTGATGGCAAGGGTAATGTCAAGAACTCATCAAAACCCAAGTTCCAGAGATACGGCGCCAGCACTGAACCCTGGGGGCAACCCATGGTTAACGATTTAGTGAATCTGTAGTGACCAAGCTTAAGAGTTGCAGAGCCATGTACAAAATAAGATATAATTATCGAATAGGTATATATTACTGTAACAACCGCGTAACTTAAGTTTTTGTAACAAAATTGGCCACCAAGTATTATCAAACGCCCCTGAAATATCTAGGAATATGGCCGCAGTAATATACCCGCAGTAAAACCAAATTGATTTCCGTGAAATTTTGGTCGTCCCGGCAGCAATCGCGGTACGATAAGTCGTTCTAGAAGGTTGCCTAAAGAAGGCGAACGTTATTAGTCGGTATGACTTAGGGTCCTCAGGCAGTTTATCGCCATTTTTTGGTATAATACGAATAAAACCGCTGCGCCAAGTACGCGGAAAAGTCCCTTCAGATATGCAACGAGAGAGAGAGTGAGAGAGAGATTTATATATGCATTATTTAAAACATCGCCTACAATTTTACGTTTTTTTTAGTTTATTATATTTTTTACGTGTTCTCCGAAATTCACATCGAACTTTAATTAAGAAGTTATTCCACCAATCGCATCTTCGAATATTAGTGATAGGGACGCGGCCTACGGCAATATCGGCAAAGTAGGTAAAAGTGTCCGACATCATTACAGCACATTCCTCTGTTGTTAGTTCATCCCGGGTGAAATCCCTGGCAAGCGCGGCAAAAAGAGCTCTGAAGAAGTCCCAATCGGCCCCTTTGAGCCGATATCTATTGTTACCGTAAATAGCCGTAGGTCTTTGTGCCAACCGAGGAACAAACTCGTACACGATTAAGCGGTGATCACTGGACGAAGCGACAGGCAAAACACGCCATCCATCTATTCGGACGTCTGAGCTTGAAAAAGTGACGTCAATAAAAGATTCGCCAGTAGGGCTACAATAAGTAGGCGGTGCATCAGGAGTGTTATGTATTGATAGATTCATCTCAGCGACGAAATCTTCGACGGCGTTCCGCCGTTCTGTTTCGCTTGAACGGTATTTGCCATACCATAACGTAGAGGATGCGTTAACATCTGCGCCAATAATGATTTTGTGTCCTTTGAGGGACATCAAAACATGGCGCAAGTGATGTAAATGGGGACCGACAGGATCTGAATACTGAAAATAACAGCTCACTACGTAAACTTTCCAGGATGGGGATGATATTTCAGCGACAGCACAGTGTGACGTCATGAGGTTTCGCATAGCGCTTACCGTAAAATTAGTACGCGTGACGTAAATAGCAGCCCGTGATTTGTTGCCTAGCTGCAACAATTTATTTTTTAATCACGCATATTGATATTGTTCTTGTACAAGCACTATATCTTAGTTGTATTCATTGACTAAAGTTTCCAACTCTGATGTCGCAACCCTATCGTTGTGAAGATTTAGCTGCCCTATTTTTAAGTAAGCCATATTAATATTTGGTATTTAGCACTAACTGCTCAAGTTTATGCTTAAATGTGGGGCAGTTGTCCGAGCCGCATTTGTGGTCGTGAGGTTTTTTATATGCTTTACACGATGCACAAACTGGTTTAAATTCTGGGTCATTGTGGTGACTACAGGATTTTATGGGATGTGCCTCTGCGCATAAGGCACAGGTAGGTAATTTATTACTACAGTACTTGAAAACATGCCCATATTGCTGGCAGTTTAAACACCGAACTACCTCTAAATCATCAATAAAGCGTCATATAGCCCAGTCGATGAAAAGTTTTTCTTTAGTGCTGACTAAATGTTTTCTAATCTCCGGTTCGAGCTCAATTCCCACCCACTTGCGCCCATTAGCTACATTACGCTTGCGCACAATTTTAGTTTTAGATGTAAAATCGTCTTCGCTGACTTTAAGATCACTATCTTTGATGTTTTGCCTGTATAACGCCGTTAAAAAGATCTGGTCGTCCATTGACGACGGTATATCTTTTATTAGTATGCGCGGTCGTCGCCCGGATGGAGTTTGAAGTTTTAAACCCGCCGAACGAATGGCCTCGACAGATCGAAATTTATTGAGTTTGGTTTCATTTGCCACTCGGAGTACAACGCCAGAATCGGAAGTTTTATTAACGCCTACTATTTGAAAACCGTCGTCCGTGGGTTTTATAGCCTTCATAAGCGCTTCCTTGGTCGCCGAGGAAGTCGCGTACTCCGCTGATCGCTCAGCGGTGGGATACGCAATAATTGAAGGAACCGGTTTTCGCGTCTGTACTATGGGGGCGGCGGTTTTTTTCGGTAAACGCAGTTTTAATTGTTCCGCGTACGTAGGAATCTCAGAATTGGTTTTAATTACGCAAAGATCTAACTGACGTTCTGCGTTCGCCAATTTAGTTTCATTGCATGAAGATTTAAGCGCATGAAATAATACTGGTAAGGCGCTGCGTACAATCCATCACCGATAGCTTATTCGCGATATTCATACCCGAGTTGGATCACTGACTAATTCGTTAATCTTTGACAGATAAACGGAAGCTTGTGTCACAAGATCGCAATAATTATATTCCGCACTGTTTGTATCGCTAATATTTAATGTAGATGAATAATCGGATTGAGATCCCCGAAAACGTTTTATGTCCGATTCCTGCTGACCATCGGGAGAACAAAACGTCGGTGACGCATCGTCTAACACTCGTTTGTTGAAGCCTGAAAGGGGCGTTCTGGGCGTTTGTTTACTTCTCGCAAATACGTTTCGGCCTCGATCGGGGGGGACATCATTTATTTTTGACATGTTATTCACAAGAAATAAGCAAGCGCTTTAATGTAAACAGCACGATAACTAATTTAGCACGATAACAAGTAACTGTGACTATGACGCGGTACCCTCACAAGAAAAAAAATTTAAACTTACCGAACGATAATTTGAACAAAAATCCAGATATTACTTATTAAAACACTTAAAAAACTTACAGATAGTTGTATTTACTAACACAAAAGCTAGAAACAGTTCTTCGCGAGTGCTCACAGCGGACGCGCGTCTCACAGCTCGTTCGATCCGCTCCCGTGTTTACATTTACGCGGCAAACGACTACCCACTTTATTATTATTAGTGTAAGATCACAAATAGGGTATCTCCTGGTGACAGGAGACCCTATAAACAATTATGAATCGTACCTCAATGTCTCAAAACCCCCAAATGTCACCACTAAACTCAGTTACCGAACCACGAACCGCTACTGAACCACAAACACAACCGAAAACATCAAGTTACGCCAATGTTACGTCAACCACATGTTTCCCGAAGAAAGACCAAGCCATCGTACTGGATGCCGTGGAAGGCATAAACCTCAGGGAGTACCTTATTGCATTATCATCGTTAACACCTGCAGCATCTATTCGTTTTATATCTCGCATATCTAATGCACGTATTTGCATTTATATGGACTCCAAAAAAACAGCTGACCTTTTAGTAGAAGAAAAGAAAAAGTTAATAATTAAAAACAATGTCTTAGAAATCAAACCCTTAATTACTAGAAACAAAAGAATAGTATTATCAAACGTTTGTCCCGTTATTCCCAATCATATAATTGAACAAAAATTTGAAGATTTCCATATAAAAATAATGTCACCGATAACTTTTATGAAAGTAGGTGTCATTGACCCGGGGTTTTCACATATACTAAGTTTTAGAAGACAACTATATATTGCACCAGACGACGAACGTCATTTACCAGAATCATTCCAATTATCCTTCGAAGGAACCAATTACTGGATTTATACTTCAACTGACGCCTTAAAATGTTTTACATGTAACAAATTAGGCCACCTTGCAAAAAATTGCTCTCTGAATATTACAAATAACCAGACTCCTCTTGAAGAAATGGACTCAAATACTTACCAAGAACCAAATGTAATAAACAATGAAAATATTGAACCAATAACTCCTCACCCTCCTGTGGATTCTACTTACGCTGAAACAACCTTACACAATTTCGTACAACCTACATTTACGCAGCAATACTTCAAGGGGAAAAAACGGACACATTCACCAACAACAACTGAATCTTCTAAGATAGAAATCCCAAAACAATTTACACAAGAAGAAGACTCTGATATAATGGAATTTGAGACTGATGAATCAAGTAGCAATATTTCTCTAGAAGATAATGAAATAAAAACAAAGACGAAGAAAAAACTAAAGAAAACTGACACTAGATCTGATGAAGAAATTTGGAAGAATATCGAAGAAGCCATAGCGGAACTAGATAACGACAATACATTTTCTATAAATTTAGACCAATTCATTAGTTTACTGGATAACGCGAGAGGTAAACAAAATGTAAAAGATTTAGTTTATTCATATACAGACAATATTAAAGATCTAATTAAAATGTGTAACAAACTACACTGTAAAATGAACAAAAGTTTGAAAAACAGATGTTCACGTTTATCCAGAAAACTGCATGAAATGCTTCCCACTGTTAGTATAACTACAGATAATAATTAACCAATTTTAATTCATTTGTATTAAAATCTTTATAACATATATTTAGGTTTATATAACACATATTTTATAATTAATAGTTATGGATATTTTACAATGGAATGTAAATGGTTACTACAAAAGACTTGAAAATATCAAACTATTATTAAGTCGTTTACGTCCCACTTGCATTTGTTTACAGGAAACGAACTTCACCTCTAACAATTGTGCGTCTATACTAGGTTACGAAAATTTCCACAAAAATCGGTTGCAAAGTAATAGGGCTAGCGGTGGTGTAGCTATTTTTGTTAAGTCTCACACAATGCCAGAACAAATTATTTTGAATACAAATCTAGAAGCTGTTGCAATAAAAATTAAATTCCCGATACCTTTTACATTATGCAACGTTTATTTACCAAATAGTAATGCCCTTAACAAACACGATATTAATGATCTCATCAAACAACTTCCACCTCCTTTCTTAATTCTGGGTGATTTTAATAGTCATCACTTTTATTGGGGTTCAAACAGATGCGATACTAGAGGTAGAATAATAGCAGAATTACTTGATGAAAATGACAATCTAACTTTACTAAATAATGGACAACCAACACACTTTGATAGTAACACTGGTCACACAAGTTGTATAGATCTTACTTTGGCTTCACAAAATATAGCGTCATATTTTGAATGGAACGCTTTAGATGATTTATATGATAGTGATCACTTTCCGATTTCAATTAAATCTATTCTGTTTAATGATAATGTCATAAACGCTATCCAATTACCTAAAAAATGGAAGTTTGACAAAGCTGATTGGCCCATGTTCTGTGAAGAAGTTGCTCTGAATATGTCTGAATTACCATCACTACACACTGTTAACTATTCTATTGATGTCATTGTTGAAAAGTTCACTAACATTATAGTTAATGCGGCAAATAAATCGATACCTAAAACTTCCGGCAGGTTTAGGAAAAATAATTTACCATGGTGGGACGAAGATTGTAGGAGCGCGAATAAAGAAACTAAAAGAGCTTTTAAACTATTCAAACAACATGCTAGAAACGATCCGAACTCTATATACAAAATAGATTATAAGAAAAAAAGAGCATATTACAGAAGACTTATAAAAGAGAACAAGAAAAAGTATTGGGAAGAATGGGTATCGTCTATTAACAATAAAACCACAGTACAGGATATGTGGAGAAAGATCCAAAAATTAAATCATCGTAATACTAAGTTCAATGACATAGTACTAGAAAAGACAGATGGTACTTTTACAGGTAACCCTAAGGAAACGTCCAAATTATTAGCCCATGCCTTCGCAAATAATAGCAGCACAGATAATTATGACCAGGAATTCATTGTATATAAAAATAGTTAAATAGTTAAATAGTGGAGGGAAGCTTTAGTAGTACCAATTTTAAAACCAGGAAAAATTCCCAGCTCACAGTCAAGTTATAGGCCAATTTCTTTAACATGTAATTTATGCAAAATACTGGAAAAAATAATAAGCAAACGGATTAGATGGTATGCGGAATCAAACAAATATCTCTCTCAAATTCAATTTGGTTTCCGCCAGTTTAAATCGACAACAGACCATTTAATGAATATCGAAAGTGAAGTACTAGATGGATTTGCAAATGATAATTATGTAGTGATTGTGGCTTTAGATATCGAAAAAGCTTATGAAATGCTTTGGCAACATCGAGTTTTAAAGCTTTTGCAAAATATAAATATTAATGGCAATGCCCTAGCGTTTATTAGAAATTTCCTCACCGGGAGAGTAATGAGAGTAAGTCCATGATATTTTAAGTAACCCAGTACCCTTACAAAACGGTTTACCTCAGGGCTCCGTTCTTAGTGTAATCTTATTTTTGCTGGCTATTAACGATGTTTATTTACATATTGAGAAACCGGTTAAAGGGTTTTTGTTTGCAGATGACCTAACAATAACTTGTAGCGGCAGGTCACTAAAACCCACCCTTAAACTTGTACAAAACACTCTAAACAAACTACAAGATTGGTCCTACAAAACTGGCTTTAAATTTTCCAAAACAAAAACTGAATATATAATACTTAGTAACAAGAAAAATAAAAATAGATGTAATAATTTGATTTTAAATGGATACAATATTAAAGAAGTAAATAATTTAAAAATCTTAGGATTAATATTTGATAAAAAATTAAGTTGGATTTCTCATATTAATAAACTAAAATCTGAATGTTATAAAAGATTAAATATCATAAAAACATTATCTTCAATACATGGGGATCGGATAAAAAATGTTTGATTACCACATATCACGCTATAATAAGGCAAAAAATTGACTATGGATCCAGTATTTATGATTCGGCAAAAAAACGTACACTTGATTCTCTGGAAAGCATCCAGAATACAGCTCTTCGACTAAGTATTGGTGCATTTAAAACAAGCCCGACTAAAAGCATATTAGTTGAAGCTGAAGAAGTGCCTTTAGAATTTAGAAGAAAACAACTTGTTACTTCGTACGCTGTTAATGTATTATCCCAACCAGAATCTATGACTTATGATAACTACACTAAAATAACAGCCGTAGACTCGGAATACCAATTGAAACCAAATCTATCACAACCTTTACGCATTAGAGCACGGAAGTATATGAACGACTTTCAATTTAAAGTCCCGAAACTTTTTCAAAAGAAATTACTTAGCTCTGGCCCATGGGAAAACATTGAATTCCCTATTAACTTACAATTAGCAAAAAATATTAAAGATGATACTCCCCAATATATATTCAAACAATTATTTCATGAAATAAACAGTAACTTTACGAATTGTAAAATTTTCTACACGGATGGATCGGTTATAAATAAAAAATCTGGTTGTTCAGTAGTTTCGGGAGGTGAATGGTATCGTTATAAGTTAGGTGACTTTAATTCTATCTTTAGTTGCGAAGCAATTGCCATTCTTAAAGCCTTGGAACTTATTAATAAAGAATCTAATCAAGTTAAATATATAATTTATACCGATTCAAAATCATGTTTAAAAGCTATACAAAACCCAAAAAATAGAGATACTCTTATTCTAGAAATTAAACAAACAATTATTAACCTACTTATCAAAAAATATAAATTGGAGATAATATGGATTCCAAGCCATCAAGGAATAATTGGTAACGAAATCGCGGATAGGGAAGCTCGACATGCCGTCAATGAGAATAATAGTAGGATTCTGAATGTATCAACACCGTCTGAGCTACAGAAATACTACAAATGTAATATTAGAATTGCTTGGGACCACTATTGGAAGAGAGATAACACTTCAAAGTTATTCAATATTCGAGAATCTATTTTCGACAAACCCCCTACATCCTTTTCGTGTAGAAAAGATCAATCTATAATTACCAGATTACGTATTGGACACACAAATATGACCCACATACATCTAATTACGAAAACTGACAGAAATAAATGCAAGTGTGGACTAGACCTTACTGTTGTACATATTTTAGTAGAATGTTTAGATTTCAATGAAGAAAAGCGGATTTGTAAAGTCCCTAACAATATAAAAGATTGTTTAAATGAGTGCGGATACGAACAGACATTAGCCTATTTAAGAATGATCAATATGTATAAGTTAATTTAATTCAGTAAACACTGAAATAATATATGCTGTCAATATGGTGGTCGTTAATGACCTGAGTTGTTAAAAAACGACCTTAAATAAATAAATTAAAAAAAAAAAAAAGCTAGAAACAAGACACAGGTCACAAAACAATCACGAAATAGCAGAAAAATAATATTATTTCACAGCGAACCTCCGACGCACTGAGCCGTAGCGTAGCGGGAAGGGAAAGGAAGACCCCTATACTAAGTATGTATTTAGAAATATATAATCAATTGTCTGGTTGCAATAGGCTCTGTCTAGTTTGGGATCAGATGGTGGTGTGTTACTTGTCCCAAAATATATTATTATTATATGTTAAGCAAAAGTAGTAAATTACCACTATTTATGGTTTGTAACAGTTGTCTAGCATGCATTGTACAAACTTTGTTTAGTTTGGGGTTGGTGATATTATTTACATTATGCGCGGATATTAAGATATTTGGATGGATATCTGACCGCTATGAATGGCTATTAAGTTAAATAACTTACAGTCTTTAGCTTGACTTCCATCTTTCCAGAAGATACCTTCACCGTTAACAGGATCCAGTTCTGCATTACTGTAACAAAAATATAAATAAATAAATATTAAATAAATATCGGAAACCCAATTAAGTCAATTAGTTATTAATTCTGTTAATAGATGGTGCTATGCTCAAAAATCTAATCACTGCATCGCGCTAGTGAAATTTTCTAGCGTTAAATCTACAGTTTGGAATCGATAAGAAAATATCGCATAATATTGTCTTTGGTTTTTTAAAAGAGTCTGCAGGATGATTTATTTGATTAATGCGAGTGATTTAAAAAAAACTTATATCTCAAGTGTTATTGTTTAAAAATGCCGCTATATAATTTTACCCAACAAAGTAATGAGATTAGGTTTGGCAGCTGATATAGTTATATTATTTTCAAAGCTACTTTTCAAACTTGCTACTTGGCAAAGCACCCGAGACTCCTCTGGTATTGCGAGTGTCCATGGGCGGCGGTGATCACTTACCAGCAGGTGACCCACTTGCTCGTTTGTTATAAAAAAACTCTGTTATAAAAAAAAACTCCCTCTACAATAATTGGAAAAAGCTCCTATCTACCTATTTTCGGTGGGTATGAGGACACTACTTCATGCCATGCTGAGAAATCCGAAGATGTTTCGAAGTACTTCTACATGTTGTAATGAAGGTCTAAGCGGTTTTAAATTTAGCCAAAGGGTTCAACTAAGAGATTATAGTGGAAATAGAAAATGGGAATTTGGCACATTAAGAAAACGCTTTTTTTTATTAATTATCAAAAACCATATTACAATTCAGAATATTTAAATACCTATAGTGTCACTTAAACCTCTTGGGTTTGCGCGTGACACTTCCCAATATGGGGCAATCTATATTATAAGTATAAACAAATGCCTAATTTTACGAGAACACTATGCTTTACAATTTACTAAACTAATAAAGAAAATACACTTAATAAGCTACGTACAGATTAGGTTCTTATAGGTACATATTAATACCTACAGTGACTTAAAATATTGTTTTAATATAACTTTTACATTGTTCATATTAATATTGTTGATAACGGAGGTAGGTAATTCATTAATTAGCCATGGAATCAGGTAGGCCGTAGTCCTTTCGCCGTAAAAAATATTTGCTGATGCAATAACCAGTTTGCCCCGCGCGACTCGTCGTGTGTATATAGGATGATCTATCTAATGATGTAACTGCATGTTAAAGAATTGTTTTTTTTAATAAATTATATATTTTACTTTAATATGTATTGGAAGAGAGTCACAATATTTAAAAATTTCGGTATCATCTGAGAGTTGAGTTTTAACATTAGGTGGAATTATTAATTTTAGTATTCTAATTTGTAGATTATAAATAGAATCTAAGTATGTTTTATACGTCCTACCATAGCTAGATAGACCGTATGCCACTATTGTGTCACAAAACGCATTAAAAAGAAGTAATCTGGTTTTGAAGGGAAGGTTTTTTATTACATATATTTTGGCCAGAATCGCGCGCAATTTATCACATGTTTATTCAATGTGCGGGCCCCAGTTAAATTTCTCGTCTATCAATAATCTTACGTATAGGTGGTTGTTAACTTTATCTATTGTTGGACATTTAGACTCACATGGTATAGATTTGTGAAGACAATTATGTGTGACAAATATTTTGGGTGCAAAGATACCACATTTTAGGTAGGGTGATTTTATGTGAATCACCTTGGTTTTTTGTGCATTAAATACAAGTCCTGCATCGTGACACCATCTACTTAACATGTCAAAATCTTTTTGAAGTAGTGATGCTATAGTTTTTGGGTCTTTCCCTGTAATTAGAATGCATGTGTCATCCGCGAATTGAAAAGAAGTGCAGCTTTAAAGCGCCTTTGCCATATTATTTACATAGTGTTACGCACTCGTAGGTTCTGCACATTAAAACTCCGACATATTTTCCACACACAATATTTAATCGAACAGAGTAACGTTCTCATCTACCGTCGTACAAAGAATGCCCCCTTAATAATTCTCCTACCCTATTTATACTTTTATCAGTGACAACCATTTGAAAGTATAATATCAATTATTAATAGTTTTAAGATGTAAAATTATTATAGAATTATTATAGTAATTAATAAAATGATAATCACTAATCAAATAAATAATCATAGCGTAAAGATATTATTATAACATAGCAGCTACGTCATAACCGTTGCGCGGCTATTGAGTACTTGATAACAATAGGCTAAGTAATTAAATAAAAAATTTTCCATAGTTGTTTTGGGTTGCTGTAGTTCTCTTTAATTAGATTTTTATGATACTTGTTTCTGTAAAACTCGATAGCTTTGTGCACTTTATTACGCAGTCTATTGTATTTTAATCTAAGGACATGATTGGTTGTGTCTTTTCTCCATTTATTAAAACATTCGTCTCTCAATTTACAAAGTATAGCCTAATTTTCAGTTAACCAGGGGTAATTTTTTCTTAATCTATTTTTTGTACATATTGAACGCGTCGCTTCTTGCGAAGCACTATTAAAGGAATCTAATATATATTTATGAATTGACTCAGAGTTGTTGTAGTTAATAGTTTCGGACCACTTTATACTATTTAATTTTCTATGCAAGCATTTCTTGTCTGTAAAAGTGCGCCGGATGCGCGAAGCAACCTGTATATCATTACGGGCGGAGTTACTGGTTAAACAAACAATAATAGTGCGGTGATCCGCCAGTACGATTTCGACCGCCGCAGTGTACGGAATTAGTGTTGTTGAGACTGCTACATTATGAAGTCTTAATAGACTGGCCAGATATGGTGGTGCCACATCGACCTATTGTTAAGCACAAGAGTGAGACCAATAAATTAAAGGAGGAGCCCTGATTGTATGTACTATTTTAAAAACTATATGGAAAAGAATATTGTTGTAGTAAGTATTATTTATGTGTGAGGGTAGTGTAAGTTCATTAGAGAATAAACCAGTTGTCGTCTAGATCTCGATCGTTTCATTACAACATAACAAATATGTTGATTTGAATCTTTTGAACCCGTTTGATGTTGAACAATGAATTCATAAATAAATGGATTCGATATTACATGATCTTATTTGTATATCAAAATAAAATTACGAATCAATCAACTCTTCGTTTTAGAAAAGTAAGAAACACAAACAAAAACTGGACCGGTTATTTTTAAGCGTTTGAACGGGACTATGAACAATAATAATAATTATTATTATTTAGGAGAACGGGCAAACAGTTGAAACAACTTTGCTTCTTAAAAAAATTTCGTTAAAAAGTCTCCCATTCAAGTATTAATGAGGACCGCCTCGAAGTATCTAGTGTCCACAAGCTTTACTTATTTTCAGGTAGATTTATTGAATGTTATACCTAAAGGTAGGCTGTAGGGTACTTCCTTAAACGGAACAATATTATCTTCGTGGAAGTTATTTTCAGGTCGATCCAAGAAGATCAATATTTTATTCTTCTATAAAGCAGTGGGAGGAAACTTTTACTGATTATTCGAAGAAAACAAATATTTACTTACCCTAAACTGTACTACAGGATAAATTCATGAAACTAACTGTAATATTGCTCAACTTACCTGATGTCATTGTAGAGTACACAGTCCGTGCAGCACACGAGTGACGCAGCCCCGCTCCCGGCGCAGACCTGTGCATAGATTAGCATTAGCACTTAGACTAGTCTCATTATGGAATACACAGTCCGTGCAGCCCACGACTAACTCAGCTCCGCCCCCGGAGTAGACCTGTGCATACATTAGCATTAGCACTTAGACTTGTCTCATTCAAGCTAATGTATAGAACTTACTTATCATATGGGCAGTGGTTGTAATGAAATGAAATGAAATTTATTCAGCACTTGGGTATTAACATACACTTGTACTTGTCAAGCTCACAATGCAGTACATAAACATAGTGGATAGAATAAAAGTTACAAAAAAATAATTTGTCCGTCCGTGCGGTTTGTTTTATCGCATATATTTTCTGAAATCCTTAAATAAATAACAAGTTACTTATTATTATTTTGAAATTTAGTTCTACTATATTAAAATTAAAGAATGGAAGACTAAAGCAAAAAGTCGAAATTCTAAATGAGTGTGTGATCACATGCACGGGATCACCGATCACGCGTTAATGGGCCAAAGCAATCCGCGCCGCTGAGGAACCTACCCTAGCTGGCCTGCGGCTTTCTCTAGCTACATAGGTGAAGAAAGCCACAAAGAAACTCCGGGCTTGCTTTTTTCGTCTTCTTTTGCTTTCAGTTGACGATTTTTTTTAATGTCATGTATTTTACTTACAATGTGATTGGTTGTTAGGTAGGCTAATGCACGGACAGAACCGTTGTCATCCAGTGAATCATAATAAAATAAATAAGCAATACCATTCTATTTCACTCAAGCACTTAGAATATCGTCTTACTAGACCAAAAACGGTGGGTGCATCCGCGTACATTTACAAAATTAACAAGTCACATGAAGTATACCAAAGGCAAAAAAAATATGAGTACCCCAACAGCAGTTCGACCAGTAAACGCAAGCAACACCCGTTCACGAGTATGACGTGTGGGCCAGCCATCGCCTCCTTCGTCATATTAGAGGGAAGGAAACGACCCGACCCACAACGCCACCGCAAGCATTAACAGACAATGGGAGCATGACGTGCTTACAAAGGGGAGTTCATATTGAAGTCGTTAACAACCTTCGGCCGAACAGCGTTTGACATGTAGCGTTTGATAATATACATTTGTTTTAATAATAGGTCTAATAATCTAAAAATCTATAAAGTTAAATTATTACAGCATTATTTTTATAGTCGATTGAGAAAAATATAAATGTATATCCATAACGTAACACTAAGGCTGAGATCTATAGAGCGTACTTAGACTTTGCTCAAACTTTACTTACGTAAAACTTTGCTAAATGTATGCTAAGCTTATACTTTGATTTGGTATTTATAGACTTTTTGAAGTTAAGATTATGCTTAGCATAAGCTAAGACAGACAAAGTCAAAACACCAATTGTAATTTCGTCTAAGTAAAGTCTGAGCAAAGTCTAAGTACGCTCTATAGATCTCAGCCTAAGATGTTGCTCTTGTTTAAACAAGCGACCAAGCGTTTTTGTCGTTTAAATAATCATTAAGAGTGTAAAAGGCCTTATTGAATAAAATATTCTTGACCTCTGATTTAAATTTAGCATAGGACCGTTCCTGAAGATTTGTTGGTATTTTGTTATAAATTCGGATACTCAGTCGATGTCAGGATTGTCAGTCGACAAAAGCCTCATTGTATTATTATACCTAAGGGAAAATTTAATCATACGTATCGAATACTGAAACTAAGAAATATACCTGGCCTGAGTGAGTAGTACAACCGGAATGGGAAGACCTCGTAGAACATTCTCTGACCAAATCGGAGATGTTCTCAAGAAATGTCAGGGGACATACCGCCATCTATATATAAACGTGCTCAACACACAAAGACTTGTTCTGTGTAGGCCTCGAACCCACATCCTCTAGATTACCAGTCAGGGCCACTTACCATTTGACCATCACGCCTGTCAATATATTTATTTGAATTAAATAGACAATAGGTCAATTTGCAAAAAGTAAACTTACATTATGCTTTTCGCCCCTCAAGGTCGACAGGCACCTCCGGGAGTGTACACATGTGCCGTTCACTCCATTCCATGTACAATGCGATCCTGAATGGTAACAGTATAGTTAATGTCATTATCTGATGGGACGACTACCGCCACGCTCGGAAAGAGGTTCGGTACATGATGGCTTTACATGCTCCTGAGACACAAGGTTTTAATAACGACAACTTCTACACCTCTAGCTTCTAGAAATTTCATTGAATAAAAAAACTCCCAAAATCACTTTTTGGCCAGTCTCGGGATTTGAACCCAGGACCTTATTATATTTTTTTTCTTTTTAAAAAGACAACGCCCGCAATAGGGAATCTAATCCCTATATCGCGGGATAAGTACTTTACAAACATATAAAAGACGGACACAAATTACATCCAGACTCAGAACAACTATTTATGGGTCACACAAATGGTTGTCCGGTGAGGGACTCGAACCCGCGACACGAAGAGGCGAGGCAACTGTCTTAGCCGCTGCGTCACACGTGGAGTCATTGAACACACTACACTAGTATCTGCCGTTGAACACACTAGACTAGCAGTCAAAACCATACACCAATGGTACCGACTGTTTAACAATTGACCATGGATTTGCTATTTCGTTCCATCTCTATAGCACTTGTCAACAGAATGTCTTCACTTGGGTTTACTACGTGTCTTTGCCAAGCTGACGGTGCAGCAGTCATGTCTTAATAATTCTAAAGTATCTAGATTTTAGATGTAGTCATAAAACGTCCAGAGAGATCCTTATATAATTAACAAATTATTTAGCTAGCATTTCTAAATTTAGTATTAATATACAGGCTGGCCGAGGAGTTGACGTTCAAACGATGAGTATCCGAATCATTTCCCATGTATGTTCTACGATTTTGCGTAGTTTTCGAGATAGAATTTGTTTAATGAATTTTTTCGTAAATATGTGACGTCGTACTAAATGTTCTCGAGTGGCGACCACGAACCGGAAGACGCAGCGTGGGCAGGCCTACAAGTTGGACTGATGCGAATAGCGCAAGACCAGCAATTGTAAAGATCTTTGGGGGAAGCTTTTGTCCAGCACTGGACGTCTTTCGGCTGATATGATGATGATGACACAATAAATAAATATAACACTACTAAAACAGTATCAGTATTATACAAAGACCTTACTGAAAAGATGTGGACAGAAATCCTCATCGATTCTAGCCTTTATAAGAAAAAATAATACTTTCCTTCTCCAAGACTAGTAGTCTAATACATTATTTTAAGTTTAAAAAAGGTCACTTTACCTGTTTTCAAGTCAACGGGCAAATTCGACTTTCCATCTGATTCGGATGTCATATTTTTTAATTTCTCTTCCACAAGAACGTTAGACGGACAGCATGTAGTTATATTTTGCTGCAGTTGCAATATTGAAGATTTCACTTCTTCTTTTAGTTGATCTATAGTTAACTTAATTGGAGAAAGTCCTTGAATTTCTTCTTTCATTGAAATACTAGAGTTCTTTAATGAAATTATACCTTGCTGCAATTGTACCAACGAGGTTTTCACTTCTTCCTGGAAGTTGTCAATATTAATAACTGGAGAATATTTTTGAATTTCTTCTTTCTTTAATACGCATGAAGTGTACAGTGAAGTTATATCTTGCTGCAATTGTAGCGTCGATGACTTCAGGTCTATTTTCAGTTGGTCAAAAGATTGTTGTGTTTGTTCCTTTAATTGATCTATAGATCGTTCTACAGAAGACTTTATTGGTGACAATTTATCCTCCAAGGCTTCTGATATTTTATAAGTAAACTCTTTTCTTATTTCTAGTAGTTCGGTTCTCAGCCGTTTGATTTCATCTATTAAACCAGTGGATACAGACTGAACTGTGGAGGATAATAAAAACATGATGTAATTTAAGACATTTGGTTTATTTATATCCAACCTACAAATATACAGTTAAGGCTTTTAATGGGCATGTTGGCGTGGTTAGCAAATGCTTGCTTTTCACGCCGGAGGTCATGAACATGTCTCTTTGTCCTGAGTCTGGGTGTAATTATTTACGTAATTACGTAACAGTACAGTTCAGTCAAAAAAGTATCGGGAATGGATGATTTATTTATGGTTCCAAATTCAAATATTTGTTTTTTTTTGTTGTTGTTGGATTGGCACAACTGTTTTCCATTATGGCGCGGAGTTTGAGTAGCATCTGTTATTTAAATTAAATACAGTGCTGGTTTTAGTAATATCATATATAGTGTGTATTACGAATTTCATAATGGACAAAAATATCGAACAAAGAGTTTGTCTTAAATGTTGCATCGCTAATGGAATTTCGTGTTCGGAGTCACTGAAAATGTTACATAAGGCATACGGCTTAAAAACTCGTGCTTATGGGTGGTACAAAGCGTTCAAAAGCGGTCGAGATGTGATGAAAGATTTGCCTCCCTCTGATAGGCCATCAACGTCTGCAACTGAAGTTAACATCGCAAAAGTGAAAGAAATAGTGACTTAAAATCCTCAGTCCGGAAAGTCGAACGGTAAATAAAGAATATTATTTGAGCGTTATGCGGCGTTTAAGAAATCGAATTCGATGAAAATGGCCAGATTTGTGGCAAGAAATTTTTGACCAAACACTCAATAAATACCATCCAGCAACCACCATATTCACCAGATACGGCTCCAGCTGACATCTTTCTTTTTCCTAAACTCAAATTACTACTTCGTGGTACCCGTTTTCAATCGATAGAAGACATAAAGGAGAATTCGCGGCGAAAACTGAACTCAATTCCGAAATCAGCGTTTAAAAAATGTTTTAATGAATGGATTATTCGTTGGCGTAAGTGTATCGTTTCTGAAGGAGCATACTTTGAAGGTGATAAAATAAATTTGGATGAATAACAAACATTTTGTATATTATTAATCTTTTGCCGGTACTTTCTTGACAGAGTAGTATGTATTTACAAAAAAAAAATAGTACATGTAGTACATCAGTTGTCTGGTTTTCATAGTACAAGCTCTGTTTAGTTTGGGATCAGATGGCCGTGTGTAAATAATGTCTCAGGATATAGTAATTGATATTATTGACTTTACACTTTGTTATAATGGTAAAACTTGAAATTGATGTTTTCATACAAAAAGGCATTGATTCTATTAGTTAAGGAACTAACAACGCATTATTACTAAAGGCTTGGTGATCTTAAATATAATTTTCTTTTAAAAAGTTAATTATGTATGAAAATATATGTTTATTACGCAATGGATTTTTTTAGATCCATCAATCAAATTAACTTAATTTTATTATCAGTATTTAGATAATACCAATAAAGCAAGATAGAAGTCTTATAATATTTATACTATATATATACATACAGATTAAGTCTAGGGTAATTTAGAAAATAAATAGGGAAAATGATAATTATAAACAACTTTGAATAACTATCACACTGCCATGTGATTCCAAACTAGTCAGAGCCTACGGTAATCAGTCAGTAACTTATAAACAAACGAATATATTTCTAAATACATACATGATACTCTGGATAAATTACACACCAACAAATTATCGTGCTCATCACACAAAGATTTGTCCTGGGTTGAGATCGAACCCAGAACCTCTGCATTAGCAGCCAGGGTCACTATACACTGGACCAATAGGCCAGTCAACGCCTATACAGTACTATAAAAGTAAAACTTAAACAAAATGACATACCATCCCTCTGGACACACTTCACGGCAGATAGCCCACACAGCAGGAAACACAAAATGGTTAAATATTTGTACATGGTTTTAACTCGTCGCGTGTTGTACTGGAACTAGCACCGATGAGGCAATATCTCCGGAGTTTTATACAAGAATTGTAACGTAAGTATAACAAAATTAGATGTCAATATTTTGTGACTCGTGTTTTACTTTTCTTTTGTAAATACATAATTATATTATTATATGCTTATTACATATTACATACTTATATTATTAATACGGGCCTGTTGGCGTAGTTGGTAGATGTGCTGCCTTTCACGCCGGAGGTCGTGGGTACGATCCCCACTCGGGACAAATATTTGTGTGCATGAACATGTCTGTTTTTCCTGAGTCTGGGTGTAAATTATCTATATAAGTATGTATTAACAAAAGAAAATTAGTATATGTAGTATATCAGTTATTTGGTTTCCATAGTACAAACTTTGCTTAGTTTGGTATCAGATGACCGTGTGTGAATAAGGTCCCAGGATATTATTTTTATATAGTGTAGAAGAGGAAACGACAGGAGTGGGGATTTTTTATAAAAAGGCGATGCCTCGCCGTCATTGCCCTCTTTTGCGTACCAACCGTTGTCGAGGCTGTTACTCTGCCCGATTGCAATTTGAGTTCTTAAAAGTCTTTGTTATAATTGTAAGTCTAGTGTAGTGCGTGTGATTTTATTTCTTTTGTTCGTTTTCTTTGTTTGAATTTTAATTATTTGTTTGTTAGTATATTTGTGACTATTGTTTCCGTAAGTTGTATTAAAAATTGTTTTAAAAAAAGCTACTTCTGGTCTTATTCCTTAGATTCAAAGTCGGATTCTTCTTTCGCCCACTTAGTTGTGTTGCTTTGCAATTATCGGTAAGTTCAGATTTTTTCTTGGTATTGTGCAGTTTTATTTGGTTAATTGGTTTGCTTTTGTTGTTGTGTAGTGGTGTTATTTTCGTTATGTCGAATCGTGAGCGTGATTATAGTGTGAAGAGCCGGAACAGTTATAGTCCTGGACACGGTAGTCGCCACAGTGAGCATCGCGAGCGATCGCCTGACGAAAATTTTAGGTTACGGCTCGAGCAGCAGGCAATGCTTGGTCGTCTTAAGACATTAGAAGATGCGTCTGGGACTTCACCCAGGCCGGGACGTTCGGGTGTTTGTGGTACGAGAGTGTCGGAGTTCAAGTAGATTCGCGTGGTGCACGTCGCTCACCACCATTGAATCATACACGGAGGTTAGTGTCTCCTAGTATTAATATAGTGCCGCGATCGAGAGATCAGTTATTGTCGCCTACGCTTAATCGCAGACAACGTCCACGCACTCGGTCTAGATCACCGCCATGTGGCTTGGAACCCACTCGTAGCAGCGTCCCAGAGCATTTCACAGTTACTGATCGTATTTTTGACGCAATCCGTTCAATTAATAACGCGGGTGGATCGTATCAACATTTCTACATTTCCAATTTTGACCCAAATTTACATAATATCGACAATTGGTGCGCTGAGGTTGACCGTGCTAAATCTTTTAACGATTGGAATGATTACGAATGTCTTTCGCGCATCGGTAATTGCTGCAAGGTGACGCTCGATCATGGTTAAACGAGTGGGTATCGAATGAAGGTACGTGGAGTAATTTTAAGAGAGAGTTTAGGCCGCTTTGTCCAATGACAGCCGACTTCGCGAGTATTTTGGCAGATGTGATTAATACAAACTCCGATAAGTACCCGACGTATGTAGATTATGCGCGTCGTTCTTCACTTCGCTTACGCATAGTGCAGGGACTTAGCGATGAATTCATGTCGGCGATAATTATTCGTGGTATTACCGATTCTAATATTAGAGCGGCTGCAACTAATGCCAAGTTGTTGCCAAACGATTTAATTGATTTGTTTCAATTTATATTAAACCGGTTAGTACTACCCCAAAGAATTTTTATTCACGTTCTGTTTTGATTAATAGTACAAAGAGTAACCAAACTACGGATTTTCGCGAAAACGGGTTAGTGGTGACGTCAAATGTTTTTCGTGTAGCCAGTTAGGTCATAGACAAGTTTCATGTACTAAGCGACCTAGAATCGATCAGGAATTGAGAAGTCCGTCGAGCAATTTGAGTTCAACAAATTCAAAGACCGCTTTTGTCCCCGATAGACCCGAACCGTGTTCGTTTTGTAAAAAACCGGGTCACAGAATCGAAACTTGTTTTGCCAAGCGAAGGTCTGAAGTGGCAAATAGGGACACGGTTAATTTTTGTAATGGGTTAGTAGCTTCTACTAACAGTGTGGTAGTGGCTGTTATCCAGGACGTGCCGGTAGATGTTTTGATTGACAGTGGTTCATATATATCTTTGATGTCGTCGTCTTTACTAAAATAAATTAAATGTTCATGTAAACCCGCTTTTCGGATTTTGAAGGGACTACGAAGTCAGGAGGTAGAAAGTACTTCCTACGTTACATTGCTGATTGAGTTTGATGGGTTGAGTCTTGACGTAGATTTGTTTGTAGTGTTGTCTCAACATATGAACATCCAACATTGACATTTTGAATAGAGAAGGTGTAAAATACGTACGCACTAAAGATTACCAGTCACTTACGAGAGATGACTGTAATACAAATGACCATTCAATCTCAGCCTTTCACTTCAATCAACACGCCTCTTATTGATGGTCAGTTACAAAAGCTTTGAGAGATTATAAATGAGTTTTCTATTATTTTTATTTCCGGCACCGCCACCTCGACAGTAAATACAGGGTATATGTCAATTAAACTCAATTCCAATATTCCTATCAGTTATGGCCCATCCCGACTCTCACATAGCGAGGTAATTCGT
Source organism: Pseudoips prasinana (assembly GCA_951640165.1). Taxonomy (NCBI): domain Eukaryota; kingdom Metazoa; phylum Arthropoda; class Insecta; order Lepidoptera; family Nolidae; genus Pseudoips; species Pseudoips prasinana. Next base: position 18,566,007 of record OX621264.1, on the reverse strand, counting down.
GTCCGTGAAATTATTAAAGATCTTCTGGATAAGGGTATATTTATTTTATTTTTTTTATATTGCGGAGACTGATTCTGAGTACGCAAGCCCTATTCTTCTTGTTAAAAAGAAGGACGGGTCGGATAGGACTTTCGTAGGCTTAATTATGTTACAGTTAAAGATAGGTTTCCGTTGCCTCGAATCGATGATCACATAGACGGTTTAGGGCATAATAAGTACTTCAGTAGCCTTGATATGGCTACGGGGTTCCATCAAATTCCGTTAGATCAGGGATCAATAACACTCACGGGTTTTGTCACGTCCGAGGCACACTATCATTATTTAAAGATGCCGTATGGTTTGTGCAATGCTCCTGTTGTGTATCAATGAATTATCGTAAAAACACTTCGCGAGTTTATTGAATCGGGTGATATTCTTGTTTACATTGACGATGTCTTGATTATGAGCAAAACTGTTGATCAGGGTCTTAGGTTGTTGCGTGAAGTTGCTTTGACTAAGGCCGGTTTTTCAATCAACTTGAAGGAGTGTTCATTTTCGGCGACTGAAATTGAGTATTTGGGACGGACAATTTGTGAAAATCAGGTTAGGCCGAGTCATGACAAAATTAGAGTACTGATTGACTCAGCTGAACCGCAAAATGTAAAACAGGTCCGTCAGTTTATGTGTTTAGCTAGCTACTTTAGAAGATACATTGCAGGCTTTGTCCAGAAAACTGCATGTATCACTGCGTTAATTAAAAAAGGAGCTGTATTTAATTGGGGTTTAGAACAAAGGGCTGCTCGGAAGTACATTATAGAATGTTTAACGAGGGAGCCTGTTCTACCTTTACCAATAGAGGTTCTCACGGACGCTAGTTCCATTGCTTTTGGAGGTGTTCTGATGCAGGTTCATGAGGGTAATCGGAGGCGAGTGGTGTCTTATTTCAGCAGGCTTACTCAGGGGGCTGAGAGTAAGTACCACCGTCGTGATAGCCCTTCAGCATTTTAGACATTATCTTGTGGGGGTTCACTTCACCGTAATCACAGACTGCAACGCATTGAAACTTACCCAGCGTAAAAAAGATTTGTTGCCTAGAGTGGCTCAGTGGTGGGTATACCTTCAAGATTTTGATTTTAGCCTTGATTACCGTAAGGGTTCCCTTTTGGCTCATGCTGACTATCTTAGTCGTAACCCTCTTAATGTTGTTTCTGTTCAGAAACCCTTGAATTGGGGTCAAGTCGCACAGGCTTCTGATGAATAGACTCAGTCTCTCATGCAGAGCTTGTCCGACGGGCAACTAGACCCTTACCGTTATGTCGTTAAGAACGACATTTTGTATTATAAGTTCACACCTACCGGTGAGAATCCAAAACTGTTATGTTTTATCCCTAAAGGTCACAGACTTAGCCTTTTACGTATTTTTAATGATGAACATGATCACCCTGGTGTAGATAAGACTGTTGACCTTATCATTAAATACTTTTGGTTCCCAGGGTTGAGAATTTTTGTACTAAAATACATAACGCACTGTTTAGTGTGCCTTTCACACAAGAAAGTGTGTGCTCGTGCTCCCCTCCAGCTCATTCGCTCTTGGGAAAAACCAAATGTCCCTTTCGAAACGGTCCATATGGATGCTTGGGGTCCTCTACCCAAAACCGATGGCTATCGTTATGTTTTCATCGTGGTCGATGCATTTTCCAAGTTTTGTCTATATACCCGATGTACCGTCAGGATGCTGACGAGTTAAAACGTCAGTTTAATAATTTAGTTTCACTTTTTGGTACACCTAAGTTAATTGAAGCTGATAGGGGTAGAATGTTCCAAAGTGCTGACTTTCTTAACTGGGTTCAGGATATGGGTTGTAATACACATTTGATTACACCTGAAATACACCAATCCAATAGACAGGTGGAACGCTATTGTCGGACAGTACTCAACATGGTACGTATTGAGTGCAATCATCGACAACAGAGGTGGCCGACTGTTATGTGGAAGCTGCAGATGGTCCTGAACATAACCAAACGCAGAACGACTCAACATTCAGCTCTCAAATTGCTGGTTGGCATCAATGCGGGAACACCACTTATCCGAAGTCTGGTACGTCACGTCTTCGTTCGAATCAGGAGAATCAAGATGTACGTCGTGTACGTCTACCGAGACCGCAGGGCGCCTCGTGCCTTCGCACTTAATTTTTTGGTTTTAGTTAGAAAACAGGCGCAGTCGACCGGCAAGCTGGATTCCTGCATGCAAGGGCCGTATCGTGTGGTGAAGGCACTTCCATGTGGTTGTTATGAGCTACAGCTCTTGGCTGGCTCGTATGGAAAGTCAACGCAAGCGGCTGCGGAATATATGATGCCGTGGCGAGGAGAGTGGACTCCCGATGTGTGAGCTGACTTTGTCCATGGTGCGTGACTTTAATTATTTGGCACTTCGATATTTTGCTTAAACTAATTTGGTAAAGTTTTTGTAGATATGCTTGTGAGCCGAGCATTGTGTGTTGTTTTAAGAATTACAAATTTATTTAAAGATTCTCTATTTGTGCAAAGTGTTTTTCGCAAAGGGCAAACACATTAAGGGAAGTTTTATCTTGCGGTTGGGATAGTCTCTGTTTTGGAAGTCCTCGTACTCAGATATGCTGTCCTGGCTGACGGATACACTTCAAGTAAAGTACACAACAGATCTTTAGTTTTATAACTTGCAAATTAATTTGGTGCGTATTGTTTTATTAGAGAATTTTTATCATATATTCAGATGAACATTGTAGATGTGGTCAGTTATTTGTGTTACATAAAGAATACATCTCTAACTAAAATCGTTGATAAAATTATTGACCTTCCATTTTATTATAATTAGGTCAATAGTTATCAATTCTAATAAGAAATACCCAATGTTTTTTTATTTGCAATAACTAGGAAAAGATAAGTGATATTTTGATGTTTTGACAATCATTTCATAAATAAATGGATTCGTTATAAGACTTCTTATCTTATTTGTTTATATATTTGGCTACGACGGAAGAAGAAATAACTACCTATATTAAAACGTGCTGAGAGTAATGTTATAATATATATTTATTAATAACATACAATTCCAGAACTATTCATTTTCTAACTCCTCCTTTTTTTCTTTCTGATTAAATTCGCTGCGGGATCCAAGGCAGTTGTCGCGATTCCCCGGGATATGCCTGAGCCTCACCGCTCAGTGTCATTTCATTGTGTGCCACTGTTGATCCTGGCTTACAGGAGTTGCAGTGGTGGGTAAGAGGTAGAGAGTAGCCCCAAAAAAAAAGACAATTCCGGAGATCGAATATCATGCAAGAATTCAATACAAAAATATGAAGAATTTTTTTATAAAATTAAGGATGGAATTGGTAAAAATTTACTATAAATCTATAAGAAGAACCATTCATTTCGAAATAGCGGAGGAAATTACGCAGGTAAAGATTGCCTTACACAACCGACAGCCAAACTAACCTTCAGTTTGGGGGACACCTATTACTACTAATACTAAGTACTAAACAAGATACCTTCGTAAATATTAACGAAAACATTATCGAATACTTACCTTAAATTAGCTTTCTACCTTTACAAGTTAAATAGTTTTATTAGACGACTGGGAACATACCTACACGAAACAAACTGTCTTGATACACAATAACAATTGATAACACGTATCCTGTTCAGTTTGATAAGTCTCGAGGTTAATGGGTGAGCTTGGGATCTATGCGCACCAATAAATAAAAGATGTCAATATAATATTGAAAAAAATAACTAACTATAAATGTAATATATAAATTACAACTATACTAACATAGATATTGGAAATAGATTAAAACTACGCACAAACTAAAACTATCACAACTATAAACTTAAAATAAAAATACTAAATTACAAATAAAAGAATAACTTATAGATAAAAAACCGCTTTCAAGTCACCATCTGCCGGAAAGGTGCCCAAAAAGCTAGCGACGTTACCTCTTTGGATCGCAAGGCTTATGCGTTGGCCGAGGTACGTGCCAGCTCTTTGATCACCAGAGTGCTCTATAAGTCGTTTGGACAACTCCTTGACAAAGGACCGTGCTTCTGGGCCCCAGGGACCCATTGTTTCGGCCCAAAACGGAATAAATATATAGCCATCACCTATGGCAGCATATTTACTCTGTTTCGAGTTCTCAGCAGCCTCCGCTACAGCACCGCCTGAACGCGAACTTACTTGAAGGTGGGAGGGAGCCAGTGTATCCACACAAGTTGCGTTAATAAAAGATTAATAATAAAATAAAAAAGGTTTTTATTCACGTAGACTTTACAAAAGCACTTGTTAATAGTCAGAACATGTTTTTAATAATATAGCTGTATACATTATTATTTCTAGTTACATAGATATTTAGATACACTGATTGTATGAAAACATATATAAAATTTATTTTATAACTAGCAGTGCCCGCGGACTTCGTTCTGCGTTATAATATTTTTGTCCCGCGTAATACTTCGGGTTAAACGTTCGGTATATTTTTCATATTTTTTTCATTTTTTCATAGCCTATGACACATAACAATAACGTAGCTTTCTATTGGTGAAATAATTCTGAAAATCGGTTCAGAAGATCCAGAGATTACCCCTTACAACGTCACAAACTTACTAACCTCTACCTTACACAATTGTTGACTCTTTATAATATTAGTATAGACAAATAGAATTATACACACATAGAAATTTCACACAAATAGAAATATAACTTGGAATCTGACTACTATTAAATTATTCAGGGTCCCACTGGCACTGAAACGCTATAAAAATAACCAAAATCGGTCAGCTTGTCTTCACTGTCTGTATCAGAAATGGTGTTGTACGGATTTCATTGTATTATTATTTTGTGATTTTCTTAATTTCCCAATTCGCCAAATTTTATATACTAATAATTATTATGTAATATCGAATACATTTATTTATGAATTTAGCTAGCTTACGGTATTACAGCTTAGTTGGGAAATATTAGTTCTCTGCTTTTTTAACAATAACTAGCTGTGCCCCGCGGTCTTACCCGCGTTAAACTTTATGAATTATCACAGCTTCTTCCCCGTAGGTGATAGCGTGATAATATGTAACTTATATATTGACCCGACCTCTTAGTAATATTCATGCAAAATTTGAAGTAAATCCATGCAGTACTTTTTGAGTTTAGCCCGGACATACATACAGACAAACAGACAAACAGACAAAAATTCTAAAAACTATATTTATGGCTTCGATATCGATTGTAGATCACGCCCCAAGTATCCTATCAGACAGATATTCAATGTACAGTTTTGACTTTCCTACGATTTTATTATATGTATAGATACTCGCATAATAATACTTTTATCAACACTCGCACTATACAAATAAATTAACCAGTAACCTATTAAAAAAAAAATACCAAAGACAATTTCCCGATTTAGGTATACCCTAAAACCTTCGAGCATAGCGAAGCCTATAACTGACAGAAAGCTATAATGGATTATCTATTCTAAAATCTCTAATACGTTCCTTATTGTCAATCTTGACAATTTTTATTTAATTTCGATGCAATTACTTTCTATGTATTTGAATTTTTATATTAATAATTCTATTACTTTATTTTATTACTTATTATCCTATATCCTATTCCTGACAAAGATACATACAATAACACAAAAATAATTGAAATTGCTCCACCCGTTCTTGTGTTATAAGTGGTGTAACTAACACGACTTTCTTTCAGACAATTGAAATAAATTTAATGTCACACATTATAAAAGTGAATTATTCTAATTATTGCTCTAACATATATTATAAAACTAAGCATTCAGTTAAAGGTATTCTAAATATTCTTGTATCGGTAATGTTCCCAGAATACTGGCAGCATTACCACGCTGTATGGCAATACCTATTTTGTTGGGCGAAATATAAGCCAGCATTCTGGGAACGTGTCGCCTCAACAAGGCGTGCAGCTAATTCTTTATATATAATTTTGGCCGCTGGTCCCCACGGCCCTAATGTTTCTACCCCAAAAGGCACAAATATGTAACCGCTATCAAGTGTACTATATTTACTTTCTTGTATATATATAGAAGATACTAGCTGTCCTGGCCAACGTCGTCCTGCCACACAAATATAAATATAACTGGGAATCATCTGATCGCAGTGGGATTTAGCAGGTTTATTGTAAATCTACTATAAAATTATAAAAAAAATTAGAACGATGACTGTTTCAGAAATGGTGTTGTATACCTACGGATTTAATTATTTTGTGATTTTCTTAATTTCCCAATTCGCAAACGTTCATCTTCAGTAGATTGATTCGTAATTATATTTTTATATACAAATAGATAATGTAATTTTAAATCCATTTATTTATGAATTAATTGACAATGTGCCTCCTCCACTTTCGGCTAGAGACTGTTAAGACTTCATTATGTGGCCGTCCAAAGCGTTTTCGTACTGTAGGTATAGTAAACCGTTCTGTATATCATATCGTTCAATTTTAGGTTATTTATATAATTTTAATTAGTATTTACCTAGGCACTTTGGTTCAAGAGTGCTAGTAATATGTTTGTTTCGCAATCGGTCGAATATCTTTGCCATGTCAGCCAAATTACGTCCACTGCTTGACAAAAGCCTCCTCAAAGAATAGGGATATATGCCACAATCGCCCCCCTTGGCATTTTCATAGAAAAACGTTTCTGCCCGTTCTCCAGTAGGTATTTCGGGACGATTTCTACGCCTCCACCGGATGAGATAATATTCTTCGCCGTCACCACACAGTATATCTTTAACGCGGTAAATTCTTCCGATATTTTTAATTAGTTTAATTTTCTTCTTGTAAATTTGTTGTCAATATTTTGTTTTTATCCCGTATTTTATAAATTTTTTCTTCATTCTTCTATAGTGACGTAAGTCTTGTATCATATTCTATTTGAGAAACTATCGTCAAACTTTTTAAAGATATTAATGTAATTATTGATCCTACCACTATCGCTAACTTTATATACTTACTAACAATTATTGTGTAATATCAAATCCATTTATTTATGAACTTAGCTAGCTTAATTGCATTACAGCTTCGTTGGGAAAAATTAGTTCGCGGCTTTTTTAACAATAATTCTCACAATGTAATAAGTTTAACAACACTCGCACTAAATAAAATAATTAACCATTTACCTATAAAAAACAAACCATAGACAATTTCACGTGTATAGCCTTCATGAATAGCTTCACATGTATAGCCTACATACTGACAGAAAGCGATAGTGGATTATTCTAACAACTTAACAATCTGTATTGTCAATCTTGACAGTTTTTATTTCATTTCGGTGTCGATCGAATTACTTTCTATCTATTTGAATTTTTTTTTAATAATTATATTTCTATATTTTATTACTTATTATTCTATAGTCTATTCCTGACGAAGATATATCCAAAAACACAAAAATCATTTAAATTGCTTCACCCGTTCTTGTCGTGTTAGTTACACCACTTATAACTCAGTGGTGTAACTAACACGACTTTCTTTTATACATATAATAGATAGTAATGATATATGATATATGAATAGATCCAACCAATATGGACTTTAAGGGCCCGGTGAAGTATTACAGGAACACTTGGACCCTAAACACAGTGTGTGGACACGGCTTCACATATTTATAACACACACATACACACAAAGTGACAACAAAACCGTTATGAACTATTGTACAGATTTATAACGGCTAGCTCATGATACTACTTATCGTATGGTTACCCTGGTGTCAGAGATGTTCAAGCCGCCTAGTAGGCCTCTGAAATGGCTTAACCACTGTTGTCTAGTGACTACAACCGAGACTGACAGCTTAACGTGCGCTTGGAAGCACGGAGACGCTCAGAAATTAAAGCATTTTTGTGGTCAATCGACTGACCGCCAACCTAGTTGCTTAACCTCGCCGATCACTTACGGATTGGTGAGAGGATCTAGCCATGAGCATATAACTGTAATACATCGATAGATGACACTTTTTTAACCCACTTCAAAAGGAGCCTCCTCCTTTTCAAGTTTATCAGGATAACGTTTTTGTTAATATTTATGAAGGTCTAGTAGTATTAGTAGTGAGGGGAATTATAAAACGATCGAATACAAAAAAACTTAGTGACTGATGATGAGATACTGTTTTAATAACTTGATCGGGATGAATTCGAGTAACCGATAAATTAACTAAACCAACTACGAATATTGATCACACTAATATTATAAATGCGAAAGTTTGTGAGTGTGTGAATGTGTATGTTTGTTACTTCTTCACGTCTAAACGGCTGGAGCAATTTTAATAAAATTGGGTATGGAATTATTTGACACACTGGATTTAACACATAGGCTATAATTTATAAAGTTTAACGCGGGTATAACCGCGGAGCACAGCTAGTCAATAATAAAACCCAGAATGAGCTTAAAAAGTGGGTTATAATTGATCCATTTCAGATATCAAAATTCTAGCCATGCGACTAAATAACTAACTGAGCGACTAGAAATACAGAGATAGCAACTTCTATATTAAGTTATATATCCGGAAATTATTTGGGTTAGGTTAGGTTAGAACTGTGACCATCTAGTGTCCACTATTGTTGGTGAAGATTGGTCGAAAGTTTTCAAAAATCCCATATTTGGAGTTTTGAGGATTTTTCAGGAGACATACAATGCAAAAGTAAACAAAAACAATAGCGCTTGAAGTTCGCCGCACGAGCCGCTGATCTCTCTGATTGGTCAAAGCGAAAAAGTATTAGGTCGCTCATATAATATGGAGCTTCTCATTTTTAACCGACTTCAAAAGGAGGAGGTTCTCAAGTTGACCGGTTTTTTTTATGTGTACACCGATTACTCGAAGGTTTAGGATCCAATTTACGTGATTATTTTTTAGTTTGATACAGAATAGTTGCCATTTGGGCCCATAAAGATTTTACAGAGTTTGGTGCAGTAGTTCCAATTTCATGAACATTTTTGTATGAAATTTTTTGTTTATGTGGACAATGTAACTGTCTTTGGCACAGACGTTTTTTTTAAATCTTAGCTAGTTTAACAAGACTCATACTGTTCAAGTATTTCTTGGTGGAAATACAGTTTCAGACAACCGTTAAATACGCGCATATAAGTTCGTCTTTTAGAGAGGTAGAGCACAGCGTTGATTCGCTCAAAGAGCAGCCCGACTGGAGAAGTACTCCACCTTACAGAAGACATTACTTAATTTCAATTTCAATGTATTTGTTGCTTTCATGCGTTTAACATAGGTATTTAATACAGTACCAAACATGAACCCTGTAAGGGCACTGCAACAATACAATATACTTACAAATAAATGTTTGTCAAAAACTTCACATCTTTAACTTAAATTAAAATGAATACAATAAAATAGCGTTGTGATTATCTGTAAAGTGTGCTTTTCATGCTTTTTTCTTTATTGAATAGGCAGCGATGTAATAACGTTATTAAAAAATATTATTATGAAGGGAATTATTAATTAGGATTTATTTTCTTACCGACCACTGTATCTTATTACTGTATATTAGTGTTTACATTATTTATGTCAAAATTTTTGTTAGTATTTTAACTGGATAGATTTTATAAATAGTTAATAAATTGTATACATATAATACAAATAACTTAGTTATAAAACATTAATAACTTGTAATAACATTAATAACTTAATGTTAATCGATCATGAATAAGACCTAGTCTAATAGCCGTATTTGGGTTGACACCGACTTCAAATCTAACAATAGGTAGCACATACAAATATAATATTTTATTAATATTAAAGGTATTCGGTTTGCATAAGAGATGTATTAAATTAAATCTTTATTAGGTTTTATTTTATACTTTTTATATTTAGAAGTCGGTTTTGTTAAACGCAGTTTTTTCTGTATTTTAAGTAACTCAAATTAATATTTGTTAGTTGCTGTCCCTTGATTTCTCCTCACTCACAGTCAGTCGCTCACTTAGTTACTATAAGGTAAATTAATTATTTTTGTCACTTATATCATTAATTACAGTCATTCTTTATAATATTAGGTACCCTAGTAGTAATAGGTGTCCCCGAAACTTTTTTTGGCAGTCGGTTGTGTAAGACTATCTTTACCTGCGTAAATTCTTCCGATATTTCGAAATGAATGTCAGTTGCTTCTTATAGATTTGTAGTTAATTTTACCGATTTCATACTGAATTTCGTAAAATTTTTCTTCATATTTTTGTAATGAAGTCTTATATGATATATAAATTACCCAATGTTTTTTTTATTTGCACTATCTACTTTTCTCGGCAAAAATACATGATATTTTGATGTTATGACAATCAGTTCACAAATAAATGAATTCGATGGAAGGAGAAATAACATATTAACACACGGCTTTTTAGAAGACCAAATTTTCGTTATTCGTCCTTTAACATTACTTCCATCACGTTTTATTATGTTATTCTCCTTCCATCGAATCCATTTATAAAAATATGAAGAAAAATTTTACAAAATTCAGTATGAAATCGGTAAAATTAATTACAAATCTATAAGAAGCAACTGACATTCATTTCGAAATATCGGAAGAATTTACGCAGGTAAAGATAGTCTTACACAACCGACTGCCAAAGAAAGTTTCGGGGACACCTATTACTACTAGGGTACCTAATATTGAAAAGAGTGACTGTAATTAAGAATTTTGTAAGAAGAGTCGTCAGTTACTGTGGAAATATCGCCAATCACCGACAAAAACAAACAAATTAGCATTCGAAGATTATACAAAACGGTACAAGAAAGTCATAGCACTTACTCAAAGATCTCAGAATGATCACTTCATACATGGATGTGACAATAAATCTAAGGCAATGTGGAAAGTGATCAATACATATAAGAATAATTTACCAAAAGAAAATATATCAAGTATCTTGAAGAATGACTTAGAAATAAGAGACCCAACATAAAATAAAACAAAATTAAAAATTTTGAAAAACCCACGACGGAAAAAATCTCATCGAAAAAGAATAAAATAACTCAAAACCCCCGACTTAACCCAATTATTATGTAACGAAATATTATAATGGACGTAATAATAATTTACCATACGTATAATAATTTTACCATAATACATAACCGAGGAATATCCGTCGGGGGCTGCCTTTCCTATATGAAATTGCAACAAAAATTTAATCATACTCATAAGTGTATTTAATGTCGTCGTTAAACATCTACAATTCTTCAATAATTGTATTCACGTCACTAGAAAAACTTTAGCTGGGTTAATTTGTTTAACAAAAGAGGAAATACATCAACAAAATACACATTTCGACATAAAGACAGATTAAAATTACCATCATCAAGAATAAAAATGCACTCTTCTAGTCCACTTGCTATGTCGGTAAAACTCTACAACAAACTACCAGACTGCATAAAAGACGAAGAAAAAATCCATATTTTCACAAGAAAATTAAAAAGCTTCCTCATACAAAAAAGCTACTATTCAATAAATGAGTATTTGAATGATGAATCATTATAATAAATTAAAAAAACGTTTGACATCTTTAAATCGTAATAAATATTAATTCAATCATAATATAATAGTATATAATAAATAATAATAAGCGCAAATGCAATTAGTAAATAATATGAATAACACAATTAATTTTTTCTCTTTTCTTACTCTGATTTACATAACATAAACTCAAGACCTGACATCACACATCATGACAATTATTTATACCTGTACCTACTATACTACCTCCCTTATATGTTTAAAATGACAAATTATATTGTAAAAATATTGCTGTGCCCTAGCAGGGTTCATGTTTGGTACTGTACCTATTCTATTGTTAAGACCTATGTAAACCCTTGAATGCAATAAATAAATTGAAATTGAAATTGAAATTAATATTAAGTTCCTTATTAAATATTATACAGTTGCTTTCTGTTGGTTTTTGTTCAGGATTGGTGTCAATACTCTTGAGACAATAATATTTGAGTTTGAACTCTGAATTCAATGATGACATAAGCTTGGAGTACCTCCTCCCGGTGAAGGCGCAAACAGTTCCTAATACTAGCTATAACTCCCTAAAACACTATGAATGGCGATGCCTTCGGGTTTATGTTGTTATAATGTAAATGCGCTTTGAATGCGAATTAAATGCGATTTACAAACCTGGAGAGGCCTAGCTCCCAGTGACGCCGCGTGCTGTTCTTTCTTTATTGAGACCAAATAAAGAGAAGATACATACATATTGATCTTCTTTTTTTTTTACTTAAGAGTTCTAATTTCATTAGTAAGTTTGATACAATATTATTTTACTTTTCAATTATAATTTTGTAAATAGTGTAGGTTAGTTTTTTAACTGGAATAATATTGTTCAATATTATTTTCCCATCATTTGAATTAAATTTTGGTTGTAGAGTTAGGTACATACTGAATTTTATTTTTAGTTTGTTTCTTGAATTTAGCATTTTCGATTTCACAGATAATAATTTAGATTTCACAGATAATTGGATTTGGTAGTTTAGTCGGAATATAACTCCGTTTTATTATTACATTTTTATGAAGTATTGATTTTATAGTTTCAGTTTATTATATTGCTATCATAAGAATTTTAATTCTATAATTTTGTTTATTACGATTTCGTATCTATATTTTGATAATCTATATTTTGGTACAAGTAAGTACCAAAATATTTTTGAATTTATAATTTCGATTTCAACATTAAATTTGCTTGTTGCTTGATTCGAATATCCTTCGATCTTTAGACGGCGTAGTTATAACTGACTTAGACCAAAGATAACTTTTTAATAACCCACATAATAGCATAGCATTGGAAGAATTAGAACAATTGAGAAGCATGTTTACGCCGATCGCAAAGTGATGATGATAAAATAGAAGAAAGCTCGTAAGGTCTCTCAAATCCATTACAAATACGCCGTCTAGGTATCGCTATGCATTAATTTTGATTTTTTTCTCAGACATTGTTAAAAGTTACTTCTATAACACACATCTGAGAACATCACCAATCACCCACGAACTCATTCCTGAAATCCTCATTGAAATCAGACAATACGTTTTAATTTTAATAATATTGCAATATGATCGTTTCACCCTAATATAGCAGCGCCCCCTAGTGAGTTAATATCATAACACTTATCTCAGACCATGCACCAATCAACTACGAACACATTGCTGAAAACCGCATTGAAATCTGACAATTCGTTTTAATATTATTATAATATTATTTTACACTAATACTGTAGCGCCCTCTAGTGAGTTACAGACGTAATTCTTATTATATGGGAACATGCATTAAGCTTCTACGTACACATTGCTGAAAACAGAATTGTAGACATTTCGTTTTGATTATATTGCAACATTGTTTTGCACTAATATTGTGGCGCCCCCTAGTGAGATGCAGCCTTGACACCTATCTAAGAACATGAACTCATCAAACACAAACCCGTTATTGAAAACCGCATCAAAATCGGATCATTAGTTTAGAAGATAAGTGGGAACATTACTTTGCACAAACGCACACACAAACATCTCTCACCCTAAACGCATATACCTGCTCCGTTCCGTCGTGGGTAAAAAATAGCTAATGCCTTTAATGATTATTTTGCTGACATTGTATCCACCAGCGCTGGTAATGTTTCCAATCTAACATTTATTAATAATTATCCAAACTCAATGTTTCTGTCACCCACTTTTCCAGCAGATATTAAAAAAATAATTGACTCACTGAAAAATAGTAATAGTGTTGGATATGACGACGTCTGCACCAAAATCATTAAGTGTGTATCAAATATAATAGCACCTGTTCTTTGCTATATTATGAATCAATGTTTAGAGCAAGGTATATTTCCAGATAGACTTAAAGTCACAACTATTTTACCTCTACACAAAAAAGATGATAAAAAATGCATGAGTTATTATCGTCCTATAGCTCTCATACCCATATTTTCTAAAGTCGTTGAAAGTGTTATCAATTTCAAACTAAATAATTATTTTGAAACAAATAATATTTTCTCAAGCCAGTAATATGGATTTAGGTAAAATAAATCCATAAATATGGCATTACATGAATTTTTAAAACGAGTATACACAGGTGTAGACCTCCGAAAAAATACCATTGCTCTGTTCATGGACATGTCCAAGGCGTTCGATACAGTTAATCATAAGATACTACTTCAGAAACAAGAATGTTATGGCATTAGGGGGGACGTAAATAAACTCATTGAATCGTATCTCAGCAATCGTAACCAAGTAACACACATACGAAGGATTAGTCCGCACACTAACGTAGAGACTTGTTACTTATCAAGTGAAAGGTCAGTCTGTCATGGAGTCCCCCAAGGTACAGTCTTAGGCCCATTATTATTTATTATTTATATAAATGACGTGCCTAATGTAACCAAGCACTTTCTTAATATGTATGCTGATGATAGTACTATTTTATTTACTTATGACAAATCTAATAATAATATTGAAAGTGACATTAATAACACATTGAAATCTACAATTAATTGGCTGACATCAAATAAATTGACAATAACCTGACAAAAACCCATTTAATTCATTTTAAACAACGTAATAATGACCCCTAAGATATTAATATAAATTATTCAGGAAAATCAGTTTCAGAGACCCATTCCATTAAATTCTTAGGATTAACACTAGACAATAGGCTAACTTGGAAACCGCACATAACTAATGTAGTACAGAGACTAAATCAGTTATCCTATGCTCTGTATAATTTGAGAAAAGCTGCAAGCCTTACAACACTTTTGACAGCTTATCATGGGTGTGTTGCTTCACTTCTCAGATATGGTATTATGTTCTGGGGCAATTCCACAGACAAGCAAGATGTATTTGTGGCACAAAAAAGATGTCTAAGATCGATGTTCGGGATAATGCAAGAAGATACATGTAAAACTTACTTTCGGAATCATAATATCCTTACATTGCCTTCAGTATATGTGAGCGAGGTAGTAAATTTTGTTAAAAATAATCCGGCCTCTTTTAATATAAATCCCGTTGGTTCCCGTCGGGAGGGAACTCTACAGAAACATATTGAGTGTAAAAATCGACTCATGAGAATAAGTGTATTTTGCATGGCGCCAATAGTTTATAATAAAATTCCACTTGCCATAAGGGCCATAAATAATAAGAAACAATTTCAAAACGCTCTCAATAGTTTTCTTGCCAGAAAAGCATACTACCACATTGACGAATTTTTAAATGATAAACTGTATTAAATAGACATTTATATTTTAGTAGCTATCAATTATTGACATTATTATATTATTATTAATCTATTATGTTATATGAATCATTTTTAATTTTAATCTGTGAACTTTTGTATTTATGTTATTTAATTTATTCAATTTTAATTATGTTGACATATTTTATTAATGTAATTTTTTAAGGAGTATCGAATGTTCATACGCCAGAAGGTAAAACATGGCGCTCGTCAATACTAATGTACAACATCCACTGTAATAACTGTACCCATGTTTGTGAACAATAAATGAATTATGAATTAATGATATAAGTGACAAAAATAATTAATTTACCTTATAGTATTACTAAGTGAGCGACTGACTGCGAGTGACGAGAAATCAACATAACAGCAACTAACAAATATTAATTTGAGTTACTTACTTAAAATACATAAAAAAATGCGTTTAATAAAACCGACTTCTAAATCTAAAAAGTATAAAAAATAACCTAATAAAGATTTAATTTAATACATCTCTTATGCAAACCGAATATCTTTAATATTAATGAAATGCTATAATTTGTATGTGCTACCTATTGATAGATTTTAAGTCGGTGAGCCAAATAGAGCTATTAAACTAGGTCTTATTCATGATCGATTAACATTAAGTTATTAATGTTATATAACTAAATTATTTGTATTATATGTTATGTTATATGTTAAAATACTAACAAAAATGTTGACATAAATAATGTAAACACTAATATACAGTACTAAGATACAGTGGTCGGTAAGAAAATAAATCCTAATTAATAATTCCCTTCATAATAATATTTATTTTAATAACATTATTACATCGCTGCCTATTCAATAAAGAAAAAAACATGAAAAGCACACTTTATAGATAATCACAACGCTATTTTATTGTATTCATTTTAATTTAAGTTAAACATGTGAAGTTTTTGACAAACATTTATTTGTAAGCATATTGTATTGTTGCAGTGCCCTTACAAGGTTCATGTTTGGTACTGTATTATAATCTAAAATACCTAAGTTAAACCCATGAAAACAAAACCGACTTCTAAATCTAAAAAGTATAAAAAAGAACCTAATAAAGATTTAATTTAATACATCTCTTATGCAAACCAAATACCTTTAATATAAATGAAATACTATAATTTGTATGTGCTACCTATTGTTAGATTTGAAGTCGGTGTCAACCCAAATAGGGCTATTAGACTAGGTCTTATTCATGATTGATTAACATTAAGTTATTACAAGTTATTAATGTTATATAACTAAGTTATTTGTATTATATGTTATGTTATATGTATATAATTTATTAACTATTAATAAAATCTATCCAGTTAAAATACTAACAAAAATTTTTACATAAATAATGTAAACACTAATATACAGTATTAAGATACAGGTCCCGGGTATGACCCTAAACTGCCTCTATCGGGGGCTCTAGAATCTTAGGATTCATCAGAGGCCTACGATAGCATAGTTACTATCAGTACAGGATAGTAACTTAGATCGGCGGCGGAAGAGTAGGCATAATTATGCATACCAACGGCGGCGCTCACAGGCCGAGTTAGCTGGCTTACTGTACGCTCACCAAGACGCAGGGGACGAGCACAAGTGAGCTATTTAGTCCGAGGGAGCATACCTGAAACAAAACCCCGATCCAAAGTGTTATCCGACCCGTGCTGAGGGATCCATGGCCAGAGGGTATTCTGGTCGATAACGGAGGGTGTCTATGTTGGCGGTCATAGGACACAGCATGGATCCGCCTTACCCCCGTATAGGGCTCTGCGAGGGTGGACCGTTTAGTCCCTAATACTCGTGGGAACGCAATGGAGATAAGAAATGTTAATACTTCAAATGGCGGCGAGGTGGTCCGCCACCCGTCACGTCTCGTTTCCCAGAGAGGCGAAAAGTGGTCAACGGAAAGCCGTTTTGCTACGTTGAATGTTGGAGGAGGAATAGAAGGTAAGGTGGACGAAGTATGTCAGCTGATGAGTGAAAAGCGGATGGATGTGTTGTGTGTGAATGAGACGAAGCGGAAAGGGTGTGATACTACAACACGGACTATACACGGCGTATTGGTCTGGAGTACCGAACACCACCCGAGCTTGCCAAGGTGTGGGTCTCATTCTTTCCACAAGTATGTCTGAGTGTGTGACTGAGTTCGAATGCATGAATGCAAGAGTAATGTGGTTGAGAATGAAAGTTGGTATGACCCGTATCTTCCTAGTAGGAGTGTACGCTCCTGTAAATATGGGTGCAGTTGTAATACAGCGAAAACAAGAGGAAAAAAAAGGCATTCTGGGAGACCCTGAGAGATGTGTTGCGGTTAAGTCAGTATAATGAAAGAATAATAATGTTAGGTGATTTTAATGGATGGGTTGGGGTAAAACGTGATGGTTTTGAAAGAGTACTAGGTCAATTCGGTGACGAGAGTGAGAATGAGAATGGGTACAGTCTGCTTGAGATATGTTTGGAATGGGGTCTTTGTTTACACGAGAGAGGAAAAATGTGAGAAAGAGTATGATTGAGTTCGTGATTGTAGATGAAAGACTGAGAAAGAATGTTCTAGACACAAGAGTCTATCGTGGGACCGCAATCCATACAGACCACTTTCTGGTAATGAGCCGAATAAGTGGTCTATTCAAAGGATGGCGCCACCGAATCCCTGAGACTAAATGTGTACTAGAGAGAATAAAAGTAGAGGAACTGCAAGAGGAAGAAGTGGCAGATGAGTACAAAAGTAAGTTGGTTGAGAAGTTTGAGGGATCTGAAGACATAAGAGAAGTAGAAGATCTATGGAAGGTAGTCAAAAAGGTGTGGTGAGTGTAGCTGGTGAAGTATGTGGTGTAATAAAGAGAAGAGGAGGAAGAAAGATGAAGAATATTTGGTGGGATAAAAGTGTACAAAAAGTTGTATGTGAAAAGAAGAAAGCGTGGTTAGACTGGCTAGCCACCAGAGCAAACGAACGAATGCATAAGGCGACGAATGAGGATATAGAAAGGGCCTGGAATGATTATAGGAAAATGAAAGGAATTGTAAAGGATGTGGTGAACGAAAAGAAAAATGAACAAAAGGATAATTTTGATAGAAGGTTGTCTAAGGATTTTCAGACGTACATTAAGTTTTTCTGAAAATCCGTTAGATCAGTAACAGGCATAACTCAAACCTCAGAACTGAAATCCATACGAGACCAAGATGGAAATATAGTGAAAGGGGAAGAATGCGTGTTAAAACGTTGGAAAGAGTATTTTGAAAGTTTATATGAAAGAGGTGTAACAGAGAGTGAACGTAGTTCACTAAGTATAGACAAGAACAAATGTAAAGATGAAATTGGTATGGATGAGATTGTAAAAGCTATTAAGGGTATGAAATCAGGTAAGTCACCAGGGTATGACAGGATAACTTCCGAGATGCTGAAGGCTGGACATGGCGTCATAGCGAGTCAGCTGTGCAGCCTTTTCAATTTATGCTATACCACCGGCCAAGTGCCAAGTGATTGGTGCAAGGCTGTCATCGTACCTCTTTACAAAGGGAAAGGCTCACGGCAAGACTGTAAAAACTATAGGGGCATTAGTCTGCTCAGCGTCGTTGGTAAGTTGTATGCAAAAGTATTGGTTGAAAGAGTTGTGAAAGAAACCGATGCGAAAATATGGGATGCACAGGCGGGTTTTCGGAAAGGAATGGGATGCACGGATCAGGTATTTTCTCTGCAAAGCATAGTAGAGAAGTTTTTGGGCAAAAACCAAAAGGTTTAATGTGCCTTCGTAGACTTAGAAAAGGCCTACGATAGAGTATTGAGGAATGAACTATGGTCGGTACTGTCCATGTATGGGTTGAACGACAACCTTGTTCAAGCAATGAAATCTCTTTATAGGGATTCCAGAGCTTGCGTGAGGATTAACGGGTCATACACCGAGTGGTTTAGCATCCAAAAGGGTGTTAGACAGGGATGTGTAGCGTCACCGTGGTTGTTTAACCTATTCATGGATAGCTGTTTAAAAGATTTGAAAGAAAGTGAATGCGGTGTAAGGATGAATGAGTTACTCATCAAATGTCTGCTTCACGCTGATGATCAAGTTTTACTTGCATCATCGGCGGACGAGTTGCAGGTGATGGTAACAAATATGCATGAATCTTTTGAAAGGAAAGGGATGAAAATGAATGTAGGTAAGACGAAAGTAATGGTATTTGAGAGGGATGAATACACGACAGCGTGTGATATTGTGATTGGAGGAGAGAAAGTCGAACAGGTGAATGAGTTTGTATATTTGGGAACTTTGTTTACGAGAGATGGGAAATATGAGAGAGATATTGTTAGAAGAGTAAATGCGGGGAACAGAGTGAATGGGGCACTACACGCCTTTATGAGTAGCCGGCAAGTATCAAAGAAGGCTCGACTAGCCGTGCACGATGGAGTGTTAGTGCCAACGATAATGTATGGAAGTGAAAGTTGGGTATGGCAGAAAAAGAATGAAAGTAAAATAAATGCAGTGGAAATGAGAGCTCTGAGAAGTATGTGTGGTGTGACTTTGAGAGACAGAAATACTGATGTAAGAGAGCGTTGTGGTGTAAAAGAGGATGTAGTCACAAAGATTGAAAAAGGCATGCTGAGATGGTTTGGCCATTTAGAAAGGATGAATGAAAGAAGATTGATAAAAGAAGTATACCTGGCATGTGTGAATGGGACAACCGGAAGGGGAAGACCACGTTGAACATTCTCTGACCAAATTGGAGATGTTCTCAAGAAAGGGCAGGTCAGAAGTACCCTAAACCGGCGAGCATGTATGAAGAATATAATGACAGTAATCGAGGCAAAAGAAGTATGCAAAGATCGTGACAAATGGAAATCCGTTGTCTCTGCCTACCCCTCTGGGAAATAGGCGTGAGTCTATGTATGTATGTATGTATGTATGTAAGATACAGTGGTCGGTAAGAAAATAAATCCTAATTAATAATTCCCTTCATAATAATATTTTTTTAATAACGTTATTACTTCGCTGCCTATTCAATCAAGAAAAAAACATGAAAAGCACACTTAACAGATATTCACAACGCTATTTTATTGTATTCATTTTAATTTAAGTTTAACATGTGAAGTTTTTGGCAAACATTTATTTGTAAGTATATTGTATTGTTGCAGTGCCCTTACAGGGTTCATGTTTGGTACTGTATTATAATCTTAAATACCTAAGTTAAACCCAAGAAATCAACAAATAAATTGAAATTGAAATTAAGTAATGTCTTCTGTAAGGTGGAGTAATTCCCCAGTCGGGCTGCTCTTTGAGCGAATCAACGCTGTGCCCTACCTCTCTTAAAGACGAAGTTATATGCGCATATTTAACAGTTGTCTGAAACTTTCTTTCCACCAAGAAATACTATAACAGTATGAATCTAGTTAGACTGGCTAAGATTTAAAAACGTCTGTGCCAAAGACAATTACATCGTCCACATAAACAAAAAATTTCATACAAAAATGTTCATGAATTTGAAACCACTGCACCAAACTATGCAAAATTTTTATGGGACCAAATGGCAACTATTCCGCATCAAAATAAAAAATAATCACGTAAATCGGATCATAAACCTCCGAGTAATCGGTGTACATATATAAAAAAACCGGTCAACTTGAGAACCTCCTCCTTTTGAAGTCGGTCAAAAATGAGAAGCTTCATAATATTTGAGCGACCTCATACTTTTTCGCTTTGACCAATCAGAGAGATCAGAGGCTCGTGCGGCGAACTTCAAGCGCTATTGCTTTTGTTTACTTTTGCATTGTATGTCTCCTGAAAAATCCTCAAAACTCCAAATATGGGATTTTTGAAAACTTTCGACCAATCTTCACCAACAATAGTGGACACTAGATGGTCACAGTTCTAACCTAACCTAACCCAAATAATTTCCGGATATATAACTTAATATAGAAGTTGCTATCTCTGTATTTCTAGTCGCTCAGTTAGTTATTTAGTCGCATGGCTAGAATTTTGATATCTGAAATGGATCAATTATAACCCACTTTTTAAGCTCATTCTGGCCCCGTATAGGGCTCTGCGAGGGTGGACCGTTTAGTCCCTAATACTCGTGGGAACGCAATGGAGATAAGAAATGTTAATACTTCAAATGGCGGCGAGGTGGTCCGCCACCCGTCACGTCTCGTTTCCCAGAGAGGCGAAAAGTGGTCAACGGAAAGCCGTTTTGCTACGTTGAATGTTGGAGGAGGAATAGAAGGTAAGGTGGACGAAGTATGTCAGCTGATGAGTGAAAAGCGGATGGATGTGTTGTGTGTGAATGAGACGAAGCGGAAAGGGTGTGATACTACAACACGGACTATACACGGCGTATTGGTCTGGAGTACCGAACACCACCCGAGCTTGCCAAGGTGTGGGTCTCATTCTTTCCACAAGTATGTCTGAGTGTGTGACTGAGTTCGAATGCATGAATGCAAGAGTAATGTGGTTGAGAATGAAAGTTGGTATGACCCGTATCTTCCTAGTAGGAGTGTACGCTCCTGTAAATATGGGTGCAGTTGTAATACAGCGAAAACAAGAGGAAAAAAAAGGCATTCTGGGAGACCCTGAGAGATGTGTTGCGGTTAAGTCAGTATAATGAAAGAATAATAATGTTAGGTGATTTTAATGGATGGGTTGGGGTAAAACGTGATGGTTTTGAAAGAGTACTAGGTCAATTCGGTGACGAGAGTGAGAATGAGAATGGGTACAGTCTGCTTGAGATATGTTTGGAATGGGGTCTTTGTTTACACGAGAGAGGAAAAATGTGAGAAAGAGTATGATTGAGTTCGTGATTGTAGATGAAAGACTGAGAAAGAATGTTCTAGACACAAGAGTCTATCGTGGGACCGCAATCCATACAGACCACTTTCTGGTAATGAGCCGAATAAGTGGTCTATTCAAAGGATGGCGCCACCGAATCCCTGAGACTAAATGTGTACTAGAGAGAATAAAAGTAGAGGAACTGCAAGAGGAAGAAGTGGCAGATGAGTACAAAAGTAAGTTGGTTGAGAAGTTTGAGGGATCTGAAGACATAAGAGAAGTAGAAGATCTATGGAAGGTAGTCAAAAAGGTGTGGTGAGTGTAGCTGGTGAAGTATGTGGTGTAATAAAGAGAAGAGGAGGAAGAAAGATGAAGAATATTTGGTGGGATAAAAGTGTACAAAAAGTTGTATGTGAAAAGAAGAAAGCGTGGTTAGACTGGCTAGCCACCAGAGCAAACGAACGAATGCATAAGGCGACGAATGAGGATATAGAAAGGGCCTGGAATGATTATAGGAAAATGAAAGGAATTGTAAAGGATGTGGTGAACGAAAAGAAAAATGAACAAAAGGATAATTTTGATAGAAGGTTGTCTAAGGATTTTCAGACGTACATTAAGTTTTTCTGAAAATCCGTTAGATCAGTAACAGGCATAACTCAAACCTCAGAACTGAAATCCATACGAGACCAAGATGGAAATATAGTGAAAGGGGAAGAATGCGTGTTAAAACGTTGGAAAGAGTATTTTGAAAGTTTATATGAAAGAGGTGTAACAGAGAGTGAACGTAGTTCACTAAGTATAGACAAGAACAAATGTAAAGATGAAATTGGTATGGATGAGATTGTAAAAGCTATTAAGGGTATGAAATCAGGTAAGTCACCAGGGTATGACAGGATAACTTCCGAGATGCTGAAGGCTGGACATGGCGTCATAGCGAGTCAGCTGTGCAGCCTTTTCAATTTATGCTATACCACCGGCCAAGTGCCAAGTGATTGGTGCAAGGCTGTCATCGTACCTCTTTACAAAGGGAAAGGCTCACGGCAAGACTGTAAAAACTATAGGGGCATTAGTCTGCTCAGCGTCGTTGGTAAGTTGTATGCAAAAGTATTGGTTGAAAGAGTTGTGAAAGAAACCGATGCGAAAATATGGGATGCACAGGCGGGTTTTCGGAAAGGAATGGGATGCACGGATCAGGTATTTTCTCTGCAAAGCATAGTAGAGAAGTTTTTGGGCAAAAACCAAAAGGTTTAATGTGCCTTCGTAGACTTAGAAAAGGCCTACGATAGAGTATTGAGGAATGAACTATGGTCGGTACTGTCCATGTATGGGTTGAACGACAACCTTGTTCAAGCAATGAAATCTCTTTATAGGGATTCCAGAGCTTGCGTGAGGATTAACGGGTCATACACCGAGTGGTTTAGCATCCAAAAGGGTGTTAGACAGGGATGTGTAGCGTCACCGTGGTTGTTTAACCTATTCATGGATAGCTGTTTAAAAGATTTGAAAGAAAGTGAATGCGGTTTAAGGATGAATGAGTTACTCATCAAATGTCTGCTTCACGCTGATGATCAAGTTTTACTTGCATCATCGGCGGACGAGTTGCAGGTGATGGTAACAAATATGCATGAATCTTTTGAAAGGAAAGGGATGAAAATGAATGTAGGTAAGACGAAGTGGTGTGACTTTGAGAGACAGAAATACTGATGTAAGAGAGCGTTGTGGTGTAAAAGAGGATGTAGTCACAAAGATTGAAAAAGGCATGCTGAGATGGTTTGGCCATTTAGAAAGGATGAATGAAAGAAGATTGATAAAAGAAGTATACCTGGCATGTGTGAATGGGACAACCGGAAGGGGAAGACCACGTTGAACATTCTCTGACCAAATTGGAGATGTTCTCAAGAAAGGGCAGGTCAGAAGTACCCTAAACCGGCGAGCATGTATGAAGAATATAATGACAGTAATCGAGGCAAAAGAAGTATGCAAAGATCGTGACAAATGGAAATCCGTTGTCTCTGCCTACCCCTCTGGGAAATAGGCGTGAGTCTATGTATGTATGTATGTAAGATACAGTGGTCGGTAAGAAAATAAATCCTAATTAATAATTCCCTTCATAATAATATTTTTTTAATAACGTTATTACTTCGCTGCCTATTCAATCAAGAAAAAAACATGAAAAGCACACTTAACAGATATTCACAACGCTATTTTATTGTATTCATTTTAATTTAAGTTTAACATGTGAAGTTTTTGGCAAACATTTATTTGTAAGTATATTGTATTGTTGCAGTGCCCTTACAGGGTTCATGTTTGGTACTGTATTATAATCTTAAATACCTAAGTTAAACCCAAGAAATCAACAAATAAATTGAAATTGAAATTAAGTAATGTCTTCTGTAAGGTGGAGTAATTCCCCAGTCGGGCTGCTCTTTGAGCGAATCAACGCTGTGCCCTACCTCTCTTAAAGACGAAGTTATATGCGCATATTTAACAGTTGTCTGAAACTTTCTTTCCACCAAGAAATACTATAACAGTATGAATCTAGTTAGACTGGCTAAGATTTAAAAACGTCTGTGCCAAAGACAATTACATCGTCCACATAAACAAAAAATTTCATACAAAAATGTTCATGAATTTGAAACCACTGCACCAAACTATGCAAAATTTTTATGGGACCAAATGGCAACTATTCCGCATCAAAATAAAAAATAATCACGTAAATCGGATCATAAACCTCCGAGTAATCGGTGTACATATATAAAAAAACCGGTCAACTTGAGAACCTCCTCCTTTTGAAGTCGGTCAAAAATGAGAAGCTTCATAATATTTGAGCGACCTCATACTTTTTCGCTTTGACCAATCAGAGAGATCAGAGGCTCGTGCGGCGAACTTCAAGCGCTATTGCTTTTGTTTACTTTTGCATTGTATGTCTCCTGAAAAATCCTCAAAACTCCAAATATGGGATTTTTGAAAACTTTCGACCAATCTTCACCAACAATAGTGGACACTAGATGGTCACAGTTCTAACCTAACCTAACCCAAATAATTTCCGGATATATAACTTAATATAGAAGTTGCTATCTCTGTATTTCTAGTCGCTCAGTTAGTTATTTAGTCGCATGGCTAGAATTTTGATATCTGAAATGGATCAATTATAACCCACTTTTTAAGCTCATTCTGGGTTTCATTATTAACCAGCTGTGCCCCGCGATTTTACCCGCGTTAAACTTTATAAATTATAGCCTACGTGTTAAATCCAGTGTGTCAACTAATTCCATACCCAATTTTATTAAAATTGCTCCAGCCGTTTAGACGTGAAGAAGTAACAAACATACACATTCACACACTCACAAACTTTCGCATTTATAATATTAGTGTGATCAATATTCGTAGTTGGTTTAGTTAATTTATCGGTTACTTGAATTCATCCCGATCAAGTTATTAAAACAGTATCTCATCATCAGTCACTTAGTTTTTTTGTATTCGATCGTTTTATAATTCCCCTCGCTACTAATACTACTAGACCTTCATAAATATTAACGAAAACGTTATCCTGATAAACTTGAAAAGGAGGAGGCTCCTTTTGAAGTGGGTTAAAAAAGTGTCATCTATCGATGTATTACAGTTCATGGCTAGATGCTCTCACCAATCCGTAAGTGATCGGCGAGGTTAAGCAACTAGGTTTGCGGTCAGTCCATAGATGGGTGACCGCCAAAATGGTTTAATTTCTGAGCGTCTCCGTGCTTCCAAGCGCACGTTAAGCTGTCAGTCTCGGTTGTAGTCACTTGACAACAGTGGTTAAGCCATTTCAGAGGCCTACTAGGCGGCTTGAACATCTCTGACACTAGGGTAACCATACGATAAGTAGTATCATGAGCTAGCCGTTTTAAATCTGTACAATAGTTCATAACGGTTTTTTTGTCACTTTGTGTGTATGTGTGTGTTATAAATATGTGAAGCCGTGTCCACACTCTGTTTTTAGGGTCCAAGTGTTCCTGTAATACTTCACCGGGCCCTTAAAGTCCATATTGGTTGGATCTGTTCATATATCATTGCTATTATAAAATAAATTTTATAAATGTTTTCATACAATCCGTGTACCTAAATATCTATGTAACTAGAAATAATAATGTATACAAGTTTAATACTAAAAACATGTTCTGACTATTTACAAGCGCTTTTTTAAAGTCTACGTGAATAAAAACCTGTTTTATTTTATTATTATTTTTTTATTTATTGGTGCGCATAGATCACAAGCTCACTCATGAACCTCGGGACTTATCAAACTGAACAGGATACGTGTTATCAATTATTATTGTGGATCAAGACAGTTTGTTTCGTGTAGGTATGTTCCCAGTCGTCTAATAAAACTATTTAACTTGTAAATGTAGAAAGCTAATTTTTTTTTAGATCAGAGGGCGACAAACGAGCACGTGGGTCTTCTGATGGTAAGTGATCACCGCCGCCCATGAACACTCGCGACACCAGAGGAGTCGCGAGTGCGTTGCCGGCCTTTTAGAGTCAGCAAACAAGTGTTGATGACCCTTCCCCCCACCCCAATGAGCTCTGGAGACCTTATTCACACTCTGAAACACAACATTAAAATTATTAATGTTATTATTAAGGAATGTCTTCTGTAAGGTAGAGGTACTTCCCCAGTCGGGCTGCTCTTTGAGCGAATGAACGCTATGCCCTACCTCTCTTAAAATTTAAGGTATTCGATAATGCTTTCGTTAATATTTACGAAGGTATCTTGTTTAGTACCTAGAATTAGTAGTAATAGGTGTCCCCCAAACTGAAGGTTGGTTTGGCTGTCGGTTGTGTAAGACAATCTTTACCTGCGTAATTTCCTCCGCTATTTCGAAATGAATGTTTCTTCTTATCGATTTATAGTAGATTTTTACCAATTCCATCCTGAATTTCATAATTTTTTTTTTTTCATATTTTTGTATTGAATTATTGCATGATATTCGATCTTCGGAATTGTCTTTTTTTGGGGCTAGTCTCTCCCTCTTACCCACCACTGCAACTCCTGTAAGCCAGGATCAACAGTGGCACACAATGAAATGAGACTGAAGGGTGAGGCTCAGGCATGTCCCGGCGAATCGCTTTAACTGTCTTGGATCGCGCAACGAATTTAATCAGAAAGAAAAAAGAAGTTGAAATTATAAAATGAATTGTTCCGGAATTGTCTGTTATTAACATATATATATGTATATTATAACATTACTTCCAGCACGTTTAATATAGGTAGTTATTTCTCCTTCCATCGTAACCAAATTTATAAACAAATAAGATAGTCTTATAACGAGTCCATTTAGTTATGAACTAATTGTCAAAACAATAAAATATCACTTATCTTTTCCAAGAAAAGTAGTTATTGCAAATAAAAAAAACATTGGGTATTTTTTATCAGAATTGATAACTATTGACCTTATAATAATGAAATGCCAGGTCAATAATTTTACCAACGATTTTATTTAGAGATGTATTCTTAATGTAACACAAATAACTGACCACATCTACAATGTTCAGCTGAATATATGATAAAAATTTTCTAATAAAACAATACGCACCAAATAAATTTGAAAGTAATATAAGTAAAGATCTACCACTGGCCACTTAGCTGGTTAGCTGTCATGTAGTGCTAGCCGTTTAATCTATGACATCTTAGTTGGAAAACCGTAGAGGTTTTATTAAAATTTTCTTCGTGCGGGCCTGTTGTCCTGTTGGCACGGTTGGCTAATGCTTGCTTTTTACGCTGGAGGTCCTGGGTTTGATTCCCACCCAGGACAAATATTTGTGTGCATGAACATGTCTGTTGGACCTGAGTCTGGGTGTAGTTATCTATATAAGTCTGTTTTTACAAAAGAATAGTAGTAGGTATATCAGTTATCTGGTTTCCATAGTACAAGCTCTGCTTAGTTTGGGATCAGATGGCCGTGTGTTAATAATGTCTCAGTCATATTAATATTATTATTAAAACTCTTGGTCGTTTAAAGACATAATAAACACATACAATGAAATATAAATAACCAAGTATAAAAATTTGGTACCATTTTTAGTAATAGTTAATAAAAAATAGTATTGTTTGATTGATCAAAAAGTGAAGGAGTGGGAAAATTTTGAAGTATAATACGTAAATAAATATCTTGGGTGAAACCTCTACCAGAAGCTAAACAAGTCCACTGCTGGACAAGCCTCCTTCAAGAATCGTCTTGGGGGGATATGCCATAATCGCCACGCTTGGCAGGCGGGTTGGCGATCGCAGTAAGATGGTCATAGTACTCAGAAGGAAGCTGCTGCCCATCCTCTGGTAGATATTCCCTCGGGTCGACTTCTACGCCCCCCACGGGATGAGATGGGGTGATGATATTCTGATTCTGATATTTGTCGCCGTCACCACACAGCTGGCAATGCATACATATTATAGACGAATTACACACAGACACACTACAAATAAACTTGCTCATCACACAAAGATTTGTCCTGGATGGGTATCGAACCCACGACCTCTGACGTAACAGTCAGGGTCACTAACTACCAGCTCAACAAACCAGTCAAGTCTTTGGTACTTGTTGTATACTTAACTCAAAATATTGACCTATATGGTGCCGTTGCCTTCTTCATGAAAGTGTATAAACGGGAAAATATATTGATATATTTATGTATTTACTTTCATTTTAATTAAAACGGTAGGACACCAATTACAGTAATTAAAGAATAATTATTAGAATAATCATTTAAAATATTAATACGTGAACATAGATATTGTATATTCTCATAGAGACACAAGCATTCTGACAATATATCTTACCATCCATCCACAAACTAATCACGGACAAGACTTGGAAAGGTCGTTAAGCATAATTAGGAACAATAGAGGCCCATGTATCGAACCTTGCCTAACTCCAGAACGCGTGTGATTGCGCTGAGACTCGTATACACTGAGTCAGACAAACTGCTGGCGGTCGAAGAGGTGGTCTGCAACGAGTTGTTACAGTCCAGAGGCAAAACAAACAAGCATGTCGTAATTGACCCTATCAAACGTTTTCCGAAAGTCAAATGATCTGACCCCCATTTCGAATTCCATCTTTTTACTTCAGCGGCCGCCTGAGCTGTAGCCCGAACCCCATAAGGGTCCCCTCAGGTATTAGTCGCTTAAATTAAGCTACTGGTTGAGAGCCTTTTGCGCTAGCCAACTGCTCGTTGTTTTCAATTCTTTAATTTTAATATACAATTGCTAAATGTAACAATAATAACTTAGTAGCTTTCTATTTATTTATTTATTTAAGGATGTTAAAAAAATATGTGACGAAACAGACCGCTCGGACGGAGTAATTTAAAATATTTTGTTGTTTTAATTACTGTTTTTAAACTGTGTTTATGTAATACATTGTGAGCTTGACAAGTACAAGTGTATGTAAATACCCAAGTGCTGAATAAATTTCATTATTTCATTTCATTATTTCGAAATAAAGGACATACACTTGAGTGTTTGGGTCAAGTCCCGCCGATATATAGTCTACTAGTACAAGTACAGTACACTAAATACCAGTACAGTACACTTTTAGGTCTGAAGCCGTGCTGTTCGATACAGATGTATTTTGCAACTTGTGAAAGTACATATTTAGGTAAAATAAAATAAAATAAAAAAGGTTTTTAATCACGTAGACTTCAAGAAAGCGCTTGTAAATAGTCAAAACATGTTTGTTGTAATATAGTTGTATACATTAATATTTCTAGTAACATA
This sequence comes from Pseudoips prasinana, assembly GCA_951640165.1. Classification (NCBI taxonomy): domain Eukaryota; kingdom Metazoa; phylum Arthropoda; class Insecta; order Lepidoptera; family Nolidae; genus Pseudoips; species Pseudoips prasinana. The sequence goes on along the minus strand of OX621264.1, from coordinate 18,536,256 downwards.
GATATTTAGGTACACATTATATTGATTGTATTAAAACATTTATACAATTTATTTTATAATAGCAATGATATTTAACTAGCTCGTATCAAGTTACTGTCAATATATATTACTCATTTTGAGGTCATAAGTGTTTTATGATTTGATGTGATTTTTGTTTTCTGATTTGATTAAAAATTACGTGGTTGTATAGTTACACGAGTCACAAAATATTGACATCTAATTTTGTTATACCTACTCACGTTGCAATTCTTGTATAAAACTCCGGAGATATCGCCTCATCGGTGCTAGTTCCAGTACAACACGCGACGAGTTAAAACCATGTACAAATATTTAACCGTTTTGTGTTTCCTGCTGTGTGGGCTATCTGCCGTGAAGTGTGTCCAGAAGGATGGTATGTCATTTTGTTTAAGTTTTACTTTTATAGTACTGTATGGGCGTTGACTGGCCTATTGGTCTAGTGTATAGTGACCCTGGCTGAAAATCCAGGGGTTCTGGGTTCGATCTCAACCCAGGACAAATCTTTGTGTGATGAGCACGATAATTTGTTGGTGTGTAATTTATCCAGAGTATCATGTATGTATTTAGAAATATATTCGTTTGTTTATAAGTTACGGACTGGTTACCATAGGCTCTGGCTAGTTTGGAATCACATGGCAGTGTGATAGTTATTCAAAGTTGTTTATAATTATCATTATCCCTATTTATTTTCTTAATTACCCTAGACTTTATCTGTATGTATATATATAGTGTAAATATTATAAGACTTCTATCTTGCTTTATTGGTATTATTTATATAGTGATAATAAAATTAAGTTAAGTTGATTGATGGATCTAGAAAAATCCGTTGCGTAATAAACATATATTTTCATACATAATTAACTTTTTAAAAGAAAATTATATTTAAGATCACCAAGCCTTTAGTAATAATGCGTTGTTAGTTCCTTAACTAATAGAATCAATGCCTTTTTGTATGAAAACATCAATTTCAAGTTTTACCATTATAACAAAGTGTAAAGTCAATAATATCAATTACTATATCCTGAGACATTATTTACACACGGCCATCTGATCCCAAACTAAACAGAGCTTGTACTATGAAAACCAGACAACTGATGTACTACATGTACTATTTTTTTTTTTTGTAAATACATACTACTCTGTCAAGAAAGTACCGGCAAAAGATTAATAATATACAAAATGTTTGTTATTCATCCAAATTTATTTTATCACCTTCAAAGTATGCTCCGTCAGAAACGATACACTTACGCCAACGAATAATCCATTCATCAAAACATTTTTTAAACGCTGCTTTCGGAATTGAGTTCAGTTCTCGCCGCGAATTCTCCTTTATGTCTTCTATCGATTGAAAACGGGTACCACGAAGTAGTAATTTGAGTTTAGGAAAAAGAAAGAAGTCAGCTGGAGCCGTATCTGGTGAATATGGTGGTTGCTGGATGGTATTTGTTGAGTGTTTGGTCAAAAATTTCTGTTGCGGCAAACGCCTCACAGTTTTTGTGGAGCAATCCGCTTGATCGATACTCATCGTTATTAGGTTTTAGGTATTAGTTTTGTAATAGAATTGTATCGAGTCATTCTCAATCTACGGACGACCATCGCACTGTACGCATCGAATTCCAATAAAGTTTTTTTTATAACGGAATTTCTTGGACTAATTAATTTATTAGCCCCTGTGTATATAAATATACATATTGGTGGCCCATGAGGGGAACGAAGAACAGAAGAGAAGAATTAAAGAAAAAAGCAGAAACAATAATCTGGAGGAAATCTCGTCTTGGTGGAGCACGTGCTAAGAGAGAAGAGTGAAGAAAGGATCAAGACTTCCAGATCGAAGGTGTAGCCTGCAGGGCGCAGCCAGCAGGATCATCTACGAGTCCTGAGCTGTGGCGAGCAGTGGGCCAGCTAAAGGTCACCTCCCGCATCATCGTCTGAGTCGACAGATAAGTGCCCTTTTCTTCCTAATCTTCCTATTTACTCATCCAATCCTGAACAAATATCATTTCTAAAGCTATTACGAAGTGAATCTATTTGTGCAAATCAACAATTACAGTGCGAAATCGATAGTTCTTTGTTCGTAGATTTTATTAACCCACCCACTTTTATAAAAATAAATAATTCCTTTGTTCCAAATCTTTACGTATTTCTTTAAATTCTTTAATATTATAGTTATCACAATCCATACAAATAAATTAAATTAAAGCGTCTGTTTGTAACTTTAAATGAGCAAATTGTCACTAAATGCAAATGAAATACGGAAATACGAATATGGTTTACCTACGTATGTATAGAAAGAATTAGATTTTGTGATTTTGTCTGGCTGTTTGTCTGTCTGAAACGGTTGGATAGACTGGAACAATTCCGAATCTATTGGTAAATAGCTGATGTTAACTAAGTAGTTTATGTTGCCTTATTTTATAAAAATAAATTGGGTTCCGTGAACAAACGCAACCTACGTTTAATTTTATTATATTTAATTCAAGCAATCGAAGCTAAGCAATACAGCTAGTTCTACTTATATAATTTTAAGCAATATTAACGTGAGTTTCTAAAAGTTAAATTAAAATATTGAAATAATTATTCAAAATTTACTCGTCATTTCATTTTAGTTATTTCCAAATCAATATAGGAAAAAAAATCTCCGGGTTCTTCCTAATTAGATAATTATTGCTCATAAATATTGCCGACAATTCCAGGTAACAATCGCGCCGCAAGCTACAATCAGCTTTGCGAGTGCAGAACCCGGTCCGTCGCCGCGCAACGCGCCGTGCCGCGCACCGGCCACCTGTTATCAGCGAACTGAGGAACGTGAGCCATTCTTTTGTTTTGTTTTATTTATGTTGTTTACTTAGAACCTTAGTCAATCTTTATAATTACCTATTTATTTCGATTTATTGAATTTTGTGCCTAACTTTAGCTCACTATGCCTAACGAATCTTTAGAACTGCCCATTGTTGCGGTAAATAAAGTCCGTTTAAAGGAATTAACGACTAAAAGATCGTCGATTAAAGGGCAAATAACTAAATTTAAAAATTATTTAAATAGTCTTGCAACCGCCCAGGAGTTGAGTAATGTACAGTTGACAGAATTCAAATTGAAACTTGCTAAGTTCGAGGCATTAATTGTCAATTAGGGTTGATGACTTGCAAATTGAGATTGAAGTCTTAAATGAAGCTGATTTGGAAAAAGAAATAGATGAACGTGATAGTATCGAAAGTGATATTATTGCAAATATTGCCAATGCAAAAAAATATATTAGATAAATTTTCGGTATTAGAAATTGAGCAAAGACGCGCATCTATCCTGGATAATCCTTGTTGTTCTGGTCATCAATCAGTTGGCCTAAAATTACCACAGATCCAGATCGCTAAGTTTGATGGCGCATACTTTCGGTGGTTAGAGTTCCGCGATACATTCGAAAGTTTAATACACAACGATGCACGTATAACGCCGATCCATAAGTTCCATTATCTTATGTCTTATCTTGAGGGTGATGCCGCGCGAATAATATCTAACCTCGAGGTGTCCTCCGCAAATTATACTGAGGCATGGAAAATTCTGTGTAGTCGTTACAATAACAAAATAATTTTAATCAATCACCATTTGAATTCTTTATTTAACATAAAGCCTATTCAACGCGAATCTGAAAGGTCGTTAAGATTTTTGGTTGATCATGTCACGAAAAACTTGCGGGCGTTGTCCAGCTTAGGACAACCTGCGGAGAGTTGGGATGTCTTGATTATTTTCATGTTGTCATCAAAATTAGACGGCAATACTCTTGGTAAGTGGGAAGAATACCGAAATAACTTAGAGAGTGACACTCCCACATTAGATCAATTTTATAAATTCCTGACCGACCGTGCAGATGTATTGGAGTCCTTGAACCGTAATAGTTACGACAGCGCGCCGCTTAGGTCCCAAGCATCTAATATGCGCTATAACAGCACAACAAATAATAATTATAAACACCATAAAAGCACACTAGTCAAATCATTTGCATCTAATATGAAATCTACTAAGATAAATTCTAAATCTTCAAATAATTCCAATATTTATCTATGTATAATTTGTAATGAAAATCATAAAATCTACGATTGCCCAACGTTCAAATCAAAGAGCGTTGTTGAACGTTTAAAGGATGTTCAAAAATATAAATTGTGTGACAACTGTCTTAGACAGGGACATCACTCGGGCGCATGTCGAATGGGTCCGTGTCGTGAGTGCAACAAAAGGCACCACTCGCTGTAACACCGCCCCGCTGCCCCTTCTGATATAAATAATTTTAGCATCGTAGATAATTCGAATGATAATTACGAAACTATCGTTAACTTGTCAAACCATAATTCAAATGAAGTTCTCTTATCAACTGCAATGATTGTGGTCTCGAATCCATTGACCCACCAAAAGGTGAAGGTTCGAGCTCTGCTCGATAGTGGCAGTCAATCCACTTTTATTACTGAAAGGATAAAACATAAGCTAACACTAAAATCTTTCCCAAATGATTGTCTAAAGGTCATCGGAATAGGTAATACCGTTACCGCTAATACTGCCCAAAGTTGCAATATTATAATAAGCTCACTTGATAACAAGTACAGTGCCAAGTGTTCGTGTCTTGTTTTAAAGGAGCTAACCGGTTTATTGCCAAAGCGCCCGGTTAATATTAAATTGTTAAAGTTACCTAATAACATAGTTCTTGCTGATGACAAATTTTATCAGCCTGCGCAAATCGACGTCATAATTGGCGCCGATTTATTTTGGGATGTCATAGGGAATGAAAGACATTCTTTTGGCCCAAAAAATCCAATGCTTATTAACACAAGCTTGGGCTGGATTGTATCTGGTTCAGTAGGTTATTTAAATAACAATCAAAGTACACATTGCCATAAAGCACTTTTATGTTCCGCGTCCACTCAAAGTGATATCGAAAATGCACTTGCCAAGTTCTGGGAATTAGAGGAAATCCCGACGAGGCATATAATGAGTGAAAGTCAAAGGGCGTGTGAACAACATTTTATTATACACACTCGTAGGGAAGTGACGGGTAGGTTTTGTGTAAAACTCCCATTAAAGGACACTCCAGATTGTCTGGGAAATAGTTATAACCAAGCGAAACGGCGGTTATATTATTTAGAAAAACGCTTTCGAAACAATAGTTTGTTAAAATTAGAGTACACCAATTTTATTAAAGAATATGCCAAATTAGGTCATTTGTCAGTAGTAAAAGATAATCCTTCTATACGCTATTATCTATGTCATCACGCGGTGTTTAAAGAAGACAGCGAGTCCACTAAATTGCGCGTAGTTTTTGACGGGTCCGCAGTTACTACATCTGGTTATTCATTAAATGACATTTTAATGGTAGGCCCAACCCTACAGGACTCTCTGTTCGCGATACTTATACGCGCAAGACAATATAAATATCTTTTGACCGGAGACATAGAAAAAATTTACCGCCAGGTCTCATTAGCCAAAGAAGATCGTAGTCTACAGCGTATTTTATGGCGGGACGATGAAACTCAGCCTGTCAGATGTTTAGAATTGAATACACTAACTTATGGTACTGCATGTGCTAGTTATCTCAGTACTCGTTGTTTATGGCAACTAGGAGAGGAACAAAGTGATGATTTAATAAAAAATATAATACAGAGGGATTATTATATTGATGATCTAATAACTGGCTCTAATAATGAGCAAGAATTATTATATATATACGAAAGTGTTTCTAAAGCTTTATTAAGTGGTTGCTTTAACCTAAGAAAGTTTAAGAGTAATCATCCATCCATATTCAAAATGTAAGTCTCGATGAGGGCAATTTAACCATAAGTGAGTCATCTAATACACTCGGCCTTGGTTGGGTTCCCTCTAGCGACACATTATTTTTTCCCATTAAAGGCTTATCGGTTGACAAAAATGCAATCATAACAAAAAGATTTGTAATGTCAAATTCCTTTAAAATTTTCGACCCTTTAGGTATTTTAAGCCCGATCATAATACAGCCTAAAATTATGCTTCAAAAAATGTGGCAACTAAAGTTAGATTGGGATGAGCCCGTCACTAAAGAGTTGTCTGATGATTGGTTTAAATTTATTGATAACTAGCTGTGCCCGCGACTTCGTCCGCGTGTTAATTAGTTTATTTAGTTTTTTTAGGAAAATAAAAGAGTTTTTCTAAAATAAAAGTAGCCTAAGTTACTCCTTATTACATCAGCTACCTGCCAATAAAAGTCCTGTCAAAATTGGTCCAGCCATTTCAAAGATTAGCCGGAACAAACAGACAGACAGACAGACAAAAATTGAAAAAAATGTTATTTTGGCGTATGTACCATATATATATTCATATTTATGTAGTAAAAACCGGCTATTTCAATATTACAAACAGACACTCCAATTTTATTTATTTGTATAGATTTCGTATGGTTAAAAAGGTTTCAAATTCCGAGATTAGTGGTATGTGATAACCCTGAGTACATAGAACTGCATTCATTTAGTGACGCGTCCCTTTCTTCAATGGGTGCATGTATTTACCTAAGGTCATTGAGTGGTAATGGTGACGTCATGGTCAGGCTGCTGTGTGCCAAGTCCAAGCTAGCGCCTTTAAAACCGACAACGGTGCCTCAACTCGAGTTGGTCGCTGCTTTATTAGCTAGTAGACTTTGTAAATCAGTTCTTGATTCACTGCGGCACCGGCCGGGAAGAATAGTTCACTGGTGCGATTCTAGTGTGGTCTTAGCATGGATAAGTAGCGATCCCAGTAAACTAAAAATGTTCGTGGCTAATCGTGTCTGTGAAATAAATGAACTGACTGAGTCATCATCATGGCGCTACGTTCCCACTGATATGAACCCCGCAGATTTAATTTCTAGAGGAATGGACGCTAAGCGCTTACTATTGACAGAGTTGTGGTGGAATGGCCCTAAGTTTCTCCAAAGCCATGAATGTTCGTGGCCAATATTAAATAATATTAAAATCCATAAGTTACCTGAAGTGAAGTCGCTTCACGTAGCTATAAATAGCGACCCATTAATTAATTTTGAATATTATTCTTCCTATGATAAATTGTTAAATACAATAGCATATGTTCGTAGATTTATTGGTAATCTGAGTCGTCCGCATAAGAGAAGCGTAGGTATATTTACGCCTGAGGAATTATTAGAAGCTTTTCATTCATTGTGTCGCCTCGCGCAGCGTGACTCATTCGGTAATGAATACGAGTTACTGGTAAGGGGTAAAGACCTTCCCAGTAAAAGTAAACTTATGCCGTTATCCCCATTCTTAGATAAAAACAATTTAATTCGCGTAGGGGGACGGATTGATGCGTCGGCTTGTAATTACGATAAAAGACATCCTATACTTTTGCACGCGTCGCATAAATTAACTAAATTGTATTTTATAAAAGAACACATCATTAACTTGCATGCAGGTCCACAGTTGCTGCTTGCTACAATTCGAGAAACAATTTGGCCTATTAATTATTAGATTTCGCTGGACCGTTCGCTATTTTAAATCGCAAAGGACGGGGGAGTCGAGTGGTAAAGTGTTATATGTGCATATTTGTGTGTTTTCGTTACAAATGCGTTCATTTAGAAGCAGTAAGTGATTTAACCAAGGATGCTTTCTTAATGACGCTAAGACGTTTTATCGCACGCCGGGGTAAGCCCATTGAAATATTTAGCGACAATGGTCGAAACTTTGTAGCCGCCGCGAATGAAATAGCAATTTTTTTAGAACAAGCTAGGGATTATATATCTGACTTTGCAAGTCATCAAAGCATAAAATTCAATTTTATACCTAGCTACGCTCCTCAGTTCGGAGGCCTGTGGGAGGCCGGCGTGAAATCGGCCAAATTTCATATTAAAAGAGTTATTGGCAATGCTCATTTAACATTCGAAGAGATTTCAACTTTATTTGCACAAGTGGAGGCAATTCTTAATAGTCGTCCCTTGTGTCCTTTATCCACCTCTCTTAACGACCTCCTCTCCTTATCCCCAGGGCACTTCATCATCGGCCGGCCACTAACTGCGCTGCCGTCGCCAGTTCTGGAAGACAAAGATGTCCTCAGCCACAAAAATCGCTACGAACGCCTAGAGAACATAAGACGCCATTTCTGGAATAAATGGCAAAAGGAATACTTGTCTGAGCTTCAACAGAGAACAAAATGGCGTAAAGGTGATGCCCAGCTTAACATTGGAGACATGGTGCTCTTGGCAGAAGACAACCTTATGCTGGCGACTGGGAAGAGTTTGTCAGCTGTTTCCTGGACCTGATGGCTTGGCTAGAGTAGCAGAAATACAGACTATAAGAGGTAACGTGCGGCGCCCCTTCACCAGACTGTGCGCGTTGCCTACTGCTGAAGAACTGAAGTATTGAAATCGGGAGCTTTCAACGGCCGGGAATATGTTGCGGCAAACGCCTCACAGTTTTTGTGGAGCAATCCGCTTGATCGATACTCATCGTTTTTAGGTTTTAGGTATTAGTTTTGTAATAGAATTGTATCGAGTCATTCTTAATCTACGGACGACCATCGCACTGAACGCATCGAATTCCAATAAAGTTTTTTTTATAACGGAATTTCTTGGACTAATTAATTTATTAGCCCCTGTGTATATAAATATACAATTTCTTTCCACAAATCTGGCCATTTTCGTCGAATTTGATCTCTTAAACGCCGCATAACGCTCAAATAATATTCTTTATTTACCGTTCGACCTTCCGGAATGAGGATTTTCAGTCACTATTTCCTTCACTTTTGCGATGTTAACTTCAGTTGCAGACGTTGATGGCCTATCAGAGCGAGGCAAATCTTTCATCACATCTCGACCGCTTTTGAACGCTTTGAACCACTCATAAGCACGAGTTTTTGTTAAAGTCGATTCACCGTAAGCCTTATGTAACATTTTCAGTGACTCCGAACACGAAATTCCATTAGCGATGCAAAATTTAAGACAAACTCTTTGTTCGATATTTTTGTCCATTATGAAATTCGCAATACACACTATATAATATGATATTACTAAAACCAGCACTGTATTTAATAGCAGATGCAACTCAAACTCCGCGGGAAAATGGAAAACAGTTGTGCCAATCTAACAACAACAAAAAAAAAACAAATATTTGAATTTGGAACCATAAATAAATCATCCATTCCCGATACTTTGTTGACTGAATGTACTTACGTAAATAATTACACCCAGACTCAGGACAAAGAGATATGTTCATGCACACAAATATCTGTCCTGGGTGGGAATCAAACCCAGACCTCCGGCGTGAAAAGCAAGCATTTGCTAACCACGCCAACATGCCCATTAAAAGCCTTAGCTGTATATTTGTAGGTTGGATATAAATAAACCAAATGTCTTAAATTACATCATGTTTTTATTTTCCTCTACAGTTCAGTCTGTATCCACTGATTTAATAGATGAAATCAAACGGCTGAGAACCGAACTACTAGAAATAAGAAAAGAGTTTACTTATAAAATATCAGAAGCCTTGGAGGATAAATTGTCACCAATAAAGTCTTCTGTAGAACGATCTATAGATCAATTAAAGGAACAAACACAACAATCTTTTGACCAACTGAAAATAGACCTGAAGTCATCGACGCTACAATTGCAGCAAGATATAACTTCACTGTACACTTCATGCGTATTCAAGAAAGAAGAAATTCAAAAATATTCTCCAGTTATTAATATTGACAACTTCCAGGAAGAAGTGAAAACCTCGTTGGTACAATTGCAGCAAGGTATAATTTCATTAAAGAACTCTAGTATTTCAATGAAAGAAGAAATTCAAGGACTTTCTCCAATTAAGTTAACTATAGATCAACTAAAAGAAGAAGTGAAATCTTCAATATTGCAACTGCAGCAAAATATAACTACATGCTGTCCGTCTAACGTTCTTGTGGAAGAGAAATTAAAAAATATGACATCCGAATCAGATGGAAAGTCGAATTTGCCCGTTGACTTGAAAACAGGTAAAGTGACCTTTTTTAAACTTAAAATAATGTATTAGACTTCTAGTCTTGGAGAAGGAAAGTATTATTTTTTCTTATAAAGGCTAGAATCGATAAGGATTTCTGTCCACATCTTTTCAGTAAGGTCTTTGTATAATACTGATACTGTTTTAGTAGTGTTATATTTATTTATTGTGTCATCATCATCATATCAGCCGAAAGACGTCCAGTGCTGGACAAAGGCTTCCCCCAAAGATCTTTACAATTGCTGGTCTTGCGCTATTCGCATCAGTCCAACTTGTAGGCCTGCCCACGCTGCGTCTTCCGGTTCGTGGTCGCCACTCGAGAACATTTAGTACGACGTCACATATTTACGAAAAAATTCATTAAACATCTCGAAAACTACGCAAAATCGTAGAACATACATGGGAAATGATTCGGATACTCATCGTTTGAACGTCAACTCCTCGGCCAGCCTGTATATTAATACTAAATTTAGAAATGCTAGCTAAATAATTTGTTAATTATATAAGGATCTCTCTGGACGTTTTATGACTACTTCTAAAATCTAGATACTTTAGAATTATTAAGACTTTACTGCTGCACCGTCAGCTTGGCAAATACACGTGTATGTTAATACCCAAGTGAAGACATTCTGTTGACAAGTGCTATAGAGATGGAACGAAATAGCAAATCCATGGTCAATTGTTAAACAGTCGGTACCATTGGTGTATGGTTTTGACTGCTAGTCTAGTGTGTTCAACGGCAGATACTAGTCTAGTGTGTTCAATGACTCCACGTCTGGCAAAGCGGCTAAGACAGTCGCCTCGCCTCTTCGTGTTGCGGGTTCGAGTCCCGCACCGGACAACTAATTGTGTGACCCATAAATAGTTGTTCTGAGTCTGGATATAATTTGTGTCCGTCTATTATATGTTTGTAATGTACCCCGCGACACAGAAATTAGATTCCCTAGTGCGAGCGCTGTCTTTTTAAAAAGAAAAAAAATATAATAAGGTCCTGGGTTCAAATCCCGAGACTGGCCTGAATTTTTTTATTCAATGAAATTTCTAGAAGCTAGAGGTGTAGAAGTTGTCGGTATTGAAACCTAGTGTCTCAGGAGCATGTAAAGCCATCATGTACCGAACCTCTTTCCGAGCGTGGTGGTAGTCGTCCCATCAGATAATGACATTAACTATACTGTAACCATTCAGGATCGCATTGCACATGGAATGGAGTGAACGGCACTCGTGTACACCCCCGGAGGTGCCTGCTGACCTTGAGGGACGAGACGCCTTATGTAAGTTTACTTATATGCACATACACTATTGTCGATTTAATTCAAATAAATATATTGACAGGCGTGTTGGTCTAATGGTGAGTGGTGCTGACTGGCAATCTAGAGGATGTGGGTTCGATGCCTACACAGAACAAGTCTTTGTGTGATGAGCATGAGCATGAGCATTTCTTTTTGACGGTCACCGTAGCCTAGTTGGTAGTGCTCCTGCCTACGAAGCTGGTGGTCCTGGGTTCGAATCCCGGTGAGTGCAAATATTTGTGTGATGAGCGCGAATATTTGTTTCTGAGTCATGGATGTTTTCTATGTATTTAAGTATTTATCTATCTATATAAGTATGTATATCGTCACCTGGTACCCATAGTACAAGCTTTGCTTAGTTTGGGGCTAGGATGATCTGTGTGACATTGTCCCAAGATATTAATTACAAAAAAAAAAAAATCTTGAGAAGATCCCTGATTTGGTCAGAGAATGTTCTACGAGGTCTTCCCATTCCGTTTGTACCACTCACTCCAATTGATCCAATATGACTTAATTTTCCCTTAGGTATAATAATACAATGAGGCGCTCATAATACAATGAGGCGCTCATAGCTAGATAGTTTTTTCATTAAGCAACTAGGATCGCGGTCAGACCATAGATGGGTGACCACCATAGTGGTTTAATTTCTAAGCATCTCCGTGCTTCGGAGGGTACGTCAAGCTGTCTGTCCCAGTTATAGGCATTAGACAACAAATGTTAAGCCACGTTGGAGGCCTACAGAGCGCCTTAAATAACTGATACTAGGATAACCACTGCCCATATGATAAGTAGGTAAGTTCTATACATTTATTAGCTTGAATGAGACAAGACTAAGTGCTAATGCTAATGTATGCACAGGTCTACTCCGGGAGCGGAGCTGAGTTACTCGTGTGCTGCACGGACTGTGTATTCCATAATGAGACAAGTCTAAGTGCTAATGCTAATGTATGCATAGGTCTGCTCTGGGAGCGCAACAAAGTTAGTCGTGTGCTGCACGGACTGTGTATTCCATAATGAGACTAGACTAAGTGCTAATGCTAATCTATGCACAGGTCTGCGCCGGGAGCGGGGCTGCGTCACTCGTGTGCTGCACGGACTGTGTACTCTACAATGACATCAAGTAAGTTAAGCAATATTACAGTTAGTTTCATGAATTTATCCTGTAATAGACTTAAGGGTAAGTAAATATTTGTTTTCTTCGAATAATCAGTAAAAGTTTCCTCCCACTGCTTTATCGAAGAATAAAATATTGGTCTTCTTGGATCGAATTAAAAATAACTTCCACGTGAATAATATTGTTCAGTTTACTCGTAGGTTCACCGCAAATGACTTTGTTCTTAAACGATGTTGAAGGAAGTACCCTACAGCCTACCTTTAGGCATAACATTCAATAAATCTACCTGAAAATAAGTAATGCTTGTGCTGTGGACACTAGACACTGTAACTAACCATACTGGCTCGTCACGTTGAGATTATGCGCATATCCTTCGTCCAGCTAATCGTACTATAATTTAGCTGGCGTGTTGCAAAATATCTTTTAAATGAAATAAAATATAACAGCTGATTTATTGTATTTTAATTCGTGTTATGCCTGATTAAAAAATTTAGGCTAATCGATACAAATAAGTGTGGAACAAGCTTAACATTAGTTCAATTATCGTAATCTATATAAATAAAAAGACAAGTCCTTACTGACTGACTGACTCATCAACGCCCAGCCCAAACCCTTGGACCTAGAAAGCTGAAATTTTGCACGAATATTTTCTTTATAATGTAGACAAGGAATAAGGAAGGATTTTTCGAAATTCAACCCCCAAGGGGGTAAAACGGGGGTGCAAAGTTAGTATGAAACTTTGCCGTTTTTGAAGTTAAAGGCATGAAAATTAGTATTTGGCCTTCCAGTAAAAAATAAAAAATACCTGTTTCAGGATTTTTGGAAATTCCACCCCCGAGGGCGAAAAATAGGGAATGTTAGTTTGTATGAAAAATGAGACAATTTTTAAGTTAAACGCATGAAAATTAGTATTTGGCCTCCCAGTAAACAATAAAAAATGACGTGTTTCAGGATTTTTGGAAATTCCACCCCCAAGGGCAAAAAATAGGGGATGTAAGTTTTTATGAAAAATGTGACAATTTTTAAGTTAAACTCATGAAAATTAGGATATGGCCTTTCAGTTGAAAATAAAAAATATGTATTTCAGGATTTTTGGTAATTCCAGCTCCAAGAGCGTAAAATAGGGGGTGTAAGTTTGTATGAAAGATGTGACATTTTAAAGGTAAACGCATGAAAATCTGTATTTGGCCTTCCAGTTAAAAATTATAAATATATAGTTCAGGATTTTTGGAAATTCCACCCGTAAATACGTTAAATAGGGGATGTGGTAGTTGGTATGAAAATCTGTAATTTTTTGGAGTTAAACCTATGAAAATTGGTATTTGGTCTATCAGTTAAACATAAAGCAATATATGTTTTTAAACCAAAATTCATGGAATAATTTGTTGTTAAAAAAAGGTAATCTAAAACTGATTCAATAGATCGGCACCAACAATTTACGCCAACTCGAATTTTAGATAATTTAGTTTTTTATGCCAAGTTGCATAAAATGTCATCTAAATAAAGACTTAGCGTTTTATAAGATTTGTAATTTCTTTTCTTTGTATAATTTTTATAACAAAAATAAAAAACAATATTTTAATCAAATTGGGATAAACAACTAATTTACGTAAAAGTCGAGTTAGCGTAGTATAATTTATTGGTGTCGAGATGATCGCAGTTGATCGGACCCAAAAAATATCATCTTATTTGATACTAGCTGTGCCCCGCGGTTTTACCCGCGTTTAACTTTATTAATTATCACAGCTCCTCCCGCGTAGGTGATAGCGTGATAATATGTAGCCTATATGTTGCATTTATGCAAAATTTGAAGTAAATCCGTGCAGTACTTTTTGAGTTTAGCCCGGACATACATACAGACAAACAGACAAAAATGCTAAAAACTATATTTTTGGCTTCGATATCGATTGTAGATCACGTCCCAAGTATCTTTTTTTAAAAATATATTATATAAAGTTTTGACTTTCCTACGATTTTATTATAGATATGTACCTATAGATATCTTACTGATCTACAAGTTCACAATTTTGTAACTAGATGGCGTTCGTTCGTTTCAGATCGCGGGACTTATTTGCCATATCAGTTATAATAAATAAATTCTTGAAATAAAAGGTAGTCCAAAACTGAATCAATAGATGATCGAACAAATCTTACCCAAAAAATATGCACACATCTTAATTTTACCGCTTTAGACGTTTATAGTTTTGTTAGTAGATGGCGTAATCATCGTTTAAGATCGCGCTATGGTTTTGTTCACAAAATGTGATATTAGACCTATCAATGCCGTGGTCGCAACCTAATCTAATGGGGGTTACCTTTGTGATTAATGTATCGTTGATTCTTATTTTACTTTATTTGACTTAGTGACAATAAAGACAATTGCTATGTATTCTTCCTTTTTTTTAAATAATAGTAGCAAAGTAGTCCTTAGTTTCTTTTTTAGTTGCTTGATTATTTTAAATGTTATATTTTTTAGATTAAGCTAGAAGTAAGTAGTTACATTGGTCATCATTCAAAATTGTCGCGGACGAAGTCGCGGGCACCAGCTAGTAATTTACATATAGGGACATCACTAGTTACTATAAAGATTAGTCCCTTCTCTAATCTTGAAATCGACCAATGGGAACAGTTATAGGATTACCGGGAAAAATGATTGTTTCACAAAACAGCTACTTATTATTCATATACAATAATGGATAATGTATTAATAAATTTATATGTGTAATATAATACTAACTGTCGTTTTGATAGAAGATTAACTATATATTTTTATGTGATTATGCAGATTACATTTATTTAATTAATGAGACTGACCGGATGTGGCATTATTGTTGACGCATTTTGGCAATATGGAGAACTGTCAAGGGATGGCGGCGCTTGGCGCCAGACGCTAACGAAAGAAAAAGGTTTATAGAAGTTTTGAGTGTGGTTCCAGGGGTCCTATAGAAGATTTAGGAGCGAGCGTCGTTTCTGGTGTAATTAGAGTGGAGGATCTGCTGAATATTGGTTGTATCATTTGTTTTAAAGGAGAGATAATGAAGGAAGCGTCATCTCGTGTTGGTAAGCTTTGAACACAGGTGAGGCTTTGTTACTTTTATTTAAATTGTTACATTATTACGAATGCTCGGTAACTTTAGTTGAGTCTAGATGGTAAAACAATTCTATTCTCATTCACAGATATGTTGGGATGCATGGGAATGATGTCCCAAAGTTGTATTACTTATGTATTTATAAGACAAATACTTTAAAACTAATTCTATGTTTAAACTAACTAGACGATAGAACCAGAATTGTATCTATTATTGAATGAAAGCTATCAATGTTAGATAGTAATTAATATAATAACTTCTAATTAAAAGTACCTGAGTTATTAACTGGGTTAATAGTAGGTAATCCTTTATAACCATTTAACTAATGTATAGTCTCTGGATCAGAGGTTAATCTTGAAGTGGTCGCTGGTCTAAACAGCACGTATTTCGAAACTTATTTATTTCATAGATCGTCAACCTTTTTTAAGTAACTTAAGATAAAATGCAGTGCGATTTGTGCAACAATAATTTTACCGAGGGCGTTCAGTGTAGTGCTTGTGGAAAGAATCTGGACTTTGGCTGTGCAAAGATAGGTGAAGCTGGTTGGAAAAAATTGGGAGTTGATCGAAGATCCGTTTGGAAATGCCCCAAATGTAGATGCCCCTCCCCTGCCGCAACACCATCGCCTGCATCCACTAAGGCACCAGTTACCCTTGAGGCCATCATGGCCGAGCTGATGTCTATTAAACTGCAATTGGTTGGGTTGCCCAAAATAACCGAAGATATCAAGAAGATCAAAGCGGACCTAATAGTCCTTACTAACTCATGTGATTTTGCTTCGGGGAAGATTGATGAATTTAGTGTAAGATTAAACAAGGCTGAAACAAAGATAGCTAAGTTTGAACCATTAAATATTGAACTTCAGTCGAGTATCACTGCATTAAAATTAGAGCAATCCAAAATCGACCAACGATCGCGTTTAAACAACGTCGAAATTAAAGGGGTACCGATTAAAAAGGACGAAAACCTATTTCAAATATTAAATTCCATTGCTACCATGGTCGATTATGAAATCCCGAAAACACAAGTAAATTACATTTCAAGAATCCCATCACATAACTCAAAAGAAAAGTCTATAGTCGTTGGTTTTCTCAATCGCTACGTGAAAGAAGATTTTATAGCCGCAGCCCGTGCATTGAAGAATTTAACAGCTAAAGATCTGGGCTATGCTGACAATATGCAAAAAGTATACGTCAACGACCATTTGAACAGCGAAACAAAACAGTTGTTGAATAAGACTAAAGAAGCTGCTAAGAATGCCAACTATAACTATGTCTGGGTCAAGTATGGGAAAATTCATGTCCGTAACAACGACACTTCTCGTACAATTTTAATCAATAATGTGTTAGATTTAAACAAAATATCCTAAACTTTTGCGTAATATATTGTACATCTTACCTTTATATTAGCATCATTGTTTGTCGCTTAACCAAGATATTATTAGTTAACACATTTGAAATACTTTCGTTGTTAATTATAAATAACTTGTTTTGTTGTCTTTGTAAAGGATTGAGCACACCTGTCTCACTGATAAGAACATTCCGTCACCTATGCGCTCGCATCCATAGGTCTGTTCATAACTCAATAAAAAATGCATTTCATAGTTTTATCTCGCTCGCACCACAGTATGCACCATTGGATTGTTTGCGTTGGAACGGGAGGTCTATGCGCGTATTATTGCATATTAAATTAATATTTCTCTTCTACTCATTACCTACATCGTCATTGCAAATTTATAGGTATGATTTTAATCACATTAGTCTTCTTAAAACCCTACTAATTTATATTCTGTTGAATATGATGTATCTATTTATTTTCCGGGATAATGGCACTTAATGACTTAAACGCGGGCAATAGTCATAATCTAACCATTTTCTACCAAAATGTTCGGGGTCTACGTTCCAAAACGTCGACTTTTTTGAGGAATGTATTCGGTAGTGCATATGATCTTATTGTTTTAACGGAAACATGGTTAACTAATAGTGTGAGTGACTCGGAGCTTTTTGATAATAGGTACGTAGTATGGAGGGGTGACCGTGACTACAAACTCACGGATCAGACCCGCGGTGGTGGAGTTTTAATTGCGATACGAAGGGAGATTTATGCTAATTTACAACCATATTACCATTCAACAGCTGAAGACTTGTGGTTAGTACTCCCGAATAACAATGTTTTAAATAAAACTCGATCCCAATTGTTTGTTTGTGTATTATATTTATGTAAGCAAAATATGTGCCTCACCTTCACTAATCAACTAAATAATTACCTATTAAAATTAGACGAGATCGTAACAAACAACCCTGACGACCGGTTTCTCCTATTAGGTGATTTTAATTTAAGCGGTATTACATGGAAACCTAACAGTTATGGCAATTCGCTAACGGCGTCTAACGTATGCAGTGTCGATGAGTACTCGTTAATCGATGCGTTATATACCCACAATTTAAATCAGTATAATTACGTAGTCAATTCATACGGCAGAATATTAGATTTGGTATTGTCTAATGACGCGATAACTGTTTCTGAATGTACAGATCCTTTAGTACCAATGGATCCCCATCACAAAGCCCTAAATATAAGTATTAGTTCACACACCTTGCCGGACCTAAAACCTGCTGCACGAACTAAGCTCTTATTTCATAAAGGCGACTATACTGCAATAAATAACGATATTATCGGCATAGACTGGCATCTAGAATTCCAAAACAAAAGCGTTAATGTGTCCGTGGAACATTTTTATTCGTATATGAGATTACTGATAGATAAATATATTCCAAAAGTAAAATCAAATAATAATAATAAGTTTCCCGTATGGTATACTGTACCGTTAAAAAAATGTATTAAGGAAAAATATAAATTTCTTCGTAAATTCAAAATATATGGTAATAGATCAGACTACGAAGCTTTCAAATTATTGAGAGATAGATGTAGATCTATAGAAACCAATTGTTACAACAGTTACATTGCGTCAGTAGAAAACTCTATTAAAACAAATCCCAAATTTTTCTGGTCATACGTCAAAGCACGACGCAAATGTTCATATATTCCCGGCACCATCACTTATGGCCAAGCAGTTGCTACCAGTGGCGAAGATATTTGTAACTCTTTCTCAGAATATTTCTTTTCTAATTTTCTACACTCTCCCCTAAATATACCTACAGTACATAGTGTACCGTGCAACGATTTTGACTCAGTGTCGCATATCTGCAAGGTGCACATTGACATAAAAGAATTAATAAATATATTAAAAACCCTAGATGAATCGAAATCAGCTGGACCAGATCAATTACCCCCACTTTTTCTAATTAAATGTGCGGATACCATTTCAACACCTATCAGTTTGCTATTTGAAAAATCACTTGCAGAATGTATTGTACCGTCATTATGGAAAAAAGCATATATAACTCCAATACACAAGAAAGGCTCGCGTACAGACGTCGTAAATTACAGGCCGATATCTAAGTTATGTATATTAGCCAAATTATTCGAGAAAATTATATATGTTCAACTTTACGCTTCCCTGAATAATGATTTTAACAGCACACAACATGGTTTTTTAAGAAAACGTTCGACTACATCTAATCTTCTTGTATTAAATGATTTTATAACAGAGGCTATGAGTAAAGGCAAGCAAGTGGATGTAATTTACACTGATTACAGTAAATGTTTCGACAGAATTTCACATAAACTGCTAATTAAGAAACTTGAACTCATCGGTATAAGAGGCAACCTGTTGAGATGGTTGACATCTTACATTTCCAATCGATCGCAAGCAGTCGTAATAAATAATTATGTGTCTAGCTGGGTAAACATCCCTAGCGGAGTCCCACAAGGCTCTCTACTAGGTCCATTATTGTTTTTAATTTTTGTAAACGACATCGACAAATGCTTCGACCACTCACACTTACTATGCTTTGCTGACGACATGAAAATTTTTACCGCGGTAGAAACACAGGCAGATGTTGTTAATCTACAATCTGATCTAACCCGATTGACGGAATACTGCAGGTTAAATGAGTTGGAGTTAAATCCCTCAAAATGTTCGGTATCTACCTATTGCAGAGAAACAAACATTATCGCTTCTGAATATTACCTTAATGGCTACAAGCTTTCGAAACTGCCCACTGTACGTGACCTAGGCGTTATTCACGATTCGAAGTTACTCTTCCAGGAACATATCGATCACATAATTAAAAAAGCATCGCAAGCCTTAGGGTTTGTGATGCGAATGTCATCCAGCTTTAAAGATGCCAAGACATTTAAAATATTGTACTGCACTTTCGTACGCAGCATATTAGAATATGGCTGTCAAGTTTGGAATCCACGTTACGACAAATATATATCCCGAATCGAAAAAGTTATCAAATATCTTTGTTTTCGCTTAAAATACAAATTTAAATCAGATGATTACATTCAGCTATGTGCCAAATTTCACTTTCTTCCCCTCAGTATGCGTCGCGAAATTAGTGACATCACGTATCTGATGAACATAGTATCCTGTTCAATTGATTGTCCTTATCTCCTTTCAAATATCCACTTCAACGTGCCCACGAAAGTAGTAAGACACCATACTCCAATCCATCTTCCATTAGTATCTACTAACTATCGCCAAAATGCTTTCCTGTGGCGGGCGAGTAATTCGTTAAACGTAAATACTAAGAAATTTGATTTTGATATTTTTAATTCGAATCCAGAATCAGTGAGACGGCAGCTCAGTCAAGACTTTTTCTCGAAATTTAGTGTGCAATAATCATTTGTTTGATCCTTATACGACTCACATCTAACTTGTATCCGAATTCATATTCGTGGAGACCTATAAATGGCTAACTGTTGTGTATACCTAATCTATTAAGTTATTGTAAGCTGTTGGTCTTCCTAATAATGTTAAATAAATAAATAAATATGAGTACTATCAGTGGAAGAGAAAACTGATGTCTTGTGTGCTTAAGACCGGTCACTGACAGTCTTATTTAGTTCTCTATGGAAGATAGTAGAGGCTATTCTACAACAGCCAACATGATGTGCTTGTGTTTATGATTAACATAAAATATTAAGTTTCATAATGATGTCTTGGTACTTAAGACCGGCGGCCAAGCAGTCTTAAAAGGGTCTATGGAAGATTTAGTAGAACCTTTACAAAAGTTCCAATGATGTTATTATGCAACATCTCTACCTACCATGTTGAAGATCAAGAGATCATTGATTTTTGACAAGAATCACAAATGTTTAATAACACACTATCAAAGTATTAATTATACTGATATTGACTCAGTTAATAGTCATATAAGTGGTTCCAATTAGAATCATATTCAGATTTTCTTACTGATATTGAATGCTTTCATATCAAGCGGTCATTACTTGGGTAATGAATACAAAGAACTAAATCTTCACAAGTGATACAAGATAGTATTACTTATACAATGATGTTGAAGTTCAAGAATTGTTGAACCTTGACAGGAATGCGAAGTTCCTTGAGCAGATGACTCAAATAATAATAATACAATGATGAAGTATTATTATGGGTTGACTTTGTTAACAGTCAAACCAGTGGTTGTGATTAGAACCATTCTGAAATTAACTTGCTTATATTGAATAAGCTTTCTGAAGATATTACAACATTGGTGAATCCAAGAAGTTACTTATGACAAATTAAGGCTTCTGTGTTATTACATAAGGCTAATTATAAATATTATCCATATATAAATGTTTTCCTTGATATTATATATATATATATATATATATATATATATATATATATATATTATGAACTAGAGTCATATATATTTTTGTAATAAATAAGTAAAGGTTAGGGTAGTCAAAAGATTAAGCCCTCTCATGTCTCTTGTTTTCAAAGGACATTGACTAACAACCCACACAGACCTTCTGTAATTAGAATAAAAGAGTACCCCTATAAGGACATTTGTCAGTCCAAAGGCGGAGGAAGTCTTGACCCTATGGAGCCGGAGACTACTGTATAATCGCGGGGAGATTTGGGCGAGTACCATAGCCGCAAATAAAATAATATTAAATATTATGATATCCTAGTATAATCTACAAACAAGCTAGAATAATCTAGAAAATATATAAAGTCAATCTCAACAATATTTTAAGGAAAACATATATACTATGGCTGAATTAAACTATTATATTTCAAGATGTGTGAATTAAAACAAACAATTCATTTAGGAAACATACATATAATCTAATTAGACAATATCAACAAGACATTCATTCAATAGGACTTCTCAAATAACATATTATCTTCTTATGAAAATAGTTATACTCCAATAAGAAGTAGAATAAAACCTTTATGTTTATCAGAGAAATTATAGAATTAAAACTACATATTTATGGTCTTATATATTGAAATAAAGTTCTTATAAGATTTTAGATAACATTATGGTAATTAATTTAGGGTAAACTTGGCTTCATTAGTTCTGTCACTCTTGTACAATTACATAAGTTTAGAAAGTTTATTTATGATTAGGATAAAGTTAATTTAGGATTGATTGGTTTGTTCTCCTTTTCAAAAAGTTCTTGGATTACTATGTGCAACATAGGTTCCTACCATACTAGACGAATCACTGGCCAATTTAAATCAACGTGTTTCAATCAAATCCAGCAAGAATATAAATTCATGATTTAAGTTAAGAAAATTTAGGATCATATTAGTATCAAGGAGTATTCCTTATTAGGCACATAAGAGTTAGGTTCAGTTAGATACTAAATTGTATGCCGTTAGTTAGGATGATCAGGTACAGCGATAGGGAAAACATCAAATAAAAAGAATTTAGAACAGTAGTAGTAGGGTGGGTAGCTACAACACTTCGAGGCTGTCCTCATTAATACTTGAATGGTAGACTTTTTACCGATTTTTTTAGCGAAGCCAAGGATATATATCCAGCTTGGCGGGAAAAGGCAGGAGACGCTCGTAGCCAGTTGCTCTCACCGGTTCGTAAGTGATTGGCAAGGTTGAGCAGAGTCAATCCGTAGATGGATGACCGCCTAAGGTTTTAATTTCTGAGCGTCTCCGTGCTTCGGAAAGCACGTTTAGCCGTCGGTCCCGGTTGTAGCCATTAGACAACAGTCGTTAAGCCATGTCAGAGGCCTACTGGGTGGCTTGAATAACTCTGACACCAGGGTCGCTGCTGTCCATACGATAAGTAAGTAGTAAGGCAGGAATTTACGCACTGTTGCCTATTTCATTAGAAAACTCAAAAATATATAAACTGTAACTCTAGTTTATAATGTCGGAACAATTGGTGAAATCATAATAAAAGTGCAAATTCTAGTCACGTACGATTTGCTTCACTCGGGAGTCGAACCCAGACTATATAATATATGATCTAGGAGTTTTGGTACTTTACGTTATAGTACAATAATAACACGTTATGACTCCTCAATCATCAAGATAAAGAGAGAAGTTGTTTATGCAAATTGAATATAGGAAATGTGTTTTACTGGCTGTCCTGGCAGACTCTGTCCTGCCCTAGAAATAGAGGAATATCTGGAAAATAATAGATCGCAGTGCCTCTTAGTAGGTGTATTATAAATCGCCTATAAAACTTTAATAACTTCATTAACAACAGAGTACGAGATGCTTGGAACTCGTAACCTGAGCATGTCATGGCAGCAAATGACACCAACCAATTTAAAAACAAACTTGACCTACACTTGAAACACAAGAAATCTTCTAATTAACGACCGAAGAAAGAAAGGTGGAGAAGAAACCTGATACAGGCGTCTACCAGTTGTTTCAACTGTTTGCCTGTCCTCCTAAATAATAATTATAATTATTATCAGAGTCCCGTTCAAACACTTAAAAATAACCGGTCCAGTTGTTGTTTGTGTTTCTTACTTTCCTAAAACGTAAACGTTGATTGATTTGTAATGTTTTTTTGATATAAAAATAAGATCATGTATCGAATCCATTTATTTATGAATTAATTGTTCAACGTCAAACGGGTAACATATTTGTTATGTTGTAATGAAACGATCGAGATCTAGACGACAACTGGTTTATTCTCTAATGAACTTACACTACCCTCACACATAAATAATACTTACTACAACAATATTCTTTTTCATATAGTTTTTAAAAGAGTACATACAATCAGGGCTACTCCTTTAATTAATTGGTCTCACTCTTGTGCTTAACAATAGGTCGATGTGGCACCACCATATTTGGCCAGTCTATTAAGGCTCCATAATGTAGCTGTCCCAAGCGTTTTCTTAATGTGCCAAATTCCCATATTCTATTTTCACTATAATCTCTTATTTGAACCCTTTGGCTTGATTTAAAACCTCTTAGACCTTCATTACAACATGTAGAAGTACTTCGAAACATCTTCGGATTTCTCAGCATGGCATGAAGTAGTGTCCTCATACCCACCGAAAATCGCTACATAGGAGCTTTTCCCAATTATTGTAGAGGGAGTTTTTTTTATAACAATCGAACAAGTGGGTCACCTGCTGGTAAGTGATCACCGCCGCCTATGGACACTCGCAATACCAGAGGAGTCGCGGGTGCTTTGCCAAGTAGCCAGTTTGAAAAGTAGCTTTGAAAATAATATATATCAGCTGCCAAACCTAATTGCATTACTTTGTTGGGTACAATTATATAGCGGCATTTTTAAACAATATAACTTGAGAAATAAGTTTTTTTAAAATCACTCGCATTAATAAATCATCCTGCAGCCTCTTTTAAAAAACCAAAGACAATATTATGCGATCTTTTCTTATCGATTCGAAACTGTAGATTTAACGCTAGAAAATCTCACCAGCGTGATGCAGTGATTAGATTTTTGAGCATAGCACCATCTATTAACAGAATTAATAACTAATTGACTTAATTGGGTTTCCGATGTAAATAGTGTAATTGTATTACAATATTTATTTATTTATATTTTTGTTACAGTAATGCAGAACTGGATCCTGTTAACGGTGAAGGTATCTTCTGGAAGGATGGAAGTCAAGCTAAAGACTGTAAGTTATTTCACTTAATAGCCATTCATAGCGGTCAGATATCCATACAAATATCTTAATATCCGCGCATAATGTAAATAATATCACCAACCCCAAATTAACAAAGTTTGTGCAATGCATTCTACACAACTGTTACAAACCATAAATAGTGGCAATTTAGTATTTTTGGTTAATATATAATAATAATATATCTTGGGACAAGTAACACACCACCATCTGATCCCAAACTAGACAGAGCCTATTGCAACCGGACAATTGATTATATTTGTCAAAATACATACTTAGTATAGGGGTCAACATGCCCTGCCATGTGAGACAGGTACTGATTGTACAAACACGATATAAATTCCATAATATAAAGAGAAATAGAATAAAGGAATGTGGGAAGACCAAGCAAACGGTGGACTGGTGACCTTATAGAGATCGCAGGAAAAGATTGGATGTGCAGAAGTAAAGACAGAAAGCTATGGAAGAAACTGGAGGAGGCCTTTACTCTTAACGAGATCCATAACCACAGAAATACAAACCACTAACATTACATAAATAGCATAAGATACTAAAAAAATACTAAAATTATTGAAATGTACCATTTTTGATGAGTTACGAAATAAAGAAGCTTTATTATTATTATAAGTGAAATTGTAAAATTATAATAAAAAAAGATCAGTCTGTAATTAATTTAATCAATAGAATTTAGAATAATTAAGTCAAATCACAATCAGTTAAAAATCTGTCTGAATCTGAATGTTTACAGCATTGACAATGTTTGTTAAATTTTCAGATAACTTGGAATATCTTGACAAAACGCCGCACAAATGCCGTAACGGAACAAGCTTCAAGAGATACTTTGACGAGGAGAAGCAATGTCATCTGTATGAGTCACTTGGTAGCGACAGTGACCTGGGTTGGATATTGGAGAACGAACCCGCCTATCAGGTAAGCCTTACTAAGAACTTTTTAATACTTGCAGCGGCTAAGACAGCCACCTCACCGCTTCGTGTCGCGGATTTGAGTCCCGCACTGGACAACTATTTGTGTGATAGTTGTTCTGAGTCTTTCACTGCTTCACCGGACTGTAGAGGCGAGCGTGGGCTCAAACCGTCTAGAAATATAAAACTACTAACTTTGGAGTTCGAACCTTGGCTCTGGGCGGTTACTGGCGAGGAGATGCGAGAGGGCGTATCATTTTAGGGATGTTTTGTGCAATTTCCGCCCTACATTAATAAACAACGCGGGCCGCTCTTCCGCTTTAAGCCCGAAGTGGGCATTTTATCGAAACGAATGTATACTAAGGGTGGCCGGCGAGTACGAAGAATCGTTTGGTGTGGTAAAAGACAGGATCTCCTGGAAACTATTTAATCAAATGACAATACATTAAGAACAGCCAAAGTGGGTGCCGTAGGGGAGATTTGCGTTCTTAAGACGCACTCCGACGCGCAACAATCCAGCGTCATCCAAAGAAGGATTTCGTTTTTATATGGCTCCAGCCAATTTAATCCTACCTCAACATCTTTACTCTCGCTCAAAATGTGCCTACTGTACAAAGCGAATACAAAACAGGAGCGCATCCTGTCGCTCTTGGGGAGAGAGTTACATCGCCAATCTTTTATCACATGGGTATCCACCAATTTTGACCAAAATGCTTACTCGATGCTGTCCAAATCCTCTGCAATAATATTTAGCACAATACAAAACCGGACAGACCCAACCATTTGGATCAAACGTCCTTGCTACTGTAGACAGCACCAACTTTCCTACTGATAGCATTTATTCACGGTGCAGGGTCTTCACTGTGAGACAGTTGTATATTTTTCAAACGATATTACGTAAACATAGTCTACTGACAAACGATCCGAGCTATTGTACGCAAAAGAGATAACCTCCTAAAACAGAAATTGAATTACCTCGTGAGAGCGTAGTCTTTAAATAAAAAGAAACTTTTAAAAAAGAAATGGGTAGTGAGAAATAATCTTGTATATTGTTAATCCAGGCTGTTCTTGGAGAGGGCGCGGACCCGAAAACTATAACATGGTATGGTGTTTGCGGTGCCATCATCAGTGAACGATTCATCTTAACAAGTGCGCGTGAAGCTGTACAGTGAGTATAAACAAATAAAAAACCTACACTAACCTGCTGTCGACCGCTTCCTGTCTAATGATGCGTGATGAACAGCGATTGTCTTGCACACTGTACACTATTTTGTATTCGGCCGGCTATTGTATACAACACTTCAACAAAAAGACTCAGATACGGGCGAAGTTGGCTAGCTGGCTGTGCGCGCGACTCAGTGGGACATGTTCTTGAACACAAATATTTATTAACGAGGTTGAGTACAGGACCGACGGCTGTACGTGCTCTCCGAGGCACTCCCAGACATCGGGTGATACTAAGAAATTTCTTTTTATTTGCGGTTGATCACGCTACCGCTAGAATAACGAGGCAGTAAGGAATGTGTAAGATAGTTATTATCAATTTCATTTAAAATAGTCACATCTAGCTGTAGGCTAATGGATCCATTTGTTACGGCGTACCTACTTTACAAGCATATCATTATCAATTATTAATAATCATCACAAACATACAATTTTAGTAAAATTTCGTTAAATACAATGTAAAACAAACGTAAATCACTGCAACGTTCCAGTTACGGATTAAGTAGAATATGCACAGATCCATCGTGTGTGAGACTCTCTCAGTGTGTGTGTGTGTGTGTAAATGTTGCGAAGCAATTAAAATAAATTACAGAATTCTTAAAATTACTATAATAATTGTGGTATTAAAAGTTCGTGAAAGTGGTAGATTGCTTATGAACAATTCTTATGAAAGAGCGGAGTCTACTAACGCTGGCATTATATGCTTAAAAGAAGACTGTGTAATCATATTAGCCAAAACAAATAAACCACTCAAAAGCCTCCAAAACTCCACAATTGCCGGTTTTGCGTAACCCGAGTCCAGTGGCTTCTAACGAATAGTTTAAGTTCGCTTTCGTTAGTCAGCGAATTTTGATGTTTTTGATTCGATCGCGCAGGGATACTCCGAGCATAGCCCTCTCCATTGCTCTTTGGGTGACATTGAGCCTTCTGATGAGGCCCATAGTAAGCGACCACGTCTCTGTTCCATAAGTCATCACTGGCAACACACAGTGATCGAAGACTTTCGCCTTAAGATATTGCGTAGCTTCCCAAACGCTGCCCAGCCGAGTTGGATTCTTGATTGACCTCTTTCTTGAAGTTGGACTTACTTAGCCGAATAGTCTATCCTAGGTAAATAAAGTCGTCTACTACTTCGAGTGCAGAGTCTCCAACCTTAACAAGAGTGGGTGCAACATGGATGTTCGACATGATTTTCGTCTTATCCATGTTCATTTTCAGACCCACTTGTTGAGAGACTCTGCTGAGGCCATCGAGCATTGTACCGAGGTCTTCAAGGGTCTCAGATTTGACTACTATATCGTCGGCAAATGAAGGTGAGTGATGTACTCGCCATTGACAATGATGCCAAAGCCTTCCCAGTCCAGAAGCTTGAAGACATCTTCCAATGCAGCAGTGAACAGTTTCGGAGATATGACGTCTCCCTGTCTCACGCCTCGCTGCAATTAAATAGGTTTCGAGTTCTGGCCCTAAAGTTGGACTGACATGGCGTTTTCGTACAAACACTTTAACATCTGGACCTACCAATAGTCAATTTGGCATCTTTGAAGAGAGGGGGTGTATGTTACTGCAGACTTTTCGGAAACCGGCTTGTTCGCGAGGCTGGAAGTCGTCAAACCTGCGTGCGAGACGATCCGTAATAACTCTCGAAAACAACTAATAAACATGGCTCAGCAGTGAGATGGGTCTATAACTCTACAACAAGGTTTTATCGCCCTTTTTGAAGAAAAGCACCATCACACTACTGTGACAAGCTTTTGCCGTTTGACCTTCGAGTATGACGGAGTTGAATAGCTTCTGAAGGGTAATAATATACTAATTTAGCTGAACCTAAATTTAGCTGCTAACTTTTTAATATGAGAAGCCCATTGCAATTTCCAGTCTAGTGACAATCGCAGAAATACGGACGACGGAACCAAATCAAATATTTCCTCATTAAGTGCAACTTTTGGTATAACATGTGTCACATTTGGTAATGAGAATTTGATACATTGCGTTTTCCCTGCATTTAATATGAGGTTATTTGCCGAAAACCATTTAGATATAAGGCTGAGTGTTTTATTTT
Source organism: Pseudoips prasinana (assembly GCA_951640165.1). Taxonomy (NCBI): domain Eukaryota; kingdom Metazoa; phylum Arthropoda; class Insecta; order Lepidoptera; family Nolidae; genus Pseudoips; species Pseudoips prasinana. Next base: position 18,507,575 of record OX621264.1, on the reverse strand, counting down.
GTTCAATAAGATATTTGTGCTTCCTCTTTACTATGATAAAATAAAAAATAAAAATAAAAAAGGTTTTTATTCACGTAGACTTTAAAAAAGCGCTTGTAAATAGTCAGAACATGTTTGTAGTAATATAGTTGTATACATTAGATATTATTTCTAGTAACATAGATATTTAGGTACATCTTGTATGAAAACATTTATAAAATTTATTTTATTACAGAAATGATATTTAGCTAGCTCGTATCAAGTTATTTTCAAGAGATTATGTTTAATTATCTAGTTTAAGTCTAATATTTTTACTACATATTGCCAATGGTTCTGTCTGTATTAAAGGTATTATTATTATGACGGACCTTGTGTTAATAACGAGGGTCGCGCTTTAATGCTACCACCGGATCCAATGCGCCCCAACTGAGAAGACCCAGCGAAACAAACTCAGTGGGTTCATCTACTACCGGTTTCAACACGACCCAGTTGAGACGGTCCGGCGAAACATACTCAAGCGGGCATGAACACGGGATTTGGTCCAATTAGAGTAATTATTTTATTACAGAAATGATACTTAGCTAGCTCGTATCAAGTTATTTTCAAGAGATTATGTTTAATTATCTAGTTTAAGTCTAATATTTTTACTACATATTGCCAATGGTTCTGTCTATATTAAAGGTATTATTATTATGACGGACCTTGTGTTAATAACGACGGTCGCACTTTAATGCTACCACTGGATCCAATGCGCCCCAATTGAGAAGACCCAGCGAAACAAACTCAGTGGGTTCATCTACTACCGGTTTCAACACGACCCAGTTGAGACGGTCCGGCGAAACATACTCAAGCGGGCATGAACACGGGATTTGGTCCAATTAGAGTAATTATTTAGTAGGCAAACACAATATATGCTCGATTGGTTGTTTGAATGCTTATTATTTTAGATTATATTTAGGTATACAAAAGAAAAACTTCGAAACAATAACATTATTCATTTTGAGACAGAGTCAATAATTTTAAATTAAGTATATGATAGCAATCATTTACAGATAGTTCACGTAACACAGCAGATCAGTCATGTCTATATGGCTACAAGATCCAGCGAGCAATATGCAGGTAGGAAGTGAGAGCCAGACGTCTTTGTCTTCGATGTACTCTTTAGTGGTGTAATAACCCCTAGCCATAAGTATACGTTTAATATGTGTTTTAAAACTTGTGTCAGGCAGATCAGTAATTTGAGTAGGAAGCTTGTTATAAAACCTAATACAATTTCCTAAATGATTTATTAGTTTTGCTTACTCTAAAGCCTGGCATGGCTAGTTTGTTTTTATTCCTAGTATTTATATTATGCAGTTCACTTTTCTTTTTATAATTATGAATATTTTTTCTAACAAACATTATATTCTGATATATATATTCCGATGGCACAGTAAGTATATTTATTTCTTTAAACAAATTTCGCAAAGAATCGCGACTGCCTAAACCATAAATGGCTCTGACTGCTCTTTTCTGCAATACAAAAATAGTACCTATGTCAGCCGCCGAACCCCACAGCAGAATGCCATACGACATAATGCTATGAAAGTACGCGAAATACACTAATCTAGCAGTTTGTTCATCTGACAATTGCCTTATTTTCCAGACAGCATAGGAAGCCGAACTTAATTTACCTGCTAACTTTTCAATCTGAGGACCCCATTGCAATTTTGAATCAAGTGTCAATCCCAAAAATACGGTCGATGGGACTAAATCTAATATTTTCGCATTAGGTGCAACTGTTGGTACATGTAAATACTTTGATTGATGATCGTTTTAAATACTGTTTCTCTGCAGACCATGGACGTACGCGGCCATGGGTGTGACGCATTTCAAAGACCCTCAACACCAGGGCTGGCAGTTTCACGAGATCAAGAGACGAATACCGCACCCGGATTACAGTGCATCCACACACAGTAATGATATCGGTCTACTGGAGACTAAATCGAAGTAAGTAAGCATTCAGATAATCTACGTTCATAGCGAATGAAATGATTTGATTTGAAAACGACAATTATGGTGTTATTAAATGGAATCTGATACAGTCTGTCTTATTGGCACGCAAAACTATACAAACATTATTAAATTTTAGTAGGCATATAAATCAATAATAAAAACTGTCAAATTCAGGACCAAAGACTTGATACAATGCAAATTATATTATAATAGTTAAAAATGGCCGTGTGGTTTGCGGCCCACAAAGAATAACAGAGCCAACCCATATAACAGCCCATGGTTGTCTTAAAAGATGACTAAAGGTCATAGCCCACTTACACGACTCTGCTCCAACATCGCTCCCAGCCATCTCCGCCCTAAACTAAAACGACAGCTCGTGGTCCACTCGTCGACAGCTAGCAGGCGCTCAGCTGCCCACACGCCGACCGCTCTCGCTTTTCGCGATAGAATCAGATCGCGATCAGTTTCCATTGAAGCAAGCCGTATTTTTAAAAGTCTATTTGGTGTCTTCCTCGGCCGCTACCTTGGAGCTGCTGTTGGTAGACATATTGTTATATTATACACGGCCGTTTCTATACTAGGTCGTTTTATAAATACGTTAAAATGTCTAGGAGTCAGACTTGTATAAAAGGTACGTTGGTTTTAGTTATTTATTTCTTTGAAGTTGTCCAGCAGGGGACAAATTTACGAAACATTTTATTTCCTGTTTGTAGGTTTTGTTTAGCTCTCCGATTCGGAGACAAATTATTGTTTAGAACGTAACATATATTATTATATTTTATATGTGTAGAATATTACTAAAGTGTAGAATTATTGGTATTTAAACAAATAAAAGTATATATTTATGTAACTTGTACATAAGTACATAACGTTGGACATTTTTACACACGATAGTACACTTACAACTAACGCATTTTCCATCTTACTTTTCCTTGTTGACCCAACGGTTGTCTAGAAGAAATTGCTACAAGTGATAAGACCGCCGATTGTACCTGTATTTGCTAAAATGTATTGTGTTTTCTGGGCCATATCGCATATTGGCGTACTGACCACAGGTAACCAAAAAAGGCTCGTTGTGTTTTCTGGGCCATATCGCATATTGGCGTACTGACCACAGGTAACCAAAAAAGGCTCGCCTATTCACCTGGTTATACCAACATAACCATAACTTATTTTTCAGAATACATTTCAGTAAGTTTGTCCGGCCAGCCTGTCTGCCATCTATAGATGTTCTAGGTAAGCCAGGTCAGCATACTACTTGGAGGAAAAGCGATGGAAGTAGCAAAGGTGACACATTGCGCATTGTAAGATTTTTTTTTTAATTTCATATTACCATTTGACTTCACTGTTGTCATTATTTGAAGACGCTCCTAAAAATGTTAAAAGAAAAATAGACTGCCCTTCGGCTGTCGTCCTGTTTTCCATCTTTCTGGGTTGTTGAACGTGCGCTATGGTTGTCTTACACCCTATACACCACTAATTATTGGCCGGCTGTGATACACAACACTTAAGCATAATGTTTTAGAATACACACTGGTGACCCGTCTGGGTGCAAAAATGAATGAAACGCGATGGCATCTCCCTCGGAAGGCGCGAACTAGCGCGACTAGAATTCAGTGCGCAGGATTGCGTCTGGCGGCCGTGGGCTAATATATCGACGCATAGAGCTAGACAGGTGACTTAGAGCCAGGAACATCTAAGAGCCGTCGCGCCTGTAAGCGATGTTATGTAATGTGATCTACAACATAAACTATCTTAGGTTTTTAGTTGACATCTAACAATAATTTCCTCCTGACGTGAGGAGACTCCTCCTGATTGAATTTCGATCAACAGAATGATCGGTTCGTCTCCACGGAGATAAGAGTCTTCGTACCTATGCGATATATGTATATTATAGTGAATCTAGAATGAAGCAGGAAGAATGTTGTAACCTTCATAAGTTAGTAGTGGTAGGCAAAATTATTGTTTGATGAACACACTAATCCCACCAAAAACATTCTGTAAAAAAATAGCCAAGGCTCGATGAAACTGCTTGTTAACTTTAAAAAGTAATGAAATCTCTGAACAAAGTTCAGCCATGTCTAAGTTTCCTTACTGCAATTTCTTTGTTATTATATTTAATGTTATGTGACTTGGCTGTTGACCTGTACCCAATTACTGTACTGTAACCTTTTTTACACGTTAGTGCAATTTCTTTATTATTATATTTAATGTTATGTGAACATTAAATATAATAATAAATAAATTGCAGTAAGGAACTTCAGACTTGGCTCAACTTCGTCCAGAGATTTCATTACTTTTTAGAGACAAAAAAGCAGCTCCATCGAGACTTGGCTATTTTTTTACATAATGTTTTTGATGGGATGTCACTTTTTTTTGCAGAAAGCTTATTATATTTTTTATGTTCATATTAAAAGCAGAGTCCCACTATGCAGAATAAATTTTGCAAAGATTGTCGGTCTATAACGCTAATAGTTTGGGTTTGATCTTGCGGTTTCTCATCAGGGTCACCAGGTAGTCCAGATCTTCCATGATCCTAGTTTTTCCACTACGTGTACGAAAGTCTACCTCTGTACCAAATTTGAGCGCTCTAAGTCAATGGGAAGTACCAGTTCTATTTTGATGATCATGTGTCAGTGTCGAAAATGCGAAACTTTGCTTTCACTTGGCTTCGGAACTAAATGATCTACCGACTTGAAATTGGATTAAAAACTTTGGATTTTAAGTGTGTGATTATAGTTTACTAGATGACGAAAATTTCAGCAATCCGGTCTCATCCAGAGGTTCTCAAACAGGGGCCTGAAAATGGGGCGAAATGGTTCCAGAAAAGGTTAGTACGGCAGTGTTGGTTTGCGCTCGACTTGGCGGGGGCACTGCCATGCCCCCAAATAATTTGGTGAAAAGAGCATCGCAGACTCTAGGCTTTATTATGCGCATGTCTGGTAGCTTTACTGAGACTTAAGCTTTTAAGATACTCTACTGCACATTCGCCAGAAGTTTGTTAGCAAATGGCAGTCCGATATCAAATTCACAATATGAAATATAGAACAAACGTTAGGAAATATTCAGAAGGGATTCATTAAGTATGTATGCTATCGCACTAATATAAGTATAAGTATAAAAAACACTACCTGCGTTTGTAAAGTTCCTTCCTATTTAAAATATTATTTATCTATTTTGTTATTTTATATATTATATACTGTATTGTATTTTATAGAATGTATATATTATGTTATGTTTATGTATGTATTTATGTTTAGCATATATGTAGACATACCATGTATCTGGTATGGCCCTTTACGTTATTATACACATTTTTATTATCCACTATGTCATTTGTTATTCATCCAACGGTTGTCTGGAAGAAATCGCTTAATGCGATAAGACCGGCCATTGTATAAGATTGTATTATTTTGTCCTACTTATTTATCCTGCTTGTGTGTACAATAAAGAGTATGCTATTCTATAAATCGGACAATTATCGGCGTATTTTCTCTAAGTATAATTTTTTGCCTCTTATCAAACGAACGGAGATAGTAGATGTTGTATACCTTCTAAAATTCATATCTTGTTCTTTCGACACTTCTGACTTTCTCTACAAGATAAGTATTAATATTCCAAGCAGAGTCACGCGGCGTAATGTAACCGTTCATTATTATTATTACTAAACTCTTTATTGTACACAACAAAACTAATCAATGCAAGAACAATGCACATAAGAGAGAACAGTATAAATGGCGGTCTTATCACTATAATGTGATCTCTTCTAGACAACCTACTTCGGAAACAGGAGAAAGGATACAGTCACGGGTAGTTGCCGGTGTACAGAGCGTTTAAATAAAGGTACTCTTGGGTACACTACGTATACTATACTACATATTTTTATATTTCATATGAGCGTTGTAGATACCAATTATAGACAAATTAGTTTCCTATGGCGAGCGTGCAAATCTTTAAATACGGCAAAAAGTTGAACAACCTGGACGTATTTAATGCTTATACTACTCTGTCAAGAAAGTACCGGGAAAAGATCAATAATATACAAAATGTTTGTTATTCACCCAAATTTATTTTATCACCTTCAAAGTATGCTCCTTCAGAAACGATACACTTACGCCAACAAATAATCCATTCATCAAAACATTTTTTAAACGCTGCTTTCAGAATTGAGTTCAGTTCTCGCCGCGAATTCTCCTTTATGTCTTCTACCGATTGAAAACGGGTACCAAGAAGTGGTAATTTGAGTTTAGGAAAAATAAAGAAGTCAGCTGGAGCCATATCTGGTGAATATGGTGGTTGCTGGATGGTATTTGTTGAGTGTTTGGTCAAAAATTCGTTCACAATGCTGTACCTTCAGTGAAAAGTGATACATCTCGGCCTAGATCGGTTCTCATATTCACTGATTAAACTTCTTAAAAAAAAATTAGCTAAATTTCAGTCTTATCCCCGTTATTATAAGATTGAAATTGAGCGAGTTGTTTTTGTGAGTAGTGATATAAGTAAGCATTTATTTCTGGATTTTTTTGTGTAAAAAAATACTTTTTCATTCGTATCAAAGTGTACTGAACCCATACTAATATTTCTAAAATGTATTTTAATACGACTCAAGATACCACATCTTACGCGACTCAAAAGTTTTTACTTCAATTAGTACAAAGTGATATAAATCGAATCCTATCATAATACATTAAAAAATAGACACAATGCAGTTTAGTGCAAAGTGGTACATTTGTACATAAACCATAAAAATACAAAATTATTTTCATAAAAAGAAGTGACTAATGATACAACTGCAAATCAATCAATTTACACGTAATTTACCTAGCTAACTTTGATGTGATTATAAATTGAATACATATTATATTAATATAAACTTACGGAACATAGAACATAGATTTATGTGAAAAATGATACTTTTATAGTAGAATCAAAACTATCGCCAAATTTTAGAACTGAATTAGCGGAAAAATACGTAAAAAGTGATTTAAGTTCGCGCAGCTCTTACGCACCCCGTCCCGCACCTCTTAGCGGGGGGTATGGAAAGGGCGCAGGAGACGCGTGATTGTCAGTCTCGTACGTGCGATTAGAGAGGTGCGTCGTGCGTTACACCACAGGACAACGACGCGTAAGGTAAGACTTGTATTATTTTACACGAATTACGTAACATTTTTGTTATTGAAATGTTTACAAGGAACATGTATTTTATATTGATTTTAATAACGCAATTTTGTCATAAAATGTAGAGTATTTTATCATAGTACCTATTGTCAAACAGTCTTTATAATAATAATAAATAGGCAGTCTATCAATGAGTTTTAAATCGTTTTTATAAATTAATGTAGACTGGGTAGGTATTTTAGTGTAGGGATAGAGCAAATTATTGTTTTTTTTTCCATTGTGAGCATTTGCGTAGCTTCTTGGTGTGAATCACATTTTATTGCACCTATAGGTAATCATTTATTGTACACACGGCTACGCATCAAGTTATACAAATCGGACAAATTTATTTAATGCAGTTTTTACCTAATTTTGTTTGGAACTCGAGGCACCGATTTTATTTTTAGTTTTTGAAGTCGGTTACTTTAACGCAGTTTCTTTATTTTGAAACATACATTTTGTCTGAACTGCATAACAGTAATGTTAACTTTTTATCTGCTCGTCTTTCTTTTAATGGTAGTAATTTTATAATATTAATTTTGCACTGTTATTTTTTTAGAGTCCATAATGAAAAAACGAATAGATAAGATTATGGAAGGCCTTCACCTAAGGAGGGATGTAATAAATACGAGAAATGAACAAATAATAAATGACGAAGAATCTAATCAGCCCAGAGAGAACATAGAAATAGAAATCGGTGAAAAAAATACTCTAGAAATAGTGGATCAATATGAAGAAGAAAACGCACTAAAAAAAGACGATCAATATAAAGAAAATATTAGCAATGAATCACAGGGCAAGGAAACTGTACTATCGCCTGGATTTCTTGATTTCAGCTCCGGGAGTAGTGATGATTATATACCAAACAGTGAAAGCGACTCAACTGAAACTAGCACGTCGACTAGTAGACCAAAGAAAAGGTGTAAAAGATCAAATAATCTTATAATTGCTGAAAGCTCTGATGACACAGATATCTCCATCACAGAGCCAGAGCCTGGATGCTCAAATTCAAATAAAAAGTAACGAAAATCGTTAAAGGAAAGAAGAGCAGAGAGAGAGTCCCGATTAATTTTACGCAATGCAGGCAAGAGTTATGTTACAAAACTGGGTAAAATGAAGCCTGGAAGAAACTTGGCTCCACTAACGGAGTGTCGCATGAAATGCAGAAGTCGTATATCTGAGGACATAAGAGAATTTATTTTTAAGGAGTACTGGGCTTTGGGTTCGTACGATGAAAGAGCTAAGTATACTGAACGCTTTATTAAAATTAATAATAAAAAAACTCATACAATCGGAAGCAAACTAAAACGAGAATACACTAATACATATAAAATTGTTTATTTTAATGAGGATTATAAGATTTGTAAAGGTTGTCTTTTAAAAACTCTTGGTGAGAGTAATCGCTTTCTTCAGACCGTGAGTGAAAAAATAAAAAAATTTGGTCGTGTGACGAAAAGTGAAAGGGGGCGTGCTGCCAGTTACAGAAAAATCTCTAACGAGCGACTAGAACTCGTGAAACAGCATATCAATAAATTCCCGGCATACGAAAGCCATTACTCTCGATCCAAGACTTCTAAAAAGTACCTTAGCTCTGACCTATCCCTCAATACTATGTATCAGCTTTATTGTAAAGAAAATAGTAACCCTGTCTGTAAAACTGTATATGCCAAAGTTTTTAAAGATATGAACCTATCATTTAAGAAACCTAGTGTAGATACATGCAATAAATGTAACTTGTTACAAAATAAGCTGCAATATTTACAAGATGCTGAAGAAATAGGACAAGTACAGGAGCAACTGAGACTACATCAGGAAAGCTACGAAAGTGCTTACAATGAAAAACGCAAAGATAAGGCTTTGGCTAAAACTAATTCTGATTTTTGTGTAATTGCATTTGATTTACAACAATGTTTGCCTACTCCAATGCTGAATACTCAGTCAGCATTTTATAAAAGACAGTTATGGGTCTACAACCTAACAATCCACGATTTTATGTCTGATAACGCATATTGCTACATGTGGCCAGAATGTAGTGGTGGTAGAGGCGCCAATCAAATAGCCTCATGCTTATACGACTTTATCACTGTGAGACTTCCGTTGCTTCACCCAAATGCTAAAACCTTAATCATGTATTCAGATTCATGTTCGGGACAAAACAAAAATTCTATTGTTTGCACAGCCTTATTATTTGCAATAAAAGACTCGCCTCAACTTTTGAACATTGAACAGAAATTTCTCGTGCCCGGCCATACGCACATGGAAGTTAATAGTGACCATGCGCTGATTGAAAGAGCAAAAAAACGAACTACAATGAATATTCATCACCCACGTGATTGGTGTCAATTGGTAAGGACTGCATCGACTAGAACTAATAAATTTTCGGTAATTGAAATGGCGGCAACAGATTTTTATGATTTTGCACTATTTTCAAAAAATAATTTTACTGTAAAAAAGACTAATTCTACTGGTGAAAACTTTGTATGGTCGAATGTACGAGTTATTAAATTTAGTAAAGAAAAATTTCCTGTTTTTGAATATAAAGAAAGTTACGAAGGTGATGACTATTCAATGATGTCTTACAACAAAAAGAATAAAAACTACAGTTTAGTTAGTATCAATGCAGTACAAAAATGTTACAATGGACCGGTCCCTATAAGCGTTTTGAAGAAAAGAGATTTAATATCACTGTTAGAATACATTGACCCAAGTGTTCACAATTTTTATCATGATCTGATAACCAACTCAAATATGCGTGACGTAGATCCTGATATTGATTCTGATAATGAATAGTTGATAGATGTTTCAACACATTTGTTATTTGATTTTTGAGACAACTGATTTGATGCTGTGATAATCAAGATTTACCCTCCTTACTAATAAACGCGAAATAAAGTTACACCAACTCTAATCGGTTAAAAATGTATGTTATTCCGGAGATCATCCTAGTTGTAACTTAACGCCGTGTTTATTAGTAAGAGGGTAATGCTATAAGTTTAAAAGTTATGTTTTTTTTATATAGATGTTAAGTACTTTAAAATATATTGTTTTGTGAAAGGGTTAGTTGAAGTGTTTAAATGTATCTATTGTTTAGTTTTTTGAGACTGATTTTTAAGAGTAAAGACTGATTCGAAGAGTTAAAATTAATCAAGATTATCGCTAAGGTTTAAAGTTACGTTCTATTCAAATACATAATATTGTATTGTGTAATGAATAGTTAAAGTGCTATAATTATATCTGTTGTTTTGTTTTTAAAGACTGATTTAATACTAGTTAAGACTGATTCGATACTCTGATAATCAAGATTAAGGCTATAGGTTTAAAAGTTATGTTTTTCTTTATAAGGATATTGTTTTATATCGTGTAGTTAGAGCGCTACAATATAATATATCTGTGTTAATTTCTTGAATTCTTTATTAAAGGAACCCTTTTCTAATGTTGGTTTTATTTTATTTTGATATTTACGTAATTTTAACCTTTCTATGACCAATACGTTTGAAAGTATCAGTGACTTGTATCACTAAACACTTTGAAGTATAAAAATGTATTACGATATATTCTAGCTTGTAGCAATAATCACTAACTAGTTTTAAAAAAATCTTTGGTGTAAAGGGATACAAATGAATATTTTCATACTATTCTTTAATAAAACAAGGAAATAAGATTGCTGACAATTAAATTGATCATATTAGTTTTACGACTTTTGCTTACAATAACTGTTTGCTAGCAAAACAGGGCAAAACGCAAACCTTATAACATTTCACACCAAACGATAACTAAATGTGTAAAATAATGCAATTTGTTTTAGACCTATCTACACAAAAATTAGCAAAGAAAATTATAGTGTACAGTGATACAACTGGCTATTTTCAGTAATAACTTAAATCTCGTGCAAAATAATGAATTCAAACCTAGGTCTAAATAATCTTATTGGTATTATGTACTCGTAACACATACCGTTTTTCATTTTAAAACGTCAGAAACATAATGAGAATTTTTTGAATCTTTAACTTCAAATTACTCAAAACTGTGATTTTTGACTTGTATCACTTTTCACTGATGGTACAGAAAATTATGATGGCCTTGTACGAAGGCGCATTATTGTGGTGCAAAATCCAAGAATTTTCTTTCCACAAATTTGCTCTCTTAAACGCCGCATAACGTTCAAATAATACTCTTTATTTACCGTTCGACCTTTCGGTAAAAATTCAGAGTGCACAACACCGCGATAGTCAAAGAAAACAGTCAACATGACTTTGACTTTTGATCGACTTTGGCGTGGTTTTTTCGGTTTCGGTTCAGTTGGAAGGCGCCACTCCGAAGCTTTGTTGACTAGTTTGCATGTCAAACTCGTAAACCCACGTCTCGTCACCAGTAACAATGCGTTTCATGAATGTTGGGTCGGAATTGACTCGTTCTACCATGTCCTCAGCGACTTTCATGCGTTTGAGTTTTTGGAGAAATTCAGATCTTTTGGGACTAGCCGAGCGGCAACATGTGTCATACCCAAATGATTAGTTAAAATGGTACAAATCGACTCGTGAGATACAGAAAGTTCGGCGGCTATCTCTCTCAGAGTTGAATGAGGATTTTCAGTCACTATTTCCTTCACTTTTGCGATGTTAACTTCAGTTGCAGACGTTGAAGGCCTACCAGAGTGAGGCAAATCTTTCATCACATCTCGACCGCTTTTGAACGCTTTGAACCACTCATAAGCACGAGTTTTTGATAAAGTCGATTCACCGTAAGCCTTCTGTAACATTTTCAGTGACTCCGAACACGAAATTCCATCAGCGATGCAAAATTTAAGACAAACTCTTTGTTCGATATTTTTGTCCATTATGAAATTCGCAATACACACAATATATGATATTACTAAAACCAGCACTGTATTTAATATAAATAACAGATGCAACTCAAACTCCGCGCCAAAATGGAAAACAGTTGTGCCAATCTAACAACATTAAAAAAAAACAAAAATTTGAATTTGGATCCATAAACAAATCATCCATTCCCGATACTTTTTTGACTGAATGTATAGCTTCGCTGAGAAGGCTGTAGCGCAAGTTTGTCTTAATTTGAAAGTTACTCAGTTCGTTTAGCTGTGTCGCTGACGTAGACGTTGGGAATATTTACAAGAGAACGGGCAGCAGCGTCTCTCTGAGTACTATGGCCATCATACTGCGATCGCCAACCCGTCTCCAAGCGTGGCGATTATGGCATATCCCTCCAAATGATGGTCATTGTGAAAATATTTTGGGCAGGTCTTTGTCTAGCAGTGGACATGTGTGTTTTTGACATCTTGTCTGTATTTATAATATTTTTATTCAATTGCCTGTCTGCTATAGTACAGGCTCTGTCTAGTTTGGCTGTTTGTGTGACCCATAAATATTTGTTCTGAGTCTAGGTTTGTTTTTTGTTCATGTTAATTGAATATTTGTAAAATCCCCCGCAACACAGAGATTACCCACTAGGGTAATCTCTGTGTTGAGCACTAGCTATCGTCACTTTTTTAAAGAAATGGTTACGTTTTGATGAATATGTATGCCATTTGATAGTATGGAACTGAACATAAGCGTTATTTAAAAACGCTACTTAAATTTAAGCCGGCCGCTTTGACACGCAGTTATAAGGTGAGTAAGTAATGTCAAAATAGAAACCGCGTCAGCCCCTGATTAAGACCTAGTTTAAGTGGATAAAAGATGGGGAATTTAATTTGCATCAACCGACTCTTTTTTGGTGTTTGTGTGTGAATTAAGGTTTTGTGGAAGATTTTTGCACTTTTACATTTTAAAATTAACATTACTAACTTCAAATCTCACATGAGAAAATCAAAAGTTCTTGAAAATACATTGTCACGACGATCATTCCATGTCTACCATGGCCAAAAATTCAACAAATCTTGACATATCTTGCGATTTAGTTTATTAATTTTGGTCAAGCTCTATACCAGTCCCAAAAATGTAGACAGAGTAAAATAAAATGACGTTTCTGAACTGACAAACCTTTAAGTACAGTACCCGGCGATAAGTATATATTTCACATCGACCTTTGGAAAGAGACAATCGGATAATTTCGGCGTCGTAGAGCGTTATCTCTGTTGCACGAAATACAAACAGTCCGGTATCTATAAGGAGCTGTTAAAACAATTATGATTTTTTTGTATTCATTGTTAGGCTTGCGCTTGGCCACGATCTTGCCTGATGTTAAGCGATGATGTGGACTACGATGGAACGCGCTTGCCTTGAAGAAACTGATTCACTCGCGACTTGAAGACATTATTTGCTTCTTTTGATATTTTTTTATTCTTTGTATAAAATACACAAATTTTTCTATAAGTGATGGCTTTAGGTTGGGTTAAAATAAAATAAAAAAAAAACTTGTTCACATTATGTTTACGTATTTTGGAACATTTGAGCTGTAAAATAAACCTAATAAACACCATTATACCTATTTTTAAAATGAGACATTGTAATAATAATAATAATAATTCTAATACTCAATTACTTCCATTTCACTATCTGTACTGTCAAGCAGGTCAATATAACTGTCACTATCAGCCGTATTAATCATTAGTCTATCAGTATAATTATCTAAACCGTGTTGGATGCTTCTATATTCATTCTCAAATTTGATTTCATGATCGCAAACCTTTTGAAATAAGCTTTTTTACTCCTTTATTATTATCATCAGTCCAAGATTCCCATTTAGTGGACGTGTGCGTCACGATTGCTCAGCCACGTTATCCGAACAAAAAAGGAAATCGCTAAAATTTATGTCGAAATTAGTCATATGTCTATCTTATGTCCGGTCTTTTAGGTAATCAGCGCACCAGTTGTACATCGGTCCCCTCAGTCCAGACTCTTCCAGTTTTGATAGCAATTTGCTATGATCTAGAGTGTCAAAGGCACGTGAGAAATCAATAAATAGTGCCAATACGTGTTTTTTTTCGTTTAGAGACGTATTTATGTAATCTGTAAACTCTGATAGAAGAGACGTGGTACTTTTATTTTTTTCAAAACCATATTGTGATTTGCTTATAATTGAATTTTTAATAAAGAATGAATGGATTACAAAAATTATTTTCTGTAATTTTATCGATTGATTACAACAAGGTAATTGGTCGGTAATTAATTCCACTGTCTCTTTTGCCTTTTTTGTAAATTGGGCGGACACATCCTAATTTTAGGTCATTTGGCGCAGGTGTGTTCTACGTAAGTTTTTGTTATTTTTGTTATAAGTAATCTAATGAATTAATTTTGAAAAGAAATGACAACTGCATGTCAACAATAATATACAATCATCCGCCTAAACGTTTAAAATAAATGTCAAAATTTAAAAAAGCAATGATTGACATGTTATGTATAAAAATAGATTACAAACAAGTTGTGCCCCCGACTTCGCGCACACATTTTGTAATGACGCCGTAAATGTTACATAAGACTTTATAAGTCCGAGGCGTCCATTACCCACTTTTAGCTTTCTTAATCTTAAGTAAATGACGGGGCCAGTTTTCGACAGCCACGCGAATGAAATCGCGGACAGAGCTAGTCTAGACTGTTACATAAGAATATTTCAAATATTTGGTCGGTTGTCGCAAATTTATAAAACATTCACCTTAACTAAATATATCCATACAAACTTTCATCCGCTATTCTCTATTATCATCTTACCCTCTTGAGGGTAAATTTTTTCCAAACTTTGAATGTCATATTTATATTCTTAATATCAAATCGAAACCCAAAAAAAATTGTTTCAAGCTTCTAGCTCTAAAGATGACAATACTGTCATACAACTTTTCATACCCTTTCAACCCCTTACTACCCTATTTTCACATTAAATAGTAGCCTATGTCCTTTCTCATGCTCTAGATTATGTGTGTAAAAATGACGATACTGCCATAGAACTTTTCATACCCTTACAACCCCTTACTACCCTATTTCCACATTAAAAGCCTATGTCCTTTCTCAGGCTCTATATTATGTGTGTACAAAATTTCATTGAAATTGGTTCAATAGTTTGGCTTGTTGGACGATTCACACGAATTGAACTCGTATGAAACGTCCGATACGACTCATTTCAATAATATAATTTTTTATGTAGGCGATTCGTACGAAGTTATAATTCCAAAAATATGAAGTAGGCTTGTTTAAAAAACCGGCCAAGTGCGAGTCGGACTCGCACATGAAGGGTTCCGTAGCAGCAAGTATTTCAGTTGATTAAATGAAAGCAATTTGCGGTTTATGACGTATAAAAAAAAACTACTTGCTAGATCTTGTTCAAACCAATTTTGGTTGTTAGTTTCTATTGTAATGTACATCATATAATTTTATTAGCTTTATCATTCTCTTATTTTAGAATTTACATGGGGGGGGACACTCATTTTACCACTTTGGAAGTGTCTCTCGCGCAAACTATTCAGTTTAGAAAAAAAATTTATTAGAAACCTCAATATCATTTTTAAAGACCTATCCATAGACATGTATGGGTACGATAAAAAAAATTGAGTTTCAGTACTATGTATTATTATTATTATTCATTTATTTCGGTATAATAAATATTCCATATATTGTTAGTAAATCAAACTTATAACTATGTTAGTATATCAATATTAAATGTCAACATTACAAATATGAATCTAACATTACAATAACATTCTTACATGCGCACTATTTTACATTAAAGAGGACCCCTCCAGATCCATGTACGGTATTCCAGTGCCTCACAACCGGACAATCAACCCTTCCCAATATGGTATTCAGGAGGCCGTTGTTGCTGTCACGCACGCGCCGCATCAGGGAGGCCACTCTTTTCCGCACAATAGCCCTAAAGCAGTCTGTGCTAGCCTTAGCAAACATACCTGACGCACTGCAATAACGAGGCAACCCCAACAGCATCCTAAAACCATTATTGTAGAGGACCCGTAGGGCATTGAAAGATCTACACGTATAGCGGACCCACAGGCTACAGGTATAAAATGTCTGGCAGTATGCTTTAAAAAGAGAAATTTTTACATCTTTTGTGCACCGTGCAAACCTGCAAGCCAGCATATTGCATCTCACTGCCAATGCCCTACGTTCCCGCTCAATATCTAAATCATCCGAGAGGTCCTCGGTGACCCAGTGCCCCAGGTACTTAAATTTGGTGACCCTACTTAACTGCATTCCTCCAAGCCTGACCGGTGGAACGGTTTTAGGACTCTTATTACCCGCCTTAAAAATAAGTAGTTCACTCTTCTTGCAGTTATACCTGAGGCCATGTGTCCCCGCGTACCTCTCACAGATTCCTAATAGGTAGTTAAGGGCTGTAACAGATGGTGCCAACAGCACCATATCGTCGGCATAACTTATGTTGTTCAGACAAACACCATCCACTGAACAGCCGACCCCGGACCCGCTGAGCTCACCTATCAGTCCATTAACGTACAGGTTGAAGAGTCGTGGTGAAGTCAGGCCTCCCTGTCTCACACCACACTCCAACCTGTACTCTGACGAACATGATCCCGCCCACCTAACGGTATTGGTCTGGTTACCGTACCAATACCTTAACATATTTATTACGTCTCCGGGTGTGCTGGTTTCCCCCTGGAGCTTATCCCACAGCACGTCATAAGACACCAAGTCAAATGCCTTCGACAGGTCCAAGAAACAACCATATACAGGCGTCTTCCTCGTCACATAGTACTGGACAGTATGCTCGAGTCGCAGTACGGCGGTTTCAGTCGATTGCCCACCCCTGAAACCAAACTGAGCTTCGTGGAGATCTATATGCTCACTTAGCTGACTATCAAGCAAACCATCCAGTACCTTGGCGATCACTGTAGCCAATGAGATAGGTCTGTAGTTGTCCCTGTCGGAGGCATCACCCGTCTTGTTTTTAGGTATTGGTATAACAGTGGTCTTCATAAGCTCTTTAGGTAAATATGAATGTCCTATACACAAATTGAACAACATGACCAACACCCTCGGTAAATGAACACCTGCGAACTGCAAGTGCTCGATGCTAAGGTCATCATGTCCCGGAGACTTGCCTCTAGTCATATTTTGGATAATATGGGCGACTTCTTTCGCTTTAAATCTGCACGGCTCACAGTCTACCTTCTCAGCATCGAGCACCTGCTGCACACATCCTAGGGGAGACACAACTCTAAAATGATCCTTAAATAATTCAGCAATTTGATGAGGCTCACTCCTACCCCCAACATTTACCGGGACACACGAACCAGCTTCCAGTTTCCTGGTGTGCTTCCAAAAGCTTTTGAAATCCCTCTCTTGTATGGCGACCCCCCAAAATTATTGTTATTTTTGTATTTTTGAGTAAATTTCTTAATGCAGTTCACATAATACATCTACTTACCAAGTTTCAGCAGTATAGCTCTTATAGTTTCGGAAAAAAGTAGCTGTGACATACGGACGGACAGACAGACATGACGAATCTATAAGGGTTCCGTTTTTTCCCATTTGGCTACGGAACCTTAAAAAGCAGTTAGGATAAAGAACACTTGAGAACATAAGTAATAAGGGTAAAATGTGTTTTAATACGAAAGAAAAACAAACAAAAATACAAATTAATCAAAAATATCTTAATTAAATTTAAGTAGTTCACATCCTCTAACCTCACTTTGATTTAAGGTTAAAAAAGTGAAAATATCGATCACGGAGTCAGAGATAACTGTCACTAACAACAAGTAAAAAATAAAAAAAATATTGATGTAAATTATTGCTTGCGTGCGTGTTCTTCTTGTTTTTTATTAATAAGCATGTAGATATGCCACAGTTCAAATGATAATTAATTACTTATTTAATGCAAATCTTTTTTACCTTCAAGTAAATATTTTTTATTATAACTTGGATTATATTTTAGTTTCATATCAGTGACGGCTGTGTACGACTGTACTTTTTTTTATTCCTTTAAATAAAATGTGTGCCAATAGCCTAATACATATTTTTGTAGGTGTCAATTCGCACACCAATAAATTAACTTCGTGCGATTCGCCTACGGAAAGGAATTATATTATTGAATGAATGGAGTCGATTCGCCCGTTCCGTGCGAGTTCAATTCGTGCGAATCGTCCAATAAGCCAATAGTTTTGGCGACCAACAGACAGAATTACTTTCGCATTTATAATATTAGTAAGCTTTAAACGATTATCTGGAAGATAAGTTGACATGATATTAATAAGAATTTAATTGAATTTCCAATTAATAAATATATAAATAACATATCAAATGTGATACAATACGAGTAATTTACCTAATATTGACCTAAGCATGTATCACAATTCGCTCGTCATACACTAATGGCGGAATATGTAGACCATAGTTAGGTAACACCAATAACGCGATACTGATTCTGATTGAATTTTTTGGTGGACTGGAGTGACAAAGGCTGATTTTAATTTTATTTGCTTAGGCAATCAGTGAAGTAACTAATCCGAGATTCGAATCTCGATGAACCCATTAAGCTGATGTTTCGTCCCGTCAATAGGAAATTATCTATAACAATTGTTTCATGTATTTGTGGAGATTCCATGATTACGTTGAGTTGCCTCTATAATAACCCTCTATGTTTAAGATCAGTGTTAGATAATGGTCCGGTGAATTTGTAAAAGCCTCCTTTAGCTAACTTTAAACTTCAAGTTAAAAATAGTTAGAATAAGCTATAATTCAAAGCTTAAGCTTCAGGTCAAACCATTTTACTGAGTGATAGCTTGTACCAACTTATAGGGATGTGCCTTTTCCGCCTCTTTCATATGGCGAAGGAGGCGATGGCTGTGGACATACACGTCATACTCGTAAACAAGTGTTGCTTACAGTGAATGGTCGACGAGTTGTCGGGGTTCTTACTTAAATATGTTTTTACTATAAATTCATCGCTGGAATTGAATGCGTGTCACTGGTTAATTAGTTGACATGCGCGGATGCTAAATAAGATTCATTATTTATTTAGCAACAAGGCCATAGTATAGGATCATTCAGTAAATAGTATCTGGTTTAAGGAGAGTTTGCAATCATGATGTGAATAAATGTAATTGTAGATTTTATGGCATTTTCTATGCCTGCCCTATATGTCTAGCGGTCGCGTGTTCACCCGCAGAGAACGAGATCCTGGGCTCAAATCCCGGGTCGGCAAAAAGTGTTTTGGTATTTTTCTGTAAAAAGAAAAATTTCTCAATATCAGCCCGAAGTCTGGGAGTTGGTGGTGTTATAGTTCCATGCCTCGGAGAGCACATGAAGCCATTGGTCCAGTACCAGACCTTTCCGTTCTTGTCGATAGTCGTCCCATCGGATAATGAGAGTGATGGAATAGAACGTGACCCTGTGTTAGCGCACTCACTTGTGCACTATAATATGTCGTGCGCAGTTGGCTAGTCTCTGTTGAGAATGGCCGCCTTGGCCTTAATTCGGCCTGGAGGAAATTATTATTATTCTATACATACTTCTTTTACATCCCCAGTTTAACACCGGTGATCCACTGGTGGTGATGAGTCCCGCAGGTTTCTGTAACCACATTGTCGCTGGGTTGTCGTCGTATTACGGCAGTCTACTTCAACCAATTGTGTACACGCGTGTGTCTCACTATGTATGCTGGATTGAGAGCATCATATGGCCTTGAGAACGATCAACTGCAACGAAGATAGAATGGAAATAAAGTTATTAAAATATTATTAAAACTATTTATACAAGGTTACTTGTAAAACAACCAATGTAATTTGATTCAAATTAGAATCACTAAAAGGTGGTTCATGTTTGTTACACCATAAGCAAATTCTTTTGTTCTACAACTTAGATAATTAGTTTGATATTATTTTCATACAGTGTAGGCACAGAGTCAACATAATTATAATAAAATATAGAAATAACTCTTCAGTATTTTATTTTATTTAATAAACTACTTTTTAGCATATTTCCACAATCACTTTCACTAATTAATTATTAGTAGATTCATAGCAACACTGAATAATACAGAAACGGCACAGCATGTGTATCAGGCAACGGTCGTCGCACGAATCCCTTCTATCCGGCGTGTACCGCCTTTTATATTGAAATTACAGCGAATGGTAGGGAGCGGCCCACGCATTAGTTGTTATTCACTTGACCGTTGCACCAATGTGCTGGCGACGCCGTCACGGCCATTCTGACATGCACACGTCCTCGCGTACTTTATCCAAGAAAAAGAAACAAGTTCATTCATCCGGACATACCGATAACAACGATAACAGATGAAATACACGATATGATACTTCTGCCATTTGGAAATGCCTTCAGAAAATCCTTATAGTCGGGTCTGGTTAAACCCCTCAGACTGCTTTAATACCTGGACCAATTTTATTATTTTTAAGACTTCAGGTACATTATCCCTATAGTTTAAAACCAAACCGGAAAGTGCTAACAACAGTTGCAAGTAACAGTTCATATCGACTCAAATGACGTGACATGACTCCTAAAGCTTACACGGCACGTTCATAAAAAAGGACCCCTTGTCACTAATAAATAATAACAAATAATATCTAAGGACAATGTCACACAGAACATCCTAGCCCCAAGCTAAGCAAAGCTTGTACTATGGGTACCAGGCGACGATATACATACTTATATAGATAGATAAATACTTAAATTCATAGAAAACATCCATGACTCAGAAACAAATATTCGTGCTCATCACACAAATATTTGCACTTACCGGGATTCGAACCTAGGATTACCAGCTTCGTATGCAGGAGCACTACCAACTAGGCTACGGTAACCGTCAAATACAGTAAAAAATATTAATTTTTTACTTTCTTTGTCGTAACGAATCACTAATACGGGTTGCAGACCAAGCTAAACTAACTTAGCTTAGCTCGCATGGCTGTCCCAGTTTTCCACACTTGTGTGCAGACCGCAAACTATGCGAACTAAGCTATATGAGCTAACTAAAATATGCGAAACTAAGTTAGTTGTGTATGCCGATGCGCAGCTAAGCCCGCCTTCCCCGCACGCCCTTTGCACATCCTGCGCCAAAGCTGTCCAGTGTCCTTTGTCGCACGCACGGCTGCTTGGTAGCGAATATGAAGATATTTATTGCAATTGTTAAACAATTTTCTGTACTATAGAACACACAGTCAAAGGACTATCTCAACTTAGTTATTTTATCTATGTGTAACGTATTCATCATCACAGATATTTGTGTGCGTAAACATGTCTGTTTGTCCTGAGTCTGGGTGTAATTATCTATATAAGTATTTAGATAGCTAGCTAGATGCTCTCACACATTCCGTAAGCGATCGGCGAGGTTAAGCAACTAGGTACACTGTCAGTCTATAGAGGGGTGACCGCCAAAGTAGTTTAATTTCTTAGCGTCTCCGTGCTTCGGAGGGCACGTTAGGCTGTCGGTCCCGGTTTTAGTCGTTTGACAACAGTCGTTAAGCCATGTCAGAGTCCTACTGGGTGGCTTGAGCAACTCTGACAGACTAGGGTTAACACTACCCATACAATAGCAAGCAAATATGTATTTACAAAAGAAAAGTAGTATATGTAGTATATCAGTTATCTATCTATATATCTGGTTTCCATAGTAAAAGCTCTGCTTAGTTTGGGATCTGATGGCCGTCTGTTAATAATGTCCCGGAATATTATTATTGTTATTTTATCATCGGAACTTTCGTCATCAATTATATTCATGGCGAGCGTCGTCCATCTAATTTAACTTCGCGACACTGACATAGCTTCGTCTTGGCTCTTGGTGTGCACGGCACTGATTACCAGTTTAGCTTAGCCTAGCTTGATTAGTTAAGCGGTCCTATAGCTTAGTTTTCGGTCTGCAACCGGCTTTAGAATTTCGCCGGCGTACTTCGGTTTGATTTAAATGTTGTTATATATATATAAAGAAATACACACGTAAGATAAATAGGTATTACTAACTTGGTTCGGTTTTTGGGTCAATCAACTATTTTACCCACACAAAGGACATGCTAAGAATATTTTTTTAGAAAATATAAATTTTAATATTCCTTTATTCAATTTTGATTAAGGCATTATAAATATATTTAACTATAATAATCTAGAAGGGCCGAGCAATTCATAGAAATTTAAGACAGTTATAGTAATAAACTAAAAAACATACACCCAAAACTGTCGCCACTGTTACCTACATTCAGTGTTAGATAAATAGTGAATGAAACATGAAACTAATACTCATTATTTTTATTTACTCTTACATATATAATCAACTATTTTGGCATAATCAGTCTTCTTACATTTTAATTTAAAACTAACTGCTGTGTTGTCTTTTGCGTTACCATTGATATAAAAAAGTAGGGCTATTATTTAATAAAACGAAATTTAAAAGTGATACAATCATAATTAATTAAGTATACAAGCTGATAAAGATAAGAACAACTGATGTATCAACATTCAATTAAAAAATAAGCATGTTATGTTTAAATATCTAATTTAAAATGAGGGGACAATAAGTAACTCCAGAGACAAATATGGGTAACGCCTAAGACATACAATAAATACAAGTGGTTTAACTGGTTAATTCACTATTTTTCGAAAATATTAATCGGTGTTTCAAATTTGTATTGTACTTTCCTCAAATACGCTGGTGTAGGCAAGATTTTAATAATGTCTTCGTAACTGACGTAACCCACATCATTGTTATGAATTCTGAAAATCTTTGCATCATTACTTTACAACCCGTTAGAACACAACTTTCACTTCACCATCTTCTTCGATTGGGGTTAAATCTTTACACACGTACGAATACATATTCATTTTCTTGTTGAAGCTGACATCTGTGGTGAAACTTGATGGTAACTCGTCGTAGCCACTGGTCCCTCTGAATGAAAATATTCAAATATACCATTCTTCGATTCACGTTTGTTGTTTTCTTTGTTGGGGTTTTATTGTGGCTCTCCACCATCACTATCAGATGAAGACCTATAAATTGCGCGGAATTTACTAGAACGAGGTGGTATATTTTTTATATCTTTCAGCACAGAAAGTGGTACTTATTCTTCTGATAAAAAATCTAGAGAATTATATCCCGGAAGTTCGTCATCCACTTCTTTCGAGTTTTTGCCCTTACAGATTCAGATTCAGATACAGATTTGTGATTGAAACAGTTGCGAAAACCTCTTATTGAACATTTACAAAAACAGGACAGCTATCTATTTTGTAACGAATTCTACTGTAAATATTTGATGGACTTGTAAAGTTCCAATAAGTTGTTGTATTATTTTCGGCAGCTCATCTTGTAATTGTTTAATAGGTTTGTCTTCTATTAGGGCTGATTTTACTGGATCCGTTCAATTTATGAAAAAATTCTTGTGTATTAGGAATACAGTCACTACACGAATTAATGGCGGCTAAATTAAGTCGGTTGATATTTCTTAAATTACATGTTTCTAGCGCCTTTAAGACAAATTTTAAGACTCTTAAAAGATATGTTAAACTCGATTCTCTCGTTCAACCGTACATAATATCAATTAAAACATTACACTCGCATTTCTCCGCAGTCGGGCAAATAGCGTGAGTTTTACTTTTAATTGCTACAACCTAACCAAGTAGATACACCGAAGACATCCCGGATGTCAGCTTGTACGAGATTAAAATGGTTCTCAGACAACTTCATAACAACAAGGCTCTTGGTGATGATCGAGTTACAGCAGAGTTTCTGAAGGCGGGTAGTACACCTACGAGCCCTTCAGAAGTTATTTAACTCCGTCATATTAGTTGGTCAAACGCCACATGCATGGCACAGAAGTGTGGTTGTGCTCTTCTTCGAAAAGGGCGACAAAACCTTATTGAAGAATTATAGACCCATCACACTGCTGAAACATGTTTACAAGTTGTTTTCGAGGGGCGTTACGAATCATCTCGCGTGCAGGTTTGACGACTTCCAGCCTCCCAAACAAGCCGGTTTCCGAAACGGCTTTAGCACCATAGACCACATACAGACGCTGCGGCAAGTTATACAGAAGACCGAAGAGTATAACAAGCCACTGTGCTTAGCGTTTGTGGACTATGAAAAAGCCTTTGCTTTTATCGAAACCTGGGCCGAACTGAGGTCTCTCATAAGGTGCAAAATCGACTACTAGTATATTGAGATGTTAAAGTGTTTTATGAAAACGCCACTGGTTCTGGTCCTGCAGTCCCACTGACATAGGTCAGTGGGACTGCAGGACCAGATCATGAAACCTATTCACTTGCAGCGAGACGTGAGACAGGGAGTTGTTATATCTCCGAAATTGTTTACAGCTGCATTGAAAGATGTCTTCAAGCTTTTGGACAGGAAAGGCTTTGGAATCAATGTCAATGGCAAGTACATCACTCATCTTCGATTTACCGATGATAAAGTAGTCATGGCTTTAATGCCAAGAAGGCCTCGGTATAATGCTCGATGACGTCAGCAGAGTTTCTCAACAAGTGGGTCTGAAAATAAACATGGATAAGACGAAAATCATGTCAAAAGTCCATGTTGCACCCACTCAATTGAAGGTTGGAGATTCAGCACTCGAAGTTGTAGAAAACTATATTTACCGAGGACAGACCATCCAACTAGGTAGGCCCAACTTCTAGAAGGAGGTCAATCAGAGGGAAGCTACGTAACATCTTCTCGTCCAAAATACCGTGGTGTCTCAAGAAGAAAGTCTTCGACCAGTGTGTGTTGCCAGTGATGACTTACGGAACAGAGACGTGGTCGCTACTATGGGCCTTATTAGAAGGCTCAAGGTCACCCAAAGAGCAATGGAGAGGGCTATGCTCGGAGTTTCTCTGCGGGTCTTTTGTCCAGCAGTGGACGTCTTTTGGCTGATATGATAATGATGAACCAAGTAGATGACTTATTCACGTACAGGTACGTAAATGTCTTAGGAGTTACCAAGAATGTCTATGGAGTTACCGCCAAAGTAACTCAGTATACATGTAACACAGCAGACAATCCGTATTTTTGCATAAACAAAACACATTATTATTTGATTATTATATTTGGTGTGAACTTTAGCCGAAACATATGATAGGTAGTTATGCATCCTGTCACATCCTCTGTTTTAGATTAGATACATGCTACGTGACCGTTACCAATGTCTCAGCATTGTCGCCGGATGCGGTTCTTAGAATATTGTCCAAGACGACAATATGATATGTTTTGACGCCCCTCGAAGGCATTAGTTAATAAGATTATTATTCATTATAGAGTTAGCCTCCAAATCGGTAGCACGTAATAACTTTCTTTTATTTTTAAAAAACCTTTTCCCTGATTCTAATGTTTGACTGGCGCTGAGGACAGGATCGTGTCGTTAAAAGCTGCGCCGTCTCGCGAAAATCGAAGTGTCAAAATTCACATAGATTACGTGACCGCGGCGCGAAGCGCTCGACGCGATCATCGAACCAAATAAATCTGTCAAACTTCTTCAAGGACTTCAAGCATGGGAGTAGCGGTCGGCTGGTAAGTCAAAATTCTATTCTTCCTGGCCATATATATTCCCTTACTTTTTCAAAAAGGTTTTATTTAATTGTTATTTTGAGATTAGACGTCTCTCAGTATAATGTGATCTGGTAAACTTAATATCAATTTTTATTAAGTTCTAACCTTAGATAAGAAAGCAGTTTATATAAAAATCGCGAGTAACTTATATATTTTATTATATTAGAAATATTTACTAAATAAACTTATATGTAAAGTTTAGATTTAAAATAATTGAAAGGATTTATACTAAGTTATATTTAAGTGTGCATTTTAATTTGTGTGTGTTAGAATTTTGATTTAATAACTTCCGTGACTGTCATTTGCTGTACAAAATGCAGCAAGCGCACGAAATACCATTACCGGAACCAGTAATTCGAGTAGTACCGATCCCAAATGAAATGCTAAAGTTAATACCCCTTTTTAGTGGCGATAAAAGACATTTAAATTTATTCATTCGAAAATCTGAATACGTTATCGAAAGGTATATTGGCCACGAAGAACAGAATATATTTATATATATATATATATATATTACATGCGATAACTAGTAGGCTCACCGATAATGCAGCCGCGTTACTATCAGAACGCGACGATATATCGACATGGTCTGCGTCAAAAGAGTTACTAGAACAACATTTCGGTGACCCACGTAGTGAGGAGTGCATTAATATAGAATTAGAGTCATGTAAAATCAAACCAGGGGAAACTTACTTAGATTTCTGTAATAGGCTTCAAAATATACGGTCGTTACTTATCTCGAAGGCTAACTTATCGCCAGATGCCGACATGAAACGGGCTAAAATTACTATATATACTATACAGCTTTAAATGTTTTCCTCTACAACTTGCCGGAAAATATGGTACGCGTAGTTAGGTTAAAGGCCCCTTCTACGCTAGAGCAAGCTTTATCATTAGTCCTCGAGGAAGTAAACTTCCACGAACAATATATATTACGAAATCGTATGCAAAATAACCAAGTGACACCTAAACCACCGTTTAATACATCAAGTCCTACTAATTTTAAATTCGGCAACTCACCGCCTATGTCGCAACCTGCTTATAAACCAGTATTACAAAATTTTACACCCCAACTAAAATTTAATTTCGGTATTCCGCATAACAGGCCGCAGTTTGGTCAATATCAAAACAGGCCACAGTTCGGCTACCGCCCACAGCAATTAGGGTTCCGAATTTGGGAGTAATGCCTCAACAGTTTGGCTATAGGCCTTTACAAAATTTAGGAATGACACCCCAACAATTCGGCTACAAACCGCCCCAAGTTCAGGCTTCTAGGTCGCACGATCCAGACGTAACAATGAGGACAGCAATTCCAAGGCCACAGCCCCAAAATGGTTACAGACTAAACGAACTAATTGTCGATAACTACGACCTTTATAACTATGACAATGTTTGCTATGAGACCGAAGAATACGAGGCAGGTTATCCTACTCAGGCAGAAGAATTTTATTATGATGAGGAATATAAAAATGAAAACAATGACCCGTCTAAAGAGGAAAATTTTCATATAGATGCCTCTACCAAGAAGGAGAAAATATAGAATTAAATTGCGACCATAGCCTTAAACTACCGTATATATATATATATCCCCGAAATAGATGCGAGGTTTATGATCGATACAGGGAGCACCCGATCGTTTATAAGTCCACGCGTTGCATATTTATATTTTTCTGAGTACATTAGGCATGAACCATTTCAGGTAGTAAGCACTCATTCTTCTAGCCGTCATAATGAAGTCATAGAAATTCCCTTATTACCGACCTTCAATTCTCCTAACTTCCACAAATTCCACTTATATGATGTAGATAACCGCTATTAAGGACTTATCGGTAACGATCTGCTTCAACAATTAGAAGCGATAATTGACCTTAAACATTTAGAACTAAAAACTAAATTTGCTAGTATCCCTATAATCCATAACTTAAACTATATTATTGATATGCAACCACGATGTGAACAGCGTGTCAAAATTCCGATAGATCTACATTCAGGCGAAGGCGTCATTGATTTTATAGAATTTACTCCTGGTCTACGAATGCCTTCCGCATTGGTAAATTGTGTAAACGGATATGCAACGACGGTTATACAAAGTACTTTAGATAAACCCGTACGTATAACTATAACCAAACCTTTTACTGCTACCCCACTGAATATGACCGAATGTGTATTAAACTTTAATGTCGAAAGACCTACAATACAAACGGAAAAGCTTCTAACAGATAATTTACAAAAACTTAGACTTGACCACATGAATGACGAGGAACGCAACAAATTATTTAATCTCTGTACTGAATATAAAGATATATTCTACTGTGACCAAATTCCGTTAAGTTTTACAAATCAGGTTAAACACAAAATTCGTACTACAAACGAAGATCCTATTTACGTAAGACCTTACAGACAAGCCCCCACACAAGCAGAAGAGATTAATAGACAAACTGTAAAATTACTTAAGGAAAACGTCATTGAGGAGTCACACTCACCCTGGAATGCACCCGTTCACTTAGTCCCTAAGAAGGCTGATGCATCGGGAGAGGCTAAATGGCGGATGGTAGTTGACTATAGACGACTGAACGATATTACTGTTGACGACCGTTACCCATTACCGAACATAACTGAATTATTTGACAAACTAGGGAAGAGTTTTTACTTCACTACGCTTGATTTGACGAGCGGATACCATCAAATCGAAGTAGAAGTAGAGGACAGACAAAAGACAGCATTTAGTACACAGAACGGACATTGGGAATTTTCAAGAATGCCATTCGGGCTTAAGACAGCTCCAGCGACATTCCAAAGAACAATGGATAGCGTTTTCAAAGGGCTGCAAGGCCTCCATTGCATGGTTTACTTAGATGATGTAATTATATTTTCATCCAGCTTAGACGAACATGTACTAAAACTACGAACTATCTTTGACCAACTTAGACAGACAAATTTAAAATTACAACTGGACAAATCGGAATTTCTACGAAAGGAAATCATTTACCTTGGTCATACCATTACTAGAGACGGACTTAAACCAAATGACGATAAAATAGCTGCTGTTTTAAACTACCCTTTACGAAAAACGACTACTGAAATTAAATCTTTCTTAGGACTCATTGGCTATTACAGACGATTTATCAAAGACTTTGCTCATATCACTAAACCGTTGACTTCTTGTCTCAAGAAGCGGAACAAAATAGTTTTAGATAAAAATTATATAGATGCCTTCAATAAGTGTAAAGAACTCCTGACTAGTGCACCGCTTTTACAATACCCCGACTTTGACAAACCTTTCATCTTGACTACAGACGCATCTAACGTCGCTATAGGCGCCGTATTCTCACAAGGACCGATAGGAGGTGATAAACCGGTGGCATATGCCAGTCGTACCCTAAGCGATACAGAAACTCGCTATAGTACTATCGAACGGGAATGTCTTGCAATAGTCTGGGCGATCAAACATTTTCGTCCTTACCTTTATGGCAAGAAATTCAGTATTTACACAGACCATAAACCGTTATCATGGCTTAATTCACAAAAGGACGCTAGTAATAAGCTTACTCGTTGGCGTTTACGGCTTCAGGATTATGATTATAAAATCATATACAAAAGTGAGAAACAAAATTTAAATGCTGACGCCCTATCCCGGATTAAAATCAATGCAACTCATTCGGAAGATGAGGGACAATCAATGCAAGTTAATATTGACGAGACAGAGCAAAAACGTAGGGAAGGTTCAGACAGACAAAACACGAAAAAGGTAACTGTAAAACCTAGAGATAGGCGCAATAGTTCCTCCACGATTACAGTATCTGATTCCAGTGCTACGGTATCAGCAAGTCCAGTTTCAATATCTTCTGATTCGGATAAAATGTCTATTGCAAACTCTGTAAAAATATCCGAGTATCCTATTAGATCACCATCTGTGACAACTAAATCTGAAACAATCCATTCTGCTATAGATGTCGAGTCATCTGGTATACCATTATTACAGGAAGCGATTGACACTAAACCCAACCAAATTCTAGTCTTTACGTGGTTGAGAAATGAAATGCAAGTCCGAAATCTTTCAGGTGAAAAGCAAAAGATTTTGGAAGTTTTCTTACCTATCAACAATCCTGATTTAGTCAAAAGATTTTTAATAGAGTATATTAGGCCAAAATCCAAATATTTTATATATTTTGAAGACGATGAACATCGCCGACAGTTTAGTACCAAGGTGATAGAGTTATTTAGAAAAGACACTGTCCAATTATTTGGGTGTACTGAGCGAGTTGTTCACGCAGAAGATGAAAAAGAACAGAGAGCCATAGTAATCAAACATCACGAAGGAAAATCATGCCACCGAGGTATAAAAGAAACCCTAGGATGCATACGTAGAAACTATGTTTGGCAAAACATGTAAGAAACCATTTCAGCTATAATAAATGCCTGCGAAATATGTCGCAAAATGAAATATGACCGTAAACCAATCAAACCTTTTCTACAATTAACCCAAACTCAAGACGCTCCATTTCAAGAAGTATTTATTGACCTTTTTCAAATTGAAGGACAGTACTATTTAACTCTCATCGGCGCATTCAGCAAATTAGGGCAGGCTATTCCAATTTCTAATAGATCAACACCCGAAGTAGTGCGAGCACTTATGAACTTATCTTTTGGGGAATGCCATAAAAAGAGAAATATTCTCTTTTTATGGCATTCCCCAAAAGATAAGTTCAGACCCCGGAAGTGAATTCAATAATGAATTACTAAAAGAATTCTTAAGTTTACATAAAATAGAGCTCCACATTGGCACACCTAACAACCCTAAATCAATGGGCCTTATCGAAAGGTTACATTCCACTTTAAATGAAATTTACAGTGCGAAATATGAAGAAAGATGTACTGACGCGGCATCAGTAATGATGTACTCTATTATGGCCTACAATAACGCGATACACTCTGTTACGGGATTAACGCCATTTGAGACCGTATTTAGGCATACAGACTCAAATAGTCTATTTGTTTTGTTTGAGTTTGAGAAACAGCATGTACAAAGGTTAGTAAGAGATCACGCTAAGCGAACAAAATTCTTATATAAATATCTAACAGATAAAATGATAGAAATAAAAGAAAATAATAGGAAAAAGAGAGGAGGTGAAGGTGAAATTGATCTTCCCGAAGGAAAGATAATTTATGCTAAGGATGTCAATAAAAGAAAAAGCAAAGATAAGCCGTGATACACCAAACCGAAAATTAATGGTAAAGTCACCCGAAATATAGTACCCATAGAGGTAGGTCAAAGAAAAACTAAAGACCCTATTAAAAATGTTAAACGCCCTCCGCAGGTGGTGCGTGTTGACGATAGCGATGCCGGTGCTGACCCTTCAACTGCAATCCCTTGAAGAAAACCCAGGAATTCTTCCTGTTAAAGAAGGCCAGGCCTATCTCCAAACCGACTATTGGACTATTATTAAGGTTCTTAACTTAGATAGAATTCAGGACGACTTACAATTCGTAATATTTAAGTATAACGAGTTTAGCAACATGATTAAGAGAAATGGCTCATATCCACCTTATCTCATAACTATGGTAGCACACGTTGATTACGTATGTAAAATAACCACACAGAAATATTCACAATTAGTTCCACAATACCGTACAAAAAGAGGCATTATAAACCCGTTAGGTTCTCTCATAAAAGTTATCACTGGAAACCTAGACCATGACGATGCGTTACGGTATGATAAAATAACTTCCGAACTTACTCACAATCAAATGATTGTTAAAAGAAAATTAACTATAGTTTCTCAAATGCTTGACAGTTTTATTAATTCCACCGAAGTTATAAACCAAAATTCTATTGTCTTAGATCAAAGAATTAAGGCTGTTGAAACTATGTTAGCCGAATTAGTGTCTAAAAGTAATCAGTGGACTTATAGTGCATATATTATAAGTTTGTTTAACGTGTTCGTTAGCAATTTTCGTACTATCTTTATAAAACTAGGAGAGATAGAGACCGCTCTCGCATTTAGTAAAATATCTGTGCTACACCAGAGCATCATTAACTCCACTGAATTACTAGAACACTTAAAATGAATATCTATAACTGAAAACTTGATATATCCCGCTACCGAGGATAATCTAGTAAAATTGGAAAAAACTTTTAATGTAAAAACCTATACAAAGCTTTTGCTTTGTACAGATTACGTTCATACTAGAGGTTCTACTTACGGATAACAATACATATAACTGTTTTAAAGTCTATTCTTTACCGATTTTCCGTCAATTAGAAAATAAAACCGTTTCCATATTACCTTACCATATAACCTTTTGGCAAGGGGGATGAAACATCTGCCGATCGTGAAACCATGCACTTCTTCAGTGCATAAGAAACCAATTCTTATGCACTGAAGAAAACTTAACACCAAATCCTGAGTCCACCTGTATTGAACAACTTATGGAGTTTGAGCAAAACTTTACACAATGTAAGCAACACCAGATTAATATCGAGGATGTAAGAATGCAACGTTTACCTAACAGCTACGAGCTGGATACTATTCACGAGGATTAAAACTACCCTAGTCATAACCTGTAATAATGATGTCAGCATGCACCCTGTCTTCGGAACTTACATTATGACCCTCGATGAGCCATGTGATATTGAGATACAACAAATGAAAATTCGCCACAAACAAATTTACATCGAAAATGAAGTTGTAGAGCCCATTCCAGTTGTGAACCTGCCACAGTTGCCTGCCGACACTATCCGGTGCACGTGTACTTAACATGAGAGGTGTAAACTTAGATGAAGTGAAGTATATGTCAAGTGTATTGAAGGAAAGTGAATTATCAAATGGTGATTTTACCAAACAGACTCTAACATCAGTGTAGTTTTAGTTTATGTAACATTATTCTTAGTTTTGTCTAGTATACTTTTATCTTTATCATATATTTTACGTAATAAGATAACTTTGTATTCGCAAATCATCGGAAGGTTATTAAAAACGAACAACCCGATAATTTCGCTCTTGAGGAGGGAGAAGTTATGCATCCTGTCACATCCTCTGTTTTAGATTATATACATGCTACGTGACGTTTACCGATGGCTCAGCATTGTCGCCGGATGCGGTTCTTAGAATATTGTCCAAGACGACAATATGATATGTTTTGACGCCCCTCGAAGGCATTAGTTAATAAGATTATTATTCATTATAGAGTTAGCCTCCAAACCGGCAGCACGTAATCACTTTCTTTTATTTTTAATAAACCTTTTCCCTGATTCTAATGTTTGACTAGGTAGTACAAGATTGTGTTAATAATATAAACAAATATTTAACTTGCATCGAGAAATCACGGTCACTCAGCAGACGACACAAAAAGGTACGCACTCCCTACATAAGCTTTTCGTGGACTGGCAGCACGATGGTCACGATCAAAGCTCGCCGCGCCGCGCCGTGCGAGTGAGGGTATTGAAGATAATTACGGATAACAGTGCCATCTATGTATTTGCGTTTGGAATTCCTGAAGGTAACTCAGTATACAAAGGCGAAATCATTCTAACAAGGGACATAACT
Organism: Pseudoips prasinana; assembly: GCA_951640165.1. NCBI lineage: Eukaryota > Metazoa > Arthropoda > Insecta > Lepidoptera > Nolidae > Pseudoips > Pseudoips prasinana. Next base: position 18,474,429 of record OX621264.1, on the reverse strand, counting down.
TAGAGATATTTTTTTGTAAAACTGGTTTGTCTTATTGCTGTTTTATATTGCACACGCTAAACTGTATAATACTATCTTATTCTATAATAAAAGTAAACCGTAAGTAAGAAGAAATAGTCAACTTTTCAACAAAAATTAACGAGTGAATGTGGCTTTCAGACAGACATATTTTGTATGGCGCGCATATTTAGTATCCTGAGTTACTATACAATTATATAAAAATAAATAAACATTAAAACTTAAGTCAGTTTCCCGTTGTGCCTAATAACTATAGATACAATAGTGATATTAGTTTTATGTGTGACTATTACCAATCAGCGCATTTTTATAAAGATATGTCGGGGACAGCAAAGTGTCGGTAAAATAGTTGATTGGCCCTTTTACTTCTTTAGCGGAATTGTGCACTTTTTTGGCATAGGTAATAAATATAAAAACCAAAAAATATCCAACTCACGTCAGGTCACATGATCTGATCCAATATTCGTAAGACGGAGGGTCCTCACACTGGCCGTTTATACACACATATGATCGCAGCATTTTTTGTACTCATTGTACTGCCCGTCATGTCTAAAGTCTTTGAAAAAATACTACATGAACGACTTCATGCATATCTAACCTCAATAGATTTTCTGTTCGCGAAGCAATACAGATTTCGCCCAAAATCTAATACATTATCTGCGGCGGCTGACTTAATTACCCAAATAAAAATAAATATCGATCAGAAAAAAATTGGACTAGGTATCTTTATCGATTTAAAAAAAGCTTTCGATACCGTTAGTCATAGTCTACTCTTGCTAAAATTAAACATCTTAGGTATTACTGGAAAAGCATACGATATTTTCAAGAGCTACCTTATAAATAGATATCAAATTGTCAAAATTAATGATAATCAGAGTAGCCCACAGCCAGTAGTCTGTGGAATTCCACAAAGATCAATACTAGGGCCCTTATTATTCCTAATTTACGTAAACAATATGCCTGAAATCGGACTAAATGGAGATATTACTCTATATGCGGACGATACCAGCCTATTTTATTTTTGCAACTCCTTAAAAACGTTAATAAACCAAGCCCAATATAATTTAAACAAACTAAATATATGGTTCCAATCTAATTTACTTACTATTAATACTGAAAAAACAAATTACATTATTTTCTCAGCCAAAAACAAAAAACTCGAAAGCTATGATTCTCTAAATATAAACGGTGAAAAAATTAAGAAAGTAAAAATAGAAAAATATTTAGGTCTAATTTTAGATAGCCAGCTTACCTGGAAGCCGCATATTGAGAGAATACATAACAAAATCTATTCACTAACTGGGGCACTACGAGGAATAGCACGATATCTTCATAAGTCCGTAAAATATTGTATCTATAACGCATTGGTTAAACCTCATTTAGACTATTTAATCCTGATATGGGGGTCGGCAGCAAAATCCAACTTAAAAAAATTACAAATAACACAAAATAAAATAATAAAATCCTTGTTTCATTACAACTATATTACGCCCACTGTAGAAATCTATAAAGAAACAAAATTAATGAATCTAGCCCAAAAATATAAATATAACACATGTATATTTATTCGCAAAATTTTAACAAAAGATATTCATTCCCAAATTACTTTTACGAAACGAGTAGATTGCACCAAGCGAATGACTAGGCAAGCAAATAATATATACCTAAGAGCCCCCAGAACAAATATTGGTAAAAAGAGTATTGTTTATGAGGGAGCCAAACAATACAATAAATTACCCAATAGCATAAAACAGATTAAATCTTTCACCACCTTTAAGCAAGTTCTATAAAGCTACATTTTGGCGGATTTTTCATTACTATGCTAAATAAACTAATAAACAACAATAACATAATAATATATAAAAATAAATATTAACAATACCTATATAAAAAATAAAACAAATTTTGGATACAACTTTATATTGCTATATACAAAACAAACTAAATGAACTATTTTTTTATACTATTTAAAAATATACGAATAATATAATATAGTATTAATATAATACAATCTAACCATATAGATATTAATAAAATAAGTATAAAATCTTTAAATTTTGAATAATGATTACGATCTAAGTTTTGTTTTTGCCACTGTATCACCTACCTTAACAAACACCTTTTAAATCTCCGTACGCACTACTGATTATGACCGATGCGTAGGTATTGGACTATTTTTTGTTTGAATGCATTTTTCTCTAATTACCCTGTTTTTATATTTTGTATTAGTCTAAGTTAAGTAATGGAATCAGGCGTTACTTTGCGGAAATCCATAACAATCAAAATACAAAATCAATATTTAGTGTTAATTCCGCTAATTGTCAGTTTAATCATGCTGGGATGCAATTTGCACCGCCCTCCCGCCCGCAAAAATGTGCACATGCAAGAAGGACAATATAAAAAGGAGACAGTCTCCTTCGAGCACTCGACGAGTTAGCAGCCCTTGAGAATGGTCCGTGGAGGACCGAAACACGTGTTGGGTATCGTACTGGCGCATGTAATTTGCTTTTTATATTGTCCTTCTTGCATGTGCACATTTTTGCGGGCGGGAGGGCGGTGCAAATTGCATCCCAGCATGATTAAACTGACAATTAGCGGAATTAACACTAAATATTGATTTTGTATTTTGATTAGTCTAAGTTATAAAATTGTATACGCTGTGCTAATATGAAAAAGCATGTTAGTACTTTAAAGTTCTATTGTATTTTCTCTGCAAGTGATTTATGTAATCTTTTGAGAAAATAAATGTCTTAAACCATAATATACTGACCGACATTTTAGTATTTCTTAGGTGCACGTCAAAAGAAGTCATAAAGTTAAATAATTTTATTCTATTGTTTTCTCGATCTTATATAACAATCATTTCATATTGTTATATTTATTAATATTCATTTGTAATTTAATATCAGGTGTAACAATATTATAAAATGTGAAGATATGTTTGTCCATTGTAAATTAAATTTTCTTGTTAATGCCTTAGTTAGCTTACTAACATACCTATCATAAATATTTAACACGAGCAAATCCATAGAAATCAATTAGTAAAGATCTAAAATTAAAGGCTTAAACCTACTGTTCATAATGTAGCATACTACTCATATATTATTATTATAAAATTATATTTATTTACTATCTAAGTAACAACAGTGTGTCATAACCCTAATAAGACTCAGAGCTTTTCAGATATTTGATTCCAAATGTATTCCATTGTATTGTAATACTTACTACCATCACATTTTATGTCCGTTGCTGTTTTACCAGACTACGTAAAAATAGTAAATGGTTTTGGCAAGAAAAAGTTACCTATATACCTATTTTTTTTATTAAAGATGCCCTGTCTTTCATGAACGAGGAATCGTTGAAATCATTATTGCGTTACATGTGCTATAAAAGATGTATACAGACTATGCACATATTTAGTACGAGCAAACCCGTGTTATTTGTGGAGTCAGAATATGTAGACATCTTATTTGTGGACATTAAGTATTCTCTTGTTTATATAATTTACAAGTACATCCATGGTATTAAAAAAGCACGCTTCACCTAAAGTTTAAAGGGAGTGTATATACCATTCAGAATACAATATGAATAACAATGTACTACCATCCTAATGATAGGTACTTACTTAGTTTTAGTTTATCCTTTATTGCACACAGAAAATATACATTTTATACATGTGTCTTTGTAAATTAATGTACTGTACAAGGGCGAGCTTAACCCATTGATGAGTTTACTTCCAGCAAACCACTGACAGAGGGAGATTTGTAGAAGAAGGGTAAAAACAGTGTACAACATCAAAAGAAAAATAAAATTAATTGACACTGATTGTTACTACCGACTGGTAGATATATATATATATCTAGTAGATATATGTATATATATGTATATCTACCAGTCGGTAGTAACATATATATACATATATATATATATACATATATATATATATATATATATATATATATATATATATATATATATATATATATATCTACACACTAATACATACTATACACACTAAATATATATATATAAAACACCTAAATATAGGTACTAATACATAAATTATAGATTACAATGATTGTGACAAAAAGTGTTCCCTTGTTCTTCTCTTAAATACCTCTAAAGATGAGCTAGAAAGAATAGAGTGTGGAAGAGAGTTCCATAGTCGAACGGCACGTATTGTAAAAGAGCCATCATAACGGCTGGAAGTTTGAGAAAGCATACGAAGTAGAAAGGACGTGGCTGTGCGACAGAGTTTGCCTCGAGGGACTAAGTACTCAAAGCGTTCACGAAGATAGAGAGGAGAATTAAAGTTATGAAGGATTGAGAAGAGTAGGGAAAGAATGTGACAATCTCTACGTTGCCGTATTGGCAGCCACTTCAACCGCCTCCGAAACTTAGACACATGGTCGTACTTACGGAGGCCGAAAATGAAGCGAATGCACAAATTCTGCAGACGTTCGAGCTTGTCAAGAAGGTCTTCATTCGCATCCAGAAAACAGACATCAGCATAGTCTAGAAGAGGAATTAGGGGTGACTGTGCTAAGGATACTTTAGTACGGAAGGGTAAGAATTTCTGTAATCGTTTAAGAGACTGAAACGAGCAGTATACCCTTCTGCTTACTTCCGCAACGTGAGTGCTCCATGATAAGTTGCTGTCAATTTGTATACCAAGATTTTTAACATGGGTCGCATAAGGTATGGGGACGTTGTCATAAATAACTGGTGGAAGGAAGTTGTTAGGTATCAAACTAAACATATGCCTGCCACCAATAATGATTGCTTGTGATTTAGTGGGGTTGAGCAAGAGTCCAAAAGATTTCGCCCAATCACTAATGTTTCCAAGATCATTATTGATGGCATCAATGGCCAGACTAATATTCTCAATTTTAAAGTATCGATAAGAAATTGGAGGAAACAATTTTTGTTATGGCGTTAATAAACACAGAAAAGAGAAGACGAGAGAGTACGCCACCTTAAGGAACGCCCGCAGTAAGATTACACCACTCAGATGAAGCTTCTTCGTAGCGTATAGACTGCGAGCGTCCCCGAAGATATGAGTCAAACCATGCAGTTACTGAAGATGAGATATTAAGGGAGGATAAGATGCCAAGGAGGATATCAAAATCAACTGAGTTGAAGGCACTACTGAAGTCCAATAAGACCATTACCGTGAGTAATTTCCGCTCCATGGCTAGTCGGACATCGTCGGTAATCATACTTATTTAGACAAAGTGCTGACTGAGCTCTACAACCATGTTTTTATGTTCGGTACAGATTTTATATGAACAAAGCATGTGTTCGGTAAGTATTTATCATAAGCGAAGACATGGTATTCGGGTTGTATGATTTAAAACTTCAAATAGGGTAGGTATCTTATTTTGCACTTTAAGCAAATTAAGGACATATGTGTCGGTTAGAAACAAAACTGGTCAAATCCAAAAATAAAGGTTTTGGAACACAGTACGCCATTTTTTTCAATGAAAAATCTTGTTTTTGCTACCGGTTTCAAAAAGAGTCAAATCCAAACCAATTCGTAGAAAAATCTATTCGAAATGACTGCTCAGTATCAAAAAGAGTCAAATCCTTTAAAGCTTAGAAACGAAATCGGTCTAATCCGCGTAGCCAATCAGAAGCCAGAACTATGTATGAAAATGACAGCCAACCGGCGGCCATTTTGCGGAGTGATGAGCGCATGGATCGTGGTTTTGTGTATTCGTCGCCGTTTTTTATTAAAAGTTAGTGTTAAATTACAATAAAATGGATAATTTAATAAAGGAAACTACTCCCCAGTTGTCACGGAAAAGGACACAACAAAAAGCGGATTGGAAATGCAACCAATTGAAGAAGGAACGGTATGTTTGTACTGCTTTGATTACTAACGCTGCCATTCGTAGTCAGTGGTGCTAAACATGTGGTGGTTTTATTTTGGATCATCTACTGAATAATTTACTATTTCCTTGCAATTTGTTTGTTTTTTTACTTAGATGGCATGAAGTATTTTTTATCTGACTACGTTGAAGCCCAAAAGGAGGATTTTGTGTAGTCAGTACAATAATTTTATGTGTGTTCATTCCTATCTTCCCTCGTAACTATTAAACGGTTGAACCGGTTTCGGTAAACTATGCGTCGTTATATTTGTCTTAACAACGCAAGTGTCCGTATCTAAACCTAAACCTACAATACTAAGACAAAGCATGTGGAAGTGTGGGACCCATTGAAAGTGCTTGATATATATATATTTTTGTAATATTTACTTATTTATGATTGTTTTTATTTTAGGTACACTCCAAAAGAGCCACCAAATTTAAGACTTCCTTGTGACCACTACACCAAAGCATACAGGTGCACTTCATTGAGTCATGCTGATATAATAGCATTTAATAAAGCTTTCTACAAAAAACCGGACAAAATTTATCAGGATAATTTTATAATTAATCATACGAAAGTTACTACTACTCAGCGACATAGGCCAGTAAATCAATGTGGGAATAAAAAAGAAATGGCGGTAACGTACTTTGCACGACGACGACACAATATCCTGATTCCAATTTGCAAACGCACCTTTCTCTCTATTTTAGCTTTAAAGAAAGGAAGAGTGACAGGTGTAATTAATCGACATTTCAAAGCCATGGGTGAACCTGCACAAGAGAATAGAGGAGGCCGGCGTAAAACTTTAAAATATGCACCTAAGAGGGAAGCGGTCAAAGACTTTATCAAAAAGCTTGAGCCCTTAGAAATACATTACTGTAGAAGTAAAATAAAAAGTAGACAGTATTTGTCATCGGAGCTCAGCATTAGTAAACTTTATAAAATGTTTGTCGCAGAAACCGCGGATGAACATAAAGATATTAGGGCATCTTACTTCAGAGAAATTTTCAAAACCGAATTTAACATAGGTTTTGGATCCCCTCGCACAGACATGTGCTCCACTTGCATAGTTTTACAAGAACGACTGAAACATGAAAAAACCAATGAGGTAAAAATCAATTAATGATTGAGAGCAGAATTCACAAATTGAGAGCCAAAGCGTTTTATGGTTTATTAAAAGACAGCACCGAAAATATTTTAATTCTAAGTTTTGACTGTCAAAAGAACCAACCGTGTCCAAAAGTTCCCGATCAAAGTGCATATTACTCGAGGCTGTTATATGTGTACAATTTTACGGTGGTAATCGGAAATTCCAAATCACCATTAACTATTAACAACACATTCATCTACACCTGGACTGAAGATATTTTGCCGAAAGCATCGAATGAAATTGCTAGCGCTGTTTTTCATTGCTTGAACACCATTTTTCTAAGTCCCGGATTAGACCATATCACACAGGTTCGTTTAGTAGCAGATGGGTGCAGCGGCCAAAATAAAAACCAATCTCTTCTTGGTATGGCAGCTAAATGGTTACAAGACTATGCACCTGTACACATTATGGGCCTTGAAATTCTGTTTCCAGTTGTTGGCCATTCATTTTTGCCACCAGATAGAGTTTTGGCAAAAATTGAAAAAGAGATTAAAAGTCGAGAGGTAATGACTAGCCCTGACGATTATTACGAAATTTTCACCCGTCATGGAACCGTGTATTACTTGGGAATTGATATAAAAGTTTACGACTGGAAACGAGCAGCATCTGAAGTCTTAAAAACTACAACCAATATGCACTTTTCAATTAAAAAATCGAAAAGATTTTTTCTTAAAAGGACTCGTGACAAGCAAAATGTGTATATTCGAGCGGAAGAGTCTTACCAAAATACTTTAAATAAGTATCAAAATATCTGCAAAGGAAAAAAGAAGGTTTCTGCTATAAATCCAGATGTTATTAAATTATATGTTGATGTTAAACAAGAAAAATTAAATGATGTGAAGAAATTATTAATCACACATTTTGGAGAGAAGTGGGATGAAATCTTAGATTTAAATTATTATAAACAAGTCCTGTTAAGACCTAAATCATCTACTACTCATGAACAGATTGCTGAAGACTGTGAGTTCTCTGAAGAATTACCAGCTGTAGTTGTATAAGAAACTTAAAAATACCTAACTTTGATTATATACTTATAAAGTGATGATGAATGAAGATTTTTCAAATAAAGCAAGATTGATTTCAAAGCACTAAATTGCTTATATTTATTGTGTTCCTCCAAATATTATTTGGAGGAATATCGTCTGGATTGGGTGTATAAATAATAAAATAAAATACACTTTATTGTACACAAAAATTAAGGAACATTTAATTTTAACAATGAAACATTAATTATAATGTACAATGGGCGGTCTTATCGCATTTGACAACCTTTGGATGGATAGGAATTAAATGTGTAAAAATGCCGGGATAAGTAAAAAAGAAGAAAAGAGATAATTAAAAAGGTAAACTAAAAACTAAAAATATGTTAATGATAATATTATTATTACACATACATATACGTAAATAAAATGCTACTTATATTATACTATACTATACTATAAGTATAATACTATATTAAAATACTATATTCATATAAAATAAATTAATAATTATTATGATAGAGACAGTCGTCTTTCACAAGTTTTTTGAAGCTTACTATATTCTATATATAAAGCGTATCGATTTTGCCTTATTCACAAACAGCTCTCCACGAGGGAAAGGACCTAGATAGCAACGCTTCAACCAGAACTAAAATGTAAGTAAACCATTTTTTTAAATATTATTCTCTTTCAGCTTTTATTAATTTGCAATCGTTTGAATGATTAGTCATTCAAATGATTTGATCGCTCGTTCATTCAGGCGATTTGAATAGTAACATAACCTTTATATCAGTTAAATGATTAATAATCATAGGTTTCGGCCTCAATGACGTAGTGTTCAGTGTAACCGACTGCCTGCGGTCGCGGGTTCGATTCCCGCACAAGTCAAACATTTGTGTGCACGCATATAACTGTAGTTCTCAATCATTATATTAGTTAAATGATTAAGAATCATAGGTGTTGGCCTCGATGGCATAGTGTTCAGTGTAACCGACTGCCACGCCTGATGTCGCGGGTTCGATTCCCGCACAAGTCAAGCATTTGTGTGCATGCACATCGATGTATGTCTTGGTCTGGGTGTTTCTATGTATAACATGTATATATTTATAAAAAGTATAGGTATATGTATGTTTATCCATTGTTTAATACCCATAGTACAAGCTTTGCTTAGTTTGGGCTAGATGGTGTTGTGTGTATGTGGTCATCATCATCGTCATCATCATATCAGCCGAAAGACGTCCACTGCTGGACAAAGGCCTCCCCAAAAGATCTCCACAATTGCCGGTCTTGTGCTATTCGCATCCAGCAGTTTCCAGCGACCCGCACAAGATCATCGGCCCATCTTGTAGGGGGCCTGCCCACGCTGCGTCTTCCGGTTCGTAGTCGCCACTCGAGAACCTTTCTGCCCCAACGGCCGTCGGCTCTACGAGCTATGTGCCCTGCCCACTGCCACTTCAGTTTGGCAATTCTTCGGGCTATGTCGGTGACTTTGGTTCGCCTGCGGATTTCGACATTTCTGATTCGATCTCGCAGGGAAACTCCGAGCATAGCCCTCTCCATTGCTCTTTGGGTGACCTTGAGCCTTCTAATAAAGCCCATAGTGAGCGACCACGTCTCTGTTCCGTATGTCACTGGCAACACACACTGGTCGAAGACTTTCAACTTGAGACACTGCGGTATTTTGGACGAGAAGATGTTACGTAGCCGAGTTGGATTCTAAGATTGACCTCCTTCTCGAAGTTTGACCTACCTAGTTGGATGGTCTGTCCTAGGTAAATATAGTTCTCTACAACTTCGAGTGCAGAGTCACCAACTTTCAATTGAGTGGATGCAACATGGACGTTTGACATGATTTTCGTCTTATCCATGTTAATTTTCAGACCCACTTCTTGAGAGACTCTGCTGAGGTCATCGAGCATTGTACCGAGGTCTTCCATAAGCCTTTACAGTCCAGAAGCTTGAAGACGTCTTCCAATGCAGCGGTGAACAATTTCGGAGATATAACATCTCCCTGTCTCACGCCTCGCTGCAAATGGATAGGTTTCGAGGTCTGGTCCTGGAGTCGCACTGACATAGTGGCGTTTTCATACAAACACTTTATCACCTCGATATACCGGTAGTCAATTTGGCACCTTATGAGAGACCTCAGTACGGCCCATGTTTCGTTAGAATCAAAGGCTTTCTCATAGTCCACAAACGCTAAGCACAGTGGCTTGTTATACTCTTCGGTCTTCTGTATAACTTGCCGCAGCGTATGTATGTAGTCTATGGTGCTAAAGCCTTTTCGGAAACCGGCTTGTTCGGCAGGCTGGAAGTCGTCAAACCTGCGCGCAAGACGGTTCGTAACGACCCTCGAAAACAACTTGTAAACATGGCTCAGCAGTGTGATGGGTCTATAATTCTTCAGTAGGGTTTTGTCGCCCTTTTTGAAGAAGAGCACCACCACACTTCTGTGCCATGCTTGTGGCGTTTGACCATCTAGTATGACGGAGTTAAATAACTAAACTAAACCCGTAGGACACGTTAGGAATATTGAAATTTAGGAATTAACAAACTAGGAGTGATAATGAATGATAAGTCGGAGTTGTAATATTCGGAATTTTCTACCATTCGGAATTATGAAAGTCGGTATTTTGAAATTCGTATTTGTTACTGTCGGAATAAAGTTTTTCGTATTAGTGTAGTGTACCCGTTCGTAGATAGGCCCTGGGTTCAAATCCCGCTTTAGGTCAAAAAGTGTTTTGTGATCTGGGAGTTGGTGGTATTACACCCCCGTGCCTCGGAGAGCACGTAAAACCGTCGGTCCTGTACGTGACCTCTTCCGGTCGAGTCGTTAGTTAGTTGGGCGATAGGTTTCCGCATTTAGCCTCCCAATTGGGCCATTGTGCGTGATATTTGTTTGGCTACTCGAACCATTTTAGTTCCATCCAGAAGTCCAGGAGACCACGAAAGCCTGGCTTGAGGGCCTCCTTCAGTGTCTTCGGATCATTCAAGAACTTTGCCCGTTGGTAAGCAACACTCTTGCAGTGTAGCAGTACGTGTGCTGGTGTTTCTTCATTTTCAATGTACCCTCTGCACAGGGGGCTGTCCATGACGCCAATCTTGAAGAGGTGTTTGTTTAGCGTGCAGTGTCCGGTAATTGTGCCTATCACCATGCGTAGATCCTTCCTGTTTAGGTGTAATAGATTACGCGAGAGGCGTTTGTTCAGAGATTCGGGTCCGGTTCCGGTCGAGTCGCTAGTCCCTTCGGAACACGAGAGTGGTGGAATAGAAAGTGCCCCTATGTTTCCGCACACACTTGTGCACTATAATATGTCCTGCGCAGTTGGCTAGTCTCCATTGAGACTGGCCGCCGTGGACGAAATTCGGCCTGGAGGACATTATTATTGTGATAGCGGCTACTTAACCACGGAACAGTAAGTGGAATTTAGCTTTACCCACGTTAAACTATATAAATTATAGCCTACTAGCTGTGTCCCGCGGTTTTACCCGCGTTAAATTTTATAAATTATCATAGCTCCTCCCCCGTAAGTCATAGCGTGATAATATGTAGCCTATATGTTGACCCGACCTCTTAGTAATATTCATGCAAAATTTGAAGTAAATCCATGCAGTACCTTTTGAGTTTCGCCCGGACATACATACAGACAAACAGACAAAAATTCTAGAAACTATATTTTTGGCTTTGATATCTTTTGTACATCACGCCTCAAGTATCCTTTTTAAACAATATTCAATGTACAGTTTTGACTTTCTTACGATTTTATTATATGTATATATAGATGTGTTAATCTAGGGTGTCAGCTAACTCCATATCAAATTTTATTGAAATCGCTTCAGCCGTTTTGACGTGAAGTAACAAAAAAACACGCGCCCCCACTCACAAACTTTCACCTTTATAATATTAGTGTGATTTAATCGTCCGGGGAGTCGAAACAGCACCGTCTACCCCGGGGAAAGCGCTCTGCATTAAGCTATGAACGATACACACTGGCAGACCAAATTATGCATTCCCTTGCTAACACCGTGCCGGAAGATGTAGGTGTTTTCCATCGGCTTTGTCGTCTAGAAAAATATGTATATATAATTATTTGACGGTCACCGTAGCCTAGTTGGTAGTGCTCCTGCCTACGAAGCTGGTGGTCCTGGGTTAGAATCCCGGTAAGTGAAAATATTTGTGTGATGAGCACGAATATTTGTTTCTGAGTCATGGATGTTTTCTATATATTTAAGTATTTATCTATCTATTTAAGTATGTATATCGTCGCCTGGTACCCATAGTACAAGCTTTGCTTAGTTTGGGGCTAGGATGATCTGTGTGACATTGTCCCAAGATATTATATTATATGGGTGAATTTCAACAAGTCATTTTTATTTATCATTTCGGTGGAATTTTTCGATTTCAATGTTATTTACACATTTTTAGTGATAAATTAAACTTTAGCCTATTTTATAACATTGTGTATGAGTGGACACCAAATATCATAAAAACTGACATAAATATTTAAGGATGAATTTTTAAGAGTCCACTGAAATGAAAAGTGTCTAGCGAAATGATAAAAATGACCACCGAAATGATAGACTGTGCACCGGAATGAAATAAATCCACCGAAATGATACAGCTAAGAACAACCGTGCCGGGCAGCCAGGGTTCCGTACTTTGTTAGTTTTGATATCCACAAATTTTAGATAAACACTGAGACAGGACAGTACACAGGTATTTTAATATCATTATTGATATACAGATATTACATTTAATATTACCATATATCATTCTTTGAGGTTACAATATCCCCAAAATATGATATCAATGTAATGTTTATTACGATATGAATGAATTGTTTCTTCACATAAATAACCTTTGGTATTTTTTCTGGTTGTTGTTGGGTGAAAATGTTGGAAAACTTTATCGTAACTGCTGATAACCATACATAAATATTTTTATATTTTTAATGTGTTTTGAACTAATACTAATTTACTTAATATATTTTCAAAAGAGTTAACGAAGTGTGATTAGGAAGTTTAAAGTTTCTGATTAATATTATGACTGCATTTGTAAGTTTTGTCATTAATTATTATTGCACTTAGAGAAAAATGCTAGGTATAATTTAGTTAAATTAGTATCTAGACGAGAATAGTGTTTCTACAGGTATATAAGTAAAACTTACAAAATTGAATCAATTTCAAAACACAATAAATGAATAAGAAACATTATAAACATATCTAAGTAGTAATAGCTTAGTACTTTTAATCCTTTTACATAAACGTATGAAACATAACAGAAACCAAATTGAAATCACGTTATTCTTAATTTACTACAACAATAGAGAAACGTATATATCTAAAAAGAACGAAAACCAAAAGTTTTGTTCCACATAATTACTTATACATAATTGCGAAAGTATGTAGCTTAAAAAGATTCATTTTTCATCATGTTACTTTAAATCACACAATAATTTCTCAAATTCACTAATCAGCTTCTTTTTATGAGTGTAAGTATAGGTTTTTAATTTATATATGTACCTACTTAACAAGTCTTCTTTAATTATTAGACCACAACATGTCTTTACTATAATTATTATAAACATCAGTCTTTTTAATAAGTTTAATTATAGATTTATTTGTTATACCTTATAAAATTTTGAAATTATATAAAACTAGCTGTGCCCCGCGGTTTTACCCGCGTTAAATGTTATAAATTATCACAGCTCCTCCCCTGTAGGTGATAGCGTGATAATATGTAGCCTATATGTTGACCCGACCTCTTCGTAATATTCATGCAAAATTTTAAGTAAATCCATGCAGTACTTTTTGAGTTTAGCCCGGACATACATGGACATACATTTTTGGTTTCGATATTGATTGTAGATCACGCCCCAAGTATCGTTTTAAAAAATATTCAATGTACAGTTTTGACTACGATTTTAATATATGTATAGATATTATTTACTCATAATAAATGACATAAAAATAAAGGTAAGTAACTTACTTAAAATGAAGGTAAACCCTCGAAATTATTATTTTGTAGACAATTAGTAGGTACTAGCTGTGCCCCGCGGTTTTACCCGCGTTAAACTTTATAAATAATCACAGCTCCTTCCCCGTACGTGACAGCGTGATAAAATGTAGCCTATATGTTGACCCGACCTCTTAGTAATATTCATGCAAAAATTCAAGTAAATCCATGCAGTACTTTTTGAGTTTAGCCCGGACATACATACAGACAAACAGACAAAAATTCTAAAAACTATATCTTTGGCTTAGATATTGAGTGTAGATCACGCCCCAAGTATCCTTTCTAAAAAATATTCAATGTACAGACGACTGACTATGACTTTCCTACGATTTTATTATATGTATAGATAAGGTGGTGACTCACACACTCATCACATTATCGTTGAGCCGAACAAATGTGTATGTAAAGTAAGTATATACATGTACTTACTACATAAATATGTGTATACATTATATATCGTAAACACAAATATTACACAACAAATACACCCGAATAATCAAATCTACACTCTAGGTAAAATTACATTACAAAACTATGACCTTGTATTTGACACAAGAATCTCTAAAACTATATGGTTTTATCATTTCGGAGAAACATTTCATTCCGGTGGACTGTAATTGGTATAACAGTCCACCGAATCCACTGAAATGATAACACTGAGATGATAAAATACAGGTTAGTTGTACATTTAACTCCGAAATAAATTGATTAAAAATACATGAACACTACTCAAACAAAACAGTACTTACGGCGAATTTAATACATAATTTTGAAAGAAATTAAACGAATCTAGCACGAGTTATAACAGCCACCGAAATGAAATAATTTTTGACCCCATATCACTGAAATGATAAACTTACTTTTTTGGTGGAAAACCGCAAGACATTGGGATCAGTGCGTTCATGCCGAGATCTTGAGCCGGACGGATCCGAAGTGAGGAAATTTGACACAGGCCTAACAACGCAATCTTGACGTGGCTATTCTACTAAAACTTACTGTCCTCTGAAATGATAACTTTTTTCCGGACAAAAGTTGAATGACTGTCAAATCCATGAGAAAGAAGATAAACAAATAAAGAAAGTTTTATTTGATCGAAAATATTATAATTTAATGATATCAAAATCGATTTAAATCCATATTACGAATGTATTTACAGGGGAAGGTATTTTATGAGAGGAATCGGGTTCAGGACAGGCCACCGTGATGATAAAATAACACTTAGTAATTTTTTTTTTCGGTCTATTAGTGGGTAGAAATGAATGATTTTTTTTGCCAAGGTAGAGAAGTACGTTCGCTATTTAGAAAAAATGTGTAAAATTAAAAATCGGCACATTGCACTACCGTTCTCAGGTATGCCGTTTATTTTTTTGGGTTGGACAATTCACCCATATGTGTTATCTGAGTTTGAAAACGCTACCGCCAATGAGGTATCTCGTTCATAACCTTGAAAATATTTATCATTTCTACACAAGTTTATTTGCGTCATTATATTTTTTTATTAAAGGTCAATAAGTTTATAAAACTGTTTAGATGGATCCGTTATCTATATATTGTAACACAAATAACTGACTAAATATTCAATTTTCCATCTCAACGTGCGTCTAATATATAAATGGTTTGCATTAAAACAAAAATTAAAGTAGTAAAAGTTATGATTTATTTTTGTGCTAGCTTCTGTTGTCTGATTAATAATAATAAATACTTAATCAGACAACCAATCGAGCATATATTGTGTTTACCTGCTCCAAATCCTGCTGACCAAATCTCGTGTATATGCCCCATTGAGTATGTTTCGCCGGAGCGTCTCAACTGGGCCGTGTTGAAACCGGTAGTAGAGACACCCGCTGAGTTTGTTTCGCTGGGTCTTCTCAGTTGGGGCGCATTGGATCCGGTGGTAGCATTTAGGCGTGAATGTCGTTATTAACACAAGGTCCGTCATAATAACAACACCTTAATATAGACAGAACCATTGACAATATGTATAAATATTAAACTTAAACTAGATAATTAAACTTAAACATAATCTCTTGACAATAACTTGATACGAGCTAACTAAATATCATTGCTGTTATTAAATAAATTTTATAAATGTTTTAATACAATCAATATAATGTGTACCTAAATATCTATGTTACTAGAAATAATAATTATACAACTATAATACTACAAACATGTTCTGACTATTAACAAGCGCTTTTCTAAAGTCTACGTGAATAAAAACCTTTTTATTTTATTTTAATTATGCTTAACTGCCATATCTGAGTGCTATTTCAATTTTATAAAATTGATACATAAAACAATAATTTACAAATAAATACGTAAATAACAGAGCTCCTCCTGCGGCGGGGTTGTACGCCCTAGGCCGCTGGTGAGGTGGTCAGGGCGACAGAGTGAGGAACCTCCTCACGATGCGTGCCGTTCCCATAATTGCCGCCTTCTGTATCCGGCCCTTGACCCAGTGATACAGCGAGAGCCTCTTAAGATGTTGGTCGAGGTCGGTCGAGACCGTTTACCGAGACAACTATTGGGACAATATTATTATTACACTCTCCCAACCCATTATTAGCACACTCTCATATTTCCTAATATCAGCCTTCCCACACATACACACGCATACACACACACACACAAACACGCACCTCCAACACACCCACACAGCACATATTCACTCAAATACTAACTAACTATGTATAACTGTTAATCTAGTGTTATTTAACTTACCACATTAGACAACGTGCGAGTACATAACGATTATATCGAAATGTTAATATCTCCCAATGGGGTGGAGTCCTGGTGTCCTGAAATACAGGCCTTACGTCTATCTTAGGCACCAGTCTCCCACAATATAATTAGAAAATTGAATTTTTTATGTATTGTTATTGATTCCATGTAAAATGTACCTTATATTGTGGTGAGAAATAAAACATTATTATTATTATTCTTAAATAACTTTTTTGTCACAACATCTAATTTTGTTACATTACGTTACAACTATATATGTTGTATAATTTTCAGGAGATATCGCCTCTTGGGGACAGTTTCCAGCAGTACAACACGCGTCGGGCTATCAACATGTATAAAGTGTGTTTGATAGTTTTGTCCTTCCTTCTGTGCGGGCTATCTACCGTGGAGTGTGTCCAGGAGGATGGTATGTCAAGTGTACCCAGAAGGGTGGTGCTTCTACCTCTCTGTGTAGACCCTAAGTTTTATTATTTAAAATATCACCTAAAATGTGGCCTATCTCATTATAAAATCGGCCAAGTGCGAGTCGTACTCGCCAAAGGGGCCACAGCGATCCTCGCCGCTGAGGAACCTACCCTAGCTAACTTGCGGCTTTCTCTACCTAGGTGGACGACCCGGAGAAGAAAGCCACAAAGAATCTCCGGGCTTGCTTTTTTCGTCTTCTTTTGCTTTTTGTTTTCGATTTTTTTTTATATCCTGTTGTTTCTTACATTGTGATGGGTGTTATAATACTATAATGCACTAATATTATAAAGCCGAAAGTTTGTAAGTGTGTTTGTTACTTATGCAAGTCTAAACGGCTGGAGCTATTTTAATCATATTTGGTATGGAGTCAGCTGACTGTCTGGATTAACACATAAGCAATAATTTGTAAAATTTTTACGCGATCAGCCAACCATCACGCAGCTGTTGGGAAACGCAGTCGCCGTAACAGGCGCGCGAGAACCATCAGCGCTCGATCGGAGAGCAGCGAGCCTAATATGACGGTCCACGCACCTCCGACCGAGCAGCGTAGCCAAACGGTTGACACGACGGCAGGAACCCAGCGCGAACACCCGGCAGACGCTGGTGACGCTGCCAGGTCAAACCAGCCGGAGCGTCCAACCAAGGCTGACGTAGCCGAGGGAAACTACTGAAGCAACCAAGCCGAAACTGGGCCCAGTTCTGTTTACAGCAGAAACAAACCCCGCCATAAACGTGGAGCCCGCAAAGCAGCGAATCGCCCAGTCGAAGTCGAGGCCTGGAAGCCAGCAATGGCGAAGAGGGCACGCCTAGATGACACTGTGTCACCCATGACAGGGTCGAAACACGCTAAGCTGGATGCCACTCCTAAGAGGACTACGTTCAGCTACGCAGATGCGACTAAATCGCACCTGTTAGTAGCCATCACAACGCAGTCCTCAACTGAACTGACGGTGAAACAAGCCGAGCGGATCGAGAGCCTTCTAGAAGAAAAGGTCATAGAGTCTGCGCTTGCTCCACTGACTGATAACGAACCGAGGACCGTACCATCGTTCCGAGGCAAGCCCATTACGGGAGAGGGCTTGCTGAAGCTGTGGTGCGAAGATGACAGGTCCCTCAACTGGCTCAAGTCGACCGTGGAACGACTTGTGTCACCCATACCGGGCACTAAGCTGACTGTCATCAGACAGTCAGACATCACAAAGCGCATCCGTGCCGCGCTTTGGCTGCCCAAAACCGTCGAAGAGGACGTAAAGAAGATCCATCAGCTCTTGGACGCGCAAAACCCGTGGTACAACATCCAAAGCTGGCAGTTGTACGGCGCGACTCTCCAAGAGAAGGGGATCTTCCTGACCTTGGGTATTCCGGAACCCGAGGTTCCCAAGATTCTGGACAGAGAGAGGCGTGTCTCGTTCATCACTGGGAGTGTTTACGTCAAGTTTTTCACTTCCACGGGACTAGAAGACACGCCCTCGGCTGAAGACCCAAAAATCACCGAGCCCAGTCAAGCTGACCCAACACCAGGCCAGGCGCTGCTACCACCACCTTTATCCACCTGTGCCAGCACTTCGGGCTTACAAGCCCAGACAACACCGAACTCCACGAAAGAGGTAGCGCCACGAATAATGGGAGTCGGTGAGGACATGTCATCCGGGGAGAAATCCGTGAACAGTGATGTTCTCGGAACCGACTCGGATTTACATCTTCCAGACCAACCTCCAGCATAAACAAATCGCAACGGCTACCCTACGCAGACTGCTGGAGGTTAATAACAAGACCAACGCCTTAATCCAGGAGCCGTGGATTAGGCATAGCAGGATATGTGGACTTGGCAACATCGGAGGTAAGTTAATGCTTGAAACTTCGGTACAGCAACCGAGGACATGCATTTATATACCGAAAACTATACCAGCCATGCTACTAACACAATTCTGTTCTAGAGACCTGACCGCCATAAAACTTTCACATAACCTTGACACCAAACGACCACCACTCGTACTTGCATCAGTCTACATGCCAGGTGACGAGGAAGTTCCACCAAGAGAACTGTGTGATCTAGTACAATACTGCGAGGATCACAGTTGGGACATCATAATCTCGGCGGATGCAAACGCGCACCACCCGCTATGGGGCAGCAAGGTGCCAAATAAGAGAGGTGAGCAACTAACCGATTACATCTTTTCGACTAACCTATCCATAATCAACAGGGGCTCCGAACCCACTTTCGTAAGCTCCAGATATCAAACCATAGTGGACATTACCCTGGCGTCAGATGGTGCGAAGGAAATCATGTCCGACTGGCACGTCTCCTCCGAGCCATCATTCGCAGACCACAGGAGAATCTGCTATGCCATCAAAGTGTGCGAGATGGGACTACAACCAAGACGCAACCCCCGTAAGACTGACGTCATAAGGTACCAGACCCTACTCGAACATGAGGTAAGCAAATTTAGTTTTCAAAACATGTCAACCAACACTACAGAAATCGAAAACAACATAAACACACTAACCAAATGTATACTACACAGTTACCAGCAGACTTGCTCACTCACAACACCAAAACCAGGGGGTAAAAATCACTGGTGGGGGCCAGAACTGGAAAAACTCAAACGTAACTTAAGAAAACTCTTCAATCGTGCAAAAAACACGAGAAGTGAAGAAGATTGGGACAGATACAAAAGTGCCCAATACCACTACAAAAAACGCATAAGGTACCGCAAAGGACAATCTTGGCGACGCTTCTGCGAAAACATAAAAAGCACCAACGAAGCTTCAAGAGTGAAAAAACTACTATCCCAGGATGATCAACGCACTCTGGGCTCACTCAAAAAGCAAGATGGTACATATGCCACCTCTGACGAAGAAATAAGCAAAATACTTATTGAAACACACTTCCCAGGCTGTCATATATCTGAAAACATCGACTGGGAAACATCTGTGGAAAACAAACCGAACCCAGTAGACTGGAAAACTGCTGATGAAATAGTAACAGCAGACAGAATTACATGGGCAATAAAAAGTTTCCTTCCATTTAAGTCAGGAGGCTTGGATGAAATATTCCCAGCACTACTTCAATGGGGATATAAAACCTTAACGCCCCACCTACTAACAATATACAAAGCCTGTATTGCACATCATTACATTCCTCGTCAGTGGAGGGAAGTGAAGGTCATCTTCCTTCCCAAACCGGGAAAAACCGACTACACCCTGGCGAAATCATACAGACCAATCAGTCTAACATCGTTCTTGCTAAAGTCTCTAGAAAGACTGGTAGACAGATACCTCAGAGACGGAGCACTACAACGCACGCCACTACACCGACAACAACATGCCTATAGAACAGGAAAATCAACAGATTCGGCCCTGCACTCAGTAGTAGGAACTATAGAGACAGCCCTAACTGACAAATTGATGACACTAGGAGCTTTCATTGACATTGAAGGAGCTTTTGACAAAACAAAATTCTGTAGCATAAAGCACTCGCTTGCCAAATTCGGAGTGGATCAAACCACCAGTGGCTGGATTGACAACCTCCTAAGGCTGAGAGCTATAAGGTTTACGGTAAACTCCACCACAAGAGGCATCGTAGCAAAAGGGTGTCCCCAAGGTGGGGTGCTCTCCCCCATACTATGGAATATAGTGGTGGATGACCTAATACGATGCCTAAACCAAAGATGCTACTACACTGTTGGCTATGCCGACGACATCACGATTCTGATAAAAGGCAACTCGGAAAACATAGTATGTAACCGTATGCAGTCCGCCTTCAAAATCGTGCAAAAATGGTGCAACCAACACGAACTAACGGTTAACCCAAAGAAAACAGAATTGGTCTTATTCACAAACAAGAGACAACCAAACATCTCGGACCTACCCAAATTGTTTGGCACCGAACTGACTCTCTCCACTGAGGTTAAATACCTAGGGATAACGCTTGATAGCAAGCTTAACTGGAACAAACACATGGAAGTGAAAATTGACAAGGCCCGAACGACCTTCTGGCAAAGTAGAAGACTTATAGGGAAAAAGTGGGGCCTAAGACCATCCATGACCCTATGGCTCTACAAAATGTTAATACTCCCCATGATAACCTATGGTGCCGTTGTGTGGTGGCCCAGAACACAGCTAAACACGGCAAAAACAAAACTCCAGAGCTTCCAAAGACTAGCATGCTTAGCAACTACCGGCAGCATGAGAACGACTTCCACAGCTGCACTAGAGGCCCTCCTAAATCTCAGACCATTGCACCTGGTTATCCAACAAGAGGCCGCAGATACAGCCATAAGGCTCAGCAAAACTGGCCTTTGGAAGCAAAACTATAGGGAAAATCACACGCGCATCATGGATGAAATTAAGAAGACGCTCCCAATGATGGACGCTATATGTGACATAATCCCTAAAACCTTCATATTTGATAAAAACTACGACATCCAACTTCAAGAGGAAGCCAAGGACAGCTCTGGCACAAATGAAGTTCGGATATATACTGATGGTTCGAAAACAAACAGAGGCACAGGAGCCGGCGTCTTCTCCAACGACCTCAAGATCAACATATCAACAACACTTAGCAGTCTAAATTCTATTTTCCAAGCGGAATGCGTAGGAATAACACTAGCAGCAACAGCAGTCAAGTCTCGAGATGTACATGGTAAATCCATACGCATAATCTGAAAGAATTTACACTACCAACTGATCTTTGGATTTAAATACAACGCCCGCACTAGTAAATTTAATCCCTGTGTCGCGGGGTAGATACTTTACAAACATATAATAGACGGATACAAATTACATCCAGACTCAGAACAACTGGAAGGAATTTGTGAGATAGATGAGTTCGTGTGTGTGTGTGTGTGTCACGTCCACACTCAAAACTACATTACCCCCAGTTGAAAACACCACTGCTAGCTACAATATCGAAGCGCAGAAAATAAATGACTAAATTCTTAATTGACGGTCACCGTAGCCCAGTTGGTAGTGCTCCTGCCTACGAAGCTGGAGACCCTGGGTTTGAATCCCGGTAAGTGCAAATATTTGTGTGATGAACACGAATATTTGTTTCTGAGTCATGGATGTTTTCTATGTATATAAGTATTTATCTATCTATATAAGTATGTATATCGTCGCCTGGTACCCATAGTACAGGCTTTGCTTAGTTTGGGGCTAGGATGATCTGTGTGACATTGTCCCGAGATATTATTATTATTATTTAATTAACATCGGTAATAATATAGGTCATAAAATTCCGTGAAATTACTTACTTGGTGGTATATTGTTGATGAAAACTTGTTATGGAAGAGTGGAGTCACATAGCACAAGCATTATATGCCTAAAAAGATGCTTTTCGATCATCATCATCACCATATGCTATTATGGTGATGATGATGAAAAGACCACTACAAAGACCTCACTAAAACATTTCCACAATTGTGGGTCATGCCCTACCCTTCTCCAGCAAAGGCCGGCAATTGTGCTGCCCGAATCCAACGGCTTTAGATACTTGTTTGTTACTTCAAACCTTTAAAGCTTAAATACATTTTTCTATACCAAAAGTGTTTGGTAATGACATGAGGAAAGATGGTCTTTAAATACTGTTTCTCTGCAGACCGTTGACGTACGCGGCCATAGGTGTGACGCACCGCAATGATCCTCAACACCAGGGCTGGCAGTTTCACGAGATCAAGAGACGCATACCGCACCCAGAGTACAGTGCATCCACACACAGCAATGATATCGGTCTACTGGAGACTAAATCAAAGTAAGGATTTATTTTTAGTCTAGTATACTCCACCTAGCCGAATTCCACAGCGGCTTGTCTCAATAGAGATTAACCATCTGCGTGGGACATATTATAGTGCACCACAATAGTGTGCGCAAACACAGGAGCACTTTCTATTTCATCACTCTCATGATCAGATGAGACGCCTAGATCGACGACGTTACGAGCTCTCCGTGGCACGGGGCGGGGGGGATATTTCAAAATTACTTTTTGCTCGACCCGGGACTTAAGCCTAGGATCTCGTTCTCTGTGGGTGAATACGCTGCCGCTAGACCAACGAGACATGAATATAAGCGCAGTTGTTAAGACAGTAAAAATTAAAAATAGGGTTTACTGTAGACATTACATATATTAGAACCAAAAAAGTCGGACTCGCCCATGAAGGGTTCCGTAGTAGGAAGTAACAATATAAAAGTTCTTGTAGTAGTTGATTGAATGAAAGAAAAATTGCGGTTAATGATTTATGACGTACTAAAAGAAAAACTACTTACTAGTTTCGTGCAAACCAATTTTCGGTGGAAGTTTGCACGGTAATGTACATCATATATTTTTTTTACTTTTATCACTCTTTTATTTTAGAAGTTACATGGGGGCGACACACTTTTTACCACTTTGGAAGTGTCTCTCGCGCAAACTAATCAGTCTAGAAAAAATTATATTAGGAACCCCAATATCATTTTTGAAGACCTATCCATACCCCACATACATAATATACGGGTTTGATGTAAAACAAAATTTTGAGTTTCAGTTCTATATATGGGGAACCCCCAAAATGTATTGTTATTTTCTATTTTTGTGTTGAAAATCTTAATGCGGTTCACAAAATACATCTACTTACCAAGTTTCAATAGTATAGTCCTTATAGTCTCGGAAAAAAGTGGCTGTGACATATGGACGAACAGACAGATAGACGAATCTACAAGGATTCCGTTTTTTGCCAGTTAGCTACGAAATCCTAATAATACACAAAAATTAATACAAGCAAACATTTATTAAGAAAAAATTAAAATTTAGAACTTCTGTATGAAATCTTTTTTACGGAACCGGCGAAAAAGCTCGCCATTTTAGCTGGTAATGCTAACATACTATAATTTATTTTTTCAGAATACAATTCAATAAGTATGTCCTGCCAGCCTGTCTGCCATTAGATGAACTAAATATTGACTCGGGCCTGCATACTACTTGGAGGGAAAGGGATGGGGGTATCTATGCTGACACAATGCGCAATGTAAGAATATTTTTTTAATTGTTAACGCTGCAAAATGACTTTAATGCTGTCAGACAAACTTCCTAAGCCTGCCGTGGTTTTGCACGTACCATTCAATTTCTTGTACTTTTTTAGGAAACAATGAACCACAGCAGACTTATGAAAGGGTCCGAAAGGAGACCAAAAATATGAGTAAAGGTAAACAAGTGGATGTAATCTACTCAAAGTACAGCAAATGTCCTGATAGAATAGACTATAGCACGCTCATTCGAAAATTAGAATTAACTGGTATCAGAGGAAACCTTCTTAGATGGTTCTAGTTGTATATCTCTAAAAGAGCCCAAGAGGTGGCTCATAATGATAACGCTTGGAGGTTGATGATGGTACCCGATGGTGTACCACAAGGTTCTCTGTTGGGTTCATTACTTTTGTGATCTTTGTAAATGACATCAGTAAATAGCTTCAATCATCTAGATAGCTCTGCAATGATTGTTAATATGGAAATCTATTTACCAAAGTTATTGTAATATTTTAGGTTATCACATGTGGCACTTTGAATGTTTGCTCAAATATTTATAAGTTGTATTTGACTTTATGTTTATTAATTTTATAACTAGACTTTAACTAGCTATATATGTGACGGGTCTGTTGTGCGGTTAACAAAATGCTTGCTTTTCACGCCGGAGGACGTGAGTTCAATTCCCAACCGAGATAGATATTCGTGGGCATGAATATAGTACAAGCCCTGCCAAGTTTGGGATCAGATCAGCGTATGTGAATAGTGTCCCAGGATATTATTATTATATATGTCTCTTCAATCGTTTAGTTAGACAACAAACCAACATGTAATGTTTTGTTAATAGTCATTTAATAATTGTTCCAGGTTACAATGTACAAATACGCGAATGAAAAGTGTTCCGGCAACTTTAGTAACTATAATCCCACTACACAAATGTGCTTCGATTTTCGGAAGGAAGGTGACATACATACACACTTCGTAAGTTTTGATAAATATAAACTAGTAAATTTTGTGGAGGATTGGAATGACAAAAGCCGGTTTTCATTTTATTCGGTTAGGTGATCCGTGGCGGGACTCGTCTGGGCTACCTATAACCCAAAGTTTAAGCTATGATAATCACCTCTACAGCTGAAAAAATCCACTGCTGGATAAGTATCCCCGATAACCATCTTGGGGGGATTTGGCATAATCGTCACGCTTGGCAGACAGGTTGACGATCGCAGTGAGATGGTTATAGTACACAGAAGGAACCTGCTGCCCGTCCTCTTCACGGGTCGCCTTCTACGTACACACAGAAGTATACACATCTATAATAATAATATAGGACATTTGATGATTTGATTTGATTTGATTCAAACTATTTGAAAGAAAGAAAAAACATTTATTCAGAAAATTGCACAGACAACAAAAATATAAAATAAAATAATGACAAATAAAATAAAAAACAGACACTAATTGTCCGTGCAAGCCTGAAAAGGTTTTATTGTTATAGTGCTGGTAATTCTGATGGTGTCAAGTGACTGTCACGGAACATTAACTTAAATACTTAAGAAACAAGTATGTCACGGACAAAACAATGACAAAATAAGAATAAAGCAAACACAATTTTTTAACAATAAAACATTACAACATGGTTTCTACATTCTAAATAAATAAAATTATTATATTATTTGCCTAGCTAGCTTCAGGCGAAGTCATTTTACTGAGTGATAACTTCCCCGTTATTGGTTCATCGTGCTGTCAATTACTTATGGTATCAATCTGGGCTGAGCTCTTTCCTTCTCTGTAATATAGCGAGACCGCGAGGGAGGCGATGACTGTGGACACACACGTCATACTCGTAAACAGGTCTTGCTTACGGTGACTGGTCGATTGTTTTCGGGGTACTCAGGTTACATCGTCGGTCACCGTAGCCTAGTTGGTAGTGCTCCTGCCTACGAAGGTAGTGGTCCTGGGTTCGAATCCCGGTAAGTGCAAATATTTGTGTGATGAGCACGAATATTGGTTTCTGAGTCATGGATGTTTTCTATGTATATAAGTATTTATCTATCTATATAAGTATGTATATCGTCGCCTGGTACCCATAGTACAAGCTTTGATTAGCTTGGGGCTAGGATGATCTGTGTGACATTGTCCCTAGATATTATTATTATTACTTACTATATGTAAGCACCAGCTATGACCTCCTTTCTGACTTTAGGATTAGGACCATTCAGTAAATAGTAACTGGATCAAGAGAGTGTGAATAAATGTCATCGTAGATTTGATATTACTTTTCATATCTGCCTCGTTGGTCTAGCTGTAGATTGTTCAACCGCAGATAATGAGGTCCTGCGTTCAAATCAGTAAAATAAAAATTCTCAGTATCAGGCCGAAGTTTGGAGTTGGCGGTATTACATCCTCGTGCCTCAGAGAGCACGTAAAGCCGTCGGTTTAGTCCCTGACCTCTTTCCGTTCGTGTCGCTAGTCGTCCTGTAGTCGCTAGTAGATCATGAAAGATTAATAGAAAGTGCCCCTGTGTTTGCGCACACACTTGTGCACCAAAATATGTCACCAAAATTATTACTAGCATTGGCCGCGGACTTCGTTCCGCGTTATAAATATTTTTGTCCCTGTCCGTTTATCCCGCGTAATACTTCGAGTTAAAAGTTCGGGATAACTGAGAATTATGATGATGAATTATATCCTATGACACTCCATTATAATGTAGCTTACTATTGGTGAAATAATTTTGAAAATAGGTTCAGTAGATCCAGAGATTACCCCTTACAGCGTCACAAACGTTACCCACGTTTGTGAGTTTGTTATATTAGTATAGATATGTATCTTATTTTTAATCCCCAGCGACACTACGGCGATCCCCTGCTGTCGCTGGGATAACATCGTATGGAGGCGATTCAGATACGCCAAATGTGTACACGCGTGTGTCTTACTACGTGTGCTGGATTGAGAGCATCATGTGGCCTTGAGAACGATCAACTGCGACGAAAATTTATTCGAAATACTGTTATTTAATATTATTTAAGCAATTTACATAAATGTTCGGCAAGTTTCACTTGTAAGGGTTCCGCAGACAAATGGCAAAAAACGGAACCCTTATAGATTCGTTAGATCCGTTAGATCAGTAAGAGGCATAACTGAAACCTCAGAACTGAACTCCATACGAGACCAAGATGGAAATATAGTTAAAGGGGAAGAATGTGTGTTTAAACGTTGGAAGGTGTATTTTGAAAGTTTGTGTGAAAGAGGTGTAACAGAGAGTGAACGTATTTTAGACAAGAATAAATGGAAAGATGAAATTGGTATGGATGAGATTGTGAAAGCTATTAAGAGTATGAAATCAGGTAAGTCACCAGGGTATGACAGGATAACTTCCGAGATGCTGAAGGATGGACATGGCGTCATAGCGAGTCAGCTGTGCAGCCTTTTCAATTTATGCTATAACACCGGCCAAGTGCCAAGTGATTGGTGCAAGGCTGTCATCTTACCTCTTTACAAAGGGAAAGGCTCACGGCAAGACTGTAAAAACTATAGGGGCATTAGTCTGCTCAGCGTCGTTGGTAAGTTGTATGCGAAAGTATTGGTTGAAAGAGTTGTGAAAGAAACCGATGCGAAAATATGGGATGCACAGGCGGGTTTTCGAAGAGGAATGGGATGCACGGATCAGGTCTTTACTCTACAAAGCAGAGTAGATAAGTTTTTGGGCAAAAGCCAAAAGGTCTGCTGTGCCTTCGTAGACTTAGAAAAGGCCTACGATAGAGTGTTGAGGAATGAGCTATGGTCGGTACTGTAAGCACACTCGCAGCTGCTAGAGATATTTCTGTACGGGATCTAGGGAGATCTTCTCAATGATAACACATGTATTCACAACCAATCACTGATTTTATTGATATAAAATAATAAAATTAGATTCACAATGTTTACTTTAGCACACCATTTTTATAACTCTTGACAAACATCAATCAAACGTAACACCATACTTTTTATTTGATTCGAATTCTATTCTCATTTTAAAAGCTATGTCTAGTTATTTTATAATAAAATGACCAGGGCTAGCTATCTTGATAAAAGAGGTTTTATTCTATAGGAGGACAGGTAATATCATTACATCACCCCCTCCCCAAAAAAAAATTTTGGAAGTCTTGAAGCACTTCCAAAATTCTGTTACCTTCCTACATTATAACTGTCTACCTATGTTGGGAGTTATCAAATACATAGGTGCAATAAAAAAGAGTAGAATTGAACCCAGGACCCACTGAAAGTCTAGCAAATGGGAGTGTAAGTCCGACTTGCTCAAAGTATAAAAAAAAACCAACCAAAAATTATACTTTCAAGGCCCTAATTCTACTTTCCTAACACTAGCTAAACGCTACCTAATTATAGCTATCCTAGCTAAAATAAAATATTAGTCAACCTTCACACACAATAGCTTCAATGATCATACTTGGTCCTATCACCAAGTGAAAGTACAGAAATAAAAAAAAATAAATTAAATTAGTACAACTTTTAACCATTTAAATAAATCATAAATTAATGATCTGAAAATAATTATTTTAAAAGGGCAAACTTAATAATAAAAACTGGTTAAAAGTTTAATCCAAATTAAATTATCACAACAGTTGACCGTTCAACTAAATTATTAATGATAATCTGAAATAATTAATTAGAACAAGTGGTTAAAAATTAATTGAAGCATGTATAAAAGTTGCCTAACGGCTATCCTATTATAAAACCTAACTGCTAAACTATCCAAAATAATTGATAACAAAAAGATATTAATCTTATCAATCAAGGGTGGGGTTCCAGAGAGTCAGGACCATGATGGAAGATCATATACCAACCAAGATTAATGAAAAATAAATATCTCATTTATACCAATTAACCTACCCTATCATCTATTTGTCCCCAGACATGAAAATAAAAGTGTTATGTAGAACAGAATACACATCAACATCATGGAGTCCATGAGGTTCTCCCACATCTATAGGCTACTATGTGCTAGATGTGTGATGCAAATGAATAATTAAATTCTATCACCCACTCTTAACTATTGACGGAAAAGTCCCATTTATCTACGCTTCCCCTATTTCCTAACTCCCTATCACTACCTGGATGTTTACTTCTTGTAAACCCGTTATTCATTTTTCGATCTTCCATCATGTCCATTGTGGTTGTACTGGATTCTGTTAACTGGAACACTGCCCCTGGTCATCGTTGCTCTCGTACGTTTCACATGAAAACAAAATTTATGCCCGAAAGTATATTCATATATTTGACAAATTAAATAAAATTGTAAGTATAAACATTCTCATCAGTAACATAAGTAAACGGCTTATATATTCTACCACTGCCGTAACAATAGCAATAAAACTCGCAGTCTTATCGCAGCGCCATCTACCGGGTCTATTAACAAATCTAAGTCACCGAAAGACATTTGATTGGGTGCAAAAAATTATCCAAATAAACATAAAATTAAAGATAGGGCTTGGTAGTAGAATGGTGAATTTAAAGTTTTATTTAATTTTCAAAGTTATAATAATTTTTTTTTTTTTTTTTTATTATCAAAGGCAAATATTTAGTAGTGGTTCACCCTTAAACTTAAGGTAAAAAAAAAATATTCGCCAGATATTCATACAAAATTTTATGCGAATCGGGCCAGCCGTTTCGGAGATGTTTGGTCGCAAACACCGTGACATGATAATTCCATATTTTTGATGTAATCTATAAATATCGTGTGTTTTCTGGCATAAACAACATAATATGGACTTGGTTAGTCTAGGAGGCTTTCTTTGCTTCTCCAGATAATGAACATCCTCTGTGTGTGCCCCAAAAACGACTCTTTTCAGGGTAACACCTGATAATCATGTAGCAGCGCCACTTATACATCATCACCACCAATAAAATAAGTCATTATAAGTGTGATGACTATAGTCAATCATAACCAGTATTAAAATTATGAAAATATTTGGGCTACGCCCATGTCCAGCAGTGGACAACATTAATATTATAATTTTATGCTAATCGTACAATGTTAAATAACAATAACGGAATAAATAAAATAACTCTCTGTGACATCACTTACGCGTCTAAACACCACTTCCTTTGTTTGAGCGCCATTTTCACACGTCGCCCCGTTCTGCTGACTCGAAACTGCCTGATGTGTGACGTTCAATGCCGCCGACGTTCTTTTTCCTCCCGGCGTCACATATCTTGAGTTGGCTGATGGTTGACGTTCTGATCTCCCTTGCACAGGTGATGTCGGGTAACGTCTCGTATTATGTGATGGTGTGTAGGACTTATCATCACAATGGGGCTTTAAATCTTTCATATCGTAAATATCTTTTAACTGTACAATTAATTTCTTTAATTGTTTTTTATCTTCTATTAGTGAAGTTGCTAGTTTATGTTTGTAAAATGGTGCCGACGATTTAATAAACTGTATAATAAATTTTCTTTCATCTTTTATTTCTGCCTTGCAAGCTAGTTCTTGTAACTTATAAAAATATCCTAAAATGTCTTCATCATAGTTCTGTCTCGTCATATAAAATTCTTCTGTATAGTCAATAGTTGCTGGAAATTCCTCTAGAAAATATTTTTCAAGGTCAGCAAATCCTGTAGCCGTATCTACTATTATATTGTAGAACGATAACGCTGCTCCTTGTAGAAAAGACGGGATGATCGCTACTTTTTCTTCGTCTGATAATCTTTTTACGATAGAAAATCTTTTAAATTGTTTGAAAAACTCCTTCGCATCTTGTTTCAAACCATTAAATAATTGTAAATTCACGCTTGTCGATTCCATATTTTCTTATTTTTCTCTAGATTTCTTGTAAATCTTGTTAAGTCTCCCCTTTGAAAACTTCAAAATCTTTTCAAATAACCAAAGGCGCCTACCACCATGTAAGCACACTCGCAGCTGCAAGAGATATTTCTGTACGGGATCTAGGGAGATCATCTCAATGATAACACATGTATTCACAACCAATCACTGATTTTATTGATATAAAATAATAAAATTAGATTCACAATGTTTACTTTAGCACACCATTTTTATAACTCTTGACAAACATCAATCAAACGTAACACCATACTTTTTATTTGATTCGAATTCTATTCTCATTTTAAAAGCTATGTCTAGTTATTTTATAATAAAATGACCAGGGCTAGCTATCTTGATAAAAGAGGTTTTATTCTATAGGAGTACAGGTAATATCATTACAGTACTATCCATGTATGGGTTGGACGACAACCTTGTTCAAGCACTGAAATCTCTTTATAGGGATTCCAGAGCTTGCGTGAGAATTAACGGGTCATACACTGAGTGGTTTAGCATCGAAAAGGGTGTTAGACAGGGATGTGTAGCGTCACCGTGGTTGTTTAACTAATTCATGGATAGCTGTTTAAAAGATTTGAAAGAAAGTGAATGCGGTGTAAAGATGAATGAGTTACTCATCAAATGTCTGCTTTACGCTGATGATCAAGTTCTACTTGCATCATCGGCGGACGAGTTGCAGGTGATGGTAACAAATATGCATGAAGCTTTTGAAAGGAGAGGGATGAAAATGAATGTTGGTAAGACGAAAGTAATGGTATTTGAGAGGGATGAATACACGACAGCATGTGATATTGTGATTGGAGACATCAAATCCCGGTAAGTGCAAATATTTGTGTGATGAGCACGAATATTTGTTTCTGAGTCATGGATGTTTTCTATGTATTTAAGTATTTATCTATCTATATAAGTATGTATATCGTCACCTGGTACCCATAGTACAAGCTTTGCTAAGTTTGGGGCTAGGATGGGCTGTGTGACATTGTTGTCCCAAAATATTATTATTAAATATTATTATTATTATTATTTACCCTTATCGCACTTAAGTACAAATTGTTACTAACAAATCCCAATGTAGTCTGCAATTAATTATTTTCAATGTATAATGGTTGTAACTCGTAGTCAAACGCGGTTGGTAGAATCGCCTAAGGAAAGGCACCCGTCAGGTAACCTAGCGCCAATGATCTGGTTGCTCAAACTGTTACTGGTGGCGAGACATCCACGCCTAGTTTTCACGAACCTGCTCCATTTCATCAAGCACGAGCCGCTCTTTCGCGACATTTACTGCGAGAAAGTTTGTACAGGCACAGCACGCCCATTACCTCGCACGATTAGAGTTGGCTGAGCAGGCAGCAGAAATGAATATGAATGCTAGAGCGGTTGAGCTTGAGAGGGGAATCGCTGAGATAGAATACCAAGCCCAAATTGCAGCGATTGAACCAGAAAATAGCGACCATGGTACAACTAGAGGTAGTATAAAAGAGTGGTTACAAGAGGCGGATAAGCCGATGTTGTTATGCGCCAAATTTGCAACGACACATACGACTTCTTAGCGAACCACCGACTCTGTGACTCATTCGCCAAAAATATTACAACTTACACACAACAAAATATAAGTTTCTAAACCCCAGCTAGAGATTACTAATAATGTTAATCAGTTTCAGGCTTTCTCAGCATATTGTAATAGTGCCGACGTAGTCATACCTTCGGGAGAAGATCAGGCAACGACGTCTCGGCCCAGACATTGCCAAGCGATAACCAACCATGCAACTATTAATGAACTAGTTCACCCCTTACACCCTGTAGCTAGTTCACACTCTTTACGACCAGTAGCAGCTAGTTCACACTGCATACGTAAATGGTTATGTCTGTTACGAGCGACAGCCGTAGCTTACTTATTTGCTTGCAGATTTTTGAATATCCATCTTAGATTAGCCAACACCCAATTAACTGTTTTTAATTTAACCGCTGTAGACCTTAATTCAGTGAAGGTGCATGTATTGTGGCGAAGCCAATTAGAGTCTTTTTCGCTAAAAATAACTCGCATTGAAAAAGGTGCACCACTACCTCGGGACAGCAATCGATTAATCTGTTTTCCATTATCCAAGAAGATAATTTCCACCATTTGTCAGGACGCATATCATCTGCTGAAGGATCTCACTGCTTGCCAAATCATACTTGATGGGAAACACCAAAGTGTGCGACTGTTGGTGCACCAAAAACCTGCACACGCCAATTCAGAAACTGTCATAAATGAGCTTAGACAGCTATACTGGATTATTTACCTACGAAGCACGATACGCTTCATCGCTAGTCAATGTCAATTCTGCCGTTTACGAAAAACCAAGCCATACAACTCTACTTTTGGCGATCTTCCACTGGCCAGACTTGCAAATAATGAACGGCCTTTCTCATATACAGGGCGAGATTATTTCAATCCACTTCAAGTAGCCATTGGTCTTGGAAGCGAGAAGCGCTATGTGGCCCTGTATACCTGCTCACCCATGTCTGGCCTGATCTCGATTTCCCCGAAGGGCTTATACCATTCCACTTCTCATAAGAACTTTACAGCCCGCTTGAATGAGATACATAATTATATTATATAAATTAACCTATTTTTATATTACTTACTTACTGACTTATCGTATGGGCAGTGGTTACCCTAGTTTCGGAGTTGTTCAAACCGCCCAGTAGGACTCTGACATGGCTTAACGACTGTTGTCTAATGACTACAACCGCGACCGACAGCTTTACGTGCCCTTCAAAGCACGGAGACGCTCAGTAATTAAAACCACTTTGGCGGTCACCCATCTATGAATTGACCGGGAGCCTAGTTACTTAACCTCACCGATTGCTTTCGGACCGGTGCCTAGCCTGCCTACCTAGCTCATAGCTAGATGCTCTCACCGGTCTAGTATATTTTATAATGTTAGTAAATTAATCTCAAATTAAATAAAAAGCTTTATTTTTTACATATATTTATTGATTGCAAGATCGAATTCGCTGTTTCCCAAACATTTTATAAGAAAAATAAGTGAAACTCGCGAATCATGTACGTAAATAGGTTTTGATAATATTAAACAGCAGTATTTCGACTGGATTTTCGTCAATTCTATTCACTTATTCATGGTTAAATAGAGTTCACATTTTAAATTATGTAAATTACATATGGTCCTTATAATCTATTTAGCTTGTTTCAGGCATGTGAATACAGTTTTATTATCCACAAATAAAATTAAAAGTTCTAATGTCTTAGAATTCAAATGATAACCAATTGAAATAAAATGTCATATTAACATAGGCACTATTTACAAAAATAATGATAAATCAGAGCCCATCACTATTTCTGATCCACTCTTCCACGGAGTATATCATTGCGTCTAACAATACTTTCTTTAATATTCTTTTGAACCCTATCAAGCCATCAATGAATCAGTTATTATTTGTAAAACATAGGTAACAAAGAACACAGAGCTTTAACGTAACTACAGTGCGCTATGTTTTGTCTATAGTAAGACATACAAGTATAGGTACAGACGCCAGCACATCCAGCTACCCGAATCTGCCAAATGTCTTTTATAGATTTTCAACTTTATCACATAAGTATAAGGTTCACTTTCTATGGGGGAAACTTGACAGATTGGGGTAGTTTGATGTGCTGGCGTCTGTGCATAGTTCAAATTCAGTAGGTAAAGATGAAAGAAAGAAATATATATTTTTAATATTGGCGCATAAATTATAATATGTGTATGTTACAAAATTAATAATTCAAGAACTGTCAACTTAATAATAATAGCTTTTATATAAAAACAATCTAAAGCTTTTTTGTTCTTGTTAACCCGTAATTTGTTTATCTGATCTGGTATCCTATTATATATTATGTGGATGTTACAAACTTAATCATTCAAGTATGGTTTTCTTGTTCTTGTTAACCCGCAACTTTTTCATCTGATCTGGTATCCTATTATATATTATGTGGATGTTACAAACTTAATCCTTCAAGACCTCGTCAACCGTGTAATAACATTCATGCAAAGTTTTTGGTATGGTTTTCTTGTTCTTGTTAACCCGCATTTTTTTCATCTGATCTGGTATCCTATTATATATTCTTAGTGCGATGCCAAAGAAACTTTTATACATTAGTGGAAGTAGTTGAATGTTTGATGGAGCTCGCAGTTGATCGCTCTCAAGGCCACACGATGCTCGCAATCCAGCACACGTAGTGGAATACACGCGTGTACACATTTGGTTTATCTGACTTGCTTCCATACAATGATAACCCTGCGACAGTGAACTTGCAGGAGTTAGTGTCATTTTTCACCACCAGGGGATCGCCGTAGTTATGCTGGGGATGAAAAATAGTAATATAATAATAATAATAGGTCTTTACCTATGAAATTGCCGTTTTGTATGAAAAAATTTAAACGAATTTTTTTCATGAATTTTTTTATTTGTATTAATCGAAGTAATCACCCATGCAATCAATGCATCTTTGCCATCGCAGTGGCAGTTTATTGATGCCCTTCTTAAAGAAATCAGCTGGACGGGAGGCAACAAATTCTTCAAAGGCATTTTGTACTGCCTCTCGGGTATTGAATTTTTTTCCCGCCAAGAAGTTATCCAAATTCTGGAAAAAGTAGTAGTCTGTAGGCGCAAGGTCTGGTGAGTAGGGCGGATGACGGAGAGCTTCCAACCCCAGTTCTTGCAACTTGGAGACCGTCTGCTGTGCAGTATGAGGTCGCGCGTTGTCGTGCAGGAGCAGCGGAGACGAGCGATTGACCAATGCTGGTTGGAGATGCGCCAGCTTCTCCATCATTGTGCTCAGTTCTTCACAGTACACATCTGCAGTAATGCTCACCCCGTTTGGTAAGAAGCTGTGATGAATCACACCGGCGCTAGACCACCAAACAGTGACCATCACTTTTCTAGGGGTAAGTTTTCGTTTAGGGCATTGTTTAGGTGCTGAACCAGGATCCAACCAACTTGCTGAGCGCTTGCGGTTATCAAACAGAATCCATTTTTCATCGCAGGTAACAATGCGGTTCAAAATTCCTTCATTTGTGTGTCTGTTGAGCAGTGCAAGGCACGTCTCGACGCGTACTTCGCGCTGGCGATCATTGAGTTCGTGGGGCACCCATTTGTCAAGCTTTTTTACCTTGCCAATTTGACGCAAATGGACCAATATTGTTTTGACGCTAACGTCGAAAGCTGCTGCTAATTCAGCCGTAGATTGTGTATCATCAGCTTCCACAACCGCCTTTAATTCGTCATTGTCGACCAAAGTCTTCGGACGACCGCGAGGTTCATTTTTCAGGTCGAAATTTCCAGAACGGAAGCGAGCAAACCAATAACAGGTGGTGCGTTGGTTTGTAGTGTTAGCTCCGTAAACGTCGTTGATGTTGCGTGCCGCTTGTGCCGCGTTGCTGCCACGACGGTACTCATATTCCATAATTACTCGAATTTTTAACGTATCCATGATGACGAAAAAGATTGAAATGCGATGAAAATGTAACACTAATCAATAAAGAAATGACTACTTTTGGAAAAAAGAATCCATGTTTTTAAAATAAAATTAATTTGAAATTAGAATTCTTAGCCAAACAAAAATTATTTTGATTTGAAATGGCCAGTACTGCAGAACGGCAATTTCATAGGTAAAGACCTAATATAATACCTAGGGAAAATGTCACACAGATCATCCTAGCCCCAAACTACGCAAAGCTTGTACTATGGGTACCAGGCGACGATATACATACTTATATGGATAGATCAATACTTAAATACATAGAAAACATCCATGGCTCAGAAACAAATATTCGTGCTCATCACACAAATATTTGCACTTACCGGGATTCGAACCCAGGACCAGGATAGCTTCGTAGGCAGGAGCACTACCAACTAGGCCACGATGACGGTAGGATACATATAAGTAGTGTTGCCATACGTTGAATTATTAAAGCCAAATTATGTAGCAGGGCATATTATTTTTTTTTTGTTTATAACGGAGTGCAACAAACGAGCATGTGGGTGGTTAGTGATGGTAAGTGATCACCGCCGCCCATGTGCACTCGCAACACCAGAGGAGTCGCGGGTGCATTGCCAGCCTTTAAAAGTCAGCAAACAAGTGTTGCTGGCCGCCCCACCCCTCCGTACCTACGCGGGTTAAATTACACTCTAGGGTAGGGCAGACAGGACTACGTGAAGTCGGTTTTGCAGCGATTCGTTTCTGTCACAAAATTTTGTAGCACAACATGTTGACTTTTAGTTTATTCGAAGTATTGAAATTCGGAATGTCGTTTTTCGGACCGAGAACCCTTCGAGCATTTGGCTCTTAGAACATATGAAAATCGGAAAACTAACAAATCGCATATTAAATATCAGGAAATGTATCTTACCGAAAGGCGTACTTTCGGTAAGATACATTTCCTGATATTTAATAATAGACATTATAATTCTTAGGTATTATGAAATTCGGACTTTTGAAAATCGCAACATGAAAATTCGGAATAAAATATTTCGGAGTATTTGGGTATTCCCGTTCCCCATACATAGGACTGAAACTCAATTTTTTTTTCCTTGTACCCATACATGTGGGGTATTTATAGATAGGTCTTCAAAAATGATATTGAGGTTCCTACTATATTTTTTTTCTAAACTGAATAGTTTGCGCGAGAGACACGTCAAAAGCGGAAAAATGAGTGTCCCCCCCCCGTGTAACTTCTAAAATAAGAAAATGATAAAACTAAAAAAATTTATGATGTAGATTTAGTTCATTTTATATCTATGTACGTTTAATGTAGTTTTTAATTTTTATCTATATATCTTTAGAAACTATTAATTATTACAATGTTATTAATAAATAATAGTAATAATAATAATACTAATAAATTGGCTTACGAGGTTACCGCCATGTGGGATGTGAACTCAACAATAATTGTCCCAATAGTCGTCTCCGTAAACGGTCTCATAGCAAAGAGCCTCGACCAACATCTTAAGAGGCTCTCACTAGATCACTGGGTCAAGGGCCGGATACAGAAGGCGGCAATTATGGGAACGGCACGCATCGTGAGGAGGTTCCTCACTCTGTCGCCCTGACCACCGGTGGCCTAGGGCGTATAACCCCGCCGCCGGCGCCGGGGGAGCTCTGTTTTTTACGTATTTATTTGTGTATTATTGTTTTATATATCGATTTTATAAGA
Source organism: Pseudoips prasinana (assembly GCA_951640165.1). Lineage (NCBI taxonomy): Eukaryota > Metazoa > Arthropoda > Insecta > Lepidoptera > Nolidae > Pseudoips > Pseudoips prasinana. Next base: position 18,436,157 of record OX621264.1, on the reverse strand, counting down.
ATAAATATGTATTAAATATGAAAATAAATAAATAAGTTGGAATAATAATAATAATAAAAGTATTTATTTTCTCTCACAAATAGGTTGGATACATTAACAATAACCTGTCTCGCACTGTTAAGCCTATGTAATAGAATTTGTAAGTATGCAACCTGTTTTATGAGAGACTGGTGCCTGAAGTAGGTTTAGAAAAACCTGTAGTACAGGTCACCAGGATCCCATGCCGCGGATTGTATATTACATGTATTTAAGAGCTTTAATTACATTTTAGATAACAATCGATTGTTATGCCATGCTCAAAACAAAATAAAATTAATATTTAAGGGGCTCCCATACAACAAACGTGATTGTTTGCTCGTTTTTATAAATAATGGTACGGAACGCCTCGTGCGTGAGTCCGACTTACACTTGGCCGGTTTTTCCTTTTATTTATTTATTTTATGTTATTTTATTTTTATCCATTTAATAATTAATTAACATGTACTAAATTTGTTTTTATTTAAAAAAAAAAAAAAAAATAAATTAACAAAAAAATACATTACCCAGAAAGCCTGTGTTTGCCCTGGATGTCCGAAGCACATTTGTGTAGTGGGATTATAATTCCCATAATTCCCGGTACACTCAGCACTGAAGTACGCGTACACTATGACCTAGGAAAATTAAGATACTGACTATTAATGTTTTTTTTTTTAATGTGTTTTTTGTTATGCACTCATTTTCTTCAAATGGAAGATCATTAAAAATTGACGGTACTAAATACCTTCTGCACCTCTATCCATAATAGTTGTTATAATTAGGAACTGCAAATCTTTGGTCATGGACATCAAAATGGTCCCGGGTATGACCTTAAACTGCCTCTATCGGGGCCTCTGGAATCGAAAGATTCATCAGAGGCCTACGATAGCATAGTTACTATCAGTACAGGATAGTAACTTAGAGCGGCGGCGGAAGAGTAGGCAAAATTATGCATACCAACAGGCCGAGTTAGCTGGCTTACTGTACGCTCACCGAGACTCAGGGGACGAGCACCCGTGAGCTATTAGTTCAAACCAGGGAGCATAACTGAAAGAAAACCCCAATCCAAGGTGTAATCCGACCCGTGCTGAGGGATCCATGGCCAGAGGGCAGTCTGGTCACTAACGGAAGGTGTCTATGTTGGCGGTCATAGGACACAGCATGGATCCGTCTTACACCCGTATAGGGCTTTGCGAGGGTGGACCGTTTAGTCCCTAATACTCGTGGAAACGCAATGGATACAATTAACTTTAATCCTTGAAATGGCGGCGACTTGGTCCGCCACCCGTCACGTCTCGTTTCCCGGAGAGGCGAAAAGTGGCTAACGGACAGCCGTTTTGCTACGTTGAACGTGGGAGGAGGAATAGAAGGAAGGATGTAAGAAGTATGTCAGCTGATGAGTGAAAAGCGGATTGATGTGTTGTGTGTGAATGAGACGAAGCGGAAAGGGTGTGATACTACAAAACACGTACTATACACGGCGTATTGGTCTGGAGTACCGAACACCACCCGAGCTTGCCAAGGTGTGGGTCTCATTCATTCCACAAGTATGTCTGAGTGTGTGACTGAGTTGGAATACGTGAATGCAAGAGTAATGTGGTTGAGAATGGAAGTTGGTATGACCCGTATCTTCCTAATAGGGGTGTACGCTCCTGTAGATATGGGTGCAGAGACCCTGAGAGATGTGTTGCAGTTAAGTCAGTATAAAAAGAGTGGTCCCTGACGAGGAGGCCGCGCTGTATGAGGTGTACCGCGCGGCGAAGGAGGCTCTGTGGCTGGCCATTGGCGAGGCCAAGACGCGAGCCAGGGAGGAGATGTTGGAGACTCTGAACAGAGATCCGTGGGGGCACCCTTATCGTGCGGTTCGAGGGAAACTTCGAGCCGCGGTGCCTCCAATCACGGAGAGTCTCCAACCCGAGCTGCTGGAGGAAGTAGTGGCAGCCCTCTTCCCGGCAAGAGCGGAGCATACGCCACCGCCGTAGGCTTTGCCCACAGCCGCAGAGCCTACAGACGAGAACGTCATCCGCGTCCCAGAGGTGACACAAGAAGAGTTGAGGGCGGCCGTGATCCGGCTCCGGGCCAAAAACGTGGCTCCGGGGCCCGACGGGATTCACGGCTGTGCGTTAGCCCTCGCTCTGAAGGAGCTGGGTCCCCAACTGAGAGGTCTCTACACGGCGTGCCTTAAGTGGGGCCAGTTTCCCACTTTGTGGAAATCTGGTCGTCTGGTGGTGGTGGCTCAGAAAGGCGGTGCGCCCTGCGGACTCACCGTCCGGGTACCGGCCCATAGTGCTGCTGGACGAGGTGGGCAAGCTGCTCGAGTGGATAATCGCAGCCCGCCTCGTCGGCCACTTGTGCGGAGAGGGGCCGGACCTGGACGAGAGCCAGTTCGGCTTTCGGCATGGGCGCTCTACCATACACGCTGTGTCGAGGGTGAGAGGCCTGGCGGAGGAAGCGGTGTCCCGGGTGGGGTGATGTTGGCGGTGTCCTTGGACATCTCCAACGCCTTCAACACCCTGCCCTAGAGTTGCATTCGGGAGGCACTGCGATATCATCGGGTGCCTTCCTACCTCCCCCACATCGTTGGGGCTTACCTGGCGGAGAGGTGTGTCACCTACGTGGGACGTGATGGCGGACACTGGCACTCAATTTCGTGCGGTGTTCCACAGGGTTCGGTTTTGGGCCCGCTCCTGTGGAACATCGGGTACGACTGGGTGCTGAGGGGTGAACTCCAGCCGGGCGTGGACCTGGCGTGTTATGCGGACGACACGCTGGTCACGGCCCGTGGGAGTTCGCACAGGGAGGCAGCGTTGCTGGCGACGGCTGCGGTCTCACAGGTGGTGAGCCGCATCCGGCGCCTCGGCCTGGTGGTGGCCCTCAACAAGTCGGAGGCCATGATGTTCCATGGTCCCCGGCGGGCGCCGCCACGATCAAAAAGTATTGTCAGACACCCGTATCAATGTGTGATCCGGGTGTCTGACAGTACTTTTTGATCGTTTAGAGTTGAAATTTAAAAAATATACTTACATTGCCAATTTCGTAAGTCCCATACGCTCCACTTTTTTCCCACCAAACCGTTTGTAGAGGCAACTCAACACTTAGTTCTTCTGGTGAAAGACATGCCGGCTGGACATACTTATTGAAATGTATTCTGAAAATAAGTAAAAGTTATGTTGGCATTACCTGCTAAAATGGTGACTGTCAAGTAATGGCCTACGCAACAGTCAGTCGAACAGTCTTAACTGTACTTAACACCATAAGCAACAACTTATGTTCTACAACTTTTGGTAATTTGTTTCATTTTATTGTCATACAAAAATAAGTATTAATTTAATTCCCCGCTTAAATGTTTATAATTCTACGAGCATCGCAAAGACGCGCAAACGGGCGCGGGCTTAGAGCCGATCGCACTTCGCACGACACGCCACAGGGCGGTCTTATTGGTAAGTATAGAGTGGATAGACGAAGAAAAGGGGAAACTGGGTAGATAGGTGTAACAACACGTCAACTTTTGTTAACTTATCTAAAAAAAAAATCTATAAATCGATAAAGAATCAGTCAATCGAAAATAAAATCGATGAAGAAAGCAGGAATATGTAAAAATAAAATGCGACAGTGGTTAATAATTGTATTCTATGCATCTGAATATGAATAATATTTTATTCAATACTATTCTTAAACGTGACTTCAGATTGGTCGAGAACAACTGGTTTTAATATACAGTGTTACTTCGAGAAGACAATCTGTCAAAGTAGGGGCGCCCCAAGGAATGATACTGGGTCCATTTATATTTCTAGTTTATATCAATGATCTCCCATATTTAGTAGAGAAAGTATCGGCCATAATTCAGAGATTATTGAGAGGAAGACTACATTGGGTAGTTGCTATTCTCTGGAGAAAGGGCTTATTGGATTCGGTCACTGTTGCTCAACGTAACAGTCCCCGAATGGTAGCTATCACAGCGACTACAAAGCGTGGTAGTATTATTGTTTTTTCTGTGTACATGCCTACAAATTGTCCAGATAACTTCATTACAGATATGCTAAGTGAGATTAGTGCTACCATTGAAAGTGGTGGTATAGAGAATGTGTTTGTTTTGGGTGATTTTAAAACTCACCCTCGTCAGTTGTTTTAGAAAGAGACGTTAGAGTTCTGTACGGACCAATCCTGGATTTGTGCTAACGTGGATATATACATACACTTTATAGACGATGTCTACGGAAGTACGAGATGGCTGGATCACTGATTGGTATCAGTATCAGCGTGGCAAAGAATAAAAAATGTTTACGTGTCCGAACTGCCTCGTTACGACAGTGCGTCGGAAATGTTTGCGCAAGCTCGTACTGACGGCTTTTATGCGATTGGAAGCACAAAACAGCATCCCTTGTGCAAAGAGTGAGAGACAGTAAAAATTGCATTCTGAAAATTATAGACAAGTACCTCAACTCGCCAATTATTTTCCGATTTGTACGGTTAATAGTAACACTAGAAAATAAGTTATTTTTATGTTACTAACACTCTATGGAATTATTTTTCCGAAATAAAGATATACAATACAATAATTCTATTTGCTGATGATAAATCACTCATATTTAAAGTTAAAAGGAAAAATAAGGATCTTTTTGAGCATAATAAATTTCTTGCTCATATCAAATGGTTTTCGGCGAAAAAATCTTCTATTGAATGCAGGGAAGAACAAACGCATCAAATTCTCGTTGCAGAATGTGACTGATATTAAACCAACGGCTGTAATCAACGAGGATGGATTAGATTTAGTTCCTTCAGCCGTATTTTTCGGAGTAACGCTGGGCACAAATTTACATTGGGGTCCTCATATTGAATAATTATCAGCTAAATTAAGTTTTAAGTCTACAACTGAAAATAAGTCCTAACTTACTTTGTTTTAGTCTCCAGAAGAGCGATGTCATTTTTGCTTGAAGATGGAATGTATTCTGGGTGTAGTATGCGTCTCTTGATCTCGTGCAACTGCCAGTTCTTTTCTGGAGGGTGATTGAGGTTCGACATACCCATGGCCACGTACGTCAACGGTCTGGAGAGAAAGACTATTTAAAGACTATCTTTCTAATGTCAATACCAAATACTTACTTTTTAATAATAATGATTTCTTTCGTGAACTTATACCAATGGGTTACATTTTGTTTTTACAATTGGTAACGATGATAGCCACAAAAGTAAAAACTGTAGCTATCAACGTCCGCCTCCAGAGACGTTGATGCACAGTTCTTTATTTGATATAATAATAATTTGCATGCGAATTTTTTATTAGTTTAGATTAGAATACAATTTATAAATTGGCAATCAAAACAGCTGCAATCGAATTTAATTTTAATAATACCTATAGACTACACACAAAGTTACTATCATGGAAATATGTGGGTGTGTTTGTAAGTTGTGAAGTTGTGTACGTGTCCTTACTTCTTAATTATCGTAGAGGCATTGGTTATGGTAGTATCAGAGTGGTTCAAGCCGCACAGTAGGCCTCTGACATGGCTGACTGTTGTCTAATAGTTACAACCGGGACAGTTTTACGAGCACTCCGGAACACGGAGACGCTCAAAATTAAACCACGTTGGCGGTCTCTAGTCTCAGGACTGACTTGCTCATAACCTAGCCGATCATTTTCAATCAGGCTATGAGCGCCAAAATTTACTTTTACTAATAATAATAATATTTATTTTAGAAAGACTACCTACTGCATACATTAGTACTGCTACATTAGTGTGCATGCAGTAGTCTTGATGTAGATCTCACCACATCAAATTCTGATAAATGATTGGTCTCTGCATTATATTTTATGTCCGTTTTTTAGCCAACTACACTTTTAATGTTAAACTAAGGAAAACCTGTCATTGGCCTTCTCTTTATATTGTATCCTGTAAATTGTGTTATTATCTGTATCGCTGTTGGTTTTCTTAATAAATAAATAAATAAAGCTTCAACAGTATAAAATTAGAACAAAGTCATAATTACAGCAGAAATAAGACCACAGCTGGACACGTCAGTCTATGCCCCCCATTCATCCCGTCATCATTCGTCAGTTGGTTCTCCACATTTGAGGCATTTTTTAAAGCGTTGTGTTCGATAGCCGGCTAGACACAAAATAGTGTATAGTGTTCAAGACAATCGCCATTCATCACGCATCATCAATCCCAGACAGGAGAAGAAAGGACGAAAGCAGGTTAGTCCTATTTACTGCCACACGGGGGTGGTCGCGCTGTGAGCTCACAAATATTTTTAAATTTTTGTTTATACGCACCGTCGAGCATGGCCCGCAGCGGTTAAGATAAATCGTTCACTGATGATGGTACCAGATATACCTTGCCAGTTTATAGCTTGCGGGTTTGATCCCTCTCCAAGAAGCACCTGCATTAACAATAGACACGAATATTTTTAGCACACATCATAACAGCTGTAAGAAATAGGGACACTGCTGAACAAAAGCTTCCTTAAGAACCATCTCGGGGGATATGCCATAATCGCCATGCTTAGCAGTCGGGTTGGCGATCGCAGTAAGATGGTCATAGTAATCAAAAAGAAGCTGCTGCCCGTCCTCTGGTAGATATTCCCTCGGGTCGACTACTACGCCCCCCACGGCATGAGATGGGGTGATGATATTCTGATGTTCGCCGCCGTCCCCATACAGCAAACTATAACTATTTTTAAGCATAACGTTCGCACCAGGTAATTCTATTCCTTTATCGCGGGGAACTTTTTAAACATGCATTTCAAGGTCACAAAGGCTCAGAACAATAATTTATATATAGGTCTTACGTTTACGTGGGACTCGAACGCGTAACAGGAGGGCGCCGAGATAGTTGCGAGGAGCTGACTGGAGTATTCTTTTCCATATTAATATTTTAATTTTTTTTTATTCATAACATTCAAGTAATCTTAAGAACTAGAACTGTGACCCACAAAACTATTTGACTGTGGGATCAAGATAAAATAATATTATAAATATAAAATTATTACATTATTATACGGTGTTAATGTATTTAGGTCTATAAAGTACTTCTCAAGTATTAAATTTACTATCGTTCAATGTATAGCTTCCTAATAGATATTTTAGCAAGTATTTTAAATTTAGATTTATTCATCCCTTCTCTGATGTCTTTAGGTAAACTATTGAGTACGTACGGGATACTTTTTTTAAAGTTCTATCTCCATAAAGATTTTTGTTGGTTACTTATATATGCTCATATTTGTTACTTACATTTCTAAGCATTGAATTATGCTCCTGTTTGCCATGATTGTTTCTTGCAAGAAGGTATTTATGTTTTAGTTTTACGGGTAATATGTTACAAATTTTGAATAGCTGGTAGTAGTTTTCTTTATATTATTTATTTTTGATTTTTTATCTACAAGTAGTATATTGTAATATATTGTTTAATTTAATTTAATATAGGTTATTTGGTGGTATTGTACCACCATGTCCATCGCCGGAGCATTATCCCGAGTGACTAGATTTTGCCCCAATGCGACGCACAAACTATAATTAAACGTAAGTAGATAGATACTATAACCATCTGTCTCAATTACAAATTTCTTATGAAGGTACACACGGCTACACATCAAGCTACAAATTTCCAGTATAAGCTGATCTCGCGTTGTATAGGATTTCCATACAATGAGAGGTCAGCTTATATTGGAAATATATAGCTCGATATGTAGTCGTGTGTACTTTATGTCTTATCTTACAAATTTCTTATCAACTTTATTGTTACATATTATTTTATATTTAATTATGTTTCTCTGTAAGATGTCTAGATTTGTTATATCTATAATGTGCCGTTTTGGTGCCGAAATATATCTTATTTCAATTTTTATTTATGACATTGATTTACGAGAAACGGCCAATTGTATGTGACGTATGTACACACGGCTACATAGCAAGCTGTAATATCCTAGTATAAGCTGATCTCGCGTTGTATTGGTTTTTAATACAATGAGAGGTCAACTTATATTGGAAATTAATAGCGTGTATACACGGTAATATGAATGGTGGACTTAACTTAAGAAACTTATTTGTTTCTGAAAATTTCAACTGTCAATCTATCACGGTTCATGAGACACAGCCTGGTGACAGACAGACACCGGAGTCTTAGTAGGTAATAGAGTAAGACCTCATGGGTTCGAAACCCTAAAAAACCGGCCAAGTGCGAGTCGGACTCGCGCACGAAGGGTTCCGTACCATTATCTATAAAAACGAGCAAAAAATTCATGTTTGTTGTATGGGATCCCCCTTAAATATTTATTATGTTTTTTAGTATTTGTTGTTATAGCGGCAACAGAAATACATCATCTGTGAAAATTTCAACTGTCTAACTATTACGGTTCATGAGATACAGCCTGGTTACAGACGGACAGACATACAGACAGGGTTTTTAAGGACAGGCAGACAGTGAAGTCATAGTAATAGGGTCCCGTTTTACCTTACCCAAAGGGTAATACGAGACCCTATTACTAAGACTTCACTGTCTGTCTGTCCTTAAAAACCCTGTCTGTGTGAACTATAAAAAACAGTTTCTTGTTTGTATTTTTCATCAAATTGTTTTATTATTAACAAGTTCCTAATAAGACTTACCTGATACGGGAAGTCGTTCAATAGTTCCTTATTCACGTTACTGTCGCCACTACGTAACTCGTACATATGACATTGTTTCTCCTCATCAAAGTATCTCTTGAAGCCTTTTCCGTTACGGCATTTGTACGGCAGTTTGTCAAGATGTTCCAAGTTATCTGAAAATTTAATATGTATCTTCATAAAACTGAACAAGCTCTAATAATTATTATTATAATTCTTTATTTGCATAGAATGTAGGTGATTACAATATGTGATGTTAGAAATAATAAAAGATACCGAGTACATTCTGCCAATTTGGCATGCAAACATTGCAATGACAGAAAAATAAAATTGAACTAAATAGGGAATCAAATAAATTACTTAATTACATTTCTATCTAATTAAATTACACAACTATAATTCGAATGAATCATTTAAGTAATCCGTAACTGAATAGTAGCACCTTTCTAGTAATAGTAATATCAGTCAATTATTAAATATGTTAAATGTTTGCTCTTTGATTACTGATGGAATTTTTTGTAAATTAAAGGTGCCATACCAAATACACTTTTTTTTAAAAGGGCATTTTGATGGTTTCCTTTACATAACATATTTTGAAGAAGAATGATTCTTTCATTCTTGTTCCAGCCGGCTTACTGTGCATATCACGTTGTTGTTTTCTATTGAAATAAACGTTCTAAAACCTATCATGCAAGTTTTACAGTTGCCAAGACATTAGTAACCCTCGATGGAAGAAACCAACGGTAAAGAATGGGACGTCAGTGTTAATGACGTAATTCTTTTAAAAACAACAATATTCCGGCCTTCCTCGTCATCAGAAGTGGGATCCAAGGATCTACCACCCAAGCTGCTTCAACAGGTCTTTCTCCACCTGATCAACAGAAGCCATCCAACACCCAGCAGCAGGAAAGTGTGCTGGTGTACTGATGTGTATCGTGCGAGAAAGCTACAGAGGCTGTTGCTGACGTGCCTAAGTCTTTCAAATCAGCAATGTTTCGGCCTTCCTCTTCATATAACTATATTTATCAGTTGTCTGATGGTCATAGCACATGCTTTAATAATCATTTATTTTAGAAAATTATTCCATAGATAGGTTAGAAACGATAAAACTTATAGAACTATGTTATTATACAATTCATAGTATTCATAACAAAAACATTTAAAAAACGTATTATTTTACTTGGCCTATTACTCTCTCCACCCATTGTTTCTGGATTGCAGAGTCGTAACGGCTAGCAATCATTTTTAAAATGCTATTGGAGCTACCTCTTAGTCGGTGAAATAGTGACGCAGTCCTTTTACGAATTATAGCATAAAAGTCGTCCTCCCCATCAACATTCTAAAAGCATTATTATATTGTACTCGCTGGACGTTAGCTCGGTGCGTATATTGAACCCACAGGCAGCTCGAGTAAAAAGATTGGCAGTAGCCTCTGAATAGAGTGATTTTGCCCTGTATCGTAGATCGCGCAAACCTGCGGGCCAGCATGTTGCTCCTTACCACCAAAGCCCTGCGCTCTCTCTGTATGTCTGAGTCATCTCTTAAATCATCAATGACTATATGACCTAGGTATTTGAACCTCCGGCGCTGGGAGCTAATCTCAGCGCGAGAGAGTATGCGGCGCTCAGCTGGCCTCTCCCTGGCTGGGCGCCGCCCCTGGGATCGCTGACGTTTGGAGGAAGGGCACTCCACTCGTCTTGTATAAGCGGTCCCACACTGTTCAATGCGAAATAGAAATGAAAATATCTGGCTTGCTTTCTATAAGAGAGAGAGAGAGAGAGAGACAGACAGAGAAACATGCGCACGCCGCACAGCTGCAAAAAGTCTCGTGACAACTTTTCGTAAGATGTTTTCCGTCTAGCCCCGTTTCACAACGCGCGATAAGGAACTTCGTTCCAAAAGTTTTTGAACCTGTCTACTACGTTAAGGTTTGTTCCTTCAAGTACAACTGGAGGTACTTCTCTTGGTTTATAATTACCAGACTTGAAAATGAGTACCTCACTCTTTTTAGAGTTGAACTTGAGTCCGTGTTCAATAATCTTCCTTTTATAAATGCTAACAAGTTTCCTGAGAATTTTAATAGATGGGGCTAACAAGACCATATTATTATCGTCTGCGAAGCTAATTTTAGTGACAAATACATCATCAATGACACATCCGACATGCGTCCTCCTAAGCTCCTCGATGAAAAGCACGACCTCCGGCGTGAAAAGCAAGCATTTGCCAACCACGCCATTGGCCGTCAATTATTATTCATCATCATCATAACAGCTGTAAAAAGTTCACCGCTGGACAAAATTTTGGCGATTATGACATATCCCCCCAAAAATCATCTTTGGGGGATATATCACTATAATAATCGCCACGCTTGGTAGACGGGTTGGCGATCGCAGTAAGATGGTATATAACACCTGTCCACGGTGGCATCGGAGACTGTAGAGAGTGCAGATTCTACAATAACGCAGATGAAACACCTCTACACCTGCTCTGTCACTGTGAGCCACTGATGCATAAACGTAACACCGTCCTGGGCCAACACTTCTTGCACCAGGACGATGTTATCGATACTCCTGCCAAAAATATTCTGCAATTTATCTATGTTACAGGGCTAGTCAGGGAAGTTTAGTTGGAGCGGCGAGCACAATAGTTCATCATTGGACGCAGTGTTACCAGGACCTCCGGGGAATGGAAATAGCCACCACCAGAAGAATAAGATGGTATATATCATCATAGTACTCAGAAGGAAGCTACTACCCATCCTCTGGTAGATATTTCCTCGGGTCGACTTCTAGTCCACGCCACGAGATAAGATGGGGTGATGATATTCTGGCATTCGCCGCAGTCACCACGTAGCAACTTTATTTATTTATTATTATTATATATGAGTGGCGCTACCAACATAACTGCATAGACAAGAGTGAAAGGTCGGTGTCACTCTGGTAGAACGTTAAACGGGCGGCCATCTTGACGTCACTATTGCTTGGAGACGTTATAGTGGTCGCATATTTTCGACGGATTACCGTAATTGAAATTAAAATCTAACTTAATTAGTGATTTGATGACGCATTAAGCATAGTTGATTGATTTTGCTGAATAATTAATTGCTAAGGAAGTGAAGTCCGCCTATATTTTTTATTTTATTTAATTAACTGTCTGCATAACGTCACCTAATAATAAATGATAAATTAGAACAATAGTGTTCCAGGCATGCCCCAGACGCGTCGTTATATATTTAACAAAAGCAGTAAATTATTAGTATATATGATTTCTATCCGTTCTCTAGTACACATAGTACTAGGTTTGCTTAAGTTGGGCTAGATGGCGATGTATGGTATGTCCTGGATGTTTACTATTTTCATTACGCGCAGATAATAACATGTTTACATATAATATGGCTTGTATGGCCAAATAACAGCCATGAATGGCAATTGAATGAAATAACTCACAGTGACTGGCTTGACTTCCATCCTTCCAGAAGATACCTTCACCGTTCACAGGATTCAGTTCTGCATTACTGCAACAAAAATATAAATAAATAATAATTGTAACGCAATGGTCGTGAATAAGATTTGACAACTTACAACGTTAAACTAATTTCGTTAATTAGCTATTTATTCTGTCAATAGATGGCATTATGGTCGAAGTGTTAAATCCTGAATCGGGCTAGTGACATTTTCTTGTGGAAGATGACTCCAAACAAAATAAAATATTTAGTCATAGCGAATGAGCTTCCATTTGGACTGCTTTCAGATTTAGATTATCGATCGATACAAATGTATTTAGTTACTAGGTTTACATGAGAAATACGTGAAATTAACTGAAATGTTGCTCGACTTACCTGATGTCATTATAGAGGACACAGTCCGTGCAGCACACGAGTAACTCAGCTCCGCTCCCGGAGCAGACCTGTGCATACATTAGCATTAGCACTTAGACTAGTCTCTTTTAAGCAAATAAATAAAATATGTATTTATAATATATATTTATATAAATGGAAATATATAGGTATTTAAGTTTTTTTTGGGAAGCCGCTGCATGTGGGCAGCGCATGATCGGCTATTGTGGAGATCCTTGGGGCAGGCCTTTGTCCAGCAGTGGACGTCTTTCGGCTGATATGATGATGATGATTAAATTCCGTAAGTTTTTTTGTGTTTCAGCGTGTGAGTAATGACGCCAGACCCTATCGGGGTGGGGGGAAAGGTCAGCAACACTAATTTGCTGACTCTTTTAAAGGCTGACACAACGCACCCGCGAACTTTCTGGTGTTGCGAGTATACATGGGCGATGGCGAACACTTACCATCAGGTGACCCACTTCCTCGTCTGTCGCCCAAATATATAAAAAATTGTCCTGGGTGGGGATCGGACCCACAACCTCTAGCTCACTAACCAATAGACCAACAGGCCTGTCAATTATTTATTTGAATTGAATATAAGCTTATAGTTGTATGTGAAAATAAGTAAACTTACAATATGCTTTTCGCCCCCCAAGGTTGACAGGCACCTCCGCGAGTGTATACAAGTGCCGTTCACTCCATTCCATGTACAATGCGATCCTGAATTAAATTAATGTCATTTTGATTTTAAAAACATACTTTTATATCATTTTTAGACTTCAACTGTCAAGGTTTCTACACTGGCAATGTATGGGTCAACCATACCAAAAGATCGCTAGATATCCTGCGTATACAGTACAACAATGTTTTCAGGATGCTGTTGAGACTGCCACGGTTTTGTAGTGCCTCAGAGATATTTGCGACGGCTCGCACGGATGATTTTCACGCTTCACCCGCAAAAACACCGCACCCTTCTTAAGGAGAGTAAGAGACAGTACCAACAGCATCTTGAGAACGGTTGCTGAAAATTACAGCTCACCTATTGTAGGAGAGTTTGTGCAGAGGATAATAAAGTAAGGGTGCTTTATTGCGTTCTGCACAGACAGAGTACTTACCTTAATTTATAATACCTACTAATCAATTTCGCTTACTAACATTAGTTCATAAGTCACTTTACTAACAAACTGTGGGTCTGCATTGTTGTCCGAAATAAGTCATTTATTATTATTATCTATACATCTATACAAATAAATAAAATTGAAGTGTCTGTTTGTAATATTGAGATAACTGATTTTTACTTCATGTATATGAATATATATACGGTACATACTCCCAAATAACATTTTTTACAATTTTTGCCTGTCTGTTTGTTCCGACTAATCTCTGAAATGGCTGTACTGACTTTGACGGGACTTTTATTTACAGGTAGCTGATGTAATAAGGAGTAACTTAGGATACTTTTATTTTAGAATAGTCTTTAATTATTGAAAGAAAAAAAAACAAAATAAACAAATTAACACGCGGACGAAGTCGCGGGCACAGCTAGTTAACTATAAAACGATTCGATGCCGTATAATGTACTCCTGCTCGAATGTTGGCCACGGCAGCCAGGCTCAATGCAGACTAGCCAACTGAGCTGGACATATTTTAGTGCACAAGTCTATGCACAAAGTTAGACTAGTACTAGTACTTTATTTCCATCACTCTCGTGATCCGATGTGACGACTAGCTACACGGCTGGAAAGAGTTCAGGGACAGGAACGACGTATTTAAGTGCTCTCCGAGGCATGGGGTTATAATACAACTCCCAATGCCAACCTCTTACTCCAACTCCCTGATTTCGGGATGAACTTAGCTTTTTGGACTGTCCTGGGATTACAAAAAAATGTTTATCTCCAGCTACCTAGATGGAAAACACGGAGAAAAAAGCCAGAAAGAAATTCTGGGCTTGATTTTCGTCTTATTTTGCCTTTTGCTTTGGTATAAATAATACATACATAGCTAGCTACTCACGCCTGTTTCCCAGAGGGGTAGGCAGATAGAACGGATATCTATTTGTCATAATCTTTCTACACTTCTTTCGCCTCGTTTATTGTCATTATATTTTTCAAACATGCTCGCCGGTTTAGGGTACTTCTGGCCTTCTTAAGAACATCTCTAATTTGATCAGAGAATGTTCAACGAGGTCTTCCAGCACCAGTATTTTAAGATCTTAACTACAGGGCTATTGGAAGGATCTTAACCCAAATCCTTATCGATTCTGGCCTTTAAATGAAAAAATACTACCTACTGTCCATTGGACCTGTCTACAAAATTACGCAACAATAGAAGTCTAATTACATTACGTCTTGTAAAAAAAAGTATCTACATCTTTTACCTGCTTTCAAGTTAGTGAGCGAATTGGAATTTCCATCTGAAGTCATATTTGTTATTCTATCTTCCACAAGACCGTTAGAAGGACAGCATGAAGTTATATTTTTCTGCAGTTGCAATATTGAAGATTTTACCTCGTCTTTTAGTTGATCTATAGTTAACTTAATTGGTGAAAGTCTTTGAATTTCTTCTTTAATAGAAGCGCTTGAGTTGTTCAATGAAATTATACCCTGCTGCAGTTGTATCATCGTTGTTTTCATTTCTTCTTTGAATTGGTCCATATTATTAACTGGAGAATATTTTTGAATTTCTTCTTTATTTAATACGCATGAAGTGTTCAGTGAAGTTATATCTTGCTGCAATTGTAGCATCGATGACTTCACGCCTATTTTCAGTTGTTCAAAGGATTGTTGTGTTTGTTCCTTTAATTGGTCTATAGACGACTGCGTTTTTATTCTCGATCGTTCTATAGAAGACCTTATCGGTAACAATTTATCCTCCAAGGCGTCTGATATTTTATATGTGAACTCTTTTCTTATTTCTAGTAGTTCGGATCTCAGCCGTTTGATTTCATCTATTAAATCAGTGGATTCTGACTGAACTGTGGACGAAAGTAAAAACATGATGTAATTGAAGACACCACTAACCACTAGACCAATAGGCGAGTAAACGCCTATACAGCACGATAAAAGCATAACTTAAGCGAAACACATACCATCCTTCTGGAAACACTTCACGGTAGATAGCCCACACAGCAGGAAGCACGAAACTGTAAAATATTTGTACATGTTGATGATTCTACGCGTGTTGCACTACTGGTAACTGCATCAACGAGGCAATATCTCCGGACTTTTATACTAGATTCATAACATAAGTGTAACAAAATTAGATGTCAATATTCTAATGAATCGTGTTACGATACAACCTCGTAATTTTTAATCAAATAAAAAAAATGTTTTACCGGCTTTGCCAGCAATCAGCGTTCAAATGTTTAGGTACTATCCTTCTTCCGTAAGTCTTCACTAAATACCTAAATAGTATAAATAAATTACATAGAAACCAGAAAAATATAATTATATAATATATTTAAATAAGTACCGATTTTGTTTATTTTTCGATTGAGCTTGCTTGCGCTGTGGCTCTGTGTACATTTCTGCCAACTTCATGAAGTAGGCTTTTTTGTTTTTTATACTTGTATGTACACCGATTACTGTGGATTGCGCCATCTTCTTCCGATTAACAAGTTTGTTTTTTTATTATGCAGACGAAGCTTTTGAATTGGTCCTATATTATAGTCATGGACTCAGTGGCGGATTTGCAATATTAGCCGCTTTAGGCCCCAGGGCATGTGCCGCCCTTTTTTCATAAACACTAGGTATATAATGAATCTACTTCATTGCTAACTTTGAAATGAAAATATCGATTAAGCCTTTTTCACCAACTAAATTGAAAAATTGTGGTGAACAAAATTTCTGGGGTGGAATGTCCTTTAGTTTAGCTTGTAGGCCATTATACATACCTGTCATATTAGTTTGTATTGTCATAAGATTGCCCGCGGCAGTTTGAAATCTCAATACCCAATACAGTTTAAGTTCAGGTAACAGCATCCGTCATTTGTTGTGATTTATGACCTGCGTTTGGAATGAACTTAAAGAACATGTGATCCATTAGGCAGGGCATATATGACGGCATAAGTGAGCTGGTTTATTCGCTGGTCTTTTGTACGAGATATATCCTGCGTACCAAATAACAACTTTGCATTTAAGTCCTTGCAATTTTTTGTCAGGAATTATCGACCCTAATATCTGGCCCGGGTCTACTGGGCCTTAGTGCTAATCCGCCACTGCATGGACTGATAAACCAGCTCCAATAGTATGAATATTTTGTTCAAAAGCACCTAGTATATTTATTACTTGTCTGGTTGCTGGTAGAGGATCTGTTTAGTTTGGGATCATATGGCACTGTGTTACTTCTCCCACCCGTTATTTAGTAAAACTGGCTATGTTGCTTACGGCATAGAATATCGCCACCCCATTTCATCCCGTGGCGGGCGTAGAAGTCAACCCGAGGTAATATCTTCCAGAGAACGGGCAGCAGCATCTCACTGTGTACTGTACTGTATGACGGTCACCGTAGCCTAGTTGGTAGTGCTCCTGCCTACGAAGCTGGAGGTCCTGGGTTCAAATCCCGGAAAGTGCAAATATTTGTGTGATGAGCGCGAATATTTGTTTCTGAGTCATGGATGTTTTCTATGTATTTATCTATCTATATAAGTATGTATATCGTCGCCTGGTACCCATAGTACAAGCTTGGCTTAGTTTGGGGCTAGGATGATCTGTGTGACATTGTCCCTAGATATTATTATTATTATTGTGACCATCATACTGCGATCGCCAACATGTCTGCCAAACCTGGCGATTATGGCATATCCCACAAATGATGGCCACTACTCCATGATTGTGGAAACCTTTTGGGGAGGTCTTTGTCCAGCTGTGGACGTCATTAGGCTGACATGATGATGATGATTTTATTTACGTATATGTATGTGTAATAATAATATGATCATTAATAATATGATCATTAGCATATTTTTAGTTTTTAGTATATCATTTTAATTATCTCTTTTCTTCTTTTTATATATGTACCACACTTTGTAGCACCATCCCCGGCAATTTTACACATTTAATTCCTATCCATCCAAAGGTTGTCTGGAAGAAATCGCTTTATGCGATAAGACCGCCCATTGTACATTATAATTAATGTTTCATTGTTAAATGTTCTTTTATTTTTTGTGTACAATAAAGTGTATTTTATTTTATTTATTTTTATTTTATGATGGCGACATTTTTTCTCAGTTCTTTACTTTATGATCAAGCAAACGGCACCATTTTTAATTAACAAAATGTTAATAAAAATAGTACCTAATTAATTAATGTACTTGATTATTTATAATATGTATGTATTTATTACGTCTTTAAACGACCGAGGGTTATATGAGAATTCTAATAAAACCTCTCTGGTTTTCAAACTTAGATGTTGCAGATTTAATGTCTGGCACTATTTTCCAGACAACTTTAAAATGAATAGTATAATGTAAGTTCGGGTGGGAATCGAACCTCCGCCACCGTACCGTGGCACTGGCGCTTCGAATTTATACAATCCATTCGATATGTCTGTCACTAATATGACAGGTAAGTGGTAAAACAGAACTTATCTTTTATTACTCTCAAACATTTTTGCTGTACGTTATTAAAAAAAAAGTGAGCCGTCACGGGACGCCTGGCAGATGTGAAACATCGACATTATTTTGTAAAAGTAATCTGCAGAGGTCGAAGTTGAAGTATAAGTCGCAGTCGAAGTCGAAAAGAACATATTGTGATAGGAACTAAAAAAAAAAAAAAACACCACGGCATGCGTCACCACGCCAGAAATCTGTTTTACGTGCGGCTATAGATGTTTGACATCAAAAAAAAAACAAATATTATATATTTAACGGAACATTGAAAATTGAGTCAGTTATTTGTGTTGTATTATATAGATAACAGCTGTTTTGTTTATAAAAAATATTGCACTGCATAATAAACTAGAAGTATATAGATAAAAAGTTACGCGGTTATTAACAGGAGACATCATTGCTCTAGCGATAGCGTGTTCCACAGATAATGAAGTCCTGGGTTTAATGAATGTCCTCCTAGCCGCATTTCGGCCACGGTGGCCAGTCTCAACAGAGATTAGCCATCTGCGCGGGACATATTATAGTGCTAAAGTGTATGCGCAAACACAACAGCACTTTCTATTCCGTCACTCTCATGATCCGATGGGACGCCTAGCGACACGACCGGAAAGAGGTCAGGTACAGGACCGACGGCTTTACGTGCTCTCCGGGGCACGGGGGTATAATACCTCTAACTCCCACGCTTCGGGCTAATGCTGAGCAATTTTCCTTTTTACAGAAAAGTCCGACCCGGGATTTGAACCTAGGACCTCGTTCTCTGTGGGTGAACACGCTACCACTAGACCAACGAGGCAGTCAAAACTAACACTGTCGTACATTTCCTCCTTTTCATCCATTGTCCTATTTCCAACTTGGAATTACCGAGACTGATAACAGTATCGGTATTAACAATTAACATATCAACACGTATTTCCCAGATACATGTACAATAATAAAAACAAATATAACATTGATATTACATTATTTAAACAGGGTTGTTAACCTTAAATGGTGTAATAGTTCTTATTCTTCTGGTGGCGGCTATTTCCAGTCCCCGGAGGTCCTGGTAACACTGCGTCCAGTGATGAACTATTGTGCTCGCCGCTCCAACTAAACTTCCCTGTCTAACCCTGCAACGTAGATAAATTGCAGAATCTTTTTGGCAGGAGTATCTATAACATCGTCCTGGTGCAAGAAGTGTTGGCCCAGGACGGTGTTACGTTTATGCATCAGTGGCTCACAGTGTCAGAGCAGGTGTAGAGGTGTTTCGTCTGCGTTATTGCAGAATCTGCACACTCGACAGTCTCGGATGCCCACCGTGGACAGGTGTTTCCTGAGACGGCGTGTAATAGTTTCATCACTCACTAATCACCAGCCTGATATCGTCCACTGCTGGACATAGGGCTCCCCGAAAGTTTTCTATAAGTTTGCCATTAGGAGGGGTTTGCCGTAGTCAGCGCGCTTGGCATGCAAGTGATGGTGACCGCAGTTAGGTAGTACTAGTGCACAGGTGGCGCTGCTACGACTACCTGGTGTATCCTTTAGTCGCCTTTTAGGACACCCACGGGATGGTATGGGGTGGCCCTGTTGTTAATAGTTACCACCTCAATTTACACTCTGTTGTACTAAAACCAATTAATTATGTGCAGACGCTATGACCGCTTTAGAGATAATAAAAATTAAAAATGTTATTATTTTTATATTTTTTATTTGAACACAAGGTCCGTTATAATAATAATACTGAATTCATACTTTAATATAGACAGAACCATTCAGACAATTTGTAGTAAAAAATAAATTTCAATAATGAAACCTAAACATAATCTCCTTGACAATAACTTCATAAAAGCTAGCTAAATATCACTACCATTATAAAATCAATTGTATAAATGTTTTAACATTTCGTGTATCTAAATATCTGTAATAAGTAAGAGCTGGTTCACATTAGGTCGGACCGACAGTTTGCCGTTCACCGACTGCCTGGTGTTGCTGTTCACACTAGACGCGCCGCCGACCCGACCTAATGTGAATATAACTGTCGGTACGGTCGTCCCGCCTGGGTTGTCACAAAACAGTTGTGAGCTGGCTTTCGTATAGGATGGACGACGATGACGTTTTCATTGCAATGTGGTATTTAAATAAAAGGTAGAAAAAAAGAAATTGCCGAGCAAAATGAAGTTTGGAACTTTTCAAACTTTAACACTTTCGTTGACAGTACGTCCTTAGGCGGGAATTTAAAATAGTACATTATGTCAGTAGGTCGAGAGACGGGCTATTGTTTTTTAGGAGTATCGACACTACGTCGCTCGACGCAATTTTTCCATATAAGTAGTATAAAGTAGAGTATCCACTGTCATATTGTGAGCAACTCATATCTCTTACTGTCGTAACACTAGTATTTTATAGATAGTTTCATATTGCTATCTCAGTCGCTCACGTATGCGCGCGCAAACCGTTCGCACACGGGTACTACGTCGATTGGCGTGAGCGCGCGCTTAGTTTCTAGAACAATTAGTGCGCCATTGGCATTTTGTGAACTACCACGTTTTTACGCTGCTCAAAACGTAAGTAAATTTTTACAAAACAGAGATATTGTGTCTTTATCTGTTTTAAAATAGCATGACTATGATGCATTTATACTATTTTATAATATCTTTTAATGCTTACCTAGCTATTTCCAGTGAATAACGTGCATTCATTGTGAGACTGGTCAAAGTAATATTATTATTGTAAGTTCGAAATGAACATTGTAGTATAAATTTTAAAACCTGCGTGTTTTATGATATATTATTATTAGATACGGGCACGAATATTTTTATATTCTTGTTTATTACCTTGGATTTTCTTGTTATTGTAGATGTCTGAAAAAAGATGCCGAAATCGTTCAAGATTACGTTTATTTGACGATTTGTCTTCAAATTCAGTCACTGAACAGGATCTCGATCCTTTCGAGGACAATGATGGCGATTATGGCTCTGGCACGAACTATGAACCAACGCATATAGACGAAGCTGGCGGCGCCTCTAGTTCATCAGAGGATATATTTCCAGTCCGACCTCGTCATCGCTTGTCTGGAGGTCCCGTCGCTTCATCAGATTCAAGTAAGTCTGATATTTCAAATAGAAGTTCCGATTCAGAGCAGGATGATGGATCTACCGAACATGCTGAACCAATTTCAGAACCAATAGACCACTCGCCGTCCCTTCTTACATCTCAGCATGATAATAATATAGAACTAGTACGAGTGCAAAACCGGCACACATCTCCAGAACCAGAAGACCAGCCGTGGACACATACAACATGCAAAATTCCTGATTTTGAATTTGATACAGATTCACATGGCATACAATTTGAGATTAGCTCTCAAGCTAGCGCTGCGCAAGTTTTTGATCATGTTTTTTCGAACGAATTAATTGAGTATCTCGTTCAGTGTACTGTATAGCTTTGTGCAATTCAAACAAAAAATCAACCCGATACTCTCGCTCTCAAAATTTTAAAAATACTACAGTTGCAGAAATGAAAAAGTTTCTTGGACTTTCATTATTACATGGACATATTCGCACCCCCAAACAACAGAAACTATTTACTCATAATGACCCATTATATTACCACCCGGTGTTCTCTTATACAATGTCTTCTCGGCGATATGAATGAGCAAATACTTCGGTGTATGTGTTGTTCAGAGCTGAGTGCTAAGGGTGCAGAAAAGATTATTAAATTTATTGATATGTTGACTTTAAATTTTAGACAAATATACAAACCCGATAAAGAGCTTAGTTTAGATGAATCCTTGCTATTGTATCGAGGTAGGCTTCACTTTTGCCAGTATATTAAGTCCAAAAAGGCAAGATATGGCATAACATTTTATATCTTGGCAACGGCAGATGGTTACGTACTGAATATAATAATGTACAGCGGTAAAGATGAGAATACAGAGTCAACAGGTGTAATGGGCAAAAAACTAGAATGGCTGGGTAATGTGATTAATGAGACCATATTTATTGAAGGGCATCATCTCTTTATGGATAACTAGTATAATTCGGTCACTCTTTCTCAGAAACTACTAGATTTAAAAACCCATACAAACGGTACCCTTCGTGTGAATAGAAAAGATAATCCAAAGGAACTGGTGACTAGAAAATTAAAAAAAGGCCAGCATGTTTGGGTCAGAAAAAACAAAGTGTATGTTAGTAAATGGGTTGATAAGCGACCAGTAATTATGTTGACCACCAGGGAGCACCCCCAGATGATAGAAACTGCAAACAGATACGGAAAATGATTAAAAAACCTATTGAAATTACAAAATATAATAAATACACGTCTGGCGTAGATAGATCTGATCAAATGATAAGCTATTACTCTTCGCCGAGAAAAACTATACGCTGGTATAAAAAAGTATTTTTCCATGTATGGACACTGCAGTATGGAACGCATATTACTTATACAAAAAATAGTAGTGTAAAATCCCAAATATGAGATGTCTGTATACCGAGAGCTGTTGATAAAAAATCTAATAGACTTACCAGAAAACTGTAAGGGCAAAGATTTAGTTTCTGGTATGAAGAAACACAATAGCAGAAATTTCAATAATCCTCAAATAAATATAGTAGAAGATGAAGAACGAAAGTTTTGGGGTCACTGGCCAAAGCGCCAGCCTGCACCTGAAAATTCTAAAAAGAAATATTCGTTTCTTATGTGTAAAATGTGTTCCAAGACCAAAAAGAGAGTTGAAACTAGTTACAGGTGCATTGGTTGTCCAGGACTCCCTCCATTATGTCCTGAATGGTTCCGAGATTATCACCAACTCCTTGAACAAGAAGAACAAGAGTAGACTTTTTTTAATAATTTTGATGGTTTTTGTTTTTTATTCTTTTTTTGAGTACTTGAATTTTTTTACGAGTTTACCTTGGTGGATATCTTATAGGCGTGGAGGAGGATGTAGGAGTATCTTTGATATGATTAGATACTACTCGTATATCGTTAGGAGTGATCTCAAAATAAATATATGAGTTACATATTAAAATAGTTTGTAAATTGTTTAAAGCCTGCCTACTTATTTTAAGATACTATGTGATATAGTCATTTAAATGTTCCTAATTATGAACCAAAACTATATTATAATACATAGTTACTCGTATAATAAGTACATGACTTCTTTTTTAAATAAGGTTCGAACAATTTTATTGTTTTATTAGTACTGAGGTACTTGCCATAAATATAACATTTTATGTGATAATAATTAAGATTTGTCTGATTTTTTATAAGTGAATTATAGTAGATATGATGGAGAATTGTTTTTGATAATATATGATTGATTGTTGGGGCAGAAAGGTTCTCAAGTGGCGACCACGAACCGGAAGACGCAGCGTGGTCAGGCTCCCTACAAGATGGACTACGATGATCTTGTGCGGTTCGCTGAAAACTGCTGGATGCGAAAATCGCAAGACCGGAGATTGTGGAGATCTTTGGGGGAGGCCTTTGTCCAGCAGTGGACGTCTTTCAGCTGAAATGATGATGATGATGTATCAAATCGAAGTATATGTATCACGGATTTTTTTTACCTTTTAAAAAGACAACGCCCGCATTAGGGAAATTAATCCCTGTGTCGCGGGGTACTATACAAACATATAATAGACGGACACAAATGACATCCAGACTCAGAACAACTATTTATGGGTAACACAAATAGTTATCCAGCGCGGGACTCGAACCTGCGACACGAAGCGCGAGGCGACTGTCTTAGCCGCTGCGCCACACATGCAATCATAAATTAATTATACCTAATGTAGACGTTGCAATTAATTTCCGTGGAGTTATTCACTTTTGGTATCTCAATATAATCAAAAACTGCTGTGTGGCTAACGGCAAAGAATATCGCCACCCCATCCCATTTGGTGGAGGGCTTTGGAGTCGACCCGAGGGAATATCTACCAGAAGATGGGCAGCAGCTTCTTTCTGAGTACTATCACTATCTGCGATCGCGAACCCATCTGCCAAGCGTGGCGATTATGGCTTATCCCCACAAGATGATACTTGGGGGAGACTATTGTCAAGCAGTACACTTCTTACAGATGCTGTTGATTATGATGATGTCCTCCCGGCCGAATTTCGGTCACGGCGGTCAGTCTCAATGGACATTAGCCAATCGCGCAGGACACATTATAGAGCACAAGTGTGTGCGCCAATACATGGGCACTTTCTATTCCATCATTCTCATGATCCGATGGGACGACTAGCAACACAACTGGATAGAGGTCAGTTACGGGACCGACGGCTTTACGTACTCTCCGAGGCACGGGGGTAGGATACCGCCGAATTTCTTTTTACGGAAAAATCCCAAAATCACACTTTGGCCCAACCTGGGATTTAAACCCTGGACCTCATTATCTGCGGTTGAACACGCTACCGCTAGACCATTGAGGCAGTTATGATGTTACAGCTGTTATGATGATGTCAAGATTGTCTGTACTTGTTGTGAATAAACTTTTTTTACACGCTTTATATTAGCTTCACTTGTATGTTTGTAACTGACTCCTATATCCGCGATTATGACCCAATTGAAACGGTCATATTTCATTCAGACTTTGTAGATTTATCGAGGCGCGATGACAATACACTAATTTTATAAAAAGAATTAAAAATAAGTAATAGTTTAAATAACTAAAAAACACGCTTTATACAAAATTCAACAAAGAAATACAAAATAAAAGCGTGGGGCACCCCACGCTTTTATTATATTTTTTAAGATATTATTAAAATAATTATTCTTTTACTCATTTCTGTCAGAAAAATATTTATAACTATTAACACCATGCTTTTTTTAACAATGAAATATATAATTTTTTTACACTATTTTTATTTTCTATTTTTATATAAAGCGTTATAGACAATTCTATATAAAAAAGATAATAAAAAAATCAATCTTGAGTCTCTCTAATACTAAATTGGACCCACGTGTTTGCGTAACTATTTAAGTTAACGCTCAGTACTTACTCGATGCTTTTGATGGGTTGTAGCGACACTAAAAACATCCAACGATTTTCCAAAAATGTTCTGGTCTAGAGTTCAACATTAATTTTTAAGTGTAAGTTAAGGTATTTTTACCTAAGATCAAAACCGGTGTGACCTAGTGTGTTCTCTAGGTATGCTCTAAGTTAGAACATTGACTCCACAGTCGAACTTAGAACTTGGTGACGGCTATTTCTAAGTCATACTAATGTGTTAATGACGTTACAAAAATAAAACGAAATATTTTGTTTTACTTTAATTACATACCATTATAAACTTAATAACATTATAAAACATACTAACCCCATGGATTAAATAACATTACAGAACATGATAACGTGTGTACAATTACATTTAAGAATAATCCCTATAACCGAGTACAGAATTTTGTAATAACACTTATGGATTCTAGTTAGGGCTGAATTCTATGGTCAAATGGATAATAAACACCAGTAGTTGACCAAATATTACAGATAGCAATGATATGAAGAACATTGGCGGACTTAATGTCCATGGCAATTATGAATAAAAGTTCGGTATTAGATAATAGCATGAATGGGTGAGTGGTTTCATAAATATACGTTCTACATAATGGCATGAAAATATTTTCATTTAAAACGAAACAACAAATTGAATGTTACACTGTTGTATTACCGGCTCACCCCACACACCCCAAACCAACCAAATTAATAATCATTATTCCATTTTGTCCTGAAATACCGGATAATGTTATGGAGATTATAACGAACCATGACCAGTCACCTGACCTAGTGTCGCGTAAGAATTCTAGCACTAAACAAAGATAGACTTATTACCTCTTTGTTGTAACAAAAATTTTACGTGGTTCGTTCGGAGAGTCATATTTTGTAAGACTGATTTTCTCTTTATTTCCAACAAATGTTTTAAAATTAAATTGAACTGAATTATTTAAATTGTCTTCAAATAAACCGTTTGCGAAGACTGAAGAGAATTGGTGAAAGAGAGAAAGATAGAGAGAGAGAAAAAAAGGAAAATTGCTGGTAGTTGTAGATCAAAATAAATCTATTCTAAAAAACACAGAAAAGATAGAAGTGGAAAGATAATTCATAAGGAGCCCGACGGTAATACAAGAAAAAGGAAGGTCGGACAGACCAAGGATATTATGCGTCGATTAAATCAAAGAAAAAGAGGAAGCTGGAACCCTAATCTAGAAGTCAACCGTTGCCAAAGTTAAGGAGGAATAGACGAAGCTCCGCCGACAAAAGCGTAGTTTTGTAATTAGATAGATACACTTGTAATAAATCACTCAATTTTCTGAATGTTGCTGCTGCCATCTAACTTGGTAATGCCGCCAACCTCCAAGGCACCTTGCCGGTAGATGACAGTGCGGCTGAATTCTTCGACGCTCAAGGCTTCTGATAAGGTTTCGTTTTTAGTTTATGTATATAATCTAAATTATATTATTTTAACTGTTTTGATATTAGTCTTAAATATTGTAAACAATTAAGAAGTTTATTGATATCCTGTAACTATAGTGCAAAATTTGTGTTACTCAATATTCACAAATAAATAATTATGATTACTCGTATTATCGCTATCTAAATTATTATTTTTTTCAAATCTTCCTTCCCCATAAATTTGAACCATCCACGGTCCGATCCAGTCTTGCTTTCACTGTTTCCTCAGAAGCCGTCTTTAGATCATAAGCCCATCCGATCTTTGCGAAGAAATCTATTAACAATGTTGTAGGATTCAGCCAGTAATTTCCAAGTTCAGATGTTCTGTAGTCATTTGGAAATGTGTGGTGGAAGTTGTGAAAGCCTTCGCCCTTAGCCAGTAACATTGTGGGCCAATTGTTTGTAGCTGTAATGCTTTTGTCGTAGGATTTATAGCCGAAGGCATGGGCGAAGCTATTAACTGAAGCGGCTGCATGAATAGCCACTGATACTCGAAACAGGTTGATATGCCACGCATTTAGAACTGGCTCACCCAACAGCCAAAGTACAGCCGTTGGTATTATGAAAGCCAGTAATGGTTGCAACCAGAGTGCATTTCTGAAAATATAAATGGATTTTGATGATAAATTTAAGTGGTTGTAAAATAAGCTGAAAATTACACACCTGTTTTTAATTATGATTCAATTTGTTAGTATCTTACTACAGTATATGTATATACTTTTAGAAATGTCTAACAGTGTTCCTGGATTAAGCCAAGGCATTTGACACAGTCTCTATCCCGCACCTACTGACTAAATTGGAGGGACTTGGAATTAGGGGAATCTCTCATGACTTAATAGAGAGTTATCTTACTGGTAGAAGGCAAAGAGTTGTAATTGATAATATGTCTAGCTATGAACTTTCAGTCACTTTCGGGGTGGCACAAGGCAGTATACTCGGACCAACTCTATTCCTGGTATATATCAATGATCTTTGCAAAATAGTTGTAAAAGGGGGGCGGATAATTACGTTTGCTGACGACACTGCTCTCTTTTTTCGTGGTTCCACCTGGGATGAGGGAAAAAAATGGCTGCAAATTAATATTCTTATCTTAAATGTAAGCAAAACGAACTACATTACAATTGCACAGAGATAAAACTTACTCCCACCTTCTTCTTTCACAATTACTGCGCATGACTGTAATTTGTGACTTCAACGTGTTCTTGCCCCATTCTTGAAATAACTGAGAGCACTAGATATCTTGGAATGTTATCGATCAATTTTTAAACCTTAAACCTAATATACAATGCCTTGTGCCAAGACTACGTAAGCTCATCCACATTTTTAAGAGTCTAAGAGTTGCCGCAGATTGCATTAAACATAGTTCAGTAAAATTAATTTACTACGCCTTATGCCAATCTATTATAGACTACTGCATAACTTCTTGGTGAGGTGCAGCTAAGACCCACTTAATAGAAGCTAAAGGGGCCCAGCATGCAATTCTAAAGATGGCTGCCATTCTGCCGTATTAACATCCCACTGTCGATGTCTATAAGAGATGGAACGTACTCACGGTAAGACAAAGATTTATATTGCTTAGGTACTGTACTCTTTGAACATTCACAATTACCGTACGACCCAAATATCAGAATTGATAAACGTAGAATAGGTCATGTATGCCCTCCTAAACCACTTAATACTGCTCTTTCCCATAGATTTTATTGCTTTTTAGGTTATTTTCTATATAATAAAATAAATTCAAAACTCAACATATAATCAGTCACAAAAACCGCTGCAAATTCCTAATTACTAACTACCTCAAAGGTCTGGACTATCTTGAGACAGAAATATTATTAACGCCTCTCATATAAAATTTTTCTTTGGTACCCGCTACTCCCAGCACTAGCACAACTCACTCACACTGACACATAGTTCAATTCCACTAACACGTCTTTATTTTTGATTTTTCATAACTGTGGGTACAGGTGTGAAGGGACAAAAAGAAAGATACAACATACGACCGTAATTTTAATATTTAACACTCTATCACACACTCATAAATCCCTCTTCTTTGACACAAATAATCACCATTCACACGCTCTTCACTCGTCACTTAGATTATAAGTATGGTTATCTTAGCAATAATAATAAGAATTAAGTTGACATTGCCTCTCTGTAATTAGTACTTATAGTTACATAAGTGGGTTTTACCTTACTTAAACCTATTACAACGCTGTTACATAACATACACGTTTTGTTAAAAACCTAAATCAGGCACCGTTCCCTCTAAATCATTGGTCAGGGAGGAAACAGTCAAGTATCGATAGTTTAGTTAAAAAAGTATTTGGGTAAAACAGATAGCTTATATAATATTTGTACAACTTTTTCATACATAGGAAATGGAAAAATTAAAACATGTTTGTCATAAGAAGATTTTAGACAGAAACTTACACGTCAAAAAATGTTAGGTATCATTTCGATTTTTTAAAGTTTTGCCTGATAATGTTTATAAAATTATTAGCATTTTGAACAATAACAAAGCTTCTGGAATAGACCAAATAAGGGTACAGGATCTGAAATATGTAAACGATCATGTAAGCCCTGTTATTGCCAAGTTTGTCAATATATGTATCACAAATGGTAAATATCCTGATGACCTAAAAGAAGCATTGATAAGACCTATCTACAAACAAGAAAGCCACTATGTCTATAGTAATTATAGGCCAGTTGCAATTCTTTCAGTTATTAACAAAATACTGGAAAAAGTTTTCGTTTATCAAATAAGTAATTTTTTGAGAAACATTCTATATTAGCAGACTGTCAGCATGGTTTTAGATGAAATAGGCTCCTATTTCATCTAAAACCATGCTGACATGTCTGCCAATACCGTAATAACGAAATTTACGGACTATATTAATAATAATCTCGATAAAAAGAACCAATTACTAGCATTATTAATAGATTTAAAAAATTATTTGATACCCTTGAACACAAACGATTATTAAAAGCAATGGAAGCGTGCGGTATTGGTGGCCCAACGAATGTTTTTTTTAGGAATTACCTTGTCTAATTAATTTGTCTAATAGAACACTTTGTACTACCGTGCTGGAGCACGGGGTGCAGAGGCTGCCGTCAATCTTAGCGTGCCTACTGGTTCAGTATATGGTCCCCTGGGCTACATTATGCATGTTAACTCTATAATACAAATCGTTGAACATTGTACTGTATATATGTACGCCAACGATACATGTCTTTTGGTTGCAGGAAAGAACTTAGAACAGTTAACCGTAAAAACGCAGAATGACTTTAATGCAATAACTAAATGGGCACATGATAATGGTATAATTTTGAATGCGAATAAAAGATAAGAGAACCCTAAAATATAATGGGAAAAAGGGTGCACTCATATGAATGTTTTCACAATCAAATTTGCAGATGTAGTGAGATAGAGTTTGTTAATACATTAAATATTTGGGCCTAGTGATAGATAGTAGATTTAATTTGAAACCGCATGTCACAACTGTATGTGATAGGTTAAGGCTAATTCTTTGTAAATTTCATCACTTAAAAAAAATAGTGGACAAGCGTACACTTGTTATGGTATATTATGCATTGGTTGAGTCCCTAGTGAGTTACGGACTGAGCTGTTATGGACTAAGTTTTAAAACATACATAGAGAAAATTAAAAAAAATCCAAGTTAGATTATTAAAGATCACAGTAGACAAAAAAAAAACAAAGTTAAAATGTAAAGAGCATTACAATCAATTGTTTAAAGAATGTAGAATTATACCGGTCAATGATAAAGTTCAATATTTAATAGCGTTAGAAACGTATTTTAAGGAAGAATATAAAAATAAAAAAACTTATAAATACAGTGAAAGATTCATAAAACCAGGTTAACTAACTGAAGTAAAGGTACATAATTACAATGGGGAAAGAACACGACAGTATATAATACCAAAGCTTTTGAGAGATGAGAAAAACATAAATAGTAAAGTGCAGCTAAAAACTAAATTAAAAGAATTGTTAGGGTATGGAATTAACAAGTAGAATAAGTTCAAAACAATATATCCATAAGGTCAGAAATGTAGTAAATAAGTAGCTTATAGGGTAGCTTATATATTATAAATATATACCTAAATATTAACTTGAATGTGAATAAACAATAATAAACAAAAAAAAAATATATATATGTATATATATATATATATATATATATATCTTTTATTAATACCAGTGCTGCAGTAATTCTTGCTTAGGTACATTAATTTATTTGTACAAACGCCAGCATATCTACATATGGCACCCATTTATGATACACAGCAAAATATTATGTTTTACATTCTTTTGTTAGTTTTGAAGTCATTGTTCCGTATTTTAGAACAAATTTTTCTCGATTTTTATTAATGAAATTAAATAATGTAATTTATTCTGCACTTGGGTATTAACATACACGTGCACTTGTAAAGCTCACAATGCAGTATACAGACATAGACAAATGCAATATGAAATTAACAAAACCAAAGGGAACTAGTCTGTCCCACGCAGTACTAGACAGTTAACACTGTAAGCAACAACTTTTATTCTACAACTTGTGATAATTTGTTAGATTTTACTTTCATACAAAAATAAGTATTGAAGCAAAACATTATTTAAATGATTATTATATTGAAACAACGCAAGCTGAGCGCGCGGGCTCGAATACTTTCTCGCTCGCACACATCCTCTGTCGCACGTCACCTCCACTACAGCCACCACCTCGACGGCCGCTGCTTATAAGACCTATCCAGTCATTAATTCATGACTGAGCCTGACACTCCAGCGTTCATCAGGTGCATTGCATCGTTGAACACATCCTAGTAAAAGCCGCCCGACAACGCTTCCTCACCGGCGCACTCTTCTTCGACGTAGCCAAAGCGTTCGACAAGGTCTGGCACAACAGCTTATTATACAAACTGTTTGAACTCAAAGTGCCCGACCGTCTCGTACACATTATGAGACTTCTTTGCGAAACGAACGTTTCGCTACCGTGTCGAAGGAAACCTCTCATCCTCATCGATTCGCGCAGGTGTTCCGCAAGGATCAGTCCTTGCCCCACTCCTGTTCTCTACTACTAGCGACTACTAGCGACATCCCCAAACCCAAAAAGGCCCCAATAGCCCTCTTTGCCGACGACACAGCTCTCTACTACTCCGGTAGAAGCACGTCCGCCATCCACCAAGAACTTCAATCCTGAGCCAATATCCCTCGGCAAATGGTTCAGGAAATGGAGGATCGAAGTCAATCCCACCAAGAGCGCGGCCGTGCTCTTCTCTACGCTAAAGTCCAAACCCATCCCATCTGGTCCCGTCCCAATGTTCGGCGAACCGATCCCCTGGGTGAGGAAAGCCAAATATTTGGGAGTGATCCTAAACCGGAAGTTAACCTTCAAGGACCACCTGAGACACGCTCGTAACCGTGGCTCATTTGCCCTTTATCGATTACACAGCCCCCTCAGTCGTTGCGGCAGTGTCCTTCGTTTATGAATGAAACATAGACCTACAAATATCACGACAGTACAAACTTTTAAAATATTTTTTTTCGGAAGAGTTATGTGGTAACTCGTAGAGCAAAAGTTGTTGCTTATGATGTTAATATTCCTGCGATGTTAAAACACCGAGTAGTATTAATTAAAACAAACAACAGAAGATTACCTTTGGTGCCACATAATAATAGGATTTTCCAAAATATCACTCATATCTATAGTCTTTCTCATTTTCTTGACATCTGGATGATAGTCTACGATCAGCCATCCAATATGTGAGAAGAAGAAACCTCGTCTACTGTTATGGGGGTCAGCATCAGTATCGGTATACTTATGGTGAACCCTGTGCAACCAGACCCATGTCATCACAGTTTTCTGTCCACTAATGGTATGGCATATCATCAGAAGCCATTGTAAAGGCGCTTTTGCCTTAAATGTCTTGTGTGTAAATAACCGGTGACAACCAGCTGTGATCCCGTAGCATGAAACTTCATGTATAATCAGCGCTGAAAAAAATTGTATGTAAAAATTTGAGTATGTTAGTATTGGAAGCACCAAAAAAAAGAAGGACCTCTTGACTGTGAGATATTATAATTTAATATGTTGAAAGGTCTACGTAATATTTTAAATAATTTTGGAGGAAAATAATCACGTATCTATAAACTAAATTGTGTTCCAAATAATCCCATTACTTAAAAATTGCGTCTCATTTTCTCATCTAAAACTAAATAAAATAATGTATTCAGAATGAGCACCTTAATCAAAATGTATTTTATTTAATTTAGTTAAATATCGGGGTGGAAAATCACTAAACGTAAAGATAATTTAAGTATAACTCCTAAGACATATCCGTCGCACCCGCGCACCCAAGCAATAATCTTAATATTTGAAAAATATTTTTTAAACTCAGTCGCAATTTCCAAATCTCCTTTAATAGCTATGCTATTTATGTGGGGATGTGGCTCAGCAGAAAATTTAAGTTAATTTTATCACTTTATTAATTTTTATTTAAGAACAAATCCTACGTCGTAAATATTTTTCCCTTCTGACATTCCAAGTCTGCTCACTACAGATTGCTAAAATTTTTATTTTTTATTTTATTTTAAAACTTTATGCACAAGAATGTACAGAGGCGGACTTAATGCCAAAGGCATTCTCTGCCAGTCAACCTTGGGGTGATGCAGAGAAATCATGGTAGGTGCACTATAAGGACAGTGAGTAAGAAAATTAAAATCTGAGGATATATAGAATACACAAATACCTATATTAAAATAAACTAATAAATATTATATATATTATATACATACATATATATACATACATACATATATATACACACAAATATACAGATAAATAATAATAATAGTTATTACAACAACAGTGCTACTGTGAGGATTCAGCCAATACTTTTGTAGCAAAATGCTCCCGAATTTTCTTTTTGAAGGAGTAACGACTTTAAGCCATTCTGATTTCTGGGAGAAGAGCATTCCAAAGGAGGATGGACTGTACCAGGAAAGAAGAGTGAATGAAATCAGAGCGGTGTGGGGGACTTTGTAGGAGACGGTTATGAAAAGAACGAAGATTTTTGTTGTGGTTAGTATAAAGATATTTAAATTCAGAAGTCAGATATGAAGGAGAAGAATGAGAGTCAAGTAAAGAGTACAGTGTGGTTAAAGCTCGCAACGTTCTCCGTTGGCGAATTGGTAACCATTTTAACTTTACTCGATAAGAAGAAATGTGATAAAATTTACGCAAATTGAAAATGAACCGAATGCAGTTATTCAAAAGTCGGTCGAGTTTATTGAGGTGATCTGCATTCAGGTCAAAGTAGCACACATCACCATAGTCAATTTTGGGGAGGATTAAGGACTGCACGAGCAAAACTTTGGTTTCGGATGGTAAAAAGTTTTTCAGCCGATAAAGACTGCGCAAAATATATGTTACACACTGGCTGACAGCAGCAATTTGATTCGCCCAGCTAAAGGTCCTATCAATGTGTAAACCAAGATCCTTTACACTTTGGCTGAAAGAGATAGGGGATTGATCAAATACAACCCGGGGTAATTGGTCGATGTCTAATCTGCTAATCATGCGGGAGCTTCCTATAACGATGGCTTGGCATTTATCGGGATTAACTGTAAGACCAAACCTATTAGACCAGATCTTGATCAGATCCAAGTCCCTATTAAGGTTTACAATCGCTTCCGGCAGAGTATCAATGCATGCCTGAGTATAAAGTTGAAGGTCATCGGCATAAAGATGATACGCACTCTGAAGATCATGGGTTAAAAGGTTTATAAAGACAGAAAATAATAGAGGAGAAAGTATACCGCCTTGAGGAACGCCTGTGTCAATATTTCTCCAACTCGATGAAGTCTCACCGACACGTACACATTGTTGACGTTCTCGAAGATATGAGAAAAACCATTCCAGTGCTTCGTCTGAGATCATAAGATGGGAAAGGACGGATAGCAGGATATCCTGACTGACGGTATTAAAAGCATTTGAAAAGTCCACCAAAACCATGACTGTGACTTTGGTGTCTTCCATGCCCTTTCTAATATCGCCAGTCACTTTAAGGAGTGCAGTGGTAATACTGTGGCCTGGTCTGAATCTAGATTGCATTGTACTAATTAAACTATTAGAGAGAACAAAACGAGAAAGCTGTTTATGGACACAGGATTCCAGTATTTTGGAGAGGAAGGGAAGGATAGAAATTGGACGGTAATGCGTGGGAAGTGACGGATTTGAGACTTTAAGAAGGGGGTGGACAAGAGCTTTGCGCCATAACAACGGGAATGAACCAGATTCAAGGGAATGGTTGATTATATGGGAAATCGCAGGAAGAAGTTGCTCCAAAATAGTTGTAATCATGCGACGGCTGATGTTGTCGCAACCTACCGCGTTGGATTTTATGGCAAGGATTATCTTTTTGATCTCATCTGAGTCTACTGGAGAGAAGAAAAATAGATTTATATTAGGACGCGCTAGACCATTAACAAAAGAAATAGTCTGACTTTTGGTCAGATGATCAATGGATGAAATAGTGGAGAAATGATTGTTAAGATCATCTAATCCAATAGAGGGAGGAAGGTCTACATGTCGCGGCTTGCCGATACCAAGAGTTCCTAGGAATTTCCAAATACCGGCAGGCGTAGAAGAAGATATACTGTTTAGAATATGACGGCGTTTAGCGTTACGTATCATCTGATTACACCGATTTCTGGTGACCTTGTAACTGTTCCAGTTATCATCAATGCGTTCTTTTTTAAATTTGCTGAATGCCCGGTTCCTACGTCTCATCGGCATTTGAACTCCTTTTGTCATCCATGGAGCTGGTGGGCGCTTAAATTTAACTTTTATGACTGGAGCGTGTACGTCATACAGTTTGGTAACAGTATCATTGAAGATGCGGACTTTATCATCTACGGAGCTAGCTTCTTTCAAAGCCCGCCAGTCGACTTTTGATGCATCCGTGCGTAACTGTACCGTATTCATATGCGCAAAAGAACGCACGTGCAGCACCTTAGGTTTAGGAGGTTTCAGGATAAAAGAGAGGAAAACAAGATCGTGACGGGAAAAACCGGGAGCTTCACATTGTCCATGTGAGGAAACCAAGGAAAGGTTAGAGGTCAGGATTAGGTCGAGCCAAGTGTCATCGCCAGAAATGTTATGATGGGTAGCTTGGAGAGGTAAAACTTTCAAGCTACTTGACTCGACAATATGCAGGAGTTTTCGGGAACGAAGAGAATTTAAGGCGAGGAGATTGGTGTTAAAATCTCCCATGATGATGTGATGAACATACTCCGAACCCAGAGATTCCAATACCAATTCGAAATCAGTGAAGTAATCAGAATTTGGGGGACAATAAACCACACCAAGAGCGATTTTACAGCCTTTAAGCGAGACTTCAAGGAAGAGGAACTCAGCGGAGGTAGAAGAATTCTGAGGAGATGTGGTCAAAACCTTAAAAGGAAGATCACTCCTAACGTAAATTGCAACACCTCCACCTCCCTTACCAAGTTGGTCATTCCGAACAAGAATGAAGCCAGGGAGAGGATATGTAGTGGATAGCAGGTGTGGTTTAAGCCAGCTTTCAGAAATCAGAATGGCATGAACGTTGCAATCAGAAAAGGCCTCAATCAAGTCATTATAGTGGCTGGGAATACTTTGAGCATTGATATGGCAGATATTAAGTAAGTTAGCCCTGCAATTATTGAAACGATCGCGTAAAACATCCCCAAGAGTATCACTGAGCGAACAAAAACTAACATCTGAAGAAGCTATAGAACCATTGGCAGATTGAAAAGAATCATCAATGTCACTAGATACAGACATAAAATATAACTTGAAGGTTTATTATTATAAATAACTAATAAATAAAATAATATTATATTATTAAGATTAAAAAAATAAATAAACAATAATTACTTAGTTCTTATGGCAATGAAATATACACAAGTATACTCTGCACCACCCGCCAGCATACAAACGATCACATACAATTTAGTTAAAGAACACAGAATCATTCATTCTGCTGTGTGGTGACGGCCTAAGAATATCACCACCCCCTCTCATCCCGTGGGGGGACGTAAAAGTCGTCCCGAGGGAAATATATACACCAGAGAACGGGCAGCAGCGTTCTCCTGAATACCATGTTCACCTTACTGCGATCGCCAACCCGTCTGCCAAGCGTGGCGATTATGGCAAATCCCCTCCAATGATGGACACAACTAAACCGCGGCCCCCAGTCCCCAGCAGCCCTGCTATTCCCAGCCGTGGTAACAGCCGTGGTTACGGCAGGGCAGGGGGTGCTAAGAATCCCCGGCAGATTCCACGTTACCAAAAACGACGACCTCTGGCCCTGGCAACGTTTAACACACGAACACTGCGGTCCGACGAGAAGATAACCGAACTGGAGGAAGAACTGAGCAGGTTACATTGGGATATTGTAGGATTATCTGAAGTCCGAAGAGAGGGGGAGGACTCGATAATACTGAAATCTGGAAACCTGCTCTATTACCGGGAGGGTGACCAACTATCCCAAGGTGGTGTCGGGTTCATAGTCCACAAGTCCCTCGTGAACAACGTAGTGAAAATCGAGAGTGTGTCGACGAGGGTTGCGTACCTTATACTCAGAATCACCAGGCGATATTCGCTGAAGGTTATACAGGTATACGCACCTACTTCGATATACTCCGATGATGCAGTCGAGGTCATGTATGAGGACATTTCCAGAGCCATACATACCTCGAACTCTTATTTCACTGTGGTCATGGGGGACTTCAACGCGAAGCTGGTCAAACGAATCGGTGATGAGCTGAAAGTGGGGCAATTTGGAACCGGGGATCGGAACCCCCGAGGCCAGATGTTGGCTGACTTCATGGAGAAGGAGGGTCTCTTTATGATGAATTCCTTCTTCAGGAAGCCGGCACATCGTAAATGGACCTGGGTGAGCCCCGATGGGAAAACTAGAAACGAGATAGACTTCATCCTGTCGACGAGGAGACAAGTATTCAATGATGTCTCTGTGATCAATGCAGTTAAGACCGGGAGCGATCACAGACTGGTCAGAGGCTCATTGAACCTAAATGTTAAACTCGAGAGGTCCCGACTGATGAAGTCTACGCTCCGTCCCATACCGTTCCACCTCCAAAACCCCGAACCCTTTCAACTCGAACTTCAAAACCGATTCGAATGCCTAGCAGACTGTGAAGAAGTGGATACATACCACGACAGGTTCGTGGAAGCTGTCCATACAGCCGGGTCTAACTTCTACAAAACCCGCCGTACAAATGGAACCAAAAAGATCTCCGACCATACCCTACAGCTTATGGAAGAAAGGCGGAAAATGATTCTAACATCCTCATGTCATGCTGCCAGATACAGGCAGCTCAACAGACAAATCTCAAAGTCTCTGACTCGCGACACACGCCAATTTAATACTATTAGTATTAAAGAGGCCATCGAGCGGAATAGAGGCTCTAAAGTGTTCGCAAGAGATTTGTCTATTGGGCAAAGCCAACTGACGAAGCTGAAGACTGAGGATGGTAGAATCGTCACGTCAAAACCAGAGTTGCTAGGTGAGATCGAGAAGTTCTACGGACAGTTATACACGACAACGCGACTTCCTGTCAATAGTCATGCCGATACAAGAGCAAGACTAACCCGACACTACACCCAAGATATCCCGGACGTCAGCCTGTACGAGATTAGAATGGCTCTCAAACAACTAAAAAACAACAAGGCGCCGGGTGATGATGGAGTTACAGCTGAGCTTCTGAAGGCGGGTGGTACACCGATCCTACGGGCCCTTCAGAAGTTATTCAACTCCGTAATACTCGAAGGTCAAACGCCAAAAGCATGGCACAGGAGTGTGGTGGTGCTTTTCTTCAAAAAGGGCGATAAAACCCTATTGAAGAATTACAGACCCATCTCACTGCTGAGTCATGTTTACAAGTTGTTTTCGAGAGTCATTACGAATCGTCTCGCACGAAGGTTTGACGACTTCCAGCCTCCCGAACAAGCCGGATTCCGAAAAGGCTATACAGTACCATAGACCACATACATACGCTGCGGCAAGTTATACAGGAGACAGAGGAGTAAACCAGCCATTATGCGTAGCGTTTGTGGACTATGAGAAAGCCTTTGATTCTATCGAAACATGGGCCGTGCTGAGGTCTCTTTAAAGGTGCCAAATTGACTATCGGTATGTCCAGGTGTTAAAGTGTTTGTACGAAAACGCCACCATGTCAATCCGACTTCAGGACCAGAACTCGAAACCTATTCAATTGCAGCGAGGCGTGAGACAGGGAGACGTCATATCTCCGAAACTGTTCACCGCTGCATTGGAAGATGTTTTCAAGCTTCTGAACTGGGAAGGCTTTGGCATCAATGTCAATGGCGAGTACATCACCCACCTTAGATTTGCCGACGACATAGTAGTCATGGCTGAGACCCTTGACGACCTCGGTACAATGCTCGATGGCCTCAGTAGAGTCTCTCAACAAGTGGGTCTGAAAATGAACATGTTCTGAACATGAACACACTCTAGTTAAGGTTGGAGACTCTGCACTCGAAGTTGTTGAGAACTATATTTACCTAGGACAGACCATCCAACTAGGTAGGTCCAACTTCGAAAAGGAGGTCAATCGTAGAATCCAACTCGGCTGGGCAGCGTTCGGGAAGCTACGTAATATCTTCTCATCCCAAATACCGCAGTGTCTCAAGTCGAAAGTCTTCGACCAGTGTGTGTTGCCAGTGATGACTTACGGAACAGAGACGTGGTCGCTCACTATGGGCCTTATCAGGCGGCTCAAGGTCACCCAAAGAGCAATGGAAAGGGCTATGCTTGGAGTTTCCCTGCGAGATCGAATAAGAAATGCTGAGATCCGCAGGCGAACTAAAGTAGCCGACATAGCCCAAAGAATTGCCAAACTGAAGTGGCAGTGGGCAGGGCACATAGCTCGTAGAACTGACGGCCGATGGGGCAGAAAGGTTCTCGAGTGGCAACCACGAACCGGAAGACGCAGCGTGGGCAGGCCTCCTACACGGTGGACCGACGATCTTGTGCGGGTCGCGGGAAGCCGCTGGATGCGGGCAGCGCAGGACCGGCTATTGTGGAGATCCTTGGGGGAGGCCTTTGTCCAGCAGTGGACGTCTTTCGGCTGATATGATGATGACACAGAATCAATGATAGCAACGTATTAAAATAATTACCGCAAAGAAGAAGAAGAAGATACACCACAATTAACTAAAACAAAACATTTTTCCTTTATTATCCGTAAAATTACCACAGATAACATATAAAGCAACCAAAATTACAAGACTATTCCACACGGTCATCCAATTTATCATCTGCCCCAGATGAACTTCCTTCCTGTAGATCAATCCATGCCTTCATTAGATCTGAAAAAGTTAAAGTATGAATGGGTCATTCCCCATTTCCCACCTCCTTGACAGTATACACTGTCATACTATCAACATACTTCGAGAAACGTTTCGAATCCTGGGATAATGGAGTCTTTTTGATGGCCACAATATCACCTATATTGTAGACAACAGCTTATTTCCTTTTCTTCTTATAACTTCTTAAATTCTCCTCCTGTGTCTTTTTTATCGATTCTTTGACTTTGTGCCTAAGTTCTTGACTTTTTTCATTAAAAAATTGCATATTTTCTTCCTCAATCAATTTTAATAAATCTTTGTCTTTATCTCTTAATCTGACTCCAAACAACACTCCAACCGGGTCATTTCCATGCTGCGTTGGTACGTTCCATTTAAACAGCGTTTTACATTAGATACTTTGCGGTACCATTCCCAAATATGCTGCGTCCAGCGGTCTGCGGATCGGACCCTAACGAATAAAAACGTGAGTCACCGTGTTGAGGTCTTAGGGCACGTAGAATGGGCGGCTTGCACTAGAATGCCATGATGTTAGTTGTGGTGCTTTGCCATGTGTGCACGTATTCTGCTGGCAAAGTTACTCGCCTCCATCTCGTCACTGGTTGAAGACGTAAAGAACTGACCAGGCAAACTTAGCGGTTTACCATAGACCAATTCTACTGCTGATGCTTGTAGGTCATATTTTCAAGCGCTGCGAATGCCCAGCAGGAC
Source organism: Pseudoips prasinana (assembly GCA_951640165.1). Classification (NCBI taxonomy): domain Eukaryota; kingdom Metazoa; phylum Arthropoda; class Insecta; order Lepidoptera; family Nolidae; genus Pseudoips; species Pseudoips prasinana. Next base: position 18,395,554 of record OX621264.1, on the reverse strand, counting down.
CCAAGGTAGTACCTCTGACCAATCAGAGCTCGCATGTCAGGTTATGGCCGCTTTGAGCTGGCGATGAAGCCTCTCTACGAGGCCGTTTGCTGCGGTAGTAAGCTGTAGTAGTGTGATGAGAAGCGCCTACCAGAGTGGTTACCTCCTTGAATATGTGGGACTCGAACTGCCGTCCGCGGTCGCTCGTGATGTGCTCTGGACAACCAAAACGCGCTATCCACCCAGATACCAAGGCGGCTGCGCAGGTCTCGGCTGTGATGTTCGACAGTGGATACACTTCAAGCCATCGTGTAAAGCGGTCTATGACAGTAAGGCAGTACCTGTAGCCAGATCATACGTTTAGTGGACCTACCATATCAAGGTGAACATGACGAGTGGCAGTATGAGAAGTGTCCTCTACTGCCGCCACGTGCAAGAAGCCCCGGGAAGACAGCGAACTGCAGTCGCTGTGCCGTACTGGCAGGAGTCGGCAAATGGGGTGGGCAACCCACAGCTCTCCCCGGGTGCGTGTCCCGACCATCTGGGACACGGCGCAAAAGGGGGGCACCGGAGCAGCATACCCGCGTTCCCGGGGCTCCCCGTATCAGGCGCCAGAAGAAGTCCACGGCAGGTTAGGTTTAGTCGGTGCGAGTCCGACATACCCACCCGCAGACACTTTTTGCGGGTGGCATGCATTAGCATTCCCCCTGCCTTATCAAAAAAAAAAAAAGGTGAATATGACGAAACCGAGATGTAGGAGTTTCAAATGATGCTAGTGGTGCCGATGTATGCCTTGTAACCTTACAGCGTTGACACTGCTGGCAGTCTTTGACCCACCGTTGACAGTCCTTACTAACAATTGGCCATACAAATTGCTCAATAATCAGCCGTACACTGGCCTTAGTTCCTGGATGGCTCAAATTATGCAAGGTGTCAAATACCTGTTTCCGGAACGTAGTTGTGATGAACGGTTCCTTTTGAGACATCGCCGTACACATTTATACCCACGTCCGGTAATTGCACCTTCTCCAATACCAAACTTGAGCCATTTGTAAGGATATCTTGCAGCTTAGCGTCAGAACACTGTTCTAGGGCCAAGGACTGGTAATCTAGGAGCGAAACAACTTCATTAATGCTTGATAATGTGTCAGCTACAATGTTATCTTTACCGGGTATAAAGCAAATGTCAGTCGTAAATTGGCTGATATAATCCAAATATATAAATTGACGTGGAGAATAGTTATCTCTAGATTTTCTAAATACAAACGTCAATGGTTTATGATCCGTCCACACTAAAACGTCCTTGCTTCAAGCATGAGCTTGAAATATTTAATTGCCACATAGATAGCAAGCAATTCGCGATCATAAGGGCAATAATTCTTTTGGGGTGGAGACAACTTCCTAGAAAAGAATGCCAGAGGTTGAACCACTAGCATTCTTTTCTAGGAAGTTGTCCCTTTACCTTTGCCTTTGCGTTGCTGAAGAACGGCCCCAATCTCAGAATCCAAAACATCAGTTTGAACAACCAATTCAATCTCAGGATCAGGGTGTAATAGTTGTGTGGGTTGCGACAAGCTCTGTTTACTCTTGACAAATACTGCTCGAAGCTCGGATGTCCATTCTATAGGCTAAGCTCCTTTGATTGTTGGACCTGCTAAAAGTGAGTTAATAGGTGCTTGAATCATAGCTGGGTTGGGGGATAAAACGTCTATAGAAATTAATCATTCCCAAAAATCTCCGCAACTCCTTGACGGTCTTTGGTTCTGGGAAATTCTGGCATGCCTCCACCTTGGATTGCAAGGGTTGTACTCCTGCTGCTAAATAACATTTGAATGTATTTATTAGGATTCCATACTCAGCTAGACGTTGGAACAGGCTTTCGAAGTTTCGAAAAAGGCTGGACACTAAAATGTCATCCAAATAACAGTAGCAAAAATCTAACGTCTCTAATCTGAAACGTCTGGGCTGCGTTCCTGAGTTTAAACGTCATGAACGGGAACTCCCATAAGCCGAACGGTGTTGTGATTGTAGCCTTGGGAATGTCCTCTTCCAGTACTGGGATCTGATTTTAAGCCTTCACCAGATCGATGGTTGAAAGGACTGTACTACCTGCTACTAGGCTAGCGAAATTCTGGATGTGTCTGATCGGATAGCGATCAGACACGTCTGGGCCGTGCTCCAACCTCTGACAGACCCAGGCCAATACTGGTGGAATTTACAAGTTACAAAGCTCATGATAGTGTGTGGTTTGGCAAAACAAAGTTTAAAGGTAGTGGAGTCACAATTTCAGAGTTCTTAACTAAGTCCAGGCATGAGGTCTTCATGACTGCGCGCCAGCGTTGGGGAGTTTCAAGCTGCTGGAGTCGCCATGGCATTATATATATCCAAGCTTCAACTGGCCAAACACACAAGGTCGAAACAATGGAGGAACTCAATAAGATCGCACTGGCTGCGATGCCGGACGACATCACGAAGGAGAGCACCTCAACTAGCAAGGCTATCACAGCAGCAGCTAGGCCTAAACGAGGAGCTGCCACAAAGAAATGAAGTCCAGTCCTCTGACAATCCGGTGTGTAGTGCAACATGTTTTGAACATAATCACTTATTGTGTGAGTGATATATCTTTTTATTCATATCTTATGTTATCTATATTTAGTTTTAAAAGGCTTGCTTTATATTATAAATACACAAGAAGACACCTTCTTGTTGTTTAGTCATTGATTACTATTATATATTATAGGCATTTATAGGTTAAGTCTCAGTTCTCATGATTACTTATTGTACAGCAACCAAAGAGTCTATAACAAACTACGTGGTGACAAGAAGTCTTGTTTCTTATATTCTCTTTGACAACAAATATCTATGGGGCATCAAGAAAAGGAGCATTAACTGCAGGTTTTTATCGAAGTGTCAAGAAAAGTAGAAGTATCTGAAACTTAGGAAATAGTCTGTTAGGGTAATGTTCGGTTTCTCCGTAATATTGAATAATATATTATTATTATTGCAGTCTATTCATACAAAAATATAAAAATTTTCTTGGTAAGTATTTATTTTAGAGTTAATTTATTTCTCCTTTTCTCTATGTCCAATACGCATTAAGCCATTTGAAGCCTTTTATTTTTAAAATTGATGTTATTCTTAAGTATAAGATAATATATATTTTGGGCTTTTATCATGAATTAAAACTATACATTACTACTATATTTTATAGTTTTTAATAGAAATATGTTTAGCTGGTTAGTCATACTTTTGTATTTCTTTTGTTTTTATTATTATTTCTATTAATGCCTCAGATGGTGTGATCCAAATGTGTTTACTGGCGGGTATTGAGTGTAGATTAGTGTATATAAGTTTAGTCGTTAAAATTATTTATTAGCATATTTATTTATATTTGTATATATATATTATTATATGACTGATGCTGAAGATGCTGATACTGATCAAGATTTCTTTTCAGTTAGTAGTGGTGATGACAGTTTTGTTAGTATACCATCGCTCGCTGACAATCTTGAATGTATTTTTTCTGATGTTCTTGGGAACTTCAATGTGATTCATATTAATGCCCAAAGTATTCCGGCTCATTTCCCCGATATGCTGGCAAATGTTCAATGCAAAAATATCCATGCCATCCTCGTTTCCGAGTCTTGGCTAAAACCTTGTCTCCCTTCTGCCTCTTACTCACTTCCTGATTTTCAGTTGATCAGAAATGATCGAACTGGTTCAGGAGGTGGTGGAGTTGCCATATACCTACGTAATAATTTTAAATATTCTATCCTAAGTATGTCCTCGCAGCCGCCACCTGCAAGTGCTGCTGAGCATCTTTTTCTCGAAATTGAGCTTCACCACACTAAAGTCTTGCTGGGCGTGTACTACTGTCCCTCTCTTAGGATATTTTTTTTCTCTTCTTTTGAAAAATTACTAGAAACTTTCTCACCTTCTTATAGCCATACAATTGTGATGGGTGACTTCAACACCTGTTTGTTGAAGAATGACTCTCGTTCTTCATCCCTTATTTCTACTGCGGAATCTAGTAACCTATCTATCCTAGCTCTCAACGCCACTCATCATTTTCCAAATTGTACTCCTTCCCTCCTTGATCTTGTTCTTGTCTCTTCGAAAGACCACGTCGCTAAGCACGGACAGTGCATAGCTGATGCTTTCTCTTACCATGACCTACTTTTCCTTTCTTACAAAATTCGCCTTCCTAAGGCAAAATCTAAAATAATTTTGCAACGCAATTTTGGTGGTATAGATTTGGATTGTCTTCGAGCGGATGCTGGCAGCATTGACTGGGCTCCTCTGTTTGCTGCTGATTCGATCGACGAGAAAGTCATGATGTTCAACACCAGTATTATTGGATTATACGATGTGCATGCCCCATTGCGTAAAATAAAAGTTAAGCATCTCCCCGCACCTTGGCTAACATCTGAAACGAAAATTCTTTTAGCTAAGAAAGCGGCAGCTAAGTCACGGTATGCGAGTAGGCCTAACGATCTGAATCGCCATAAATATATTTCTCTTCGAAATCGATGCAATAAGGTGTGTAGGTATTCACAACGCCAACACATCTATAACTCGGTTGAGAATGGAGATCCAGCAAAAATATGGAAATTTCTGCGGTTATTGGGAATTGGGAAAGTTCGAAATGATGCTACTCCTAACAATTTACATATTAATTTACTTAATAAGCATTTCACTACTTCGCCTTATTTCGACAGGGTAACAAAATTAAACACTTTACGTGACCTTTCATCAGTTCCTTCGATTTGCGTCGATTGGATCCTTGCGAAGATTTAAAAACTTTCTCCCAACTAGCACCAAAGTTGCGCTTGCTCAATCCTTTCTTCTTCCAATACTAGATTACGCAGATGTCAGCTATCTTGATCTTACCGAGGCCCAGCTTGATAAACTTGAGCGTCTCCAGAACGTCTGTATAAGATTCATATTTGGTCTACGTAAATATGATCATGTCACGGAATTTCGCAACAAGCTCAAGTGGCTGCCCATTCGCTTTCGCCGGAATGCTCATATTCTGTCACTTCTATACAATGTATTGTTTATTCCTTCTACTCCCTCTTATCTTAAAGATCGCTTTTCTTTCCTTTACGAGTCACATTCAAGATTACTAAGATCATCCCAAAATCTTCGATTAAAAATGCCAGAGCATTCCTCAATATTTTTTGACAAATCATTTGCTGTGCAAGGTGCCCGTCTGTGGAATGCACTGCCATTAGTAATTCGTCAAGCAAAATCACTACGACAGTTTCAGAATCTTGTGAAAGAACACTACTTGTCTCTTCAACAAAGTACAAATTGATTACTTTTAATTGGTCTAGAACTTCAGCATAAAAAATAGCTCTTGTGTACATTATGGTTTTAATTTTCAACAATATATATATATATATATATATATAATAATAAATAATAAAAAAATAATAATAAAAACTTTATTGGCGCAAATTTAGAAGTAGGTACATAGTTAGCAGAAAAAATTACAATACAGATTATAGGAACAGAAAATCTTAATTATAGCGGTCTGCTGGTACTTAAAATAGGAAATCCTGTACTATAAGTACCAACATTCTTCCAGTTTCACAATTAGAACATTATATATCCAATACATAGTTATGATCATACTTAATATACCCTACTTATATATTAACTTATATTTTATTAATATATGTATATAGTTATATATAGTATAGATGTTATATAATATGTAAGTTAAGTATAAGTATGTAGCGTATTAAGTTCACTGTTTTAGTCATGGTACCAGTGCGTACCATGTCATCATTTGTGTAAACTGACAACTACTGCAACTCTTTTATTCCATACTCCAATCCCTGCCTAGGTTGTCTGGAAGAGATCACATTTAGTGATAAGGCCGCCAATTGTACATTTCTGTAATGCATCCTTGTTCTTTATATTGTATTTTACTTGGTGTACAATAAAGAGTTATCTATCTATCTAAAATCTCTAGTACGTTCTGTATTGTCAATCTTGACAGTTTTTATTACATTTCGACGCAATTACTTTCTATGTATTTGAATTTATATTTTAATAATTATATTACTATATTTTATTACTTATTATCCTATATCCTATTCCTGAAGATACATCCCAAAACACAAAAATAATTGAAATTGATCCACCCGTTCTTGAATTATAAGTGGTGTAACTAACACGACTTTCTTTTATATATATAGATATATATTAGTCTATTATAGTTTTCATTTATGTATCGTATGTAATTTTTGATAATTACATATTTTTACAATGATAATCCACACAAGACGTTTTTAAAGTGCACCTACCTTGTTATTCTCTGCATCACCCCAAGGATGTCACTGGTAGAGACTGCCTACAGCATTAAGTCCGCCTGTGTACTTTCATGTGCAAAAGTTTCAAAATAAAAAAAATAAATAAAAAGGTTTAAAGGAACGAGGCGCTCATAGCTAGATGTTCTCACCGGTCCGTGAAAGATCGGCGAGGTTAATCAACTAGTCCGTCCCTATGGACGGACTAGTTGCTTAACCGAACGCTACCCACCCGAGTTGGATTCTACGATTGACCTCCTTCTCGAAGTTGGACCTACCTAGTTGGATGGTCTGCCCTAGGTAAATATAGCTCTCTACGACTTCGAGTGCAGAGTCTCCAACCTTAACTAGAGTGAGTGCAACATGGGTATTCGACATGATTTTCGTCTTAACCATATTCATTTTCAGACCCACTTGTTGAGAGACTCTGCTAAGGCCATCGAGCATTGTACCGAGGTCGTCAAGGGTCTCAGCCATGACTATTATATCGTCGGCAAATCGAAGGTGGGTGATGTACTCGCCATTAACATTGATGCCAAAGCCTTTCCAGTCCAGAAGCCATCTATATGGATGACCGCCAAAGTTGTTTAAGTACTGAGCTTAACGTGCCCTCGCTTGTAGTCATTGGACAACAGTCCTTGTCATGTCAGAGGCCTACTGGGCGGCTTGAACAACTCTGACACTCTGCCAATACAATGAGTAGTATTCTTTGTATACCTAATTAGTCTATGCGTCTATTAGATGCGTAATTGCGCAAAACCGGCAATTGTGGAGCACTTTGGGGGAGGCTTTTGTCCAGCAGTGGACGTTTTTCCGCTGATATGATGAGGAATTAGTCTCTGTATTTCTCCTTTTCTATATTTGAATAGCTGTGCCCGCGGCTTCTTCTGCGTGGAATAGTGTAGCGCCATCTGTCGAAGATTGGTCGTACTAACTCAGAAACGTTTGAAGCTATGCACAACACGTTGCAGAAGATCATCACATGATCAAATGCATAGTTAACGATTCTATAAAGGACATTTTTATTAGGGCAATTGGGTCACCTGATGGTAAGTGATCACCGCCGCCCATGGTCACTCGCAACACCAAGGAGTCGCAGGTGCGTTGCCGGCCTTGAGAAGAGTCCGCATACAACTCCACCCCTATTATAAGCTCTGGCGACCTTACTCGCACTCAGTAACACAACTTTAAGATATTAATGTCATTATTAAGGAATGTCTTCTGTAAGGTCCTGGGAACTTCCCCAGTCGGGCTGCTCTTTGAGAGAATGTACGCTGTGCCCTAGCTCACACAAAACACTGTGGTGTTTTGTGTGAGCAACATTCTTTTTTAAACGGTTTTATTTAGCTTACCCCGTTTGTTTTATTTTTCTTGGGTCAAAGTTAGTAACTGAAATTTGACCCCCTTCCTGTTGACCGCTTGATCTGAAATTTGGTACACACTTCTAGTTCTGGTGACAATACAATTAAATAAATTCTGTTTCATTGTAAATCCAATATGGCCGCCGCTACAAAATGGCGGGTAACCTAGGTTTTATCAATCCCAACAATACGGGTATCAAATGAAAGGGCTCACCAAGTAGAATACAAAGTACTATAATAATACAAAATTGAAATCCAAGATGGCCGCCACTACAAAATGGCGGAGAACCTAGGTTTTATCAATCCCATCAAATGCAAAGGGCTCAATAAGTAGAATATATAATATAACAAGGTCCGTCATAACAATAATACCTTAATATAGACAGAACCATTGACATTATGTAGTAAAAATATTAGACTTAAACTAGATAATTAAACATAATCTCTTGACAGTAACTTGATACGAGCTAGCTAAATATCAATGCTATAATAAAATAAATTTTATAAATGTTTTCATACAATGTGTACCTAAATATCTATGTTACTAGAAATAATAATGTATACAACTATATTACTACAAACATGTTCTGACTATTTACAAGCGCTTTTTTAAAGTTTACGTGAATAAAAACCTGTTTTATAAAAAAAAAATACAATTTACTACGCAAAATTGAAATTTAAGATAGCCGCAGCTACCAAATGGCTGATAACCAATTTTTTTATCAATCCCATCAATATGGGTATCAAATAAAAGGGCTTGACAAGTAGAATACAGTGCACTATACAACCTCAAAATTTTATGCTGGGCGCTGCCACAAACTCAATATCGTCGAACTCAGATGTATGCAACAGATGTACCTTCTGTTCGAATTGATTTCGCAAGAGACGGCGTACACCTTATACACCCAAAAGCCATACAGTTTCCAGCTAAGTACAATTACGGGACGGCTGAAAGAAGAACGTTGCCTTTAATACTATCATGGGCTTCTACAATACATAAAATGCAGGGCAGCACTGTGAATCACGCAGTCCTATACTTAGGTGCGAAACTGTTTGAAGAAGGTCAAGCCTACGTGGCTCTTATGAATGAATGAATGAATGAAATATTTATTTGCCAGAATATAGGTACAAAGTAGTTGGCGACATTGTAGTACAGTTTCACTATATTCAACATACATATGTTGTGCAAAATGTTTGGGTAAGTAATCTAATGTTAAGCATGCAAATTTATTGAGTGCATAATATTATATATATTTTTTAATTTATTTACAATATGTACGAACTATCTTAAAATGTTATACAATTAAAATATATAAAAATGATTGATAATTAAAGTCAACAATAAAATGAATAATAACAATAATAAATCCTTAATGTCACACCCTGATTAAAATAATTTCAATTACAATTTTAAATGTCCTATAAATCAATACACACAAAATATCAAATAATTCCAAAGTCACAACTATAGTTTAAAGTCTTTAAATTTAATTTTAAGGTAGTCGTCCACTGAATAAAAACATCTGTCACATAGCCAATTGTATAGTGTTTTATTAAATTCTGAGTTACTTAATTTCCTAAATTGTTCCGGAAGCTTGTTATATATTGACACAGCCATATTATAACAGTTTTTGTCACATAGTTTAAGTCTATTCCGTGGTATCTCTAATGGTTTTTGTACAATTTTCCTTTTTAATGGGGCTTTTTTATTTATTTCAAACATTAATTTGTTATTATTAACAAATTTACACATCTCAAAAATATACAGAGACGGAAGCGTAAGGAGTTTTTCTTTGCAAAATATTGGTATGCAGGAATCAGTCCACTTAAGGTTAAATATTGATCGAATACATTTTTTTTGCACTATAAATACCCTCTGGGCATCTGTTGAGTTTCCCCATATAATAATTCCATATCTTAGTGCAGAACCTACGTGGCTATGGTATACCATTAAAGCCGTTTTCATATTTGTTAGATTTTTAATTCTTTTAAGAGCAAATACGAATTGGTTTAGTTTCTTGCACATATTGTCTACCTGATATTTCCAATTACAGAATCTGTCAAAATGTAACCCTAAAAAATTGATGTCATGTGTTTCTAATATATTTTTTTGGTCATATTTTAAGGATATGTCAACATCTTTTAATTTATTATTGTATGTCAAAAATCGTAAAAATTTCGTCTTCGTAATATTTATTGTCAAATTATTTAGTTCTAACCATTTAATAATGTCATTTAAAGCGTTGTTTGTTACTTTTATTGCATTTTCAATTGTATTTTCTTTAGTTAAGACAGTTGTATCATCAGCGAAGAGGACTGTAAACTGGTCTGTTGAGTTTGGCAGGTCATTTACATAGACAATGAATAATATTGGCCCTAGTACGCTGCCTTGAGGCACACCATATTGGTTTATAACGTAAGGAGACCTAAAAGTTTCCTCCAATTTCGTTTTATGACATAACTTCTTCACTTCCGTGCATTGTTTTCTACCCTTTAAGAAACTTTCAAACCATTTTAGGACATTGCCTCTTATACCATATTTTTCGAGCTTATCTAAAAGTCTATTGTGACATACCATGTCAAAGGCTTTGGTCATGTCAAGAAATACTGCTATTGGGATCTGGTTTTTATCAAGCGCGTCAAGAATTTCTTTTACTAGATTAAAACATGCTAGTGTAGTGGACTTTTTTTTGATGAATCCGTTCTGTTCTTTGCTAATAATGTCATTTTTTTCTAAGAAATTTATAAGTCTAATACTCATAATTTTCTCAAATATTTTAGACAATACAGGGACTAGGGTTATTGGTCTATAATTTCCTACATCTGATTTCGACCCCTTTTTAAAAATTGGTTTTATCGTGGAAATTTTCAATCCATCTGGAAAAATACCGTGCTCTAATGATAGGTTAATTATATATGTTAAAGGATGGACTATGGAGCATATATTTTCCTTAAGAATTTTTGTTGTTATGCAGTCATTATTATTTTAAAACTGAGGCACATCCACACTCCATCAAACCCAATTGAATACTAAAAGTCTATCGGACAGCAGGAGTTGCCGAGGCGTTCTAAGCGGCTAGTGTGCGCTGACTCACGGCAAAATCCCTTGCCATGCCGTCCCGATCTGCATAGGCCTTATCGGAACAGAGACGTGGTCGTTCACTATGGGCATTAACAGGCGGCTAAAGGTCACCCAAAGAGCAATGGAAAGGACTATGCTTAGAGTTTCCCTGCGAGATCGAATCAGAAATGCTGAGATCAGCAGGCGAACCAAAGTACCCGATACAACATAGCCCGAAGTATTGCCAAGCTGAAGTGCCAGTGGGCAGATAACACGTAGAGCCGACGGCCGCTGGGGCAGAAAGGTTCTCGAGTGGCGACCATGAACCGGAAGACGCAGCGTGGGCAGGCCCCCTATAAGATGGACCAATGATCTTGCGGATAGCGCAAGACCGGCAATTGTGGAGATCTTTGGGGAGGTTTTTGTCCAGCAGTGGACGTCTCTCGGCTGGAATGATGATGATGATGAACAGTCTTCTATATTATCTTCATCTTCATTCTTCATATTCTAATGCCACACCTATTTTCCTATATCCATACGGAACATACACTACATGCTTAAATGGATGTTTGATGCATTTAACTCATACCTTATTAGGGTTCCAGACCCAAGGGTAAAACGGGACCCTATTACTAATACTTCGCTGTCTGTCTGTCACCAGGCTGTATCTCATGAACCGTGATAGTTAGACAGTTGAAATTTTTTGCAGCTGGCTTCTCTAGTTGCAAAGCTCTCATTTTATGAGGCTATAGCCTCTTTACATCATTCTGTCTCCCACTTTGCTCTGGAGGGAAGTGGAACTATTCATTTTAACTCATCCTTTTTTCTGTTTCTGATTAAATTCGTTGCGGGATCCAAGACAGTTGTCGCGATTCCCCGGGACATGCCTGAGCTTCACCGCTTAGTGTCATTTCATTGTGTGCCACTGTTGATCCTGGCTTACAGGAGTTGCAGTGGTGGGTAAGAGGGAGGGACTAGTAAAAAAAAGTTGAAATTTTCAGAGATGATGTATTTCTGTTGCCGCTATAACAACAAATACTAAAAAACATAAAAATATATTTAAGGGGCTCCCATACAACAAACGTAAATTTTTTGCTCGTGTTTATAGATAACAGTACGGAACCCTCCGTGCGCGAGTCCGACTCGCACTTGGTCGCTTTTCTGTCATAAAACTTGAGAGGTGTCAAGGGACACCCGGATGGAACGAAGTTATTTCTTATTATTTATTATGTACAAAAAACCTATATACACTCAACAAAAATAATCGTCGCAAAACCACACTGTTCAATGCGAAATAGAAATGAAAATATCTGGCTTGCTTTCTATAAGAGAGAGAGAGAGAGACAGACAGAGAAACACGCGCACGTCGCACAGCTGCAAAAAGTGTCGTGACAACTTTTCGTAAGATTTTTTTCCGTCTAGCCCCCTTTCACAACGCGCGATAAGGAACTTCGTTCCAAAAAGTTTCCTTATTTTTGCTTAGTTTTACGTGTTGTTGTAAAATCTTTTTGTAAACGTGTTTACACTCGGGTTTATACCATGGAATCCGCGGCGTGGGGACAGTGGGACCTGTAATACAGGTCGTATTAAACCTATGACTGACACCAGAATACAGAACTGGTTGCATATCTACAATTGAAGACAACGAGCAGTTGGCTAGCGCAGAAGGCTCGCAACCAGTAGCTTAATATAAGCGACTGAATGAATATAATGAATAATATTATTATGAATTTAATCGAATTGGATCGTCATTCCCACACTCACTTTTCTTATATTTTTTAATATTTCCTCTTAGTTTTTTTTTCATGCAAACCTTCTCCTGAGAACGAACACATAAAGAAAAGATTTATCCAAATTGGTGCAGTGCATTGCAATGCAATGAGGCTTGTATGAAAAAAAAAGATAAATAACTTTTTTTTTATTTATTTTGTTCACATTTTAAAATACATAATTAAAATAAGTAATAAAGCATTTGTAAGCCACTGAGGTTTGTAATTAATGATACACTAATGATACGTCTTCATCGGTACTAATCAGACAGAACTTATAAATTAATATTAAAAATAAAGTCAGAACTTGGTAGATACATATCTAAATCATACAAATTTTCAAAACCTTAGCTCGAACAGTTTTTGAGCTACGAAGCAATAAGTATGTGTAAGCTGGGGACACGTCACACGGGCTTAAACATGGTGAATTACGATAACTATATAAGATGCAGTTTTCTTTTAAAGATCAAATAACATGTTATAATTGGAGCACACACGAGGCATAATTTCAAATCTCTAGGCCTTTTACTTTCAAAATTATAAACCAAATACGGTTTTCCCGCCAAATTTTTGAAAATATTCGGTCGGGAGCGGTCAACCGCGACGTTGCCGTTCCGCGCATTCTACTATTGTTATCGAGTCTGAACTTTAGCTCTAACATTATATGAGTTATTTTAATTTGACTTTTATGTCTTCTTATCATATAACTATATGTATTTATTGTAAGTATGTGTACCTACAACAAAATATATTTCCACCATAAATTAAAAACTATACAAGAAATGCTGCAATTTTACTGAGAATTTTGAGGTATATATAGTACACAATCGTAGCTTAAATAATTACTAAGATACACATGTGTAACCCAGGGACACGTGTCTCCAGCTCGCACATGGTTTTATGATCGTAGTTTAAATAAAATTTGAGTGTGATGGTTAGATTTTTTGGCTCTCATTGCTGCAATTATGAGTTAAATTTTTGACTATATTTTAAAACCCTCACATCACTGGTTTTGTCCCAACGGCATGTGTCAGCTGAAGACACGTTTGTCCAGATTACACACATTCAACAAATCATAGTAACGAAGTTGTGATTGCTCCAATTTTAAGGCTGAAACCTTAAATTGCTCCAATAATGCTTTAAAATATGGCATACTTAGAATTTTGATTATATTAATGAGGAAGCTGGGGACACACACATGTTTCAATGTGCTGTAGGAAATTGGACTTAAGATTTTATTACTACGTCTCACAGTCTTCTGTATCATTCGCACTTACTTTTAGGATATTTTTTACCGTCCCTTTCACGAAGAATGCTCTGAGGAACTGTTCAAGGTGGTGCCATCGTCTCCTTTTTATCATCGCACCATGTGCACTCGCAGTAAGGTTCATGCGTACCACCTGGAAGCGATCTCGTTAAGCATGGTTCACTTTCAGCGTTCATACATCCCACGTACGTGCAGGCTCTGGAATGAATTACCTGCTCCGGTGTTTCCCCAGCGCTACGACATGTCCTTCAAACGAAGTTTAAAAAGAGTATTAATATCACGGTAGACAGCGGTTTGCTGTGCCCCCTGGCATTGCGAATGTTCATTAGCAGCGGTTACCACTTACCATCAGGTGGGCCGGTAGTTCGTCTACCTCCAAATAAAAATCAAAATTCAAAACACTAAAACTACAATTCCTGACAATAACAAACATTATATATGAACATTGTTAACAGGTATTAACGCGACTAACCTTATTGTTATTTTCCCGACGTTTCGAAGTTACCAAGTTGCATTGATCGTGGTCACGGGAAGGGTTAGTCGCGTTAATACCTGTTAACAATGTTCATATATAATTATGATACGCGAAAGTTTAAAAGTGTATAATAACAAACATATAAAATAAATATTTATCCAATTTGGTGCAGTGGGAGGTTTGTTCACATTTGTTACAGGAATTTGAGCAAAAACAGTTTGTTGAAGAGAAGTATAGTATTTTCATTGCTGCCACACGATGCTCTCTATCCAAGACACGTAATGTTTGACGCGAGTGTACATTCCGATCCCCCCAGAGAATCCACAGGGGCGTCCATACGATGTTACTCCGAGGATCTTGTATGCGCAGTGTGATAGAGTATTCAACACTTGAAGAGGGCCTCCGCTATCACCCTGAAAAAAAACCAAAGACGATTTTTTAAGCCAACAGCCAGCTTCAATTTATTGACTCGTCTAGCGGTAATTTAGGTCCTGGGTTTAAAACCTGAACCGGGCCAACAAGTGATGTAAAGGAAAGTTTTCAGTATCAGCCCGAAGTCTGGGAGTTCTATTTTATTTTTATCAAAATACAAAATCAATATGTAGTGTTAATTCCGCTTATTGTCACCAGTACGATACCCAACACGTGTTTCAGTCCTCCACGGACTATTCTCAAGGGCTGCTAACTCGTCGAGTGCTCGAAGAAGACTGAAAGTGAACGTTTTTTTTTTTTTTTTTTTTTTTAACGTGACGCGTGCAGTTAGCCTCTCGGCTTTTACTGCTTCACCGGACAGTAGGGGTGAGCGTGGGCTCTAACCGGCCTAGCAAATATAAAACTACAAACTAAGTACCCGCGCCGGAGGGCGCCCCCTGTGGGGCTCGAACCTCGGCTCTGGGCGGATACTGACGGGGAGAGGGCGAGAGATCATGGTTTTTAGGGAGTTTAGTGCAACTTTCGCTCTACGTTAATGACATGACGCGGCCCCCCGTCCGCGTTGAGGGGGGCTTTTTATCGGTACGATATGCAAACTAAGGGTCATGGAGGACGCTGGTGGTCGCGACGCGTTCGCGGTCGTACTCGCATCCGGCGAGTACGAAATATCGGTTGTGCAGTGTTGCGAGAGTCTCTAATCGATTTGATTTGGTTTAAGTAAACGGTGATCTCGTCGTCCGATTCGTCTATGACGTTCTTCGGACGACGGTGTTTACGTGAGAGTCGGGAAGGAGTGTATTTGACCGCCTGTACCACCAATTTACTTGGATGGTGAGTGGCAGAGTCAAAGTACCTTTTGGACGCTTGCTTCATCCATTGCCTGATGGTAGGCAATTGGAGATCGGCATGGAGGCTTTTGTTACGGACGAACCACGGTGCGCCCGCGGCTCGTCGCATAAACTTGTTCTGGACTACCTGGAGGAGGTGGATGAATCGATCCTTAGCGTGCGCGAAGACCGGGCTCGCATAGGTCATCATGGGTCGAATGCACGTCTTGTAAATTCTCACCTTGTTTTCAAGGGACATTTTACTGCGTGCATTCAGGAGGCTGTGTAATCGATAAAGGGCAAATGAGGCACGGTTACGAGCGTATCTCAGATGGTCCTTGAAGTTTAACTTCCGATCGAGGATCACTCCCAAATATTTGGTTTTCTTCTCCCAGGGGATCGGTTCACCAAACATTCGGACGGGATCGGCGGTGGGGGCGGGGTCTATCCTAGAGAAGAGCACGGCTGCGCTCTTGGTGGGATTGACTTCGATCCTCCATTTCCTGAACCATTCGCCGAGGGCGTCGGCTGAGGATTGGAGTTCTCGGTGGATGACTGACGTGCTCCTACTGGAGTAGTAGAGAGCTGTGTCGTCAGCGAAGAGGGCTAGATGAGCCTTATTGGGTCTGGGGATGTCGCTGGTGTACAGCGAGAACAGGAGCGGGGCAAGGACTGAGCCTTGGGGAACTCCTGCGCGTATCGGTCTGAGGGATAAAGTGAACGAAGCGAGCGCTCTTTTATATACTACCAAGCGCAAAGTAACGCCTGATTCCATTACTTATTTTTATTTTTATGTTATTTTATTTGGAGTTGGCAGTATTACACCTCCGGGCCTCAGAGAGCACATAATGGCATCAGTCCTGACTTCAATCCGGTTGAATAGTAATACTGGAGTATTTTAGTGGGATTAAATAATAAACATACAAATAAAGACATACAATAAAATTACGTGCGGTTTTTCACAATTATATTATGATGACAGAAAGTCAATATTTTATTATTTGAATAAAAAAAACTTGAGAGGTGTCAAGGGACACCCGGATGGAACGAAGATCCTTTCGATTAAGAGCCTATACAACCTCAGCTCAAATTCCAATTTCGCCCCCACTTCACCGCGCCGCCTAACTCTTTGTCTCGCTCGCACACTGCAGCTCGCGGTCACGCGGGCACGCCGCGACGTCGTTGCAATTTTGTTAGAATAAACTACCTATTTTATGTATCGGACAGCTTCTAAAGTAGGTAATACAATTATCAATAATAATATTAATTTGTCACTATTAAAATAAGATAAAATTTATATCACTTAAATTTCAATGTCCCGCGATCCCAGCAGGAATTTCAATGTAGAAACGCTAGCACATCAAGCTACCCCAATCTGTCCAATTTCCCCAATTGAAAGTGAACCTTATGCTTAAGTGATAGAGTTGAAAATCTATAAAAGAAATTTGACAGATTTGTGTAGCTGGATGTGCTGGCATGCCTACTGACAGTTGCTTATCAAGCTAAACTGTCCAGTATAAACTGACCTCTCATTGTACGGAAAGCCTATACAATGCGAGATCAACTTATTGTTGCTACTAGTTGCTACAAAATAATAGACGAACCTGCAACATTACGGTGAGGGTTCCGCCCATTGATTTTGTAGTAAGTTTAGAGTTATGTAGTTTTCTCCATGTACCTATGTATTTGTGACAGCCATTATTGTATGTAATTATGAAAGTAGTTGGTCTAAATGCAAGTATCTAGATACATATTATTCCTATATGTACCTATAAGATTTTTAACCGATTCTGAGCCACTGCATAAATTCTACTGTCACAAAAAACTAATCAAGTGCGAGTCACTATTGCATTCAGGGTTCTGTGGGTATATTGGCGTGGTATTAAAACGCTTTGCCATTATACAATTTTTTTTTAAAATCACTGAAAAGTATGACTGCGCACTTCCGGAGGACTGCAACATATTAGTTTTTTTTGTTGTTTTGGTGATTCTCAAGGCATGGTTTGTACTATGAATATTAGATAGGTAAGTAGGTAGGATAGTTGGTTATGTAGCTATACATGTATGTGAAAAATGTAATGCGTTTTTATGTTATCTATTGGAGGTAGGTATGTACATAGTATACTTAGGTAGGTAGGTAGGCAAGGGTGTAGGATAGGTAAGAGGGTAAGTATTTATGTAGGTAGCTAGGTAAGATAGATATGGTTTTTACCGTAAGTTATAACACATTGTCAAAATTAAATAACATTTAATTCACTTCAATCTCTAATAGGCATATTTCGGACATGTCTGGGATCGCATAGCTCAGGCAACATGCATGCCATATAAAAATCTACTAATTTTGGTTCCATTTGTTCCCAATATTGGTCATCTCTCTCTATAATTTCAACAATGACGTCTTTGTCGCATCCAGACCATATTCCGAAAATACATTTTTGCCTATCAGTCATATGAAGTTGCCCTTGTACTTGTATATACCAAGGATGATTTTTATTTATGACAAGTCCGTTTTTAGTTTTTCCAAAAAATCACTTTTTTCTTCTCTATAGCTTTCGTCCAAAGATGATTTAAATGCTGTCATGGGACATTTGATTTCAATGGTTGTCTTCTCCTACTATTTCATCTGGAGTTTCACCTAGAAAAGGCAAGTTTTTATCTTTGAAGAGACCACAAGGCTCTATTTGAATGTTTAATTGTAATGCTATTTGCTCAGTGCTGTTGCTTCATGCTCTATACCATGTTTCAGAGATGGGACATGGCTTAGATTCTTTGGATATATACGATTTTTCACTAAATTTTTCACACTTGAGTATTGTCGCTTATTTACGACTTTGGAAAAAAATTATGCAGTTAGAAGTTTTCTTCGGAGTTCTAACCACTCATTTGACTCTCTTTGTAGAATTCTAGACTTTGTAATTCGATAAATTGGGAATAGCCAATTCCAGAAGATATGATACCAGATGTTGCAGGTTTGTTTAAATCTAGGTCTGATTTCGGCTCAGAATCAAGATAAAATGTTAGATTACACATATTGCAGGCTAATTTATATTTGGAGAGTAGACCTTTTCTTTTTCTGATAGTCAAATAGTCAAATAGTCATTTATTGGTAATGGTTTTACATGTCATAGTTTTTAAATAATATAATAGGATACAATGTCAAAGAATAAAAATATTTCTAATACAAACTACTTACTTAAACTTTAAAAATTCGTCATGCGAGTAAAACGATTGCTCGATAAGCCACCTCTTCAATCGAACTTTAAAACTCTGTAATGAAGAGATATTAGATATGCTCACCGGGAGTTTGTTATAAACTGTGCAACCCATAACATAAGTGATCTTAGATGATTTTGTAAGTGTCCTAGGAACTGCTGCCAATTTGTAGTTATGCCGTGTGTTGTACGAATGAATAGTGCTTCGTGTGGTATATAGTTCTATATTCGCTTTAACATACACGGCAACTTGATATATGACTATGGAGGGCACTGTCATAATACCCAGTTCTTTAAAATAGGGTCTAGCGGATATATCTTGCGGTACATGGACCATTGCTCGAACAGCACGCTTCTGCATCCGGAATGCTCGCTCCCAATCGGCTGCGCGGCCCCACAGTTCCGCACCGTATTGCAGCAACGAATGCACTGTTGCAAAGTAGCATGCACGCATCTCTGCCATGGACACTACACTTCGCAATCGGCTCAGAGCAAAACAGGCGCTCCCTAGTTTCCCGCATAATTTATTTATGTGGCTTTCCCACTTGAGACTTTTATCAATTTCGAAGCCTAAGAAAGTAGTCTCTTCGACCTGTGCAATACTCACTCCATTCGCAGACACCACGAGTGGTCTCTGTGTGTGACCCGATAGCACAAAGTGAATGAAGTGAGTTTTGGCCACGTTAAGTACCAACCCGTTAATTCGAAACCATTTATCAAGCTGATTAGCTGTCCTATTTAGCTTTTCCTCTAGTAAATCTACCGAAGAGGCCATTACTAACGCAGCCACGTCATCCGCAAACATTAGAGTTTCTGCATCAGTTATAGAACCCGGCAGGTCATTCAGCAGTAGCGAAAATAATATGTTTGACACTGAGGAGCCTTGAGCCACGCCTATCTTTGACAGTAACGGATCTGACCTCTCCGTGCCCTCGCAACCTACAACAATTTGTGACCTGTCTTGCAGTAACTTTGCAAAAAGTGCGTGTGATGGGCCGTCCACACCGTAATGTCGCAGTTTTATCGCAATTATATTACGATCCGCGACATCAAAGGCTTTCGACAAATCACAGCAAATTAAGGCTACTTGCAGTTTTTTTTCTTTCGCAGCCATCACCAATCGTATAAGTTCGCGAGTTAAGGTCGTAGTTGATCTACCTTCTCTATAGGCATGTTGTCGGTCTGTTAGAACATCACCAGCCGAGAGAAACTCTAGAAGGCGAGAGCTAAGGCCATTCTCAAGTATCTTCGCTACCGCTGGAATGATCGACACTGGTCTGTAATTGTCGATACAGTCTTTTTTCCCTTTTCCTTTATATAGAGGTGAAACTTTGCTACATTTTAAAGGAGCCGGGATATCACCTTCTCTCAAACATACATTAAAAAAATCTGCAAGAACAGGCGACAGGGGTATAGCTGCTAACCTAATCAGTCTCATGGAAATGCCATAAGTATCCTTTGATGGTTTTGGCGGTATACGCGTCATGATGATGCGATAGACTTCGTCAGCGGTAAAACGGTTTAGACGCAATGACCGGTCTGCTGGAAGACAGGTAACTAGGAGCTGGTCATGCACACGCTGTATATCTGCGCGAGGAGCACCACACGCATCTACCGCCCCCAAAAAGCGGGTATTCATGGCATCAAGCGCAGACTTTTTTGTTAAAAATGGTGTACCATCTACATTTTTAACAATATCCGTAAAATCTAGGCGCGGTGTGTTATTTTTACCCCTCTCCATGTTTACGACAGTCCACATAGCTTTCGAGGCATTTTGGGAGTTTTTTATAATATTTGTATAATATCTAGATTTTGTACAGGAGATTAAATTATCATAGTATATTTTCATGTCACTAATTATATTATTAATTAACATATTATTCGGATAACGTTTTCCAATTTCAATGAAGTCAAATAAAATTAATTTAAAGTTCTTTACATCTGATGTTACCCAAGATGAGTCATGTTTTATAGTATTGCTTGTTTTCCGAAGTGGAAAACAAATGTCAAACTTACCTGATAACACGTTAATGATTGCGGTAGCCATCTGTAATGTTGTCTTGTTACGCATCTTTATTTCGTGCCAGTCTACGCAACCTAATATAATGTGAACGTTGCTCAATGTACATCCGAATGCTTGATTATGATTGGATATATCTTGAAGTCTTTTATAAAAATATTCTACAACAACTCTCCGTCCTTCTGCACAAAAGCAGCTTTTCTCTTCTAAAGGATTATTAAAACTCACTTCGTACTTGAAATTACCAGTTTTTTTATTAATTCTTGCTAAACTGAATAGCATACATGATACACATACAAACTTGTCATATAAAAAATCTAGCAATTACCAGTTAGTATCATCTTTATATTCATCATCTGATGTGTCGTATTGCGGAAGATTATGTGAATATCTGAAAAAAGAGGTAGGTAAGTTAATTTTTAGTATAAAAATTAACTTACTAACTAATGATATATATGTGCAAGGTGAGTTTATTTGTTTGTCATGCTAAAGTATGATGAAATGAAATAAAGATGAAATTTAGCACATGAAAAGACCATGTCCTGGAAACGGGTAGGGATATAGGCTACTTTTTATCCTGGATCACAAACGAAGTCGCGGGCAAAAGCTAGTCACTAATAAAATCAAGAGTATTATTAATAAATAGCTTACGGATAAAATGTTTTTTCGACATTGTGTATATTAAGTGCACAGTTTGTGTCCTCAAGTCGTGATCTGCAAAAAAAAGCAACATTCATATACGGAACCCTAAAAAGTACAACAATATGAAGTTTGTGAACTCGAAATTTCGTGATAGTAACCGTTACGCGTTAGTCTAGCGGTAGCGTGTTCACCCGCAGCTAACGAGGTCCTGGGTTCAAATCCCGGGTCGGACCAAATGTGGTTTTGGGACTTTTCTGTAAAAAGAAAAAATTCTCAGCACCAGCCTGAAGTCTGGGAGTTGGCGGTATTATACCCCCGTGCCTCAGAGAGCACGTAAAGCAGTCGGTCCTGTGCCTGACCTCTTTCCGGTCGTGTTGCTAGGCGTCCCATCGGATCATGAGAGTGCTCTTGTGTTTGCGCACACATTTGAGCACTATAATATGTCCCGCGCTAATTTCTGTTGACTGGCCGCCGTACAGATACTTACGAATTTTCTGGAATTTTCTCTTTATCAACATCATCTTCAGTAGTACGTTATCGACGTCGTCTGGAAAGATCATCATATTTATTATTTAGCTAAACTACTACAGTACGTCCAGTAAGTTCATGATTTTTATGTATTTTACAACATGCATGGGTACCGAGCACTACACTCGCATAAGTCAGCAGGTAAGTATACGTGTGACCGGCACGTCCGATTGTGTGTGAAGCAAGCAATAGTTTGGTTTCTCGCAGCTAGTGTTGGTACTTACCGTATATACATTTATATCTAATAACTTTCTAAGCGCTTAGCGGCTACAGTACGGGTTGCGGGTTCGATTACCACATGGAACTTGTATTATTATATTATGACATATAAATAGTTGTGAACACTTGAGTTTGTAATTGCACCGTCTTTTTCAGGAGCAATCGGAGAAATAGGTATTGGAGTTATAAAAATATAAAACCTATATTTTGTTGTATATTGTCAAAACAAAAACAAACCAATTTAGGTTATTTTATTTTTTCATAATAGTTACCCTAAAGTTAATTCGTGGTCGTGGACAGTGCGATTACAAACATAAGTCTTCACAACTATTTGTAGGCCATCATATAATAACACTTGTTCCGAGCGGGAATCGCAACCGCGTCCCGTCCTGCAGCCGCCAAGCACTTAGAAAGTTATAAAAAATACAAGTGTGTACCGTAAGTACCTGGTCTACCCACACATGCAAAAATCTTTCCAAACGTGTAGGTATACCTACTACATATTTACCGACATGTTTGTAAACCCTAATACTGTAAATAGATATATCGGTAGATACTTACTTCATTTCGATCATATGTTTGCTAGTTTCCCCGTCGCTTCTTATTTTTATATTTCCCATTACGCAAACACTATAAACTTACGCAATTCAATATTTTTATTTTACGTCGTTCTGTTGCGTTTGTCCGGAGTGCAGAGCGACACAGCCGTCCCGTACGAAAGCCGGAGCGGGACTGAATGCGGGTGGCGCGCGGCAGGGTATAACCTCTAATATGGCTGATATTATATGTAATTTATTTTACGGCGAAAGAAATCGAAAATAAGAAAAGTAAATAACATAAGACCTGCTTTATAGTTAGCTCAGTTAGTATAAAAAGTTTCTTGATCAAATTTTAAGTATTTTATGATCGCCAGCGGTTTATAGTTCAGTTTAGAGGTAACTTTGGGATTTTTTTCTATCGAGAAAATTTTATGGAATCGTGTTTTCGCGAAACATAAGACTTAACATTAATTCTCAACTTTACCATATATTTATTTCAAAATTAATGCTGCAGTATTTTCGGCGTATCAGAGGATTCTGCTAAGCCATTTGAGGTAGTATAGGCTCTTAATTAGTGAAAGAATTGTAATAAAATTATTTTTTTTTAATTTATAATAATATTTTTTTATTATTAACAAATATAATGTAATATAAACTTAATCAGTAGGCTCAATTTTCGTAGTAATTGGCTTGAGGTAACATATCAAAAAGGTAATAGCAAAAAGTGTCGTGACAACTTTTCGTGAGATTTTTTTCCGTCTAGCCCCCTTTCACAACGCGCGATAAGGAACTTCATTCCAATAAATCGACACCTCCTACGTACAGTACCGTAACTGCATTTGACGAACTTTACAGTACGGCCAGATAAAGATGTGTAAACAGATTTCTCTTAACCATGACGACATGAAACGTCATATAAGTTTCAAAATTGGCATATAAGTATTTAAATACAATTAACATAATGTCGTATATTCAATTTTTCAAAATTTTTGCTAGTTTTAATAAAAAGTCACATACGATATTTTACTTTGGTGTAACACCACCAGAAAATTACAGTAAGTGTTAGATACTATACTATACGTGGAAAATTAAGAAGAATCACGCATGGTATGTTATACATAAGATATTTTTCTATGTTTCGTCAGTATAAACGTGTATTGTAAGTAATACTTACTGTACTTAAATGGTAATATTTTAACAGTTATATTGTAAAAGGGAGTATTATTTCGGAAGCAGGAAATGATAGACGATTATTAAAATAAATTAGACTCAATATGCATGTACTTTAATGAAAAATTTAAGTTAAATGAAATGTTACTAAGAATTTTAATTTTGATCACCATATTTTGTAACTTATTCATCCTAATTAAAAGTATCAAATTTTAGTCTTTTTAATTCTTAAACCGTAGAATTCTATACTTACGAGAATATTAAGTTATTTATAATACTCTTTCAATCAAAATGTTACACATTTTAATCATTTGCTATTAAAAATATTTAACAAAAAGGAAAATGTCTCAAAAAACACAATAACTGATACTTTTAAATTTTGGTGGGAGCTTCTCTCAAAATTAAACTATCTTCTAAATTCTTTAACAATATAGTTCTCACATATTTCTTTCATTATTGAAAAAAAGTAAAATATAAATAAATATAAGGTTTTTAAACTTTAGTGGAAACTAGACTCAAAATTAAATCTTCTAAATTCTTCAACAATATAATTTTCATTTTTTTTAATATAGATTATAACAATGTTGTCAATCATAATCTTATATCTAATATATTTTTATTATCATTATTAAAAAGAATTCCTCTACTATATAGGGGGTTCCATTGTGTTTAGCCCACCGAACTAAACAATAACACACGGAGAGTGTATAAATAAAGGTGTTCTAAAAAGCAGTGACAGATCGTAACACAAGTATTATGATACAAGGAAGCTGCATGCATCTACAAAGCATACACTCACCGATCTTCCAATTTCGACCTGCACAATTTTCAGACTAAAATCAAAATTCATTTGTTCCTTTATCTTTATATTTTGCAACATAATTGAACAACCAACTGGATATCTCGTATCATCACTATAAAATTGAAGGCAGACAACTTCCGTTTATAATTAAGAACATTTTCATGCAAACTCTTGGTCTTCTGAATTAGTCAGTAGTCGGTAAATTGATGTAAAATTACGTCTTGTTATGTTATCAGCGAACTTTACTCTTAAAATCTTTTTAATATGTTTAAAAGATTAATTTGCTATAAAATCCCATTGTTATTCGCGACTGCCAAGGCCCCAAAATGTATTAAAAGTATGAATTATAGTTAACTTATATTTCCATTATAACTTTAATGCAATGAAATAATGAAATTTATTCAGCAATTTATTTAGCACACTTTATAGCAAAGTTGAACACGTACAAAGTAACAAGAATATTTTGAATTATTTCGTCCGTGCGGTCTGTTTCGTCACATATATTTTTATTAAATCCTTAAGTAAATAGCAAGTTATTAAGCTATTAGTGTTACATTTAGCAATACTACATTAAAATTAAAGAATTGAAGACTATGAGTAGTTGGCTAGCTCAGAAGGCTCGCAACCCGTAGCTTAATTTGAGCGACTAATACCTGACGGCACCGTTATGGGGTTCGGGCCTCAGCTCAAGTGGCCGCTGAAGTAAAAAGATGGAATTCGAAATGAGGGTGTAATCACTTATACGGGCTAACGCGATCCTCACTGCTGAAGAATCTACCCTAGCTAGCCAGCGGTTTTTTCTAGCAACTTAGGTGGACGACCCGGAAAATAGAGTTTCATACTGTTTACCAATTTTTTTGGTTTTTAGTTTTATTATCTTTCCATTCAGAAACATGTAGATGTCTAACCTTTCCTTTATCTTTTTTTTAGCTTATTATCCGTTTTCTAGAAGGTTGAGGTGTATATTCTTAAAAAGAAGGAAGTGGCGTGTTTTCTTGCGGTGTAAATAATAAATCAGTACTACAAGATTGTACTGAGTATGTTGGCTGAATAATATTTTTATATACTAGGGAC
Organism: Pseudoips prasinana; assembly: GCA_951640165.1. Taxonomy (NCBI): domain Eukaryota; kingdom Metazoa; phylum Arthropoda; class Insecta; order Lepidoptera; family Nolidae; genus Pseudoips; species Pseudoips prasinana. The sequence continues at coordinate 18,369,860 of OX621264.1, read as the reverse complement.
AAAATCGGTTGTCACAGTCTTAATCTAGGCGATTGGTCGTATAATCTGTGATGGATGTCATGTCATGTCAATGTTCTCTTTAATGGTGGACTTATCATCAGATCCTGAAACATTAATGGTAAAAACAGAGTTAGAAACAAACATGATTATTATGCGTAATGTGACTGTTACTTACTTTGCTGTTTTTGTAACGATGGTATTTGACTGAATGAGATTTCCTCAAAATCAGATGATAAATCCATCATTGCGTTTATTTCATCTACATTTGCGTTAAAGGGGACATGGAATTCTGACGATAAATTGTAAAAAAGTATTAAACACAAAGTTTTTCAAGTGGAATAAAATAGTAAGTAGTTTAACCTAACGAAGTAATATATTGTATGAATAACATACATTTACAAAATTTATCATCATTTCGATGTAGTGTATCGTAAGTCTAGATGCGAGTAATATTTTGGATATTTTTCCGATGTAAACTATCTTAACTGCAACTTAAGATAGACACTAAATTGCAGAATACGGCGTATATAACCGTAATTTATACTTACGATATTTTAATATAGAATATTTGAAATGTAATTTGTAATATTATTTAATTAATATATTAGTGAATGCAAGTAATAACAAACAACATACCTACCCTTTCCGAAGGCTTTTGAACATCAGACATACATACAAATATAATATTATCATCACAGTTTGAATCAACAACGGTCAACGGTTCGTGAGAAACCAGCATATTATCATGTTTATTACTTAATTCACCATTTTTCTAGATCTAGATAACAGTTTTAACCGGTAATTATTGTACTTGACGCTATAATACTAAAATATAATAAAATTTAAACAAATTATTAACTTCAACCACGCGCGTGCGTCCTTCCCGGGTACATTGTCGTAACTAATAGTTACGAGTCGTTCGCGCAGGTCAAATAATCGCACACTAATCGTAAGTAATAATACGATCCTAAACTTTGGGACAAGAGGTACATAAGATATTTAACGGGTTGAGTATTTAGGTTTCTGTTGCAAATTTCGTAATTAAAGTTAACACATACGATAGTATATATGAAAAGAAGTTGTTTCGTGGAAAAAAGCTAAAAACGACTTTTTGTTGGTTACGATAATATACGTAGGAGGTGTCGAAATATATACAATAAAAAGTAAATTATCGTAAGACCGGTTACTACGGAAACGATGTTACAAAGAGTTTTTATTCGTTTGTGTGGACACCGGTCGTTTCGTTAGTTGTCCCATCGACTCATGAGAGTGATGGAATAGTTTGCGCACTTTTGCACAACCATATGTCCTGCGCAAATGGCTAGTCTCCATTAAGACTTGGCCGTGGCCAAAATTCGAACCCAGGACGCGAAAAGGTGGGGCAACGTTTATTTATTAATATAGAAAATTAAGTTTGTTGTAAACAATTGGATATTTAACATGAGTATATGGAATAACGCTTCGTAAATAATGTATCAAAATCTATGAAAATTATCGTTTACTCTCTATATTTCTTTATTATTCTATGACCTTACCTACACACTGCCATCTGATTCCAAACTAGACAGAGCCCGTACTATGGCAAACAGAAAACTGATAAGCGTTCTTGTATATTTCAAAAAATCGTACTCATCACACGAACATTTTTCCTCACAAAGTTAGTCAAAGTCAAAAAAATTATATTCCGTAAAAAAATTACATTTATGTGGAATCGTCATATTTTTTTTACCCTACCGTGCAGTGCATGACATGGCAGCTACTGAGAAACACTGCCAGAAAACTCAGTAGGAATCCTTTTTTAAAATAAAATATACTTAAGATTAATTACAATAATGTGTGTTGACTCAGAACAACTCAATCCCAAGCACTTTTATCACTTAAATAATCAGAAATTTTGTAATATAATAACGTTATGATAATAACTACACAATTTGGCTTTAATAATTCTTTTGAACTTAATATTAGCAATTCTCTAATATCATTGGGAAGTTTGTTATAGAATCTTATACATTGCCCCATAAAAGAGATACTATTTTGTGGAGACGGGTAGTATGCAATACGAGATTATTCTTATATCTAGTATTTACACTATGTTTATCGCTCCTTTTACAGAAGGAATCGATATTTTTATGCACATATAGTAAGTTCCCATATATATACTGAGATGGTACAGTTAGAATGTTAACCTCTTTGAACTTTTCTCTTTGAGATCGAACGTAAGACCTCTGTCTTAGCAGTTGGCGTCACTAACCACAGACCAGCAGGCCAGTCCAATAATATGCTATCTCACCTCGCAAGTATCATTGATTTCTTCCTTATCTCCATAGCACATCTGCGTTGTGTGGTTATACCCCGACTTCAAAAGCCGGTAGGGAGGAAACGCAGCCTGGCATTCCACCTCACTGTACTTAGTTAGACGTACCTGAAACATAACATCACATAACATCGTATGGCATACCGTCGTACGATATCGATTAAGGTAGCATAACATTGCACATGTCTGGTAGGGGGGAAACGCAGCCTGGCATTCCACCTCGCTGAACTTAGTTAAACGAACCTAAAACATAACGTCGTATGACATACCGTCCTACGATATCGAATAAAGTAGCATAACATTGCACATGTCCAGAAGAGGAAAACACAACATGTCATTATATCAAGCTGTACTTATTTAAACGTACCTGAAACATAATATCACATAACATACATAGACATTTATTTTTTATTTTTTTATTTATTTATTTATTTAAAATACAGGATAATTTTTTAGTGCACATAGCATGTTTAAACCACAAAGGTTTGTACTTACTGCTACAGATAATCTACGCCGATACAATTGTCAGATATCTACAGGAGTTTGGCATGTACATTTCACCGATTAGTTTTGTTGTAAGAAGTAAGACTTGAGTCTTACTTTAATATTTTGTGTAGTAATTTTATCACGCAGACTGGATGGGAGCTCATTAATTAGTCGAGGAACTAAATAGCCAGATGTGCGCTCACCGTACGTATTGTTTGCCCGGACTGTGCGAAACCGGTTTTGTGCGACGGCCCGCGTGTATACAGGATGCTGAATTCTATCCTTTAATTTCTCATTAAAAAATTGTTCTTTTAAAAATGCATATTTAAATTGTGTATAATAAATATTTTACAGTGTTCAAATAGTTGATGATCATGATTATGGAATTGGATTTTAATTTTAATCGTCGTACGACATACCGTCGTACGACGTCAATTAACGTAGCATAACATTGCACATGCCCAGAAGAGGAAAACACAAACTGTCATTTATCTAGCTGTACTTATTTAAACGTACCTGCAACATAACATCGTATGACATACCGTCGTATGATATCAAATAACGTAGCATGTCTGGTAAGAAATGCACTTGAGATTTATTGTTTGTTCTTTATTTCCGAGTTCGATATGCATGTTTATAGGTGATTTAACCATGAACAATGTTAAAATCTACCAACTACGCCATCAGGCATGTCATCATGTCATTGTATATTTATGAATGTGGCATTGTGAAATCTATATACATTTAAAATTGGTAGAGGTTCTCGAGTGGCTACCACGACCCGTAAAACCCAGCGTGGACAGGCCCCCTGCAAGGTAGACCATCAATCTTGCAAGGGTTACGGGAAGCCGCTGGATGCGGGCAACAGAAGACCAGCCCTTATGAAGTTCCTTGGGGGGGGGCTTTCTCCAACAGTGGACGTCTTTAGGCTGATGTGATGAAAGACTTTTCAGCTGTTTGATATACTTACAGTTTGTAATGTATCGGCCAGGGCAGCTCTATGCCCCAAGGCCCCCCAACCAGTGGCAAAGGCTTTATCGTCATACAAATAAAATGAAAATTTAGATGGGCTTGTTACGTCTAAACACGCTGGAAGAACTTGCTTGTTGAACGTGATCCTGGGAAATGAAATACTACTATAATATACGGCTGTGTGTGACTACCTCGTTGGTCTAGCGGTAGCGTGTTCAACCGCAGATATTGAGGTCCTGTGTTCAAATCCCGGGTCGAGCCAAAAAGTGATTTTGGGATTTTTCCGTAAAAAGATATTTCACAGTGTCAGCCTGAATTCTGGAAGTTGGCGGTATTACACCCCCATGTCTCGGAGAGCACGTAGAGCCGTCGGTCCTGACCTCTTTCCGGTCGTCCCATCGCATCATGAGAGTGATTGAATAGAAAGTGCCCCTGTGTTTGCACACACACTTGTGCACTATAATATGTCCTGCGCAATTGGGTAGTCTCCATTTTTGTGTGAAAATCTTAATGCGGTTCACAGAATACATCTACTTACCAAGTTTCAACTATACAGCTCTTATAGTTTCGGAAAAAAGTGGCTGTGACATACGGACGGACAGACAGACAAACATGACGAATCTATAAGGGTTCCGTTTTTTGCCATTTGGCTACGAAACCCTAAAAAAAGGTTCAAAAAATTGAAAGAGGTCAAAATATCTTCTCATCGGAGGATAGTTATATTTGTTGAAACCTGCTTTCTAATAATTAATCAAAGCACAGGCAGGTTGTGCCTTGTCGTGGTAGATACTACTAATAAAAAGAACAGCTTCTCCTGAATTTCCTAAGCTTTTATCTATCAGCTTCCAATACTTCTACGCTGTCTGGACGTAGATTTCCCAGGACAACAAACAGTTACACTGAGGGTATATAATAAATAACTTAAATGCTAAAAGTAACTAACAGTGGAACCAGCCCCGTCGTCCACAATGGCCTGGCCTATAGAACATGCCCACATCGGTTCTGTTCAAGTTCAGGGACCTTATTAAATTATTTCTACTAGGCTCATATCGAACACATTTCATCAATAAATGTTATAGGTCCTCGGTACATCCACATTCCTCGCAATTGGGTGAAGTGATCTTCTTCATCATAAAGGCAAATTTTTTGCATTGCATGTGTCCAGATCTGAGTCTAAGGCTGAGATCTATAGAGCGTACTTAGACTTTACTCAAACTTTACTTACGTAAAACTATGCTAAGTGTATGCTAAGCTTATACTTTGATTTGGTATTTATAGACTTTTCGACGTTAAGATTATGCTTAGCATAAGCTAAGACAGACAAAGTCAAAACACCAATTGTAATTTCGTTACATGCATTAACTTCTTAATTAAGTAACGTTTGAGTAAAGTCTAAATACGCTCTATAGATCTCAGCCTAAGAGCAGTAACAATGGGTTTTCTAGGTGTCGCTTAATTTAAGCGACTAATACCAGAGGGCATCCTTATGGGTAGATTAAGATGAAAAAGAACACTAACCGGCCCTCAACTTCTATTAGTGCTACGTCATGATATTTGGAAGGCGGCTGGTACTCCGGATGTGGAATGAATCTCAGCACGTTATACCGTTGCCAGAGCTCGGGAGGATCTGTCCGCCTCAGGATGCCCAGGGCAACAAATCTTAAAAAGCCTCTAGAACAAAAAATAAACACAATATTGCGATATATTTTCCAAAATATCTTAAGACAACGAACATTCGACGGCCCGGTTGGTTTGTTTGGTTTTCACGCCACAGGAGGTTCGATTCTCAACCAGGACAGATATTTGTGTTCGTAAACATGTCTGTTTGTCCTGAGTCTGGTTGTAATTATCTATATAAGTAGATATATGTAATCATAGTCATGTTTGCTCTATTTTAAGGTATGGCCTTATTATTCGGGGAAACTTTACTGACGCTGAAAGAATATTTATTGTTAAAAAAATGTATTAGGTCGATATTTAATCTAAAGTGGACAGACTCATGCAGAGCGACATTTATAAGAGAAATGCTACTTACTTTTCCGTCACTATACATATTTGAAATATGCAAATTTGTAAGAAAAAATATCTCACTTTTTGAAATAGACAAGGAGGCTGTACTTAAAAGAAAAAGAAAAAAGTTCGCAAACCGCTAGTAATACCAAGATATAGACTGAAGATATGTGATAACTTGTGTTATTATATGGCAACAAAAATCTATAATTAACTGCCAGGGAGTGTTGGCGCCAACGCAGTAAAAGACGCATCAGGGCATTGTTTCATTTTCAAAAACTGGTGTAAATTCAAGTTTTTATGTGTAAATATGGTGGATTTTTAGACATAACATCATGGCTAACGTACACAAGTGGAGGAAAGTCGCATATTGCCGTGAATTGCGATTTTCTGTGTTGAATCTAAAACTCCATAGAAGCCTTTATTAAACACTTTTACGGCAACCAGACCAATACCGTTAGATGGGCGGGATCATGTTCATCAGAGTACAGGTTGGAGTGTGGTGTTAGACAGGGAGGCCTGACTTCACCACGACTCTTCAACCTGTACGTTAATGGACTGATAGGTGAGCTCAGCGGGTCCGGGGTCGGCTGTTCAGTGGATGGTGTTTGTCTGAACAATATAAGTTATGCCGACGATATGGTGCTGTTGGCACCATCTGTTACAGCCCTTAACTACCTAATAGGAATCTGTGAGAGGTACGCGGGGTCACATGGCCTCAGGTATAACTGCAAGAAGAGTGAACTACTTATTTTTAAGGCGGGTATTAAGAGTCCTAAAACCGTTCCACTGGTCAGGCTTGGAGGAATGCCGTTAAGTAGGGTCACCAAATTTAAGTACCTGGGGCACTGGGTCACCGAGGACCTCTCGGATGATTTAGATATTGAGCGGGAACGTAGGGCATTGGCAGTGAGATGCAATATGCTGGCGCGCAGGTTTGCACGGTGCACAAAAGACGTAAAAATTTCTCTTTTTAAAGCATACTGCCAGACATTTTATACCTGTAGCCTGTGGGTCCGCTATACGTGTAGATCTTTCAATGCCCTACGGGTCCTCTACAATAATGGTTTTAAGATGCTGTTGGGGTTGCCTCGTTATTGCAGTGCGTCAGGTATGTTTGCTAAGGCTAGCACAGACTGCTTTAGGGCTATTGTGCGGAAAAGAGTGGCCTCCCTGATGCGGCGCGTGCGTGACAGCAACAACAGCCTCCTGAATACCATATTGGGAAGGGTTGATTGTCCGGTTGTAAGGCACTGGAATACCGTACATGGATCTGGAGGGGTCCTCTTTAATGTAAAATAGTGCGCATGTAATAATGTTATTCTGATAATTTGTAATTTGTAATGTTGACATTTAATATTGATATATAGTTATAAGTTTGTTTTACTAACAATATATGGAATATTTATTAATCCGAAATAAATGAATAATAATAATAATAATTAAAGTCTCCACAGCTTTACTGGGGTACGACAAGGACTACGTATGACTTGACTGTGACGGACTTTACTAGACATGACGAAAATAAATGAAATAATAATATATTTTACGGAAGGCTCATAAGGCCGATGAAACCAGAGCCGCAAAACAGAATAAAAAAAATAAACAAAAACTGCCAGAAAGATTCAGAAATCTGTCAGAAACTGAATTCAATAAAACAATGGATGCGTGGCTCTGGGACAAATGATTTTATTGTATTTCAGATTATTTTCAATTCAACTTTAAATAATTTGACATACTACTTAATTCATAAATATTAGCTATTAGATCATTTTAAATTGTAAAATTATATAGAAAGTAAATTATTTAGTTGTAAATGCACATTGAAATAAAATTGCATGAGGTTATGACAAATAATACATGTTACATACATGTATTATGTGTCATACTTCTACTTAAACATTTGTGCGACATATTGTTGAATATAGCGGAACCATAGTTTAAGACCATCTAAATGTAGGTACCTATATTCCTGCAAAATAATAAAATCGTAGTAAAGTCAAAACTGTACATTGAATATTTTTTTAAAGGATACTTGGACGTGATTGACAATCGATATCGATGCCAAGAATATAGTTTTTATAAGAATAGAATTTTTGTCTGTTTTTCTGTATGTATGTCCTGGCTAAACTCGCAAAGTACTGCATGGATTTACTTCAAATTTTGCATGAACATTTCTAAGAGGTCGGGTCAACATATAGGCTACATAATATGACGCTATCACCTACGGGGGAGGAGTTATGATAATTTATAAAATTTAACGTGGGTAAAACCGCGGGGCACAGCTAGTAAAGAATACATTCATTTATTCATTCACTAGCTGTGCCCTGCGGTTTTGCCTGCGTTAAACTTTATAAATTATCACAGCTCCTCTCCCGTAGCGTGATAGCGTGATAATATGTAGCCTATATGTTGACCCGACCTCTTAGTAATAGTTACGATTGTAAATCACGCCCCAACTATCCTTTAAAAAATATATTCAATGTACAGTTTTGACTTTCCTACGATTTTATTATATGTATAGATGTAGTATATCAGTTATCAGGTTTATACAGTACAAGCTCTGCTTAGTTTGGGATCAGATGGCCGTGTTTTAGAATACATTTATTTGCCAGAAACACGGTACAAGGTTGTTATAAATAAATACATCAATCAACATGTTTCACCGACACAGCGGCATGCAAAAGGTTACATAAGAATTACATAATATTAATAAATTAGTAAAATTTGATTTTGTTTGATCAATTGAATTATATAAATAAAACTTAAACTAAAAATTATTAATTATTAAACTAAAAATAAAATTTCCCCGTAATTTCAATGTAGTTCACATAAATGCCCAAAGCATTCCGGCTCACTTCCCCGATATGCTGGCCACCTTCGACTGTAAAAATATCCATGCTATCCTTGTCTCAGAATCTTGGTTGAAACCTTGTCTCCCTTCATTAGCTTACTCACTTCCAGGATTTGAGCTCATTCGTAATGATCGTATGAAAGGAAACGGTGGAGGCGTGGCAATCTATCTGCGTTCTAATATTTCCTTCTCTGTAGTCGACGTCTCTGAGCAACCACCACCTGCAAATGGCGGTGAGCACCTTTTCCTGGAAGTGCATCTTCACCATACAAAGCTTTTGCTTGGAGTCTATTACTGTCCTTCTCTCCGTATTAACTATTTCTCGTCATTCGAAAACCTTCTTGAAAAACTTGTACCTTCTTACAGTCACGCAATTATCATGGGCGACTTTATTACCTGTCTACTCAAAAATCATTTCCGCTCCGCATCGTTAACTGCAATTTCCGATTCTCTTAACTTATCAATCCTACCCCTTAATGCTACCCATAATTTTCCTAATTCTACTCCATCGCTTCTTGATCTTATCTTTGTTTCTTCTCCTCAACACATCCATAAGCACGGACAGTGCTCTGCTGACGCCTTTTCCTATCACGACCTTATATTCTTGTCCTATAAAGTTCGCCCACCGAAAGCGAAGCCTAAAATCATCCTGCAACGTAATTTTGGTGGCATCGATCTGGAGAATCTTCGGGAGGATGCTGGTAGCATCGATTGGACACCTGTGTATACTGCTACATCTGTCGACGCTATGGTCACAGTATTTAACAACGAGCTCCTACAGTTGTACGACAAGCATACTCCAATACGGCCTATTAAATTGAAACACCTACCTGCTCCTTGGCTATCTGATGAAATTAAAGCTCTCCAAAAGAAAAAAATCGCGGCAAAATCAAAATACAAAGGTCGGCCAACGGATTTGAACCGCGACAAATATGTCTTTTTACGAAATCACTGCAACAAGGTGTGTAGGAATGCACAACGCCAGCACATTCACAACTCTGTACAAAACGGTGATCCCGCTAAAGTATGGAAATTTCTCAACTCAATGGGGATTGGAAAGTCTCGCCAAAATGCAATTCCTAAAGACTTAGATGTCAATTTACTCAATAAACATTTTACTGCGTCGTCCAATTTTGATAGGGCACTTAAAGTTAATACATTAAATTATCTTTCATCGCTACCTATCCCCAAATACTCTCAGTTCGTCTTTAATCAATTGTCGGCTTGTGATGTCAGGAAGAGTATACTGTCAATATCATCCAATGCTGTAGGAACTGACAGTATCAGTCGTAATATGATCATTCCCATCCTTAATGAAATCCTTCCTGTCCTATGCCATATCCTTAATTTTTCCCTATCCCATAGGGTCTTTCCATCAGCATGGAAAGACGGCCAAATAACCCCGTTACCAAAAAAATCCAATCCAAGTTCCTTTTCCGAGTACCGTCCTATCTCCATACTGCCATTCCTCTCCAAAGTCCTAGAACGCCTTATTCATAACCAATTGAACTCCTTTCTATGCAAAAATAATCTCCTGAATCCTGTCCAATCCGGCTTCCGCCCTGGTCATAGTACCACAACTGCCTTGATTCATATTACGGAGGATATTAGGTCAGGCATGGAGGAGGGTGATCTGACGGTGTTAGCATTACTTGATTTCAGTAATGCATTTAACACCGTCGATCACGATATCTTGACAGGTATACTCTGCTCTATTAACATATCTCCAACGGCAATTGACTGGTTTCGTAATTACCTGTCTGGCCGCCGGCAGCGTATACGTATTGATGACTGCTACTCTTCGTGGTGCAATACAAATGTTGGTGTGCCTCAGGGTGGCGTTCTATCTCCGTTACTTTTTGCAATTTTCATAAATTCCATATCCAATCATCTTATTTCATCCTACCACCTTTACGCAGATGATCTTCAAATATATTCAAAAGCACCACTTGAACAGCTTCACGAAGCCATTCATAATATTAATACCGATTTATGTCAGATAAGTAGCTGGGCAAGGTCATATGGACTGCAAATAAATACATCAAAAACGCAAGTTATTGTTGTTGGTAGCTCCAGAAAAATTTCTATGGTAGACTGGTCGCTTGTACCACAGGTGCGCTTTAATGGTTCAGTCATACCGCTCTCGAAGACGGTAAAAAACCTTGGTATACATATTGATACCACGTTATCCTGGGGCCCGCAGGTTAAAGAAGTTAGTCGAAAAATGTTTGCTTCCGCTGGGTCACTTAGACGACTTCGTAATTTTTTGCCGACCACCATCAAGATTGCGCTAGCCCATTCCCTTCTCCTACCGATTTTAGACTACGCTGATGCCAGCTATCTCGATATCACGGAGGACCAATTAAACAAACTTGAGAGGCTCCAAAATTTTTGTATTCGTTTCATATTTGGTTTGCGTAAATATGATCATGTTTCCGAATTTCGTGCAAAACTCAAGTGGTTACCTATACGACTTCGCCGGAATGCTCACATTGTTTCTCTTCTATATAGTATATTGTTCAATCCAGCTACTCCGACTTACTTAAAGGAACGTTTTGAGTTCCTCCACGAGACACATTCGAGGTTGCTGAGATCATCGAAAAATTTACGAATCAAGATACCAATGCACTCCACAAAATTTTTAGACCATTCCTTTTCCGTACAAGCTGCCCGATTGTGGAATGCTTTGCCAGAGACAGTGAGAGGTGCTCAGTCACTGGACATTTTTAAGAAAATGGTGAAGAGTTACTTTCTTTCTCTTTAACTTTAAATTACTGTATATCTTATTCTCCTATAACATGCCATATATATATATATATATATATATATATATATATATATATGTATGTATTTATTTATTTATTGTTAAAAGTACCCATGGTACAAAAAACCCCAAAAACATCACAAAAAAAAAAAGAAAATAATCAAAAAAAAAATAATCCTTTCTGCTAATTATGCCAACAAATACCCAAATGCCTTTTCTTTACTCCTGGTCCATTCAACGGTTGCCGGGAAGAGATCGCACTTAGCGATAAGGCCGCCATTTGTACAATCTTAACATACTCAAAGTTCTTTTTATGTATTATTTTTTGGTGTACAATAAAGAGTTACTTACTTACTTACTTACTAATTCAACTCCTAATTAAATACATTACATACAATACAATAACATTACACACAATTATTTTCTATTAATAAACACTCAACTTCGATATTTCAGTTTTGATACAAGACCAAGACTAAAAAACTTACAGGGATTTTTGGTAAAAATTTTCATTAAGTGAATAAAAACATTCATGCAACAACCACTTACGCAATTCGATACAAAACTTTTTAATCGGTAGGTCAGTCATCGATTTAGGCAACGCATTGTATATCAACGGAGCCATGTAAACGCAACTCCGTCGAAAAAGTTCTAACTTTGGAGAAGGGATTTCTAGAGCCAAATGTGTGACTTTTCTTTTGTTTTGATTGTGCCTTGATTCAAGCAACGTAACTTTAGATTTTACAAACCTATCTACTTCATATATATATATACACGTCACAGTTAGAAGGCCATTCGATTTAAAAACAGGCCTACAGGAATCTGACCACTGCATATTAAACATTGCACGGATGCACTTCTTTTGAGCAACAAAGATTCTCTCTATTTGAGATGAATTTCCCCATACAACGATACCATAGCGAATTATTGAGTTGATGTAGGAGTGATATACCGTTAAAGCAGTATTCATATATGAGGTACACCACAATCATTTATTCTATATTGAGAATCGAACTCTATTCGTTAAATTGTTAAATTTAGTGATCCTAGTAATCTGCCTCCTGTCGCTTAAATATGACTCGAACCATTTTTTGGCTGGGCCCCTAATACTATATTTCTCCAGTTTGTAGAGGAGTATTGAGTGATCAACAACGTCAAACGCCTTACTTAATTCTAAAAATAAGACACAGGAAGGTATTTTTTTGTTAATATTATTCATAATTGATTTAACTAATGTAAATATTGCTAAGGTAGTCGATCTATTTTTCCTAAAACCATATTGTTGATCAGCTAGGATATTAAATTTATTTAGCAATTTTATAATTCGTCTATACATGACTCGTTCGAATATTTTTGAAAGTACGGGAGTCAACGCTATAGGCCGGTAGTTGTCAACATTTGATTTGTCACCCTTTTTAAATGGTGGTTTTACCACGGAATATTTCAGACTAGAGGGAAAACACCCTTGTTCTATAGACTGATTAATAATATAAGCTAAGGGCGACGAAATATAATTTGATATGCCCTTCAAGAGTGTGTGAATAATGTTACAGGATAAATATGAATATTGAGACTAACGTTGCTTATTTGCCACAGAATACCGATATATGTATAATAGCACCCAGACTCAGGACAAACAGACATGTTCACGCACACAAGTATTTGTCCTGGATGGGATCGAACCCACGACCTGCGGCGTGCAAAGCAAGCATTTACCAACCACGCCACAGGCATTCAATGTAGAATACGATTTGTAATCAGATTTTTTTTTTAAACTGGAGTAGTCCCTCCCTCTTACCCACCACTGCAACTCCTGTAAGCCAGGATCAACAGTGGCACACAATGAAATGACACTGAGCGGTGAAGCTCAGGCATGTCCCGGGGAATCGCTTTAACTGTCTTGGATCCCGCAACGAATTTAATCAGAAAGAGAAAAAAAGGAGGAGTTGAAACTGTATAGTTCCACTTCCCTCCAGAGCAAAGCGGGAGACAGAATGATGTAAAGAGGCTATAGCCTCATAAAATGAGAGATTTGCAACTAGAGAAGTCGTTATTTAAGTCAGCATTTTTTTTTTTTAAATCGGGACTAGTCCCTCCCTCTTACCCACCACTGCAACTCCTGTAAGCCAGGATCAACAGTGGCACACAATGAAATGACACTGAGCGGTGAAGCTCAGGCATGTCCCGGGGAATCGCTTTAACTGTCTTGGATCCCGCAACGAATTTAATCAGAAACAGAAAAAAGGAGGAGTTAGAAAATGAATAGTTCCACTTCCCTCCAGAGCAAAGCGGGAGACAGAATGATGTAAAGAGGCTATAGCCTCATAAAATGAGAGATTTTCAACTAGAGAGGCCAGCTGCAAAAGCACCGAGGATCAATTTAAGGGTCCTAAGTGAGCTATTATATTTGATTCCAATAGTAGGTATGGCAAAAACGCTTAAACGCACGGAAGTTGTTCCTTGTTGCTACAAGATCCGTACAATAAACTACTCCAGACATTGGTTGCAAGCTGTTTAACATAATATCTCGCTGATTTTGCCAGAGATCACACTCCCACAGGATGTGGTGAGCAGTTTGTTCATATTCGTTACTGGAAGTTGAGTACAGACAGATTGGTGAAGATACTAATTTGAAACTATACAATTTACTTTTAAAATTGCCGTGTCCGGTAAGAAATTGTGCAACACAATGGTCTATGATTAGCCAAGTTATATTTAACCGTTCGCGTACGTCCGGAAAGAACTGGTGCAGATGGCGACCCTTGGTTGACGTATTCCATCTACATTGCCATTCATTTAGTAGTTCGTTATTTAAGTCAGCTATTGGCATAAATAGCCTGGTTATTTTCGAACGGTCGCGTAATGATAAGAAATCGTTTTCTAAATTTTCGCGCGTAGAATAATACATCGCTGCTCGTCTTTGAACTTCAAGATCAACCGGAATTACACTCGCTAGGACAAGTAGGGCCTCTGTGCTTACTGTTCTATAGGCTTTACACAGAAATATCAACGCCAACCTCTGTCTTTGTAGTAATTTACGGCGAGCAGCTCCGATGGTAGCCCTATCAGCCCACACAGGCGAGCCGTAGCATATAGATCCAAGATAGGTTACCCCGTAAATGATTTTAAGAGTATTAAAAGAGATTGTAAACCAGAAAAGTGACTATGATTTGAATACAGTTATAATTGACATCTTTGAGGTCCAAAGACGGGTAACCTATCATAAGTTCGAAAAATATTTGACCGAATTTCATTTCACCTAAAACATTTCAACTTTTATTGTTTCATTTTTTATTTCGCCTAACTCACGTCTGCCACTGTATCAGTTTACCTATTATCAATTCGTTTTTTTCGTTACTCCGACGTTACATTTGGTCGAAAATCTTGTCACCGATGTTACACTCAGTCAAAATAACATTTATTCGAAGTATGTTTCATTATACCACTATTTCATTTACCATACATTATACTATAAGCAACATGCAGCAGGCGTGCAGTATGCAGCTGTTGGCGACGGACCCAGGCAACTTTCGGCCGGCAACGCATCCTAACTACGGGAGGTGCAGAACTACCGCAGCCAATCACGTTTCACGTAAATATCCAAAACATTTTAGCAAAAATGACGATGGTACAGGCAGCGACATCAAGCGGCCGTTTGAGTAAACTTTTCGCAACTTTAATTAACATTTATAACGAATTTAGGTCATTGCGAGTGTTTGTTTTGGATAATTACGATAGATATACTTATAAACTAATTACGTTTAATTGATATTTTCATAAAACTTTAATATTTTGGTAGATATAAGCAAATTAAATTTAGATTATTTTTCACAGCTAAGTTTTAGGTTTTACAAAGCTAAAACCTATGTTTTTGCAATGGTTTTGCCTATATCTATAACATATAAAAATTTCATTCACCTAACCCTAGGAATCTAGAAGTTATAACTAAGTCTAGATTTCTAGGTTTTCCAGGCATACCTAGGCCATCTGGGTAGCCTAGGCCGTATCAAATTATTTTTATCATATGAAGATGAGCTAGTTCTACGAAGATTAGACTAGACTGAGACCTAGAATAATCTAGGTCATGAGATACGGACCTAGGTAGCCTAGATAGGTTTTTTGCCTATATCTTTTTAATGGATATAGCTATATGTAACCTGATTGTTTTATTGGATAGCCCTAATCGAGGCCTATCAGATCATATCAAATTTGTAAGGGTCATATAGCGGAAAACTGAGTTATTAAGCATTTTCTTTTGGCAGACGCTTAGCTTCCTTGAAACTGTACCGTAACGACGACAGTTTCATAAAAAACGCTATAACTCAGTTATTTAGCTATATACCTATTTATATATATATATATTGGTTTGTAATTTCATTTTACACTCCAGAAAAATAAGGGTGTCATTATAAATCCAACTTTGAAAAAATTTTTGTAAAATTGATAACTTTGTTCAGTGGGTATTACGATATTACGTTTTAAAATGTTTCACCCAAATGTGAAAGGAGGGTATTCTTGTTTTAGGCGCTTCGCGCTGATTGGTGAACCCTAAAGAACAAAGAGATCAAATCTGTATATAAACCGTGCGATTTTCCTGTATATTCTAAAACTCTGATCAGAGAACTCCGCCCCCGCAAAGCCCCCGGATATGACAGACTCACCAATCGCGTTTTCAAGCAACTCCCGTTGCTTCTACTCAGCCTGATGGTCGCGATATTCAACGCGGCCTTCTCCAACAACATCTTTCCACACCAGTGGAAACAGGCGAACGTGATTGGTATCCCGAAACCCGGCAAACCCAAATCCGACCCGGCGAATTACCGCCCCATTAGCCTCCTCTGCACCATGGGGAAACTCTATGAGCGTATCATCCACGCCCGTTTGTCATCGTTTATTCACGCAAACAACATCCTCCCTGACGAGCAGTTTGGCTTTCGAGCCAGACACTCCAGCGTTCACCAGGTGCATCGCATTGTCGAACACATCCTGGTGAAAGCTGCCCGTCAAAGAGCCCATACAGGAGCACTCTTCTTCGACGTGGCCAAAGCGTTCGATAAGGTCTGGCACAACGGCTTATTATATAAGCTGCTTCTACTCAAAGTGCCTGACCGTCTCGTGCACATCCTACGAGACTTCCTCACGGATCGAACGTTTCGCTACCGCGTCGAGGGAAATTACTCCTCCCTCCGACCGATACGCGCAGGAGTTCCCCAAGGCTCAGTCCTTGCTCCGCTCCTGTTCTCGCTGTACACCAGCGACATCCCCAAACCCAAGAAGGCTCATCTAGCCCTCTACGCCGACGACACAGCTCTCTACTACTCTAGTAGAGACCCGTCCGCCATCCACCGAGAACTCCAATCCTCAGCCGATGCCCTCGGCAAATGGTTTAGGAAGTGGAGGATCGAAGTCAATCCCACCAAGAGCGCCGCCGTGCTCTTCTCCAGGGCCGACCCCAAGCCCACCGCAGATCCCGTCCGAATGTTTGGTGAACCGATCCCTTGGGAGAAGAAAGCCAAATATTTGGGAGTGATCCTCGATCAGAAGTTAAACTTCAAGGACCATCTGAGATACGCTCGTAACCGTGCCTCATTTGCCCTTTTTCGATTACACTGCCTCCTGAATGCACGCAGTAAAATGTCCCTTGAAAACAAGGTGAGAATTTACAAGACGTGCATTCGACCGATGATGACCTATGCGAGCCCGGTCTTCGCGCACGCAAAGAGTTACCTCATCCACTACTTGCAGATAGTCCAAAACAAGTTTATGCGACGGGCCGTGGGCGCACCATGGTTCGTCCGTAACAAAAGCCTCCATGCCGATTTCCAATTGCCTACCATCAGGCAATGGATGAAGCAAACGTCCAAACGGTATTTTGACTCTGCCACTCACCATCCAAGTAAATTGGTGGTACAGGCGGTCAACTACACTCCCCTCCGATTCTCAATTAAGCACCGTCGTCCGAAGCACGTCCTAGATGACTCGGACGACGAGATCACCGTCTACCTTGACCACATCAAATCGATCAGAGACTCTCGCAACACTGCACAACCGATATTTCGTACTCGCCAGATGCGAGTACGACCGCGAACGCGTCGCGACCACCAGCGTCCTCCATGACCCTTAGTTTGCATATCGTACCGATAAAAAGCCCCCCTCAACGCGGACGGGGGGCCGCGTCATGTCATTAACGTAGAGCGAAAGTTGCACTAAACTCCCTAAAAACCATGATCTCTCACCCTCTCCCCGTCAGTATCCGCCCAGAGCCGAGGTTCGAACCCCACAGGGGGTGCCCTCCGGCGCGGGTACTTAGTTTGTAGTTTTATTTGCTAGGCCGGTTAGAGCCCACGCTCACCCCTACTGCCCGGTGAAGCAGTAAAAGCCGTAAGGCTAACTGCACACGTCACGTTAAAAAAAAAAAAAAAAAAAAAAAAAAAAAAAACCTGTATATTCATTCCGTATCCAGCAGTAATACTAGAAGCAAATTGTAAATAGAAACATTTGTGAAGTAAATAAAAGTGAAGATTCTTCGAATTAACAATCGTGTTGTTCCTGTCGAGTCGACGTTGGCCTCCCCTGGTGCTACCCTGTACCAGTTACGAACCCACCCGGCGCTGGATCTGCAGTCTGATTCCTGTATTGGAAGGGTGCCAGCCCATTGTTTCTGCGTGTACGGTTAACTGTAACCTGGGAACCGTACATGTTTGTTGGGCCCTTCAGAGGAAAAGGACGAGCAGGGATCAGTGGCACATTTTTCCACAACAAACAACATCTTAGTGGACCGTTCATTCGATCCACTATAGCAGCAGGGATGCAGCATGCTAGCAGGCATGCAAGCAGGCATGCACGGTTTCCCCAAAGACGAGTTTAAATGGTACTTACATAGAGCGGCTGTAGTTGCAATGCGCTGCGGTCAATATAAACTTATCGCTAATCACGGAACCTCCACACAACCACTGGGCTGTCTCCAGGTCATCGCCAAAACCAAGCAAAGCCTGTAATCAGAAGCAAGTTGATTATGTCTCCTTTATCTCGACAAGCCAAAGGTTTCTATGAACGTATGACATAGATTTATTGAAGGCCAGAGTTAATAATAATAATATCTTGCGACAATTTCACACAGATCATCCTAAGTAAGCAAAATTTGTACTATGGGTACCAGGCCACGATATAGGTACATACTTATATAGATAGATAAATACTTAAATACATAGAAAACATCACTCAGAAACAAATATTTGTGCTGATCACCCAAATATTTGCACTTACCGGGATTCGAACCCAGGAACACCAGCTTCGTAGGCAGGAGCACTACCAACTAGGCTACGATGACTGTCAATATAAAATATATAATATAATAGGAATTCTATGTTCTTTCTGAGATCGCATCTCCTCCAATAGCCAGGTGAGATTTTGCGCGAACTCTTAAAAAAAAGTTAATAACTTTTTAAAGAAAGTTGGAATACAGTCGCGCAAACTTATCTGACCCGGTGGCAGCGTCGCTATTATCGTATTTAGTGTTGCTAGTAACTATTGTTTGCAATAAAGTGGGTAAAAATAATATGGACATTGTAACGTAAATGTTACTTTACTAAAAAGCAAACAAATACTGTCATGTACAAATCTTTATATTTTTATACAATAATTTATATAAAATAATGATCATTTACATAAAATGTATGCTGAGTGTTCTCTAACGGAGATACTCCAGGTATTATTATGTCACCGGAATGGTTTAATTCAGAAGTCATTTCATCATCATCATTATCGGAATCACTGCCTTCACTATCACTACCTAAATGAATGATGAAAGGCTCGTCTAAGTATCCATCCCTTTTTCGATACACATTTTCAATATTTTTTTACATGATTGTAATTGTCAATGAATGGCAAAAAAAATTTGCCATTCATTGACTGTTATTTTATCAAAAGCTTCTGCAATCAATGATAGGATTTCAGAATTCGATCTACCAATATACTGATCTGCTATAAATTTTTGCATCTGCTTGCTCTTTTTCGTTCACAAGTTTTCTTACAAATCGCTCCCGGACACCTACAAAGGAAATAACAAAAATTAAATAAATAAATAATATTTTAATTTAAAGTGCGAGGGGGATTTTCGTATTTTTTCAGAAGCTGACAACACTAACCTGTAGCAGCAGCTACGCGTTTATACAACTTATTGAAGGGTATAATTGGTGCCTGAAGGCGTTTTTCTTCCTTCATATAATTCAATACTTGTAATATAACGTTACTCGCATCACTTTTTAAAGCTTACGGTATTTTTCACAATTAAAAACCACATAAAGAAAAATAAATACGCGCATTAAACAATCAATGGCAGGAATGTCATGGAATAACAGGCCGATTGACATTTCAAACTGGCTTGTTAGTTCTACTTTTGGCCACCGGGCCAGATAAGTTTGTAGAACTATACACAAAAATTTATCTCTGTGTCACTGGTACTTTAAAAACATAATTGACCGGCACAAATTACACTCAGACTGCGAACAACTATTTATGGTGCAAATATTTGAGGGATCATGTTTAACGAAACAAAGAAACGTTGTTTCCAAACTTCTAGTCTTTCTACAAACTACTACTAAGCTATAGAATAAAATATCTACATATTTCTCATGTGTAATGTCAAGAAGAAGTTGGACGGCTGACATGTTGATAATCGAATTCCTAGTACAGTACCACAAACTTATCTGGGCCGCTGGCAGCGTCGCTGTTATCGCATTTAGTGTTGCTAGTAACTATTATTTGCAATAAAGTGGGTAAAAATAATATGCACATTGTAACGTAAATATTACTTCACTAAAAAGCAAACAAATACTGTCATTACAAATCTTTATATTTTTATACAATAGTTATGATCATTTAGGTACAGACGCCAGCACATCCAGCTACCCCAATCTGTCAAATTTCTTTTATAGATTTTCAACTCTATAACATAAGCATAAGGTTCACTTTCAATCGGGGAAATTTGACAGGTTGGAGTAGCTTGATGTACTGGCGTCTGTACATAAAATGTATGCTGAGTGTCCTCCATTCAGAAGTCATTTCATCATCATCATCATCATAATCACTGCTTTCACTTTCACTATCACTACCTAATTGATTGATGATTGATGAAAGGCTCGTCTAAGTATCCATCCCTTTTTCGATACTCATTTTCAATATTTTTTACATGATTGCAATGCTTTTGCCATTCATTGACTGTTATTTTATCAAAAGCTTCTGCAATCAATGTAGGCATTTCAGAATTCGATCTACCAATATTCTGATCTGCTTTAAATGTTTGCATCTGCTTGCTCTTTTTCTTTCACAAGTTTTCTTACAAATCACTCCCCGGGACCTACAATGGAAATAGCAAAAAATAAATAAATAATTAATATTTTAAAATATGTATTAAATTTAAAGTGCGAGGGGAGTTTCGTATTTTTTCAGAAGCTGACAACACTAACCTGTAGCAGCAGCTACGCGTTCGTACAACTTATTGAAGGGTATAATTGGTGCCTGGAGGTGTTTTTCTTCATTCATATAATTCAATTCTTGTAATATAACGTTCCTCGCATTACTTATTAAAGCTTTCGGCATTTATCACAATTAATAACCACAAAAAGAAAAATAAATACGCGCAACAAACAATCAATGGCAGGAATGTCAGGGAATAACAGCCGATTGACATTTCCAACTGGCGTCGTTAGTTCTACTTTTGGCCACCGGGCCAGATAAGTTTGTGGAATTATACATTTGACTTTAGTTATACCGAAACTAACAATGATATTAGCCTAAAATCGAGCACTGGATGGAGGTTCTTTTCTTATATAAAACTACGTCGATAAGACGGCTCCCGTTGACAAATAATACTAAACGGGAAAACTAATTTAATTTATATTGAATAATGAAATGAAAATATTAAATTTATTCAGAACTTACGGTATTAACATACACTTGTACTTGTTAAGTTCACAATGCAGTTCATATACATAGTCGAATACAGTATAAAAGTTACACGAAATTAATTAGTCCGTCCGTGCGGTCTGTTTTATCAGATATATTTTCTTAAATCCTTAAATAAATTACAAGTTACTAATCCATTATTTTGAAATTTAGTTCCACTATATTAAAATTAAAGAATTGAAGGCAATGAGCAGTTGGATACTACATGAAACCAAAATATAATTAAATAATAATAATAATGCAGCCCTTTACTGTCCCCACAGCAGGCCACGGGCGTCCCAAGGTCCTTAAAAGGGCCATGGCCCATGGGCTCTACCGGCTAAGTCGCCGAACATCGTTCTCGTGAATGGCGTTCAAATAAATAAAGGTTAAAAATGCCTCAATCAATCGTTAAATCGACTTTCATGAGCACATGTGACGTCATAAATGGTCCGGAATTGATAGTCAACGTTGAAGCCCATTTAACGATTGATTAAGTCATTTTTAACCTTTATTTATTTGAACGGTATTTAAGAAGTCGATGTTCGGCAACTAAGCTGTTAGAGCCCCATGTATCCTTTAAAAAAAATAAAATATATAAAATGATAGCTGTGATTAAATAATAATAATAATATTCTGGGACACTATTAATCGGCCATCTGATCCCAAACTAAGCAGAGCTTGTACTATGGAAACCCGATAACTGATATAATACATATACTACTTTTCTTTTGTAAATACATACTTATATAGATAACTACACCCAGACTCGGGACAAACAGACATGTTCATGCACACAAATATCTGTCCTTGGTGGGAATTGAACCCCCGACCTCCAGCGTGAAAAGCAAGCATTTGCCAACCACGCCAACAGGCCCGCAATAAACAACAACTTAGCAGCTTTCTCACCATGTGTGGAAATTCGTCCCTTTTAGCGTCTACTCCACCACCAGCAGTCGCTTGAGCACCGTGGAAGTAGCCATGGCATTTATTCACAGGATGTAATGGATGTAATCCTTTCTTCAGACCCCCGAAAGTCGGGCAGGGGTATGGTAAAGTCAGCAAGTATTCTAAACACTCTGGAATTTAAAAAAAAATATAGTTTGCTGCTAAATTAACGTTGTTCGATTAGTTAATTGGTAGACTGCTTCGTTGGTCTAGCGGTAGCGTGTTCAACCGCAGATAATGAGGTCCTGGGTTCAAATCCCGGGTCGGGCCAAAAAGTGATTTTGGGATTTTTCCGTAAAAATAATTTTCTCAGTATCAGCCCGAAGTCTGGAAGTTGGCGGTATTACACCCCCGTGCCTCGGAGAGCACGTAAAGCCGTCGGTCCTGTACCTGAACTTTTTCCGGTCGTGTCGCTAGGCGTCCCATCGGATCATGAGAGTGATGGAATAGAAAGTGCCCCTGTGTTTGCGCACACACTTGTGCACTATAATATGTCCTGCGCAATTGGCTAGTCTCCATTAAGACTGACCGCCGTGGTCGAAATTCGGCCGGGAGGACATCAGTCTAATAGTTAGTGACCGACTGCTAAGCCAAAGATGTAAATTATATTATATTATACAGGCTGGCCGAGGGGTTGACGTTCAAACGCGAAATTTTGATACTTTATGATGAGGAGTATCCGAATCACCCCCATGTATGTTCTACGATTTTGCGTAGTTTTCGAGATAGTATAATTTTGTAAATGATTTTTTTCGTAAATTTCATCTAACATCAGTTTTCGTTTTTTTTCTCGTTCTGTTGAACATTTCTGAGTCGGTTTTTTTGTGATAACTAATAAGCATAGTTTAACCTAACACCCTAAATTTTTATCTAATCATTGCAGAGATGACTTAGAATTTATTCGGAAGTTCAAAAATAGGGTTTGAGCTCAGCAATCTTAAATTCTCAAAGTATAAAAAATCGAAAAATCAAAGAACATATATATGAGGGTGATTCGGATACTGCTCATCATAAAGTATCTAAATTTTGTGTTTGAATGTCAACTCCTCGGCCACCCTGTTTATGTATTTTTTCAGAATTACCAGCGCTAGAACAATTAGATGTTCTAGCAAATGCTGCGGTCCCGGTCCCTGTCTTGCAAGCATGTATATCAATTGTGCCATAATGTGGTTCTGCCTAGTTTGGGACTAGATAGCAGTGTATTATTTCTCTCAGGATATTTATCATTAAATAGCTATCCCGGTGGACCGCCGTATTTTATTGCCACATCTTCTGATATTTTTAAATATTTGCTATTTTTTTAAACAACCCAAACTCCAGACAGTAACGAACATATAAAAAAGGTTTATCCAATTTGATGCAGTCGTTTGGAGCTTTCAAATATGCTTCGCAACGAATCGGTTATGATAATGGCTTACACTTTGAATTGGGAATAATGCTATAAAATTTAAATTTAATAGTTTGGTGTTTTCCACGGGTTATGATCTTTCACATGCAACAACGATCTGTTCGTTGTTGCATGTGAAAGATCATAACCACAAAAGAAAGATCACACACACAGACAACACAGATCATCCTAGCCCCAAACTAAGCAAAGCTTGTATTATGGGTACCAGGCGACGATATACATACTTATATAGATAGATAAATACTTAAATACATAGAAAACATCCATGACTCAGAAACAAATATTCGTGCTCATCACACAAATATTTGCAGTTACCGGGATTCGAACCCAGGACCACCAGCTTCTTAGGCAGGAGCACTACCAACTAGGCTATGGTGATCAATCGGCCATGTTTCATATCACACCTACATCTTCCATAAGGGTGTTACCAAGGGAACCCCAAATTTGACCTGCCAGGGTGTATCGTCCATAGCTTAACGGCAGAACGCCTACCCCAGATTGGCAGAGGGTGCTGGTTTGTAACTACTCTGTAGGTACTCACTGTCTTCAGCCACTCGTCCAGTTTTTAAAAAATAGTCCCCATTTTGATTTAGTACCACGTTCCTGAAAATAATATAACCATTATTATTATTATAGAATAGATGTCTAGTCTCCATGGAGACTGGCTGCCGTGGCCGAAATTCGGCTAGGAGGACATTATTTATTTATTTATTAAAGACGTCTGCTGATCTATATCAGGGTAGCTACACACATAGTCGGGCCGGCATAGTCGGTTCGGCAGTATTAGCCGTACAACAAAGCCGACCCGATGCAATTACTGCACTTGTTCGGCTTGTGCCGATTGGTCAGTTCATTCGGGTTGACAATCATACGATTCGGCAGGTACTTGTGGGACGACAAAGCCGACCCGAAGCAACTACTACATACCTTCGGCTTCATTCGGCTTTCATTCGATCCTCGCGCGTCGACCAACTCTGACGTCAGTAGATCAACACATGCGCAATGGCGTGGTCGCAGGAAAAAACACTACAATTTATCGAGTGCTATAGGACTTACCCGTTTCTATGGGATTCAAATCACGAATTTTATAAGAATAAAATTAGAAGACATGATGCTTTACAAGAAATAGCTGCAAAGTTTGAAGTCGACAAAGTTGAAGTTGAGAGAAAAATTAAAAACCTACAAAGTCATTTTCTAAGGGAAAAAAAGAAAGAACAAGACAATAAAAAGAGTGGATCTGCCGCTGGTGACTCATTTCCTTCGAAATGGTTCGCCTACAAATCTTTACTATTTTTATCATCCAGAAATAAACCTCGCAAGAGTATGGATTCGGAAATGGTAAGTAAGGTCAATTATACACAATTCCTTCCCAATATTATTATTACTTATTTATTTATTTAAAACACAAAACAAGCAAAAGTATCGGCATGATATGATGGCTGTTTTGAAACATTGAAATAGTGCCGTGCAATGCCGAATTATTATAGAAAAAATACTTTGAATAAACAAAATCAAAATCAGACTTGACTTAAAAGTATTAAGAAAATGTAAAACGTTAATTTAATATTTACTAAAATGAAAATTAATACACTTACATGTTTATACTAAAAAAAAACAAATGTTTACATTATAATATATTGAGTGTCCCTCACTTCATGTGAGGGAAACGTCAAAACTGCCATCATAGCATGCCGCTACTTTAGCTACACTACACCAATTTCAGTACATGTTAATAAATATTAATATTTTGTTTGCCAAGGAATTTTCCCTTGTTCCGTACAGAAATACTCAGCAAATTCATCCCTGACAATTTCACCAGGCGAAAAATTGTACAGAAATGTTGGTTCCATATTTGTATCTTCTTCTCTACTCTCTTCAGAACTATCTACGTTTATGCCCACGCCGTTAATAGCATTTCTTCTGGTACCTTCAAATGCGTAATGTTCGTATAAAAGTCTAGATTCGTTATTTCTTCTGAGAAAATTGTATAGGTGTAATAATGCCATCACTACTTTTGCTACTTTGTTAGGTTGTAATTTGAACGGTCTTTTGAAGCAACAATACACTTTACTTAAAATTCCAAAAGTACTTTCGACCATCCGACGGGCTCGACTCAAGCGATAATTAAAAATTCTTATTTTTGATCCCTTTCTTCCTAAAGATAAGTAGGGTTTTATAAATCTTTCTGTTAAAGGAAATGCATTATCAGTTATAATCACGTACGGTGTGCGGCACGGTCTTCCAGGTAGCTCAGTATCTTCTGGCACATTCAACGTATCTATATTGTTCAATATAGTACTTGAAAAAACTCCGCCATCCGATATCCGACCTTGGCATCCAACATTAGCATAAAGGATATTATAATCAGAGTCCACAAGTGCCATTAAAACAATACTAAAGTAATCTTTAAAGTTGAAGTAATCACTGCCACTGTGGTTTGGTGCTTCAATTCGCACGTGTTTGCCATCTAATGCGCCGAGACAGTTCGGAAAATTCCATCTGTCATTAAAACCCTTTGCAACATTTTTCCACTTTTCTTCGCTATCTGGCATCTGAAATATAAAGCATAATTTATTAATAATTCTTAATTTTTCAGATTGAACACACTGCTGAAGAAAGCTTAGATAGTACTGCTGGTAGTACCCAATCCTCAGATGAACGCCCAAAGCGTCAACACAACGTAAATAATATCAAAGAACAAATCTCAAATGCATATTCTATTATGACAGAGGTATATCAAAATCGGAACAATAAAGACGAATTCTCCTTGTTTGGTGATCAAGTAGCTATCAAATTGAGAAAAATTTCTTGTCCTTACGCAAAAGTTACTGTGCAAAATAAAATAAATACCCTTCTAATGGAAGGGGAACTCGGACTATACGACTTAACAGAGACAAGGAAAAGGAATTCACGAAATATTACTGCTTCCTCCACATACATTCCTACTCCCATACGAAGTGATAACTCTGGAAGTTTCCATTCTGATTGTGGTAATATGAACTTTGCAATTTCTGAAGACGACGCGCAAGATTCGGGCCACAGAATTTTCCATCCTCCATCCTCCACGTACATTCCTACTCCCATCTCTAGACCTGACGAAGCTACTGATTCTAACTGTGGGAATAGCTTGGTGCCGCTAACTGACCAACGAGAATATTTATCCATGAATAATCAACCAGCTATGAATGATGAAGATAATTCTCAAGCAACGCAGCTTTCCCTTCCTGAAGCTATGGGACAATATTCGCGTGAGATTAATGATATGTAATGCTTTTTGTCTTAAGAGACGGAAGGCTGTGAAACTAGCGCCACTCGAGGAAAAAAATCATATCTTAGAATTAAAACTTTTTTTTAGTACTAATAATTGTTTGTAATAATATGTAGCCTTCCGCCTCTGAACACAAGATGCAAATATTATGTCAATTTACGTTTATTTTATTTGTAATTATCTGATAACGGAAAATTAAAAAAAAACAATCAAAGCTTTCAATAAATATAAACAAATACTATTAAGTGTAGTTTCTTAAATATTCCTTCAAACCTTTAATGAATATGAAGTCTTCTTACCTGGATACAGTCCTTCAACGCTGTGATCAAAGCTTCACTTACAACAGGTATTATTTCTGAAATACTTTGCTGTGAAATTTTAAATGTCTGCATCAAACTTACAAATGAGTCCCCAGATACATAATATCTTAAAGTAACTCCGAGTTTTTCTTTTACAGTTAAAGCAGTTCTCCAATTTGTGTTATTTTTGGAAATTGATAGTCCAATCAGATTAACAAGTAATTCAAAATCACTACTTGACATTCTAAAAAAATCTTTAAATCCACCGTTACTTCTGTATTCTAAGTTTAACAGATCACAGTCATCTAGTTTTAATCTGTTAAGGAAATCTTCATTGTCACGATTTTGAAGGCTACTTCGCACCCAAAATCTTCGGGGTTTTAAAGAGCCAGCAAAAACAACAAAACTTGCAGAAACTAACAACACGTCGTCTTCGCCCCACATTCTGAGTTGAACTAAACATGCCGATCGGGTTGTGATTCCCGAACATTCAACTACATATATTCGGTTTTGCCGCCCGGCTTTGCCGATGACTGCCAACCCGCTTTGCCGGCCCGCCTAGTGAAAGCCGAACGGCTTTTTCTCGAACATGCACCTACATATATTCGATTTTTGCCGCCCGGCTGTGCCGATTAATGCCGGCCCGACTATGTGTGTAGCTACCCAAAGGCTTCCGCCAAAGACTGTCGGTCCTGTGCTATCCGCATCTAGCAGCTTACAGTGACCCTCACAAGATCATCAGTCTTTTCTTGTAGGGGGCTTGACCTCGCTGCGTCTTCCGGTTCATGGTCAACAACAATAAGATATTTTATATACAACATGTAACATAATTAACGCACATCTTGAAAATAGTTTGTTCCAAATCGTTTACTGAATTGATTCATATCATTTTTAATATAGGTAATTTTTTATTCCAATATCATTAAAACTATGGAAATTATTGTCATATTAACCATGTAAAGTCAAATCAAATTAAAATGGACCGTAAGTCAAAGTAATAAGACGTTTAAAATCCCAGTTTATTTGTATTCATACAAATTCCATCGTTCAATACAAAATAAAGTAAAATAAACTTTATTCCAAGAAACTAATTTTGTAAGTAACAATGTATGTATATACCTGTTAATTTAAAAATTCAGTGTATGTATTATGACTTAATGACTATATCATAATATTCTAATTGGGGTGTTTGAGGGTGTGCGTTAATTTCGTTACATGTTGTATACTTATCCGTGTGGTTTCCGGACTAAAACTTTCTTGTGGGTGTTATAAAATGCGGGAATAAGGGATACACCAGATAGTGGGGCAGCAGCACCTGTGTACTGTTTACCACTTAACTACAGTCGCCAACTCACCTGCCAAGTGTGGTGACAAACCTCTCCAAATGGCAACGCTATATAAACCTTTGGGGGACACATATACCCAGCTGTGGACGATATCAGACTGATGATGTGAATTAAAATAACGCTTTATTCGATAGCTAAAATTTTCCTCATTGAATAAAATGTTTCACATCCTACCGCTCCTTATTTACACCAAACCAGCCAAGTGGAAGACGGAATGGTGCGCAAAAGATTCCGTTTGTTTTAACTATAAGCCACTAATTAATTAAGGAGCTGTCAGACCGACCCGCGCCTAAAAGGACACGGGATGGATTCCCGTATCTTTGTGTAACAGAAAAGATATTGGGATCTGGTTGGTTAAAGGAATGCCTTGGAGAGCACATTAAGCCAGCAGTTCTAATTGTCACAGGAACATATTTATTTATTTCGGGAAACAAAGTCATATATATAAATATTAAATACAAATTGTTTATAACTTTAGCATTTACTTACGTGGGATAAACCTCCTACACGGAGAAGGTTTATCCGACGTAAATCATTGGCTGCTGATAATGACTGACTGTTAGAGTTGAAAAAGAGAATGCCCTCTTTTTCCGTATAAAGCTAACTTGAGTTTATATTTATGGGTTACATATTAAGACCATCAGCGGTTCAGTCCGGAAGATCGATACCTAAGTATGGTAGCAGAGTCCAATTGGTTTCAGCGAAGCGGGGCTGCGACCCTCGAGTCAGGAAAATACATTTTAGAGAACCTCGAGCCGGAAAACTTTAACTTTAAAATGTTGAACCTTATAAACTCTTATGTTATACAATCATTTCTGTTTAGGTTCTCACAGCATATGTACCGACATGACTTGCGAAACAATACTCGTATAACTTTAATTAATATTTGTTTATTGCTTTGGACGATCAAGACGATTCATTGACTATAAGAATGATATAAAGAACATTTACAATAACATACAGTTTTTCCTGATTTATTTACATGTTAGTGAGATGTCATTAGTGACAGGTGAAATACATCAAAAATAAGGAAAACGACAAAAGTAAATGACGTTTTACAAAAAATAAAACGTCTCAAATGGAACTCAGTGACACATTATGAGAACAAAAAAAATGGAGTGGTATCCTAGAAACAGGAAAAGACACAAAGGACGACAAATAAGAAGATGGGAAGATGATCTGCCAAAAGGATGGCGAAGACTTGCTCAAGACAGAGATGAATGGAAAAATCTAGGGGAGGCCTATGTTGAAGGACAACCTGAACAAACTAGTTGCTAAAAATTGTTAAATTATCTAATTTTAGTTTACATTTTATTAAATTAGGTGAATAAAAAAACATTGGTCAGTGAATAAAGGCTTATTGAAATTGAAATTGAAGATAAATTGATTAGGCAGAATACATGTAGATTTGACGTTAGGACATTGTTAAATGTTTAGAATTATTTAGAACTAGCTGACCCGACAGACCTTGTCCTGTCTTAACGATGACTATTAACGCACGCTATCTGTCAATACTATGTCAAATAAAAAAAAGTTACATTAAAAAAGGTTATATTGTCCAAAGCGCTAAAGTTAGATTAGAAATAATATTTGGTTGTGAAGTATTCTTAAATTTTCTTATTTTCCGCGCAATTTTAAATTCTTTATTTACATAAGAACCTTCTCCTGACAATAACAAACACAATAAAAAAAGAAATAGTGAAATCGGTCCAGCCGTTTACGCGTGATGTCGTGACAACGGAAAACGGGTTTCATTTTTATATATATAGATTAGGTAACACCTCATTAGTTAATGTAGGAATCCCTTTCTCCTTTAAATTGAACTGGGGTTATTATTGGTCATGACGTATTACTGATTTCTAGACGAATCAGGGGTCCAAAGTTGCCGTTCAAGGTTAAAAGCCGTGGCCAACCTAGAAGTCCCTGAACAGACACCGGACTCAAGTTGGTCGAAGCAAGGAAAACCTGCTCAGGTGGGGATTTTTGAACGTTTCCAACCTAGAGTGCAAGTGTGGTTCTGTCCGTCTAACTATGGCACACTTGTTAACATGGCCTGCGTGCCCTAATGCCTGCACGTTACAAGAACTAATGGACGCTACTGACAACGCTCAACTCGTAGCTGAATTCTGGGCTGACTTAATTTAGATTGCCATCCACACGCTAAGAAGAAGAAGAAGGGGTCCAAATATATTCATTTTGATTCATTAAGCCTCCAATACAATACAATCCAATACAATTATAACTAGGTAGTAATTCTGCGGAGTATCCCTGCGCGATCGAATTAAAATCGTCGAAATCTGCAGAGGAACCAAAGTAGCCAACATAGCCCAAAAATTGCCAAACTGAAGTGGCAGTGGGTGGGGCACGTAGCTCGTAGAACCGACGACGGTGGAGCAGAAAGGTTCTTGAGAAAGGCCACGAGTCGGAAGACGCGGACGCGGACGAAAGGTCGGAAGTACTCCCTATAAGGTGGACTGATGATCTTGCAAGTGTCGCGGGAAGCTGCTGGATGCGGGCAGTGCAGGACCGGCTATTGTGGAGCTCCTTGGGCGAGGCCTTTGTCCAGCAGTGGACGTCTTTAGGCTGATATGATGATGATGAGTCATTCTGCATTCATTCGTGTAGATTAGATTTATTAACATTCTTTTATTAGATAAGAGGTTAGTAACGCTGTTTGTCTTGAGTGTATATAAGTATGTATTTACTAAAGAAAAGTAGTATATGTAGCTCTGCTAAATTTGGGATCATATGGCTGTGTGTGAATAATGTCCCAGGATATTATTATTATTATTATACTCTGAAAGCTCTTATGATATCTACTGAATTACAAAACAATATTCGACGTCTTCCGGTTGATATTATGATGATTATTATTTGAATGGTAGAGACATCCAGCTACCCCAATCTGTCAAATTTCTTTTATAGATTTTAAACTTTATCACTTAAGTATAAAGTTCACTTTCAATTGGGGAAATTTGACAGATTGGGGTAGCTTGATGTGCTGTACAATCGGAAAGGGAACACCTCGTAGAACATCGGATACGTTCTGAAGACAGCCCAACTCGTAAGTACCCTAAACCAGCGAGCATTTATGAAGAACTAACTGTGCAGCGCGGTTTTACCCGCGTTAAACTTTATAAATTATAGCCTATGTGTTAATCCAGGGTGTCAGCTAACTCCATACCAAATTTTATTAAAATGGCTCCAGCCAATTAGACGTGAAGAAGTAACAAACATACACACTCACAAACTTTCGCCTTTATAATATTAGTGTGATATTATGACAGTAAAAGGGGCAAAAATCGTGACAAATGGAAATTCGTTGTTTTTGCCTACCCCTGGAAACAGGCGTGTGTATGAACAGACGCCAGCACATCCAGCTACCCTAATCCGTCAAATTTATTTTATAGATTTTCAACTTTATCACATAAGCATAAGGTAGCTTGATGTGCTGGCGTCTATACATATCTATTATGATGATTTATTTAATTATTTAAAGAAAGGTTAAAGTAGTAAAGTCATTGAATAGTAATTCTTCTTTTTTAATATTCTGTTACCTAGTGTCATTAACTTTGAATAGATTGTCTTCACAATCGGTGCAGCATACAATGGGGTCCTCTCCTTGAAATGAGCAGATCTGAAAGAATATAATAATTACTTACTCTAATTGGACCAAATCCCGTGTTCATGCCCGCTTGAGTATGTTTCGCCGGACCGTCTCAACTGGGTCGTGTTGAAACCGGTAGTAGATGAACCCACTGAGTTTGTTTCGCTGGGTCTTCTCAGTTGGGGCGCATTGGATCCGGTGGTAGCAACAAAGCGCGACCGTCGTTATTAACACAAGGTCCGTCATAATAATAATACCTTAATATAGACAGAACCATTGACAATATGTAGTAAAAATATTAGACTTAAACTAGATAATTAAACATAATCTCTGGACAATTCCTTGAGACGAGCTAGCTAATTATCAATGCTATAATAAAATAAATTTTATAAATGTTTTCATACAATGTGTACCTAAATATCTATGTTACTAGAAATAATAATGTATACAACTATATTACTACAAACATGTTCTGACTATTTACAAGCGCTTTTTTAAAGTCTACGTGAATTAAATCCTTTTTTATTTATTTTTATTTAAAAATCTACACATAATATTTATTACTAGCGGTGCCCCGCGGTTTTACCCGCGTTAAACTTTATAAATTACCACAGCTTTTCCCCCGTAGGTGATAGAGTGATAATATGTAGCCTATATGTTGACCTGACCTCTTAGTAATATTCGTGCAAAATTTTAAGTAAATCCATGCAGTACTTTTTGAGTTTAGCTCGGACATACATTCAGACGAACAGACAAACAGACAAAAATTCTGAAAACTATATTTTTGGCTTCGAAATCGATTGTAGATCACGCCCAAAATATCCTTTTTAAAAAATATTCAAAGTACAGTTTTGCTTTTCCTACGATTTTATTATATGTATAGATTATTAAAACTGACGATTTCGAGTGGGAAAGTCTACCGACACCATCAGCTCATACCACACAGCAGTCGTATGCAGGCAAAAGACGCTGACAGCGATGATATGCAGATACCCACAGACTTTCCCACCCGAACGCACCCACCCGTCCTGTCGCAACGAGCCGCGCGCGCCCTCGCATGCAGTGCGAGACGGGACGCGACGTCGTGCGGGTCGCATTCGCCCTCAAGATGACTTCCAGGAGAAGTTGAAACGTTGGCTGAATCTATACATATAATAAAATCGTAGGAAAGCCAAAACTGTACATGGAATATTTTTAAAAAAGGATACTTGGGGCGTGATCTACAATCGATATCGAAGCCAAAAATATAGTTTTTAGAATTTTTGTCGGTGTGTCTGTTTGTCTGTATGTATGTCCGGGCTAAACTCAAAAAGTACTGCATGGATTTACTTAAAATTTTGCATTAATATTACTAAGAGGTCGGGTCAACATATAGACTATATATTATCACGCTATCACTTACGGGGGAGGAGCTGTGACAACTTATAAAGTTTAACGCGGGTAAAACGGCGGGACACAGCTAGTCCAACATAAAATTAATTACTTGAGTTACCCATTACTATATTTCATTAATATAATATTTTATTTCATTTATTATAATGACAAAAGCAAAATCAATTGCAGTAATTTCGTAGTTTCATCTTCTAAAGTATCCCTTTTTAACCAACTTCAGAAAAGGAGGAGGTTCTTAGTTCGACTGTATTTTTTTATGTTAGTTACCTCATAACTTTCGACTGGGTGAACGGATTTTGATAACACTTTTTTATTTGAAAACTGGTGTTTCCCATGTCCATTGGGTCCAGGGGCTCTACCGGCTATGACGTCGAACATCGTTTTCGTGAATGGCGTTCAAATAAATAAAGGTTAAAAATGACTTAATCAATCGATTCCGAACCATTTATGACGTCAAATGTGGTCATGGAAGCCGATTTAATGATTGATTAAGTCATTTTGTACACAAATATTTGTCCAGGGTGGGAATCGAACCCACGACGAGCATCAATCATGAAAGGCAAGTATCTATCAACCTCGCTGGTCGCTCGCTGGCTGGTCGATATAAATTCTATATGCACAGAAGTATTGTTATGCTATCCATTGCGATAGTGGGTATTAGAATTCTCCGCGTTAAATTTTATAAATTATCACAGCTCCTCCCCCGTAGGTGATAGCGTGATAATATGTTGACCCGACCTCTTAGTAATATTCATGCAACATTTGAAGTAAATCCAAGCATTACTTTTTCTGTTTAGCCCGGACATACATACAGACAAAAATTATAAAAACTATATTTTGGCTTCGATATCTATTGTAGGTCACGCCTCAAGTATCCTTTAAAAAAAATATTCAATGTACAGATTTGACTTTAATACGATTTTATTATATGTAAAGATAATTGGTGTAATTAAATATTGTTTAAAACAGATAAGTATGATTCTAAAAGCCTGTGGTACAGGTATAGACACCAACTATTTATCTATCTATATAAGTATGTATATCGTCGCCTGGTACCCATAGTACAAGCTTTGCTTAGTTTGGGGCTAGGATGATCTGTGTGACATTGTCCCCAGATATTAAAAAAAAAAAAAAAAAACTATCAATAGCTTGGCGTAGCATTAATTATTTTTAATAGATTTGGATAGGGTTTCGGTTGTTTTTATATTTGTTAGTTTATATATTATAATTAATTTTCAATGTTTCAATGTTTTATTTAATTATTTACTTTTATAATGAATCTATTGAAAAATAAAGCAACATAATTGGATAATAATAAAAATATATTTTATACTTTAGATAGATATAATTTTGTACACTATTTTACTTGAATAATTAATTACTAAAATTATTATTACACTTTATAAAATTTTCTTATTGTGTAAATATTTATTAAAACACATAAAACAATAATATACAAATAAATGCGTAAAAGCAGTGCTCCTCTTGCAGCTGGGTTATACGCCCTAGGCCACGGGTGGTCAGGGCGGCAGAATAAGGAACCTCCTCACGACGCGTGCCGTTCCCATAATGGCCGCCTTTTGTATCCGACCCTTGACCCAGTGATCCAGCGAGAGCCTCTTAAGATGTTGGTCGAAGCTCTTGGCTATGAGAACGTTTAACGAGACGCCTATCGGAACAATTATTGTTGAGTCCACATCCCACATGGGGATAACCTAATGAACCAATTCTAAGAATTTTGACAACCTGTCATTCTGGGCTCTTATTATTATTATTATTATAATTTATACATATAATAAAATCGTAGGAAATTCATAACTGTACCTTGAATATTTTTTTAAAAGGATAGTTGGAGCATGTTCTGCTATCGATATCGAAGGCAAAAATATAGTTTTAAGAATTTTTTCTGTTTTCCGTATGTATGTCTGGGCTAAACTTAGAAATTTAAGAGGTCGGGTCAACATATAGGCTACATATTATCACGCTATCACCTACGGGGGAGGAGCTGTGATAATTTAAAAAATTTAACCCTGGTAAAACAGCGGGGCACAGCTAGTAATAATATATACATATTATTATTTGCCGTGACAACTTACTTTAGGGTATATTTTATCTCTCAGATCCTTGACTACCGCCAAACATTGGTATATATGTCTGCAGACACCTTTTAAACCGTCTTCTGTGATGCACTCGCCACCTGTAAGTTATTGTAGTGCTATAATATTAAATAAATATTATCTTTTTTAACACGTTTTTATAACCTTCACTTGTAACTATGTATGTAAGAAAACCTTGGGACCTAATTTGACCCACTTCCCGGTATCCGATTAGGATGTAATTTTGCACACGCTCTGAGTTCTGATGACTATACATGACTATCTAAGAAACGTCATTACAAATCCAATATGGCGGCCTCTCCAAGATGGCGGACTGACTGTTTGAAATCCACCCCCAAGATATGGGTATCAAATGAAAGGGCTTTGCTTTGCTGTCAGGAATACGAAAAAAATAGTCACGTGACTTAATTCCAACATGGCGGACATTCAAGATGGCGGATTTGAAATGGACCCCCATGATATGGGTATTAAATGAAAGGGTTTGCTGAATGGGATACGAAAAAAATAATCACATAACCTAAATCTAACATGGCGGCTTTAGTGCGTGCTAAAAGCTTGTTTTTTTAGTTTTTATACTATTATTTATTTTTTATAACGACTTCGAGTACCTACAAGTTCGCCCGCTGAAAATAGAGTTTATGAAACTGCCTCATCATCAAAGAAAAATGTTCACTGTTGTATCAATTCTCATTTGCGCTTTACAAATTGGCCAAAGTAGTTAACTTAACTGCGGTAAAGACAGCGTATTATGGACACGTGGCGCCATTATTAAGATACGGTATAATGTTTTGGGGGAACTCAACTAATAAAAAACAAGTTCTTAAGGCTCAAAAAAGATGCCTACGTTCAATGCTAGGGCTAAAAAGGCGTGATTCTTGCAGAGAAAAATTTAAAGAGTTACAAATACAAACAGTGCCAGCTTTGTATATAAGCGAAGTTGCATTTTTTGTTAAAACTAACTTGCACTTATATACTACATTCCCAGGTGGAGGTCGCGGTCGACGTGAAAGTCGCCTACAGTTGCTACGAGGCAGTGTATTTTGTATGGCGCCTATCATCTGTAATAAATTACCGTCACAGATCAGAAAGCGTATTACACGGTTAATGAGTTTTTAAATGATAATAAATATTATTATCATTTAAAAACTCATTAACCGTGTAATACGCTTTCTCTTCAAGATAGGTAGGTGTTAAGTTTATTTTTAAACATATCTGAACTATTAATGGATCTGATCTGTGACGGTAATTTAGGTAGTTAGTAGGTAGTCTAAACTAATTATGTTATCACAATAATTATTGTATAATCTCATTCTATCATAATAAAATTATATGTAATTGACTTAGTTTTAAGATTTGCATGCCGAAATGGTGAAATATAGTTAGCACATTATATAAATTAGAACATCTTGTATCCACATATATTTGCAAATAAAGTTTATTGTATTGTATTGTATTGTACAAAGGCCTCCCCCAAGGATCTCCACAATAGCAGGTCCTGCGCTGATCAAGATCAGCGCAGGACCTGCTATTATGGAGATGCTCGCACCCAATCATGTGAGGGGATTTGCTATTGCCGAGGTTGGCAGACGGGTTGGCATTCGCAGTAAGATGGTTATAGAACTCATGAAATCACGCCCATCCTCTGGTGTAGGTATATTCCTTCGGTTCGACTTTTCCATTTATAGTGTATATGTGTTATTCACATGTATACGCTATGTTAATACAAAGTTTCATCAATATTCAATATTCATCATGTTTTTGCGTGGCAGAGTAACAAACATCCTTACATCCAGACTAGGGTTGCCAACTATACTGTTTCAAACAGAATTATACTGTTTTTCACTAAATTAAACTTTTTACTGTTGAAAAAAAATAAAGTATACACAATACTGTTTACATTTAATAAATTAAGCATAATAAATGATTGGCTATAAAGTTGCAGCATTCTTTTGTCGAGAAAACCGTAGTTGCGGCGTAGTTTGCATACTACTAGAAGAACAAAAGAACTACATATAAAGATCCGATATAAACGACATGTCACTAGAGTACATTTTAGAAATTTGTGCTATTGAAATACCTAACGAAAATTTGTTATTGGTAACAATGTACTGGAACAGAAGGGAATAAAATGTCTTTTATAACCAACTCAACAAACTATTAGCTTATATAAACAAAAAATACACAAAACTAAATACAGTCATTGGCGGTGACTTCAATATAGATATTCTTAAAAATAACTCCAAAGTCAACACTTTCTTAGACCTCATGTCCGAATACAGATACACACAACATGTGAAACATCCCACACACATAACTCACACAGCATCAACGTGCCTAGACTTAATATTTAGAAACTTTAAAACCGGAGACTTATGTACATATATCAAAGAATTAGGATTTTCAGATCATTGTGGTACAATTTTAAAATTTAGATTGCCGCAGTGTCCAAAGCAAATAACTTGCTATACTGAAAAACGACTTTACACTGAAAATAACATTAAAAATTTCAAATCAGAATTAAAATCAGTAAATTGGAAAGATATCATTGTAAAAAGTAACGATGCAAATCAAAACTATAATGTATTTATCGACTTATTAACTAAAATATTAAACAAAACGATACCAAAAGTAAAAACCAAATTAAAATCTCATTATAAAAAATATTGGTTAACAAAAGGAATAAAGATATCATGCTTAAATAAAAGATTATTAAAAATCCTGAGTATAAAGTCTGACAATCCGATCATCAAAAAATATTATAGAAAATACGAGAAAATACTAAAACAGTCGGTCATAACATCATCAAGAAAATAAAAATGTCTCAAAACAAAATAAAAGCAGTTTGGAATATTGTTAACGACCGCACTAACAAAAAGATAGCTACAGATAAACATAATATCCAATTACAAATAAACAATACTTTAATTTCAGATACAAAACAAATCGTGAACATATTTAATTACTTTTTGCATCAATTGGCGAAGAGAAC
This sequence comes from Pseudoips prasinana, assembly GCA_951640165.1. Classification (NCBI taxonomy): domain Eukaryota; kingdom Metazoa; phylum Arthropoda; class Insecta; order Lepidoptera; family Nolidae; genus Pseudoips; species Pseudoips prasinana. The sequence goes on along the minus strand of OX621264.1, from coordinate 18,331,141 downwards.
AACCGCCCCGTAGGAAATGAGGCAAAAGGTCAGCCTGTTGTCAACCCGTCTGTAAACACCCTTTTTCTAACACCTTTAGACTTTCGAGAAACGCACCGAATAATGAATAACTTAAAAAACAAAAAAAGCCACGGAATAGATGAACTACCGCCATTTCTTATTAGACAATGTGCAGATGAACTTGCTGGACCTTTTTGCGTTTTAATAAATCAGTCGTTTGATGAAGGTATTTTTCCCGACCAACTTAAAAAAGCTATTATAAAACCATTATTTAAGAAAATCTCGAAAACTGACCCCAATAACTACCGACCAATAGCGCTTCTACCTACGGCTTCAAAAATTTTCGAAAAGGCTATGTGCGACCGAGTGTATAATTTTTGCGAAAACTTTAAAATCTTTGACGAAGGTCAAAATGGATTTCGGAAACATCGGTCAACAACTCTAGCTGTCTATAGATACATGCAAGAAGTTATAAATGATAAAAAATATGCTGTTGGTATACTATTGGATATGACCAAGGCTTATGATAAGGTTCAATTAAAAATCCTACTAGATAAACTTTACGGCATAGGAATTCGTGGAAATTCTTATAAGTGGTTTGTATCATATTTAAAGGATAGGGAGCAATATGTGCAAATAGAGCATTTCAATCATGATCAAAAATAAATATTACAAGTAAGGTCTGATAGGAAAATAATGAATGCATCAATTCCCCAGGGCAGTGTCATTGGATGTCTCCTATTCCTCATTTACATCAATGACCTTCCCAAAATTATGGATGAACCTTGTGTGCTATTCGCAGATGATATACCACATGCCAAACAAATAGTCAAATTAACGAGAAATTAAATTGTATATTAAATAAAACAACAAAATGGATGGATGATCACAACCTTGAAATTAATTATAAAAAAACAAAAATAATGACTTTCTACCCCCAGCAAAAATGCCCTCTACCAATCAATTTCACAACAAACGGCATAAAATTAGAAGTAGGTAATGAATTTACTTTACTAGGACTTTCAATAGACTCACACATTTCTTGGAAACCCCATTTAAAAAGAGTACGAGCTAAGCTTTCTAAATTTACTTACGCACTACGAGAAGTCAAAAAAACTACCGATGTACAAATTGCTCTAACCACCTACTACGCCTACGCTCATTCATGGCTCAGCTATGGCATTATAATGTGGGGAAATAGCACAGACTCACAAACGCTTCTCATTCTGCAAAAGAAACTTATCCGTATCATCGTTAACATTGACCAAACCGATAGTTGTAAACCCTTTTTTATAAAGCACAAAATACTCACCTTACCATCTGTCTATATACTGGAATTAGGTAAATTTGTTAGAAAATATAAAATCTTATTACTCGCGTTGAAAAACATAACAACAGATCTATTAGATTTAAGAATATGATAATTTTACCGTCATCGCGCATGACATTGCACACAAATAGTCCCTACGTAATGTCTATAAAAATATTTAATAAACTACCAGACGCAATAAAGAGTGAATCTTGCAAATAAATTTACAATCAAACTTAAGGAAATACTAATTAAAAAAGCATACTACACCATAAACGAATACATAGATGACAAAAATATTATTTAACTCAGACCGACACCATACCTACCTTTAAAGTTGGTTAAGTTGACATAAGAAAGGAAATTTAATTATTAATAAGATGATTATGATTTTAATATGATTGTTGTGTTATTAAAATATTATGAATGCTCAAAGCAATTTTAACTAGATATTTTTATTGATTATATAATTGTATGTTTAGTTTTAAGTAATAATTTTTGCTGTGCCCTACAGGGTCCATAATTGTACCTAGCTATAAGCATTATTATTATAAGACCTGTATCTTCTCTTTTTTTATATCTGAGGGAAACAAACGAGCAAATGGGTCTCCTGATGGTAAGTAGGTATGTATAAATATATATTTAAACCAATAAATAAATAAAATACTGTTCATACTGGTCAAGAGTCTTACCAGTACATGTTCACCTATGAAGGATATTAAACAGTATTTTAGCTGTTTAATATCCTTCATAGGTGAACATGTACTGGTAACACTCTTGACCAAATTATTCAACAAGATACTAGATGATAAAACTATTCCTGTAGAGTACTCCACTATGTGCCTACTAATTCTCCTGTATAAGATGGGAAACCCTGCTGATATAGGTAATTATGGGCCAATCAGTTTACAACCTAATATCTACAAGCTATTTGCCTCTTGTGTAGAAGATCGTCTCGCGTCGTATACTGAGAAGAAACAGCCAGTAGAGCAGGCAGGTTTCAGAAGAAATGATTCAACTATAGATCACATCCACTCTCTAGAACTTATAATAGAGAAGTACGAAGAAATGAACCGCCCACTCTACCTGGCATTTATAGATTACGCCAAAGCTTTCGACTCTATCTCACACAATAGTATATGGAGAGGTTTACAAGAATGCGACGTACCCTCAGAAACTATTGAACTTATTAAATATATATTTAAAAAAATTAAGTAAAGTAAAAGTAGAGTTAGATTGGAACAACCAGGGTGTGAAATAGATATACATAGAGGCCTCAGGCAAGGTGATCCCCTATCGCCCAGAATTTTTATAACCGTGCTCCAAAATATTATGAAGAGTCTGAAATGGAAAAATAAGGGTATATTTATAAATGGCAAATATTTGAGTAACCTCAGGTTCGCTGATGTTATAGTTCTCTTTGCGGAAACTGCATCACAACTAGAGATTATGATAAGGGAAATACACAGTGTTAGCCTTGAAATTGGCCTACAATTAAATACAAGCAAAACCAAAATTATGACAAACAGTAAAGTTATTCCGATAATTGTTGACAATGCTCCAATAGAATATGTTCATGAGTATGTATATCTAGGCAAACAAACATCATTCAAAAAATCTAGGCACCGAGATGAACTAAATAGACGAAATAAATATAGCCTGCAATAAATTTTGGAGCCTTAAAGAAGTCCTCGAGTCAAAACTTCCAATGAGACTGAAGAAAGACATCTTAGGCTCTTGTATTTTGCCATCTCTCTCCTATGCGTCGCAAACATGGATATTCAACAAATTAACAAGAAACAAGATATTTACAACACAAAGAGCCATGGAACGGAACACTCTACAACTAAAACTAAAACATAAAAGAACAAATAGAGATATCCGAAATACAACAAAAGTTATAGACGCCTTACATCACTACAAAAAATTAAAATGGAAATGGGCTGGCCATGTCGCACGTATGGATGATGAACGATGGACAAAAAAGATTACTATATGGAATGGTCCATTAGGCAAGCGAAGTAGAGGTAGACTAATGGAAAGATGGCTCGACGAGATCCTAAAGATTACGGGCAATAACTGGACGGAAAAGGAAATAGACAGAGACAAGTGGAGAAAAATGGAGGAGGCCTTTACTCAGTAGAGAGGTCCTTAATAAACATGAAATAAAAATACCAATAAATAATATAATACATTAATAAATTGAATACAATGTAATAATGTGAAAATTAATATCCTCAGCGTATCTTTAATTTATATGTAAAATAAATTAACAAATTAAATATTATATCCCAGTAAGCTAATCAATTATAATACAGTAAATGAAAATAAAACAAATTAAATTGTATAAGTAAGTAACTTAAATATTTTAAATGAAATTGTAGGCATATAAATTATATTGTGATTGTATTTTATTAAGGAATAAAATAAGGCTTAAATAAAAGAAATAAGTCCTTCATAGACCTGAAGTATATGACCTTCTTTTTTATATAAGAGGACGACAAACGAGCAAGTGCGTATCCTGATGGTAACTGATCACCGCCGCCCATGGACACTCGCAACACCAGAGGCCGGCCTTGAGAAGCGTCCGCAAATAAGTTTGCTTACCCTCCCCACCCCCCACCCCTATGAGCTCTGGCGACCATACGCACACCCGGAAACACAACATTAAATTCTTAATGTTATTATTAAGGAATGTCTTCTGTAAGGTGGAGGTACTTCCCCAGTCGGGCTTCTGTTTGAGCGAATTCACACTGTGCCCACCTCTACTTTTCTTTTAGTAAAAAAATGTAGGCAACCCTAATCCAGACTCACAAGGTCTCGCATTTATATGTAATATGAGTAGTATGTGAAGGTTTGTGAGGATCGATGGATGTATATTTGTTAGTCTTTCTCGTAAAAACTATCCAACAAAATTTGATAAAACTTTGTAGTAATATAGGATATATATATATATATATATATATATATATATATATATATATATATATATATATATATATATATATCCGAACAGGCTATAACTTATAAAGTTTAACGCGGGATAAACAGCGGGGCACAGCTAGTTTATAATATTAGGAGTATGTGAAAGTTTGTGTGGATAGATGAATGGATGATCAGATAACCGATCGAGCAGATATTGTGTTCGACTACTAAATAATTACTTTCAGGGGACCAAATCTTGTGTTCCTGCCCGCTTGAGTATCTTTCGCCGGAACGTCTCAACTGGGTCGTGTTGAAACTGGTAGTAGATGAACCCACTGAGTTTGTTTCGCTGGGGCTTTTCAGTTGGGGCGCATTGGATCCGGTGGTAGCATTAAACCGCGCCCGTCGTTATAAACACAAGGTCCGCCATAATAATAATACCTTAACAGAGACAGAACCATTCAGACAGTTTGTAGTAAAATATAGCTAAAACTATAAATTTAATACTAAATTTACTAAATATACTAATTAAACTTAAACATAATCTCTCTGACAATAACTTAATTCAAGCTAGCTAAATATCATTGCAATTATAAAAAAAAATTTATAAAATATGTTCTTATACAATCCGTGTACCTCATTATCTATGTAACTAGAAATAATTATATATACTTAATTATATTACTACAAACATGTTCTGAATAATAACAAGCGTTTTTTTTAAGTATACGTGAATAAAACCCTTTATTATTTTATTTTACTTTATTGATGTTTGTTAGTCCTTCACGCAAAAACTGCGGAAAGGATTTCGATGAATCTTCGTAGTAATATAAAGCTATATTACCTACAAAAATACATCCAAATAAAACATAGACCATGAAACAGGTTATAAACTTGTTAATAAAACTGGTCTTACCTTCTTCAATAACGCAAAACCCATTAGGAGCACATAAAAGAACACAAAAACTCACAATGTTTATTCTAAAATACATTATTATTAGTTTGTTTAAAACAAAACTATCAGCACACCAGTCGACGTCAGCTTAACTCAACATCACTTTAAAACTGGAAATAAAACCTCTTAAGTTTACTATTTAAATGCGGTATAACAAAATTGTATGCACATACTTTCAGATTACTGTTATTCTTATCCACACATGTGAAATTTATATTAAACTAGCGGTTCCACGGTCCTGCGGTTATCTCTGCGTTAATCTTAATAAATTATAGCCTACTAGGTGTGCCCCGCGGTTTTATCCGCGTTAAACTTTATAAATTATAGCCTACTAGGTGTGCCCCGCAGTTTTATCCGCGTTAAACTTTATAAATTATAGCCTATAATAAAGTAAGAGAGCGTTGTGGTGTGAAAGAGGATGTAGTCACAAAGATTGAAAAAGGCATGCTGAGATGGTTTGGCCATTTAGAAAGGATGAATGAAAGAAGATTGACAAAAGAAGTATACCTGGCCTGTGTGAATGGGACAACCGGAAGGGGAAGACCACGTCGAACATTATCTGACCAAATTGGAGATGTTCTCAAGAAAGGGCAGGTCAGAAGTACCCTAAACTGGCGATCATGTATGAAGAATATAATGACAGTAATCGAGGCAAAAGAAGTATGCAACGATCGTGACAAATGGAAATCCGTTGACTCTGCCTACCCCTCTGGGAAACAGGCGTGAGTCTATGTATGTATGTATAATAATAATATCTAGGGACAATGTCATACAGATCATCCTAGCTCTAAACTAAGCAAAGCTTGTACTATGGGTACCAGGCGACGATAAACATACTTATATAGATAGATAAGTACTTAAATACATAGAAAACATCCATGACTCAGAAACAAATATTCGTGCTCATCACACAAATATTTGCACATACCGGAATTCGAACCCAGGACCACCAGCTTCGTAGGCAGTGGTCTTTCGATTCCATGTGTTAATCCAGGTTGTCTAACTCCATGCCAAATTTGATTAAAATCACTCTAGCCGTTTAAACGTGAAGAAGTTACAAATATACTCACTCACACAATCAAAAACTTTCACCTTTATAATATTAGTGTGATTTTCGACAGACGCCTCGCAACTTCTATCATGGGTTCCCGCACAAGACTACTATTTGTGAAACCTATAAGTAGTTGTTCTAAGTCTGGATGTGCTTTGTGTCCATCAATTCTGGGTTGTTAAAGTACCCGACGACACAGGGATTCCTATATTTTCTTTATTTATTACCAAAACAAACAAACGAGTGCGAGAGTGATCTTTAAAAAAAATATAATAATCATATTTACGTTATCATATTACGTATAAATTTGTTAACAAAAATATATAAATAACTGTTCATCATCATCACCATATCAGCCGAAAGACGTCCACTGCTGGACAAAGGCCTCCCCCAAAGTTCTCCACAATTGCCGGTCTTGTGCTATCCGCATCCAGCGATTTCCAGCGACCCGCACATGATCATCGGTCCACCTTGTAGGGGGCCTGCCCACACTGCGTCTTCCGGTTCGTGGTCGCCACTCGATAACATTTCTGCCCCAGCGGCATAAATTGTATAAATATTCATATTGATGAATTAATTTAAAGAATTATATCTAGATGACTTATGTAGATAGTCTTCATTAAAACTAAAGAAATTCAAATTGAAAGTAAGAGTACTTCAATAGATAGGTTACAGATTGATAAACAAAAGGAATAATAAGTAAATACACTTTAAACGTTACAGGTATACTTTAGACGAGCCGGTTGGCGTGGTTCGTAGATGCTTGCCTTTCACGCCGAAGTCAGTCACGGTCAGTTCAACATATCTGTTTGTCCTTAGTCTGAGAGTAATTATCTATATAAGTATGTATTTACAAAAGAAAAGTACTATATGTAATATACCAGTTATCTGGTTTCTTGTACTTGACTGCTTTCCGATCGTATAAGCTACCCGTCCCATCAGATCAGAAGAGAACTGCACCTGTTTAGTACAGACACGTGTGCACTATACTATACCCCGCGGAGATGGTCTCCATTGAAACTGACAACCAAAGTCGACCATCACTTCATAAACTCATTGTCATCATATCAGCCCAGAGACGTCCACAACTGGATAAAAGCCTCCCCGAAGGATCTCCACAATGGCCGGTCATGCGCTGCGGGCATCCAGCGGCTTCCCGAAACCTTTGCAAGATCGTCTAGGCCTGCCCACGCTGCGTCTTCCAGTTCCTGGTCGCCACTCGAGAATCTTTCTGCCTAGCGGCCGTCAGTTGTACGAGCTATGTGCCCCGCCCACTTTCACTTCAGTCTGGCAATTCTTTGGGCTATGTCGGCTACTTCCATTTGCCTGCAGATTTCGAGCTTTGCCCTCTCCATTGCTCTTTGGGTGACCTTCAGCCTTCTTACGAGGCCCATACTATATATATATAAGCTACCACGTCTCTGTTTCATTTAATAAACCACCTAGGTAGCTAGAGAAAGCGGCAGGCTAGCTATGGTACTACTTCCTCAGCGGCGAGGATCGCGTTGGCCCCTTAACACGTGATCGGTAAGCCCATGCAAGTAATCAGACCCTCATTGAGAATTCCGTCTTTAACTTCAGCGGCCCCCTGAGCTATGGCACGAACCCCATAAGGGTGCCCTCAGGTATAAGTCGCCTAAATTAAGCTACTGGTTGAGAGCCTTCTGCGCTAGCCAACTACTCGTTGTCTTCAATTCTTTAATTTTAATATATAGTTCTAAAAATTTAACAATAATACCTTAGTAACTTGTTATTTCAACGGATTTAAATATAAGACAGACCATACGGACGGACTTTTTTTTTTGATACTTTTATACTGCTATCTACTATGTTTATGTACTGCATTGTGAGCTCGACAAGCACAAGTGTATGTTAGGCGGTTCACCCACTGAAGATGCGCCCCGCCGCGGTGCGCAGAGCGACGGATAACGCGCGCAGCGACGGAGGCGCGGATCTACCTAACTAAGCGGTGTAATATGCTCTCCCGCGCGGTGATGCAGATTACGACGGCCTTACTTTGTAAGTTACTTAATTTGTCTACGTCGAGATCCATCGTGCAAACGTACAGTATCAAAGTACGCCTGGGCCTGCGGAGCCGCTGTGTCATATCATATCTTGCGGCACGCCCCGCGTTTCCGCCCAAAACCGGCACGCGGGGCGCCTTCCCGCGTATTTCCGCGTCAGCACCGTGTTGTGCTAGGCGTGATTTCCATATAAATTGAGATACTTGCATACAATGGTAAAATCTGCCATCCCGCGCTACGCGACGGGGCGCGGTGCAGTGGGAGTAGGGTTGCCAGGCCATAAAATGCAAAGGCTGGACTGTGCATTATATAAAGCCTGACATTTTGCCCTAAAAGCCGGATATATTTTTTTTATTGCTAAACATAATGTTTTCACAGCTGGGCTGTTGAAAAAAGTATTTATACGTGATGTAAAGTGAGAATGAGATCGAAGATGGAGTGTTTGCTCTCTTGTCCGCTCGGACGCTCGTCCGCCCATCGTCGTACGAATCGCATTCTGACAAAAGCCGGACAGGCCAAACATGTACATATTTGGCCGGACGCGACCGCAAAAAGCCGGACACCTGGCAAGCTTAAGTGGGAGGAGCGCCTGAATAATAATAATAATAATAATAATCTTTATTTCAGACTTAAAAGTCCATAGTAGGTATTACATCAATTTAACAGGATATTCTAAGTGCTTGAGTGAAATTGAATGCTATTGCTTATTTATTTTATTATGATTCACTGAATGACAAGGGTTCTGTGCGTGCATTAGCCTAAATAACAACCAATCACAATGTAAGTAAAATACATGACATTTAAAAAATAAAAATCGTAAACTGAAAGCAAAAGAAGACGAAAAAAGCAAGCCCGGAGTTTCTTTGTGGCTTTCTTCTCCGGGTCGTCCACCTAGGCAGCTAGAGAAAGCCGCAGGCTAGCTAGGGTAGGTTCCTCAGCGGCGAGGATCGCTTTGGCCCATTAATGCGTGATCGGTGATCCCGTGCATGTGATCACACCCTCACTTAGAATTTCGTCTTTTGCTTTAGTCTTCAATTCTTTAATTTTAATATAGTAGAACTAAATTTCAAAATAATAGATTAGTACATTGTTATTTATTTAAGGATTTCAGAAAATATATGCGATAAAACAAACCGCACGGACTGACAGATTAATTTTTTTTTGTAACTTTTTACTATCCACTTTGTTTATGTACTGCATTGTGACCTTGACAAGTACAAGTGTATGTTAATACCCAAGTGCTGAATAAATATTTCATTTCATTTCATTTCATAACATTGTTTATAAATGTATCCTATATAATTACAATATGATCCGACTTTAATTTTTTAATAATTGTAGTAGGTAATAATAAATAAATTAATAATATAAAAATAGCGTGAAATGTCAATGCAATCAAATTCATATAAAAATCAAACAAACAGTAAATAAAATCAAATAAAAACATAATAAATTAAAAGTCACAGATTTACAATTCAAACTTAAAACAAATTAAAACTATAGAAATACATAATAATACCGAAATGCTGAATAAATTTCATTATTTTAAACTATGTACAGATAATTTTGCTAGACAATGTAATTATAACGATACTAGTTTCCGAGCGGATGATCCCATTCATATATTATGTTGAAGTATATTTGTATATAGCGGTTGGTTTTCCCACTGAGCCTCTTAATTGGCCTGTTGGTCTAGTGGTTAGTGAACCTAATAGCTAAGCCAGCGGTCATGAATTCGATCCCCACACAGGACAAATCTTTGTGTGATGTCTCTATTTATTAGGATATTTATTTGGATTGGGATGATTACCCCATATAGGAAGGGTAATAATAATAAATCATTTAATTCAGACACAGTCCATATTATTTGTTAGTAATACATCTTAATAACTAGTGTTAGTAATAATAATTTAAGTATAATGTGGGTAAAGGGCACAAGCTTAAACCAAGCCCAGAACACGACCACCTGTAGAGTGTAAGGATGTCCAGTGCCGGAACATAGGCAAGTCCCAGCGACAACCCAACACACTCAGGATGCTATTCGTATTGGATCGCATCGATGGAGGCACATCGTTTCCTTATGATGACATGATACCCATCTACGCTCTTTTCTGCAAACATGGCAGAGGCACTGCAATAGCGCAGCAGTCCGAACATCACCCTGAATGCGTTGTTATACTGGACTCGCAAGCGCTACGTGTGCTGAGCGTACTTCGTCCACAGGCTGCATGTGTAAAATTATTGGCAATAAGCTTTAAACAAAGTTATTTTGACCTATTACGTACCCCATGCAAACCTGCGAGCCAGCATATTACAGCGCACAGAAAGCGCTCTGCGTTCTCGTTCTTCATCTAAATTGTCACTCAGATCTTCCGAAACCCAGTGACCTAGATACTTAAAGCGATCTACTTTATTTAGGCAGGCACCGCCAAGATAGAAAGGAGGGATTTTGGTATATATATATATTTTTTTTTTATGTCAGAGGTCGACAAACGAGCAAGTGAACAGTGAGCAAACAAGTGTTGCTGACCCTTCCCCCCCACCCCGATGAGCTCTGGCGACCTTACTCACACTCAGAAACACAACATTAAATTATTAATGTTATTATTAAGGAATGTCTTCTGTAAGGTGGAGGTACTTTCCCAGTCAGGCTGCTCTTCGAGCGAATGAACGCTGTGCCCTACCTCTACTAATGATGAGTATGATTTATTACCCGCCTGAAACACCTTTTCTGGAATGTGGTAGGTGGAGAAAAGTGTCGGGGCTCACCACCGATTCTGGTTTATGATTGGTCGAGCCGGATCGTGCATAAAGTCCGAGGCGTGTGCCCTGAAGTTGGTTATCCCGATATTTAGCACCTAAGAAGAAAAATAAACGAAGAGAAAGTGAACAAGAAGTCGTATTATTTCCGAACGTGCCGCTGATCACAAATACATCCCTCACGATGTACGGTCGTAGACGCCGTCCCGTACAACGGGAATTTGGTAATTTATAAACCTGTAACGTAATTAAAGCACACCCTCAAACACCCCAATTAGAATATTATACTGTTATCATAATCATCATCATCATCATTACAGCTTAAATAAATCCACTGCTGGACAAGCCTCCCTCAAGAATCATCTTGAGGGGATATGCCATAATCGCCACGCTTGGCAGGCGGGTTGGCGATCGCAGTACTCAGAAGGAAGCTGCTTCCCGTCCTCTGGTAGATATTATATCATAATACATACACTGAATTTTAAATTTAACATATATATGCATTGTTATTTAATAAATTCTAGTGTTATTTGTGTTGCGGGACGTAAGTAAAACCAGAGAGTTGGATAATCACTGACTTTATTCACTATGCTCCTACTTCACATTATCTAGTAATACCTACATATAAATATTATGACATCTCCCTTCTTAAAAAAAAACAATAAAACTCATTCATAGAAAAAGAAGGAAGATTAAAAAAAAACAACTTTAAATTATTCATAATAAATTCATAATGAAAATATAAATTTTCATTTACATTGTAATTTAAATAGGCAGTATAATAAATTTCCAGTATAATAAATTTAACATTACATTTTAACAACAACATTATCAAACGAGAAAACGTCAATAAAACATATTTATAGAAAAAGTAGAAAGATTAAAAACAAAATTCGATTCTCGCCACAGTGTGTTATTGGTAAACACGTGTGTCTGGGAGTTTTTTGGGCTTTTGGTGGTATTTTGACAAGTTATTGTCACTATTTGTGTTTTTTTGTGAATTGTTATTGTCTGTGAGTGTCTATACGTGTGGTACGTACCTTTAACTGTAATACATGTTTATTTAAATCCGTATTCATCACGTAGGATACGGACATACCCCCTGACCCGGGGGACCCTCCGGATCGTCCATATACTCCTCCCTATAATCCTTACCCAAATAACACATCTATTCTTTCGCCTAACCCCCTATCCCAGCTGGCTAATGTTGCATGCTCATTAGAATTACAACCAATGGCAGCGACCTCTGCATCACTCAAACGGTCTATTAATGCTCCGTCCAGTGTTCCCACTAAACTCGCAAAAAGCCCGATAGGTCGAGATACATATTCCACTACCGATAAAGGGCCTTTTATAGTTCACGTATCTCGTATAGAGCCTCAACCCAACTCAGGCACTACTCTACATCCTGTTTCTTTTGGCTTATTTCTTTTAAACCAGTCTATTAGGAATGTAGTGTCAGGTGGAGTTAAGAGAGTTGGAAGAAACCGGGTGTCTGTGGAGTTTGCATCTGCAGAAGATGCAAACACTTTTTTATTTAACCCAATGCTCTCCAGCCATAAATTTATCGCTATTCTCCCATCCTTTAACATCACTCGCATGGGTGTTGTATCAGGAGTCCCAGCAGATATGTCTGAGGACCAGGCTAAATCTTACCTCAAAGTTCCTTCAGGATGTGGACAAATTTTAAAAGTTAGGCGGATTAATAGAAAAGTAGTGAAAGAAGGCCAGAATGGAAGGTCACAGAAACCTGCGTTCTTACTTTTGATGGTCAGTTTCTCCCTCAAAGGGTATTTGTTGTTACACAGCTCTCCAGGTGCAACAATACATATATCCTACCATCCAGTGTCGCAAATGTTGTAGGTTTGGTCATGTGGAGTCTGTATGCAGATCCAAACCACGCTGTAGTAAATGTGGACATGAGCACACCGTGGCTACCTGCAACATCACAGTAGAGGAAGCCTTCTGTGTATTGTGCGAAGGTAATCATTTTGTTGATAGCAAGGATTGTCCTGAGTACAATAGACAGAAAAGAATAAAGACCACCATGGCAGAAAAAACTATATCTTATGTAGAAGCTAGTAAAACCATACCAGCAGTTTCTCGGAGTTATGCCAATGCTGTGAAATCCACTCCTGCTCAGCAGCGGACAGTGCCACACCGCAGAACCTATTTTCTAAAGCCAAAGACCCATGCCCCCCTTTCACCTTCTTATGATAAATATACCCAAAACCAGTTAACTTCTACTCCTCCACCTTCACAGCCTAATGGCTGCGCATTAAATACTAGCAATCCTGCATTAAATAATAGCAATCCTCCTTTAGATAACTCTATCAATTCTTTTCTACGTAATTTAGTATTACAGATTCTTTCTTCTACCTCATCACCGTCCCACGTTGCCAACACACTTATCCCTATTTTATTGCAATACAAAAATGGCTCAGAAACTGGTATTTGTCAAGTGGAACGTGAGGAGTGTCTTTCATAAAAAGCATGACCTCATTTTCCTCTTAAACAAGTACAAGCCTTTAGCTTGTTCTTTAGCAGAGACTTGGTTAACGCCAAGTCTCAGCTTTCGTATGCCCCACTTCAACATTCTCAGATGTGATAGATTTGATGGCTATGGAGGGTCGGCTCTATTCATAAATAACCGTGTCCCATTTATGTCCCTCCCAATCCCATCTTCAGCAGTTGACCAGGATATGAGTATTGCTGCAGGTTGTGTTGAGGGCATTAATGTTTTTTCAATTTATATTGCCCATCCACATAGGAATTACTTAAATATATTAAGAAACCTCTTTCAGAGTCTTAGTGGTTCAATACTAGTGATGGGTGATTTTAATTGTCACCATTTTAGATGGGGATCTGAACGCTGTGATTCCTTTGGTGAGGGTTTAGTTGAGATCTTAGACAGTTTAAATCTCTGTGTTTTAAACAATGGCTGTCCAACTCGCAGATCTCTTCCTGGACAACATAACAGCTGTGTGGATTTGACTTTTTGCTCCATTGATATTGCAGCTTCTGCTCATTGGAAATGCACTAGTTTAACACATGGCAGTGATCATTATCCTATAGTAATATCTTTGGCTGGAAAAACTTATTTAGAGAAAGTTGCGCCTCCACTTCTGAAGTATAACTTATGTAAACCAGATTGGAGTAGATATTTTTCATTATTGGATGTTAAAATTGACACTCTTCCAAATTTAAACTCTCAAGTTTTAAGTAATAATGATCACCGCCATGTTAAAAACTGCTATGATTTGTTAGTCTCTTCCATATCTGAAACAGCAGATTCTTGCTTCCCATTAAAAAATAGTGCCTGCAATAAAATACTATCCCCTCCATGGTGGGATCATGAGTGCACTACTATTGTTAGGGAGAGGAAGGAGATTGAATTGTTATACAACTTAGAGATGAACAATGACAATCTGATATTATATAAACATGCACTAGCCAAATCAAAAAGATTACTTCGTAAGAAGAAACGGGAGGGTTGGGTTAAGTTTTGCTCTTCATTTTCCCCTGCTACGCCTGCATCTGTTGTATGGAAACATACTCGTATTAATAGATTTAGGTGTGGCTGTGCTCTATCTAATACCTCACCTATTACTAGGGAAGTTGCAGAACATTTTTTTAATAAGATTGCCCCTCCATATGTCCCAACAGAAACAGAGGTCTCATACTTGCCTATGGAAAATGTGTCTACAGATCCTTTAGTTACTTGCCATTCTCTATGAATGAGTTCACTGATATTTTGAGACATGTCCGTGACTCAGCTCCAGGCATAGATGGCCTACCTTATTCTTTCATAGTTAATTCTACACAAAAATCAAATCAAATCAAATCAAATCAAATTATTTTATTTGCAATATAGGTCAGTACATAATGTTGTTACAGAATAGGGTTAGTAGGTATCTCTATATTTTGCCACAACAAGGCGTGCAAATATTTAATATTACAATACTAAAATACAATATAATTCAGTGGAAAATGTCAATAAAATTATTCATGTCGATATTATCTATTAGGAAATCATTAATTGTATAATAACATTTATCTACCAAAAACTTGTTTAGACATTTTTTAAATTGCATTATAGTTAATTTTTTAATGTCGTCTGGTAATTTATTGAATATTTTTTGTGCCATGCAAAGAAAACTTTTACTCAGCAGTGCTGTGCCGGCGCCATATGTGATCTCAAGCTCCAGTTTATTCTTGTCACGTAGTTTTCTGTAATGACTTTTATATGCAATATTATATAAGTAAGTGTTCGTCCTAACAAACATACTTACCTCATAAATATACAATGAGGGCAATGTTAACAATTTTAATTTTTTTTAATATGGTTGGCAGCTTGTAGTTGTTTCAAGGCCGCTCTGATGCATCTTTTCTGGGCTTTAAAGATAGTTTCTTTCAAGACTGAATTACCCCAGAATATAATGCCGTACCTCAGAACGGATACGACATTTCCGTGATAGGCACATAGGACAGATTCCCGATTAGCTATTTTGGCTAATTTATACAGAGCAAAGGCATCCATGATAATTGGTTGTCAATATGTATACCTAAAAATTTGGTTAAATTAATTGAATTTACTATTTCGCCTTGATAAATCAAACTGATGTCACTAATATTTAATCTCTGATGGAAATGCATAATTTTGGTTTTATTTAGGTTTATTTGTAAATTGTTATTTGTTAGCCACCGAATTATTATTTTTAGTGTGTTATTTATTTCGGACTCATAAGTATTGTGATCATCACATTTTATTATTACCGTGCTGTCATCGGCAAATAATACCATGGGGTGTTTAATGTGTCTCGGGAGATCATTTATGTAAATTAGGAACAACAATGGTCCTAATACGCTGCCCTGTGGTATTCCATATTTAGCAATTTTGGGCTGAGATGTGCTTTTTTGCTCTTTGGCTGCTTTTGGACATATCTGAGTGATTTCTGTTATTTGTTTTCGGTTATTTAGGTATGATTGCATAAGATTGAGTACATTACCTCTTATTCCGTATGCACTCATTTTTTTTATGAGAATCTTATGGTCTACGCAGTCAAAGGCCTTCGTCATGTCCATAAATATTGCGCAAATGGGTATTCTTTTATCCATGTTAGGTAGAATTGATTTTATTTAATTATAAATTGCCAAATTAATGCTTTTGCCTTTACGAAACCCATTCTGTTCTTTTGTCAATATTTTGTATTTCTCTAAGTATGAGTACAAAGAATTGTATATTACCTTTTCAAAAATTTTAGAAATAATAGGTATTAAAGCGATGGGTCTGTAGTTTTTTAAGTCTGTTTTAGCGTCCTTTTTGTGTAATGGTATTACTATTGACGTTTTAAGCTTCTCGGGATAAATTCCGTGTATGATGCTTAAGTTAATAATGTAACTAATGTGTGGCGCTATCGTATTTGCGACATGTTTTAAAACTTTCGTACATATACCATCATAGCCCACGCTGTTAGTGTTTTTTAATGTTTTAATTTCTTTTATTACGTCTTGTGGAATTGTGGGTTTCATAAACATTGACTTGCTGCATTGGTGATAATTAGAAATATTAAATTTGTTTAGATTATTTACGTCATTAATACTAGGATTATTTATGTCATTGAAATTATTGATGTCATCAGTACTAAAATTATTTATGTCATCATATTCAACAGTAGGCAATAAAGGGTCAGTAAAGAAGTCATTAAAGTAATTGGCTATTTTGGTGGGATTTGTAACTATGCTGTTGTTTATGTGAATTTCAGTTATAGGTTCTTTTGGTAAATTCAATTTAGACTTGTTGATAATAGACCAGGTCGCTTTAGATTTATTAAGTGCTGATTTTATGTAAAAATCATTTTGCGATCTTTGTGTTAAGTTAACAATTTTTTTAAATCTTGCTGAGTATGTCTTATAGTCAAGTTTACTTTTTTGATTAGGATTATTATAGTATTGCTGTAAAAGTTCTCTTTTTCGTTTACTGCAGGCTTTAATACCACGTGAAATCCATTTTGCCTTTTTGTTTAGGGTTTTAGTGATTATTCTATATGGAAAACATAAGTCATAAAAACATAAGAACAAATCTATAAAGTGTGCATATGCTTCATTAGGTTCACTGGAGGAATAAACTTCAGAAAACGCAAGGCTTTCGAGACATTCTTTGAATTTTATAAGGTTTTCTCTGCTATAGTCACGCCTTTTAATACGCCAAGATTTAATAGAGCAAGTTTTCTTTACCGGGCATTTAAATAACTGTGCGGTGTGGTCAGAGAGACCAAAATCAATTATTTCACCTTTACATATTTTTAAATTATGTGCAAAATTGTCTATACAAGTTTTACTTATAAGTCTAGTTGGTTTATTAAACTGTAGTGTCAAGTTATGGCTTAACAGAAAATTTTCAAATTCTAATGTTTCTCGGCTTTTGTTTATAAAGTCTATATTAAAATCTCCATAGACGACAACCTTTTTACTTGTGTTATCACATGTTTTGCGTAAAATTATATTTAGTCTATCATTAAATGTGTCTAGGTTTGACTGTGGTACTGTATATACAAATTATAACAACACGGTGTTCGACAAGTTTAATGGCGCAACATTCTATAATATTAATTACAGACAGATTAGTAATGTTCCAGGTTGTATATTTGTGACCAATTTTTAATAATATGCACGCGCCTCCTCTCTTCTTATTCCTAGAGTAGCTTGTTGCCAGGTGATAGTTAGGAATATATAACATATCCTCACATTCAGGTGTCATGAAGTGTTCCGTTACGCATACAACATCAACCATGCGTCCGGTTGTCTCAAGTTCATTTAAGTGTACAGTGAGGGCGTTAGATTTGTTTAATAGACCAGCAATGTTCTGATGCATAATGTGTATGTTGTTATAAACGAAAAAACCGAGAGTTTGAATTGTTCGATGCATCGGAGGGTATATTGGGGGCTTCTACTGCAATCTGTCCACTATCCTGTATTGGTAATAATATTTTTTGTTGACTGAAGATTGTCAAGTCAACAAGTATTATATATTTTTCAGAATGTTTTCGTAAATGTTTTTGATTCCATAACGGTTAAGATGACCTGTGTGATAGGAAAACATGTCGAGAGACAGCTCTTGGTTGGAGCCAAATATATACGCATAGTTATGTGTCTGTACGTCCAGAGACAGGAAATTGTTGAATGTTTCAATTTTGTAATTATAGATAGGTGCTCCTCGAATGTAGGTAGGGAGGCCTAAAATAACGTTTGTATTGGTTACAGGCTCTAGATATTCTCTGATATTTTTTACCAATTCTATATAGTTATCGGACCTTTTAAAATCAGTTTCGCCCATCATTACCAGGCAGTAATCATTCATATTGAAATCCTTAACTTTCAAATGAATATTTGCTAACATTTGTTTTGTATTAGCATTATGAGCAAAGTAATGACAATATTGGAATCTATCAGCGAAAGTATCTTGAATAATTCTTAGTTTGCTCCTGTTAGTTCCACCGTTTGTTATAATGCATAATTTGTTTTTCTTTTTTATTGTCATTTTTAAATTGATGTCCTTATGGTTGTACGTATTTTTATTTAATTTAGTTATTATGGACCTGTGCAGATCTTTCGTCGTTTCTGTTTCAACGTTTTTATATATGGTTTTCCTTATTTCTTCCCTTATACATTTAGTGCTGGTATTACATAAAGTTGATAGTGGAGTAGACATTGGGTTGCATTCTATGTTTTTAATTTTTTTATTTTCATTCCTCGGTGTATTATTTGCGGAATTTCTGTTCTTGACTCTTTTTTGTATAGATGATGGAGTATGATAGCGTGTATCATCGACAGTAACTTTTTTGTAAATGTCAATTATTTTATTTGTTTTTTCAAGGTTCGCTTTTAATTGTACATTTTCACATAATAAAGTTTAGATTTCTTGGTGGGCAGATTGTAAATCAGTAGTGAGTTTTTTAATTCGTTCATGCAATTCATTATTGTCTTCATTGTATTGTAGCGAAGTATCTGGCAGGCTATTAATAGTACAATTAAACAAGGATTGAATCGATTCATCTAATGAATTCGTTGGGCGGCATTTTCTGAATGTGACGTTTTCGGACATAGCGGATTTTATTTCTTAAAACAATGTAATTTTGTATATTCTACCAATTTATGATCAGTTTATTATAGTAGTATTACCAACTTTTTTTTTGGTGTAGCAACACTATTCCTAATATTAGGTGTCAATTTTAATTCAGCTCCCCACTAGTAGATGGCGTTGTGGTATTACTAATTTGTTTTTTAGTGGTGGCAGCACTGTTACTAGTGTCCAAGACGTGTGATTTTTGTTATTAACTCCTCGCTGTTAGATGGCGCTGGGAGTCGTATTCGGGTGTTCTTTGTAGCGGCAACCCTAGAATTTGTCAATTTTATTTTAGGTTCAGCTATTCGTCACTGGAGCGTTAGTTAAGGTACAAAGTTCACTTTTAAAAAATGGTCTTTCAACGGTTCTATTTCTTGCTATTTTTACATTATTTCTTGATGTCTTTTCTTTTCTTTTAGATTATTAATTGAGTTATTCTTCTTGAACTATAAAACACTTGCTATGTTGCCTTAATAAAGGTGTTTATGTTTGTTTACAAAGTTTATAAGTATTTCGTCACTGTTATCATAACACTTTTATATGTTTCCTTGTAGTTGTTTATTTTAGTCACTAACACTATCACTTGCGTAGTCTAATATTAACACTAAATTTCACTATTGTGTAGGCTACTTAAAGCATTAATTATATTATTTTCAATATTTAATACGCAGCCGATGTTTACAGCGCTGGTGTTACCAGATTTCATTCGAAAAAACCAAGGAATACCTTTTAAATATTATTAATTTCTGTTTTAATTTTGGCTGGGTTCCTGATCAGTGGAAGACACAAATAATCATCCCTCTAGTTAAGCCTGGTAAACATGCTGATGGTCCAAATGGTCTTCGACCAATTGCTAAAACGCATAGAAAGCGTTCAACGCGCATTCACTCGACACTTGGCCTATCTGTCTTCAGGTATCACACACAGGTGCAGTTACAACCAGCGGCTAAAGCATTTTAAAATGAAATCGTTATCGGATCGCGAAAATTGCACGATTTGCTCTTTCTGCATAAAATTGTGAACAACAATATAAATTGCAGTAATCTACTCAACCGTCTCCTAATAGCAGTTCCTCGTATGCCACCACGTTACCCAATAACTAAAACCTTTTCTCACCCAACCGCAAAAACAAATCTCGCACTTAATTCACCTTTGGTGCGAGCGTGTAATGAGTACAATGGTTTTAATAAAAAAATCAACCAATTGGATATTTTTTCCGATGCATTTTATGCATTCAAGCGTAAAATATTGGAAGCATTAGCATAGGGACTCTTTGTTTTTTCTTAGTCTAATAAGAACTTTTTAAATTGTATTTAATGTTTTTTTTTATCTGTGTTAGTTATAGTATTTTTGTTTGTTTTTAATTTAAAATAACTTGTATTGTATGTCAACGTTTTCTATGTTTAGTGTGTGTTGTGCATGCCTTTAATAGGTGTACATATAAGAACCGAATTATATAGTGAGCTAAGATTTAAATGTTGTGTATGTATAGTCTATAATAAATAAATAAATTGCTTTATCCTCAGTGATGGCAAAACTATTGGAGCATTTAATAAAGACTCGGTTGTTCCCAATTTGGCTTTAGGAAAGGTCTTGGTACCTATGATAGTGTTGGGGTTTTGGTGACAGACATTCGTTTAGCCTTTTCTAAAAATGAATCTTTAGATAGATAGATAGATAGATAGAGTACACTTTATTGCACCAAAAGAAACAATACTCATGACTTAAAAATAAGCAAATACAGGTACAATCGGCGGTCTTATTTCTTTGTAGCAATCTCTTCCAGACAACCGTTGGGTGGACAAGGAAAACAGTTAGTTAGAAAAGGCAGTAGCTGTAAGTGTACAGTCAAGTATTCAAAGTTATGTACTTATATACAATTTACATAAACATACTTATATTTTAAATACTAATAATACTATACTATAATAATATACTATACATACAAAATATTATACATCTATTCAATTAAGGAGTTTTGAAAAAGGAGGTTACAAAAAGCAGTTAAGAGATAAAAAACATAAATTATGAAGATGATTTAAAGCGATAAAAAGTGTTTTTTTAAAGAAATTTTGAATGAGGTCAGAGTTTGTGCACGTCTTATTTCTACAGGAAGTAAATTCTATAGCCGAGCTGCTTGGACAGAAAAAGATTTATCATAAAAATCTGTAGAGTGCACTGGAATATGTAGTTTTAAGTTCTCTGATGATCTCAAAGACCTAGAATGTGTATCACAAACGAATTCAAACCGTTGCTAAAGGTAAATAGGAGCTGTTGGATTAAACAAAATATTGTAAAGGAGACAAAGTATGTGAGTATTACGGCGAAGTCGGATTGGTAACCACTCGAGTTTTTTACGAAATTCGGTGACGTGATCGTATTTGCGGAGTCCAAATACGAATCTAATACAGAAATTTTGGAGGCGCTCGAGTTTATCAAGTTTGTCCTCTGTAAGGTCAAGATAACTGGCAGCAGCATAGTCAAGGATGGGAAAAAGAAGAGATTGAGCTAGTGCAATTTTAGTGGCGGTTGGAAGGAAATTACGCATTCTTCGCAAGGAACCTGCTGCCGCATATAATTTGCGACTAGTTTGCTCGAGCTGTGGACCCCATGAAAAAGTTTTGTCGAAGTAAACCCCCAGATTTCTTACATTATCACTAAAAGGTATTAAAGTATTGTTAAAGATAATCTGGGGGATCTGTGACCAGTCGACCTTGGATATCATGCGTGAACTACCAATTACAATAACCTGGGTTTTAATGGGGTTCACCGTAAGACCATGTTCCGCACTCCATAGACTTATCCGGCCTAAGTCATTATTGATGATACTTATTGCTTCACTAAGTCGTTCTACAGATGCCTGAGTATAAATTTGTAGATCATCTGCGTAAAGGTGGTAGGAAGAAGTTAAATTAAAGGAAATACAATTTATAAATATCGTGAACAGTAATGGAGATAAAACGCCACCCTGTGGCACGCCTGCACTAGTATAGCACCAAGAAGAATAAGACTCTTCGATGCGAATACGTTGCCGACGACCAAACAGGTAACTACGAAACCAATCAATTGCCGTTGGAGATATGTTAAGAGAGCGTAGTATGCCAAGCAGAATGTCAAAGTCCACGGTGTTGAATGCGTTGCTAAAATCTAGCAGCGCAAGCACCGTCAACTTTCCACACTCCATGCCCAGTCGTATATCATCCGTAATATTGACCAAGGCTGTGGTTGTACTGTGGCCGGGACGGAACCCGGACTGACACGGATTAAGGAGACAATTTTTACACAGGAATGAACTCAATTGGGAATGGATAAGACGCTCTAGGACTTTGGAGAGGAAAGGTAATATGGATATGGGCCGATAGTCAGAAAAGGAAGAAGGATTAGGTTTTTTAGGTAGTGGAGTAATTTGTGCAGTTTTCCAAGCCGAGGGAAAAGTACCGCTGGAAATTGAGAAGTTAAGGATATGAACAAGGACAGGTAGGATCTCATCAAGTATTGGGAGGATCATATTACGACTGATACAATCACTTCCAATAGAATTGGATGTGATTGATAGTATGCTTTTCTTAACATCACAAGCAGAGAATTGATTAAAATTAAATCGTGAATAGTTAGGGCTGGGAAGCGATGAAAGACGCTGTAATGTGTTCTTTTTAGTAGTCCTATCAAAATTGGACGACGTTGAGAAATGAAGATTTAGTGAATCAATATCTAAATCTTTAGAAATGTTGTTTTGACGTGATTTCCCTATACCCAAAGATCTTAAATATCTCCAGACTTTTGCTGGGTCACCATTTTGGACTGAGCTATGAATGTGTTGGCGTTGAGCATTCCTACACACCTTATTACAGTGATTCCTGGCCGAATTATACTTTGATTTATTTTTTTCTGATGGATCAGATTTGTATCGTGACTTAGCTACTGCTTTCCTATCGATCAATTTCCTAATATCTTGAGTAAGCCATGGAGCAGGAAGATGCTTTAGTTTGACCCTTTTAATAGGTGCGTGGACATCGTAGAGTTGAATTAAAGAAGCTTCAAACAAATACACCTTATTATCAATGGAGTTCGCAGAAGTTAGTGAGTTTAGTCGCAGCTTTCTTGGACATATCCTCAGCTTATGATAGTGTTCATCTTCCCACCCTCAGGCAAAAGTTGCTACAGCTGAGAGTTCCGGTTAAGATGATCCATTGCATTTTCAGTTTACTTATGTCCCGTTCCCTGGTATTGAGAGTCCAGGGTGAGGATTTTGATGCTAAAAAGACTTGGAGAGGCTTACCGCAAGGCTCAGTTCTAAGCCCTTTGTTGTTTAGTCTCTACACGGCTGATGTAGGGTCATGTCTAAATGGAAACTGTCGTATTTTACAATATGCTGATGACATGGCCCTATATGTGATTAATACCTCTATCGAGAGTCCAGCGTCTTCCATATGTATCTCCCTGGACTCCCTATATCAGTGGTTAGTAAAGCATGGCCTTAGTTTGTCTGTTACCAAAAGCTCAGCAGTTATTTTTTCCCGCAAAAGAAGTATCCCACAAGTAACAATTAGTATCAATAGTGAAAATATTCCAATTGTCCCCAAAGTAAAATTTTTAGGTGTCATTTTCACCACATAAACTACTTAGTTCAACGGTGTGAGAGAGTTGTACCAATATTGAAAGCTCTTGCAGGAGTTTGGTGGGGTGCTCACCCATATACTATGAAGTTGGTGTATAACGCTTTAGTACGCAGTATAATGGACTATGGGAGTTTTCTTATGGTGCCTTGTAATAAAGGGGCCCTATCTAGGTTAGATAAGATCCAATCTATGTGCCTCCGCATCATATCTGGTTGCATGAAGTCTTCTCCCATCAATGCGTTACAGGTTGAGTGTGCTGATCCCCCTTTGGCCCTAAGGAGACAGTTTTTAGCATCGCGGTTTGTATCCAAAATTGTAACTCAGTCCTCTCACCCTTTAATTAACATGTTATTTGATTTAAGTATGCAATTTAGAGAGGCAACATATTGGCGCAATAAAGATATTCCATTAGTTCTGGTTCCCTTTCAAGAGTATCAGAATTTTGTGATCCCTATGGTTAAGTTTCCAAGACTACCACTGTATAGTTTTGACTTTGAAGTTTTATGTTTTAAACCAGTAATATACTTTGATATTGGTATCTCAAAAACTTCCCCCATTGCGGACATGATCTTCAATGAGATGATTAGGGAAAGGTGGAGTGGTTTTGAAAGATTTTACACTGATGCTTCAAAATTGTCGGACACTAAGCCTGTCGGAGTTGCAGTGTATTACCAAACATCATTTTAAAATATAGGTGTCCTAAGGAGTCTTCAGTATTTACTGGAGAATGTGTGGCTATATTGGAAGCATGTCGCTTTATAGAGTGTCACAATATAAATAGAGCAGTAATTTTCTCAGATTCTTTAAGTACCCTAAAAACCTTAGATCAAAACCCTTATCGATCAAAGATACATAGTCCTATTATTTTAGAAATTAAAAAATCTCTTTTGTCTTGTACAGCTAAAGAAAAAGTTGTTCACCTTGTGTGGATCCCCAGTCATTGTGGTATTAAGGGGAATTAATTTGCTGACTTATTGGCAAAGGAAGCTGTTACATCCCAAACTGTAGATAACAGATTTTACTGTTTTTATGGATATGACCTGCAAAACCTCCCCAAAGGAAACTTAAAACAAGCATGGCAAAATTATTGGGATATTTCTAGCAAGAGGAAAGGTGGCTTTTATTATGGGGTACAACCGGATATTGTGATAAAGCCTTGGTTCCATAAGTATAAAAAGGTTTCTAAATGCGTGATATCAACTGTTTGTAGATTGCGCTTAGGTTTCTGTTGATCACCTGTTTTCCTGCACAAAATACGGATTCGGGATTCATCCCTTTGTGAGTGTGGGCTGGACGAGGGTACCCTAGACCACATATTCTTTGAATGCATCAATAATAATCCTCCCTATAATTTATATGGTCATCTTCCAAATTTAAAGATTCCCATTCCCATTAACTTTTCTTCTCTGCTTACATTCCCGTACCCAAAACTTAACGAAGTATTAATGTACTTTATAAGATGCAACGGCATCAAATTGTGATTTTAAATCTGAATGTTGGTATGGCATACGTTATTATATATACTTTTAACAATTATTTTTATTATTATATGTATCATATGTATATAATTGTGTCTGTTTGTTTCAGTGTTTTAACCCCATCGACAAGATACACAATTAGTTTTAAAATGTATAAAAAAAATTAAATTGGTTAAATTCTATCACACGTTTTTCCATTCCACATCTGACATTGGCAGAATTGTCGACATCGGCATAACTTGCCATTTGGAAAAAAGAAGAAGAAGAAAAACAAAATTCATTATACTACACATTATTTTCATTTACAGTATAATTCATTATACAATTCTAATAATAATTATAATTTACATATTTAAACAATATTAGTTCATAATACATAAAAACAAAAATTAAGCACTATGTAATTATAATTTTAAATATATCACTCATCATAATTTATAGAACAAATAATTATAATTATATGAAAATGTACTTGAAGTTGAATAAAATAAATTATAGTAATTAAATTAACTGAGTGCAGTCCTCTCAACGGGTAGATGATGTGCTACTACAGGTATAGCCCCACCTATCCGGAGGTTGCACCATCCTGCAAGAGCGAGTAACGTATAAGTTAGGAGATGGACGTTGATAATTCTGCTGATTACATTGATGTGGAAAAATATCGTCATAAACAAAACTATAATCTTGTGAGTGTTCTTGAGTGGGTGAGAGATCTGCTATAATATGGCTTCTATTCCTTACTACTACTTTCCCATTGAATAGCCGTATCCTATATGATCTATAGGATACGGCTAGACACTTTTAATTGTATCATAAACTCTTACCTTTTCGTACATTTGTAATGGTTGCAAGTTTCTACTACCTCTGTCATAATATATTTTTTGTTATACTTGTTCTTTAATAGCAAATAGCAATTTTCTAGGGGCATGAATAATTGGAACAGCGTCATTTCTTAACTGAATATCATATTCACCCGGTAAACATCCTATCCCTCTAAAGACATCCTTAAAATCACTAATAAAATGGGGCCTCATAATATCAGATCTCTGCTCCGACAACACCCTCTTTATTAAATCTAACTTGACACAAGCATAGCTACTTAATACAGGCATACTATTGACATCCGCAATAGTAAACTCCAATAGATATAATTTATTTTTATAGTAGACTTTAAGATGTATTTTCCCAATCACTTTAATCAAGGCGCCTGAATAACCCGTCAAACTAGTGCTTGTTTGCACCAATTGATCACGTGATATACCCATCATCGATAAATATAACTTAATGGTAAAACATTTACATCAGCTCCGGTGTCTAATTTAAAGTTTATTTGGCACCCATTTATTTTTAAATCTATGGTCCAATCACTTAAATCTTTATCTAATGAATATATTACCATTGATCCAGGGCTTCCACTAAGTAAACACGACATACTTTTGCAAAATGATTCATTTTAGAACACGGTAAATAGGTTTTCCCGTAAGCCGGGCACGCACCATACACATGCACTTTGCCACATTTGTTGCACTCCGATGTCGAATTAGATTTGTGGTAGCTATTAGCGTGTGGTTGTACATCCCGCTGACCAACGCTTCGCCGAATGAGACCTCGCCGATCTTGCCCTTTGCGCCCGCGCACGTCGTATGTATTGTAGCCGCCCGGCGCCCGTGATGACGATGGAGCCGTCAAACCTCGACGATTCGTAATGGCATATATGTCGTTATTTCGTTCTTGATACTCTTAATGAATATTATATACGACCTCATTGTCTTTCCTGTTGTTTTCTGAGTACATTTTTGATACGACCGCCGTTTGACATATTTCAACCGCCCTGCCCAGTGTTAGGTCCTCTTCACGTAGTAATCTTTTTCTAATCGCAGAACTGATGACACCGCACACTAATCGATCTTTTATTAGATCCTCATTCAAGTCGCCAAACTCACACGTCAGGGCTAATTTGCGTAATTCAAATATATATTGATCTATGGTCTCGTTCTGTTGCTGATTTCTTGTAAAAAACTTGTGCCGTTCGACCGTTAAATTTTTCTTGGTTTGGAAGTGACCATCAAGTTTTTTAACACACCCTCCAAAGTTGTTTCCTTGAATTGTTCTATAATTTCACGGCATTGTTCTCCAACAATATGTAAAAATATGTTGAACTGGATCACAGGTGACTTTTGATTTAATTCACAGGCATCAAAATATATTTGGAAGCCTCTCTTCTACTTTTTCCATCCTTCGCTCAGCTTCCCCGACGTCACTTCAAACGAGTTTTGTTCAAAACAAAATGGTTGTAGGGGAGATAAAACAGTTTCCATTTTATTTTAGTTTCTTAGATTTTATTTTAGTTTCTTTCTATCTTATAAACATATATTTTACAGCCGAATCCACACGATTAAATTATTTTATATTTGTATATACATGCTACCGTCTGCGCCATGTTATTTGTGTTGCGGGACGTAAGTAAAACCAGAGAGTTGGATAATGACTGACTTTATTCACTATGCTCCTACTTCACATTATCTAGTAATACCTACATATAAATATTATGAATAAAGTTTATTTTTCTTTATTTTGTATTGAATGCAATTCAAAGTAATAAGACTTTTAAAATCACAGTTTTATTTGAATTCTACCAAGTCCATGGTAGAATTCAAATAAAACTGTGATTTTAAAAGTCTTATTACTTTGACTTGCGGTCTATTTCAGTTTGTTTTGACTGTACATGGTTAATATGACTAAAATTCCGTAGTATTAATTATTTTGGAATAAAAAATTACCTATATTAAAAATGATGAGATGCTGGCCTAAATTTTGTCGAGGAAATTCCTTCATTATCGAATAGCCAACACTGTCTATATAGCATCAGAAATAAGTCTATTTGTGTATCAAAAACTGTTTTTAAATATCTAGAAGAGGTAGAAGTACCAGATAATTTTTCGTCATACGTGTTAGCAGATTACGCATATGCAGGTTCGCGTATCCTTGTATTTTGCTTATAAAAAGTAGAGAGATAGTTTCAAATATAAAAGAATATTTTTAGACGGAACCTTTAAGAGTTGTCCAAAGCCGTTCGCTCAGATATATACATTGCTCGGTGATGTGGATAGTTCAATCGAGACCACAAAAGCGGTTCCACTAATCTACGCCTTATTAGCAGATAAGACCGAGAATCTAGGGACATATCTGGGGACAATATCTGGGGACAAAACACAAAATACTGGAAACAAATATTCGTGCTCATCACACAAATATTTGCACTTACCGGGATTCGAACCCAGGACCACCAGCTTCGTAGGCAGGATCACTACCAACTAGGCTACGGTGATCGTCGAATACTTACAGAATTTTATTTTCTCTCATAAAATCGCAACTACCGCATTGGACACCGGAAATCATCCTATGCGATTATGAGATAGCGGCAATAAATGCAACCTGGGGACTATTTCCAGAATTACAAATTAAGGGTTATTTCTACCACTGCAGTCGAGCAATCTGGCGAAAAGCAAAATCTTTATACGGTAAACTGAATAAAGCTCAAAAAAGGATTGTTGGTTTAACTGCAGCCTTGCCGTTGTTACCGCCAACGCATGTTACAGAAGGGTGGGACAATATAAAATGCGAAAGTACAACAACTGAAATGTCCACTTTCGCGAAATATATATAGACAAGTATTGGATGAATAAAAAAAATTACCAAATATTAAGTGTTTTTGGACAACGACATAGATCAAACAATGCCATCGAGGGGTGGCATTCAAAATTGAACAAATGTGTAAATAAAAATACCGTGACATTGCTACGACTCTTGACCATCTTAAGCAAATTTGATTTGGAAGCCACTTGCACATTGAAATATAAAAATTAAACCCACAAGAAGATCGCAAATATTAATTAAAAATGACGACTACATTATGACAGATCAGATGGAGCTTATGAATTCAGAAATTTCTGTATTACATGCACTAGACAAGCTGCGTTAATTCTATTGGCACAACTAAAACATTAATAAAGTAAGTTGTTTTTTAGTCTATTTATTTTCTTTAAAGGCCAACTGCCCATTATTGCCGAGGGCGCTTTCGTCTTCACGGTCGAAGTCCATCTCCACCAAACGGCTGTGTTCGCCCGCCTGCGGTTAAGCTGCTGTGACTTAATAAACACTGTTTAATTTCGTTTCGTTTCAGTGGAGATTGTAAATATTTAATAGGTTTACTGTTTTTATTAGAACTACGGAAAATAAAAATTATGCTACCACAGTTTAGTAGGACCATACAAAATAATGATGTTTTTTGCAGTCCTACTGATAGAACTACGGACAAATAAATTGCCCGTGGTCCTACCAGTAGGACTGCGGGTAACGTTAGGTACCCATGGTCCTATTGATAGAACTACGGACAAAAAAATTGCGCTTGGTCCTACCAGTAGGACCAGGTAATAGGACTATGGACAACAAATCTAAATTATATACTTAAATCGATTCGGTAAACGATTCTGAACAAACTATTTTCAGGATGTGCGTTAATTAAGTTACATGTTGTATAAGCTAATAATAATAATTAGATAAAACTATAGAAACCCATTTACACAAATTGGCGTCGAAGAATCCCTCCACATCGCAGATGGGAAATATACATATACCCGCTCGATGACCTCTGGCAAATGCATTGTACCTCGAATATATAATTATTACGGAGACAGAACATTAAAAAAAAGGCTATCATATTTATTAAACACTTTACCAGAGGACATCAGGCACGAAAATAACAAAATAAATTTTAAACATAAGTTAAGGAATGGAGAATTATTAAAACCGGTATGACCTAGTATTATGATATACACATTATTATTGTTTAATGTACGGAGACTAGATATCACAGTCAAACCGTAAACACGGTTTTGTGGGACTAAAAGTATAACAATTTTAATTTTTTTTTATTGTGAAATAAGAAATAAATAAAAAATATATAACAGTTATAGGTTCTCGAGTGGCGACCACGAACCGGAAGATGCAGCGTGGGTAGGCCCCCTACAAGATGGGCCGATGATCTTGGGCGGGTCGCTGGAAACTGCTGGATGCGAATAGCGCAAGACCGGCAATTGTGGAGATTTATGCGGGAAGCCCTTGACCAGCAGTGCACGTCTTTCGGCTGATATGATGAAATGTTGTAATAATATAATATTTAGTGTGCAAGCTCGTGTCATAGGTAAGTATTGGTGAATCTCCGCTTATCTATACATCTATACATAAGACAATAATGTCTGTTGTTTTATTTTATTTTTTCTAATTATGACAAATTAAACATGTGTTGCTCTGTGTAACTATTATATATATGATTCGTGGAACGATCCACAATCCAGCCATTCTCAGGGAGGTTCGGTTTAGCGTTCCGGATGCATTTAGAGAGCGACGGCGCCGGCCGCCCTTACTGGATGTGCCGCGCGCGCGCACCAACCTTCTACAGCGCGCACCGGTCAATCGTGCGCTGCGCGTGCTCAATAACTTAGTGAGTACGGGACAACTGGATCTGTTCTCGTGTACGCAGAGTGAATTCACAAAGGCTATAAATATACTTATAGGCAATAAAGCTTTTTGATATTGTTTAATATTGTGTAGGTAAGTAGTTATAAGTATAATTTAAGTTTGTTATGTTTAACTTATTTTTCATGTTCCACTATTGCATTGGTTGTATAACTGTAATGATAGTGTGTAATTTGGATATTTTTTTTTTCTGAGCTTATCATGCAATCAGTCCTGGAACTATGAGCAGATGTGTTTTCTGGGTCTATGTTTTGTAGAGGGAATTTCTCTGTGCCGTAGTAATTCCTCTCTTCAGTGATTAGGACATGCTTTCCAGGTCCATGAGTTTGCGTTTTTTTAGCCTTGTTCTGCTTTGTGGTTTTGATAATTGAACTACCAATAAATAAAATAAATATTTTTCTCTAACAGAGAAACGACATTTAAAGTTTATTTGTCACAATAAAATTAAATAGTAAGCATACAAAATAATTTTTCTAATATTTGTGACAACTCAAAATGACAGTCATAAATAATAAATCTGTTTTTCTTTTATAGCTGGCCAAGTCATCTCTCCATAAAGGAATACAATACAATCTTGTAGGTATTTCTTTAGATAAATATAAATGAAATTGGAGTGTCTGTTTGTAATATTGAAATAACCGTATTTTACTACATGTGTGTATATGAATATATATACGGTACATAATACTACTAAAATTTTTTATAATTTTTGTCCGTCTGTCCGTATGTCTGTTTGTTCCGGCTAATCTCTGAAATGGCTGGACCGATTTTGACGGGACTTTTATTGGCAGGTAACTGATGTAATAAGGAATAACTTAGGCTACGTTTATTTTAGAAAAAATATTTTATTTTAGAAAAATAAGTACCTTATGTTCCAATTAATTTTTTTGTTAAATTACACGCGGACGGAGTCGCGGGTACAGCTATCTATACAAATAAATAAAATTGGAGTGTCTGTTTGTAATATTGAAATAGCCGGTTTTTACTACATAAATATGAATATATATACGGTACATACACCAAAAAAACAATTTTTACAATTTTTGTATGTCTGTCTGTCTGTTTGTTCCGGCTAATCTCTGAAATGGCTGGACCAATTTTGACGGGACTTTTATTGGCAGGTAGCTGTTGTAATAAGGAGTAACTTAGGCTACGTTTATTTTAGAAAAAATATTTAATTTTAGAAAAATAAGTACCTAATGTTCCAATTAACATTTTTGTTAAATTACACGCGGACGGTGTCGCGGGTACAGCTATTTTCAATAAAAATATAACTTAATTAGGAATAAGTAAAAATTAAATGAAATTAAGTAGGTGTCATAATAAAAAAAGAACTAATAAATTAGACTGCTAGGCGGAACGAAGTTCGCCAAGTCAGCTAGTAATCAATATAATTAATGTTAAGTATGTTAATTATTAACATATTCCGACAACTAATTATAAAAATTAAATATAAAATTAGATTTGTTCAAGAAAAACGCCTACAGTATGGCTATTAAATTATATAACCATGTGCCAAAAGACATTAAGAAATTGACAAACAAACAATTTGACTTCCTTCTGAATAAGAATTATTATAATACTAGTGAATAGGTACTCAGAAGACAGGACATTTCAAATGTAATACATTCAGTCAAAATAGTATCGGGAATGGATGAGTTGTTTGTGGTTCCAAATTCGATTTTTAATTTTTTTTGTTGTTGTTAGATTGGCATTGTTATTTATAATACAGTGCTGGTTTTAGTAATATCATATATATATATATATATATATATATATAGGTATATATATATATGTAGGAGCCGGGGGGGGCAAACACGCTATGTCAGGGTTTGGAGTTCCCATGTTGTTGGGATTAAGTAGCCACAATTAACTAACAAGTTCGATTAATTTACACACTAATTACAAAATTACAATGATTGCAATCAAAATAAAGAAAGTATAATGGAGACGAACAGAATCTTAATTCTACGTTCGTATAGTGGCAATACAACCACCCGAATAGCGTATTGTCTAGGCAATATAGCTATAGCATAGGGTATCGCGTCAGCAATTCCGCGTATGCAATATACAGTGCAAGACTGTACCAAGTCGACCAACAGTTCTGTTGGGAGCAGAGCTCTTTATCGAGTCTAATCCGAAGATAGACTGACGGTACATTTTTTTTTTTTTTTTTTTTAACGTGACGCGTGCAGATAGCCTTACGGCTTTTACTGCTTCACCGGGCAGTAGGGGTGAGCGTGGGCTCTAACCGGCCTAGCAAATATAGACTACAAACTAAGTACCCGCGCCGGAGGGCACCCCCTGTGGGGTTCGAACCTCGGCTCTGGGCGGATACTGACGGGGAGAGGGCGAGAGATCATGGTTTTTAGGGAGTTTAGTGCAACTTTCGCTCTACGTTAATGACATGACGCGGCCCCCCGTCCGCGTTGAGGGGGGCTTTTTATCGGTACGATATGCAAACTAAGGGTCATGGAGGACGCTGGTGGTCGCGACGCGTTCGCGGTCGTACTCGCGACCGGCGAGTACGAAATATCGGTTGTGCAGTGTTGCGAGAGTCTCTGATCGATTTGATGTGGTCAAGGTAGACGGCGATCTCGTCGTCCGAGTCGTCTAGGACGTGCTTCGGACGACGGTGCTTAATTGAGAATCGGAGGGGAGTGTAATTGACCGCCTGTACCACCAATTTACTTGGATGGTGAGTGGCAGAGTCAAAATACCGTTTGGACGTTTGCTTCATCCATTGCCTGATGGTAGGCAATTGGAAGTCGGCATGGAGGCTTTTGTTACGGACGAACCATGGTGCGCCCACGACCCGTCGCATAAACTTGTTTTGGACTATCTGCAAGTAGTGGATGAGGTAACTCTTTGCGTGCGCGAAGACCGGGCTCGCATAGGTCATCATCAGTCGAATGCACGTCTTGTAAATTCTCACCTTGTTTTCAAGGGACATTTTACTGCGTGCATTCAGGAGGCAGTGTAATCGAAAAAGGGCAAATGAGGCACGGTTACGAGCGTATCTCAGATGGTCCTTGAAGTTTAACTTCTGATCGAGGATCACTCCCAAATATTTGGCTTTCTTCTCCCAAGGGATCGGTTCACCAAACATTCGGACGGGATCTGCGGTGGGCTTGGGGTCGGCCCTGGAGAAGAGCACGGCGGCGCTCTTGGTGGGATTGACTTCGATCCTCCACTTCCTAAACCATTTGCCGAGGGCATCGGCTGAGGATTGGAGTTCTCGGTGGATGGCGGTCGGGTCTCTACTAGAGTAGTAGAGAGCTGTGTCGTCGGCGAAGAGGGCTAGATGAGCCTTCTTGGGTTTGGGGATGTCGCTGGTGTACAGCGAGAACAGGAGCGGAGCAAGGACTGAGCCTTGGGGAACTCCTGCGCGTATCGGTCGGAGGGAGGAGTAATTTCCCTCGACGCGGTAGCGAAACGTTCGATCCGTGAGGAAGTCTCGTAGGATGTGCACGAGACGGTCAGGCACTTTGAGTAGAAGCAGCTTATATAATAAGCCGTTGTGCCAGACCTTATCGAACGCTTTGGCCACGTCGAAGAAGAGTGCTCCTGTATGGGCTCTTTGACGGGCAGCTTTCACCAGGATGTGTTCGACAATGCGATGCACCTGGTGAACGCTGGAGTGTCTGGCTCGAAAGCCAAACTGCTCATCAGGGAGGATGTTGTTTGCGTGAATAAACGACGACAAACGGGCGTGGATGATACGCTCATAGAGTTTCCCCATGGCGCAGAGGAGGCTAATGGGGCGGTAATTCGCCGGATCGGATTTGGGTTTACCCGGTTTCGGGATGCCAATCACGTTTGCCTGTTTCCACTGGTGTGGAAAGATGTTGTTGGAGAAGGCCGCGTTGAATATCGCGACCATCAGGCTAAGTAGAAGCAACGGGAGTTGCTTGAAAACGCGATTGGTGAGTCCGTTATATCCGGGGGCTTTGCGGGGGTGGAGTTCTCTGATCAGAGTTTTAACTTCGTCGATAGTTACTGGCCTCAGGGGATCGTCGTCGTCATCGACGTCGGCGTCCTCCCGGGAGGGCGCAGTTGGGGTCGGAGGAAGAGGGATGGCGAGCCTACGTTCTACCTCGGAGTCGACCTCATTGAGGTGATCCGGGTCTACTGGTAGGTTGCTGGGAGAACATTGGGTCTCTAGATTGTCGGCCATGCATTCAGCTTTTTCGTCGTCATCGAACGCAGGGCGTTGATTCAGACGCGTCAGCGGGGGGATGGTCCAGTCGGTGTCTGTCTTAAGTCGCTTGCAGAGCTGCCAAAAGGCCCTCCGCGAGGGTTGAATCTCGTCTAACGTCTTATCCCACTTGGAATTCCGCGATTCGATCATACGCTCCCGTACTGTGCGCAGTAGGTCACGCATTCGAGTGCGGTTTTCTTCGGTGTTATAAGAGTCGTAGGCTCTGATGGCCGCATTCTTCTCGGTCACTAACTCACGCAAATCATCCGGGAGCTTCCAGCGTCTGAACTCGTCAGCCGCTGGGACCTCCCGGGAACATTCGTTCACTTGGATTTGGACGTGAGTCGTGAACGATCCGATAGCTGCGATCGTTTGTTCAGGGGTCTCTATGAGGGACGGGATTGAGTCTAAGTGCTCCGACGTGGCTGATTTGAGTTTGCACTCAAGTTTCTGCCAGTCGGTTACATATCTGGGTGGGAGGTTGCTGTCCACGCCAGAGTGGCTAGTGCGGGAGGCAAGGCTGAGGACAACCGGTCTATGGTCTGAGTCTAACTCGTGATGCACTTCTATAGAAGCCAAACGTAAGTTTATATTCTTAAGGAGTGCAATATCGAGTATGTCGGGTCGGTGACCGTCAATTCTGGGGAAGTGGGTCGGTTCGAGGGGCACTATAGTGTCGAACGGTATGATTGCCAAGTGATCAGCAAGTGCGCGGCCGTTCAAGTTACTCGATCGGCAGCTCCATTGCTGATGCTTGGAGTTTAGATCGCCTGCCACTATGACAGAGCTATCCAAATCATACAATGCTTGTAGGTCGCTACGTAGCATTTCCTTGCCTGGGGGAGGTAGGCCGAAACTATAGTGATTGGCTGGTGGCCTGTCATGCCTATTCGACAGACAGAGACCTCAATGTTCTTCAGCTCGGGGGGGTCCAAAGGTACGCAATGCAGTGATTTCTTGAAGTAAATCAGCGTGCCCCCTTTGGTGGAGTGGATCCTATCGTTGCGAACTATTCGATAGTTGGCAACCGTAGGACTCCTCCGTTTGCTCGGTTTGAGGAAAGTCTCTTGGACGAGGAGGAGATCAAGTTGATGATCGCAGAGGAATACTGCGACTTCATCGCGTTGTCTCGCTAGTCCGTCAGCGTTGTAAAACCCGATCTTTAGAGATCTGGGTTTTAGTCTGCTAGTGAGTTGGGAAATCATAAGCGGGTGTACAGCCATTACGGTTGCAGGGATTTGATAAAGCGGCGGTAGACGTGAGCCGCGTCGATGGCCAGTTGGATGTTGGTCGGATCAGCTTTGGCCCTCTGGGAGAGGTCCTCAAACTGGTCGAGCAACTCCCAACCTTGAGTTTTAATGCGCTCGGCAAAACCTGAGGCGCGCCCTTTGCTATTCGCTTGGGGCGCCTTGGTTTTGGGCGCTGGGACTGATGACTTAGGAGTCTGGGCTCCTTTGGCCTGGGCCTTTGGAGCCTGTGACTTCTTAGTCAGCGGGTTGTAAGCCCAGCCCGATTGGACTGGGGCGGGAGGGGTCGCGCTGGTTGAGGGTTTGGGGGACGCCTCTTTAGCTGGGACTGGCCCAGCTTTAGGGGCGACCGCCTCACCCACAGCCTTGGGTGCGGTCGAGGGGACGTAGTCTGGCAGAGGCCAGTGTGGTCTCGCTGGTCGCAGGGATGTCTTTCGGACATCCAAGGACATGAGCGGGGGAGGGCTTGGTTGGGCCTTGGCGGAGCTAGTCTTCGCCTGAGGTTTTGACGCGTTGCGCTTACTGCGAGGCCTCCTGGCGGGTCTCCTAGCCAGTGCCTTGGGACAGCCGCGATAGTTCGCAGGGTGTCCCAGGGACTGGCAGTTGACGCAACCAGGTGCTTCGGAGCATTCACTACGGTCCTTGGGTCGGGTGCAGTCGGAGGTGTGGTGGCCTGGGGTCAGGCATTTAACGCACCTCGGAGCTACGTGACAGTTTCTTGACGAGTGCCCGAACAGTTGGCAGTTGTGGCACTGCCCCTGTACGGTCCCTCGCCGCGGTGGCTCGACGACAATGCCGCCGACACCGCAAACTGTTTTGAGGACAGTAAGGATTTTCTGTCCTTCTTTGGAGGGGTCAAGGTGGACCAGCACCATGTCAAAGGGCTCGCCACCGTTTGATCGGCGCATCCGATGCACCTCTCTCACGGGGTACCCCTGGGTGATTAGGTCCTCCTTGATTGAGTCGATAGGAAGGTGACGGCAGACTCGGCGGATTACCACGCGGAGTGTTTTGTCCTCAGCGGTGCCGTAAGTGTAGTAGTCTACCTTACGTGCATCGAAGAGAGCCGTCGTTGTCCTGTACTCATTGGGGGTCTGCAGCTGTATTTTATACATCTGCTCTTTGAGGATGTAAGTAGTGCTAAGTGCGACTACTCCTTTTGACTTTAACGCGGTTGACAAGTCTTCCCACTTGTCGATACTGAGTAGCATGATAGGTGGGGGCTTGATGAGCTTGGCCGTGAGGCCAGATTTGGCCTTAGCCTGAGAGGCGGGGGCGGAGTGGGTGGAGGGGGAGGGAGCTGAGTTTGACCCGGAGGGTTTCTCAGTCCGGAGTTTTTTGGTCTTGGCGCTCTTCTTGCTCTTGTTCTGAGTTGAACACTCAGAGTCGGAGCCCGAAGAACTGGCCGAGGATGACGACGACGACTTGTCAGCGCGGGTCCGCTTATCAGCTTTCCCTTTGCGCTTGACAGTAAGCCACTTGTCGTGGGAGTCATCGTCGCTATCGGGTTGCACGACGTCCATCTCTTCCTCTACGATTAGTAGCGGCTGAGATGGAGAGGGGGTGCGGTTGCGGGGGAGTGGTGATTGTCTGTTCGTCTGGGTGAACGGGGCAGAAGAGGAGGGGACAGAGAGACTGAGATTCTCCTGCACAGATGCGCCGGAGCAAGGGGGATCGTCTAGCATGAGCTCTGTCTTGACGGTCTCCATCAAGTTTACCCAGCCAACTGGGTCGAACTTGAGGAGCTTGAAGAGCGCTTCAACGAAGCGGGGATCCTTGGTAATGTCTACCATGGAGGCGGGTACGGGGGCGGCCATCTTGTGATGGTTTTAGAAGCCTAACAACTACCGAATAATTACGTTAGTTCGCTCCCGGAGCGTTCCGAGAAGAAGAACTAACAAGAAACTTCTCGGCAGTCGCTCTAACAGTTGAATGTCCCTAACAACTATCACCTCGGGTTGGACGGGCCCGAGGGTGTGTTGGTGTGTGTATCACCCTCCTCGCCGGGTTAGACGAGGAGGTGTGTGTACCTATGGTGAGCCCTAAGCTTGTATCCCTTTCGCCAGTCTTATTGTGCGAAAGGGTTCCTAGCAGCTCTAATGCAGAGGGCGATATGGGCCGAAGCCGTCAGCACCCAAACAACAAGAGAGAATGGGAAGGTAGGGTAAGGAGGTGGGATTCCGATTTGGAGTTGACTAGGGTAGCCCCCAAGGCCAATGATTCCAAACCGCTTCCAATTAACTGGCGTTGCTCTGAAGGAGCAAGGCCTAGTGCTTGGGGCTACACTAACTTGGCTTAGTTGGCACGGTTACGTTTCCACCAAGTACCACTAGAAAAGTGGATTTTCCCTGAAGGGGCACGAAAGTACAAAGAAACACACACTATATTGGGGTAGCGCTGTCTTGAAAAAGACGCCACTACACCAATTAATAGTGTGAAGGTTTGCCGAGATTCAACCAATCTAGCGATCGATTTATCTCAACTGACGAACGTACACGAGCACGTATAGTCGGAAATAGTCGGGTAAGGCAGGAGCGCACGAACGTGTCCGTGCGCGTCGGCTGTCCAAACGAGACTCACTGCCGGTACAAGCCAGTGCGAGCTCTTATATGGGGGTAGGCCATGCCTCCTACTCCCTCCAAACAGCTCTGTTCAATGGCGTACGGAAATACGTCACGCGTTTACTCGATACAATTTACAAAAAGGATCTAAATCCAAATAGTGTAACTATTAAAATTCATCAAATAATGTAACAGGAATTATCGTGAAGTTATTTTAACAACTATAATCTAATTACAATATCAAAATATACTCTCAACAATGTTTTGTACAGTACCAACTAAATGTCTAACTTGGTTGGCGAATTTAATTTTTAACTATCTCCGACACGGCCAGAACTGACGATTCACACGTCCTCGTGTGGTAACAAAACACAATCGGGTAAATACCGATCGGCCTTCCTGACCAATAAGAATAAACAATAAAGAACAGAAACTTGAAAGAAAAAAATCCTGAATCCATCATAAATCATAAAAAGTAGTTA
Organism: Pseudoips prasinana; assembly: GCA_951640165.1. Taxonomy (NCBI): domain Eukaryota; kingdom Metazoa; phylum Arthropoda; class Insecta; order Lepidoptera; family Nolidae; genus Pseudoips; species Pseudoips prasinana. The sequence continues at coordinate 18,291,866 of OX621264.1, read as the reverse complement.
TAATAATTAAAACTGTCACAGACAAACATAACTCAGTCGAAATCACACCATGGGATTCGACCAATTGGAGTTGAATAGACATCCCGCATAGGAGTCAAGATCAACATCCAAAACTTGGAGTCAAGATAGACATCCTTAGGCGTCAAGTCAAGATAGACAACCCACTTTGGCGTCAAGATAGAGAACCCACATTGGCGTCAAGTCAGGATAGACAACCACATTGGCGTCAAGTCAAGATAGACAACCCACTTTGGCGTCAAGATAGACAACCCACATTGGCGTCAAGTCAAGATAGACAACCACATTGGCGTCAAGTCAAGATAGACAACCCACATTGGCGTCAAGATAGACAACCCACATTGGCGTCAAGTCAAGATAGACAACCACATTGGCGTCAAGTCAAGATAGACAACCCACTTTGGCGTCAAGTCAAGATAGACAACCACATTGGCGTCAAGTCAAGATAGACAACCTTAAACATTTTGTAAATTGTAGCCATGATATGTCAGTAACAGAACAATCATTATCATCACCGTCAACATTGACGTCCTCAATAACACTAACTGGAAATTCAGGCATTTTTCTTACACATTACTATTTAAAGATTTCAACAAATATCCATCACCATCCAATAATTCAATGATTCTATAAAGACCTTTAAATTTTGGGTCTAATTTAGTTTGGTTTCTCTCTTCATTCTCAATAAGATCAAAATCACCAACTTTAAATTTGTTTAAAATAGCTTTAGACTTATCAAATCTTTCTTTATCATACTGAGCACTTTTGTTTATACCTAGAACTGCTTGTTTTCTATCATAAGATAAATTAACTTCAATTTCCCACTCATCAAATTATGAGGTCTAGCAACCCGTCCTATCAATAATTCCAAAGGACTAGCCTTATTAACACGAATGACTGTGCAATTAAGGGCTAATTGGACATCACCAACCGCGTCTTGCCATGATCGCTTACTGGTTTCGACGGCGGTAAGCATACCTTTCAACGTCCTCATTACATGTTCAACCTGACCATTGGCTCTACATTGACATGATCCAGTTGCTATTAAATGTAAAGTAATATTATGGGAATCACAAAATTCTTTAAAGTGTTTGCTGGCAAAACAACGACCCTGATCGGCTACAATTCTAATAGGCGCTCCAAATAAGGAAACACTAGACTTGAGAGCTTTAATCGAAACCCGTCTTCACGCTGAAAAAGGTCTCTATCAAATCTCTCAATGGCTAAATATTAACCTCTTAACACTTAATGTTAGCAAATCAAAATTTATCACTTTCTCTATAAATAGTACTACTCAACCAGACTTCCACAATTTTCATCTTAAAGTACATACATGCAATAACATTAACTCTTTAACATGTTCCTGTCGGCCTTTGGAGAGAACCAACAACATCAAATACCTAGGCGTCCAACTTGATGGGGTGCTAGGTCGGAAAACCTCCTCGTGGTGAACCCTGGGCACGAGCGGCAGTCTTTCTTAATATTTTGGGAGAGACTGCTGCTCGTGGCGAATATTCCGACACAGGGGGGGGGCGGAATCTGCCAAGATCCTGTGGTCGTATCTTGGCGGACCTTCCATACATCATCCATGTATGGTAGGAATTCCGCAACGACCACCCGCGTGTTTGTGCCGTGCGCGGGGACCCGTACGGGGGGATGAAGGAGTCCTGGAGGTTGAGTTGGTGAGGGGTCGGGCAGTAGTTATCCCTCACCCGCAACACGCCTCTTTGGTCCGGATTTCCCCTTACACTGGCGGTCGGGGTCTAGCCGGGCCCCGATCAATCGGCTGCGACGTCCGGTCGGACGGCCGTCAAGGCTAGCCATGGGTAGGCGTAACTGCAGGTGGCGTCTGGGCTGGCGCCGTGTGCCGGTCTGCAGACGAAGGCGCGCGCCGTGCTGGACATTGGGCTGTCCAGTATCAGTTCGCGTTGGAGGTCTCGCAGATTGGCATAATCCCATGGCTATACCGCCCAATATCCCTGGTGCTTGTAAAGCATCCCCTTTGAGGGCTCGAAGGAGGGTGGGGAATTGGGTTGGTGAACGCCATTTTATCATTTATGGAAGAAAAACAGAATATACAAATTGCCCAACCGCAAGTTAAGTTAATTGCCTTAACTCCTGAGGAGCTAGCGGGTGTGCCAGGTGTGGTGCACCCCATAGCAGATAAAGAGGTGAAGGCAGCGAAGGCTGCTTCTAAGAAGAAGGCCGCTAGAAAGGTCAGGGAGACCTTTTCCCGTCCGGCCACTCCAGTACCTGGACCATCGAGGGAACAAGCCGCGGGCACGGAGAGCGATAGCTCTCTTAGGTCCGCGGTTTCCATGGAGTCGGTATCCAGCCGAGATGGCCGCGCGGAGACTCCTGGCTCGAAACGGACGAGACGCGCCGAAAAGGATGGGCGTCAGGTCAAGGCCGCAAAGCTTTGTGGGAGGACCGACGGGAGTGTGCTGGAGCTAGAGAACCAGCGGCTACGCTCCCAGTTGGCCTCCTTAGAGGCGCGGGTGGCCGCCATGTCGGCGGAGATGGCGGAGCTTCGTAAGAGGGATATCGGGGCTTATCCGCCATTGCCTTCGCCATCCCGGCAGTCACCACCTGCTCCGCGGTCAGCGCCGTCTTTGAGACCGTCTCCGCCGCCGGCACCGGTTGTCCACGCTCCATCGTCGCCGCAACCGGCACCGATAACTTGGAGGAGCAATTTAGATGCTCCCCGTGCTGTACCTGACCGCAAATTGCGAGAAATGGGGCGCATCTGGGACCAACGTTTGGTTCAGATGCGCCAGGAGGTCATGGCAGAGGTCTTTCCGGGCAGGGCCGTCCGCCCACCACTCGCTGGGAGCGGAGCGCCGCCCCAAGTGCCACCCACCGCGAAACGGGGTGGCCGGCAGCGGAGACGGGCTGCCGCCGCAGAGGCCGCTGCGGCTAGGAATGCGACGATGCCGGTGCGGTCAGCCCACCGCCACCACTCCAAAGAGGCCTATCGCACTGCCGCGACCTCCACCGTCCGCGGCAGTGACGATAAACTTGCCGTCGACCTCGGCCACTACCATGGCCGAGGTCTTGAAGATGGCAAGGACCAAAGTCCAATTGCAGGACCTTGGACTGGAGGCTGGCCTTCGCCCCAAGAGGGCTTTGACCGGGGGTCTTATTTTGAGGATCCCTGGTCCAGAGGGGTCCGCGAAGGCGGAGGCCCTCACTACTCGGCTAAGGGAAGCCTTAGCTGAGACGGGTGCGGTGGTGGCGCATCCTGTCGTAATGGGAGAGCTCCGGGTGATGGACCTGGACGACTCCGCCGACCCCACCGAAGTGGCTGAAACAATAGCCACGGCGGGAGGATGTGCCGTCGCCGACGTAAAAGTCGGCGAAATTAGGTTCTCCCCGTCGGGCTTAGGTTCGGTGTGGGTTCGGTGCCCACTAGTGGCCACCCGCAAATTAGCGGTAATCGGCCGGGTACTAGTGGGCTGGATGTCGGTCCGGGTGGTGGCGCTTCCACCCAGAGCTCTCCAGTGCTACCGCTGCCTGGAGAAGGGGCACGTCAGGGTTCGGTACACAGGGTGCGACCGGAGCGCGTCGTGCTTCGTCTGTGGCCAACAGGGCCACAAGGCGAAGGAATGCACGGCGCGCGCCCCTCACTGCGTAGTGTGTGCCGACCTTGGCAGGCCGGCAAACCGTCGCCTGGGCAGCGGTAGGTGCACGCCACCCAAGAGAAAGGGAGCGGGACGTCCTGCCACGTCCGCTCCTACATCGTCGCGGTCCAACGATCCGGGCTCTGGCCCCGGTGGGGTGTCCATGGAGGTCTAAAATTCTTTCCCCCCCAACTTATTTTGCAGGGCAACTTGAACCACTGCATCGCTGCGCAAGCTCTTCTTGCGCAGACGATTGCTGAGCGTTCGGTTGCCCTAGCGATAGTGGCGGAGCCTCACTCCGTTCCCGACCACCCTCGTTGGTCCGGGGCGGATGGGGGCCTCGTCGCCATTTATTGGGCAGGGGGGGGAACGTGACCCCCATTGCACACTCCTGGCCAAGGGGCCCGGATTCGTCGTCGTGGAGTGGGGACCAGCAGTCGTGGTGGGCTGCTACATCTCCCCGAATTGCGGCCTCGCAAATTTTGAGGCGTACCTGGACGGGCTAACGAGCCATATTAGCTCTTACCAGTCCCGTCCGGTACTCGTCCTGGGCGATTTTAACGCCCACTCTAGCGTGTGGGGCGATGCCCGGGACGACGTTCGAGGGGAGTTACTGCTGGAATGGGCCGCCGGACTGGACCTCCGTCTTTTAAATCGGGGTTCAGTCAGCACCTGTGTGCGGTGGCAGGGGGAGTCGATCGTCGACTTGACGTGGGCGACTCCCTCGGCCATGCACCTGGTCTCGGGGTGGAGAGTTGCGGAGGAAATTGCCACGCTGTCGGATCACCGACACATCGTTTTCAGCGTGGCCTTCCGTCCGCCCCGAGGCGGCCCTGACCGCAGTAATGTTGTCCCACCGCGGCGCTGGTGCCTACGCCGCTTGGACCGCGACATGTTGACGGCTGCCGCCGTCGCCATCGCCTGGGGTGCGAGTGAGGGTGGAGAGAGGATCCCGTCCGATCCCAATTCGCAAGCGGGCTGGTTCCGGGGCATCATGTCTCGCATCTGCGACACGTCGATGCCCCGGATCCGTCCGGGTGACAGACGAGGCTCGCAGTATTGGTGGTCGGCCGAAATCGCGCGACTCCGTACGGAGTACGTCGCAGCGCGTCGCCGACACCAGCGGGCCCGTCGGAGGAGGCGAGCCAATGCCGAAGAGGCTGCCGGAGCGCACAGGGCGTATCAAGTCGCCGTCAAGGCGCTATCCATCGCGATAGCGGAAGCCAAAGCTCGGTCCTGGAACGAGCTCATCGAGGGACTGGATAGGGACCCATGGGGGCGCCCGTACAAAATGGTACTGGACAAGCTCAGACCGTGGGTCCCTCCGTTGACGAGTACCCTGGACCCGGACTTCCTGAGGAGGGTGGTGGACACCCTCTTCCCTAGGGTCCAGGACAGTCCCTCGGACCCTCCGTCACCGTCGTACCATGATTGGGACGACCAGTTGGAGGTGACGGAGGGGGAGCTGGACCGAGCAGTACGGCGACTTGCGACCCGAAATACCGCCCCTGGCCCGGATGGGATACCGGGCAGGGCGTGGGTTTGCGCCCTGGCAATCCTGGAGGACCGGTTGAGGCAACTGTTCACCAGCTGCCTCCGTAGTACCGTGTTCCCCACCTGCTGGAAAGAGGCAAGGCTAGTGCTCTTGAGCAAGCCGGGCAGGACCGCCGATTCTCCCTCGGCGTTCCGACCAATATGCTTGCTGGACGAGGCGGGCAAGCTCTTTGAGCGTGTCATCGCCGCCCGTCTCAGCGAGCATCTGTCGCGCGTTGGCCCCGACTTATCGGACAACCAGTTCGGTTTCCGGCAGGGACGTTCGACGCTGGACGCGATCAATCGCGTCCGCGCCCTGTCGGAGCCCGCCGTTCGGGCGGGGGGGGTGGCGTTGGCGGTGAGTTTAGACATCGTCAACGCCTTCAACTCCGTCCCCTGGCGGGCGATACGGGAGGCACTGGTCCATCACAACGTGCCTCCCTATCTCCGTGGTATAGTCGGGGCATATTTGCGCGACAGGACGATTCAATTCGTCGGTCGGAACGGGACTGAGTTCCGGAGGGAGCTCTCCTGCGGGGTTCCTCAGGGGTCCGTGCTAGGACCTCTGCTATGGAGCCTCGCATACGATGCGGTCCTGAGGATAAGCCTCCCTCCCGGGGTGAGCGTCGTCTGCTATGCGGACGACACGCTCGTCATAGCCCGGGAGGCAAGTTTCCAGCGGGCGGTACGGCTCGCCGAACTCGGTGTTGCGTGTGTCGTCGCGGCCATAACGAGACTGGGCCTTCGGGTAGCGCCTCACAAAACCGAGGCTCTATGGTTCCACGGCTTACGCCGTAGGGAGGAACCACCCAGTACGTCGATGCGTGTAGGTGACGCAGAGGTCAGGGTGGGGCGGTACATGAAGTACCTGGGCCTCACCCTAGACAGCCGATGGGGCTTCGAGGAGCATTTCGAGTGTCTGGCGCCCCGAGTGCGCCGGGTAACCGGCGCGTTACACCGGCTTTTGCCGAACCTCGGGGGTCCCAGGGAAGAAGTTCGCCGCCTCTACGGAGGTGTCGTGCGGTCCATGGTCCTTTATGGGGCGCCCGTCTGGTCTGAACGCCTGACGGGCGCCTCCCGCTGCAGGGCTATCTTGAACAGCCTGCAGCGTGTGGTGGCCATACGGATCGCACGAGGATATCGAACGATATCCTTTGAGGCGGCGACACTCCTGGCGCGCTTTCCACCGTTTGATCTCCTGGCGGCAGTCGACGCGACGGTTTTCACCGAAATCCGCGTCCGCCGGGAGAGCGGTGAGGCGACAGAGCAGACGCTCGATGCCTACAGCCGGGAAGCACACCGGCGCGTACTTGTACAGTGGCGCGCAAGGCTTGAGTTGCGGCTGAACGCGCGCCAACGTGCCGTCGGTGCTATCCTGCCTCACCTCGAGGCCTGGGTGGGAAGGAAGGGCGGTTGCGTCACCTACAGACTGACTCAGATACTCACCGGACACGGGTGTTTCGGTGAGTATCTGTGCCGGATCGGCCGAGAAGTGACGACACACTGTCACCATTGCGGGAGCGACCTGGACTCTGCCCAGCATACGCTGGAGGAGTGCCCGGCCTGGGAGGCCGAGAGACGAGTCCTGGTCGCTGAGATCGGACGGGATCTTTCGCCGCCAGCAGTCATGTATGCGATGCTGGCTGGCGACTCCACCAAATGGGACGCCGTGGTCTCCTTCTGCGAAGCAGTCATGCTCCAGAAGGAGGCCGCCGAGCGGGATCGGGAGCGAGCCGACCCCGCTCGTAGACGGAGGAGGCGTCGGGGCGGCGGCGGCAGCCGTTAGCCCTACTCCCCTCGGGGTTGCGGTGGCAGTATGAGAAGTGTCCTCTACTGCTGCCATGTGCAAGCAGCCCCGGGAAGACAGCGAACTGTTTGTGGCACAGTCGCTGTGCCGTACTGGCAGGAGTCGGCAAATGGGGAGGGCAACTCACAGTCCTCCCCGGGTGCGTGTCCCGACCATCTGGGACACGGCGCAAAAGGGGGGCACCGGAGCAGCATACCCGCGTTCCCGGGGCTCCCCCCATCAGGCGCCAGACGAAGTCCACGGCAGGTTAGGTTTAGTCGGTGCGAGTCCGACATACCCACCCGCAGACACTTTTTGCGGGTGGCATGCATTAGCATTCCCCCTGCCTTATCAAAAAAAAAAAAAAAAAAAAAAGGCGTCCAACTTGATAAAACACTCTCTTGGAAGGCGCACATAGACCTGCTATCGGGACGAATACGCAAGATGATCTGGATATTTAAAAAGCTGAGAAACATACTAAAACCAGCTCTTTTGCAGACTATCTACTACGCCATGGCTCAATCAATAATTGACTATTGTATACCAGCTCGGGGGGGAGCGTGAAAAACAAAAATTATTACAGTCGAACGCGCACAGAGATCATTACTTAAGGTAATGCTTAGAAAACCCTTCCGTTTTTCAACAACTTCCCTCTACAATGCATCTAACATGTTAACCGTAAGACAACTATTTATTCTGCACACCACACTTCACAAACACAAACAATTAGCCTATATCCCAACAGTCGCGTACTCTACGCGCAGAAGAAACAGGATATGCAACCCTGTCACTCATCACACAGCTTTCTTTAGAAGGCAATCTTTATTCCTAGCACCATATCTTTATAACAAACTCAATTCAATTCTAAATTTATATCCCAAAACCGCTAAGAAATGTAGACCTATTATCAAAAAATACTTGCTAAACCTAAACTACAACGATACTGAATCTCTCATAAATATTGTAAAATAACAATATTTTTATTTAAAAGTTTAATTATAGATCTTCAACCAACGACTCACATACGCACCCACACATATACTCTCTGACACACACACACACACTCTCATTCGTACACACACACACACACACACTCTCATTCGTACACACACACACACACACACACACACAGACACTCATACACGCGCACACACACAATTCGCTCCATAACGTGGATCACCATACATCTAATTTTGTAACAAAACTTTTCTCAGGCGAGTGTCCTGGAGTCCTGAAATACAGGGTTTCCCTAGTTTAGGCTCCAGTCCACCTCATTAGTATATAAAATTATAAGTACCTGTTTTATTAATTTGTATCTATATTTACTGTGTGGTGGAAAATAAATACATTTTTATTATTATTATTATTATTTAATACAATTAGAAGTGTCGATCTGGGTAGTGTGATGTAATAAGACATACTTTGTAAAAGAATCAATAAGAACTATGATGTATTCTTTGAGATCACTTTTTCCACTAAGTTTTCCAGAAACGTCAATGTGTACAGTATGCGAAGGAATACTAACTTTAGGTATTGGATGTAATTCAAAAACAGAAATAACTATGTATGTGCCTACTAAGTTAGATGTTCCCTCTTTTTTATCACAAGCTTAAATTTCAAATATCTCGAAAACCGCTAGTTTAATCGAAAAGTAACGAAAGTTTTGCTCCCCTTGCACCTCCACCGACGTGAGCCTGTATCTCATACTGACCTTAAAATCTACCCTCGAAAGCAAATATCATACACCCGCATATCGTTAGAACATCGTGTAAAAAGATTAAAGAACAAAGAGTTGCATTCATGATTTCAAATGTTTAAATGACAGTACGGATTTCTCCGCCTTCTTACGACGGTTTGTATATTTGTGCCCAGATATGCCACAGAAGTGGCAAACCACCGAAACCGGTCTGATCAGCTTACTTTCAATTGAGTCAGAATTCTCTGAGAAATCAGTTTTCCATTTGGAAGTAAGTGTGGTAACTAAACGATAACGAGCATAAGCAGCTATAGACTCACCATCTTTTGGTTGGCCATTTTGGAGGTTAATAAGAGTAGCGGCTATAGTTTTGGTAACAACAAAACGAGAAATAAAGAGACTCTTAAAATCTAACCAGGTCATACCTGCGTATGATATTTGGGAAAGACATGTCGCAGCACTGCCTGTAAGGCTTTGCTTAAAGCAATAATAAGAGCTCTGCCCTGAAGTGGTTTCTCGGTCAGACAAACATCTACGGTATTACTCCAAGCCAAAGCATTAGAATCGGGCAAATCAGGATTAAATTCGGGCAAGCGTATCACAGGCGCAGGGGTAGAAGGCGTCCTAATAGCGTCGATTAATTGGGCAATGTTTGAAGCTCTAACATTGCACGCCATGGATCCTCAGCCTGTGACACCTGCGCTTGTCCTGATCCCACTTCTTATGTAGGAGTAGGGGGCCCAAAGAGCGGTATGTCAGGGTTTGGAGTTCCCATGTTGTTGGGATTAAGTAGCCACAATTAACTAACAAGTTCGATTCATTTACACACTAATTACAATATTACAATGATTGCAATTAAAATAAAGAAAGTATAATGGAGACGAAAAGAATCTTAATTCTACGTTCGTATACTGGCAATACAACCACCCGAATAGCGTATTGTCTAGGCAATATAGCTATAGCATAGGGTATCGCGTCAGCAATTCCGCGTATGCAATATACAGTGCAAGACTGTACCAAGTAGACCAACAGTTCTGTTGGGAGCAGAGCTCTTTATCGAGTCTAATCCGAAGATAGACTGCCGGTACAAGCCAGTGCGAGCTCTTATATGGGGGTAGGCCACGCCTCCTACTCCCTCCAAACAGCTCTGTTCAATGGCGTACGGAAATACGTCACGCGTTTACTCGATACAATTTACAAAAAGGATCTAAATCCAAATAGTGTAACTATTAAAATTCATCAAATAATCTAACAGGAATTATCGTGAAGTTATTTTAACAACTATAATCTAATTACAATATCAAAATATACTCTCAACAATGTTTTGTACAGTACCAACTAAATGTCTAACTTGGTTGGCGAATTTAATTTTTAACTATCTCCGACATATATATAGTGTGTATTGTGAATTTCATAATGGACAAAAATATCGAACAAAGAATTTGTCTTAAATTTTGCATCGCTAATGGAATGTCGTATTCGGAGTCACTGAAAATGTTACAGAAGGCTTACGGTGAATCGACTTTATCAAAAACTCGTGCTTATGAGTGGTTCAAAGCGTTTAAAAGCGGTCGAGATGTGATGAAAGATTTGCCTCGCTCTGGTAGGCCATCAACGTTTGCAACTGAAGTTAACATCGCAAAAGTGAAGGAAATAGTGACTGAAAATCCTCATTCAACTCTGAGAGAGATAGCCGCCGAACTTTCTGTATCTCACAAGACGATTCGTACCATTTTAACTAATCATTTGGGTATGAAACATGTTGCCGCTCGGCTAGTCCCAAGAATTTTCTCCAAAAACTCAATCGCATGAAAGTCGCTAAGGACATGGTAGAACGAGTCAATTCCGACCCAACATTCATGAAACGCATTGTTACTGGTGAGACGTGGGTTTACGAGTTTGACATGCAAACTAGTCAACAAGCTTCGGAGTGGCGCCTTCCAACTGAACCGAAACCGAAAAAACCACGCCAAAGTAATGTTGACTGTTTTCTTTGACTATCGCGGTGTTGTGCACTCTGAATTCTTACCGGAAGGTCAAACTGTAAATAAAGAATATTATTTGAGCGTTATGCGGCGTTTAAGAGAGCAAATTCGACGAAAAAGGCCAGATTTGTGGAAAGATAATTCTTGGATTTTGCACCACGATAATGCGCCTTCGCACAAGGCTATCATTGTGAACGAATTTTTCACTAAACACTCAACAAATACCATCCAGCAACCACCATATTCACCAGATATGGCTCCAGCTGACTTCTTTCTTTTTCCTAATACCAAATTACCACTTCGTGGTACCCGTTTTCAATCGGTAGAAGACATAAAGGAGAATTCGCGGCGAGAACTGAACTCAATTCCGAAAGCAGCGTTTAAAAAATGTTTTGATGAATGGATTATTCGTTGGCGTTATTGTATCGTTTCTGAAGGAGCATACTTTGAAGGTGATAAAATAAATTTGGATGAATAACCAACATTTTGTATATTATTGATCTTTTCCCGGTACTTTCTTGACAGAGTAGTATTAATAATGCAGATGTTTTATTGTTATGTGTTATTGTATTGTTACTAAATTTGCACGTCCTAAGCGGCAGAATGTGTTGGATTCTATATTGTATCTATAAGTCAGTTAATATACCACTATAGACATAAATGCAATCTTATTTTTAAATAACGTCAAGTAACTGAAGGTAATCGGCTCATTGAATAATAATTTAAGCACAATCCGGAATTCGGAGCACAGGCTAAGCTATTAAGCTTTTGGTCGCACTCTCGAGATTGTAAGCGGATTAGTTCGCTTCGCTTTGAAAAACGAGATTTTAATAAGATCATCTTTCGTGTTTTTGTGGCTTTGCTCAAATAGAAAAGTAATCTCATAAGAATCAAAAAGAAAAGTCTTCTTCATATATTCCTATCTATTTATTCCTATTAGAATTAGTTACCCTAGTGTTCTAACACTAGGGTAACTCATTCTCTCTTCTACACTTTAGTGTTTGAGGCCTTTAAGTGTTTATTTCCATTTATGGCTTTACTACCTTCTATTGTAACCACATTCTAGCAAATAAATGATTGATTGATTGAACGCACTTGGATGGAGAACTTCAAACTGTAAATTAAATTGTAATTTTAAATTATTCTAATCAGTTGACATTATGAACTATTATTTCATTGAAATAATGTCAGGCAACCCATTACTCAGTACTGGCGTAATTCATGGCGACTGCCTCGTTGGTCTCGCGGTAGCGTGTTCACCCGCAGAAAACGAGGTCCTGGGTTCAAACGAAAAAAAGAAAAATTTCTCAGCATCAGCCCGAAGTCTGGAAGTTGGCGGTGTTATACCCCCATGCCTCGGAGAGCACGATAAGCCGTCGGTCCTGTACCTGACCTCTTTCCGGTCGTGTCGCTAGGCGTCCCATCGGATCGTGAGAGTGATGGAATAGAAAGTGCTTCTGTGTTTGCGCACACACTTGAACACCAGAATATGTCCCGCGCAGATGGCTAATTTCTGTTGAGACTGGCCGCCGTGACCGAAATTCGGCTAGGAGGACGTTAGTTGTTATAATTCATGACCATTCAACAGTCTGCATGATTGATATGCAGTAACACAGTAATTGACTGCATTATTGGACTGCAGTGCGACTGTAATATTCTGCCTTATTACGCTGAAGTGGGACCATAATGGGCTGCAAAAGCACAGTAAAAGGTTAGTTATTGCGCTGCAGAGGAACAGTAATGAGCTGCAATGGCACAGTAACAGTCTGCATTATTGATTTGCAGTAAGACAGTAATTGGCTGCATTATTGGACTGCAGTGAGACAGTAATATTCTGCCTTATTGCGCTGCAGAGGAACAGTAGTGGCCTGCAGTAGCACAGTAAAAGTCTGCATTATTGATATGCAGTTACATAGTAATTGGCTGCATTATTGGACTGAAGTGCGACTGTAATATTCTGCCTTATTGCGCTGTAGTGGGACCATAATGGGCTGCAGTAGCACAGTAAAAGGCTACCTTATTGCGCTGCAGATGAACAGTATTCGGCCGAAGTGGCACAGTAACAGTCTGCATTATTGATATGCAGTAAGACTGTAATTGGCTGCATTATTGGACTGCAGTGAGACAGTAATATTCTGCCTTGTTGCGCTACAGAGGAACAGTAATGGGCTGCAGTGGCACAGTAACAGTCTGCATTATTGATATGCAGTAACACAGTAATTGGCTACCTAAGCCCTGCTACACAATTTGCCTTTTATAATTCTTTTAAACTTATTCATAGAAATTTCTCGGATACCACTGGGAAGTTTGTTATAGAATCTTATACATTGCCCCATAAAAGAGTTACTTACTTTGTGGAGACGGGTGGTATGTAACACAAAGTTATGCTTATATCTAGTATTTATATTATGAGTATCACTCCTTTTACAGAAGGTGTCTTTATATTTATGCATATAAATTAGATTATCATATATATACTGACATGCTATAGTCAGAATGTTAATCTCTTTAAACTTCTCTCTCAAAGATTCTCGCGGACCCAGTTTATATATGGCTCTTACAGCTCTTTTTTGCAACACAAATATGGTGTTAATGTCCGCAGCGCTACCCCAGAGAAGAATTCCATAGGACATTATACTATGAAAATAACTGAAATAAACCATTCTAGCTGTATCCACATCAGTAAGCCGTGTTATAGTTTTAACAGCATATGCAGCAGAACTTAATTTGCCTGATAGTTTATAAATAGAAATTTGTGGGCCCAATTGTAGTTTTGAATCAATTGTGATACCCAATAACACAGTTGACTCAACAGGGGTCAATCCAGTCTCATTAAGCTGTACATTGGTAGCCACCTGTTTCACATTAGGTGTAGAGAATTTGATGACTTTAGTTTTCTTGTCATTTAGCAAAAGATTATTGGCATTAAACCAATGAACAACTTTAGAGATTGCGTCATTTATTTCGTCAAAATTGCGTAATTGTCGATTTAGTTTAAACGGCAATGAAGTATCATCCGCAAACAAAACAATCTCATGTTTATCCCTTACATAGTAAGTAGGGTAAGTAGTTAATATGGATTAAAAATAAAAATGGGCCGAGAATCGCCACCAAGGGTATAGTTTAAGGGTTTTCTCAAATGAGTCATTATACTTTATTCTAATAGTAAGTATGGCAAAAGTGCTTGAACACATGGAAGATGTTCCTCGTTGTTAAAAGATTTTTATAATAAACTACTCCCGATATTTATTGTTAGTTATTTATGTCAGCCTCTTAATGCCTTACCAGAATATCCCCTTGTTGATGACAGCCCAAATCGGCTCCTCAAGGTTTAAATTTATTTAACAACTCGCCACAGTTTTTGGGAACGTTGGAGCTTGGAGTATTTGCACATTATCCAGCAGCGTGTCAAGTGGACTGACAAAACTGCTCCACCTAAAGTTAGGGACCTTGTTTTGCTTAAGCATGCCAACTTGCCGTAACTTTGGTTGCGCCAGGGGCGCATTCTCAACTTGGAATTTGGCAGAGACGGTGTGCCCAGATGCAAAAGCACCAAGGGTATAGTTTAAAGGTCCTATCAAGTAAGCTGTTATGCTTAATTCTAATAGTAGGTATGTCAAAAGCACTTAAACGCACGGAAGACGTTCCTTGTTGATACAAGATCTATGTAATAAACAACTTCAGATACTCACTGTAAGTTATTACTTCCACTTTCCTGAAGAGCAATGCTGAAAGCAGAATGATTTTGCTCTTGCGACTAGAGAGGCCAGTTGCAAAAGCACCACGGTATAATTTAAGAGTCCTTTGAAATTAATCAGTATACTTTATTCCAATAGTATGTATGGCAAAAGCGCTCAAACACACGCAAGATGTTGCTTATTGCTACAAGATCTGTATAATAAAATGCTCCAGATATTCACTGTAAGTAATTATTACTTCCACTTTCCAGACCAAAGTCGGAGGCAGAATGATTTTGCTAGAGTTGCCAGCTGCAAAAGCACCAACCAAAGGTATAGTTTAAGGGTACTTTGAAATGAGTAGTTATACTTGATTCCAATAGTAGGTATGGCAAAAATGCTGGTAATGGTTGATGAAAAAAGGATGATTTGTTGCTACAAAATCTATGTAATGAACTATCAAGTTATTTAACTTAATATCGCGTTCTTTATGCCAGAGATCACATTCCCAAAGTATGTGGTGAGCGGCTTGTTGATATTCGCAATACGTCGAGCGTTAGGTTAACTACAAAATGTACATATGATTGCGTTGTCGCAAGTTGCGATGTGGTTTATATATCCACTCTAAACTTGTAAGCAAGGGAACACGCTAAATTGATCTTCCAGTGTTTATATTTTTACTACCGTAACCGCTACTCAGGACCTTCGCAATGCTAGGGGGATGCCTACCGTGAGATCACTATTCTTTCTAAACCTTGTTTGAAGAACGACACGTCTATGGTAATTATCTTCCATCGTTTAACTGGTGCACCTCCTTGGTTCAGTAGATGGTGATGATATGATCCTCGCCAGATAATAAAATATATGAACACGTAAATTGATATTCCGGTGTTTATATTTTTTCTACCGTAACCGCTCGCTACTCAGGAGCTTCGTAATGCTATGGGCCTGCCTACCGTGTGATTAGTATTCTTTCTAAACCTTGTTTGAAGAACGACATCTCTATGGTAATTATCTTCCATCGTTTAACTGGTGCACCTCCTTGGTTCAGTAGATGGTGATGATATGATCCTCGCCAGATAATAAAATATATGAACACGTAAATTGATCTTCCGGTGTTTATATTTTTTCTACCGTAACCGCTAATCAGGACCTTTGCAATGCTAGGGGGATGCCTACCGTGAGATTAGTATTATTTTTAAACCTTGTTTGAAGAACGACATGTCTATGGTAATTCTCTTCCATAGCTTTACTGGTGCGCCTCCCTGGTTCAGTAGATGGTGATGATATGATCCTCGCCAGACGATAAAATATATGAATCGCTTTGAATAGCTTTGAGTTTACTTACAAAATTGCTGTTAAATTAAAAAGAAACTGCCAACCATTACTGTACAATTTTATTGTTAGTGCAACAAGTAGCCTATACATGAGTATAGCGCGAGCAGGTGTTCACAGGTTCTCGTGCAGGAAGTGCAGCAGGGTCGCCTCGTAGTGCTTGGCGGCGTGCATCGCTCGCAACGAGTGCCTCTCTCCGGGGTACACCTGGAACAAGAATTTATAATCTGAACTTGGCGCTCACGACCAAGAGCCTTCACCTGAAGACAAGTGTAAGACCTAAGGCACTGCCATCAAACAAATTACTTTACTTTCTCTTGATACCCGTATTGAGGGAGTTAACCTAAAAATATGTTATGCGCCATTTTGTGGTGGCGGCCATCTTGGGCCGATTTTCATCAAACATAGCTAAGAATCATCATCATATCAGCCGAAAGACGCCCACTGCTGGATAAAGGCCTGGCACATAGATCTCCACAATTGCCGCTCTTGCGCTATCGCATTCAGCGATTTTCAGCGACCCCACAAGATTATTGGTCCATTTTGTAAAGCATGCATTTGCCAACCACGCCAACAGGCCCGTCAAAAATTTAATTGAACTAGTCAAATTAACAATTACCTGCACTCTATGCGGTTTCCCGAGCCTCACCAACTCGGCAGTGAGGGCGGCTGTGTGACAGAAATGTACATTTTCATCTGCTAATCCGTGGATTATTAGTAATCGGCCTTCCCTGTAAACAAAGACAGAAATTAAGTTTGCATTGTCTACTTACAACTGCTAAATCTATTACATACAGTCGTGGTCAGCTAATTAGGGACATTCAAGATAGTGAAGGGCTATAACCGGTTATGTACATATAAATATAAAACCCTATTGATTTCTCAGCACCTATTATTTGCATAATGTGGTCCGATTATTATGCTATAAATGGCTGTAAATAAAAGATTAAAAAAATAGAAAAGTGTTTAATATTAAAGATTAAACATGTATTAAATATTAAGGTACAATTCTGTAGTGGACATTTAATTAAGGACAGTAAAGTATAATGAAAAATACAGTTAAACAAAACTTATGATATGCAGTGTTATAATATCTTTAACAGCTCCATCTTATTACGTGTAAAATCAGTACCCAGTAGCAAAACCTTTGTTAGTAATTACCGCTTGACACCGATGTGGCATAGACATTATCAGTTTCTGACATGTTTCGACAGGAATGTTTGCCCATGCCTCACAAAAAGCTACATGAAGTTCATCCAAATTTGTATTACGTGGCAACTTTTTTCCTGATTTTGTGCCAAAGGTGCTCAATTGGGTTGAGGTCCGGGCTATTTGCTGGCCAATCTAGCACCGATACAGACTGACTGGTAAGAAACGACTTGACTAAATGGGCGGTATGTTTCGGGTCGTTATCCTGCTGAAACGTCCATAAAATAGGGAGATGCTCCTCAGCATAGGGAAGCATAGTTTCTTCCAATATTGCATTGTATTGATGTTGGTCTAAGTTACCCTGAACTTTCCTCACAGGTCCCACTCCACGTCCAGAAAATGAACCCCACATTTTAATGTTTCCACCGCCATGTTTCACCTGTTTTTTGTGAATCTTGGATTCATTTCCGTACATATTGCCTTCCATCTGAAGAAATCAAATTAACCTTGGTCTTGTCAGAGAAAAGTACATGTTGCCATTGGGCGTAGGTCCAATGTCCATATTTACGTGCAAACGCCAAACGAGCATTTCTATGTTCTTTCTTCAACAACGGTACTTTGCGAGCCACTCTTCCGAACAACCCTGCTTCTACCAAACGTCGTCGAACGGTCCTCGCAGATACACCGGCTCTTTCGTTTGCCCCAAACACTTCGTGTTTAATTAAAATAGAGCCTAGAAACGGATCTTTCTTAGCTAACCTGGTTATCATTCTATCTTCTTGCGGAGTCGTTTTTCTCGATCTTTTTGTTCTGGACACATTTAAAGCTGTGTTATAGCGCTTGAAATGTTGCACTGCATTGTATACCATAGTTTTTGAACAATTTAAATGTTGTGCTATCCTTCGGTATGACCAACCACGCTCGACAAACTTCATGATCATTTTTCGTAGTGTTGGATCGTAACTTTTATTTTTGCCCATTTTTCTTCAAAATATTAAATAATTCTCGAAACTTAAAATAAAAAATCTGGATTGCTGCCAAAACGACCACGAAACAATAAGAAAAGAAACAAAAAGTGTTAAAATTCCAATTTTGAAATTAGAACGCAATACCTCAGTGTTTCTAATTAAATGGCCAGCCAGCATTCTTTGAATAAAAAGCAATATGATAATCTATCAGCTATACTGTAAAGAGGTTTAAAGTTTGAGAAGTTGTTATTGTTTGTATAATCGCGCACATAAATGACTAATTACACTTACATGTAAAAGATATGGAATATTGTTAAGACTCGTTGGAAAATAAAAAAATAATTCACAATTTGGCTTAACTAGAGATTGTCCCTAATTGGTTGACCACGACTGTTTATAAAACAAAAACTGACTTACAGATCGATCAAAGCACAGCTGAAACTTCTAGGTCTAGATCCATGAAATTTTGCACAAATAAATAAATAAATATCCTGGGACACGGTTATCCGATCTGATATAGAAACCAGATAACGGATATATTACATATTAGGTTGGGTAAAAAGTCTTTTCGCATTATTGTATGTATGACCTTGTCATAAAATCTCTTTGGCTATACTATTTGTATTTGGCTGGTCTTGGTATCATTGAAGGTTTAATTTCAAAGAACATAATTCCAAATTTAAATTAGGAAAATGTGTGATTTTCATTTGTTTCTCGTACTGTCAAGATGATCTCGTGAATGTAATTCGATACATTTTCTGAAAAAAAAAATGCGATATTTATGGACCTAGTGCAGTATCTGTGAGAGTAGCACAAATTTGGTTTAAGCGTTTTCAATCTGGACATTTTGATGTCAAAGATGCACGTCGCTCTGGTCCGCCCTATTACAGATAAAATGGATGCCATTTTTGAAAAATTGGAGCAAGATCGGCATATGAGTAGTTACGACGTAGCTGAAGAACTGGGAATTGACCACAAACAGTTTCGGCGAATTTGAAAAAAACTGGGTACACATTAAAGATCGATATTTGGGTACCTCACGAGCTCACTGAAAGAAACCTAATATTTTTGAAGAAGCTGATAACTGGTGATGAAAAGTGGATCACGTACGACAAGAACGTGCGAAAAAGGTCGTGGTCAAAGGCCGCCAGGCTTCACAGACTGTGGCGAAGCCCGGGTTAACTCGCAACAAGGTGATCCTGTGTGTGTGGTGGGATTGGAAGGGCATTATTCATTATGAGCTGTTACCACCAGGCTGGACCATCGATTCTGAACTCTACTGCGAACGACTGATGAGATTAAAGCAAGAAGTTGAGAGAAAGCGGCCGGAATTAATCAACAGAAGGAGTGTGGTTTTTCATCATGATAACGCTAGACCTCACACATCTTTAGCCACTAAGCAATAATTAAGAGTTTGGCTGGGAGATGTTAATGCATCCGCCGTATCGTCCTGACCTTGCACCATCAGATTTCCACCTGTTTCGGTCTCTTCAGAATTCGTTAGGCAGTGTCAGGTTAACATCACGAGAGGATTGCCAAAACCACTTGTCATGGTATTTTGATCAAAAGTCCCAAAATTTCTATAGCAATGGGATCATGTCCCTACCTACCTACAAGATGGCTAAAAGTTATCGAACAAAATGGTACCTACATACTTTAGTTAAATGTATATAAACTATATTAAATAATGTTTTGAACGTTCTTAAAAAATGCGAAGTAAGTTTTTCCCCAACCTATTATAATACTTTTCTTTTGTAAATACATACTTATACAGATAATTACATCCAGACTTAGAACAAACAGACTTGTTCATGCCGGCGGGCCCATGTAGCGCTCGGTGTAGGCCGTGTCGTACAGGCGATATGAGGCTGAGGGGACTCATTGGTCGGGGAAGAAGGGCGCATGCGCCAGCACGCTGGCGCGCGTGTACTTGTGCGGCGGGCCCATGTAGCGCTCGGTGTAGGCCGTGTCGTACAGGCGATATGAGGCTGAGGGGACTCACTGGTCGGGGAAGAAGGGCGCATGCGCCAGCACGCTGGCGCGCGTGTACTTGTGCGGCGGGCCCATGTAGTGCTCGGTGTAGGCCGTGTCGTACAGGCGATATGAGGCTGAGGGGACTCACTGGTCGGGGAAGAAGGGCGCATGCGCCAGCACGCTGGCGCGCGTGTACTTGTGCGGCGGGCCCATGTAGCGCTCGGTGTAGGCCGTGTCGTACAGGCGATATGAGGCTGAGGGGACTCACTGGTCGGGGAAGAAGGGCGCATGCGCCAGCACGCTGGCGCGCGTGTACTTGTGCGGCGGGCCCATGTAGCGCTCGGTGTAGGCCGTGTCGTACAGGCGATATGAGGCTGAGGGGACTCACTGGTCGGGGAAGAAGGGCGCATGCGCCAGCACGCTGGCGCGCGTGTACTTGTGCGGCGGGCCCATGTAGCGCTCGGTGTAGGCCGTGTCGTACAGGCGATATGAGGCTGAGGGGACTCACTGGTCGGGGAAGAAGGGCGCATGCGCCAGCACGCTGGCGCGCGTGTACTTGTGCGGCGGGCCCATGTAGCGCTCGGTGTAGGCCGTGTCGTACAGGCGATATGAGGCTGAGGGGACTCACTGGTCGGGGAAGAAGGGCGCATGCGCCAGCACGCTGGCGCGCGTGTACTTATGCGGCGCGCGCGCCGGCGGGCCCATGTAGCGCTCGGTGTAGGCCGTGTCGTACAGGCGATATGAGGCTGAGGGGACTCACTGGTCGGGGAAGAAGGGCGCATGCGCCAGCACGCTGGCGCGCGTGTACTTATGCGGCGCGCGCGCCGGCGGGCCCATGTAGCGCTCGGTGTAGGCCGTGTCGTACAGGCGATATGAGGCTGAGGGGACTCACTGGTCGGGGAAGAAGGGCGCATGCGCCAGCACGCTGGCGCGCGTGTACTTGTGCGGCGGGCCCATGTAGCGCTCGGTGTAGGCCGTGTCGTACAGGCGATATGAGGCTGAGGGGACTCACTGGTCGGGGAAGAAGGGCGCATGCGCCAGCACGCTGGCGCGCGTGTACTTATGCGGCGCGCGCGCCGGCGGGCCCATGTAGCGCTCGGTGTAGGCCGTGTCGTACAGGCGATATGAGGCTGAGGGGACTCACTGGTCGGGGAAGAAGGGCGCATGCGCCAGCACGCTGGCGCGCGTGTACTTATGCGGCGCGCGCGCCGGCGGGCCCATGTAGCGCTCGGTGTAGGCCGTGTCGTACAGGCGATATGAGGCTGAGGGGACTCACTGGTCGGGGAAGAAGGGCGCATGCGCCAGCACGCTGGCGCGCGTGTACTTGTGCGGCGGGCCCATGTAGCGCTCGGTGTAGGCCGTGTCGTACAGGCGATATGAGGCTGAGGGGACTCACTGGTCGGGGAAGAAGGGCGCATGCGCCAGCACGCTGGCGCGCGTGTACTTGTGCGGCGGGCCCATGTAGCGCTCGGTGTAGGCCGTGTCGTACAGGCGATATGAGGCTGAGGGGACTCACTGGTCGGGGAAGAAGGGCGCATGCGCCAGCACGCTGGCGCGCGTGTACTTGTGCGGCGGGCCCATGTAGCGCTCGGTGTAGGCCGTGTCGTACAGGCGATATGAGGCTGAGGGGACTCACTGGTCGGGGAAGAAGGGCGCATGCGCCAGCACGCTGGCGCGCGTGTACTTATGCGGCGCGCGCGCCGGCGGGCCCATGTAGCGCTCGGTGTAGGCCGTGTCGTACAGGCGATATGAGGCTGAGGGGACTCACTGGTCGGGGAAGAAGGGCGCATGCGCCAGCACGCTGGCGCGCGTGTACTTGTGCGGCGGGCCCATGTAGCGCTCGGTGTAGGCCGTGTCGTACAGGCGATATGAGGCTGAGGGGACTCACTGGTCGGGGAAGAAGGGCGCATGCGCCAGCACGCTGGCGCGCGTGTACTTATGCGGCGCGCGCGCCGGCGGGCCCATGTAGCGCTCGGTGTAGGCCGTGTCGTACAGGCGATATGAGGCTGAGGGGACTCACTGGTCGGGGAAGAAGGGCGCATGCGCCAGCACGCTGGCGCGCGTGTACTTATGCGGCGCGCGCGCCGGCGGGCCCATGTAGCGCTCGGTGTAGGCCGTGTCGTACAGGCGCCAGCACGTCACCGGCGCGCCCGCCACGCACACGCGGAAGATGTTCGGCCGCGTCGCCAGCCCCAGCAGGGACAAGTACCCACCTGCAAACGAAATCATTATTCTATTAAAAGACCTACAACTGACTGCAACTTTTGTAATCAGATAGTGAATATCCAATACGAAATGATTTACCAAAAATAGTAGGGATGGCACTCGGCGGCCGCTGCCGCAAAATTATCCAATTACTGTATAGCTCTGTATTTCTTTTAGTCTTAATTTTTAGCCTATAAAATTTTAAGACTAAAAATTAAGGAGCCTAATTTGTGTGTCAGTTGCACATTGCACAAAATAAAATATTAACATCGCATAGACTGGCCTCTTGATATATTATCCAGCGCCAAATAAATGTTTTTGTATTTATTATAATTGATACGTCAATGAAAGGCCGGAATGAGCGATTGACTGGTTTATTCAAACAAACGTAATCCTACCCCCCACATATAATTATCGATGCACGACAGATCGCTACACCTCTCCCCGACAAGCCAGGAGTTACATACTAAACTATTAGGTACATACTAAACTATTAGGTACATATTAAACTATTACGTACATACTACACTATTAGGTACATATTAATCTAAACCATTTAGGAGCGCCCGTTTGGCACGTTTCATGGCACGCAGTGCTCGAGCGGACGCGCCAGGCGGTGTGATTGTCGCGGATGCGGGCGGGGCGGCCGCCACTTGCAGTTGTGACGGCGACAACGCCGGCGCCCCTGGAGCCTCAGATTTAGTAGGCGACGACACGGCCGACTCGTCGTCACCGCTGAACGCGTCCTCAAACGCGTCTTCCTGATTGGCCCCCCTATCGACCCCAGATATCTATAATCTTGGCCCGAGAGTGTCTCTAAGAGAAAAATTCAAAGAGGTCAACATTCCAACTGTACCATCTCAGTATATATATGAAAACTTACTATATGTGCATAAAAATATCGATTCCTTCTGTAAAAGGAGCGATACACATAATGTAAATACTAGATATGAGAATAATCTCATACTGCATACTACCCGTCTCCACAAAATAAGTAACTCTTTTATGGGGCAATGTATAAGATTTTATAACAAACTTCCCAATGATATTAGAGAATTGTCTACGAATAAGTTTAAAAGAATTATTAAAGCCAAATTGTGTAGCAGGGCATATTACAAAATTTCTGATTATTTAAGTGATAAAAGTGCTTGGGATGGAGTTGTTCTGGGTCAACACACATGATTGTAATTAATCTTAAGTATATTTTATTTTAAAAAAGGATTCCTACTGAGTTTTCTGGCAGTGTTTCTCAGTAGCTGCCACGTCATGCACTGCACGGTAGGGTAAAAAAATATGACGATTCCACATAAATGTAAAATTTTGACGGAATAAAGTTACTTTGACTTTGATTCATTGTTACCGTCTTTGTCGGTCTCGACAGCCACGCTACTCGTTCGCGCTAGTGACGACCCTTATTTTTAGCCGGTATCATTTGGTCGGCATGCCTGCGCCATTCTCCTATATTAACTTTGTACGAGACCGGTCCCGTTTTCTTAACCACCGTGGCTTCGGCCCACTTGTCCCCTCTCGCCGTGTAGTCACGAGCTAGGACCGCGTCCCCTACTTGGAAATCTCTGTCGGCTAGCGGTCGAGCGCGCGCCACTTGCCGCTCCTGGGCGGCGCGCACTACGGCCGCGCGATCGGGCCGCAGCGCGTCCAGACGACCGCGCAGGCGTCGCCCCTGCAGTGCAACTGCCGGCGATACTCCCGTAGTTGCATGCTCGCAGTTACGATATTGAAAGAGAAACTTGCTTAAAGCGGCGTTTACGTCTTGACCTTCATAAATAGCTCTCTTTATCGCTTTTTTTACCGTCTTGACCCCATTTTCTGGTGCTCCGTTCCACTGGGGTCTATAGGGGGCTGACGTAGTATGTTTAATACAATTACTAGCACAAAACACTTTAAATTCTTGCGATGAAAACGGCGGGCCGTTGTCGGTTACGAGCTGCGACGGTAAACCAAAGCGTGCAAAAATACTGCGCAATACTTGAATAGTGCTATCAGCTGTTGTCGATCGCATAGGCACTGCCTCTTTCCACTTGGAGTGTGCGTCTACCATAATGAGATAACGTTTGCCTGCACAGTCTCCAAAGTCCGCATGTACCCGTTGCCACGGGTGCAGTGGAAACTCCCGTGGTGCAACGTGGCGCGCGGCGGTGCGTCGCGCACGCTGCAGCACGCCGCGCACGACTTTCATCCTCGATATCCCGGTCCAAGTTCGCCCAATAAATATATGAACGCGACAAACTTTTCATTTTATTTATCCCTAAGTGACCTTCATGAAGTTCTTCAAGAATTTTCCTTTGTAACCTATCGGGAACTACTATTCTATATTTATAAATAATGCAACCTTGATCGACCACGAAATCATGTTTTCTCGCAAAATAAGGTTTCTCCGCGTCCCAGCCTGGAACCGATGGCCACCCAAAAAGTACATAGCCTTTTATTTTCGACAACAAGGAGTCACGATCCGTTTCCTTTGCGATATCTTTACAATTAACGGGCAAACACTCTTCCACTAAATTTAAATAATCTAACGATACCGCTGAGCAACCCTCCTGAGGTAACGGTAATCGCGATAATGCGTCGGCCGGACCGTTGTCCGCCGATCTGACATACTCAATTGCGAAATCGTATGCGGCAAGCCGTGCCACCCACCTTTGTAGTCGACTGGCCGCCGTTAGTGGGATGCCTCCCTTATCCCCAAAAATGTAGGTCAGCGGTTGATGATCAGTCCGCAACGTGAACCGCCTTCCAAATAAGTACTGGTGGTGCTTCGTGACCCCAAACAAGATAGCAAGCGCCTCCTTGTCTAATTGACTGTAGTTGCGCTCGGGCGACCGGGCCACCGACCACAGCCACCGGTGGCTGTCGCACGCTACCACCTCATTTGTAACAATATCAGAGGCGAGCGACAGCCACCAGTGTTTGGAAGTCGCTACCGGTGTTTGGAAGTCGCCAACGGTGTTTGGTGTCCATTGAGGCGTCGTGCTCCATGGTGACGCGTGCGATACGAAGACCGTGTAACGGTTAACTGTGCGGGGGGGTGGAGCAGTACGGGAGTGGCAGCTGTGGGCGTTTTCTATGGCATGTAGCGACCACTAGTGGTGCGTCGCGGACACTGCTGTAGCGAGTGGCCGCCACCGGCTACACGTGTGCGGCGCGTCTATACAAAATATATGAAACACGCACAACATACGTTATGTGGCTGTCGCTGGCCACCAGTGGCTGTGGTCGGTGGCCCGTTTGCGCTAGCCCAGTGTGGGCGACACGCAGCTGACCGGCCGCTCGCCGCCGTCGGCGTAGCGGTGCACTAGTACGGCACCCAGCCCGTATGCACTACTGTCAACCGATAACACTAGCTCGCGCCCCTCCTCGTAATGGTGTGCGTTACCCAGGCAAAATGTTTTGCTTTAGAGAGATGAGACTTAAACAAATAATTAGTGTATCATGAGGAGCAATTTGTTTACTAATAGCAAAATTTGTTTGAATTGTAGTTTTTAAGTTATTTAAGAAAAACAAATTTTGCTGGAGTAACGTTTGAAACGTTACCCAGGCAAAATCGTCTTTCAAAAATTAGTTTCAGCACGGAACCAAATACATGAATAGATAGCTTTTGTTGAGTAGTAAATGTTTATAAATAGCAAAATTTGTGTGTGGTATAGTTCTTTAGTTATTTAAGATTTTGCTGCGGTAACGTTTTGGGATTTCCCAGATCTCGAAAACGGCTCAACGCAGAAGTTTGAAAAAAATACCAATAAAAGACCTCAATTTGTTTAAATTTGTTTAATCATTAGTTTTTGATTTGGTTGACGTAAACCAATGTAATTAAATGGTTTCAAAAATCAGAAGAAGCGGGTTTACATGTAAACCAATACACTTATAACCAAATAAACAGCTGTAAAAAATACCCGTGGTTCGACGCTTGTTTACAGCAGACATTTTAGATTTCATACTTTACACGTTAAGAAGATAAAAACAAATTTGATTTATTTTAGACTGGTCGTACTTTAGCGATCGAATACGCAGTTCCCATAACATTAAGAAATATGGCATACTTTAAACAAATTAAAATGATTCATGAAAATTCTTTCCTGTTAATTTCAGCCTTGAATTACGGCTCTAATGAAAGTTATCTCAAAAACAAGAATATGTCAGCAATTCTCTAATAAGCCGACCAAATTGAAAAGGTCACGTAAAAGCGACTGCACCGTACGTACGGGTAATCTTCGCAAATTAGCAGCTTGGTAACCGATGTTTTGTACAGTTAAGCAGAAAAACGTTATTCGTGAAGCCGATTTTTTAATATTTTTTAAGTGCAGTACCATATTACACAATTTTTACTAGTTAATAAAAGTGTAATATCATAGTGTATAATTTATAGTGTGATTTAAAACAATACAAACATATATACATGTAGCTATATTTTTAGTACTTAATTTGTTGTTTCTGTTAAACCAAATGTTTTATTTTGATACCACAACGCAAAGCCACGCTAAAAACGTTTTAACGTTCTTGATGCTAGTCAGAGCAGCGCGCATCGCTGTGTGCAATGCAACGCAACAGCTATATGCCTTGTCTTACTTACTCTTTAGCTGTGAGTAGTTGAGTACGCTCTATCTATGGGTACGCTAGCTCCGACCGAACCAATGAAACAATCAGTCGTGAACCAAGTGTTTTGGAGAGAAGTGCTTGTGGTTTATGTGTGTGTGTACGACGACGTCTTTGAACGATGTGAGTATTAAATGTTTTTATTTTACAGTACAGTTGTGTTTCAGTATAAAATAGTCATTCAGCGTATATTAATGTACGCTTTTTGGTGTGAATCAGAATAAAGAAAACTCGTCAAATGTGACCCAAAACACAATTAGCCCCGGCACAAAAAAAATATGAGCTTTATGTCGTGTTACTTAGAGTGGATATTTCAACATTAAGTTAAAAGAAGGTTACGACGCTTTGACAATGATTGGTTCACGGGTTATCCACCTGTGGCAGTCACATGTAATGTTAAAATATTCACTCTAAGTAACACGTAACAAAAGTCATATTAAAATGCCATACTGTGAGTCGAGGTGAAATGGAGTCCACCTATCAACCTACGTTATTAGTACCTCCTAAGGAAAATTGTACAAACTATTAATGTATCCAAATATTAAAATTAAGTAAGTAGGTTATAACTTATCTGTGATTTTTCTCTAAAAATGTTGATGCTAAGGCAAAGCAATACATATAATTTGTATGAGACTGATTTTTTAAATAAAAATAATGAATCTTAACCATTTTATTATTTTAACTAACCTGACCAGAAAACTTTTGTATTCAACTGTACTAACAAAACATCTATATTATCCTGTTCATTTCAGATGGTTGCGCTTATGTATGGTGCGTTCGCTTTTATGTGACCTTTTCAATTTGGTCGGCTCATTAGAGAATTGCTGACATAATCTTGTTTTTGAGATAACTTTCATTAGAGCCGTAATTCAAAGCTGCAATTAACAGGAAGGAATTTTCAGGAATCATTTTAATTTGTTTAAAGTATGCCATGTTTCTTAATGTTATGGGAACTGCGTATTTGATCGCTAAAGTACGACCAGTCTAAAATAAATCAAATTTGTTTTTATCTTCTTAATGTGTAAAGTATGAAATCTAATATTTCTGATGTAAACAAGCGTCGAACCACGGGTATTTTTTACAGCTGTTTATTTGGTTATAAGTGTATTGGTTTACTTGCAAACCCGTTTCTTCTGATTTTTGAAACCATTTAATTACATTGGTTTACGTCAACCAAATCAAAAACTAATGATTAAACAAATTTAAACAAATTGAGGTCTTTTATTGGTATTTTTTTCAAACTTCTGCGTTGAGCCGTTTTCGAGATCTGGGAAATCCCAAAACGTTACCGCAGCAAAATCTTAAATAACTAAAGAACTATACCACACACAAATTTTGCTATTTATAAACATTTACTACGCAACAAAAGCTATCTATTCATGTATTTGGTTCCGTGGTGAAACTAATTTTTGAAAGACTATTTTGCCTGGGTAACGTTTCAAACGTTACTCCAGCAAAATTTGTTTTTCTCAAATAACTTAAAAACTACAATTCAAACAAATTTTGCTATTAGTAAACAAATTGCTCCTCATGATACACTAATTATTTGTTTAAGTCTCATCTCTCTAAAGCAAAACATTTTGCCTGGGTAACGCACATCTCGTAATGTGCTAATACTCGTTCACTCAGAAGAAGTTGCTTAGCGTTTATAAAGGTCTGATCACACTTAGAATCCCATTTCCACCCGACGTCCTTTTTAAGTAGATTGTGTAAAGGTTGCAACAAGGTACTTAAGTTAGGTATAACCCACCCGTAGTAATTCAACATTCCTAAAAAACTTTTTAATTGAGTCACATTTTGAGGTTTCGGAGCGCTGGAAATGGCCTCTAATTTTATGGGATCTGGTCGTAAACCATCTTTATCTATAATGAAACCGAGGTACTTAACGCTATTTTGTAAAAATCTACATTTACTAAGTTTAACCGTTAGGCCCATATCCCGCAACCGTTCAAGTACCGCTTTAAGATTTCTGTTATGTGCCGCAAAATTTGGCCCCGTAACACAAATATCATCTAAACACACCCTGGCACTCCGCGCAGTTTCCTCCATATTTTTTTGGAATTTTTCGGGAATACAGGATAAACCGTATGGTGTCCAACGATACGCATACGTACCCATATGTGTAGTGATAGCAGTGATTGCCTGTGAGTCGTCAGACAAAATGCACTGTTCGTACGCATGCGTAAGGTCTATTTTTGTATATTTTTCTCCACCGCTCAGATTAGCAAACAATTCGTCAATGCGGGGCAACGGATAATAATCACGTTTAAGTTTAGGGTTTATTGTGATTTTATAATCACTGCAGATACGTATATCGCCGTTTTCTTTTACTACGGGTACGATTGGCGTCCCGTAGTCCGAGTAATCTACGCGGTAAATAGTGCCATCTGCCTCGAGGCGGGCTAGCTCGCGCTCAACTCTTGCGCGCAGCGCCAGGGGCATCGGCCGGGCTCGGACATAAACCGGTTCTTTATCAGTCAGCTGTAATCGAATAAGGCGCTTGCAAGTGCCTAGTTTATCACAGAACACTTCGGGAAATTCTTGACATAATTGGTTCACGAACTTATCATCCACGATTGTATTGAGGTTTATTTGTGTTATTTCAAAGCACGCAACCATTCACGACCTAATAAAGGTCGCGCACCACCTTTTATGATGTATAGTCGTAAGGATTTAACTTTAACTTCGCCTAAGCTAACGTCCATCTCAATATAACCTTGTGTGTCGATTCGTGAACCAGAGTAACAGCGTAACGCTAGATTATCCTTCAATATATGTTTGTAGTAAAATAAACTTTTGTAGGTTTCTTCGCTTATTGCCGATATACGACTGCCGGTGTCCACTTCACATTCCACAACAATTTTATCAATCAAAAGATTAATGAAAAAGGGTTTGTTACCTTTGAACGCCACTTCAATGTTAAACATACCGTCGTCCGAGTACTTCTTGCTTGCACATGACTTTTAAGTGTCCTTTTTGTCCACACTCATCACAAGTATACGCTTTGAACCTACACCTATCCGGCGTGTGTGCCTTGCCACAGCGCCAACAGGCGCGCGTGCCGGAGCCAGCGGCCATTCCGACGCCGCCGCCCAGCCCCGCGGCGCCCTCGCCCGACCCGGCACGCGCAGCCCCCGGTGCCTCTGCTGCTGTTGATCCGCTCACCTCCGCATGCTACTCCGCTGCCTCCAGTGCCAGTGCTAGCTCGACAACATCTTTGTAGCCGGTCTTTTTAACTGCGAATATCCTAGATCTCATGACGTCACCGTCAAACCGGACACAAATTGATCCCGCAAGTTCTCTTCGAGTGCCGAGAACGATTTGCACTTGCCAAAATTGCACGTAGCAGCGAGATGTTTCAACGCCTGTAGGTACTCAGTAAGTGATTCACCTGCCCGCTGACGCCGCAACCTGAACACGTGGCGTTCGGCGATCTCGGACCGCTGTGGCTCCAAGTGGTCGGTCACCAACTTCACTAGTTCGTCATAGGTTTTATCTTCCGGGAAACTAGGTGAACACAAGTCGCACATCAACGAAAGTTGATAGAAGTTTCTTCCCCTACTGTAAAATTTGGTACCCAGTAAATCCTCAAATGACAACACTTCACTTGAAAATAATCGTATATTTACACAGGCTCTATTTACTTACGAGAGTCACCGTACAAATTCTTAACACAATAAAATTTTCTTCTAGAGGTATATGTTTGGTGTGAACGAAACCATAGCGCCATACAGCCGAGTTGAACAACGCCATCTAGTGATTTATGAACTAACAAAAATTACATACTGTTACGATTGTGGCATCAGGAATTCAGGGGCAGAAGTTGTGGTTTGAAATGAGTCCTCTAGTATGTTGTTTTTGAGACAATGTGTATATTTCGTATAAAAATATCTAATTACATGACAGAACCGACAGTAATGCGCGGGAAGAAGTCTTATGTCTACTTATTCGAAATTAGACAACTATTTAACTTTTTAAAGTTTAAAAAAAAGAAAAGTGTTCCACAGATAACACAAAAAAATAATATTTTCACAGTAAATAGTTTAAAACAGCGCCATCTAGTGTATAAATTTAACACTTATGGCGATAGATGGCACTATGCGTTAACACATACAATAATTAAAATGGTATAATTTGGACACTTACAACCGTTATAAGCATCGGTACCTTCAACGTGTCACTAATACTATTCAACGTAATGTACTGGTTTACTCGACGAATACAGGCTGGCCACTGCCTAGCACTTAAATTAAAGGCTTCTATTTTTTTTTATTTATATAACACAATAAATAAAAAATTCAAAATTCAAAATTTATAATATGGTATACTAAACTGTAAAAAAACACTTACGACCTGGCTAAAGCAATTGTGTTACATTGAAACTGAACAACTATTACACATTCAATCTTAAAACATTAATTACGTAAAAAACCTATAAATTATCACGTTTATACCTCAATATCAACTATAAAATATGATATGATATGAATTATGCAATGAAATTAAATATTTTCAATAAATACAACTAATTATCTCTGCGCACTGTAAAATAGACGACTTCGCATCCAGAAACACAAACATGCACGCACACACACACACACATACATGCACGCACGCACGCACATACACCACACACGACCCTCACGTTCCATTTCCACATTCTATACACCCAAAATTAACACACTTAATTAGTTTATTTCATAACATCTCAATTAGAATATCATTTATCATATCCTAGTTTATTTAAATTTTCTCTTTTTGTTTAACGAGTAAGTATAATGTGAAGAGCGGGGCATCCTAACACAGGTATTTTATTACTTAAAAGGAATGACCCAACCATTACTATGAACC
This sequence comes from Pseudoips prasinana, assembly GCA_951640165.1. NCBI lineage: Eukaryota > Metazoa > Arthropoda > Insecta > Lepidoptera > Nolidae > Pseudoips > Pseudoips prasinana. The sequence goes on along the minus strand of OX621264.1, from coordinate 18,260,458 downwards.
ACAATGTAAGAAACTGAAAATAAACTATTTTTATTTATTTATTATTATTTATTAATTTACCAATTGGCATCTTGAAATATAATTTCACGCGTCTACGTTCGAAAAGAAAATATCCGTGCTCGTCGCCAATGAGACGTCAATGAAAGTTGACTGGTTTATTCAAAGAAACGTAATCCTACCCCCCACATATAATTATCGATGCACGACAGATCGTTACAATAATATGTTTGTCCTAATAACGGTATAGTCAATTCAAAACGATCATTATCAAATGACATATTATGTCACCAGAAAAATTCACAAAGCTCCAAAAAAAATGGGATTTTTCACCTTTCCACCAATCTGCACCAACAATCTTGTATTCTTACCTAACCTAACTCAAATAATTTCCTTTTTTTAGTAAATTAGTTGGCTATGTACAAAGAAGAAGGACAAGTTAAGATAATTGTTGGTCTTTACTTGACGCTTTCTATAGAATATTTAGTTGACCTTATAAAAAAGACGAATTACTTTATTAGTCTTTTCGCCATAAGATGAGTTCCCTGACAGTTCTTGTCTGACAATTGTAGTGGCGTGACCTAACGAAATATAATTGATTTTTTTATAATATCGATTCAGTTGGCAAAGAAAATGGAATCGGATTCGTGTCAATCTATGAGCAGTGTCAATCTCTATTGGCCGACGTTCCGTTCAACGCATTAGACATTTTTAAAATTTATACTTTTTTATTATATTCACTTAAGTTATTAACAGTTAATTATAACTACAATAATTTACTTAGTAATTTACGAAAGGCAATATATTTTATATCATTTTTTTTTTTTTTGCTAGTTTATTTTCATTCGTCTAACTAAAGTAGTATGCATGCCACGGAAAAAATAACTGTCAGGGAACTCATCTTATGGCGAAAAGACTATAGAGGCTATCTCATTTTCCCGTTGCTTAGTTATAAATATATAGTGCTACTTATAAAACACCAACAACCTCGCAGGACTAGATAGCTAGACTAGAACACCATAAGCAACAATTATTGTTCTACGAGTTCGGACATAACTCAATACATGAAACACAAAATGATTTTACACGGAGGACTGGCGACTAGAGAAATGCGTCAAGTTCAAAGGCGCTAGCCCGCACCTCTTCTCCGCGACCTCACACTACGTTAACTTAATCTTTGTGTTAGTCAAGCGGGAAATTAAATTAATACTGAATTTTGTATGAAAATAAAATCTAACAAATTTTCAAAAGTTGTAGAACAAAAGTTGTTGCTCATAGTGATAGTTATCTAGTCCTGCGAGGTAGTTGGTTTTTTACAAGTAACAGACACAGAACAAATAATTATGTTCACCACACAAAGTCAAATGCATAAGAAAATCACTCACCATAGCTCCATCCATGTATGGCTACCCTCTCCATGTCTATGCAACCAGTTTCCTTCGCTAACCATTGTAGAACCTCCACCTAATAAAAACATGCCGTTTAAAACTGTGATTTAAAAAAAAAAGGAATATATCAAAACCTTAATATTTTTAAATTTTACCACACTATAACAATTATTGTCTCGGCTTGCATCAACCTCTGGTCCTTCGAGCCGGATCAAAATGTAAAATTAAAGACTAATGGACTGTACCGCTAATTTATGGCAGTACAACGTAAGATATTTAAATTATGGACTACGTAAAATAATAAGCAAACGCGCGAGTCGTCGATGCGGTTAGGCAACATACCCTCGTTCCCAAATACACAAAATACATATTTACCTGATCGTCCAATTCAATTTGTCCCAGCTTCCCTTTAATAGCGGCTTCCCAGGCACGGCCACGGTGTTTTGACCCCCGGGAGTCTATTGACACCACATTAAAACCCCTGGCTGCTAGCATATGCATGCGGAGTTGACGGATACCCTGTAAATAAGATACAATTACACCCTCACGGTCACAATATGCCCGAATGCATCATGAATCTAATGCACAAGTTTTCTATTACAGTGAAAACTGTAAGGGTTAACTAACGTAATCACACTAATATTACAAAAGCGAAAGTTTGTGAGTGTGTGAGTGGTATGTTTGTTACTTCTTCACGCAAAAACTAGCACGCAGCGCCACAGCGCGCAGTACGCGGTGGGAGGTGGGGAGGCTTACTTTGTAGCTGTTGGTGACTGTCTGCACCTCGGGCCCGCCGTACACGTGCAGCACGGTGGGGCTGCGGCCGGGGCGCCCGCAGCGCCCCAGCGTGCAGTACGCGGTGGGAGGTGGGGAGGCTTACTTTGTAGCTGTTGGTGACTGTCTGCACCTCGGGCCCGCCGTACACGTGCAGCACGGTGGGGCTGCGGCCGGGGCGCCCGCAGCGCCACAGCGTGCAGTACGCGGTGGGAGGTGGGGAGGCTTACTTTGTAGCTGTTGGTGACTGTCTGCACCTCGGGCCCGCCGTACACGTGCAGCACGGTGGGGCTGCGGCCGGGGCGCCCGCAGCGCCCCAGCGTGCAGTACGCGGTGGGAGGTGGGGAGGCTTACTTTGTAGCTGTTGGTGACTGTCTGCACCTCGGGCCCGCCGTACACGTGCAGCACGGTGGGGCTGCGGCCGGGGCGCCCGCAGCGCCCCAGCGTGCAGTACGCGGTGGGAGGTGGGGAGGCTTACTTTGTAGCTGTTGGTGACTGTCTGCACCTCGGGCCCGCCGTACACGTGCAGCACGGTGGGGCTGCGGCCGGGGCGCCCACAGCGCCACAGCGTGCAGTACGCGGTGGCGCCGCACGACAGCCGCGTCTCGTAGATCTGGGGCGGCGGGATCTCGGTTAAGCTCACCGAACGTTCTGTGGGAGAAATATCACAATAAGAGTTCGAACTAACAAAAAATAGGCAAGAAATATAATTAAAGTATTGATATAAGCGTTTTCAGTTCTTGACGGGGATGAAATGGGAGGAGTTTCTGTAGCTTCACTTTTTCGTTCATAATCTAACATGTTTTTTTTAAATAAACCATTTTTACACTGAGATTTTCTGACGATCTCAGTTATCTTGAATTGATTTTTGAGATAAGAGGGAGCGGATGGACTAAAAATAATGTTGTAGAGAAGTGTAAGAGTATGAGCATTCCGGCGAAGGCGAAATTCGGAAACATGATCATATTTACGAAGCCCAAATATGAATAATTAATAATACTGAAACTGGTAAAAGTAAATTAAGAGATCAAACATTAGTATTGAATATTGGTGATGAACTGGTTTCAGATAAGCTTACCATTTCCAATTTTTTAGCTGCTTTTTTGCAAATATACCCGTGGATATTACTAAGTGTCTCGCATCATCACCAGATGTGACTGAACTCTTTTTAAATCAAAGCTTAAAACAAACTGTGCCTAAATTTAGTTTTAAATCCGTAACAAGTGATGATATTATAAAAGCTTTTAAGAGTATTAAGAGTAAAGGCACAGAAGATTTGTGGGGACTGTCTGTTAAAGCAATTGAATCAATCATACTAAACATTGCTACAATCCTTGCAGCCATCTTCAATGGCTGTATAAGTGATGGTGTCTTCCTCGATTTAATGAAAATAAGTAAGATAGTACCCGTTTTCAAGGCAGGTTGTTCAAAAAATGCCACGAATTATAGGCCTATCTCAATACTGCCAGCTTTAAGTAAAATATTTGAAAAGCTGATGCTCAGCCAAATGTTGTCGCACTTTAACGTGAATGAGATATTGCATAACAAGCAGTTCGGGTTTACAAGGGGCCGCTCTACTCAGGATGCAGGTTGCACATTAATTAGGTCAATATTGGAGGCTTGGGAGGGATCGCAGGATGCGCTGGGAGTTTTCTGTGATCTCTCTAAGGCTTTCGATTGCGTTGATCATCGTACGCTCGTTGTTAAACTGAAGTACTATGGAATATCTGGCACATCTCTTGATCTTGTGATGTCCTATTTATCGGGGCGACAACAGATGGTTTCGATAGGCGGTGTCACTTCGGCATGTCATCCTGTGAAAATGGGGGTGCCCCAAGGATCTATATTGGGCCCATTTTTATTTCTAGTTTATATAAATGATCTCCCTTATCTGGTAGAGACATAGTTTTATTCGCTGATGATACGTCGCTCATATTTAAAGTAAATAGAAAGGATAAAGATCTTATTGAGCATAATAAAACACTCAGCCTTATATCAGAATGGTTTTCGGCAAATAATCTCTTGTTAAATGCAAGGAAAACTAAATGCATCAGGTTCTCATTGCCGAATGTGACTCAAATTGTACCAACAATTGCATTTAATGCGGAAATATTGGATTTGGTCCCATCGACCGTATTTTTATTATTATTATTATAATCAGGCAGGCAGTTGAAACAACTGATAATTGCCCGTATCTAGTACATTGAGTTAGCTTGTCGTTTTTGTTGTTATTATGTGCTTGTCTAGTCTGTTCTTAAATATGTTGGTGTTTGGTGCTGACACTATGTCTTGTGGTAGTTTGTTCCATTCTTTAACAACCCTGTTCGAAAGGAAATTCTTGTGGGGTATATTGTGTGAGAAGCGGGTCTGAAGTTTAAGGGTGTGTCCTCTCAGACGGGTATTATTGTCTCGATGGAACATATCTTGGAACTGGTGAAGGTCATAGTGTCCATTTAGGATTTTATAGGTTTCGATCATATCACCACGCTCTCTTCGTTCTTTTAGAGCACTAAGCTTTAGCGCTTCCAGCCTATCCTCGTATGATAGTCTCTTAAGTTGTCTAGGTATCTTGGTGAAGCTACGCTGTACTTTTTCCAATAGATCCACGTCTTTAACAAAGTAGGGACTCCACACTTGAAAAGCGTGTTCCAATATAGGTCTTATGTAAGTCTTGTATACCTTTAACATCATTTCTGGCGTAAGAATTCCGAAAGCTTTTCTAATGAGGTAAATAAAACTTTTCGCTTTCTTTGTGATTGCTGCTATATGGTCTTCCCACTTAAGATTCTCCGTTATAATAACTCCCAAATCTCTTTGGGCTCTCACTGCTACCAGTTCAACGCCATCTAGCTTGTATATTAGGCGTGGGTTTTTGCTACCGATGTGCAGTGTAGTACATTTTTCAGCATTTAGGTTAATGAGCCATTCCTTTGACCAGTTAGCAATTTTGTCCAAGTCTCTTTGTAGACGATCGAAGTCAGTTAGTGAGTTTGCAAAGATTTTGGTGTCATCAGCGAAAAAGCTGACATTACATTGTAGGCAGCGAGGTAGGTCAAACGTATATATAATGTATAGCACAGGGCCCAGAACTGATCCTTGGGGTACGCCACTGTGTATCTCTCTCTCGTCGGACAGAGTTTCAGCGATTCTCACTCGAAATGTTCTACGGCGTAGGAAGGCCTCGATCCAGTTCAGCAGTTTGCCTCTAATTCCTATGTGTTCTAGTTTCTGAAGAAGTCTTGTTGTGGGAACCTTATCAAAAGCCTTTTCGTAGTCAAGGTATATTACATCCACTGGTTCTCTCTTATTGAAGCTATCAGTCCAGGAAGCCAAGCAAGACAATAGATTTGACACCGTCGACCGGCGAGGGCAAAATCCATGTTGCTGATCACCGATTATTCTGTGCTTATCAAGAAATTGCCTTATATGTTGGACTATCACCTTCTCCATAATTTACACACTACGCTGGTCAGGCTAATAGGTCTGTAGTTTGACGGTTGCAATTTATTTCCCTTTTTGAATATTGGTGTTACTGATGCAATTTTCCACAAGGGCGGTAGTATACCAGTATCGTATGAGGTTTGCATTAATACTGACAGTACATCGGCAACTTCACACTTTTGAAGTATTGCTACTGGGATTTCATCTGGACCGGGTGCAGAATCTGGTTTCATTCCATTTATAGCTTGTTTGATTTGTCCGGTGTAAAACTTAAATCGGATATGGTTTCTTGGATTTGAATACATGAATCTAAGACAGGTAGGGGATCCTGTGGTTCCTTTTGTAATACTCCTGCAAACTGGTCTGCAAAAGCTTCAGCGATTTCATGGGCCTGTGAAACTATTACTCCCTGTGTATTACGCAAAACTGATGGTGTGCTGACTTTAGAGGTCACTTGTTGCCTGATATATGAGTAGAAACTCTTTGGTCCAGAGTGAAGAAGGTCTGTGTCAAAAGAAATGCGCGATTGTCTAGTTTTATTAGTTAGTTTATTAGTAACTTTTCTATATTCTGTGTAAGTTTTGTCTAGTCCCGTTAACATGTATCTGTTCCATAGTGTCAGTTTTTGTGTTATCAGTTCCTGAATCTCCTTTGTGATCCACTTTTTGTTTCTTATACAATTATTGGGTTTTACTTTAGGCACATACATAAGAAGTGCATCTTTGAATTCAGAGAGTAGTATCCCAAATTGTTTCTCTGCACAGTGTAGATTTTGAATATTTCCATATGTCGCTCTTAACTTTTCACTTATTTTTTCATAGTTGGCCTTCTTGTAATTCCATCGTAATGAGGCATTGATCTGCTTGGTCGTTTCGAGTTGTATTGTTGACAGAAGACAGGAATGATCACTTTTTCCTAATGGGGATTCGTGCTTGATTTCGGCTATGAGTGAATCATCATTGGTTAAGATTAAATCCAGGAAAGAAGGTTGGTTGCCTTTACGAAATCTCGTAGGTCTGTCTACTAACTGCTCTAGGTTACTACTTCTGTACCATTGCACGAAGTTTTCTTCTCGAGCAGTTAAATAAGCACAGTCTTGAAGAGGCCATTTCACTCCACGGTAGTTAAAGTCTCCCATAATGACAGTAGTGTGTGATTATGGGAGAGTGTGTTCCGACAAAGTTTAATTTGTTCTAGTAAAATGTTATCCTGTTCCTCTGTTGAGTTTTGTCCTCTGTATATTCCGCATAGTACAAACTTATGTATTCCAAACTGAACATCCAACCATAAGCATTCAGAAGCCTCATGTTTTGTGTTGTAGTTTATATTTAGTTTTGTGGTCAGTAGATCAGACATTTGTGCAGCGTATATGGCAACTCCTCCACTACGCTTGCCAATACGGTCGTCTCTAAATACGTCATAGCCTGGTATTTTTATCATACAATCTGGTAAACGTGGTTTTAACCATGTTTCCGAAATTACTATAAGTGTAGGTTTTATTATATTTACTCTAGGATATTACTACTACTACTATTTTAGGATTGACATTTGATTCAAAATTGCAATGGAGTCCTCGGATTGAAAAGTTAGCAGGTAAATTAAGTTCAGCTTCCTATGCGGTCTGGAAAATAAGGCAATTGTCAGATGAACAAACTGCTAGATTAGTGTATTTCGCGTACTTTCATAGCATTATGTCGTATGGCATTCTGCTGTGGGGTTCGGCGGCTGACATAGGTACTATTTTTGTATTGCAGAAAAGAGCAGTCAGAGCCATTTATGGTTTAGGCAGTCGCGATACTTTGCGAAATTTGTTTAAAGAAATAATAATAATAATAATCATTTTTTATTTATTAAACAAGACAAACATTACACCATTTAGCATTACAAAAAATATACTTACTGTGCCATCGGAATATATATATCAGAATATAATGTTTGTTAGAAAAAAAATTCATAATTATAAAAAGAAAAGTGAACTGCATAATATAAATACTAGGAATAAAAACAAACTAGCCGTGCCAGGCTTTAGAGTAAGCAAAACTAATAAATCATTTTTAGGAAATTGTATTAGGTTTTATAACAAGCTTCCTACTCAAATTACCGATCTGCCTGACACAAGTTTTAAAACACATATTAAACGTATACTTATGGCTAGGGGTTATTACACCACTAAAGAGTACATCGATGACAAAGACGTCTGGCTCTCACTTCCTACCTGCACATTGCTCGCTGGAGATCTTGTAGCCATATAGACATGACTGATCTGCTGTGTTACGTGAACTATCTGTAAATGATTGCTGTCATATACTTAATTTAAAATTATTGACTCTGTCTCAAAATGAATAATGTTATTGTTTTGAAGTTTTTCTTTTGTATACCTAAATATAATCTAAAATAATAAGCATTCAGACAACCGATCGAGCATATATTGTGTTTGCCTATTAAATAATTACTCTAATTGGACCAAATCCCGTATTCATGCCCGCTTGAGTATGTTTAACCGGAGCGTCTCAACTGGGTCGTGTTGAAACCGGTAGTACATGAACCCACTGAGTTTGTTTCGCTGGGTCTTCTCAGTTGGGGCGCATTGGATCCGGTGGTAGCATTAAAGCGCGACCGTCGTTATTAACACAAGGTCCGTCATAATTATAATACCTTTAATATAGACAGAACCATTGACAATATGTAGTAAAAATATTAGACTTAAACTAGATAATTAAACATAATCTCTTAACATCTCTAGATACGAGCTAGCTAAATATCATTGCAATAATAAAATAAATTTTATAAATGTTTTCATACAATATGTACCTAAATGTATGTTACTAGAAATAATATCTAATGTATTTAACTATATTACTACAAACATGTTCTGACTATTTACAAGCGCTTTTTTAAAGTCTACGTGAATAAAAACCTTTTTTATTTTATTTATTTATTTAATCTTATACAGACTTTCTGGAGACGCTAAAGTTTATCAAGCTGGGCCTCAGTGAGATCAAGATAGCTGACATCTGCATAATCTAGTATTCGAAGAAGAAGCGATTGTGCGAGGGCAGTTTTGGTGGTAATAGGTTAAAATACCGGCCAAGTGCGAGTCAGACTCGCACATGAAGGGTTCCGTAGCAACAAGTATTTCAGTTGATTAAATGAAAGCAAATTGCGGTTTATGACGTATTAAAAAAGAACTACTTGCTAGATCTCGTTCAAACCAATTTTCGTTGTTAGTTTCTATGGTAATATACATCATATATTTTTTTTAGTTTTATCATTCTCTTATTATAGAAGTTAGAGAAGGGGGGGGGGGGACACACTCATTTTACCACTTTTGAAGTGTCTCTCGCGCAAACTATTAAGTTTAGAAAAAAATGATATTAGGAACCTCAATATCATTTTTGAAGACCCACATATATGGGTACGATGAAAAAAAAATGTTGAGTTTCACTTCTATGTATGGCGACCCCCCAAAATAAAAAAAAAAATTAAAATCTTAATGCGGTTCATAGAATACATCCACTTAACAAGTTTCAGTAGTACAGCTCCTATAGTTTCGGAAAAAAGTGGCTGTGACATACGGACGGACAGACAGACGGACAGACATGACGAATCTATAAGGGTTCCGTTTTTTGCCATTTGGCTACGGAACCCTAAAAAGTATTAATCTACGTAGAGATCTAAAGGAAGCGTACAATCTACGACTAACGTTCTTCATTTGGATATCCCAGGATAGGCAGCGGTCGAAAAAAAGACCAAGATTCTTGACGTTATCGGTTAAGGGAATTATATTGCCATCGAAATTAAGCTGTGGTAGTAGTAACCATGAAACCCTAGATATCATCCTAGAACTACCAACCACCATGACCTGTGTCTTAGGTGGGTTGACTTGTAGTCCGTGTGCACGGCTCCAGTTGCTTATTTTAGCCAGATCTGCATTTATTACGTCTACTGCTTCTGATAATTTGTCATTGGAAGCTTGACAATAAATTTGAAGGTCATCCGCGTAAAGGTGGAAGGAGGAGAGAAGTTGATTAGAGATTGAATTTATGAAAATCGCGAAAAGTGGAAGACATAAAACGCCGCCCTGAGGCACACATGCTTTAGTGTTGCACCAACTTACTTTTCTTTTGTATATACATACTTATATAGATAATTAGACTCAGGAAAAACAGACATGTTCATGCAAACAAATATATATCCTGGGTGAAATTAAAACCACGAACCTGCGGCAGACATTAACCAACCAAGCCAATGGGCCCATATTTTTTTATTTTAAACATACCTCTGACTAGTGATCCGGTTTCGCTATCTGTCTCATCTCCATCACCAGACCGGCTATCCCAGGACCCGTTAAAGCTACGGGTCTCTAGGGATTCTGGAAAAAATGGTACTGAATGAATGTGAGCAAATAATCAAACCGTTGAACCTCTAACCGAATATAAATACACTATCTGTGCCCCGCGGTTTTATCCGGGTTAAATTTTATAAATTATCACAGCTCCTCCCCCGTAGGTAATAGCGTGATATGTAGCCTATATGTTGACCCGACCTCTTAGTGATATTCATGAAATTTGAAGTAAATCCATGCAGTACTTTTTGAGTTTAGCCCGGACATACATACAGACAAACAGACGAAAATTCTAAAAACTATATTTTTGGCTTCGATATTACTTGCAGATCACGCCCCAAGTATCCTTATAAAAAATATTCAATGTACAGTTTTGACTTTCCTACGATTTTTTTATATGTATAGATTATTTGGAAAAGAGCTGATACTTTTACACTGCTGGATCGATATTTACCAAATAAAGGCTTTCAAATAAATAACCGCATCGAATTAGGTCCATCCCTTTAAGGGTTACAATATCACAGACAGACACACACACACACGGCGTCAAACTAATAACGCCCCTCGTTTTGTGATGGAGGTTACAAAAGCACTATTAATGATAAAAGGTCATACTCGTGAACGGGTGCTGCTTGCGGTAACTGGTCGAACTGCTGTTGGGGTACTCATTTTTTTTTTTTTTCTTTTTCGCCTCTGTTAGACTTCGTTTGACTTGTTAATTTTGTAAATGTACGCGGATGCACCCACCGTTTTTTCGTCTAGCAAGAGGATATTCTAAGTGCTTGAGTGAAATTGAATGCTATTGCTTATTTATTTTATTATGATTCACTGAATGACAACGGTTCTGTGCGTGCATTAGCCTACATAACAACCAACCACAATGTAAGTAAAATACATGACATTTAAAAAAATAAAAATCGTAAACTGAAAGCAAAAGAAGACGAAAAAAGCAAGCCCGGAGTTTCTTTGTGGCTTTCTTCTCCGGGTTGTCCACCTAGGCAGCTAGAGAAAGCCGCAGGCTAGCTAGGGTAGGTTCCTCAGCGGCGAGGATCGCTTTGGCCCATTAATGCGTGATCGGTGATCCCGTGCATGTGATCACACCCTCACTTAGAATTTCGTATTTTGCTTTAGTCTTCAATTCTTTAATTTTAATATAGTAGAACTAAATTTCAAAATAATAGATTAGTAGGTACATTGTTATTTATTTAAGGATTTCAAATATATGCGATAAAACAAACCGCACGGACTGACAGATTAATTTTTTTTTTGTAACTTTTTACTATCCACTTTGTTTATGTACTGCATTGTGACCTTGACAAGTACAAGTGTATGTTAATACCCAAGTGCTGAATAAATATTTCATTTCATTTCATTTCATTTCAAGAAACTAGTATGCTTTAGACCAGAAATATTTATATGTAAGTAACAACTGAATGCACCCGCTTTCTGGTAAGTTAAATATTTGATGAGATTGTTACTGCCATTTAAAAAATCTATTACATTATATAATGCATGGCAACTGCGTTTTTTTAATACGGGGCAACTACGTTTTTTAATACGTGGCAACTGGGTTTTTAATACGTGGCAACTGCGTTTTTAATACGTGGCAACTTCGTTTATTAAAACGCGGCCACTACGTTATCTAATACGTGGCATTCGCTTTTACCCGAAGGCGGTCGATCTGTAATAGTTCCCTGTACTATAAACCACGGCGGCGTGGTGATGTGATACACAGACGTTACATGCACGCTGCTCATATTTGAAGAAGTTGTTAATGCAATTTCACAAATTCCATTTAACCAGCGTGGCAACTGATTTTTTTGTGAACGGTACAGCGTTTACAATACGTGGAAACTGCGTTTAACTCATCTGAAGGCGGTCGATCTGAAATAGATCTCTGTACTATTGACCGCGGCGGCGTAGTGATGCGATGCACCCGCGTTATAGGCACGCTCTTTATATTTGATGAGGTTATTACTGCCATTTTACTAATTCCATTTAACCAGCGTGGCATCCGCATTTCTAATGCATGACAACTGCGTTTTTTAACATGTCACAACTGGGTTTTTTAATACGTGGCAACCGTATTTTTAGTGTGTGGCAACCGCATTTTAGTGCATGCAACTGCGTTTTTAAATACGTTTTTAAATACGTGGCAACTGCGTTTTTAAATACGTGGCAACTGCGTTTTACTCACCTGAGGGCGTTCTATCTGTAATAGTTCCCTGTACTATTAACCGAGGCGGCGTAGTGATGCGATGCACACGCGTTATAGGCACGCTCCTTATATTTGATGAAGTTATTACTGCCATTTTACTAATTCCATTTAACCAGCGTGGTATCCGCATTTTAAATGCATGACAACTACGTTTTTTAATATGTGGCAACTGGGTTTTTTAATACGTGGCAACCGTATTTTTAATGCGTGGCAACCGCATTTTTAGTGCGTGGTAACCACATTTTTAGTGCATGCAACTGTGTTTTTAAATACGTGGCAACTGCGTTTTACTAACCTGAAGGCGGTCGATCTGTAATAGTTCCCTGTACTATTAACCGCGGCGGCGTAGTGATGCGATGCACACGTGTTACAGGCACGCTGCTTATATTTGATGAAGTTATTACTGCCATTTTACTAATTCCATTTAACCAGCGTGGTATCCGCATTTTAAATGCATGACAACTACGTTTTTTAATATGTGGCAACTGGGTTTTTTAATACGTGGCAACCGTATTTTTAGTGCGTGGCAACCGCATTTCTAGTGCGTGGTAACCACATTTTTAGTGCATGCAACTGCGTTTTTAAATACGTGGTAACTGCGTTTTACTAACCTGAAGGCGGTCGATCTGTAATAGTTCCCTGTACTATTAACCGCGGCGGCGTAGTGATGCGATGCACACGTGTTACAGGCACGCTGCTTATATTAGATGAAGTTATTACTGCCATTGTGCATTCCTGAAGAGGAACAACCGATTTTTGTTACAATCAATTATTCAGCAAATAGGCATTAAATCCGCCTCTATCCATTGATGTGCATGAAACACATAAATTTAGAGAGGCGGACTAAATGCCAAAGGCATTTTCTACCAGTCTACTTTTGGGTGATCCAGATAAACAATGCACTTTAATTTACATTTAAAAATACAAAAAAAAATGAATAAAAGAATACAAAGCTTCATATATTTCTTTATTTTCTTATATCCTGGTCAAATTTCGGTCACGACGGTAAGTCTCAATGGAGACTAGCCATTTACTAAAAATCCGTTGCAATTGCAATTGCGCTTTTAAACAGTGCAATTTTATTGCGTAGTTATTATATATTTAGGGAATGTAAACGGATTTTTCATAAATGGCAACTGAATAGCATCTGCTTTTTTGTCTATGGTAACTGCGTATGGTAACTCCAGACTAGGTGTTATTATTACGAAGAAATACCCAATACACAATATGATTACGTACATTACGAGACTTCTCCAAATTGTCCCGCGTAGTATCTTGTATCTTAATGTCACAAGTGCATTTTTATTTCGCGGCAACTATATTTTAGAGAAGTGGCAACGGATTTTTAGGAAATGGCAACTCCATGTCATCTAAGTGAACCTTTTTAGAATGTAGCGTCTGGATCATTAGTACACAAGAACTGCGTTTAACTCACATCGTCCAAATCCACATTGCAGGAGTGTCCCACCGTGGTGAGCAGCTGCACGGCATGCGGGCGCGGCGGGTACAGCGGCGCCACGTACAGATGTCGCTCCAGGGGCGTCTCGCGGAGCCCTAGGAAGTATATTAGCTGGTGTGCATTGTCCACCTGGGGCAAAAACAAACAAACTAAAGCCACCCACCCACTTGAGTATGTTTCGCCGGACCGTCTCAACTGGGCCGTGTAGGTCTTCTCAGTTGGGGCGCATTGGATCCGGTGGTAGCATTTAAGCGCGACCGTCATTATAAACACAAGGTCTGCCATAGTAATTATATTGAATTCAAACCTTAATATAGACGGAACCATTCAGACAATATGTAGTAAAATATAGCTAAAAGTATAAATTTCTATAATAAAACCTTAACATAATATCTTTATCACACAACATAAAATAACTGAATACAAGCTAGCTACATATCATTACTATTATAAAATAAATTTGATAAATGTTTTCTACAATCCATGTACAGACGCCAGCACATCCAGCTACCTCAATCTGTCATATTTATTTTATAGATTTTCAACTTTATTACAAAAGCATAAGGTTCACTTTCAATTTGGGAAATTTGACAGATTGGGATAGCTTGATGTGCTGGCGTCAGTACCTAGAAATAATTATGTATACTTAACTATATTACTGCAAACATGTTCTGACTATTTACAAGCGCTTTTTTAAGTCAACCTGAATGAAAAACATATTTTAAAAATATATTTTTCCATGGAAGGTAACTTCATTGGAAGAATATTTATTTAATTTAAAAACTTTTACACAAGAACTGTTCCGTGGCGGCTTAATGCAAAAGGCACTCGACCTTTGGATGGTGCCGAGATAATATCACACTAATATTATAAAGGCGAAAGTTTGTGAGTGTGTATGTTTGTTACTTATTCACATCTAAACGGCTGGAGCGATTTTAATCAAATTTGATATATGGAGTTAGCTGACACCCTGGATTAATACATAGGCTATAATTTGTAAAGTTTAACGCGGGTAAAATCGCGGGGCACAGCTAGTAATATAGATAGATAATAGTTACTAAAACATACCCAGAACTTTCTCGGCATGACTTCCCATTCGCCAGCTGTGATAGGCTCTTTGCTTACAATGTTGGGCCCTAAGGCGTTGCTTTCGTCTTCTGTTATCATTTCTATTACGGCTGGGGACAAAAATTGTAGTTAAAAACCGGCCAAGTTCGAGTCGGACCCGCGCACGAATTGTTCCGTACCATAGTCTATAAAAACAGTAAATAAATCACGTTTGTTCTATGACAACACCACTGAAATATTTAATTTAAAAAGTCGTGTAGCAGCACCGAATCACTTGAGTAGCAGCTACGAATGACTTGCGTAGCAGCTACGAATGACTTGTGTAGCAGCTACAAGTGACTTGCGTAGCAGCTACGAAAGAGTTTTGTAGCAGCAACAAATGACCTGCGTAGCAGCTACGAATGAGTTATGTAGCTGCTACGAATGATTTATGTAGTTGCTACGAATGATTTGCGTAGCAGCTACGAATGAGTTGTGTAGCTGCTACGAATGAGTTATGTAGTTGCTACGAATTATTTGCGTAACAGCTACGAAAGAGTCGTGTAGCAGCTACGAATGAGCAATGTTGTTACAATGAATGAGCTGCTACGCACAGCTACGAAAGAGTTGTGTAGCAGCAACGAATGATTTGAGTAACAGCTACGAATGGCTTGCGTAGCAGCCAGAAATGAGTTGTGTACCTGATATGCGTTTGGTGTTTAACTTACATCTAACGGACGGTCTCTGTGTATCAGCTTTGTACAGGGCGCAAGTAACTTTATACAGATGTAAGTGGCCGGTTTCCTCGCTGGCCCAGATGAAACTCAGCTCATCTCCAGTATCAGCGAGAAAGTATAGGATGTCGTGCACATTGATCCACGCGTCAGGGGCTGTTTCTGAGATCAGGACCTGGACGTCTTGGATGGGCTGTGGATGTCGATAAAGTATTAAGGTGATTGCGCAAAGCAATTTTGAACTCAAGACGACTGACTCAACAGTTTATTGGTCTAACCACTAGACTATGTCTACTTTTTCACATCCAAAATTAATATAATAAAATAAAATAAAGCCTTATATTTCTCGCAAGTCTGTTATAGAGTTTAGAAAGTATGAAATATAAAATGCAAATATTAAATAATTTTAGGTAAATATGGTTATTATAAACTAAAAAAAAATCTTATGCAAGAACCCCTCCTTAGGCGAAGGTGAAGGCCTCCTCTAGGGAAATACCAGTGGTCTCTATCTTGAGCTAGTTGCGGCCAGCAGGGGCCTGCTATTTTTGTTAACTCGTCTGCCCATCTTGTTTGTGGTCTGCCTTTGAGACGCTTGCCGTATGCGCCCTTCCACTTTGTAACCCTGCTAGTCCACCTCTCGCCCTGTAGCCTCGCTACGTGGCCCCGCCTACTTCCATTTAAGTCTTTTAGCGTAGATTAGAGCATCCTTGACTTTGATCATTTCTCTGATTTTACTGTGGTTAATGTTTTATATTTTCTTAATATTTAGCATGCTTCGTTCTATTCCGCGTTGGCAGGTAATAATTTTGTTTTTTACTTTGGATGTGTACTTCCACGTTTGACAACTATTAGTTCTAAAATTAATATAACTAATAGTTAAGTAACTTAAATACTAATTTTGCTGAGGCACTCATAGCCAGATGCTATGAGTCCGTAAGTGATTGGCGAGGTTAAGCAACTAGGCTCACGGTCAGACCATAGATGGGTGACCGCCAAAATGGTTTAATTTCTTTGCGTCTTCGTTCTTTGGAGGGCACGTGGAGTTGTCGGTCCCGATTGTAGTCATTAGGCAACAGTCGTTAAGCCATGTCAGAGGCCTACTGGGCGGCTTGAGCAACCCTTGACACTAGGATAACCACTGCCCATACTATAACTAAATAATATAATATCCTGAGACATTATTCACACACGGCCATCTGATCCCAAACTAAGCAAAGCCTGTACTATGGTAACCAGATAACTGATATACTACATATACTAATTTTGTTTAGTAAATACTTACTTATATAGATAATTACACAAAGACTAAGGACAAACAGACATGTTCATGCAAACAAATGTCTGTCCTGGGGCTCTACCGGCTAATTCACCGAACATCGATTTCTTAAATAGAGTTCAAATAAATTAAGTATAAAAATGACTTAATCAATCGTTAAATCGGTTTCAACGTTTACAATCGATTCCGGACCTTTTATGACGTCACATGTGCACATGGAAGCCGATTTAAAGATTGATTAAGTCATTTTTAATCTTTATTTATTTGAACGCCATTTAAGAAATCGACTATCGGTGACTTACCCGGTAGAGCCCCTGGGTGGGAATCGAACGCACGACCTGCGGCGTAAAAGGCTAGCTTTTGCCAATCAGGACAACAGGCCCGTCGATATATTTATTATCATGGTTTGCTATAATATTTTCTGTGTCCATACCTCGTCAGTTGCAGCTGGACTTTGAGAGGCGGTCGGTCGCGACACGTGCTCAGGAGAGTGTTCGTACGACGATCTCACGTTGAACTGAGACAGCGGTATCAAGACGAGTTCCAGCCGTATCTGTCGCCGGTCCAACAGCTGCACCCAAACACTGGAAGAGTTTGAGATTGGATAGCAGAAGAAATAAGGATGCACAATGAAAAAACATTAGGCCTCTGACATGGCTTAACGACTGTTGCCTAATGACTACAACCGGGACCGACAGCTTAACGTGCCCTCCGAAGCACGGAGACGCTCAGAAATTAAACCACTTTGGCGGTAACATCTAGATACTGACCGTGAACCTAGTTGTTTAACCTCGTCATTCACATATTTTGCCTACCGCATTGGATTCCCACGGTACTGCAGTGCGTCTGGCATGTTCGCGGAGGCGGGGGTGCCTGATTTCTATGCAATCATTAGATCTAGCATTGCATCCTTCTGGGACAGAATACGGAGCTCAGCTAATCAACTGTTAAGGATCGTCAGTGAGGATATTTGCAGCCCGATTTACAGGTACTGGATTAAAGTCCACCAGAGTCCGAACCTTAGGTAATTAAGATAGTTATAAGTAGAATATAAGTATTTATTATTTATTATCGCTTCGGCGAACATAGCTGAGGCACTGCAGTAGCGAGGTAGTCCCAACATGCATTCAGGGCTATGTTGGGACTACCTCGCTACTGCAGTGCCTCAGCTATGTTCGCCGAAGCGCGAACTGATTGTTTTTATACAACAATACGCGCGCGCGGCACATCGCTGGTGCGCAGGGTGCGAGCTAGTTCCAACATAGTGCTGAAAATGATAGCGGACAGGATTGACTGTCCGTTTATAAGAAGGTGCTGCGACATGCATATCGTAGCGGCGAAATGTAAATAATATTATATTTTATTACTAACACCTAGGCTAAGTTTTACTAACAATTATGAGTTTTTATAAACTTGAAATAAACGTTTTATTATATTATTATTATATTATATTATATTTTAATTTATTTATATTGAATATTCTTGTAATTGTATATTTATATCGTAATTTAATCCTATGTTATTGATTTTTTAAATGGGGACTTAGTGCCTGACACAATAAACATTTATTATTATATTATTATTTTGTTTTCTTTTGGTTTTTTGGTTATTAACAAGTGTTGTATGTATTTTTATTATATTAAAGAATTGAATTAATTTAAGCTGAAGTGGCAGTGGGGCACATAGCTCGTATTACCGACGGCCGCTGGAGCAGAAAGGTTCTCGAGTGGCCACCACGAACCGGAAGACGCAGCGTGGGCAGGCCCCCTACTAGGTGGACCGATGATCTTGTGCGGGTCGCTGGAAACTGCTGAATTCGGGTAGCGCAAAACCGGCAATTGTGGAGATTTTTGGGGGAGGCCTTTGTCCAGCAGTGGACGTCTTTCGGCTGATATGATGATGATGATGAATTTAATTTAATTAAAATCTGATAAGTGTTTTTATGGTGCAATCCTGAAGCTTTTAGTATACGTCCTTTGTTGCTGAGAATGTGTTCAGCATCCTACTAATATCATAAACGCGAAAAGAGTTTGTAAGCATGGATGGATGGATGTTTGTTACTCTTTCACGTAAAAACTACTGAATCGATTTTAATGAAACTTTACAATAAGCTTATAGATAGCTTATACATCAGAATAACACATAGGCTACAATCTATATATATAATAAAATCGTAGGAAAGTCAAAACTGTACATTGAATATTTTTTTAAAAGGGTACTTGGGGCGTGATCTACAATCGATATCGAAGTCAAAAATATAGTTTAGACTATTTGTCTGTTTATCTGTTTGTCTGTATGTATGTCCGGGCTAAACTCAAAAAGTACTGCATGGATTTACTCCAAATTTTGCATGAATATTACTAAGAGGTCGGGTCAACATATAGGCTACATATTATCACGCTATCACTTACGGGGGAGGAGTGTGATAATTTATAAAATTTAACGCGGGTAAAACCGCAGGGTGCAGCTAGTTTATAAATATATTGAGTGAATTGTCAAAAATATGACGATAAGTGTCAAGTACGGAGGAAAAATGTACCATCTGCGAGCTATTCCGGCGTGCACTGCCAAAACCGCTAGAGGTACACATCCTACTCATATTATAAATGCGAAAGTGTGTGAGTATTGATGTATGGGTAGTGGGATGTTTGTTACTCTTTTACGCCAAAACTAATATAGCTTATATATCCCAATAACACATAGTCTATAATTTATAAAGTTTAACGCGGGCGCGGGCGAAACCGCGGGGCATAGCTAGTAATTTAATACTTACTAACGACCATCAGGCGTCCATCCCACGCGGGCGAGGTACTCAAACCATGGGAACATATCCTTTAGGGGCTGGTTCAACTCGTACCATCGTATGTCTGTCACTTCCATGGTCCCGTTACTAACATCCGCTAAAAAAAACAAAAAAAAATATAATATCCTGGGACATCCCAAACTAAGCTTGTACTATGGAAACCAGTCATTTACAATTTAGTCATTTATTCCTAAACAAAATAATTTGTATCTGAATTTGCACACATAAATAAAATTTACAATACAAATAATTTGAAAATAAGTCATCATTTATCAAAAAAATTACACACAAATTTAAATAATTCTATAAAAATGTTAATTACAGTTAAATTAGAAAGAGTAGTCAAGAGTTAGTTGAAATAACAATTATAAAATTTCTAAAAACAGAACGCGAAAAAAATCGATAACTGATGTTAGGTAAGAAAAAATCATAAAAAGAATTATATCTCGACCACTACGCAAAATCGTAGAACATACATGGGGGTGATTCGAATACTCCTCATCGTAAAGTATCAAAATTTTGCGTTTGAACGTCAACTTCTCGGCCACCCTGTATATGTATACTAAACTATAAAATCCAATCAAAAAAACATATATTTAATTTGTAACTTGGGGGTTTCTGCTACCAATTTGCGAAGTAAATGCTCACGAACTTTTCTTTATACATTTATTAATACATATAGGCATTTATCAAGTATTTTTTTGGAACGAAGTTCCTTATCGCGTGTTGCGCAAGTGGGCTAGACGGAAAAAATTACGACGAAACCTTTTTGGTATAGTGAGCTATTGTAAGCCGTGCGGCGTGCGCATGTTTCTCTGTCTGTCTCTCTCTCTCTCTCTCTCTCATAGAAAGCAAGCCAGTTACTTTCTATTTCGCATTGAACATTGTGGTGTCGCGAAGGTTATTTTTGTTGAGTGTATACAGGTTTTTTGAAGTCATACTTCTTTTGGCGCGATGGAATTTGGAACAGCATGAAGTTAGTTCTAGGTGGTATGAGAGTGAATTTTTACGATGCGCGCGCACACCGACACCAAAAACTTTAACAGCATGAAGTTAGTTCTAGGTGGTATGAAAATTGATAACTATGTTCAAGTTGTATATTAAGAAGTATAACTTCTAACGCGTGTACATAAGTACACACAAGTTTTTTTTTATCTTCGTTCCATCCGGGTGTCCATATAAAAATAACTACTTGAGAGGTGTCAAGACCTCTCAAGTAGTTATTTTGACGACAAACGAGCAAGTGGGTCACCTGATGGTAAGTGATCACCGCCGCCCATGGACACTCGCAACACCAGAGGAGTCGCGGGTACGTTGCCGGCCTTTAAAAAGTCAGCAACAAGCTGACCCTTCGCCCCACCCCGATGAGCTCTGGCGACTTTACTCACACTCGGAAACACAACATTAAAATTATCAATGTTATTATTAAAGAATGTCTTCTGTAAGGTGGAGGTACTTCCCCAGTCGGGCTGCTCTTTGAGCGAATGAACGCTGTGCCCTACCTCTCTTAACAACTTTTTAACGCGGGTAAAACCGTGGGCACAACTAGTGAATAATACTTACAATGTTCTCCATTCCCTTCCTGGTAATAGTCTAGGACTGTAGTGGGGGAAGCCTTCTGTAGCTTGAAGGTGACCAGCTTGAGGGATGACTTGGCGTTCTGAGTACCAGCTCGAGGGAATCTGAATGTATAAGTTTGGGTTTGAGTTTGGATGTAATTTGGGTCTGCCTATTATGTTTGTAAAGTACCCCGTACACAGGGATTAGATTCCTTAGTGCGGGCGTTGTCTATATATATAGATACATACATACATACATAGACTCACGCCTGTTTCCGAGAGGGGTAGGCAGAGACAACGGATTTCCATTTGTCACGATCTTTGCATACTTCTTTTGCCTCGATTACTGTCATTATATTCTTCATACATGCTCGCCGGTTTAGGGTACTTCTGACCTGCCCTTTCTTGAGAATGTAGGATATCGATGCGAACAGAAAGACAGTTTATGCGAGACTGGTTTATTGTTTGTATACCCACATCACAATGTATTACATTTGCCCCCTGACAAAAAGAATATAAAGATAATATAACAAAATTTTAGAGTTACTTAAACTAAAGTTTACATAATTCATTCACCGTAACAATGTACTTAATCATAAAGGGTGTTTACAACTAAAACATGATTCGACATTTCTACCTACCTCTTACACTCTCACTCACTTCTTATTTCTTAGAAACTTACATCTTAATTACTTAACTTATACAACTTATACCTAATATACTTGTATGCTAGTAACCAACACGGTTTGTATACATAACTACAACAACTCTTAGTCAATGTTAAGGTTATTGTTTCTACGCCTAGTATTGACCCAATTCCCGGAAGTGGACGGTTCTTCTGTGTAATCGCTTTGAGTCTCGTGCATGATTGGTGAGTCATGACAAGTCTGACGTGGTGACGTCACCGGTGAATTAGGTGCAGACTCCCATGTTTCTTTTTCAGTGTTTTCTATTTGTTTTTCAAGATCTATGATTATAGGGTTAGAGTACCGCGTGTGTCTCCGTAATGGCATAATTTGATCGATATGTTTTCGATGTTCTCCCTCGCTTGATTTTACCTTGTATGTCACGGCTTCGGTGCGCTCAGTGACCACTCCTTCCATCCACTTAGGGTTGTTTCTCGAGTGATCCCGATACAACACTTGATCGCCCGGTTGGACCTGTCTGTTCTTACCTTGAGCATGCTCAACCTGCTTAGTTTGCGCTGCCTCGACCGCATCCACAGTGCTGCTTCGCAGCAGGTCCAGGCGCATGCGCACCCTGCGCCCCAATAACAACACAGCTGGCTCGCGCTGTGTGCTGGAGTGTGTACTGTTTCTGTATACTAAAAGAAAATTGTGTATTGCACGCTCGATATTCTCACCTTCAGAAGCCGCCTTTTTTATGACTTTCTTTACAGTTTTGACGGCGTTCTCGGCGGCGCCGTTACTCGATGGATGGTATGGGGCTATTAAAACGTGTTGGATTCCGTTTCGGGTTAAAAATAACTCAAATTCCTCGGATCGAAACGGCGGACCCCCATCACTCACCAAGCACTTTGGCAACCCAAATCGGCTGAAGCATTCTCTTAGTTTGTTTGATACTAAACTGGCCGATGTACCAGTCGACATCAGAAATACTTCGATCCATTTTGAGTGCGAGTCTAGTATTAAAAAGTAATATTTACCTTGATATTGTAGAAAATCTACATGAAGTCTAGTCCACGGTTCCGAGGGCCATACGTACGGTACAGGAGTGTGTCGCGGCGGGCGGCTCCATGTCGGCGGCCAGGCGCGGCCACCACACATAGCCGCGCGCGATGCTCTTCATGCGCACCACACCCACGTGCCCCGCGTGCACTTCCTCTAAGATCTGCGTACTGTTATACGGGTAGACACAAATGTCTTTTTAAAAAAGAAATTAAAATAAACTAGAAGAAAGAATTTATTTTTATAATACTTTTAAAACACTAACAAAACACACTTAAAAATATTCTTAAGGGCAACCGCTCTCTACTGAGGTTTAAAACAGACTGAGGTCTCACTGAGCCTCTGATCCTAACTAGCATTCAAAATTGGTTAGGTTGCAAAATAATGGCCAGAGCCGCATTAAGGGCTTCAGGAATAGGGTATAACACCTCCCCCTTTAAGAAGAGGCTTTGGGGATGCATACAAAGCCTCTATTAGAATCTGGTTCGGGTTGGAGCTTCAGGGGTAGGCATATCTATTTCTGTGTCATGTTTGTCCGTTGTGGTAGAGGTAGTCTGAAGTTCCGGTTTAGTTACATGAAATTTTACTGGATAGAGTCGGTTGCCGCCAGACTTACACGATAAAAGTTTCTTATACAAGATGAATAATAAAAATGCAATAATAAAAATAAAAATAAGAATGGTTAAGATAGAATAGTGTGTCCCATACTTAACTATGTGTGGGTCTTCCGGGTGTTTAATCATTTCTAAATCTTTTAAAATGGAATTCATTATAATTTTGTTTTCTGTGTTAAAATCATCTAAATCTATGTCACGCAAGTGAATAGGAGACACATTATCTATTACATTACTTAATTTATGTACATTACAGCAAGTGTCGTTGATTAAATTAAAGTCTGGTAAATGGTTAATGGGCGAAGTTATATTAACAATGTCATATTTCGGTATTAACGTCGTACTTTTACAATATCCAATACAATTGTCGGGAATACTAAGAATACCCGTGCCTAAAATATTTGTTTCATATAATTTTGAACCAACACAGTCCACAGAGATTTTATTAGGTTCTGATTGTACATAAATCCACTTATTATTAGTCAACGGTTTCCAAATGTCCAGTTTTCCTATTATAATTTTGGTTTCGCACTGTTTTGGTTTTTCACTAATCACTTTTGCTAATAGTTCACTTTCACATGTAGGTTTTGCGTCTGTTGAGTACACGTTATTAATGTCACAAATGAAATTTCCTGGGTTAATAGTTTTGCATATTTTTAAATCATTGAAAATTGAATAATAAGCTTTGTCTTTGGTCATTGCTATATATCTATTTCCAGGGGTAATTAGGCTGAATGTATGTGGTTTCTTGACATTATACGGTACAGGTAGAGCTATATTATGAAATAATGAATATTCTTTTATAGTGACCATCGGCACTTGCAGTACAAACATAATCTTATTATTTCTATAGTAACAAACTAGCTTAGAAATACTTAAAATCGTATGTATAGAATTAATATCTAGCGTTACAGGCAATTCGAGGTCGCTAGGTAAATGTCTGTAGTTATCGGCAAGCTCTCGGTAAAGCTGACTTGGCGTTAAAATAGCAGGATGCAATATATTTTGACTACTGAATAGAATAGCATTAACTATGTTTTCTAATTGAAATGATAAAGTAAGTATTGTTGTTTCTAAAATATTTAAAATTTCATTAACTTTAACGAAAATATGGAAGTCTGTAGTAATTTTAGTAATATTGTTTATTTTCTGCGAGAGGTTGTCGATAGCTTTATTTAAACTAGCTTCATTATCTCTTATCTTATGGAGAGTACTATTGTAGAAAGATATTGTTGAAGTTGTGACTAAGATATTTTCTTTCATAAGCGAAGCCAACTGTTTCTCATTTTCTTGTAAATTTTCAATAGCCTCATCATATCGCAATGCGTCATTTTCGTCTAGAGTTCCAAATATCTGTTTTGCAATTGTACCTATTCCTCCTATCCAAGCGCTACGCTTAATTTGATTATCTATTAGATGGTAGATGGATGAAAAATCCCTATTCAAATCTTGGAAACGCGCTGTTAATGGTTGGATCATATTATTACATTCAGCGTCAACTAAAGCAATGCGAGTCTGATTACATAGGTATTTTGTAGTTCCTAAAATGGATTCAACATTCTGTATATGTGGGCCAAAATGTGAAATATCTATCGGTATTAAAACATTCAACTGAACATTGTTTATTTTAAGTTTTCCTAGGTAATCATAGTAGATGCCCGGACTTGAAGTAATAGTCTGGACAAAATCTTGATGAGTTTGAACCCGAACTCCACTGCAAATAACGTTAGTTATTAATACTAGGTAAGTAAATAACTTTTACTTAAATCTATATATATTATTTCATTTCCGTTAGAAGCTTATATGGCGTCCTTCAGAAGGTAAGTTAAAACTACACTATTTTCCTAAATTCTAATTTTATTACTCTAACTAAATTATGTTACAGGTCCGACATCGGCTGCCGGTTTTACCTGGTCATAATGATGAGTAACGTGACGCCGATTAATGAGTAAAGTCAGCGTATTATTACCGTTAATTTTCACTATCTTATAAGGCCCTTTCCAAAGGGGTGAGAGCGCTTTGCGCAGTCTCAGGTGGTTTTTTAGATAGACATATTCACCAACTTTGTATTGAGCTGGGCGAGTATGAGTATCGTAATAAGTTTTGGAGGATTCTTTGGATTTCCTTACTAAATCCAATGCTTTTTCTCTTGAGTACTTCAGTCTATTTTGGAGCATACGGACATAGTCGGGATATGTCGTTTCTGAAAGTTCGTCGAAGACGGAATTTGGGACAAACGGTTTACGTCCAAACACTAGTTCGTATGGTGAATAATGAGTTGTAGTATGAATGGACGTATTGTATGCGAGCATGGCAGTATAGACGTATCGGGGCCAGTTTGTCTGTTCTTCATTTATATAAGACTTAAGATATTCCTTGAGTGTTGAGTGACTTCGCTCAAGGGCACCCTGAGTCTGAGGGTGATACGGAGACGACCAGAGATTTTTAATTTTGAGAAATTCACATGTCTTTTTAAAGAGATCTGAAGTGAAATTGGTCCCTTGGTCCGTGAGAATCATTTTAGGGATACCAAATATGGATATGTAATGAAGTAAGCATTCGCATGTTTCTTCCGCTGTGGTACTACGTATAGGGTATGCGGAAGAAAACTTACTAAGATCATCTTGAACGGTTAATATATACTTAAGTTTCGCTGGTCCAGCTTCTGGAAGTGGACCAACGATGTCAAGGGATACTCGTTGAAATGGTTCTGTGGATGTACTTGTAATCTGCATAGGGGCGCGATTAATTTTCCTAAGTGCCTTGTTTTCCTGACAAGATTTACACTGTTTTACATATGATTCTATATCACTGCGCATACCCTTCCAGTAATATGTTTGTTTTATTCTGTTATACATCCGTGAAGAGCCCAAATGGCCTGCGATTGGGATATCATGGTTATCAAAAAGGATCTTCTTTATCTCAATTGGAGTTGGATAAATTATATTATTATGGTAAATATTAACTTTAATACGTGTATTATGGAAAAGGTAAATTAGCATGTTGTAAATTTTTATAAACGAATGTTTTTCAAATGGGTTTTTTAGATCAGATATGCCTATTTCAGTAACGTTTTCGAAGACAATTAATTCGTTTCTAATAGTTTTAAGAGTTTGAAATATTTCGGGGTATGATGCTTCGTCGAAATGATGTACTTTTGTAAATAACAAGAAATAGGTTTTATTGTTGCATTCGAGCTTCTGGAACGAGAAAAGTTCTTTTTCAGAGTTATGAACGGTGGAATTAATTATAGGGTCACCGAGGATTTCCTGTATGTATAAATTTGATTCATCTAGATCCATAGATGTAGGGATTAAAATTACTTTTGATGGACATTTCATGAGGTTCTCATTATGTTCCTCGATTTCTGTATTAAAGGTCTTATCTTTATTTGCCATTTCTTTTAGAAAGGTGGGATAATCGTCGACAGGTGAGTCTGGACACGCGCTTGTGGATGGCATTGGAGTAAGGTCGGGAGCTGATGATTGACCAGGTAAGTCAATCCTTTCATTTTCGAGTTCTTCCCTAAGGTTATCTGGAATATTGGAAGGTAGGTTGGTATCAGGTTGAGGTGATGAATTTTCACTAGGCTCCAGGAGATTTGGGGAATGTAAGGTAACATCATTAGCATCAAAAGAAGCTGGAGGTATTAATAAGTCTAAAAGATCACTGTCTAATTCTCGTTGAGGTTCTTCTTCCGTTGAAGGGTTAGGATCTGGTACATCTGGTTGGACTGGATTGACCGGGAATCGGGATAAGGCGTCGGCGTTGGCATTGATCTTTCCTTTTTTATACTGAATGTCGTATTCGAATTCCTCTAATTTCAGACGCCAGCGGATAAGTCTCGATCCTGGATCTTTGCAGTTAAACAGCCATTGTAATGGTTTGTGATCTGTCAGAATCTTGAAACGTCGACCATACAGGTAAGGTCTGAATACCTTAGTGCCAAATATTATAGCGAGACATTCTTTCTCGGTGACACTGTAATTGCACTCGGCCTTATTAAGCGTGCGGGATGCATACGCGATTGGGCGGTCTTGTCCTATAGGACCCTGGGATAGTATTGCCGATATCGCATAGCTTGAAGCGTCACAGGTTAAGAGGAAGGATTGCGTAAAATCTGGATATGCTAGGATTGGGGCAGAAACAAGTTTGGCTTTCAGAGACTCAAAAGCGAGTTGTTGTTCGTTTTGCCATATAAAAGGGGTGTCCTTTTTTAGTAAAGACGTTAATGGCTTGGCAAGTTTCGCAAAGTCAGAAATGAATCTTCTATAATAGGATACAAGGCCTAGAAATGATTTAATGTCCTTGGGAGTTTGAGGGGTTGGAAATTCCGTTACCGCTTTAGTTTTATCGGGATTTGGTTTGACACCATCCCTGCCGATAATGTGACCTAGATAGGCAACTTCTTTGCGTAGGAATTCACATTTTTCGGGTTGTAGTTTTAAATTGAAATTACGGAGTCTATCGAACACAGTTTTTAGGTTATTCATGTGGGAATTAAGATCGGCAGAATAAATAACAATATCATCTAAATAAACAAAACAACGTGTCCCTTGAAGACCGGAGAGACAATTGTTCATAAGTCTTTGGAAGGTAGAGGGCGCGTTCTTTAATCCAAATGGCATTCTATTAAATTGATAGTGTCCTTGAGGTACAGAGAAGGCTGTTTTAGATTTATCCTCAGGGGAAATAGGAATTTGATGGAACCCGGAGGTGAGGTCTAATGTCGAAAAGTATTTACTGTGTCCCAGCTGGTCGAGTATTTCAGATATCTGCGGGATAGGATACGTTTCACCGATTGTAATATCATTTAGTTTACGATAGTCGATGACTATTCGCCATTTACGTTGGCCTTGGGAGTCTATCTTTTTAGGTACTATCCAAATTGGCGAACTCCAGGGTGAGGAAGAAGGTTCAATTATACCCTGGTCAAGCATTTTTCCGATTTGGGTTTCTACCTCTTTTTTATGGATTTCTGGGAATCTATAGGATTTAGTATGGATGGGAATATCACTACTCGTCTTTATCTGATGGTTTAGAGCAGAAGTATGAGTTAATTGGTCATCAGTTAAGTGGAATATATCCGAATATTGGGCACAAAGTTCCAAAAGAGCATCGGATTCTTCTTGATTTAGATGATCAATTCGTAATGAACTGATTACTTCGTTGGTTCTATTTGTCGTATTGGATGTAATTGCAGTGTTAATCTGGAACGATTCGGAATGAAAAGGCTCGATATTTAGATTTAAATTAGAATTGATATGCATAGAAGTTTCTGAAATATTTGCAATAGTTAAGTTAACTCTATTATTATCCTTAATTTTAACTATGCAATTGGAAATTAACAAATTTTGGTTGAGGTGTTGGTCTAAGATGATACCTTCCCTTAGGTTGGTATTTTGTATTGAGCATTCAATGACGGCTTCAGAGCGAGGTGGAATGATATAAAATGGGTCAGAGAACAGTAACTTGATATTTAATTTACCAATTTTAAGAATGTCATTTGTATAATCAATTTGACATCCAAATGATGTTAGGAAGTCCGTGCCGATAATGCCATCGTAGGGCAGATTGATATCTTTAATGACATGAAACTTAAATAATGCTGTTTTGCTTTCGCTCAATTTTAATTTGAGTTGCAAGTGGCCTATTGTTGACGTCGGCTCATCACCAGGGTCTATACCCTTAAGTTTAATGGGTTCTTTGGTGAGTTTTGGCATATTCTGTATACATGATTCTTTTAACAAGCATATGGCGGATCCTGAGTCAACTAACAGGTGTAGTGGAATATCTGAAACTTGGGAATCGAGTAGGATATGGGGTAGAAGTCTTTTTGTGGTGTCTAAGTTGATTTCATAAATATTTTGATCGACTCTATTGGAAATAGTAAAGGCTTTTGGATTGGAAATAGATGTCGAGTTAGTTTTAGCAATTTGATGACCGTCGGTTTGGGGCTGATTACCCTGTTGATTGGTCGACTTAAAATTATTAAAGGCTTTGATTGATGGGTGACCGTCGGTTTGGGGCTGATTACCCTGTCGGTTGGTCGGATTAGGATTCAACGATCTCGTTGAGTTTTGACCGTCAGTTTGGGGCTGATTACCCTGTCGATTGGTCGGCTTAGAATTATTCAAAGCTTTGATTGATGGGTGACCGTCGGTTCGGGGCTGATTACCCTGTCGGTTGGTCGGCTTAGAATTATTCAAAGCTTTGATTAATGGGTGACCGTCAGTTTGGGGCTGATTACCCTGTCGATTGGTCGGATTAGGATTGAAAGATTGAGGAAGTTGAAGACTGGTATCGGCTTTGGGGGACTGTCTCGTGCGACACCAGGGCGAGACCCTTATTCGTTTAAATCTCCGGGTGAAAGATCTACTTCGTCTTGACCCGGATCCTCATCAGGTTGCTCGAGGAAGTTCACACGTTGAGGCGGCTTATAGGGATTTTGATTGGTAGATGGACCTTGCGGATATCTAAAACGATTATTGTTATATTCTCGTTTCTTACACATAGAAATATCATGACCGGGTATTTTGCAGTATCGGCAAAAAGGATAATAAGGACCCGGTTGTTGGCTATTTGGTGGCTTTTGTGAATAAGTATTAATATTTGTTTTCGATGTGCTACCCTTAAATCGGTTATTATAGCTAGTTCCAGACTTCTGGTCGGGTTGCGGGCGTTTATACAATGCTTGTTGAATGCGTTCTTCCGAGACAGCTAGATTAACGGCCTCATTTAAAGATTTAGGAGACCTACATCTCACAATGTTCGAGATACGGGGGTGCAACCCCATGAGGAAGTGATGTAGAGCAAGATCCTCCATAGCCGCGGTACGGCCGGGTAGCTCTTTAGGTTTAGTAGTGGACAGTGTTATTTCTGTTAACAATTGTGAGAGGTAAGTCTCCACCCGTAATGAGTATGCGCTGACATTTTCTTGCGGGCCCTGCTTGCTCTCTTGGAGATCGGTGAGGAGATGTGTATAGTGTTTACGCTCACTGAATTGAGTTTTGAGAAATTCTTTAAGTTGGGACCATGTCGAAAACTCCTTGATAGAGCAAGCAGTTTCCGCCTTTCCATGCAACTGGCTTATGATATATTTGAATAGAATAGGCTTTTGAGAGTCTGTGGCAAGTTCGAAAGCGTTGTCACAATTTACTACGTATGAGTTCAGAGTTTCACGGCTCCCATCGTAAGATTTAACAAATTTGAATAATATATTTAACTCCAGCTCGGGCATTGCGGTATTTGTAGCCATTTTTTTTGTAAAATGAGGAGAGAGAACAGGAGACTTCACCAATTCGTCGCCTTTGCCCTGTTCCGATTGGGGAATGTCGAGTGTTAACTCTTTTCCTTCGGGTTTAGGCACTCTTGGCATATCTAAATTTTATTAGTACAGTTAAATTAGTATTTAGAATTAATTTACTGCGGGATCCTAGACTATTATCAGCCTTAGACTAAACAATGACCAAAGACTTACAGTATCAGTAACGCGTAGGCGGCGGATACGAAGGCGACGGCCGGGAACATTCCGAAGCGATAAGAAGCGGAGTGTAGGCTCTCGTTCATAAATTAATGTTTTAAGATGAACTTCACTTTTGATGTATTTTCTTTCAGGATACGGATATGGTAAGTATTTCTATTGGACTTCTAGGTAAGGGCGCACGGTGCACGGCCGAAGGTAAGTTATTGCGGTTCAGGATGCAACACTTTCTTCGCAGGATAAGCAGGAACTTGCGGGATCTGGTAGTATTCGTGACGCGAGGTAGGTTTTTCTTCTTTCACTTATTCACTTGTAAATAGTACAGGATACGGATGTGTTTTTAGTTTTTTTTTTTAAGTTTATGCAGAAACGGAACGAGTCTGTGGGGCGGTTACCGGCACTGGGCAATTTTCGAAAATCCCACCGCTGCCACCAATTGTTATACGGGTAGACACAAATGTCTTTTTAAAAAAGAAATTAAAATAAACTAGAAGAAAGAATTTATTTTTATAATACTTTTAAAACACTAACAAAACACACTTAAAAATATTCTTAAGGGCAACCGCTCTCTACTGAGGTTTAAAACAGACTGAGGTCTCACTGAGCCTCTGATCCTAACTAGCATTCAAAATTGGTTAGGTTGCAAAATAATGGCCAGAGCCGCATTAAGGGCTTCAGGAATAGGGTATAACAGTACGCAGCAACTCCGGCACCACTATCCTGTATCCCCAGACTATACACCCATGATCTATATGTAGATTTTCACGTCGATGGAAATATGCCTTTTCGTCTTCAGAGTCGCCTATGGGAGGCCATCCACTCATTATGTAACCGTATACTTTACATAAAATTTTATCTTTTATAGTCGCCTGTGCTACATCTCTGTGACTAAGAGGGAAACTGTCCTCAACGTGATGTAAGTATGCCGCGTCGTCTTGATCCTCCACCTTGATTTTCGATAAAGGTAATCGTGATAGCCCGTCTGCATTGCTATTCATTTGAGAAGTTACAAACACAATGCTGAAGTCATAGGCCGCCAGACGCACTGCGTATCGCTGCAGACGTCTGGCTGCGGTTGAGGAATACCCTTTTTAGGCCCGAATATATAACTTAAAGCTTTGTGATCACTCCGCAATGTGAAATGCCTACCAAAGAGATATTGGTGATGCCTCGCGACTCCGTACACAATGGCTAGCGCCTCCTTGTCCACCTGGCTGTAGCGGCGCTCGGCGTCATTCAACGTGCGCGAGGCGCAGCACACTCGCGCTCGCCGCCGTCGGCGTGGCGCTGCGCCAGCACGGCGCCCAGGCCGTACGCGCTGCTGTCCACGGCCAACACCAGCGGCAGTGTCGGCGAGTAGTGAGCCAGAACCGGGTCACTTGTCAGTCTTACCTTGATCTCCTCAAAAGCATCATTGCAGCTTTCCGACCACGACCATTTTACTCCCTTTTTTAAAAGTGCATGTAGTGGATGTAAAATCATACTAAGATTGGGTATAAAACGTACATAGTAATTTATGAAACCTAATAAAGCTCTTAACTGAGACACATTTTCGGGGATGGGCATCTTCTTAATGGCATTGACTTTAGATGTATCTGTATAAAGACCGTGTTTGTTAATTCTGTAACCCAAATAACAAACCTCATCTTTTAAAAACTCACACTTAGAAAACTTAATTGTTAATCCGGCTTCTCTTAGTCTAGTGAGCACCGCCCGTAAGTTTTCCAAATGATGAGATTTATTTCTGCCACTTACACAGATGTCATCAATAAAAGCTACCACAAATTCAAGGCCATTTAACGTATCGAAAACAATTTTTTGAAACATTTCAGGCAGGCATTTTAATCCGAAAGGAGCCCTGCGATATACAAACGTCCCTACATGCGTAGTAATCGCAGTTAGTGGTTGTGATTTGTCAGATAACTCAAGTTGCATGAATGCGTTTTTGAAATCTAATTTACTATATTGCTCCCCACCACTTAACGTTGCAAATAATTCTTCAATTTTTGGCAGTGGAAAATGAAAGTCTTTTAATAATTTGTTCACGGTCACTTTATAGTCGCCGCATAAACGTATAGAACCGTCCGGCTTAATAATTGGCACTATAGGAGTTCCATAGTCGGATCCATCTACTTTGTAAATAATACCTTCCTGTTGTAAGCGTTTAAGTTCATTCTCCACTGGCACACGCAGCGCAAGTGGAAGGGGGCGAGACTTATAAAATACCGGCGTGTTATCAGTTAAGTACAGTGACAACTTATGTTTATAAGTACCAATTTTTTCTGTAAATACTTCTGGAAATTCTTGTTCCAAATCAAAAACAACAGGATCGACATATTCTTTTAAATTGAATAACTTTAATGACTTTAACTTAAGTTCGCGCATTCAGGTGCGCCCGATAAGCGGAGGTCCGCCGCTCTCAATAATATACAACGGCAATATGACGTCATCCTCTGCGCCCGCACAGCTGACTCGCACTGAGACCCGGCCTAACGGTATTATTGAGTCACCTGTATATGATTGTAATTTCAGGTTATCTTTTTCAATCGGTAAAGTGGATAGATGTCGATCGTAGAATGATTTAGATACCGCCGATATCTTGCTACCCGTGTCGATTTCAAATAACACATTTTGATTTTCAACGGTAAGCTCGCAATGATATGGACCGTCTTTTATATTTTGACCTGACTGACCCTTAATAATATACATTCCTTCGAATACCTCACCTCCAGACTCTGATGAATCTGTGTCCATGAAGTTTTGATATTTAGAACCAGACCTGCCCGCACTCACATTATTTTTATCACATACGGACCCCAAGTGGCCCTTCACTTTGCACTTGTCACACACATACGACTTGTATCGGCACCTGTGCGGCGAATGGCCGTCTCGGCCACAGCGCCAACACCTCTTGCGTCGCGGAGCCTCGGCGTCACGACCGGCGGCGCTGGCCTGCCTGGCCTCGCTCACCCGGTGCACCCGCTCGCCCGCGTCTGCCGTGAGTCCCGCCGGCCCGGCTGCTGCCCACGGCACGGCCGGCGCGCGCGCCACGGCCTTAGCCGCGTGCTGCTCGGCCGTCTCCAGCGCCAGTCCCACTGCCTTTTTGTAATCGAGAGAGGTCTCCGCGAACAAGCGGGACCGTATCTCTTCGCTGCGAAGACCCGACACGAATTGATCTCGAATGTTCACTTCTAACTGGTTCTCAAAATTGCAATAAGTAGCCAAGTGTTTCAAATTTTGTAAAAATACTTTAATGTTTTCGCCTTCTCCTTGCCTCCGCTGGCGAAACACGTGGCGCTCGGCTATTTCCGACCTCTTGGGTTCCAAATGATTTTTCACAAGCCCCACTAACGCGGTAAAGGTTTTATCCTCCGGGTTGTCTGGAGCACACAGATCACACATCAACCGGTAGGTCGGCGCTCCAACATGCGTCACCGACGTGGCCACGCGTAGGTTATCTTTTATTTCGTTCAACAAAATAAATTGTTCCACTAAACGCACATATGCTGGCCAGTTTTCTCCTCCATCCAGATCAAAAACATGTATTTTCCCGATTGGCATCTTGATTTTAACCGTTATATTTATAATTACTCGTCGCCACTGTAGGATATCGATGCGAACAGAAAGACAGTTTATGCGAGACTGGTTTATTGTGTGTATACCCACATCACAATATATTACAGAGAACATCTCCAATTTGGTCAGAGAATGTTCGTGGTCTTCCCCTTCCGGTTCTCCCATTCACACAGGCCAGGTATACTTCTTTTGTCAATCTTCTTTCATTCATCCTTTCTAAAAGGCCAAACCATCTCAGCATGCCTTTTTCAATCTTTGTGACTACATCCTCTTTCACACCACAACGCTCTCTTACAACAGTATTTCGAATTCTGTCTCTCCAAGTCACACCACACATACTTCTCAGAGCTCTCATTTCCACTGCATTTATTTTACTTTCATTATTTTTCTGCCATACCCAACTTTCACTTCCATACATTAAAGTTGGCACTAACACTACATCGTGCACGGCTAGTAGAGCCTTCTTTGATACTTGCCGGCTACTCATAAAGGCGTGCAGTGCCCCATTCACTCTGTTCCCCGCATTTACTCTTCTAACAATATCTTTTTCATATTTCCCATCTCTCGTAAACAAAGTTCCCAAATATACAAACTCATTCACCTGTTCGACTTTCTCTCCTCCAATCACAATATCACACGCTGTCGTGTATTCATCCCTCTCAAATGCCATTACTTTCGTCTTACCTACATTCATTTTCATCCCTTTCCTTTCAAAAGATTCATACATATTTGTTACCATCACCTGCAACTCGTCCGCCGATGATGCAAGTAAAACTTGATCATCAGCGTAATGCAGACATTTGATGAGTAACTCATTCATCCTTACACCGCATTCACTTTCTTTCAAATCTTTTATCCATGAATAGGTTAAACAACCACGGTGACGCTACACATCCCTGTCTAACACCCTTTTGGATGCTAAACCACTCGGTGTATGACCCGTTAATCCTCACGCAAGCTCTGGAATCCCTATAAAGAGATTTCAGTGCTTGAACAAGGTTGTCGTTCAACCCATACATGGACAGTACCGACCATAGTTCATTCCTCAACACTCTATCGTAGGCCTTTTCTAAGTCTACGAAGGCACAGTAGACCTGTTGGTTTTTGCCCAAAAACTTCTCTACTATGCTTCGCAGAGAAAAGACCTGATCCGTGCATCCCATTCCTTTCCGAAAACCCGCCTGTGCATCCCATCTGTGCATCCCTATTTTCGCATCGGTTTCTTTCACAACTCTTTCAACCAATACTTTTGCATACAACTTACCAACGACGCTGAGCAGACTAATGCCCCTATAGTTTTTACAGTCTTTCCGTGAGCCTTTCCCTTTGTAAAGAGGTACGATGACAGCCTTGCACCAATCACTTGGCACTTGGCCGGTGGTATAGCATAAATTGAAAAGGCTGCACAGCTGACTCGCTATGACGCCATGTCCAGCCTTCAGCATCTCGGAAGTTATCCTGTCATACCCTGGTGACATACCCTTAATAGCTTTCACAATCTCATCCATACCAATTTCATCTTTACATTTGTTCTTGTCTATACTTAGTGAACTACGTTCACTCTCTGTTACACCTCTTTCATACAAACTTTCAAAATACTCCTTCCAACGTATTAACACGCATTCTTCCCCTTTCACTATATTTCCATCTTGGTCTCGTATGTATTTCAGTTCTGAGGTTTGAGTTATGCCTCTTACTGATCTAACGGATTTCCAGAAAAACTTAATGTTCGTCTGAAAATCCTTAGACAACCTTCTATCAAAATTATTCTTTTGTTCATTTTTCTTTTCGTTCACCACATCCTTTACAATTCCTTTCATTTTTCTATAATCATTCCAGGCCCTTTCTATATCCTCATTCGTCGCCTTATGCATTCGTTCGTTTGCTCTGGTGGCTAGCCAGTCTAACCACGCTTTCTTCTTTTCACATACAACTTTTTGTACACTTTTATCCCACCAAATATTCTTCATCTTTCTTCCTCTTCTTCTCTTTATTACACCACATACTTCACCAGCTACACTCACCACACCTTCTTTGACTACCTTCCATAGCTCTTCTACTTCTCTTATGTCTTCAGATCCCTCAAACTTCTCAACCAACTTACTTTTGTACTCATCTGCCACTTCTTCCTCTTGCAGTTCCTCTACTTTTATTCTCTCTAGTACACTTTTAGTCTCAGGGATTCGGTGGCGCTATCCTTTGAATAGACCACTTATTCGGCTCATTACCAGAAAGTGGTCTGTATGGATTGCGGTCCCACGATAGACTCTTGTGTCTAGAACATACTTTCTCAGTCTTTCATCTACAATCACGAAGTCAATCATACTCTTTCTAACATTTTTCCTCTCTCATGTATACGTATGGATTCTTTTATGTTCAAACATAGTATTTGTAACACAAAGACCCCATTCCAAACATATCTCAAGCAGACTGTACCCATTCTCATTCTCACTCTCGTCACCGAATTGACCTAGTACTCTTTCAACACCATCGCGTTTTACCCCAACCCATCCATTAAAATCTCCTGACATTATTACTCTTTCATTATACCGACTTAACCGCAACACATCTCTCAGGGTCTCCCAGAATGCCTTTCTTTCCTCTTGTTCTCGCTGTATTACAACTGCACCCATATCTACAGGAGCGTACACTCCTACTAGGAAGATACGGGTCATACCAACTTTCATTCTCAACCACATTACTCTTGCATTCACTCATTCGAACTCAGTCACACACTCAGACATACTTGTGGAAAGAATGAGACCCACACCTTGGCAAGCTCGGGTGGTGTTCGGTACTCCAGACCAATACGCCGTGAATAGTCCGTGGTTTGTAGTATCACACCCTTTCCGCTTCGTCTCATTCACACACAACACATCGATCCGCTTTTCACTCATCAGCTGACATACTTCGTCCATCTTACCTTCTATTCCTCCTCCAACATTCAACGTAGCAAAACGGCTCTCCGCTGACCACTTTTCGCCTCTCTGGGAAAGGAGACGTGACGGGTGGCGGACCACGTCGCCGCCATTTAAAGGATTAAAATTTCTTATCTCCATTGCGTTCCCACGAGTATTAGGGACTAAACGGTCCACCCTCGCAGAGCCCTATACGGGGGTAAGGCGGATCCATGCTGTGTCCTATGACCGCCAACATAGACACCCTCCGTTATCGACCAGAATACCCTCTGGCCATGGATCCCTCAGCACGGGTCGGATAACACTTTGGATCGGGGTTTTGTTTCAGGTATGCTCCCTTGGACTAAATAGCTCACTTGTGCTCGTCCCCTGCGTCTCGGTGAGCGTACAGTAAGCCAGCTAACTCGGCCTGTGAGCGCCGCGGTTGGTATGCATAATTATGCCTACTCTTCCGCCGCCGCTCTAAGTTACTATCCTGTACTGATAGTAACTATGCTATCGTAGGCCTCTGATGAGTCCTAAGATTCTAGAGCCCCCGATAGAGGCAGTTTAAGGTCATACCCGGGACCTATATATATATATATATATATATATATACAACTTGTAACGTAATTAACGCCCACCCTCAAACACCCCACTCTCCTGTACCATAGAAAAAAGACTTGAAGGTCGTATTTTCTTTCTATGGTACAGGAGAATCTAATTGATATAAATTTATACTCTCACCAATAGTCATGACAGCCTAATAGGATTCCCATTAGCCTTATTAGACGCTCATAGATAGATGCTCTCACCAGTCCGTAAGTGTTCGTTAAGTTGTGGGATCCCTTTGTACACATTAGTGAAAAGTCGTAAAGCCATATTAGAGGCTAGGGCAAGCAACTAAGCTCGCATTCAGTCCATAGGTGGGTGACCGCCAAAGTGGTTTAATTTCTGAGCATCTCCATGCTTCGGAGGGCACGTTAAGCTGTCGGTCCCGGTTGTAGTCAGTAGACAACAGTCGTTAAACCATGTAAGAGGCCTACTGGGCGGCTTGAAGTCTGGACACCAAAGTACCCATGTGATAAATGAATAATTTTGCTTTGCGTTGTGGTTCCAACTACGAATATGATCACCCATGTCTTTTCATGGAGGCCTAGAAGGCTTGTCGAAGGAATCTTGAGTATGTTGGAAATTGAGTATGTTTCGCTGGAGCGTCTCAACTGGGTCGTGTTGAAACCGGTAGTAGAGACACCGGCTGAATTTGTTTCGCTGGGTCTTCTCAGTTTGGGGGGGGCATTGGATCCGGTGATAGCATCAAAGCGCGACCGTCGTTATAAACATAAGGTCCGCCATTATAATAACATTTAATTCGTACCTTAATATAGACAGAACCATTCAGACAATATGTAGTAAAAATATAGCTAAAATTTAAAATTTAGATAATTAAACCTACACATGATCCTTGACAATAACTTAATTGAAGTTAGCTTGAAGTTAGTTACTATTATAAAATAAATCTTATTGTAAATTATTTCCTACAATCCGTGTACCAAATATCTATATGTACATAGAAATAATTATAAATTAGTTATATATTACTACGAACGTGTTCTGACTATACAAGCGCTTTTTAAAATCTACGTGAATAAAAACCTTTTTAATTTTTTTTTAATCCACCTGAGAACGGACATGCCACCAGCCGCGTCCGACTATCGGAGATTATTTTTTAAATCGCATCCGAGATTCTGGGCCGCCCATAGACACTCGCAACACCAGAGGAGCCGTAAGTGCGTTGCCGGACTTTAAGAAAAGAATAATATCTCGGGACAATGTCACATAGATCATCCTAGCCCCAAACTAAACAAAGCTTGTACTATGGGTACCAGGCGACGATATACATACTTATATAGATAGATAAATACTTAAATACATAGAAAACATCCATGACTCAGAAACAAATATTCGTGCTCATCACACAAATATTTGCACTTACCGGGATTCGAACCCAGGACCACCAGCTTTGTAGGCAGTAGTACTACCAAACTAGGCTACGGTGACCGTCATAATAGGATCGCTTCTTGATGCATCCCATGTCATAGCGGATCGGAATGATATGTTATGATTTTCAAATAATTGGTAACATTTTATGTGATTGTTTACTTAAAAAGGTATGATGTTGCTTTGTTTTTAATTTTAATCTATATTAAAAGGATACAATTTGACGAAAAGAGGTGAATGGGCCGAATGGCCAATGCGTTCAGTTCATTCCCGTTCATGACATTCGGAATAACGCCCTAGTTCAGCAGTTCCTACCGAGCGCTCGAGCCGAAAGGTTGTTAACAAGTGTTGTATGTTGTGTGTACCTTGATTTATTATAATACAAAAGTGAATTAATTTTGCTAAGTGTTGTAATGGTGCAAACCCGAAGATATAAATATACGTCTATTGCTGCAGAGAAACGTGTTTTCTTATGAGATATGATGAAATCAATTTTATCCATCTCACCGGAACTCCTCTACTTCTCCGCTGGTGCTCTGTGAAGACGGGAAGCTGAATATCTTCACCTCACTCTCATCAACCTCTTCGTAAACTATCCTGTACACGTCATCTGCAAAAAATATATATTCATCAAAAACCATTACCATGAGTTTCAATGGACTGGTCTAAAAAGTGAGCCTCTAAGTTCTAATCAACTAACTAGTTGATTAGAACTTAGCCTTAGCTTAGTAATTTTTAACCTTTATTTATTATAACGCAATTTAAGAAATCTATGTTCGGCGACTTAGCCGGTAGAGCCCCTGGTCAGAAGTATCCTAAACCGGCGAGCATGTATGAAGAATATAATAACAGTAAACGAGGCAAAACAGGTGTGTGAAGATCGCGACAATTGGAAATCCGTTGTCTCTGCCTACCCATCTGGGAAATAGGCGTGAGTCTAAGTATGTATGTACTTAGCTATTATTTTTAAATTTAGTACTATAATATTAGAATTAAAAATTGAAGACAACGAGCAGATAGTTAGCTCAGAAGGCTCTCAACCTGTAGGTTAATTTAAGCGACTAATATAGTTACGTTCTTCTCAAAGTACCAGGAGATAAGAAACGCAAGTGACCCTTTTCAGCGTGTCTTTTATAGAACAAATGCAAATTTGAAGAGTGAAAACCTCGGAAGTGTTCACGAGCTAACTTTTCAGGAGCCCTTCCGAGGTAGGTACGGCAGACTGAACGCGATCACGAACTACGAGGTTCTCACATATTATGATGGAAGATGGCGTTGGGAGTGTCAAAAGCTCAGTGAAGTCGATTCGAAATATGTGTTTCGAGGTTTTCTTTCAAAACATGAAAAGAAGCTAATTTAGTTAAAATTTGACATTCGAGGTTTTCACTCTACAGCATCGATTTATAAAAAAAATTGGTATACAAAAACAACGGTGTAATTAATTCTCAGAGTACCAGGAGATGAGAAACGCAAAGGATGCCTCGTTATTTCGCGTAAACCTAGAGAGAACGCAAAGGACTCTTTTACGGGTTCTCTCTAATAGAATAAACGCAAGTTTTAAGTATATAAAATTATGCTTGATTTATTCATTTTATTGTACATCAATGACCTCCCTGATACAACCTTGGCCCCATGTATTTTATTTGCTGACGACATTTCTTTAATTTTGACATGTGATAGGAAAACTGATATTAATCAATATTCTATAGACATTAATAATACTTTAGAATGCGTAATAAAGTGGCTTAGTAATAATAATTTAAGTGTTAACCTAACCAAAACCAATTTTATCCAATTTAGCGTATATGGTAGACCGCAGAAACCAATAAAGATCAGTTATGAAAATCAAGAGATCTTTGAGATAAATGAAACTACATTTTTGGGCATTACTCTAGATAAACACCTTAATTGGAAATCTCACGTTCATAAAGTGTGTAACAAACTTAGTAGATTTGTATATGTGCTCTATAAACTGCGTAAAACCTCTACACCACAAACCGTTCTAGTGGCAT
Organism: Pseudoips prasinana; assembly: GCA_951640165.1. NCBI lineage: Eukaryota > Metazoa > Arthropoda > Insecta > Lepidoptera > Nolidae > Pseudoips > Pseudoips prasinana. The sequence goes on along the minus strand of OX621264.1, from coordinate 18,219,146 downwards.
ACCACGGCTATGTGTCATCCGTTTTGAATTATGGTCTTATTTTATGGGGTAACTCCACTGACGTCAATAAAGCTTTTTTAGCACAAAAAAGTGTATAAGAGCAATTGCTGGAATACCACCTTGGGAGTCTTGCCGGCCACTTTTTAAGGAATACAGAATCCTAACATTAGCCTGTATGTACATTCTGGAAGCAGCTAAGTTTGTTAAGTTGAATCCTAATCTATTTAAAACTGCTAGGGATTTGTTCCCTAGAAATACGAGACACCCAAACAGAATTGTTCTAGCAAATATACCAAGGACAACAACGTATTTAAAAAGCTGTCATGTTATGTGTGGACGTATTTATAATGCTATTCCCGACAGCCTAAAGGAATTACCCTTAAGTAGATTTAAAAAAGAACTTAAAATATGGTTAATTAACAAATCGTTCTATTCAGTATCGGACTTATTAAAATAAATTATTTTTTTAAATTGAACATTTGAAATTTTGAAAGATGTATACATATTATAATTTAATCTATATCTATGTTATTATAAATTATTTAAAATTCCAGTGTAAATGAATATTACTGTATTCAATATTTGTATGTCGTTATGCGACAAAATGTATCTGGCACTGCTTACTAATGATGTATTCATCTTGATGTACCTACATTTTATACAAATAAAATTCTATTCTATTCTATTCTCAAGGTACCAGGGGATAAGAAACACAAGGGACTGTTTTTCAGTTTCTCTCTTATAGAACAAATGCAAGTTTGAAGTATACAAACGCCTTGTTTAATTCTTAAAGTACCAGGCGATAAGAAGCGCAAGTGACCCTTTTCAGCGTCTCTTTTATAGAACAAATGCAAATTTAAAGGATTTTGAATCCTTGTAATTTGCATTTCTTTAAACGTCAACGTACCAAGAGATAAGAAACAAAGGGATTCATAATATTTCTCATTTCGACGCCGTAGAGTGAAAACCTCGGAAGTGTTCACGAGCTAACTATTCAGGAGCACTTCCGAGAGGGTACGGCAGACTGAATGCGATCACGAACAACGAAGTTCTCACATATTATCATCGAAGATGGCGTTAGGAGTGTCAGAAGCTCAGTGAAGTCGATTCCAAATATGTGTTTCGAGGTTTTCTTTCTAGCTAAGCTAATTGAGTTAAAATTTGACATTCGAGAAGTTTTCACTCTACAGCGTCGATTTATAAAAAAAGTTGGTATACAAAAACAACGGTTTAATAAATTCTCAAAGTACCAGGAGATGAGAAACGCAAAGGATCCCTCATTATTTCTCGTTAACCTAGAGAGAAGGCAAAGGTCTCTTTCCGGCTTCTCTCTAATAGAATAAACGCAAGTTTTAAGTATACAAAATTATGCTTGATTTATTCTCAAAGTACCAGGAGATAAGAAACATAAGGGACTGTTTTTCAGTTTCTCTCTCTATGATTTCTTTGCAGAAGCATATTTGCTAGAGGATTAGGATGATTCATTAAGCGATCTGTGTATATTTCGGAGTAAACTTTAGCGTCTTCAATCACAGTTTTCATGTCCAAGTACTCATGAATCTCTGAGTTGCGTGTGAACCAAGTTGCGCCACTTATAGTCCTCAATATATTGTTCTGAGCTCTCTGTAGGCACATTATGTTAGATTTACAGGCTGATGACCACAATTGGATACCGTAAGTCCAAACTTTTTCGACGGGCCTGTCGGCGTGGTTGGTAGATACGCTGCCTTTCACGTCGGAGGTCGTGGGTTCGATTTTCACCCGGGACAAATATTTGTGTGCATGAACATGTCTGTTTGTCCTGTGTCTGGGTGTAATTATCTATATAAGTATGTATTTACAAAAGGAAAGTAGTATATGTAATATAACAGTTATCTGGTATCCGTCGTACAAGCTTTGCTTAGTTTGGGATCAGATGGCCGTGTGTAAATAATGTCCCAGGACCCTGCAGTCGATAAAGGAAGTAGATATCATTACCTTGTGCTCGTGGCTGCCACCAGAAGCCTGTATACCTGGAGAATTCTTCCTGGGTCACGTAGCAGGGCACGCCCGCCTGCTTCGGATCGTCTGCTAACCTAGAGCAACACAGGAATGTGAATGGCTTGGAGACCACTAATATTTCTTAAAATTTTAACCAATTAGTACCTCATTAAAGATACTTAATGAAGTGTCCCAAAGACTTGACATCTTTACTTGTACACTGGCGGACTTATGAGAGTGACTCTTGATTACTTGACATAATTGTAAGGATTTATGTTATTTAATAATTTTATAATAACACTTAATTATCTATATATATATAAAAATCAATGCCACTTTTCGTTGTAATGTTATAACTCAACAACGCCTTTACCGATTTGGCTAATATTGGTCTTGAATTATTCGCGGAAGTCCAGGGAAGGTTTGTACGTAGAGAAAATTTAAAAACGTTTTGAAAAAGTTTAAAGTAATCATCTTTCTATATTTTTTTTGTTTGAATAAATGAACTTAATAATCATTTTTTTTATTACTATGCCTTATACGTAGCGAAGCACGTACCGGGCCGCTAATAATGTATAAAAATAATGTATCTTCAATGTAATAATGTGAAATTTAATTAATCTTCTTTTTTAATAATATGATATGTTTTAGATTAGTGATGTTATAAATAATTAACGCATTGGGTGTAAACCTGTCATGTTAATTATATGGTGTTAAATAAAACAAATATTGCTGTGTCAATATTTAACCAACTTCCGGAACAATTTAGGAAACTACGTGACTTAGAAAGTAATAAAAACGGGCCTTTTGGCGTGGTTGGCCGTAGGTTCGATTCCCACCCAGGGCAGATGTTTGTGTGCTTGAACATGTCTGTTTGTCCTAAGTCTGGGTGTAATCTATAGACATAATAAAATCGTAGGAAAGTCAAAACTGTACAAACTGTGAATATAATTTTAAAATGTTACCTGGGGCGTGATCTAATATCGAAATCAAAGCCAAAAATATAGTTTTTCGAATTTTTGTCTATTTGTCTGTATGTATGTCCGGGCTAAACTAAAAAAGAATGTGAGCCGTCACGGGACGCCTGGCAGATGTGAAACATCGACATTATTTTGTAAAAGTAATATGCATATGTATAATACAGAAGTCGAAGTCGAAGTATAAGTCGCAGTCGAAGTCGAAGTATAAGTCGCAGTCGAAGTCAAAGTCGAAGTCAAGTCGAAGTCCAAGTAGAAGTCGAAGTCCAAGTAGAAGTCGAAGTCGAAAAGAACATATTGTGGTAGGAACTAAAAAAAAAAAAAAAAAAAAAAAAAACCACGCCATGCGTTGCCACGCCAGAAATCTGTTTTACGTGCGGCTATAGATGTTTCACATCAAAAGTATGGATTTACTTCAAATTTGGCATGAAAATTACTAAGAGGTCGGGTCAACATATAGGCTACATATTATCACGCTATCACCTACGGGGGAGGAGCTGTGATAATTTATACAATGTAAGGCGGGTAAAACCGCGGGGCATAGCTAGTTATCTATATATACAAAAGAAAAGTAGTATATTTATATATAGAGTTATCTAGTTTCCATTGTACATATACCACTTTTGTTTCGTAAATACATACTTATATAGATAACTACTAGGTACTATACTAGTCAGGACAAACAGACATGACCATGCACACAAATATCAGTCCCGAGTGGGAATCGAACCCACAACCCGTCAGAACCCGCCACGCCAAAAAAGGCCCGTTTTTATTACTTTCTAAGTCACGTAGTTTCCTAAATTGTTCCGGAAGTTGGTTAAATATTGACACAGCAATATTTTTTTTTATTTAACACCTTATAATTAACATGACAGGTGTACACCCAATGCGTTAATTATTTATAACATCACTAATCTAAAACATATCATATTATTAAAAAAGAAGATAAATTAAATTTCACATTATTACATCGTACGAATAACCTGCATGAAGGTGGGACTCACCGATCTGGTTCATGTCCCCTACAAGCGTACGTGAGCCTCGTGGGACTCCGCAGGTGTCCTCCAGCGAGCCATATGTCTCCCCGCGCCGCGTGCGCCACCAGCTCGGGGGCGAAGGGACACATGGCCGGGGTGAGGGGCGCGCCGCCCCCCGTGTTTAACGACCGAGGAACGAGGGGTGGTAACTGGAAAAACAAAACACTCCTCAAATAACCCCTAAAACGAATTAGCGATATTCTCACCGGTCTGTAAGCAATGGGCAAGTCAGTCCATAGATGGGTGACAATATATGAAAAATAATAATGCATATACATGTTAAATTAAACATTCAGTGTATGTATTATGATAACAACATAATATTCTAATTGAGGTGTTTGAGGGTGTGCGTTAATTACGTTACATGTTGTATAGTCTGACGAAAAGAAATTTATTTTTTGTCTCACCTGGGCGTTGGTTTCATCAGCGACGAAGAGAGATGAGGCACAAGGGAACATCACACGGCCACTTAAAGGATGCAACTCGTAGGAAGCTATGCCCCACGCAGCCACTCGCTGTCTCTCCCATAGGAGCTGTTCCTCCCTCGACCATTTACCTGAAGAGACGCCCAGTGCAACATTCGACTCGATTAGGGGCTTCCAGTCTAACCTGTGATCAAAAAAACATGTGAGCCGTCGGAGTTTTGGCGCCAACGCGGAAAAAGACGCATCGAGGCTATGTTTTATTTTCGAAAACTGGTGTAAATGCGAGTTTTTATGTGTAAATATGGTGGATTTTTAGACATAACATCTTCGACAACGTACAGAAGTGGAGGAAAGTGCGATATTGCCGTAAATTGTGATTTTCCGTGTTGTAACCAAAACTTCACAAAAGCCTCTAGTAAAGTCTCCACTGCTTTACTGGGGTTGGACAAGGACTATGTATGACTTGACTGTGACGGACTTTACTTGACAATGACGGAAATAAATGTTATAAAAATATATTTACTGAAGGCTCATAAGGCCAAAGAAGCCAGAGCCGTAAAATGGATATAAAAAAAAAAAAAAAGTGAGCCGTCACGGGACGCCTGGCAGATGTGAAACATCGACATTATTTTGTAAAAGTAATAAGCATAAAAGAACATATCGTGATAGGAACTAAATATGTCATAATGATAAAATAAAAAGTCGATTGCGCATGGCGACGCGTCGCCACACCGTACACACTACTATCGTATAGCGTGGCGACGCGTCGCGACGGCATGCGTCGCCACGCCAGAAATCTGTTTTACGTGCGGCTATAGATGTTTCACATCAACAATAGGAGTATACAAATATAATACTTTCAATAGATTGTGGGGAGTTCTTTTGTTTTAAAGATGACGATCTCACTAGGGAAATAAATCCGTGTATCGCGGCGGACTTGGAATATCATGGACACATCACACCCAGATTCAGAAGAACAATTTTTGGGTCACACAAATAGAGGTCCTGTGCAGGATTCGAATCTAAAACACGAGGGCACCGTAGCAGGGCGACTTAACATAATTGACCTTTTGATTGAAGATATCTATGAACACAAAAATTAAATAACAGAGGTAGGAACTGAAATTACTCAGAACACAGAAAATAAAAATAATATCTATAATAATAATATCTAGGGACAATGTCACACAGATTATCCTAGCCCCAAACTAAGCAAAGCTTGTACTATGGGTACCAGGCGACGATATACATACTTATATAGATAGATAAATACTTATATACATATAAAACATCCATGACTCAGAAACAAATATTCGTGCTCATCACACAAATATTTGAACTTACCGGGATTCGAACCCAGGACCACCAGCTTCGTAGGCAAGAGCACTACCAACTTGGCTACGGTGATGGCAGAATTAAACATTACTTACTTACTTATCGTATGGGCTGTGGTCACCCTGAGTCAGAGTTGTTCAAGCCGCCCAGTAGGCCTCTGACATGGCTTAATTACTGTTTCTACAACCGGGACCGACAACTTAGTAAGCCTCTGACAAGGTTTTACTGTTGTGTAACGACTACAACCGGGACCGAAAACTTAGTTACTAACAAATTAAACCACTCTGGTGGTCACCCATCTATGGACTGAACGTGAGCCTAGTTGCTTAACCTCGCCGATCGCTTACGGATCGCAAGATCGCAAGATCGGAGAGCAAGGTAAAAGTAATGAATCATTCATCAACGCCGATAATGAAACTACAAATGTGATACCGATGATTTTCACAAATGGAAAAAATAATACATACATAGACGCACGCCTATTTCCCAGAGGGGTTGGCAGAGACAACGGACTTCCATTTGTCACGATCCTTGCACACACCTTTCGCTTCGTTTACTGACATATAAAAAAAAAAAAAAAAAAAAAATACGAATTCCAATAATTACAATAGTCGTCTGCACGTGTGGCGCAGCGGCTAAAACAAAAGCCTCGCGGGTTCGGGATAGCGTCATAGAGCCTATATGTTGACCCGATCTCTTAGTAATATTCATGTAAAATTTTAAGTAAATCCATCCAATACTTTTTGAGTTTAGCCCGGACATAACATACCGATAAACAGACAAAAATTCTAAGAACATTGTTTTTGGCTACGATGTCGATTGTAGATCACGCCCCAAGTATCCTTTTAAAAAATATTCAATGTACAGTTTTGACATTCCTACGATTTTATTATGTGTATAGATTAGACTTTACTGCTGCATTGTGAGCTTGACAAGTACACTTGTGTGTTAATACCGAAGTGCTGAATACATTTCATTTAATTAATTTACCTTTCACATTTTTTTTATGACAGAGGTCGTAAAACTACCAAGTGGGTCACCTGATGGTAAGTGATCACCGCCGCCCATGGACACTCGCAACACCAGAGGAGTCGCGGGTGCGTTGCCGGCTTTTAAGAGTCAGCAAGCAAGTGTTGCTGAATCTTTCCCCCCCCCAATTCGAAATACTGATGTAAGAGAGCGTTGTGGTGTGAAAGAGGATGTAGTCACAAAGATTGAAAAAGGCATGCTGAGATGGTTTGGCCATTTAGAAAGGATGACTGAAAGAAGATTGACAAAAGAAGTATACCTGGCCTGTGTGAATGGGACAACCGGAAGGGGAAGACCACGTCGAACATTCTCTGACCAAATTGGAGATGTTCTCAAGAAAGGCCAGGTCAGAAGTACCCTAAACCGGCGAGCATGTATGAAGAATATAATGACAGTAATCGAGGCAAAAGACGTGTGCAAAGATCGTGACAAGTGGAAATCCGTTGTCTCTGCCTATCCCCCTGGGAAACAGGCGTGAGTCTATGTATGTATGTATGTATTATGACCCTGAAATACAGTTTAATTACCAATTCAACGATAAATTTATTCGGCATCGGGTCAATACGCTAGACAATATATTCAAATAACCGTTCTGCAACTCATTCCGATTACGGGCCAGTATTGTCGACTTTTAGCTCGTCATCAAAATAAGTACATAGTAACAGATATCTCTACGTAACATGTTCTCGTCTAAAATACCGCAGTGTCTCAAGTCGAACGTCTTCGACCAGTGTGTGTTGCCAGTGATGACTTACGGAACAGAGACGTGGTCGCTCACTATGGGCCTTATTAGAAGGCTCAAGGTCACCAAAGAGCAATGGAGAGGGCTATGCTCGGAGTTTCCCTGCGGGAGCGAATCAGAAATGCCGAAATCCGCAGGCGAACCAGTCACCATCATAGCCCGAAGAATTGCAAAACTGAAGTGGCAGTGGGCGGGGCACATAGCTCGTAGAACCGATGGCCGTTGGAGCAGAAAGGTTCTCGAGTGGCGACCACGAACCGGAAGACGCAGCGTGGGCAGGCCCCCTACAAGATGGACCGATGATCTTGTGCGGGTCAGCGGATAGCGCAAGACCGGCAATTGTGGAGATCTTTGGGGAGGCCTTTGTCCAGCAGTGGACGTCTTTCGGCTGATATGATGAACAGATATCTACCCTCTGCTACGCTTAATATAATACGATTCCTCACATAATAAAAATACTTCTTATTTATTATTTTAAAAGACAACGCCCGCATTAGGGAATCTAATCTGTGTCGCAGGGAACTTTACAAACATATAATAGACGGACACAAATTACATCCAGACTCTGAACAACTATTTATGGGTCACACAAATAGTTGTCCGGCGGCAACTGTCTTAGCCGCGCCGCGGTGCCACACGTGTAGTGAAATATAGTAACAGATATCTATGCTCTACTACTCTACCTATAATATGATTCCTCTCTTAAGCAACTAGGCTTGCGGTCAGTCCATAAAAACTCATAAAGAACATTACGTCTTATACAACCTCCTACTGACGTCTGGTACCCTAGTACTTTCAATTTTATTTGAAAAGCACTAGGGTAGCCGAAGTATGCAAGAGATTGTTGCTAAAATATAACGCATGAAGAACATTACCTCCTATACAACCTCCTACTAACGTCTGGTACCCTAGTACTTTCAATTTTATATGAAAAGCACTAGTAGCAGAAGTATGCAAGAGATTGCTGCTAAAATAAAACTCGTAAAGAACATTACGTCTTATACAACCTCTTACTAGCGTCAGTTACCCTAGTACTTTCAAGTTAAGAACATGGTAAGTATAAATCATTGACCATTTTTATATTTACGCATTGAGTAATATTGATGTCCTTCAAATTGCAGAATTCTTCCTCGACCACTTTTAATAATTATTAATTTAGACGTCATTGCAAAAAAATAAACAGTAAACTAAATTACGAAATTAGTAAAACATTTAAATGTAGTAGAACTATTTTTAAATTAGTAATTTTATTTTATTTTATTTTTTATTTTAATTAATTCGACGGTCGAACAAATGAGAAAAAAAGTTCTCATTAGTTCGACGGTCGAACAGATGAGAAAAAAAAATCTCACTAGTTCGACGATCGAACTAATGAATCGAACTAATGGGAATGATCGCATAGATGGGTGACCGCCATAGTGGTTTAATTTCTGAGCGTCTCCGTGCTTCGGAGAGCACGTTAAGCTGTCGGTCCCGATTGTAGTAATTAGACTACAGTCGTTAAGCCATGTCAGAGGCCTACTGAGCAACTCTGACACTAGTGTTACCACTACCCATACGATAAGCAAGCAAGCATAATAAAAATGTGGCCAGTCTCACTGGAGACTAGCCATCTGCGCGGTCACTTTCTATTCGATCACTCATGATCCGGTAGGACGATTAGCAAAACGACCGGACAGAGGTCAAGTATAGGACCGACGGCTCACGTCTCCGAGGCACGGGGGTATAATACCGCCAACTCCCAGAATTCGGGCTAATACTAAGATTTTTTTCTTTTTACAGAAAAATCACAGTATTACTTTTGGTCCGACACGGGATTTGAACCCAGGACCTCGTTATCTGCGGTTCAACACGCTACGGCTAGACCACCGAGGCAGTCACTTATTGAAAAAAAAAATGCGGAGCAGTCTTTGGGGACTGCGGATAGTAGTGAAAACTATCACACTAATATTATAAAGGCGAATGTTTGTGAGTGTATGAGTGTGTATGTTTGTTACTTCTTTACGTCTAAAACGCCTGGAGCGATTTTAATAAAATTTGTATGGAGTTAGCTGATACCCTGGATTAACACATAGGCTATAATTTATAAAGTTTAACGCGAATAAAACCGCGGGGCACAGCTAGTAATATAAAAGTTGACACTTCAGATTGAACTATTTGTATATACATGGATATTTGTAAAACACCAACAACCTCGCAGGCAAGCATAACTAACACCATAAACGTTTTCAGGCGGCCTCCTATGTAGAAGAAGAAATAAAAGAAACATCAGCACACGTACTGCTAAACATGTTAGAAAAACATGCAGCAACATAAAGAAGGAAGATTGCACCTAGAATCATGTCAAGGAAATTCTTAATCTCTGAAAAAACGCCTATCGGGAAGCCTACAGTATCTTAACGGGAAGGATCTATGCATGGTGAAGGCACAGTTAAACGGACACTGAACACTAGACAAACCCCTCTTCAAGATTGGCGTCACAGACAGCCCCCTGTGCACAAGCTGCATTGAAATGAAGGAATCACCAGCATACATATACATACTGCTAAATATGATCATGTTAGAAAACCATACAGCACAAGAAAAAAGAAGGCTGGGCCTAGACTCATGTAGACAAGCTAAAGAAATTCCACAATCTCTGAACAAACGCCTATCGGGAAGACTACTGTATCTGAACAGGAAGGATCTATGCATGGTGAGAGGCATTGTGACCGGACACAGAATTACTGAACTATAGACAGACACCTCTTCAAGATCGGTGTCGACGACAGTCCCCTCCGCATAGGATGCATTAAATACAGGAAACACCTTGGCCATGGTAGAAAACCAGGCAGCACAATGAAGAAGGAAGGATGGATCTAGAATCATACTGACAGATCAAAGAAATTCTATAATCTCTGAACACACGCCTATCGGGAAGCCTACTGCATCTGAACAGGAAGGATCTATTGATGGTGAGAGGCACAATCACAGGACACAGACAAACACCTCTTCGAGATCGGCGGTACAAACAGTCCTCTGTGCACCTGTGCAGAAGATGCATTGAAATAAAGTGTTGTTGTCCTCCCGGCCGAATTTCGACCACGGCAGCCAGTCTCAATGGAGATTACCCAATTGCGCAGTACATATTATAGTGCACAAGTGTGTGTGCCCCACAGGGGCACTTTCTATTCCATCACTCTCATAATCCGATGGGACGACTAGCGACACGACCGATAAGAGGTCAAGTACAGGACCGACGGCTTTACGTGCTCTCCGAGACACGGGGGTATAATACCGCCAACTTCCAGAGTTCGGGCTGATACTGAGAAATGTCTTTTTACGAAAAATTCCAAAATCACTTTTTGGCCCGACCCGGGATTTGAACCCAGGACCTCATTGTCTGCGGTTGAACACGCTACAGCTAGACCAACGAGGCAGACACGTGAAATAAAGTAAACACCAGCACACATACAGTTAAATATGGCTATTTGTGTGAATAACCTAAACAGCATGGATCTAGATCATATAGATTTATTTTTGTGTCATATCATGCATCAGTCGTAAGTCTACGAGCAGGTGTGTTCTAGAGTGTTTGAGGGGTAGAGCAAAGTCCTCTTTAGGATGAATCTCTTTATTAGTTTTGGCAGTAATCCATATACATAATGTGCCGCCTTTTAGTCTTTAAGTAACTTCTGGAATTGTTAGGTGCATAGTTAATTGATTTGTATGATTTTCAAGTCCTGCTTTATATGGGTTGCGGCAGGATATAGTTTCTGCCTTAACTGTCCTGATTTGAAGGTGATCATGGACTTCCGAAATCTTTAGGCGGTGCATTAGTTATTTGCTTTAATATGTAATTTTGTACGATTGTAAGCGAATCAGTAAAGTACTTGGGGATGCAAATTGATCGCAGACTAACCTAGAAGACACATCTAAAAACAAAAAGGGATGAAATAAACCTGAAGTATCCAGGTATCTACTGGCTGCTTGGAAGAAACTCGAAACTTTAAGTAGAGAACAAACTACTCCCCCCTATTCACGTCGGTATTATTCAAAATACCTACCTATGAGCGTATTATCCAAAATACCGACGCTAGAGCTGCAGGCTGTGCCCCAGAGTTCTTAGAGTTGGTTCTATAGATGAATAGTTAATAGTTCTCTACTAGAAGTTTCGAGTTTCTTCCAAGCAGCCAGTATGAACTATTCTTCAGGTTTATTCCATCCCTTTTTGTTTTTAGATGTGTCTTCTAGGTCAGTCTGCAATCAATTTGCATCCCCAAGTACTTTACTGATTCGCATAATGGCCTAATACATCAGAACCCAAAGCATCTATGCATGGTGATAGGCAGTTAACCAGTCTCTTCAACATCGGCATAACACCTAGGTAGCTAGAGAAAGCCGCAGGTTAGCTAGGGTAGGCTCCTCAGCGGCGAGGATCGCTTTGGCCCATTAACACGTCATTGGTGATCCCGTGCAACTGATCACACCCTCTCTTAGAATTCTGTCCTTTTGCTTCAGCGGCCCCCCAAGCTGTGGCCTGAACCCTAAAAGGGTGGCCTCGGGTATGAATCGTTTAATTTAAGAGCCTTCTGCGCTAGCCAAATGCTCATTGCCTTCAATTCTTTAATTTTAATATTGTACAACTAAATTTCAAAATAATAGATAATTTTTTTAAGACTAAATATATTTTATAATTTTTATACTGTATTGGACTATGTTTATGTACTACATTGTGAACTTGACAAGTACAAGTGTATGTTAATACCCAAGTGCTGAATAAATTTCATTATTTCATTTCAACAGACAGTACCCTTTATAGAGGTTACATAGAAATTGAGGCAATACCAGCACTTTATGTATCATAACTAGGATGTTAACGAGACATTGCCGTCTCAGGAAACACCTGACCACGGTGGGTATCAGAGACTGTAAAGTGCATAGGTACTGCAATAATGCAGATGAAACACCTCTACACCTGCTCTGCCAATGTGAACCACTGATGCATAAACGTACCACCATCCTGGGCCAACACTTCTTGCACCAGGACGATGTTATCAATACTCCTGCCAAAAAGATTCTGCAATTTATCTATGTGGCAGGGATGGACAGGGAAGTTTAGTTGGAGCGGCGAGCACAATAGTTCATCGCTCGACGCAGTGTTACCAGGACCTCCGGGGACTGGAAATAGTCGCCACCAGAAGAATAAGAATAATACCAGCCCATGAACTCCTACCCTGAAAATGCGTAGCCTGCCAATGACTCAAGTTTCTGGACAAATATTTCCAACTCTTGGATTGAATGGAGTGAAGAAACCAGCCCCGTACATAATTTTGTATTATTATTCATCGTATGAGTAGTGTCAGAGTTGTTTCAGTCACCCAGTAGGCCTCTGGCATCGCTTAATGACTGTTGTCTATGGACTACAACTGGGACCTAAGCTTAATGTGACCTCTGAAGCACGGAGACTCTCAGATATTAAGCCACTTTGGTAGTCACCCATCTATGGACTGACCGCGAGCCTAGTCGCTTAACCTGACTGATCACTTACTGACCAGTGAGAGCATCTAGCTATGAGCACCTCGCCCCATCAACCTAACTAACTTTGTGCCCTGTTTCTATCACAAGAACTATGTTTAGAATGAAATGAAAGATTGTTATTCACCGTATGGTATGGTCACCGTAGCCTAGTTGGTAGTGCTCCTGCCTACGAAGCTGATGGTCCTGGGTTCGAATCCCGGTAAGTGCAAAAATTTGTGTGATGAGCATGAATATTTATTTCTGAGTCATGGATGTTTTCTATGTATTTAAGTATTTATCTATCTATATAAGTATGTATATCGTCGCCTGGTACCCATAGTACAAGCTTTGCTTAGTTTGGGGCTAGGAAATCTGTGTGACATTGTCCCTAGATATTATTATTATTGGTGTTAATGAAATAAATGCTGTTGACCTATAATCACTAATTCACTCTTATTCTCGTTAGTGAAAACATTGAGATAACATGTGTTCTTTAACAAGGTATATAATGATTTGTTTACAAACATATTACTTATCGAGGCAGCAGGTCATAATACATCTCTGTATGCGGTAAACATAATACAGGGAGTGACTCATTATCAGTTTTGGGGAGGGTGCATCATCATCATCTTAAATAAGTCCACTACTGAACAAAGCCTCCCCCAAGTTTGTCGTTCTCGCAGCAGGTTGTGGGTTTTTTTTTTTTTACTAGGGACTATGTCACACAGATCATCCTAGCCCCAAACTAAGCAAAGCTTGTACTATGGGTACCAGGCGACGATATACATAATTATATAGATAGATATATACTTAAATGCATAGAAAAGATTCGAACCCAGGACCACCAGCTTCACCAGGATCACCGCATCCGCAATAATCGATACGGAGTTGCATGCGGATGCGGATGTCACACAAGTTGCACAGAAAAAAATTGATGGGGGCGACGATCGGCGCGTGCTCATTGACTAAAGGAGCGAAGTTTCGTTCGAACCAATTTGACAGACGTCAGGAATCTAAAAACTGAACTTACTACAAAGTTTTTGTATGTCGTCATTTTTAACACCAGTGACTGATGAAAAAATTAAAGAGGACATTTTGATGATTGCTAGAAATACTGCATTTGTTGGTTCTGATTATTTTAATTTCAAAGGGGTGAAAAGAGTGAGAATGAAATTTTCCTTAGAAGATTATTCCGAACAGGACCGTCCAGTTTGGTCAGAAAAAATCTATCTAAAGAACCAAAGAGCTATGATGTTGGAATCGTCAAGTGAAGATGAGAGTGAGCAAATAGCGGAAAATGTCAGCGCTGAAACTATAATTAAAAGGACATTGCTATCTTACTGCCAGAAAAACGGTCAATATGGATGATCGGTTGATCGGATGCAGTCAATCCTCTAAAATAGTGGAGCATCCACTGAGAAGAATAAAAACCATTGTCACAAATAGCTCGCAGATTTTTATCGACACCACCAGGCAGTGTTCCAAGTGAACAATTGTTCAATAGTGTGGGTTTGATTTACGAACCCCTGCGTAACAGACTTGACCCTGAGAAAGGGGTAATATTGATTTTTATTGAATATAATGCTCCAATTTTCAATTTCCGCTACTAATTTATAAAAATATGAAAAACCAGCTTGCTACTGTATTTTTGCACCTATATATTTTTATGTAAAAAACCATCCATATCCGCATCCGCATCTGCAGATGTGAATGCCAAAAAATCCGCATCCGCATTCACATCCGCGGACGTAAAAAAAATTGCACCAGCAACATCCCCATTTTCTATATATTTAGGTATTTATTTATCTATATAAGTATGTATATCGTCGCCTGGTAACCTAAAAAAATAAAATAAATAGTACAAGCTTTGCTTAGTTTGGGGCTACGATGACCTGTGTGACATTGTCCCTACATATTATTATTATTGTTATCTGATTTCCATAGTACAAGCTCTGCTTAACTTGGTATGAGATGACTGTGTGTGAATAATGTCCCAGGAAATTATAGGATGTAGATATAATGCCATTCTTATTTTAAACAGTGAACAGTGAAGTAAGTAACAAATCTTATTTACATAACAGAATATAAAACAGGTTTAAAGTTCTGTCAATGCTATGTATTATCCATATGAATAATTTATCATTAATGTATTAACAAATTATAATTTAAGTTTAAACAATGTTGTATATTAGTCCAATGAGCTGAGTCATGTCAACAGGAAGATGTTTACTGCTGGACTTTAACCTTCCCAAAGGAAATATTAATTTGGGGAATATGTCAAAATCCCATGCTTGACAGATCCTCCAGAAATTGACAACATTTCATATTTTTAACTGGCATGTATTATTGCGTTATTTAAAAGTAAATCTATAACTAGGGCACCCATATTTTACCTTTTTGCGAAATAATGAACTTTTTAGAATACATCGAATTTCAACGTTGAAATTATGAATGAAAAATTCATAATTTCAACGTTGAAATTCGATGTATTCTAAAAAGACATATGCGGCAAATGACGTCATACATTCGGTGGAATAGCCATCTATCTTTGCTTAAATGTAACCCGTCTTTGCTTAAATGCTTTTCTTTTCTTTTGCTTAAGGTGGTGTCAGATTTGAAAAGTTGTCAATTGCCAAAGGGTGATTCTAGTTCACTAAGAGATACTGCTGCCTATTCTCTGGAAGTTACTTCCATGGGATGGCTTATACATTCCCCCATGGAAATGAGACAGGATAATTATATGTTGCTGTCAGCACAAACTGGTAACACAACTAATCAACAACACACTTTGGGGTGGGTTTGATTCCCCCGCAGGACATCTATTAGTGTGACCCATAGATAGTTGTTCTGAGTCTAGATATGCTTTGTATCTGAAAATCACATTATGTGTGAATATGCCGGCCCTATGATCCCAAACTAAGCAGAGCCTTTATGGAATGCATATAACTGATATACTACATATACTACTGTTCTTTTGTAAATACATACTTATATAGATGATTACACCCAGGCTCAGGACAAACAGTCATGTTCATGCACACAAATATCTGTCCCGAGTGGGATTTAAACCCATTTTGTGTGCATAAACATGTCTGTTTGTCCTGAGTCTGTAACCTCCGATGTGAAAAGCAAGCATTTGCCAACCATGTCAACAGGCCCGTCAACATGAATGATCAAACAAAGGAGATTGTATGGTCAAAAAGGAGCCCACAGCTTAACTATATTCATTATAGTATGTCCATCCCAAATGTTGATGCAATGCATTAACCAGTTTTTGTGGAATTCAGTAACAGATATTACATACAAACTTTCACTTTTATAAAGTTTTTATATAACCTCATAAGTTGATTAATATGTTCAGTATACATATATTTTCATGGTTTAGATACATTTTAATACAATGGTGCTGACAAAGTTAGTCACAAGGAGTCTTTAATAAACAATAGACAAAAAAAAACAAATTAATCTAAAGACAAATGGCTGGCCAGTTGCTCTAACGGCCATGACTGATAAGGTAGAGGTTCTGGGTTTTTATCTGCACCCAGGAGACAATCTTTGTGTGTGGAGCATGACTATTTGCTCTGTGTCTGGATGAATTTTATTTTGTAATAAAATATATTAAGTATGCTTATCAGTTGTCTGGTTGCCATAGTACAAGCTCTATCTAGTTTCGATCGCAGTCGCAAATATAAAAAAAAAAATTAAATGACCACAGAGATTGTGGAATAAATCTTATTAAAAAAAAACTTTTTGAACTCACCTGGCATTATTTGGTTGTTGAGAAGGATTCACATCTGTAAACAAGAGTGTGATCTCCCAACCATTCTGCGGGTTCCGTAGAAAATATATTCTCGTCTTTCCGTTGCCAAGTTTACGGAAACTTATAGCTATTGGCACCATAGTCGACAAACATGATAATTCTTTTCTTAAATCGTGAACTGCTTGACGAACTTCAGCCCAAGAGTACCGTTTCGAAGGAGGTCTTATGTATTCTCCTGACGCCGCCCCATCACCGGTTCCCCTCACTTCCATAATATTACTTTCCATAAAATTTTACGCTACTAAAAATCAATTTCTATCTACTAAATTTTTATTCATGATGTAACAAAGAACAATGGATGTGACCACTTTGACACGTAGTTTAACAAGCTAAGCTAATGTTTCAATGGCGATCTCATTATAATATTAAAATTATGTTGGTTTAATTTTTGTTTTACTAAAAATAGGGCCAACACACTTGATTCGTTTTTTGACTTTTAGACGTCTTGCCAAATGGTCGCTGACCGATCGCGGTCCTACTATGGGAACTAGAATGAAAGCTATTCCGATTGGAATCTAATTATTATTTTATATGATAAAATTTATAAGTCACTCACGACTTAACAATAGTAGTATTGTAAGACTTTTTCAAGAAACTTCTTTTCTGATGAATATGCAAAATTTATTTCTGGTCAACTCTAGGAAGAAAATAAATTCTGCATTATAAGTGTGAAGTTATATGTGAAAATCGAGTGAGTTTACCAAACAGATAATTTTAAAAAAATTCGGATACACTATCTTGTTAACCCACCAAAGCAAATGCTTTGTGATTACTCTTAACTCTTAAGCATGAAAATTTATTTATGAGAAAGGTACGATATAGTAATTGTTACGAACTAGAATCTCATCCATTGTAATCGTAGCGAACTATGAGAAACGTGAAAACGTGCAACACATCGAATCTGGAAAATTTACTGAAAAACCGAGGCACAGTTCATATATTTATTAGCTTATTTTTATTACTATCAGGAACTTAAAAAGCTTTAAAAGTTTTTGTTTTTTTAAAGACTTGTTTGTCTATAACAAACTTTTGTAACTTTGTTATAAATACTTTGTATCTACTGCTTATATGAAATATCAGCTCATTCCCAAAACAGTTATCTGGAAGATATCACTTAATTGTACAATTTGCTAATAAGACATCTTAAAAACGTGTATTTCTTTGTTTTAAGTACAATAAAGAGTGTCCTAATTGATTTTGTTTTGTCTCTCGAAAGCCAATGACCGCGGTTGTGATGTCTCAATGTTGTGAGATGACTAGCTACAAGACCAGAAACGGTTCCGGTACAGGACCAACGGCTTTACGTATTATTGGAGTTTGTAATACCGGGTGGTATACAGGGTTTGTAATACCAGCTCCTAGACTTCGGTCTGATACTGAGAGATTTTCTGTAGGTACAGAAGAATCCTGAAATTACATTTCGTATTGCACCATAATTCGCAGCCAGGATCTCAATTTCTGCGGTTAAACACGCCGCCGCTAGATAAACGAGGTGGTCAAAATTGAATAAAAGAGGTTTTTATATGTATATACATACTTTTCATGGAAAATAAAGGATTTTAAATTAAATAAATGTAAATCATTTCCGATAAAAGGGTGCCTAGATTCTGTTTATAAGTGTATTTTTGAGTAGTATGTATAATACAGATTGTATTTGGATAATATATGAGATAGGCCATATCAATCGGGTCAAACAACTTATAAAGTGGCATGGCATGCTTAATAATGGAGAGACAATTATTGATTTTGAGCACGACTACGGGTATGTTCTATTAAAAGACCTATTCTTACTTACGTTTTACTTATTTTTTGTTTAAATTTATATAACAAATATTTTATTTTATTAATCTCAATATATTATTGTTATATTATGCTATATTATTACATTATGTCTAACAATGTTATAAATAATTTAGCTGTATAGTTTGTGTATTACTCCTTATTCATACATCCATACTCCTTAATTCCCAAAACACAAAGAACTGTAGCAGCTTTGTGCATGTTTTGCTATATTAAGCACTTATATACGGAAAACTAATAGAATATTGGCCTCAGTCTTAGTTGGTTTTGTAATGATTAATTTCAATAATTTCAATTTTCGATTGCATGGATATCCGAATTTGTCGAGCCAACATAATAAGACAGTGACGTTACTCTTTTACGTTCAAAATCCTTAAATATTATTCTAAAACTTAACTAAAATAAATATTATGAGATCGCATTGGTGCATTAATAATTTAATTTTAATTAAATTATTAATTAATGAATGAATGAATTATTAATGAATCACTATTAACTAAAATATTTTTTTTAAAGTCAATAACAAATAACACAGGATATGACAACATTTATGATATTACTGCAGTTCCGGCAACAATTGCCGCCGGACTGTCAAATTGGCAATCGAAAACATGTCGCTATTGCAGTAGACGCGATTCGGGTTTTCTTCGCAATTTGCGCGTGACGAAAATGGCTCCAGTGATAAATACAGTGCGGACTTGTGGTTTACTAATGTATTTATTTTTTTACGTGTACGCTGTAGAAAATAACGCTTCCGAACTAAGGATAATGTCGTTAAAACAGGAGAGCAAAATGTGTGGCAGAAACACTTGTAAATATTTACTAAACTTAAGGGGTGGTGAGTTTCTGGGCCATTATTCGTGGCGATTAACCCCTATAGAAGGTATTAGGGGTGGTGAATGTGAAGTTTTTTATCCTAATTACGAAATAAGAGAAGTTATGACGACGCAGTGGATGACTACGCTTGAAATAATTTTACCTCTTTCGCATAATAAATTATATTTTTGTTTGTATAAAAATGATGTGGAAAACAGTCCGTTTAGTGGTAACTGGACGCATCAAGGTGCGGAATATTATTTGGACGTTAAAAGTGAAGATGCTGGGAAATCGTAAGTATTTTTTTGCGTCACTAATTGATACAGTCGCTGATTTTACTTTCACTAATTTATTTAATGTACCGGGGCTGAAAAATGCTGTTTGTTTTTTATTGTTAATTGATAACGATCTTATAATTAATTTGCCGTACTCTATGATGAATATTTAAATAAACTGTATACTTCTTTTTGAGTAACAAAGTCCTCTTTTTGACAGCAAATTAACGTTGTGTGAAATTGCAGAAAAAAATATGCCTTATAAAAATATCTAGTCTCGAAATTCGGTGTCGGTATTCTATGCGATGGAAATGAAAAACTAGCCATTTATAAGAATTTTCATTTTTGATGAAAATTTTTCATAAGTCCTAAATCCTTGCTCACCCTTTGCTACACTCCGACCAAAAAATGGAGACCTTAACATATGGTTGGTTATCCCATGTAAGTGATCACACCCTAATTCCATCTTATTACATCTGCTAAAGGCCCCCTGTGTCAAATATTATTTAGGTAAAATAATTGTGAGGATTTTGATTAATTTCTTCACATGAGGGTTGCTAGGAGCCAGGGGATATATTATATACAGGACCAAAGTTAATAATAGGAACCTTATATGATCATTTTGTTGTTAGTCTGACTGTCTGTGTCCCTTTATCTTGGGAATGGTTTTGAGTTGAAGCTGTGTAAAATCTAACTTCTAAGTTAAGATACAAATAGATATGGCCGTATATGTATATTTCGATACTAGATATTTTTTGTTGACCTAGAACTATTACTCAATCTTGTACTACAAGTCTAGAGAAAAATCTGAAAACTAAAATTTTTGTATTTAAATCACAAAAAAGGTAAAGATAGGTACCTAATAATCTGTTCCTGAACTATTTATAATACATATGTATTTGAAAATTGTCGGGAACCCTTGATTGCAACCATAACAAATAACATACAGGTACCAGATCTCACGTTTCAATGTGGTGCAGTGGTTAAGTCAGTCACTCACCCATCAGGTGTTAGATTTCTGCACTAATATACAAATTAATAACATGAATAGTTGAAATCCATTGTCTCTGCCTACCCCATGAGTTTATGTAAGTATGTAAATACTTATGTCTTAGATAAAGAACACAGATAATGTTATTATTATTATTATTTATTCAAATATCTTTCTTATTAAATACCAATACAGCAGGGCCTCGATGATCCGAACACCGAAAATTTATACCCCTGTTCGGATGCACAAAGCTGCACGAAGCGTTGCGTTCGGATTATTATTATTATTATGTTAGATAGGAATGGTATGTTGTATAAGATTCTATAACAAACTTCCAAATGATATTAGAGAGTTATCTATGAATAAGTTTAAAAGAATTATTAAAGCCAAATTGTGTAGCAGTAATATATAAAAAGCAATAATCAGAAATTTTGTAATAGGCCCATTACAAAATTTCTGATTATATTAGTGATAAAAGTGCTTGGGATTGAGTTGTTCTGAGTCAACACACATGATTGTAATTAATCTTAAGTATATTTTATTTTAAAAAAGGATTCCTACTGAGTTTTCTGGCAGTGTTTCTCAGTAGCTGCCACGTCATGCACTGCATGGTAGGGTAAAAAAATATGACGATTCCACATAAATGTAAAAATTTTAAGGAATAAATGATTTTGACTTTGATACAATGCTATTAATCACACTTTTTTAAAGAATTCCAATATAGTGTTTTGACGAGTAGTATTTAGTGAAAAAGAAAATGCTTTATCCCTTAATTTACGTAACAGCATTTTTTCCGGAATAAAAATGACTTCATCTACCTATTCCAAACAAGTATTTAAGCAAGACACAGCTTGAGTATGTGGGATCTGTGAGAAATGGCGGTTGCGCAGGGGTAAGGGGGGTCGTTCGGATTATAGAGGCGTTCGGACGAGCTGGGGTACGGATGATCAAGGCCGTGCTGTATACATTTTAAAATATAAAAAATAGGATTTGCAACTGGCAGCAGGAACAGGGTCTATGCTACCAGAGGTTACGACTCTAGAGATAGGAACCTCCTGACAATGCGATCCGTGTCCAAAAGCACCGCTTTTTGGATCTTGTTCTTGACCCAACTGCCTAGCGTCAGCCTCTTTTCGTTTTTTTCCTCTTATTATTATTATTATTAGTGAACAGGAAAGTAGTTGATTCAACTGGTAAGTGACTGTATCCAGCTCTTCTCCACTAGTTTCTATTGCAGCTTTGATATTTGTCGAGTCTTTTTTTTAATTGATTCACATAGTTAGTTAGTTGGGCGATAGGTTTCTGCACTTAGCCTCCCAATTGGGCCATTGTGCGTGATACTTGTTTGGCTACTCGAACACAACATTTTAGTTCCATCCAGAAGTCCAGGAGACCACGAAAGCCTGGCTTGAGGGCCTCCTGCAGTGTCTTCGGATCATTCAGGAACTTTGCCCATTGGTAAGCGACGCTCTTGCAGTGTAGCATTACGTGTGCTGGTGTTTCTTCATTTTCAATGCACCCTCTGCATAGGGGGCTGTCCGTGACGCCAATCTTGAAGAGGTGTTTGTTTAGCGTGCAGTGTCCGGTAATTGTGCCTATCACTATGCGTAGATCCTTCCTGTTCAGGTGTAATAGATTATGCGACAGGTGTTTGTTCAGAGATGGTAGAAATTCATTCAATTGATTCACATATTGGGCTGAGATTACGTTTTCTGGCAGTTTATTCCAGGCTTTGACTATTCTGTTGTTTAAAAATTGTTTGTGAGGGTTGTTGTGAGATAAAGTGGTACACAATTTAAGATGGTGTCCTCCTAATATGTATATATAAGAATAATACCAGCGCATTCCACAAATTTTCTTGATAAATCGTTTGTTGTACAAGGTGCTTGTTTCTGGAATGCGCTGCCATTGTCTATTAGGCGTGCACAAACACTTAGTAGATTCCAAAAACTTGTCAAGGATCACTACTTAAAGCTTAGCCTTGAAAATACTCAGAGCTACGGGTTTGGTTATTTTTCAATGATGCCAATCTTTTATTTATCATAGGTACATAATATGAACAGACATATGATAAATTAGTTAATATGTATAATTATAAGTATGGTACAGTAGTACCTTTTAGGAAATTTGTTGTGTACACCTGCAACTATCCCATCTCTGTCACTCTATTCTTTCACTACCTAGGTTGCCTGGAAGAGATCACACCTTGTGATTAAGGCTGCCAATTGTACTTCCACCGAAAATTAGTTTGAACGAGATCTAGGCAAGTAATTTTTTTTAATACGTCATAAATCGTAAACCGCAATTTACCTTTCATCCAATCCACTACTACAATAACTTTTATATTGTTATTTATTGCTACGGAACCCTTCATGGGCGAGTCCGACTCGCATTGGCCGCTTTTTGTTTCGGGGTGTAATTTATGTATCTATTTAGAAATATATAAGTATCTATGTTTATCTGTTACCTGGTTACCATAGTACAGGCTCTGTCTATTTTGGGATCAGGTGCCGGAGTGTTAGTTCATCATCATCAAATCAGCCGAAAGACGTCCACTGCTGGACAAAGGCCTCCCCCAAGGATCTCCACAATAGCCGGTCCTGCGCTGCCCGCATCCAAGATCGTTGGTCCATCTTGTAGGGGGCCTGTCCACGCTGCGTCTTCCGGTTCGTGGTCGCCACTCGAGAGCCTTTCTGCCCTACCGGCCAGACGGCCGAGTTCTACGAGCTATGTGCCGCCCACTGCTATTTCAGTTTGGTAATTCTTTGGGCTATGTTGGCTAATTTGGTTTTCGGTCTTAGTTGTCCCAAGATATATTTTTTTTTGCAGCATGTTATGAGGCAGGTGACTTTGTTATGTCCAAATTTGTTGTTGTTAATTACTAGCTGTGCTCCGCGGTTTTTCCCGCGTTTAACTTTATAAATTATAGCCTATGTGTTAATTCAGGGTGTCAGCTATTTTCATACGAAATTTTATTAAAATTGCTCCAGCCCTTTAGACGTGAAGAAGTAACAAACATACTGTATACTCACACACAAATAAACTTTCGCCTTTATCAATCCTACGACGACAATCCTACTAATAGTAGGATTGTCTATTAATAAAATTCTTCTTTACGTGTTGGAGGTGAAACATTTATTTTTATTTTTTGAAGACAAAGGGATTACATTCCCTAGTGCGGGCGGCACTAGGGAATGTAATCCCTTTGTCGCGGGGGACTTAACAAATAAATAATACACGGACACAAATTACATCCAGACCCAGAACAACTATTTA
Organism: Pseudoips prasinana; assembly: GCA_951640165.1. NCBI lineage: Eukaryota > Metazoa > Arthropoda > Insecta > Lepidoptera > Nolidae > Pseudoips > Pseudoips prasinana. Next base: position 18,195,141 of record OX621264.1, on the reverse strand, counting down.
TGGGTAACACAAATAGTTGTACGGCGCGGGACTCGAACCCACGACACGAAGCGACGTGGCGACTGTTGGTGTTGTCACTGTTAGTGGTGTAGGGGACGTGACCTACGGCTACGGCTGATGGAGATGATTGAAAAGACTGGAATTTGGAGGACTGTTGTTTTATTGCTATAATAGATTTAGTCTAAATAATGGAATGATTATGAATGAATGCTCGCGGTTTGCTGTCCGACAATGCACTGAAGTCGCGGTACGCGCGACCTAAGTTATTGCTTAATGTGCTGGATTAGCACTTCGGTGTTCGGTCGTATTGACTCGAACAGGTGACTGCTGTTGGCGTTATCATTTCCAAAGTTATTGTTATTAATTATTGTCTATTAATAACACCCTTATTTACATGTTGGAGTTTAAAAATACTTCAATAAAACGTCCTAACAATTCACACGAACAATAAAAATGTTTTACTTAACAAAGTGGGATTCCGTCCATTAACCCTAGTGGGGTGGTGAATTATGCCGCCCCCTGATTCGCCACCCTCCCCCTACGCCATCTACCGATGACCTTGCCAGCGATATGCCATCGTGGCATTTTTACTAAAAGCGAAATAGTTCAATTTGACAAAGGTTCTTTGCGTAACTAGACAATACTAGCTGCGCCCCGCGGTTTTACCCGCGTTAAACTTTACAAATTATCACAGCTCCTCTCCCGTAGGGGATAGCGTGATAATATGTATCGTATATGTTGACTTAACCTCTTAGTAATATTCATGCAAAATTTGAAGTAAATCCATGCAGTACTTTAGTAGCCCGGACATACATACAGACAAACAGATAAACAGACGAAATTCTAAAAACTATATTTTTGGCTTCGATATCTATTGTAGATCACGCCCCAAGTATCCTTTAAAAAAAACATTCGATGTACAGTTTTGACTTTCCTACGATTTTATTATATGTATAGTTATTCCTTATGCAATAAAGTGTACTTCTTCTTCTAGCTGAGCCTCGCGGTGTTAGCCGCACTAAACTTTATAAATGATCCATACATCCTTACATCAAGTTACATCCATACTTACATTTATAATGTTAGTAGGTTAATGATTGGTCCGGTCGGTACGGTGCTGGTGTGCGCGAAGATGGCTGCCATATCCAATCTTCTTTGTAAACTCACTGCGCACTGAGAATACGTGAGTTTTCAAATGAAATAATAGTAATAATATCCTGGGACATTATTCACACACGACCATCTGATCTCAAACATGTCATGTCGTGTACACAAATATCTGTCCTGCGTGGGAATCGAAACCATGACCTGGGGCGTGTGAGGAAGCATTTGCCACGCCAACAGGCTCGTCAATATTGTTGTGAGCAGTGAAGAGGCAAGTTGTAATAATATCGTTGGGAAGCAGACAGGCGCCGAAGAATCTGGGTTATGACCCTCAATAGAATATGGAAAAAATAAGCTCTTCAGTTTCTGTGTGATTACGGAATAGAAAATCATCACCCCCATCCCGTGGGGGTGTAGAAATTGACTGAGGGAATGCCTACCAGAGAACGGGCAGCAGCGTTATTCTGTGAACTATGACCATCAACTGCCATCGCCAACCCGTCTGCCAAGCGTGATTATTTTTTATTTTTTTTTATAGACTTCGCCCGCACTGTGTCGCGGGGTACTTTAAAAACATATAGGTAATAAACGGGCACAAATTACATCCAGACTGAGAATAACTATTTATGGTTCACACAAATTTTTCATATTCTATTGAGCGTCGCGGCGGCGTTGGCGTAACCCAGACGCTTGGGCGCCTAGCGCCTGTCTGCTTCCCGACGTTATTATTACAACTTGCCTCTTCACTGCTCACATACATATTAACGGGCCTGTTGGCGTGGTTGGCAAATGCTTGCTTTCCACGCCGGAGGTGGTGGGTTCGATTCCCACCCAGGGTAGATATTCGTGGGCATGAACATGTGTGTTTGTCCCGAGTCTGGGTGTAACTATCTATATCCTACTAATATACATGACTGCACGTGTGGCGCAGCGGCTTAGACAGTCGCCTAGCCGCTTCGTGTCGCGAGTTCGAGTCCCGCGCCAGACAACTATTTGTGTGTCCCATAAATAGTTGTTCTGAGTCTGGATGTAATTTGTGTCCGTCTATTATATGTTTGTAAACAACCCGCGACACAGGGATTAAATTCGGTAATGCGGGCGTTGACTTTAAAATAATAAAAAATGGTCGAATTTCAAACAAGAGCGATATCTAGTAGTTATTACATGTATCTTCTCTGAGATATGGTATTGTTCTTTGGGGCAACACTGTCCTAATTAATAAGGTATTTATTGCACAAAAACAATGTGTCCGCTCTATCTGCGATTTACCACCACTAACCTCATACAAAACATTTTTTAAAAGCTTAGAAATGTTAACGGTCCCCTCTCTCTATATATTTGAATGCTGTGTGTTTGTTAAAACCCACCAATACTTATTAGAACGTCTTGGAGATACGATTGCACTTAATACAAGGTACCCTAACAAACTGGTTCTACCAAGAATGAAAAGTCATTTATATCATAGAAGCTGCTATCCAATGGCCATAAGACTAATAATAAACTACCAGTAAAAATTCGTCTGCTGTGTGGTGACGGCGACAAATATCAGAATCAGAATATCATCACCCCATCTCATCCCGTGGGGGGCGTAGAAGTCGACCCGAGGGAATATCTACCAGAGGACGGGAAGCAGCTTCCTTCTGAGTACTACGACCATCATACTGCGATCGCCAACCCGCCTGCCAAGCGTGGCGATTATGGCATATCCCCTCAAGATGATTCTTGAGGGAGGCTTGTCCAGCAGTGGACTTATTTAAGCTGTAATGATGATGATGATAAATTCAAAATCTAACAGTAAATCGCTTCAAAACCGCTCTATGTCAATGGCTTACTGATAGATGTTTCTATTCCCTTGACGAATATTTTAAATAAAAGATATAAATTAAGTAAATAGAAAATACTAATTCCATAGATGGACATAATTTTGGGCCGAATAGAAATAAGTTACACGTATTTATTAATTTATTTATTATTAGTACAATTATTTGACATATTTGACAATTTTATATAATGGGATAGGTACTTAATAGTAAATACAATTGTAATGTCTTAAAAAATATTAAAACTTATGAAATGGCTGTGCCTAAATAGATTAATTATAGATAAGTATGTAAACACTGTAATTATAATGTAGACATTATGGTAATCAATAGGCGTAGACTTAATTATTAACACATATTTTTTGCATGCTATTATATAGTGAATTGTACAGCACCATTTAAATAACAACACCTGTAATTTATACTACAATTCTGGCAAAATAAATCATTCATTCATTCATTCTTAGGTTACGATATTGTCTTCCCATCATCGTGAATTAGTAACAAATCAAATTATAAAATTATCAGTAATACAGCACCCTATGTTTAAGTGCATAACTTGTAAATTGGCAACGAGGACGCAATGATGTGCATTGCCCTCGCGGGGGAGTGAGACAGAAAGTTCGTCGAGTTCTTTTGTTCTTTGGCTGCATTGCACGAAGGAATGAACCACCTGATGTAGCTATTTTTGAAACGAAAACCAGTAATTTTATACACGTTGAGAACTTTTTAGTTGAATAATTCTTAACTACGCACTTCACATTATTTCGCGGACATTAGTGTGGGTTACATGTTTACTACGCTTCTTATAAGTCTGCTTAAAATTATGTATTAATGTGTAACTGTTTGATGTACCGATAAAACAATCTATAAGTATCTATACTTACATATAATAAAATCGTACCAAAGTCAAAACTGTACATTGAAAATTTTTAAAAGGATACTTGGGGCGTGATCTACAGTCGATATCGAAGCCAAAAATATAGTTTGTAGAATTTATGTCTGTGTGTTTGTTTGTCTGTATGTATGTCCGGGCTAAACTCAAAAAGCAATGCATGGATTTAATTCAAATTTTGCATGAATAATACTAAGAGGTTGGGTCGCCATATACTCTACATATTATCACGCTATCACCTACGGGGGAGGAGCTATGATTATTTATAAAATTTAACGCGGGTGAAACCGCAGTGCACAGCTAGTATAAAATAAAACATAAATCGTAGAACTTGCTTCGCTTATCACACTAATATTATAAAGGCGAAAGTTTTTGAGTTTGTGTGTCTGTAACTTCACGTCTAAACGGCTGGAGGAATTTTAATGAAAATATGGTATAGAGTTAGGTGACCCTCTGGATTAACACATAGGTTATAATTTATAAAGTTTATCGCGGGTAAAACTGCGGGGCACAGCTAGTAATAATAGTATCCTGGGACATTATTCACACACGGTCATCTGATCCCAAATCAAGCAGAGCTTGTACTATGGAAATCAGATACTTAACTATATACTACTTTTCTTTTGTAAACATACTTATAATAAGTACATCCAGGGTCAGGACAAACATACATGTTCATGCTCACAAATATCTGTTCTGGGTGGGAATCGAACCCACGACCTGCGGCGTGAAAAGCGAGTATCTACCAACCAACCACGTCAACCGGCCCGACTAATCAAAACTAATATTTACTTAGTCTTTATTCTGAAATAATGAAATTTATTCAGCACTTGGGTATTAACATACACTTGTACTTGTCAAGTTCAAAATGCAGTACATAAACATAGATACAGTATAAAAATTACAAAAATATAATTAGTCTAAAAAAAATAATCTATTATTTTGAAATTTAGTTGTACAATATTAAAATTAAAGAATTGAAGGCAATGAGCATTTGGCTAGCGCAGAAGGCTCTCAACCAGTAGCTTAAATTAAACGATTAATACCCGAGGCCACCCTTTTGGGGTTCGGTCCACAGCTCAGGGGGCCGCTGAAGCAAAAGGACAGAATTCTAAGAGAGGGTGTGATCAGTTGCACGGGATCACCAAGTTCAAGTTCAATCTTTATTGCAATCATGTGTACATTGGTCTTAAATATTAAAAGTTTCAACATGATACCCTGTTAGGGCACGGCAACATTAAATAATTACTAACAATTTCAATACGCATGCAACTTTCACTTATTGGTAGGTATGTCAAAACATTATAACAATATATATTCCATTATATTTTCAATTATGATATTTGTAGTATTTAATTAATAAGTTGTCAATATAAAAACATAAAATAACAATATTATTTGAAATTATTGCTATACCCTGTACATATATATATGTATATATACATATATGTATACAACACTAACCTAAGACTTACCAATGACGTGTTAAGGGGCCAAAGCGATCCTCGCCGCTGAGGATCGCTTTGACCCCTTACCGCCGCTTTCAAATTTTAATAGGTTTATGTTACGCCTAGTTTATTTAACCACACGTTTGTAGGGTTTGGTTGACGCTTCCCGTGACCAGAGGGCTGGCTATTTCTTTGGCCAAAGAATTAGTTTAGCAATACATTAAACATAATCTCTTGACAATAACTTGATACGAGCTAGCTAAATATCATTTCTGTAATAATATAAATTTTATAAATGTTTTCATACAAGATGTACCTAAATATCTATGTTACTAGAAATAATATCTAATGTATACAACTATATTACTACAAACATGTTCTGACTATTTACAAGCGCTTTTTTAAAGTCTACGTGAATAAAACCTACCTTTTTTATTTTTATTTTTTTATACAACGTGGTAATGCAGCTATTCTTCTGGGCACATTTTCTCATGGCCTCGATTCGGAGGAATACTACGGCGCCATCTGTAGTTAGTTTTAATTTATTTATAAATAAATAAATAAATATCTGGGGATAGTGTCACACAGATCATCCTAGCCCCAAACTAAGCAAAGCTTGTACTATGGGTACCAGGCGACGATATACATACTTATATAGACAGATAAATACTTAAATACATAGAAAACATCCATGACTCAGAAACAAATATTCGTGCTCATCACACAAATATTTGCACTTACTGGGATTCGAACCCAGGACCACCAGCTTCGTAGGCAGGAGCACTCCCAACTAGGTTACGGTGACCTTCAATGTTTATAATGATCGTTTTGATTGTACGTGGTTTTAATTCATTACCAATCTTTGATTATAATGAATATGTTTTATAATATCTATACAAATAAATAAAATTGGAGTGTCTGTTTGTAATATTGAAATAACCGGTTTTTACTACATAAATATGAATATATATACGGATTACGGTACATACACCAAAATAACATTTTTTACAATTTTTGTCTGTCTGTCTGTCTGTCTGTCTGTTTGTTCCGGCTAATCTCTGAAATGGCTGGACCGATTTTGACGGGACTTTTATTGGCAGGTAGCTGATGTAATAAGGAGTAACTTAGGCTACTTTTATTTTTAGAAAACGTCATTTATTTTACTAAAAAAACAAAAAAAAACAAAATAAATTAATTAACATGCGGACGAAGTCGCGGGCACAGCTAGTACTAAATATAAACGAACGGAGGTACAGAGGCCAGCACATCAAGCTACCCCAATCTGTCAAATTTTTTATAAAGATTTTCACCTTTATCACAAAATTATAAGGTTCCCTTTCAATTGGGGAAATTTGACAGATTGGGGTAGCTTGGTGTGCTAGCGTTTGTACATCTATCTGAATATGTATATGAAAGTAGAATCCGACTGACTGATCGATCAACGAACAGCTGGCACTGCTGGGTCTAGAACCATGAAATTTTGCATAAAAATTCCGTATGACGTAGGTGTGCGTTAAGAAAAGATTTGTCAAAATTCAACCCCTAAGGGGATGAAAAGGGGTAGCAAAGTTTGTATGGAACAACGTGTTTTCTTGGTCTGATCGAAATCAGTATTAAAACCAATCAGTATTAAAGAGAGGTAGGGCATAGCGTTCATTCGCTCAAAGAGCAGCCCGACTGGGGAAGTACCTCCACCTTACATAAGACATTCCTAAATAATAACATTAAATAGTTTAATGTTGTGTTTCCGAGTGTGAGTAAGGTCGCCAGAGCTCATTGGGGTGGGGGGAAGGGTCAGCAACACTTGTTTGCTGACTCTAAAAGGCCGGCAACGCACTCGCGACTCCTCTGGTGTCGCGAATATCCATGGGCGGCGGTGATCACTTACCATCAGGTGACCCACTTGCTCGTTTGTCGCCCTCTGATATAAAAAAAAATACTGCTTAGTGCAATCGATTATTGACATTGAATTTTGACGTGTTTCAATACTAAGATTCACCTCGTAAGGGATTAAAACAGGGGTTGAAAGTTTGTAAGAAATTTGATCAAAATATACGAAGTGTTTTGTTGTTTCGGATAATAGAGGGAAGTCCATAACCATAGCTAACATAGAACATGTTCGTGTTATGCTCTTCCGTGTCTGATTTCGACTGCCATGCGGACGTAGCCGCGGGAAAAAACAAGTGTACGCAGTGTTCTGAAGATTCACCTCGTAAGGGATTAAAACAGGGGTTGAAAGTTTGTAAGAAATTTGATCAAAATATACGAAGTGTTTTGTTGTTTCGGATAATATAGGGAAGTCCTTAACCATAGGCAACACAGAACATGTTCGTGTTATCCTCTTCCATGTCTGATTTCGACTGCCATGCGGACGTAGCCGCAGGAAAAAACTAGTGTATACAGTGTACAGACGCCAGCACATCAGCTACCCCAACCTGTCAAATTTATTTTATAGATTTTTAAACTTTATCATATAGGCATAAGGCTCTCTTTTTATTGGGGAAATTTGACAGATTGGGGTAGCTTGATGTGCTGGCGTCTGTACATTAGCTCATGGGAAGCGTGTGGTGGCGATGAGGCGCTTTTCACACTTTTTGAAAAACGCAATAAAAATTTCACTTCAAAAATTAAACTTGTGGTTAAGGTATTTTTACCACTTTTGATTTACAGACTACACTAAAAAAATAGTATTTATATCTTTATATAATTTTTATTTTTAATCTTATAGTAGTGTTGGAGGTCACGGAATGACGCAAATACGTCGTAAACCTTCGCGATCAATAATCATAAAATTTATCTCAAAACATGCACTTGGACTAGTTTTTATAGAGCCCCTTAAATACTTACCTAGTTATTTCAGACGTTTTTATAGTTTTCCTTTTTTTATGTCATAGGGTGACAGACTAGCAAGCGGGTCACCTGATGGTAAGTGTTCACCGCCGCCCATGTACACTCGCAACACCAGAGGTGTCACGGGTGCGTTGCCGGCCTTTATGCGTCAGTAAAAAAATAAGTGTTGTTGTCCCCCCACCCCAATGAACTCTGACGCCCTTACTCACACGCAGTAACTCAACATTAAGTTATTAATGTTACTATTAAATAATGTCTTCTGTAAGGTGGAGGTACTTCCCCAGTCGAGCTTCCTTCCCTAGTTTTGGCTGCGAGTGGGGATGCGTTTCTACCAGAGATGAGCGAAGTAAACAAATAAAGCTGATTCACAAGACTAGTTCTTCATAATCATTATCATTTAAAGTCGCATACAGTATGCGATGAATAATCATCATAATGCGTGAATGTATTTATCTCTTTGCACCTAGTCAATACATTCGTGGCAGTGGCAGGCGCCAACATAGACTCCACTCCTGTCCGCCAACATGGCGCCCTCAACAAAGAGAGAACTGTCCAACGGCTAGAGCCATTAATCTTATTAACGATTTTCTGCAATCATATCCACATGCCGACATATTTTTTGACGCAGTTGGTACAACATTTAGAAATGTATTAGAGTATTTAAATATCGCTGTGTGGTGACGGCGACAAATATCAGAATCAGAATATCATCACCCCATCTCATCCCGTGGGGGGCGTAGAAGTCGACCCGAGGGAATAACTACCAGAGGACAGGCAGCAGCTTCCTTCTGATTACTATGACCATCTTACTGCGATCGCCAACCCGCCTGCCAAGCGTGGCGATTATGGCATATCCCCCCAAGACGATTCTTGAGGGAGGCTTGTCCAGCAGTAGACTCATTTAGCTGTAATGATGATGATGATTTAAATATCAAATCTTAAAATCAATGTAGCTTTTTGTGTGTTTGTTTTTGTCTTTATTATTATTATTTAATTTCATATTTCATTTGACATAATTATAGTTATAGAATTTTAATGTATCGCAATCATAATCTTTAGTTCTTAAGTATAAATTATAAGCGCTTTAGTGTTAACTGTAAGCTTATATTTTTATCAATAAATAAATTAGAAATTAGAAATGATTTATTAAAGTAAAAATTTTTTAGGGTTCCGTAGCCAAATGGCAAAAACGGAACCCTTATCGATTCGTCATGTCTGTCTGTCCGTCCGTATGTCACAGCCACTTTTTTCAGAAACTATAAGAGCTGTACTATTGAAACTTGGTAAGTAGATATATTCTGTGAACCGCATTAAGATTTTCACACAAAACTAGAAAAATAATAATAATTTTGGGGGATCCCCATACATACAACTGAAATTCTAAAATTTTTTTTTCGTCGTACCCATACATGTGGGGTATCTATGGATAGGTCTTCAAAAATGATATTGAGGTTCCTAATATCATTTTTTCTAAACTGAATAGTTTTCGCGAGAGACACTTCCAAAGTGGAAAAATGAGTGTCCCCCCCTGTAACTTCTAAAATAAGAGAATGATAAAACTAAAAAAATATATAATGTACATTACTATGTTAACTAACAACGAAAATTGGTTTGAACGAGATTTAGTAAGTAGTTTTTTTTTATACGTCATAAACCGTAAACCGCTATTTACCTTTCATTTAATCAACTAAAATACTTGCTGCTGCGGAACCCTTCATGGGCGAGTCCGACTCGCACTTGGCCGGTTTTTTTCCTTGCGGTCTGTTTTATCACATACTAACAGTGCCCGCGAACTTCGTTCCGTGTTATAAATATTTTTATCCCTGCCCGTTTGTCCCGCAACTTGGATTACATTATTCAAGTTTAATTAAATATGCGTTATTCATTTTGGATTTTTTCATAGCATATGACACTCTTCAATAACGTAGCTTTCTATTGGTTAGCTCTTATTGAATAATTTTTAAAATCGGTTCAGTAGATCCAGAGATTACCCCTTGCAATGTCACAAACTTACAAACGTTGCCTCTTTATAATATTAGTATAGATAGTTTGTTAAATCCTTAAATGAATTACAGATTACTAAGCTATTAATTTAAATTTATTACTAGTATATTATAAAGAATTGAATAGAACGAGCAGTTGGTTAGCGCAAAAGACTCTCAACCAGTAGCTTAATTTATGCGACTATTTGGCACCGCTTTAATCTAGTCTGTCGTGGACTTCTCTTAACGCCTGAGGCGGGACTGCTGAAGATGCGGGAACGCGGGTATCTTCCGGTGGTCCCTTTTGTGTCATGTCCATGTGGTGTGGGACAAGTGTTCTTAGAGGACAATTACTTGGTCTCCCGGATTACCGGCTCCTGCCACAGTGACTGCGCTCCAAACAGATCGGAATCTTCTCGAAGCTTATAGCATATGACTGCCACTACGCCCCGAGGTTTCTGTAAAGTCAATGAAAGACTAGGGTTAGTGACAGAATGGTTTATTGGCCACTAGCTGTGCCCCGCGGTTTTACCCGCGTTAAACTTTATAAATTATCACAGCTACTCCCCGTAGGTGGTACCGTGATAATATGTAGCCTATACATTGAGCAACCTCTTAGTAATTTTCATGCAAAATTTAATGTAATTCCATACCGTACTTTTTCAGATAGGCTGGACATATACAGACAAACAGATAACCAGACAAAAATTTTAAAAACTATAGTTTTGGGTTCTATAACGATTGTAGATCGTGCCCCAGGTATCCTTTAAAAAAAATATTCAATGTACAGTTTCAACTTTCCTACGATTTTATTATATGTATAGATTGAGCTTAAACTACCCACCACCTAACAATTATTATACTTTATCTACTATTCACAAATATTGACAGAACGTCACAGTTTCTTCTGTGGGCGAACAGGATATTCTTTCTCCTGAGGTAGTCAACGAAGGGCACCCATCTGAATGGCACCTGCGCGAATGGCACCTAGCCTAGTCCACGAAAGGCACCTATCAATACTTTTGGCAGGTGCTCTTCGTGGATTCAATTTATTTTTTGCATTCTTGTCCACGAAAGGCACCTACGTTAACCGTTACAGTAACCTAGGTTATTAAATGAAAGATATCGATAAAAATCACTATAACGTTTATTAACACTACTAATATAACTTAGGTGTTAGTTAACTTAGGTGCCTTTCGTGGACAAGAATGCAATAAATAAATTAAATCCACGAAGAGCACCTGCCAAAAATATTGATAGGTGCCTTTCGTGGACTAGGCTAGGTGCCATTCGCGCAGGTGCCATTCAGATGGGTACCCTTCGTGGACTACCTCTTTCTCCTTATCCCGCTTAACGGCTTCCTTTTGGAACACGATTACCTAACAAAAGGAGAGCATGGTGACCCATTGGTGAAGTCACCTGCCAGCATCGCACTTACAATTGCCGGTGGGGACAGATCCCTTCCGTCTGAGCCTAGCGTTTAAACTAGTGCGTGGTGATAAGAGAAAGTCGTAGGTTAGGGAGTTGGTAATTATGGTGTATTCATAGAATCCTAGTCTAAGATGAGGTGGAGATGGTGATGAGTGGTATGGTATAATATTTGAGTAGACACTGGCAGATCAAATTTAGGATTGCTAACGCCCTTACGGAGGATGTAGGTATTATCTATCGGCTTTGTTTTATAGAAACATGGCCGACTGATGTGTTCACAGTTGCATGCTTTGCATTGCGAATAGTGCTATAAAATTCAAATTTAATTATTTGGAAGGTGTTATCAATATGCAACTGTGAACATATCAGTCGGCCATGTATCTAGAAAAAAAAAGCCGTTAGATAATACCTACATCCTCCGGAAGGGTGTTAGCAAGGGAATCCTAAATTTGATCTACCAGTGTCTATCGTTCGTAGCTTAACGCAGAGCGCCTACCCCGGAATGGTAGATGGTGCAGGTTCGATGCCCGCCGGACGATTCAATTTATGATTTCCCATTTTGAGATTAGATTAACGCTTTGCTTTGCGAATAATGCTATAAAATTCAAATTTAATAATATATGAATAGTGATATGACTCAATAATAGTCATGTGGCAGCCAATCGAGATACAATTGACTACTAATGAAGTTACATTAATATAATAATTATGAAACTACACGCTACGGTAAAATACTGTCGGTGCAAGTGCAACGCACTTAGCCCGACAGCACCTAGGTAAGTTGCCTAGAAGAGATCACACATTTTGTATTCCGCCATTTTGTATTAAGTCAATTGTCTTATATTGCATGATGTTTGCTTATTTAGGTCACCGTAGCCTAGTTGGTAGTGCTCCTGCCTACGAAGCTGGTGGTCCTGGGTTCGAATCCCGGTAAGTGCAAATATTTGTGTGATGAGCACGAATATTTGTGTCTGAGTCATGGATGTTTTCTATGTATATAAGTATTTATCTATCGTCGTATGTATATCGTCGGCTGGTACCCATAGTACAAGCTTTGCTTAGTTTGGGGCTAGGATGATCTGTGTGACATTGTCCCTAGATATTATTATTAATAGGTGTATAATAAATTATGTAGATTTTAGTCCAACTGTGGAGCTCTTTTGGTGATATTATGCTAGTTGTAAAAATAAAAATATTGTGTCCCGATCATCTCAGACATGGCACAAAAAGCGGGCACCGGAGCAGCATAGCCGCGTTCCTGTAGCTCCCCCCATCAGGTGCCAAGAGAATTCCACGGCAGATTTTATTTAGACGGTGCGAGTCCGACATACCCGAGCATTTTTTTTGTTTTAAAAGACAACACCCGCACTTGGGAATCTAATCCCTGAGTCGCGGGGTACTTTACAAACATATAATAGATGGACACAAATTACATGCAGACGCAGAACAACTATTTATGGGACACACAAATAGTTGTACGGCGCCGGTGACACGAAGCGGCGAGGCGACTGTCTTAGCCGCTGCACCACACGTGCAGTCGAATATTCGACGATTACACCTGAACAGGAAGGATCTACGCATGGTGATAGGCACAATTACCGGACACTGCACTCTAAACAAACACCTTTCATAATTGGCGTCACAGACAGCCCTCTATGCAGAGGGTGCGAAAATGAAGAAATACCAGCTCACGTACTGCTATACTGCATGAGTTTTTCTTGCCAACGGGCAAAGTTCCTGAATGATCCGAAGACACTACAGGAGGCCCTCAAGCCAGGTTTTCGTTGTTTCCTGGACTTCTTCTGAATGGAACTGAAATGGTTTGAGTAGTGAATCAAGTTCACGCACAATGGCCCAATCAGGAGGCTAAGTGCGGAAACCAATCGCCCGACTAACTAACTAATCCACCCGCAGACACTTTTTGCGGGTGACATACGTAGGCATGCCTTAACAAAAAAACCGGCCAAGTGCGAGTCGGACTCGCCCATGAAGGGTTCCGTAGCAGCAAGTATTTCAGTTGATTAAATGTAAGGTAAATTGCGGTTTACGATTTATGACGTATTAAAAAAAACTACTAACTAGATCTCGTTCAAACCAATTTTCGTTGTTAGTTTACATGATAATGTACATCATATATTTTTTTAGTTTTATTATTCTCTTATTTTAGAAGTTACAGTGGGGGGACAACACTCATTTTACCACTTTGGAAGTGTCTCTCGCGCAAACTATTCAGTTTAGGAAAAAATGATATTAGGAACCACAATATCATTTTTGAAGACCTATCCATAGATACCCCACATGTATGGGTGCGGTTATGGGGAACCCCCAAAATTATTGTTCGTTTTTTTTATTTTTGTGTGAAAATGCGGTTCACAGAATACATCTACTTACCAAGTTTCAACTGTATAGCTCTTCTAGTTTCGGAAAAAAGTGGCCGTGACATACGGACGGATGGACAGTCAGACAGACATGGCGAATCTATAAGGGTTCCGTTTTTTGCCCTTTGGCTACGGAACCCTAAAAAGGTACTTATTGAATTCATTCACAATATCACAGTCTTAATCAGTTACATTCTATTAGTGCATTTAGCACTTTAACACTTTGTTATTGCCACCTTGTATCTCGTTAGTGGGAAACACACTCCATCATTCTATTGATGGACACCCGCGATTTGTAGGGCGACCATATTCGCTGTCCCGCTAGAGATATCCCATATTGAACCGACTGTAGGCGGAAATAATAATAATAAAATAATAAATAAAATAAAAAAAGGTTTTCATTCACGTAGACTTTAAAAAAGCACGTGTAAATAGTCAGAACATGTTTTTAGTAATATAACGTAAAGTAACCTATACATAATTAATTCTAGTTACATAGATATTTAGTTACACGGATTGTATGAAAACATTTATAAAAATTATTTTATAATAGTAATCATATTTAGCTAGCTTTTAAAAAAGCACGTGTAAATAGTCAGAACATGTTTGTAGTAATATAACGTAAAGTAACCTATACATATTTTTTTCTAGTTACATAGATATTTAGTTACACAGATTGTATGAACACATTTATAAAAATTATTTTATAATAGTAATCATATTTAGCTAGCTTTTAAAAAAGCACGTGTAAATAGTCAGAACATGTTTGTAGTAATATAACGTAAAGCAACCTATACATATTTTTTTCTAGTTACATAGATATTTAGTTACACGGATTGTATGAACACATTTATAAAAATTATTTTATAATAGTAATCATATTTAGCTAGCTTGTATTAAGTTATTGTCAAAGAGATTAGTTTTAAGTTTAATTATCGAAATTTAAAGTTTTAGCTATATTTTACTACATATTGTATGAATGGTTCTGTCTATATTGATGAAATTTATTCATCACTTGGGTATTAACATATACTTGTACTTGTCAAGCCCACAATGCAATACATAAATATTGTCAAATACAGTATTAAAGTAACAAAAATGTTTTGTATTAGTCCGTCCGTGCGGTCTGTTTCGTCACTTATATTTCTTTAAATCCATTTAAAGAAGGATTTAAAGAAGGAATTTAAATAAAACTATATGACTAACTGACTTGTATGTTTTTAGGGTTCCGTAGCCAAATGGCAAAAAACGGAACCCTTATAGATTCGTCATGTCTGTATATCTGTCTGCCCGTCCGTATGTCACAGCCACTGCTGAAACTTGGTAAGTAGGTGTATTCTGTGAACTGCATTAAGATTTTTACATAAAAATAGAAAAAGAACAATAATTTTGGGGGGTCGCCATACATAGAACTGAAACTCAATTTTTTTTTTCATCATATCCCTACATGTGGGGTGTCTATGGATAGGTCTTCAAAAATCATATGGAGGTTCCTAATATCAATATCATTTTTGTCTAAACTGAATAGTTTGCCCGAGAGACATTTCCAAAGTGCTAAAATGAGTGCCCCCCCTGTAACTTCTAAAATAGGAGAATGATAAAACTAAAAAAAATATATGATGTACATTACTATAGAAACTAACAACGAAAATTGGTTTGAACGAGATCTAAGTAAGTACTTTTTTTTTAATACGTCATAAACCGTAAACCGCAATTTACCTTTAATTTAATCAACTATAATACTTGCTGCTACGGAACTCTTCATGTGCGAGTCCGACTCGCACTTGGCCGGTTTTTTACTACTAAAGCAATCCCCTCCAAATGGCGTCGTTGTGCTAAACTTTATGTCCAGTGGACCATATAAAGCTGATTCCATTACATATAGAAATATACTTAAGAATGATTAATAACATCTTACTCATATTATAAATGCGAAGGTATGTGAGGATGGATGGATGGACCTTTTTACTCCTTCACGCACGAACTACACAACAGATTTTGATCAAATTTAATGCCAACCCGTCTGCCAAGCGTGGCGATTATGGCACATCCCCCCATTCTTTGGGGAGGATTTTGTCCAGCTTTGGACGTACTTTGGCTGACATGACGTTGATGATGATATAGCTTATATGTAACTGTCCTGTTGGTCTCATGTTTAGTGACCCAGACTGCTAAGCCGGAGGTCATGGGTTCGATTCCCACATGGAACAAGTTTTTGTGTAATGAACACGATTATTGGAACGAAGTTCCTTATCGCGCGTTGTGACACGTTGTCACGACACTTTTTGCAGCTGTGCGGCGTGCGCATGTTTCTCTCTCTCTCTCTCTCTCTCTCTCTCAACATTAAACGGAATATAATCCAAGGATCTAAAAATATTCTGGGTACTAAAGGTGTTTGAATAAATTAAACTTAACCAGACTTAAACTAACAAAATTCAACACATATAAAATACATACATAAATAAATAAATATACTAATATCCCTACAATATACAAAAATACATATTTATATTAAGAATACCTATGTAATTAATAACTAATTCCTATAAACTTAATGTAAAACGTAGCAGAAATTGCGTAACTATGCAAAAGAAACAATAAATAAATGATAACGACATTAACACTACTTTGTTAATATGACGGTCACCGTAGCCTAGTTGGTTGTGCTCCTACGAAGCTGGTGGTCCTGGGTTCGAATCCCGGTAAGTGCAAATATTTGTGTGATGAGCACGAATATTTGTTTCTGTGTCATGGATGTTTTCTATGTATTTAAGTATTTATCTATCTATATAAGTATGTATATCGTCGCCTGGTACTCATAGTACAAGCTTTGCTTAGTTTGGGGCTAGGTTGATCTGTGTGACATTGTCCCTACATATTATTGTTATTATTATTGGCATTTAATTACAACTTTTGACATTTTTCTCTTTTGGAAAATATTTTATTGACATTTGGAAAACAAAAACACATTGACATATAAATGTAATATAATGTAATTCTGAAGCAACTATAAAAAAATAATATTGTTTTGTTTACATTCTATAGAAGTTTATTTTATTAAGTTACTATTGTATGTTTCAAGCGCCTTCTTAGGCAGCTTTTGGTGAAACTTGTTTTATTATCTGTGAACTTGTAATACCCCAATGCAATGAAATAATAAATGATTTGATTTGATTTGATGCTAATAGTCATATAGCTTATATGTAACTGTCCTGTTGGTCTCGTGTTTAGTGGCCCTGACTGCTAAGCCGAAGGTCATGGGTTCGATTCCCACATGGAACAAGTTTTTGTGTAATGAACACGATTATTGGAACGAAGTTCCTTATCGCGCGTTGTGACACGTTGTCACGACACTTTTTGCAGCTGTGCGGCGTGCGCATGTTTCTCTCTCTCTCTCTCTCTCTCAACATTAAACGGAATATAATCCAAGGATCTAAAAATATTCTGGGTACTAAAGGTGTTTGAATAAATTAAACTTAACCAGACTTAAACTAACAAAATTCAACACATATAAAATACATACATAAATAAATAAATATACTAATATCCCTACAATATACAAAAATACATATTTATATTAAGAATACCTATGTAATTAATAACTAATTCCTATAAACTTAATGTAAAACGTAGCAGAAATTGCGTAATTATGAAAAAGAAACAATAAATAAATGATAACGACATTAACACTAGTTTGTTAATATGACGGTCACCGTAGCCTAGTTGGTTGTGCTCCTACGAAGCTGGTGG
The DNA here is from genome assembly GCA_951640165.1 of Pseudoips prasinana. Taxonomy (NCBI): domain Eukaryota; kingdom Metazoa; phylum Arthropoda; class Insecta; order Lepidoptera; family Nolidae; genus Pseudoips; species Pseudoips prasinana. Next base: position 18,177,483 of record OX621264.1, on the reverse strand, counting down.
TCCTGGGTTTAAATCCCAGTAAGTGCAAATATTTGTGTGATAAGCACGAATATTTGTTTCTGAGTCATGGATGTTTTCTATGTATATAAGTATTTATCTATCTATATAAGTATGTATATCGTCGCCTGGTACCCATAGTACAAGCTTTGCTTAGTTTTGGGTTAGGATGATCTGTGTGAGATTGTCCCTAGATGTTACTATTATTATTCGATATTATTGGACGGCTTGAACAACTATGACACTAGGGGGCTTAGTATGTTTATCAGTTGACTGGTTACCATAGTACATGTGCCAGGTTCTGTTTAGTTTGAGATCAGATAGCAGTGTGTTTGTTGACAAAACCTATTTATTATACATCCGAATTATATTACCAACATACCAATTCTATTATTACTAGATGTGCTCTGGTATGCTAGTTGCTTGCTTATCGTATGGGTAGTGGTAACCCTAGTGTCAGAGTTTCTCAAGCTGCCCAGTAGGCCTCTGACATGGCTTAACGACTGTTGTCTAATGACTACAACCGGGACCGACAGCTTAACGTGCCCTCCGAAGCACGGAGACGCTCAGAAATTAATCCACTTTGGCGGTCACCCATCTATGGACTGACCGCGAGCCTAGTTGCTTAACCTCGCCGTTCGCTTACGGACCGATGAGAGCATCTAGCTATGAGCGCCTCCATGTATGTAGGCATGCTAGTGTGTATAATTTATGGTCACCCTACACATACGCCCATGCCTCTGTACTCGTTATAATGAAGTTCTATTTTAATAACGTGCCTTTATATACGGGCCGGTTGGCGTGGTTTGTAAATGCTTGCCTTTCACGCCGCAGGTCGTGGGTTCGATTTCCACCCAGGATAGATATTTGTGTTCATGAACATGTCTGTTTGTCCTGACTCTGGCTTTGAGAGAAAGAAAATGTAACGTAACGTAATTCTCTCTATGTCTATGTTCGCCTCGTCCGATCACACTTTTCGTAACGCTCTCGTCACGCATTTACCAGCTTACTTCCAAAGTCATGCAGTTTCATAAAAACGGACATAGTTCCATATCTTTTACAACATCTGAATGAGCGAACGACAGCTTTGCCGGGCCGGTTGGCATGTTGGTAAATACTTGCCTTTCACGCCGCAGGTCGTGGGTTCGATTCCCACCCAGGGGCTCTACCGGCTAAGACGCCGAACATCGATTTCTTAAATGGCGTTCAAATAAATTAAGGTTATAAATGACTCAATCAATTGCAATTGATTGAGTCATTTATAACCTTAATCAATTGCAATTGATTGAGTCATTTATAACCTTAATTTATTTGAACGCCATTTAAGAAATCGATGTTCGGCGTCTTAGCCGGTAGAGCTGTTAAATCGGCTTCAACGTTGACAATCGATTCCGGAAGATATATGACGTTCCATGTGCTCATGGAAGCCGATTTAACGAATGATGATAACGATCGATGTTTGGCGTCTTAGCTGGTAGAGCCCCAGGACAGATATTTGTGTGCAACATGTATGTTTGTCCTCATTTTCTAACTCCAACTTTTATTTCATTCTGATTAAATTCGTTGTGGGATCCAAGACAGTTGTCGCGATTCCCCGGGACATGCCTGAGCCTCACCGCTCAGTGTCATTTCATTGTGTGCCACTGTTGATCCTGGCTTACACGAGTTGCAGTGGTGGGTAAGAGGGAGGGACTAGTCCCGATGTCTGTTTGTCCTGAGTCTGGGTGTTATTATCTATATAAGTATGTATTTACAAAAGAAAAGTAGTATATGTATTATATCAGTTATCTGGTTTCCATAGTACAAGCTCTGCTTAGTTTGGGATCAGATGGCTGTGTGTGAATAATGTCCCAATGTGGGCTGAATTCTGGACTTGCAATTTAGGTTACTACAGCATGCTGTAATGAATTATATAGCTTTACAATCCGACCCCACTCTGAACAAATTAATATTTAACCAGTAAAACATTGAAATCGTCTGATTAAAAGCGGTCCCCCTCAATGTTGGAGTTATGTGGGTCACGACCTATTTGGTGTACCGTTGGTGAACAGAGCACTAAACTGTACATACATACATAGACTCACGCCTGTTTCCCAGAGGGGTAGGCAGAAACAACGGATTTCCATTTGTCACGATCTTTGGACACGTCTTTTGCCTCGATTACTGTCATTATATTCATCATACATGCTCGCCGGTGTAGGGTATTTCTGACCTGTCTTTTCTAGAGAACGTCTCCGATTTGGTCAGAGAATGTTCGACGAGGTTTTCCCTTCCGGTTGTTCCATTCACACAGGCCAGGTATATTTCTTTGGTCAATCTTAAAAAAAGTTTAAAGACATTTATTCTCATTAAGACATACGTCACTCACATGAGAACTTAGATATAAACAAAATTATAATAATACTAGCTGTGCCCCGCGGTGTTACCCGCGTTAAATTTTATATATTTTCTTTGCTATAAACCTCACGGAGCCCAAGACCTTTCCAACGAATGCTAAACCGTGGAAATCGGTTCGTGCGTTCTGGAGTTATAGCGTCAGGAAGGAAAACCCGACTTATTTTTATATAGTAGATATGTTCGTTGGCATAGGTACATACATAGTAAAAGATAAACATTAAAATGAACATAAAACGAAAAGTAAAAACATAATGACAATGTATGCTTCGTGGATCTAATCATAACAAACTTAAACAATGTTATACTTATCTAGGTGTAAAGTTAAAAGTTAGAATTAAATGACAGGTAATATTATTGTTTTTATGTAATTTGCTAGCCTTTACTTAAAAACGTTAATTGAGTTAGCATTTTTTATATCTGAGGGTATTTTGTTATACATGCGCGCGCCATCGCTAATTATTGTAGATGCACCGTATCTTGTTCGCGACTTGGGTAGCACGATATAGCTAATCTTCTTTCATTCATCCTTTCTAAATGGCCGAACCATCTCAGCATTCCTTTTGTAAGCTGACCTCTCCTTGTATCGAAATCTTATACATCGCGAGATCAGCTTATACTGGAAATGTGTAGCCTTATATGTAGCCGTGTGTAAGTGATCCTCTTAGCCTGCGGCGAGACGAGGAGTCTCTATGCGGCGTTTACCGCATTTATCACGGGGTTCTGAGGAATTGTTGGAAGTTATATCTGCCGTCTCGTTCCGCCACAGATACTTATCGTATGGGCAGTGGTTACCCTTTATTAACACGCTTTTATTAGCTTCACTTGTAACTAACTATGTATGTAAAAAAATGTTGGAATCTTAATTTGACCCACTTCCCGGTCTCCGAATAGGATGACATTTTGCACACGGTCTGAGTTCTGATGGCAATACAAGACTAGCTATGAAACGTGATTACAAATCCAATATGGCGGCCTCCTCAAGATGGCGGACTGGCTGTTTGAAATCTACCCCCAGAATATGGGTATCAAATGAAAGGGTTAGCTGTCAGGAATACGAAAAAAATGGTCATGTGACTTAAATCTAAGATGGCGGACAGGCTATTTGAAATGCACCCCCATGATATGGGTATCATATGAAAGGGTTTGCTGTCGGAATACGAAATTTTTTTTTTGTAACTTTTAGTGCGTGCTAAAATCGTGTTTTTTTAACTATTATTATTTACTTTTTTTGTATGGCGGGGTTATGACTTACGCATGCCACCCGCAAAAAGTGTCTGCAGGTGGGTATGTCAGACTCGCACCGCCTAAACCTAATCTGCCGTGGACTTTTCTTAGCGCCTGATGCGGGGAGCCTAGGGATCGCGGGTATGTTGCTCTGGTGCCCCCCTTTTACGCCATGTCCCAAATGTTATTTTCTGAACACAGGAACAGATATATGGATGTTATATTACTTATCATATAGGCAGTGGACCCTAGCGTCAGAGTTGTTCAAGCCGCCCCGTAGGCCTCTGACATGGCTTAACGACTGTTGCTTAGTTGCTGCAATCGGGACCGACTGCTTAACGTGCCCTCCGAAGCACGGAGACGCTCCGAAACCACTATTGGCGATCACCCACCTACGAATTGCTTAACCTCGCCGATTTCTTATGGACCAGTTAGAGCATTTCGCCACTACAATGCACGTGTGGCAGCAAGGACCCGCCTCGCTACCGCCTCGATGCCCTTCTGTTTTGGGTTCGAACCCAGGACAAGACAAATATGTGTGACCCAGATATTGAAAGTTGTTCTATGTCTTTATGTGTACATACAGAGATTAAGTCCATATTGCGGGGGCTGTCTTTAAAAAAAACGGTCAAGTGCGAGTCGGACTCGACCATGAAGGGTTCCGTAGCAGCAAGTATTTGTTGATTAAATGAAAGGTAAATTGCGGTTTACGTTTTATGACGTAAAAAAAAATACTTAGTAGATCTCGTTCAAACCAATTTTCGTTGTTAGTTTGCATGGTAATGTACATCATATATTTTTTTTAGTTTTATCATTCTCTTATTTTAGAAATTACAGGGGGGAGGGGGACACACTCATTTTAGATAGATAGATAGATAACTCTTTATTGCACACCAAAGACATAAACTTAGAGTAAAAAATTACATTAAAATGGAAATAGTACAAGTGGCGGCCTTATCGCTAAAAGCGATCTCTTCCAGGCAACCGATGAATGGACCAGAACTGTTAGTGAATAGAAAGACGGGGGTAGTAGGTGGTGTACAGAACAAAAGATGAATGAATATACCGAAGGTACATTCAATAGCAGAAAATTTATTTGAATATTACGAAGTCAATAAAATAATATAAATAAATAAATATATATAAATAAATAAATATAAATATATATAATTATATATATGTGTATATATACATATGAATACAAACATACATAAATACACAAAATGGCATTCAGAGAGTTAGATAATATTCTTTTAAGAGTTTTTTAAACACAGGAAGTGACTGGGCACGTGTTACCGACACAGGCAATGCATTCCACAGACGAGCAGCTTGCACGGTAAAGGATTTATCATAAAATGTAGTGGAATGCATTGGTATTTTAAGGCGTAAGTTTTCTGATGATCTCAAACTTCGTGCATGCGTCTCCTTTAAAAACTGGAAGCGATCCTTAAGGTAATTTGGTGTATTAGGATTGAATAAAATATTATACAGAAGAGAAAGAATGTGTGTATTCCGGCGAAGGCGTATAGGAAGCCACTTGAGTTTAGTACGAAATTCAGAGACATGATCATATTTCCGTAATCCAAATATGAAACGTATACAGAAATTCTGGAGCTGCTCAAGTTTATCTAGTTGGTCCTCCGTGATATCGAGATAACTGGCATCAGCATAGTCAAGGATTGGAAGGAGAAGAGATTGGGCAAGTGCAGTTTTGGTGGCAATCGGCAGAAAGTTACGAAGACGTCTTAGGGCCCCAGAAGACGCAAACAGTTTCCTGCTAGTTTCTTTGAGTTGAGGAGTCCAGGATAAAGTTGAATCTATGTAGATGCCCAGGTTCTTAACTTGATCACTAAAAGGTATGGTAGTACCATCAAACATAGCTTTTGGAATTTGTGACCAATTTATCGTTGATAATTTTCTTGAACTGCCCACAACAATTACTTGGGTTTTAATAGGGTTTACCATTAGCCCGTATTTTTTGCTCCAACAAGCTATCCGACCTAAATCTTTATTAATAATATCTATAGCTTCAGATAGCTTCTCGACTGGTGCCTGAGTATATATTTGGAGATCATCTGCATAAAGGTGGTAAGAGGAAAGTAATTGATCAGAGATAGTATTAATAAATATGGCGAAGAGTAGAGGAGAAAGCACGCCACCCTGTGGCACACCAGCACTAGAGTTACACCAAGAAGAGTAAGTATCTTCAATGCGAACCCGTTGTCGGCGACCAAACAGGTAACTACGAATCCAATCAATAGCCGTTGGAGATATGTTAATAGAGCGTAATATGGCCAGCAAAATATCATAATCGACAGTATTAAAAGCATTGCTAAAATCTAGCAGTGCCAGAGCCGTCAGATTACCTGCCTCCATACCAAACCTAATGTCATCCGTAATTTGGAGGAGAGCCGTAGTGGTACTGTGACCAGGGCGAAAACCGGATTGAAAGGGATTAAGAAGGTTATGTTTACAGAGGAAAGAGCTGAGCTGATGATGGATTAGACGTTCAAGGACTTTAGAAAGGAAAGGTAAAATGGAAATAGGTCGATACTCAGAGAAAGCTGTAGGATTAGGCTTCTTTGGCAATGGAATAACTTGTGCGTCTTTCCAAGAAGATGGAAAAACACCACAAGTTATGGAGAAGTTAAGGATATGGGAAATTACTGGAAGGATTTCATCAAGGATAGGGACGATCATGTTACGGCTGACATAGTCACACCCAATAGCATTGGAGGTGATGGATGTTATGCTCTTTTTAACATCACAATCGGAAAATTGATGAAAAATAAAAGTTGGAAATTGAGGCGAAGGAAACGAAGAGAGATAATTCAGAGTATGTACTTTAATTGTCTTATCAAATTGAGACGACGTAGAGAAATGTTGATTAATCGAGTTGATGTCTAAATCTTTAGGAATTGCGTCTTGACGAGATTTTCCAACCCCCATTTGGTTAAGAAATTTCCATACTTTAACTGGATCTCCATTTTCTATGGAGCTATGAAAATGTTGGCGTTGTGCATTCCTACACACCTTATTGCAGTGATTCCTTATCAAAACATATTTATTCCAATTATGCTCATTATTTCGTATCTTGAATTTGCTTTTGGCGGCTGCTTTGCGATTTTGTAAAGATTTAATTCCTTCAGTGAGCCAAGGAGCAGGTTGATGTTTTAATTTTATAGCTCGTAAAGGAGCATGTTTATCGTACAAATCGATAATCGAGGAGTTGAAAAAAATTACTTTTTCATCAATTGAATTTGATGCAAAGAGCGGCGTCCAATCAATATTGTTCGCGTCTTCACGCAGGTTAGCGATATTTATGCCACCAAAACTGCGTTGCAAAAGAACTTTGGGTTCTTGAAATTTTACCACTTTTGAAGTGTCTCTCGCGCAAACTATTCAGCTTAGAAAAAAAATATATTAGAAACCTCAATATAATTTTTGAAGACCTATCTACAGATACCCCACACGTATAGGTACGATGAAAAAATTATTTTTGAGTGTCAGTTCTATGTATGGGGAGCCCCCAAAATTATAAAATCTTAATGCGGTTCATAGAATACATCTACTTACCAAGTTTCAACAGTAATGCTCTTATAAAAGTAGCTGTGACATACGGGCGGACAGACAGACAGACATGACGAATCTATAAGGGTTCCGTTTTTTTGCCATTTGGCTACGGAACCCTAAAAATGGCCGTCATCGCACTTGCGATTGTTCACAGCGTCAATGTGTGGCGGTGATCACTTACCATCAGGCGACCGTCTTGCTGTGTGGTGACGGCATAGAATATCATCACCTCATCTCATCCCGTGGGGGGCGTAGAAATCGCCCGAGGGAATACTTACCAGGGAACGGGCAGCAGCGTTTTTCTGTGAACTATGACTATCAAACTGTGATCGCCAACCCGTCTGCCAAGCGTGGCGATTATGGCTTTTCCCCCATTCTTCGGGGAGGTTTTGTCCAGCAGTGGAGGATATCAGGCTGATGATAATGAGTGCATATAATAATAATAATATAATAATAATATCTAGGGACAATGTCACACAGATCATCCTAGCCCCAAACTAAGCAAAGCTTGTACTATGGGTACCAGGCGACGATATACATACTTATATAGATAGATAAATACTTATATACATAGAAAACATCAATGACTCAGAAACAAATATTCGTGCTCATCACACAAATATTTGCACTTACCGGGATTCGAACCCAGGACCACCAGCTTAGTAGGCAGCACTACCAACTAGGCTACTACTAAACCAAGCAAAGCTTGTACTATGGAAACCAGGTAACTGATATATTAAATATACTACTTTTCTTTTGTAAATACTGATATTGATAATTACACTCAGACTTAGGACAAACAGACATGTTAATGCACACAAACATCTGCCTGGGGCTCGACTCGCCGAACATCAATTTCTTAAATGGCGTTCAAAACAATAAGGTTAAAAATGACTTAATCAATCGTTAAATCGGCTTCAACATTGACAACCGATTCCGGACCATTTATGACGTTACATGTGCTCATGGAAGCCGATTTAACGATTAATTAAGTAATTTTTAACCTTTATTTATTTGAACGCCATTTAAGAAATCGAATTTCGGCGACTTAGCCGGTAGAGCCGCTGCATTTACCAAACACGCCACCAGAGCAGCATACCCGCTATCCTCCGATCACGCGCCATGAGAAGTCCACGGCAGGTTAATTAATTTACATGTTGTGTATATGTATACTAGACATGCCCCGCGGTTTCACCCGCATTAAAGTAGTTTTCGCGTAAAAGAGTAACAACAATAAATCCATACATCTATACTCACAAACTTTCGCATTTATAATTTTTGTAGGTGTACCTACCTCCAGGGCTTTTCGCAGTGCACGCCGGAATAGCTCGCAGATGGTAGATTTTTCTTACTTGACACTTATCGTCATATTTTGGACAATTCACACAATATCTTTATAAATTGTAGCCTGTTTTATTCTGATGTATAAGCTATATTATTGTAAAGTTTCATTAAAATCTATTCATTAGTTGAAATCATGAAATTTATTCAGCACTTGGGTATTTACATACACTTGCACTTGACAATCTCCCAATGCAATACATAAACATAGTTTAATACAGTAATTAAAGCAACAAAATATTTTGCATTAGTCCGTCCGTGCGTCACATATATTTCTATTAAATCCTTAAATAAATAATAAATAGCAAGTTACTAAGCTATAATTGTTACATTTAGCAATAGTAAGTACCTATATGAAAAATAAAGAATTGAAAACAACGAGCAGTTCGCTTGCGCAAAAGGCTCTCAACCACTAGCTTAGTTTTTACGTGAAAGAATAACAAACATCCATCCATCCATCCATACTTTACTATGACGGTCACCGTAGCCTAGTTGGTAGTGCTCCTGCCTACGAAGCTGGTGGTCCTGGGTTCGAATCCCGGTAAGTGCAAATATTTGTGTGATGAGCACGAATATTTGTTTCTGAGTCATGGATGTTTTCTACGTATTTAAGTATTTATCTATCTATATTTTATAAGTATGTATATCGTCGCCTGGTACCCATAGTACAAGCTTTGCTTAGTTTGGGGCTAGGATGATCTGTGTGACATTGTCCCCAGATATACTTACAAACTTTCGCGTTTATAATATTAGTAGGATCACTCAATCGAAATGCACATCGTTGAGCGATTGCGAGCGGTCAGTGAGGTTGTTTGACCGGTTTTGTGGCCACACAAGAAATAGCGATGCACAGATGTCTACATGGTGTTCAGAAAATAAGTCTTCGACTTTATTTTATGGCTAGCTGTGACCTGCGGTTTCACTGTGTGTTATCAGTGTTATCACACTAATATTATAAAGGCGAAAGTTTGTGAGTTGTGAGTGTGTATGTTTGTTACTTCTTCACATCTAAACGGCTGAAACGATTTTAATAAAATTTGGTATGGAGTTAACTGACACCCTGGATTAACACATAGGCTATATCTCAAAAATGGGAAATCATAAATTCAATCGTCCGGCGGGTCTCGAACCTGCACCATCTGCCAATCCGGGGTAGGCGCTCTGCGTTAAGCTACGAACGATACACGCTGGCAGATCAATTTTAGGATTCCCTTGCTAACACCCTTCCGGAGGATGTAGGTATTATCTATCGGTTTTATTTTCTAGAAACATGGCCGACTGATATGTTCACAGTTGCATGTGGAAGATCATATCATATTGATAATACCTTCCAAATTATTAAATTTTAATTTTATTGCATTTTTCGCAATGCAAAGCGTTTATCTAATCTCAAAAATGGGAAATCATAAATTCAATCGTCCGGCGGGTCTCGAACTTGCAGATAAACGCTTTGCATTGCGAAAAATGCAATAAAATTAAAACATAGGCTATAATTTATAAAATTCAACGCAGGTAAAACCGCGGGGCCCAGCTAGTGTAAAATAAGTAATAAGTAATGTTGTAAGTAAGTGTCGTTGGTCTAGCGGTAGCGTGTTCACCCGCAGAGAACGAGGTCCAGGGTTCAAATCCCGGGTTGGGCTAAAAGTTATTTTGGGACTTTTCTGTAAACAGAAAAAATTGTCCGCATCAGTCCGAAGTCTGGGATTTCTGGAAGCCGTCTGACCTCTTTCCTGTCGTGTCGCTAGGCGTCCCATTGGATCATGAGAGTGATGGAATAGAAAGTGCTCCTGTGTTTTCGCACACACTTGTGCACTATAATATGTCCCGCGCAGATGGCTAATCTCTATTGTGGCTGGCCGCCGTGGCCGAAATTCGGCTAGGAGGACATTATTATTATTAATTATACATATAAGACATATTACTACAAAGTTTCATCAAACTCGGTTCCATAGTTTTTTCGTGAAAGAGTACCAAACACACATACTCACAAAACTTTCGCATTTATATCTAATACTAGCTGTGCCCCGCGGTTTTACCCGCGTTAAATTTTATAAATTATCATAGCTCCTCCCCCGTAGGTGATAGCGTGATAATATGTAGCCTATATGTTGACCCGACCTCTTAGTAATATTCATACAAAATTTGAAGTAAATCCATGCAGTACTTTTTGATTTTAGCCCGGACATACATACAGACAAACAGACACCCAGACAAAAATTCTAAAAACAATATTTTTGGCTTCGATATCGATTGAAGATCACGCCCCAAGTATCCTTTAAAAAAATATTCAATGTACAGTTTCGACTTTCCTACGATTTTATTATGTGTATAGATTAGTAGGGTGCTTTCATTAATGCTGTATTCAAAAGCTTAGAATTACTGAGCTGGACCCAAGAACTCAGTACTTCATTCATTGAGGGACAGAGTAACAGAATAGACGACAGAGTAACTAGAGATACTAAATTCATATGGATAAAAAATGTGAGCCGTCACGGGACGACTGGCAGATGTGAAACATCGACATTATTTTGTAAAAGTAATATGCAGAAAAGAAAATATTGTGATAGGAACTAAATATGTCATAATGATAAAATAAAAAGTCGATTGCGCATGGCGACGCGTCGCCACACCGTACACACTACTATCGTATAGCGTGGCGACGCGTCGTTATGGCATGCGTCGCCACGCCAGAAATCTGTTTTACGTGCGTCTATAGATGTTTCACATCAAAAACCACTTGGGTTCTTTTTCCATATGAATTTTGGTATCTTACTCATTACTAGCTGTGCTGGCGACTTCGCCCGCACATATTGCAATGACTCCGTAAATATACATACATACATACATAGACTCACGACTAAATAAAAAAATGATGATGTTCTCCCGACCGAATTTCGGCCATGGAGGCCAGTCTTAATGGAGACTAGCCAATTGCGCAGGACATATTATAGTGCACAAGTGTATGCGCAAACACAGGGGCACTTTCTATTCCATCACTCTCATGATCCGTTGGGATGCCTAGCGACACGACCGGAAAGAGTTCAGGTACAGGACCGACGGCTTTACGTGCTCTCCGAGGCACGGGGGTGTAGTACCGCCAACTTCCAGACTTCGGGCTGATACTGAGAAATTTCTTTTTACGGAAAAATACCAAAATCACTTTTTAGCCCTACCCGGGATTTGAACCCAGGACCTCATTATCTGCGGTTGAACAAGCTACCGCTAGACCAACGACGCAGACAAAGTCAACTAAAAAAAATATTACATTAGAATATCTCTAATATTTTGTCTCCCGTTGCAAAATTATACAACATTCACATAAACCTTACCTATTTTCACACGAACTTTCGTCCCCTACTTGAGGGTAAAAAAATTACGAACTCTTGATGTCATATTGATTTACATCGAATCAACAGTCTAAAATATAAGTTTCAAGCTTCTAGCTCTGAAAACTATACTTCCATACAACTTTCATCCCCTTTTTCAACCCCTAAAAACCCTTTTTTTGCATTAAAAAGTAGCCTATGTCCTTTCTCAGGCTATCTGTGTTACGAATTTAATTTAAATTGGTTACGTAGTTTTGGCGTGAAAAAGCGACTAACGAGACTAGTCCCTCCCTCTTACCCACCACTGCAACTCCAAGCCAGGATCAACAGTGGCACACAATGAAATGACACTGAGCGGTGAGGCTCAGGCACGTCCCGGGGAATCGCTTTGACTGTCTTGGATCCCGCATCGAATTTAATCAGAAAGACAAAAAAAGAGGAGTTAGAAAATGAATAATTCCACTTCACTCCAGAGCAAAGCGGGAGACAGAATTATGTAAAGAGGCTATAGCCTCATAAAACGAGAGTTTTGCAATTAGAGAAGCCAGCTGCAAAAGCACCGAGGAGACGAGCGACAGACAGACATACAGAGTTAGCTTCGAATTTGTAATAGATATTAGTATGGATTCATTTTTATATATTATATATAAACTAGCTATGCCCCGCGGTTACTCCCGCGTTAAAATAGTTTTGGCGTAAAAGAGTAAAAACGCACCCTACATCTATTACTCACAAACTTTCGCATTTATAATATTAGTAGGATGTGTACCTCTAGCGGTTTTGTCAGTGCACGCCGGAATTGCACGCAGATAGTAGATTTTTTCCTACTTAATTTATACTCATCGTCATATTTTGGACAATTTACACAATATCTTTATAAATTGTAGCCTATGTGGTATTCTGATGTATAAGCTATATTATTGTAAAGTTTCATTAAAATTCATTCAGTAGTTTTTACTTGAAAGAATAACAAACATCCGTACATCCATCCATACTTACAAACTTTCGCGTTTATAATATTAGTAGGATAATTTTTATGTTAAGTATGTAATTAAACAGACACGTCGTACTAGCTATCTGAAAGAAGGATCCCGGTCCGAATACCGTTGAACTGTCGGCGAACATCACTATGTAACCAAGAATAAAAAACCGGCCAAGTGCGAGTCGGACTCGCCCATGAAGGGTTCCGTATCAGCAAGTATTTCAGTTGATTTAATGAAAGCAAATTGCGGTTTATAACGTATAAAAAAAACTACTTGCTAGATCTCGTTCAAACCAATTTTCGTTGTTAGTTTGTATGGTAATGTACATCATATATTTTTTTTAGTTTTATCATTCTCTTATTTTAGAAGTTACAGGGGGGGGGGGGGGGACACTCATTTTACCACTTTGGAAGTGTCTCTCGCGCAAACTATTCAGTTTAGACAAAAATAATATTACATTTTTGATTTTTGAAGACCTATTCATAGAAACCCCACATGTATGGGTACGATGGAAACAATAATTTTGAGTTTCATTTCTTTGTATGCTTGTATGGGGAGCCCCCAAAATTATTATTCTTTTGCTATTTTTGTGAAAAAATCTTAATGCGGTTCACAGAATACATTTACTTACTAAGTTTCAACAGTACAGCTATTATAGTTACGGAAAAAAGTGGGTGTGACATACAGACAGACATGACCAATCTATAAGGGTTCCGTATTTTTTTACGGAACCCTAAAAAGTACCTATAGTTATGCAATAGTTCTGTACGAATACGTATAATGTTATTTAATATAAAGATCACTATTTTTTTTAAAGACAACGCCCGCACTATGTTATCTAATCCATGTGTCGCGTGGTACTTTTCAAACATATAATAGACGGACACAAATTACATCCAGACTCAGAACAACTATTTATGTGGCACACTTGTCCGGCGCGGACCTCGTACCCGCGACACGAATCGGCGAGGCGACTGTCTTAGCCGCTGCGCCACACGTGCAGTCAATTAACTTAATTATAATTAAACTATTAATGAGCGCTCATCCCCTGTTATCCACTTTGGTGGGTTAAATGTTATGTAATGGTTTTTGTTCCAAATAAATTATTTATTAAAAAGAACCCCGTCAGTTCCCTCATTTTGCTTTCGTATTGATAAAATATTTTCCCCGAATCCTCAATTGAAAGGCTTCACGGCTTTGCTTGTTAACGTTGATAGACAAATGAACAAAACATACCTTAAAAGCGACCTAACAGTAACTGCCCTGACGCAAGGTTTGTGCCCGAAAGGAGGTACCTTCTGGGGCGGGCTATCTTATGTCTTGGGCACCTTCACACACGGCCATTTGATCCCAAATTAAGCACCAATCTTCTACTATGGAAATCAGATAATTGATATACTACATATACTACTTTTTCTTTTGTAAATACACACTTATATAGATAATCACACCCAGACACAGGACAATTAGACATATTCATGGACACAAATATGTGTCCTGAGCGGGAATCAAACCCATGACCTGTGGCGTGAATGGCAAGCATTTACCAACCACGCCAACTGTCTATCTATCTTAGTTTATAGTTACTAAATGACTTGATCCTTCGTTCGCCTTAACTGTCTGGTGAAGCATGAAAAGTCTCCTAGGTTAACTGGAAATGTCAAAACTTTTTATCATATTTATCTCTTTTTTCCATTTTTGAGTTTATATTCATTCTTGTTTTCAGGTCGTTATCCTCCAAGCAAGACCCCTTAGAAGAAAAAACGAATCCAGGATGGTCAGATCTTTCCCACGATATAGATGTAAACCGTCTTGATAACAAGCCTAACTTTACAAGAAAAGAACGTGAAGACGTTGAAATTTTACAAAACGATACATATGTGCCTTTAAAAGACATAAAAAATTTGAAAGTTACAGAAAACGACCAAGATTTTGTCAATTTTGTAGATGATAATACGAATTTTAAGTCCAATAGACATGCGAATGAACTCATACAGGCCACACTTCTAGAATTGGATCAGAATTTCGTAAATGTTGACGAAAATTTTAAGCGTAGATCAAAAAGAACTGCTTCAGGTACCACTATTGATCTGGAACAAAAATCGGAAGATCTGGAGCATACATCGGAAGCAAATTTGGAACTGGCTGAAAGCGAAGCAATTTCAGGTGATTCTGAAAATACAAAAGTGTATAGAAGGTCTCGGCAAGTAACATTGCCTGAGATGGATTTCACCAGTGTGCGAATGGATCCTGTGTTAGTGAAAATTGAAGGTCTCCGAATAGAAGATTCTGATAAAGAACCGAAGATTATCGAAGATGGTATACCCAGCGTTTTAGCAGATTCCAAAGTTACATTAAGGTAAGATCTTGAAGCTTGTAGAACATCGAGAAATGCTAAAATTGATTTCACACCTGATACCAACATGCTATACATAATTGAATTACCTCTCAATTATTTCAAAGTATGTCTTGGTTGGGGTGTACTTGCGTACAGCACTTCGACCCTTCAGGATCTTTTGTATTATTATAAACTACCTGTGCCTACTACCTACTAGTTTAAACGGCAAAAGGTACAAATAAAATCATAGTTAATTATAAAAACTTCTATATACATATTATAAAAACTTCTATAAAAGAGTCTCGCAGAAATTTTCAGTCGAAAGTTTTTTTGTATTAATGATGTTACTGACTGGCTCTAGACCACTGTAATCATTCAGTTTCATAATTTGTTCTAAAGCAATTTTTAATACTTTTTCCTTACTTCTCGTATCTTCAAGGATTTAGCAATTTCCCGCCTGAATCTTACTGTACATTTTCTTCTTCTTAGCTAACATTAGATTAGCTGCTATTTTTAATCTTAACTCACATCAATCAAAGCCGTTAGTTAATAAAAATGCTATTACCACCTGTTGCGTGGTATTAAATTCTTCAAGCAAATTGCTATTAAAAGAACATTTGTTCGTAAATTGATGATTGGAAGAATACTTTGTCGTTTTTAATCCCCGTCATAAAAGTAAGGGTTAAGCAACTAAGCTCGTGGTCAGTGCAAAGATGTGTCCAAAGGGTGACCACCAAAGTGTTATAATTTCTGAGCGTCTCCGTGCTTCGGAAGGCACGTTAAGCTGTCGGTCCCGGTTGTAGTTAATAGACAACAGTCGTTAAGCTACGTCAGAGGCCTACTGAGCGGGTAGAACAACTCTAGACACTAGGGTAAACACTGCCCATACGACAATGTATCTAAATAAAAGAAGGGTATTTATAAGTCTATATCTTTGGCACAGTAGCTCCTAAAAGGAATGGACAGACTTTCTTCATTACGTTCCATAAAAGCGCATGGGGGCCAGAACTACAAAAAAATATTTATAGTTTTTGGTAAGGTACATTTTTATTTTTCACTTTAAAATAAATATGCGTTACTGTTTGTTACCTGAAGTGCGTGCCCCCTTACCTTATTGTTCTAGCAGCAAATATATACATATAATCCAGCGTCGAACCACAGATTATTATTGGTGTTATTCTGTTAAGAGCCTATACAACCTCAGCTCAAATTCCAATCTCGCCCCCACTTCACCGCGCCGCCTAACTCTTTGTCTCGCTCGCACACTGCAGCTCGCGGTCACGCGGGCACGCCGCGACGTCGTTGCAATTTTGTTAGAATAAACTACCTATTTTATTTATCGGACAACTTCTAAAGTAGGTAATACAATTATCAATAATAATATTAATTTGTCACTATTAAAATAAGATAAAATTTATATCACTTAAATTCCAATGTACCGCGATCCCAGCAGGAATTTCAATGTACAGACGCTAGCACATCAAGCTACCCCAATCTGTCCAATTTCCCCAATTGAAAGTGAACCTTATGCTTAAGTGATAAAGTTGAAAAGCTATAAAAGAAATTTGACAGATTTGTGTAGCTGCATGTGCTGGCTTGACTACTGACAGTTGCCTATCAAGCTAAACTGTCCAGTATAAACTGACCTCTCATTGTACGGAAAGCCGATACAATGCGAGATCAACTTATTGTTGCTACTAGTTGCTACAAAATAATAGACGAACCTGCAACATTACGGTGAGGGTTCCGCCCATTGATTTTGTAGTAAGTTTAGAGTTATGTAGTTTTCTCCAAGTATGTATTTGTGATAGCCATTATTGTATGTAATTATGAAAGTAGTTGGTCTAAATGCAAGTATCTAGATACATATTATTACTTTATGTACCTATAAGATTTTTAACCGATTCTGAGCCACTGTATAAATTCTACTGTCACAAAAAACTAATCAAGTGCGAGTCACTATTGCATCAAATCTCTAATAGGCATATTTCCATGTCTGGGATCGCATAGCTCAGGCAACATGCATGTCATATAAAAATGTACTAATTTTGGTTCCATTTGTTCCCAATATTGGTCATCTCTCTCTATAATTTCAACAATGACGTCTTTGTCGCATCCAGACCATATTCCGAAAATACATTTTTGCCTATCAGTCATATGAAATTGCCCTTGTACTTGTATATACCAAGGATGATTTTTATTTGTGACAAGTCCGTTTTTAGTTTTTCCAAAAAAATCACTTTTTTCTTCTCTATAGCTTTCGTCCAAAGATGATTTAAATGCTGTCATGGGACACTTGATTTCAATGGTTGTCTTCTCCTACTATTTCATCTGGAGTTGCACCTAGAAAAGGCAAGCTTTTATCTTGGAAGAGACCACAAGGCTCTATTTGAATGTTTAATTGTAATGCTATTTGCTCAGTTGCTGTTGCTTCATGCTCTATACCATCTTTCAGAGATGGGACATGGCTTAGATTCTTTGGATATATAAGATTTGTTACTAAATTTTTCACACTTGAGTTTTGTCACTTATTTACGACTTTGTAAAAAAATTATGCCGTTAGAAGTTTTCTTCGGAGTCCTAACCACTCATTTGACTCTCTTTGTAGAATTGTAGACTTTGTAATCCGATAAATTGGGAATAGCCAATTCCAGAAGATATGATACCAGATGTTGCAGGTTTGTTTAAACCTAGGTCTGATTTCGGCTCAGAATCAAGATAAAATGTTAGATTACACATATTGCAGGCTAATTTATGTTTGGAGAGTAGACCTTTTCTTTTTCTGATATAATGTGAACGTTGCTCAATGTACATCCGAATGCCTGATTATGATTGGATATATCTTGAAGTCTTTTATAAAAATATTCTACAACAACTCTCCGTCCTTCTACACAAAAGCAGCTTTTCTCTTCCAAAGGATTATTAAAACTCACTTCGTACTTGAAATTACCAGTTTTTTTTTTATTAATTCTTGCTAAACTGAATAGCATACATGATACACATACAAACTTGTCATATAAAAATCTAGCAATTACCAGTTAGTATCATCTTTATCTTCATCATCTGATGTGTCGTATTGCGGAAGATTATGTGAATATCTGAAAAAAAGAGGTATTTTTAGTATAAAAATTAACTTACTAACTAATGATATATACCTATGTGCAAAGTGAGTTTATTTGTTTGTCATGCTAAAGTATGATGAAATGAAATAAAGATGAAATTTAGCACATGAAAAGACCATGTCCTGGAAACGGGTAGGTATATAGGCTACTTTTTATCCTGGATCACAAACGAAGTCGCGGGCAAAAGCTAGTCACTAATAAAATCAAGAGTATTATTAATAAATAGCTTACGGATAAAATGTTTTTTCATCATTGTGTATATTCAGTGCACAGTTTGTGTCCTCAAGTGGTGATCTGCAAAAAAAGCAACATTCATATACGGAACCCTAAAAAGTACATCAATATGAAGTTTATGAACTCGAAATTTCGTGATAGTAACCGTTACGCGTTAGTCTAGCGGTAGCGTGTCCACCCGCAGCTAACGAGGTCCTGGGTTCAAATCCCGGGTCGGACCAAATGTGATTTTGGGAATTTTCTGTAAAAAGAAAAATTTCTCAGCACCAGCCCGAAGTCTGGGAGTTGGCAGTATTATACCCCCGTGCCTCAGAGAGCACGTAAAGCCGTCGGTCCTGTGCCTGACCTCTTTCCGGTCGTGTCGCTAGGCGTCCCATCGGATTACGAGAGTGCTCTTGTGTTTGCGCACACATTTGAGCACTATAGTATGTCCCGCGCTAATTTCTGTTGACTGGCCGCCGTGCAGATACTTACGAATTTTTTGGAATTTTCTCGTTATCAACATCATCTTCAGTAGTACGTTATCGACGTCGTCTGGAAAGATCATCATATTTATTATTTAGCTAAACTACTACAGTACGTCCAGTAAGTTCATGTTTTTTATGTATTTTACAACATGCATGGGTACCGAGCACTACAGTCGCATAAGTCAGCAGCTAAGTATACGTGTGACCGGCACGTGTGTGAAGCAAGCAATAGTTTGGTTTCTTGCAGCTAGTGTTGGTACTTACCGTATATACATTTATATCTAATAACTTTCTAAGGCCTTTGCCCAGCAGTGGGACAGTACAGGCTAAAAAAAAATAAAAATAAAAAAACTTTCTAAGCGCTTAGCGGCTACAGTACGGGTTGCGGGTTCGATTACCGCATGGAACTTGTATTATTATATTATGACATATAAATAGTTGTAAACACTTGAGTTTGTAATTGCACCGTCTTTTCCAGGAGCAATCGGTGAAATAGGTATTGGAGTTATAAAAATATAAAACCTATATTTTGTTGTATATTGTCAAAACAAAAACAAACCAATTTGGGTCATTTTATTGTTTCATAAAAGTTACCCTAAAGTGAATTCGTGGTCGTGGACAGTGCGATTACAAACATAAGTCTTCACAACTATTTGTAGGCCATCATATAATAACACTTGTTCCGAGCGGGAATCGAAACCGCGTCCCGTCCTGCAGCCGCCAAGCACTTAGAAAGTTATAAAAAATACAAGTGTGTACCGTAAGTACCTGGTCTACCCACACATAAATTGTTCCAAACGTGTAGGTATACCTACTACATATTTACCGACATGTTTGTAAACCCTAATACTATAAATAGATATTATATCGGTAGATACTTACTTCATTTCGATCATATGTTTGCTAGTTTCCCCGCCGCTTCTTATTTTTATATTTCTCATTACACAAACACTATAAACTTACGCAATTCAATATTTTTATTTTACGTCGTTCTGTTGCGTTTGTCCGGAGTGCAGAGCGACACAGCCGTCCCGTACGAAAGCCGGAGCGGGACTGAATGCGGGTGGCGCGCGGCAGGGTATAACCTCTAATATGGCTGATATTATATGTAATTTATTTTACGGCGAATGAAATCGAAAATAAGAAAAGTAAATAACATAAGACCTGCTTAATAGTTAGCTCAGTTAGTATAAAAAGTTTCTTGATCAAATTTTAAGTATTTTATGATCGCCACCGGTTTATAGTTCAGTTTAGAGGTAACTTTGGGATTTTTTTCTATCGAGAAAATTTTATGGAATCGTGTTTTCGCGAAACATAAGACTTAAAATTAATTCTCAACTTTACCATATATTTATTTCAAAATTAATGCTGCAGTATTTTCGGCGTATCAGAGGATTCTGCTAGGCCATTTGAGGTAGTATAGGCTCTTAAAAATAAATTGCGTTTGAAAGTTGGCGGTGTAGCATCCCCGCGCCTCGGATACCACGTAAACCTGTCGGTGCTGTACATGATTTTTTTCTGGTAGTGACTCGATTGGATCATGGGAGTGATGGATAGAATGTGCACTATAGTCACCCCAAGAAGTGGCTTGTTTCCATTGAGACTGACCTTGAGAAGGACATTATTACTTTAGTTTGTATTTATACCGAATATGTTCGTTTTAGTTATATACAAATATATTTACATACTAGCTGTGCCCCGTGGTTTTACCTGCGTTGAACTTTATAAATTATGACAGCTCCTGCCCCGTAGGTGATAGCGTGATAATATGTAGCCTATATTTTGACCCGACCTCTCAGTAATATTCATGCAAAATTTGAAGTAAATCCATGCAGTACTTTTTGAGTTTAGCCCGGACATACATAAACAGACAAACAGACGAAAATTCTAAAAACTATATTTTTGGCTTCGATATCGAAAGTAGATCACGTCCCAAGTATCCTTTTAAAAAAATATACAATGTACACTTTTGCCTTTCCTACGATTTTATTATAAAAAATAAAAGAGTGCATAAATACCCAACCCGTATGGTTAAGAAAAATAAGCTTAATATACCTAAAATAGTTAATTATCATGGTAAGAGAACTAGGAAATAGTTAACGCCCACTTTATTAAATGAATTAACCTGTGACATAGTAACCAATACTAAGTCTAAATACCAATTAAATACTGAGAGAGCATTATTTATCACTCTGCCCGTGAGAACAACTATTTAGTAACCAACAAAAGTAGTAGATCTATCCTTAACTTATACAGCCTTCAAAAATATAAGATTTTTTTGCTAGTGTGGTTGATGTAGCTAACATCAGCCACACTAGTAATTAAATATTATTAATTATTGATTAAGTCGATTTATTTAAAAAAAATCTTATTTCTTCCTTTACTTGTATTATTTAAAATAATTAGTAACATCTTTCTATTTTCTATTCTACGTCGTTATTGCCGACAAACTGCTGTGCAGTTTGGCAAAAATGTCACAAACTTAAATGTGTACTTTTTTTCATTTATAGATAATAAAAAATAAAATATTAGCATGGATTCTTACTATAGTTATAGTATATTCTCACTAGAATAAATCATCGTTATGTAGTTAGCAGCGAAATGGTATTTTCGCGTTTTCGAGCAAGAATTACCGGGCGTAAGTGCCTTAACGAATTTGAGTAAATTTACTTTGCAGACTGTTCGGCGATGGTCTGACGACGAGAACGGTAATAGCCTTCACTCATGAGCTGCAGCAGTACGGGCAACCGTGCAAGTTTCTACTCAAAGGAGAATACATGGTAATATACCTATATAATTTGCATACTTCACCTTTTGTTGAGGTTTTCTTCAGGATTTAACTTTTCAGTTTTTTTATTTTTCTTTATCGTTTATTTCTCTTATTTTCGTTTAATTTTTCAGACATCTTATAATTAATTGTATAAATTTAAGTGCGGGTAAGAATCGAACCCACGACCACAGGGTATCTGACCCCATGTGCGTTAACCGCTCCGCCACCGCACCGTGGTACTGACACTCGAATTTATACAATCCATTCGCTTTTTCTAAACGCATTTAATATGCTCCTAACGCCATCTTACCGCAACCTACACGGCTAGCAACGACTGAAATGCCAATACTTAGATCGGACAATTCCAACAGATGGCGCTTTAAATTATTCATTTTTGAATACTTATGAAAACATAGTTAATAATAAAAACTATGATTTAATAAGTATTCCAGTACGTTTAATTGGTTTAATCTTTGAAAGTACACCTTGTGGGGGCTGCCGCCTATTCAGTGTCTGCTGTGGTGCTGTACCAAATATAGCTTTAGCATCCCCGAGGGTAGGGTTAAAATATACAGACATATAATTGGAGTATATCACAGTATTCTTTCGCTCTTCAAGCAGCTCGGCTGGGGCTTAACTTTAGCTTATTCAATATACTCCATTTTATAGTAATCCTGGGTATGAGTTAGCTCGCCACAACGATTAGGGAGTGGCGAAGAATCAGCAACGCTTGTCGCAACCAAGACTGTAAATGTGGAAGCTTAATATTAAATGAGAAAGAACTCTGTCTGTTAAATTGGTTTGGATTAGGTAAACAATATTCCTTTCTCCACAGATCAAAGAAGATACACTCAGATACCGGACTGCATTGTTTGAGATAATTGCCCCAACTCCAATACCAGATTCGAAACTCTACATATGCGCCAAAAACCTAAGAATGGGTGTAGACGATCCTTTTCAAGACGAAGAAAAATACCTCCACCAAGGCACGGAAAGCTTTAAAATGTTCGCCTCCCATAACACGTTATTACCTATTTGGGTTTCGTTAACTCTTATACTGACTTGCCTGACATTTTCCGCGTTATTCTCCGGTTTAAACCTTGGTTTGATGTCTTTAGACAGAACGGAGTTGAAGATAATTTCGAATACAGGCACTGAACAGGAGAGGAAATATGCCAGGGCAATTATGCCAGTTCGGGACCATGGGAACTATCTACTCTGCAGTATTTTGTTGGGGAATGTAGCGGTGAATTCGACTTTCACGATATTGCTGGATGAGTTGACGTCGGGACTTTTCGCTGTGATATTTTCTACGTTGGCGATTGTTCTATTGGGTGAGATTACGCCGCAAGCTATCTGTTCGAGGCATGGGTTGATGGTTGGTGCGAAGAGTATTATGGTAACAAAGGTGAGTTACGTTAATAATGTAATTTATAGTATTCGGATGATAGTATTATAATGAGCGCTACCGCGATGTATAAAAACTAAAAATCTTGTGGGTAGAACAACATTACAATATAACTTGGTCGAGCGAGCGCTGTGGCCTCTAATTTAATAAATCTAAACATACACCCGCAAAACCTTTTGCTGAGATGTTATCGTTTTAGAGCCAAATATAGTATTAGTATCTATACATATAATAAAATCGTAGGAAAGTCAAAACTGTACTTTGAATATTTTTAAAAAAGGATACTTGGGGCGTGATCTACAATCGAAATCGAAACCAAAAATACAGTTTTCAGGATTATCGTCTGTTTATCTGTTTGTCTGTATGTGTGTCTGGGCTAAACTCAAAAAGTACTGCATGGATTTACTTCAAATTTATAATACATATAATAAAATCGAAGGAAAGTCAAAACTCTACATTGAATATTTTTTTAAAAGGTTACTTGGGGCGTGATCTACAATCGATATCGAAGCGAAAAATATAGTTTTTAGAATTTTAGTCTGTGTGTCTGTTTGTCTGTATGTATGTCCGAGGTAAAATCAAAAAGTACTGCATGGATTTACTTAAAATTTTGTATGAATATTACTAAGAGGTTGGGTCAACATATAGGCTACATAGTATCACGCTATCACCTACGGGGGAGGAACTATGATAATTATATGACGCCAGGAAAACCGCGGGGCACAGCTAGTTAGTAATATTTGGATGGGGTAAGTAGGTATGCCTATTTTTTTGTTGACATTTTAATCCATACAAATAATAATAATACAGCATTCTACCAAACTGCATGAAATTGGTTGAATTGACTTCGGGAGATTTCGCATTGCTATTTTACGTTAGTGATTGCGTTGTTAGTGATTTGCGTTTGAAATTTGATGCGAAACCCTATTAATTATTTTCCAACAGGCAGTGATGGCGCTAACAGCCCCCTTGGCGTTTCCCGTCAGCAAACTTTTAGACTATTTCCTGGGTGAAGAGATTGGCAACGTATATAATAGAGAAAGATTAAAGGAACTCGTCAAGGTAAGGTCACCGTAAACTTCTGTCCATATTTTATGAGGGCGAAAAATTGGCTATACACATGTCTGCAGACGAAAACCAACAATGAATCAAATTTAAAGCAGGGTTCAGAAATCAATCCAACTGCGCTTAACGTCACTCTTGAGGAGGTGGTTAGTAAATTATATTTACAAACCAGCTACTCAAGTGTGAAGGTTAGATCCAAACTGAGTTTCTTATCTAAATATGGATTTACTATATTTTGAAGCACCATGGTATTTTAGCATTTCGACCATTTTATTAATCTTGGCAAATATAACACTGGAAAAGCATCGCCCTTGCAAAAAGGCCCTGGTGACCTTACTATAATTTTCACTATTTATTTTTCAAAAACAAAAGATGAACAGAATTTGGGCGTAAATCTCCCATGTCTTCACAAAATATGGGCAAAAACAAACAACACATACTTAAGAAAAACTATTGTTAGAAAATTTCACTTGCGTCAGCTGACGTTTCTTGCCCAGGTGACCACAGATATCAACGACTTGGACAAAGACGAGGTCAATATAATCTCCGGAGCCTTAGAGCTTCGCAAGAAGACCGTCTCCAGTGTGATGACGAAGCTGGAAGATGTCTTCATGTTGCCCATTAGCTCCGTCCTGGACTTCGAGACCATGTCTGAGATCATAAAATCGGGTAAGTGTTACTCCTGAACTAAGCAGGTGACTCCCGGATTGCTGAGTCCTGGATAGCTACAGTTATTTTGGTAGCATTCTCTGATATTTAAGTAGGTGATAGTGCCTAGACCCGAGGTGAGATTCTCGGGTGATCATACATCAAGAACCAGTATAATGATGACGTTAATATATGTCCGATGCCATGAAGATTGGCAAGGGTACAGTCTATGGTGTGGTTAAGAAGCTCAAAGACTCCTTCATGCTGTACATCAGCTGCGTCCTGGACTTCGAGACCATGTATGAAATTATAAAATCGAGTAAGTGTTACTCCCGGACTATACAGGTGACTCCCGAATTGCTGAGCCCTGGATAGCTACAGTTATTTTGGTAGCATTCTCTGAAAATTAAGTAGGTGATACTGCCAAGAACCGAGGTAAGACCCTCGGGTGACCATATTCATCAACACCTGGACAAAGATGAGGTCAATATCATCTACGGAGCCTTAGAACTTCGCAAGAAGACCGTCTCCGGTATGATGACGAAGCTGGAAGATGTCTTCATGTTACCCATTAGCTCCGTCCTGGACTTCGAGACCATGTCTGAGATCATAAAATCGGGTAAGTGTTACTCCTGAACTAAGCAGGTGACTCCCGGATTGCTGAGTCCTGGATAGCTACAGTTATTTTGGTAGCATTCTCTGATAGTTAAGTAGGTGATTGTGCCTAGACCCGAGGTGAGATTCTCGGGTGATCATAGACATCAAGAACCAGTATAATGATGACGTTAATATATGTCCGATGCCATAAAGATTGGCAAGGGTACAGTCTATGGTGTGGTTAAGAAGCTCAAAGACTCCTTCATGCTGTACATCAGCTGCGTCCTGGACTTCGAGACCATGTATGAAATTATAAAATCGAGTAAGTGTTACTCCCGGACTATACAGGTGACTCCCGAATTGCTGAGTCCTGGATAGCTACAGTTATTTTGGTAGCATTCTCTGAAAATTAAGTAGGTGATACTGCCAAGACCCGAGGTAAGACCCTCGGGTGACCATATTCATCAACACCTCCAGGTGTTGATGAATATGGTATTGACCTCATCTTTGTCCACAAAGATGAGGTCAATATCATCTACGGAGCCTTAGAACTTCGCAAGAAGACCGTCTCCGGTATGATGACGAAGCTGGAAGATGTCTTCATGTTGCCCATTAACTCCGTCCTGGACTTCGAGACCATGTCTGAGATTATAAAATCGGGTAAGTGTTACTTCTGAACTAAACAGGTGACTTCTGTATTGCTGAGTCCTGGATAGCTATAGTTATTTTGGTAGCGTTCTCTGCTAGTTAAGTAGGTGATACTGGCTAGACTCGAGGTGTGACTCTCAGGTGATCATAGACATCAAGAATCTGGATAATGATGACGTCAACATTATGTCCGATGCCATGAAGATTAGCAAGGGTACAGTCTCTAATGTAGTTAAGAAGCTGCAAGCCGACTTCATGCTGTCCATCAGCTCTGTACTGGACTTCGAGACCATGCCTGATATTATTAAATTCGGAAAAGAGCCACTCTTACGTAAAGCTGTTGGTCCAGTACATAATCTCATTCAGGGAAGCTACCGGCTAAGTCGCCGAACATCGGGATAGTGATCGGCGTTCAAATAAATTAAGGTTACAATGAAGGACAATCGATTCCGGACCATTTATGACGTCACATTTGCTCATGGAAGCTGATTTAACGATTGATTAAGTCATTTATAACCTTTATTTATTTGAACGCCGATCGCGAAAACGATTATCCCGATATTCGAAAACGATGATCTCGTTTCGATTGAAGGAATAATTTAGTAATATTAAGCCTTCATCTATTTGCACGCCGATCACGAAAACAATGTTAGGTGACCTAGCCGGTAGCCCCCAGGTCGTGTCGGCTAGTATGCCATAATAGCCACGCTTGACAGACAGGTTGACCATAGTACTCAGAAAGAAGCTGCTGCTTTCCTTTTCGTAGATATTCCATCGGGTCTACTTCTACGCCCCCCACTGAACGAGATAGGGTGATGCTATTCTGATATTCGCCGCTATATAATATAATAGATAGATAGATAGATAAACTCTTTATTGTACACCTTATGAAATAATACAAAGCGACAACATATAAATTAATATAGTACAATTGGCGGCCTTATCACAAAGTGTGATCTCTTCCAGGCAACCTAGGTAGTGAAAGCAGAAAGGAGTTACAGAGATGGGGCAGTTGCAAGTGTACAAAGTACTATATTATAAGGTACTATTTGTACCATACTTAAAACTATATATACTACTATACTTACTAATTATATAGTACGTTCATAATAATAATACGTGTCATTATGTGAACTATGTAGTATTCAAATAGTGATCCTTAACTAGTCTTTGGAATGTATTTAGTGCTTGTGCCCGCCTAATAAACAATGGCAACGCATTCCACAAACGAGCACTTTGTACAACAAATGCGTTATCAAGAAACTTTGTGGAGTGCGTCGGTATTTTTAACCGCTGATTGTTAATGGATTTCAAGGCTTTCGAATGTGATTCATGTAGGAAAGAAAAACTTTCTTTCTGATAAGAGGGAGTGGAAGGACTAAACAGAATACTGTATAGAAATGACAGAATATGAGCATTCCGGCGAAGGCTTCGGAAACTTAATTTTAATTTATATAACAATGCATTCATTTGTACAATTTACTGTAAATCCGGCGATTATAAGAAGATTATTGCCGTTTACATTAAAGTAGTTATAATTATATTGTGATTGTCGTGATACAGGCATGCAGGTTTCCATATGTTTTTGTTCACCATTTTAAGTACGAATTAATTAATTTCTAATACACACATTAGCTGTGTGTCTGAAGGCCATAAAGAATATCGTCACCCCATCTCATCCCGTGGGGAGACTAGAAGTCGTCCCGAGGGAATACCTTCCAGAGGACGGGCAGCAGCGTCTCTCTGTGTACTATGACCATCATACTGCGATCGCCAACCCGCCTCCCAAGCGTGGCGATTATGGCATATCCCCTCAAGATGCTTGTTGCTTATCATGTGGTAAGTGGTACTAGTGTCAGAGTTGTTCAAGCCGCCCAGAAGGCCTCTTACATGGCTTAACGATTGTTATCTAATGACTACAACCGGGACCGACAGCTTAACGTGCCCTCCGACCGCGAGCCTAGTTGCTTAACCTCGCCGATCGCTTTCGGACCGGCGAGAGCATCTAGCTATGAGCGCCTCCCCCAAGAATCAAGATGATTCTTGGGGGAGGCTTTCGTCCAGCAGTGGACTTTTTACAGCTGTTATGATGATGATGATGCACATGAATTCGAAAAGTGGTGCTGTCCTGGGTTCAACTTGAGACCAAGTGAACATGAACATTTGCATGCCTTTAGGTAGTACTCCGGTCTGTAAGTGATTGGTGAGGTTGGATGGGTGACCGCCTAAGTGGTTTAATTTCTGAGCGTCTCCGAGCCTCGGAGGGCACGTCAAGTTGTCGGTCAAGGTTGTAGCCATATCAGAGGCCTAGTGGGCAGCTGGAACTGTGAAACTAGGGTAAAGTAAGTAGTAAGAGAAGTAGGGCTTAGCGTTCATTCGTTCAAAGAGCAGCCCGTCTGGGGAAATACTTCCACCTTACAGAAGACATTCCTTAATAATAACATTAATAATTTTAATGTTGTGTTTCCGAGTGTGAGTAAGGTCGCCAGAGCTCATTGGGGTGGTGCAACGCACTCGCGACTCCTCTGGTGTCGCGAGTGTCCATGTACGGCGGTGATCACTTACCATCAGGTGACCTACTTGCTCGTTTGTCGCCCACTGATATAAAAAAAAAAGTTACATCCATATATCTGTTCCCGTGTTCAAAAAATGAATGATTGATTGATTGACCACCGACTAGACAGTACAAGGATACAACTGACACTGATAACAACTGGATCTTGTTCTTAACTGCGGACGTATTTCCGATCCGGTATGACATGGCAACCTTCAAGAAGCGAGCCTATTCCTTTTTTAAAGGCCGGCAACATAGTTGTGAGCGTTCAGGTGTTGCGAGTATCCATGGACGGCGGTGACCACTTATTTATCAGCATCATATCGGCTGATGGGACCTGAACCCATTGTACCCATACCCTATAACCAACTGAAAACATGGCTGTGTGAGAAAACCACACAAAAACATGAAAAAGAGTGAATAGTTCTGGAATCATGCAGTCAGACAAAAGAATTTCTACCATCTCTGAACAAACGCCTATCGCGTAATCTATTACACCTGAACAGGAAGGATCTACGCATGGTGATAGGCACAATTACTGGACACTGCACACTAAACCAGCACCTCTTCAAGATTGGCGTCACAGACACCCCCCTGTGCAGAGGGTGCATGGAAAATGAAGAAACACCAGCACACGTACTGCTACACTGCAAGAGTGTTGCTTACCAATGGGCAAAGATCCTGAATGATCCGAAGACACTGCAGAAGGCCCTCAGTACAGGCTTTCGTGGTCTCCTGGATTTTTGGATGGAACTAAAATGGTTCGAGTAGCCAAACAAGTATCACGCACAATGGCCCAATTAGGAGGCTAAGTGCGGAAACCTATCGCCCAACTAACTAATTAACTAACATATCGGCTGAAAGATATCCACTTCTGGACATAAACCGCCCCTAAGAAAGGGGTGGATACACAATCGCCACGACTGGCAGACGGGTTGGCGATCGCAAAATGACTGTAATAGTACACACAGAGACTTTTCTGGCCGTTCTCTGGTATATTCCTCCGAGACGACTTCTACGCACCCTACGGGATGATATGGGGTGGTGTTATTCGCGCAGTCAGTCACACAGCTTCATAATTCGTCTCCCACCAGGCTGTATCTCATGAACCGTGATAGTTTAACAGTTGAAATTTTCACAGATGTTGTATTTCGGTTGTCGCTATAAAAAATACTAAAAAACAGAATTAAATAAATATTTAAGAGCCCATCTTAAATATTGATTTAATTCTGTTTTGTAGTATTTTCCCACACCACAAACGTGTTTTTTTTTTGCTCGTTTTGCTCGGTATTGATAACGGCAATACGTAGATGCTCGAAATGTTCACAGAATATTTTGTTATATATTCACCTTAATAATAAATAATTAAATGAAAATAAAACAAATATCGAACGGGGGCTATTTTGCCGTTTTTATACATAATGGTACTGAACCCTTTGTGCGCGAGTCCGACATGCACTTGGCCGGGTTTTTTTTAAATGATTGTCTTCTTCGTCTTTTACCTCTTTTATATCACCGCCATTTCATTCCAGGTTACTCCCGTATTCCAGTATACGAGGGGTCCAGGGGCAACATTGTGACGGTGCTGTTCATCAAGGATCTGGCCTTCGTGGACCCAGACGACAACACTCCGCTGCGGACCCTCTGCCAGTACTACCAGAACCCCTGCAACTTTGTGTTTGAGGATGTCACGCTGGATGTAATGTTTAAGCAGTTCAAAGATGGTAAGAGAAAGAAGAAGTAGAACTAAGTGAAAAAACGATTATAGTCTAGTATAGGAAACGTAGAGGTTTGTAGTATGAAGACCTCGCATTCAATTATCAGAAGCAATCAGAAGTGGAACTATTCATTTCTAACTCCTCCTTTTTTCTTTCTGATTAAATTCGTTGCGGGATCCAAGACAGTTTAAGCGATTCCCCGGGACATGCCTGAGCCTCACCGCTCAGTGTCATTTCATTGTGTGCCACTGTTGATCCTGACATACCTGGAGTTGCAGTGGTGGGTAAGAGAGAGGGACTAGTCCCGATTGAATCATCAGTTGACGAAGCTTTGCTGGGTTTTTAACTCATTCATCATCAACTTAAACATGTAGAAAGCTGCAGAACATGGATCATAGGCAGTTGCTAGCTTTTCGATTTTCTACAGGCTGTTTCATGGAGAATGCGCTTAAAACCTCCGACTACCAGGCGTAGGGACGCTCTCCACCGCTTTGCTGTTGACATCTCATTATGCCGTACTAAACGCTTTGCTTCCTCTTTCATGCCGTGCGTATGGCACGGCTAAGTTGTGGAACAACCTCCCGAACGACGTGTTACCAGACTCATACAACATGGGTTTATTCAAGGCCAGAGTGAACAGGCATCTTATGGGTACGCGCGGTCCAACTTAGACCACATCTTCAGATAGCATCAGTTGAGATTGTGGTCAAGCGCAAACCTATCTATATATATAAAAAAACAAATCATCAGCCTAAAGTCATCCACTTCCGGACACAGGCCTCCTCCAAAGCTTTCCTGGAGGGGTGAAATGAAATGATGAAATAATGAAATTTATTACATTATTTCATAATTTCATTTCACATACACTTGTACATGTCAAGTTCACAATGCAGTACATAAACATAGTCGAATACAGTATAAAAATTACAAAAATATAATTAATCTAAAAAAAATAATCTATTATTTTGAAATTTAGTTGTACAATATTAAAATTAAAGAATTGAAGGCAATGAGCATTTGGCTAGCGCAGAAGGCTCTTAACCAGTAGCTTAAATTAAACGATTAATACCCGTGGCCACCCTTTTGGGGTTCGGGCCACAGCTCAGGGGGCCGCTGAAGCTGAAGCAAAGGACAGAATTCTAACTATTCTAAGAGAGGGTGTGATCAGTTGTACGGGATCACCGATGACGTGTTAAGAGGCCAAAGCGATCCTCGCCGCTGAGGAGCCTACCCTAGCTAACCTGCGGCTTTCTTTAGCTACCTAGGTGGACGACCCGGAGAAGAAAGCCACAAAGAAACTTCGGGCTTGCTTTTTTCGTCTTCTTTTGCTTTTTGTTTTCGTTATTTTTTTTTAAATCATGTATTTTCTGTAGGCTAATGCACGCACAGAACCGTTGTCATCGAATGAATCAAAAAATTGTGAGATAATAAACAATAACATTAAAAGAATAACCTCTTGCTAGATGAGAAAACGGTGGGTACATCCGCGTACATTTACAAAATTAACAAGTCACACGAAGGGTTTCCCGTAGTCACCGCACTTGGTATGTGTTCCGGACATCACAGCAGGCGGCGCTGCGCTCGCACCTCCGACCGGTCCGCTGACCTTCAACGTCCTCCCCCAACTCGCTAACTGGCCGTCGAGCTACAGCGGGGATTCGCTCTCAAGACTCAGCGCAAGCAACGCGGCTACTTACTATCTTTGAACTAGTTATAATACAGTTTTTATATATCGGAGATTAGTTTTATTTATTAGCCGAGACCCCCAGAAGCACAACTGGAGCTTGGCACTCAAACAGTATGTGAGTTGGCTCGGGCAGAGTCGGTGGTAGCTAGTACACAGGTGGTGCTGCTGCCCGACTACCTGGTGTATCCCTTAGTCGCCTTTTACGACACCCACTTGGAAATATGGGGTGAACCTGTTATTGTTTTTGAACCGGGAACCACAGCCGAAAGACGTCCACTGCTAAACAATGGCCTCCCCAAAGATCTCCACAATTGTCGGTCTTGCGCTACCCCAGCTCATCCAGCGGCTTCCAGTGACTCTCACAAGATCTTTGGTCCATCGTCAGATTTTTTTTTGTATGATGAATGTAGGTTATTTTTTTTTAACGGGACTAGTCCCTCCCTCTTACCCACTGCAACTCCTGTAAGCCAGGATCAACAGTGGCACACAATGAAGTGACACTGAGCGGTGAAGCTCAGGCATGTCCCGGGGAATCGCTTTAACTGTCTTGGATCCCACAGCGAATTTAATCAGAAACTGAAAAAAGGAGGAGTTAGAAAATGAATAGTTCCATGAATGTAGGTTATATGTACTTTACCGGGCCGGTTGGTTGATAAATACTTGAAAATACTACTTTCACGACGCAGGTCGTGGGTTCGATTCCCACCCAGAACAGATATTTGTGTGCATGAACATGTCTGTTTGTCCTGAGTCTGGGTGTAATTATCTATATAAGTATGTAATTCCAAGAGAAAAGTAGTATATGTAGTATATCAGTTGTCTGATGTCCATAGTACAAGCTCTGCTTAGTTTGGGATCAGATGGCCGTGTGTGAATAGTGTCCCAGGATATTATTCTATATATTTCTTTTTCCTCAGGTCACAAGGGCCACATGGCGTTCGTCCACCGCATCAACAATGAGGGGGAAGGTGACCCCTTCTATGAGACCATAGGTCTAGTCACACTAGAAGACGTGATCGAGGAGATGATACAGTCGGAGATTGTGGATGAGACCGATGTGTTCAGTAAGTGTAAATTTTAGATAAGCGGTCTAGTGAGTAGAACGAGTAGACCACGATCTTATTATATGAGTCAGTCGGAGATTGTGGATAAGACCGATGTGTTCAGCAAGTGTAAATTTGAGATAAGTGGTCTACTGAGTAGAACGAGTAGACCATGATCTTGGATGATATGAATCAGTCGGAGATTGTGTATTAGACCGATGTGTTCAGTAAGTGTAATTTTTAAATATGTGGTCTACTTAGTAGAACGAGACCACGATTACTGACGAGATCGAAAAGATGTTACAGTCAGAGATTGTCGATGAGACCGATGTTTTCAGTTAATTCACTTTTTAAATAAGTGGTCTACTGAGTAGAACGAGTAGACCACCATCATCGAAGAGATCATACAGTCGGGGATAGTGGATGATACCGATGTTTTCAGTAAGTCTACGTTTAAGATAAGTGGTCTACTGAGTAGACCACACGGTTATTGTGATCCAATGAATTAGTGTATCACTTATTGTCAATATGGGTCTAGCGGTCTTCAACCGCAGAAAATGAGATATTGGGTTCAAATCCCGGGTCGGGCTCAAAAGTGATTTTGGGAGTTATGTTAAGTAAGTTTCTCAATATCAGCCCGAAATCTGGGATTTGGTGGTATCACACCCCCGTAGCTCGGAGAGCGCGTAAGCCGTCGGTCCTGAACCTGACCTCCTTCCGGGCGTGTTGGCTACTCCATCCCATCGGATCATGAGGTGGGAACAGAACTCTTGTGTATTTGTAATAGGTTGTGCAAATGGCTAGCTTCCATTGAGACTGATCGCCACAGCCAAATTGGACAAGGAGGACCTGTAATTGTTTTTTTTTCTTTCAGTGGACAACCGCACCAAGAGACGCCGCAATAAGCCGCAACACAAGCTGCAGGACTTCGCTGCATTCGCTGAAAGGCACGAGAACCAGAGGATCCACATATCTCCTCAACTGACGTTGGCCACCTTCCAGTTCCTGAGTACCAGTGAGTAATGTTGTGTATTTATTTATTTACTAGCTGAGTTTTAACCGCGTTAAACTTTATACATTATCACAGCTCCTCCCCCGTAGGTGATAGCGTCATAATATGTACCTATATTTTTTATATACTGTAGACACGGGTCTCATCGCGATAAATATTTAGGTAAATCATTATCTTGTTTACCCGATGTTTCGGCATGGATTGCACCAGCCAGTCTACAGTCTACAGTATATAAAAAATGTGTACAAATCGCGAAAGTTTAAAAACATTAATGTACCTATATGTTGACCCGACCTCTTAGTAATATTAATGCAAGATTTGAAGTAAATCTATGCAGTACTTTTTGAGTTTAGCCCGGACATACATACAGACAAACAGAGAAAAATTCTAAAACTATATTTTTGGCTTCGATATGGATTGTACAGTACAAAAATTATGGTACCCTCTACAGCTGCTAATTTTGATAATCGGTCAGCCTCCTCATTACCACTTAGACCAATGTGAGCTGGGACCCATTGCAACTTTATTTCTATATTATTCTTCAATAATATAATAATATTTTCAAGAATATCATATGCTATCGATGTGCCTCTGAGTCTAGAGGTGCATCGAGCAATATGTTGTAGTGCGCTTTTACTATCGGTATTAATGACGACTCTGTTTAAATTCTGATTTCGGCAATAAAAGATCGCTTGATAAATTGCAATGAGTTCCAGTGTCATTATTGATACATTGCAGTTAATTTTAAAAACGAGATTAGTTCCTAAGCTTTGGTCTAATACCGCTGCGCCTAAACCGGCAGTACCCTTTGAACCATCTGTAAAAATCTTGTGCCAACTATTACATAGAATACATATATACATTACATATTTACATTATATGTATTACATACAATACAATAACATAGAATTTATTTCTGCTAAAACATCGAAAAATAATATGTTTGGGTTATAATTGAATTTGGGTACTTGGCTTTACACATTCTAAATCAACATAAATTATATGTTTCGTCTCAATAGCTGTTGTCCACGATTCTAAATTATACATTTTATGAATATCTGATGAAAAAACATCTATGTGTTTTACATCACTATACATTTTAATTAGTAAAGGTACTTTTTTGTTTTCCCAATATTTACTACTACAAAGGGCACTTAAATCCGCAATCAATCTAACTGTTATATTATTTGACCATGACATTATTTTTGAACAATACTTATAGGCTAAATACTCTCTTCTTAAAAATAAAGGGGGGAATAATCAAGTCAGATTCCATTACATGGATTGGAGAACTTCTGATATATCCACCAACAATTCTCAAGGCTTGATTACGTAATTTTGCACTACAATCATACTGAAAACACCCATAGTCAATTCGACTTCGAATCAGTGAAATGTATAACTTACGTATATGCTTTGTGTGTATACCCCATGAGCTACCCGTTAGAACCCTTAGTAGATTTAGATATCTTAAACACTTACTAACCGTTTCGTTTATATGTTTGCCTCAACGTAAGCTTCTGTCCAACCACATACCTAGGTATTTAACGCATTCAGAGAAACTCAAAGGTTGATTATTTATATTTAGGTTAGGAAGTATTCTACGCCTGCCCCTACTGTACACACAAAAAGTAGATTTACTTGAAGATAATTCCAAGCCCAGTCTATCCAGAACTCCTACAATATAATTCAACGCATTTTGTACGTACACTTCACATCTTTTAATATCTTTGTTTTTAACATAGAGAACAAAATCATCTGCATATTGAGAAACAACTGCTTCAGGGGAGGGCTGACACAGTTCTTGTGTTTTTAAATTAAAAAGCAGTGGGGACAAAGGATCTCCTTGAGCTAACCCTTTATTTGTCCACCTAGCTGTTATCTCGTCACTATCAACAGATCGGATACGAAGATATCTTTCACTCAAAACGCCCATATATAAGAACAAAATTTTGATCCAATTTTAAGTTTATCTAGAACACTAACTGCTTCGTCAATTGAAATGTTATTGTAGGCGTTTTGAATATCCAAAAAGCATGCCAATGTAGGAATATTTCTAGAGAATCCAATTTGGATGTAGGTAACCAAACGGGTTAATGAATCGAGGCATGAGTAAGATCTTCTAAAACCAACTGTGCATGGTGATAATATTTTTTCTCTTTCAGCGTACCATTCTATACGTTTTGCTATCATTAAATGAAAAATCTTACACAAGCACGAGATTAACGATATGGGTCTTAATTTTACATCAGTATTAGAATTACTAGCTTTAGGTATTGGAATTATTTGCATATGGCACCACTGCTGCGGTACAATACTTTATTTGAAAATATTGTTGTATATCTTAAGTAGATATACTTTAATAGGGATAGGTAAATTATAGATCATCGGATATGCTATACCATCTTGACCCGGGGCTGAATCCTTTCTTTTCAAACAGTTTTCAAGTTCATAAATATTAAACTCGCATTCTAAGCCTTCATTGTCTGAGATAAACACAGGCGCTTGATTTGGAACATAATCAGGTGTTAATGCACACAGTAAATCCTTTTGTTTCTCAATGGAGGGGTATGTTCTATTATGTTTATAGCCCTTTATCCAACGCATACGTCGCCACATTTCAGATACTGACGTTACTTCATCAATGGAATCACAAAATTTATGCCAGCCTACGGACCTTGCTTTTTGTATCAATATTTGAGATTCGCTAGTCTTTTCTTCTAGTTTGGTCAAATTATCGGGGGTCGGGTTGCGTCGAAAATTGGATAAACATAATCTACGCTGTGCTACTATTCTAGATAAATCCTGATTCCAGTATTTTCTTGGCTTAAAATTGCTAGCGGGTTTACAACTACTTATAATA
Source organism: Pseudoips prasinana (assembly GCA_951640165.1). NCBI lineage: Eukaryota > Metazoa > Arthropoda > Insecta > Lepidoptera > Nolidae > Pseudoips > Pseudoips prasinana. The sequence goes on along the minus strand of OX621264.1, from coordinate 18,140,468 downwards.
TACGGGATATATTTATCTGCAGCCTTATTCATTTGAAGTAATAAAAAATCGTCAACATCATCATCATCATATCAGCCGAAAGACGTCCACTGCTGGACAAAGGCCTCCCCCAAAGATCTCCACAATTGCCGGTCTTGTGCTATTCGCATCCAGCATTTTCCAGCGACCCGCACAAGATCAGCGGTCCATCTTGTACGGGGCCTGCCCACGCTGCGTCTTCCGGTTCGTGGTCGCCACTCGAGAACCTTTCTGCCCCAACGGCCATCGGCTCTACGAGCTATGTGCCCTGCCCACTGCCACTTCAGCTTCGCAATTCTTCGGGCTATGTCTGTGACTTTGGTTCGCCTGCGGATTTCGACATTTCTGATTCGATCCCGCAGGGAAACTCCGAGCATAGCCCTCTCCATTGCTCTTTGGGTGAACTTGAGCCTTCTTATAAGGCCCATAGTGAGCGACCACGTCTCTGTTCCGTATGTCATCACTGGCAACACACACTGGTCGAAGACTTTCGACTTGAGACACTGCGGTATTTTGGACGAGAAGATGTTACGTAGCTTCCCGAACGCTGCCCAGCCGAGTTGGATTCTACGATTGACCTCCTTCTCGAAGTTGGACCTACCTAGTTTGATGGTCTGTCCTAGGTAAATATAGTTCTCTACAACTTCGAGTGCAGAGTCACCAACTTTCAATTGAGTGGGTGCAACATGGACGTTTGACATGATTTTCGTCTTATCCATGTTCATTTTTAGACCCACTTGTTGAGAGACTCTGCTGAGGTCATCGAGCATTGTACCGAGGTCTTCCATGGTCTCAGCCATGACTACGATATCATCGGCAAATCGAAGGTGAGTGATGTACTCGCCATTGACATTGATGCCAAAGCCTTTCCAGTCCAGAAGCTTGAAGACGTCTTCCAATGCAGCGGTGAACAGTTTCGGAGATATAATATCTCCCTGTCTCACGCCTCGCTGCAAGTGGATAGGTTTCAAGATCTGGTCCTGGAGTCGCGTCGCGACGCCCCCCCCCCCCCCCCCGTAGCGTCGCGACGCCCCACCCCCCGTAGCGTCGCGACGCCCCCTCAACAAGCGTCGCGACGCTACGGGGGGTGGGGCGTCGCGACGCTACGGGGGGGGGGGGGGGGGGCGTCGCGACGCGACTCCAGGACCAGATCTTGAAACCTATCCACTTGCAGCGAGGCGTGAGACAGGGAGATATTATATCTCCGAAACTGTTCACCGCGTGCTGTGCGTCGCGACGCCCCCCCCCCCCCCCCCCCGTAGCGTCGCGACGCCCCACCCCCCGTAGCGTCGCGACGCCCCCTCAACAAGCGTCGCGACGCTACGGGGGGTGGGGCGTCGCGACGCTACGGGGGGGGGGGGGGGGGGGGGGGGCGTCGCGACGCGACTCCAGGACCAGATCTTGAAACCTATCCACTTGCAGCGAGGCGTGAGACAGGGAGATATTATATCTCCGAAACTGTTCACCGCTGCATTGGAAGACGTCTTCAAGCTTCTGGACTGGAAAGGCTTTGGCATCAATGTCAATGGCGAGTACATCACTCACCTTCGATTTGCCGATGATATCGTAGTCATGGCTGAGACCATGGAAGACCTCGGTACAATGCTCGATGACCTCAGCAGAGTCTCTCAACAAGTGGGTCTAAAAATGAACATGGATAAGACGAAAATCATGTCAAACGTCCATGTTGCACCCACTCAATTGAAAGTTGGTGACTCTGCACTCGAAGTTGTAGAGAACTATATTTACCTAGGACAGACCATCAAACTAGGTAGGTCCAACTTCGAGAAGGAGGTCAATCGTAGAATCCAACTCGGCTGGGCAGCGTTCGGGAAGCTACGTAACATCTTCTCGTCCAAAATACCGCAGTGTCTCAAGTCGAAAGTCTTCGACCAGTGTGTGTTGCCAGTGATGACATACGGAACAGAGACGTGGTCGCTCACTATGGGCCTTATAAGAAGGCTCAAGTTCACCCAAAGAGCAATGGAGAGGGCTATGCTCGGAGTTTCCCTGCGGGATCGAATCAGAAATGTCGAAATCCGCAGGCGAACCAAAGTCACAGACATAGCCCGAAGAATTGCGAAGCTGAAGTGGCAGTGGGCAGGGCACATAGCTCGTAGAGCCGATGGCCGTTGGGGCAGAAAGGTTCTCGAGTGGCGACCACGAACCGGAAGACGCAGCGTGGGCAGGCCCCGTACAAGATGGACCGCTGATCTTGTGCGGGTCGCTGGAAAATGCTGGATGCGAATAGCACAAGACCGGCAATTGTGGAGATCTTTGGGGGAGGCCTTTGTCCAGCAGTGGACGTCTTTCGGCTGATATGATGATGATGATGTTGACGATTTTTTATTACTTCAAATGAATAAGGCTGCAGATAAATATATCCCGTATATTATAAGTAGTTGTAAACCCGCTAGCAATTTTAAGCCAAGAAAATACTGGAATCAGGATTTATCTAGAATAGTAGCACAGCGTAGATTATGTTTATCCAATTTTCGACGCAACCCGACCCCCGATAATTTGACCAAACTAGAAGAAAAGACTAGCGAATCTCAAATATTGATACAAAAAGCAAGGTCCGTAGGCTGGCATAAATTTTGTGATTCCATTGATGAAGTAACGTCAGTATCTGAAATGTGGCGACGTATGCGTTGGATAAAGGGCTATAAACATAATAGAACATACCCCTCCATTGAGAAACAAAAGGATTTACTGTGTGCATTAACACCTGATTATGTTCCAAATCAAGCGCCTGTGTTTATCTCAGACAATGAAGGCTTAGAATGCGAGTTTAATATTTATGAACTTGAAAACTGTTTGAAAAGAAAGGATTCAGCCCCGGGTCAAGATGGTATAGCATATCCGATGATCTATAATTTACCTATCCCTATTAAAGTATATCTACTTAAGATATACAACAATATTTTCAAATATAGTATTGTACCGCAGCAGTGGTGCCATATGCAAATAATTCCAATACCTAAAGCTAGTAATTCTAATACTGATGTAAAATTAAGACCCATATCGTTAATCTCGTGCTTGTGTAAGATTTTTCATTTAATGATAGCAAAACGTATAGAATGGTACGCTGAAAGAGAAAAAATATTATCACCATGCACAGTTGGTTTTAGAAGATCTTACTCATGCCTCGATTCATTAACCCGTTTGGTTACCTACATCCAAATTGGATTCTCTAGAAATATTCCTACATTGGCATGCTTTTTGGATATTCAAAACGCCTACAATAACATTTCAATTGACGAAGCAGTTAGTGTTCTAGATAAACTTAAAATTGGATCAAAATTTTGTTCTTATATATGGGCGTTTTGAGTGAAAGATATCTTCGTATCCGATCTGTTGATAGTGACGAGATAACAGCTAGGTGGACAAATAAAGGGTTAGCTCAAGGAGATCCTTTGTCCCCACTGCTTTTTAATTTAAAAACACAAGAACTGTGTCAGCCCTCCCCTGAAGCAGTTGTTTCTCAATATGCAGATGATTTTGTTCTCTATGTTAAAAACAAAGATATTAAAAGATGTGAAGTGTACGTACAAAATGCGTTGAATTATATTGTAGGAGTTCTGGATAGACTGGGCTTGGAATTATCTTCAAGTAAATCTACTTTTTGTGTGTACAGTAGGGGCAGGCGTAGAATACTTCCTAACCTAAATATAAATAATCAACCTTTGAGTTTCTCTGAATGCGTTAAATACCTAGGTATGTGGTTGGACAGAAGCTTACGTTGAGGCAAACATATAAACGAAACGGTTAGTAAGTGTTTAAGATATCTAAATCTACTAAGGGTTCTAACGGGTAGCTCATGGGGTATACACACAAAGCATATACGTAAGTTATACATTTCACTGATTCGAAGTCGAATTGACTATGGGTGTTTTCAGTATGATTGTAGTGCAAAATTACGTAATCAAGCCTTGAGAATTGTTGGTGGATATATCAGAAGTTCTCCAATCCATGTAATGGAATCTGACTTGATTATTCCCCCCTTTATTTTTAAGAAGAGAGTATTTAGCCTATAAGTATTGTTCAAAAATAATGTCATGGTCAAATAATATAACAGTTAGATTGATTGCGGATTTAAGTGCCCTTTGTAGTAGTAAATATTGGGAAAACAAAAAAGTACCTTTACTAATTAAAATGTATAGTGATGTAAAACACATAGATGTTTTTTCATCAGATATTCATAAAATGTATAATTTAGAATCGTGGACAACAGCTATTGAGACGAAACATATAATTTATGTTGATTTAGAATGTGTAAAGCCAAGTACCCAAATTCAATTATAACCCAAACATATTATTTTTCGATGTTTTAGCAGAAATAAATTCTATGTTATTGTATTGTATGTAATACATATAATGTAAATATGTAATGTATATATGTATTCTATGTAATAGTTGGCACAAGATTTTTACAGATGGTTCAAAGGGTACTGCCGGTTTAGGCGCAGCGGTATTAGACCAAAGCTTTCCAACGACCCGCACAAGATCAGCGGTCCATCTTGTACGGGGCCTGCCCACGCTGCGTCTTCCGGTTCGTGGTCGCCACTCGAGAACCTTTCTGCCCCAACGGCCATCGGCTCTACGAGCTATGTGCCCTGCCCACTGCCACTTCAGCTTCGCAATTCTTCGGGCTATGTCTGTGACTTTGGTTCGCCTGCGGATTTCGACATTTCTGATTCGATCCCGCAGGGAAACTCCGAGCATAGCCCTCTCCATTGCTCTTTGGGTGAACTTGAGCCTTCTTATAAGGCCCATAGTGAGCGACCACGTCTCTGTTCCGTATGTCATCACTGGCAACACACACTGGTCGAAGACTTTCGACTTGAGACACTGCGGTATTTTGGACGAGAAGATGTTACGTAGCTTCCCGAACGCTGCCCAGCCGAGTTGGATTCTACGATTGACCTCCTTCTCGAAGTTGGACCTACCTAGTTTGATGGTCTGTCCTAGGTAAATATAGTTCTCTACAACTTCGAGTGCAGAGTCACCAACTTTCAATTGAGTGGGTGCAACATGGACGTTTGACATGATTTTCGTCTTATCCATGTTCATTTTTAGACCCACTTGTTGAGAGACTCTGCTGAGGTCATCGAGCATTGTACCGAGGTCTTCCATGGTCTCAGCCATGACTACGATATCATCGGCAAATCGAAGGTGAGTGATGTACTCGCCATTGACATTGATGCCAAAGCCTTTCCAGTCCAGAAGCTTGAAGACGTCTTCCAATGCAGCGGTGAACAGTTTCGGAGATATAATATCTCCCTGTCTCACGCCTCGCTGCAAGTGGATAGGTTTCAAGATCTGGTCCTGGAGTCGCGTCGCGACGCCCCCCCCCCCCCCCCCCCCCCGTAGCGTCGCGACGCCCCACCCCCCGTAGCGTCGCGACGCCCCCTCAACAAGCGTCGCGACGCCGACGCCTCCTCCCCAGCGTCGCGATGCCGACGCCTCCCCAAGCGTCGCGACGCCCCCTCAACAAGCGTCGCGACGCCCCCTCAACAAGCGCCGCGACGCCCCCTCAACAAGCGCCGCGACGCCCCCTCAACAAGCGCCGCGACGCCCCCTCAACAAGCGTCGCGACGCCCCCCCTCTCCACAAGCGTCGCAACGCCCCCCCTCTCCACAAGCGTCGCGACGCTCCCCCCCGTATCGTCGCGACGCCCCCCCCGTAGCGTCGCGACGCCGCCCCCCGTAGTGTCGCGACGCCCTCTCAACAAGCGTCGCGACGCCGACGCCTATCCCAAGCGTCGCGACGCCCCTTCCACAAGCGTCGCGACGCCGAAGCCACCTCCCCAGCGTCGCGACGCCGATGCCCCCCTCCACAAGCGTCGCGACGCCCTCCCCCCAAGCGTCGCGACGCCACATTAAAAAGCGTCGCGACGCCGACGCCCCCTCCACATTGTACCGAGGTCTTCCATGGTCTCAGCCATGACTACGATATCATCGGCAAATCGAAGGTGAGTGATGTACTCGCCATTGACATTGATGCCAAAGCCTTTCCAGTCCAGAAGCTTGAAGACGTCTTCCAATGCAGCGGTGAACAGTATCGGAGATATAATATCTCCCTGTCTCACGCCTCGCTGCAAGTGGATAGGTTTCAAGATCTGGTCCTGGAGTCGCGTCGCGACGCCCCCCCCCCCTCGTAGCGTCGCGACGCCCCACCCCCCGTAGCGTCGCGACGTTCCCCCCCAAGCGTCGCGACGCCCCATCAATAAGCGTCGCGACGCCGACGCTCTCTCCACAAGCGTAGCGACGCCGACGCCCCCTCCACAAGCGTCGTGACGCCCCCCCCACCAAACGTCGCGGCACCGACGCCCTCCCAGAGCGTCGCGACGCCGACGTACCCCCTAGCGTCCCGACGCCGACGCCTCCCCCAGCCTCGTGAGGTCCTCGTGAGGCCCCAAGGTCCGTCGTGGACCGCCAAAGTGGTTTAATTTCTGAGCAGACGCAAGGAGACCCGTGCTTCGGAGGGCACGCTAAGCTAAGCGGGACTGGTCCCGGTTGTACCAATTGGCAACAGTCGTTAAGCTATGTCAAAGGCCTAATGGGCGGCTTGAACAATTCCGACACTAGGGTGGCCACATATTTATTGTATGGATCTAAAACGATAATTACGCCATCTACTAGCAAAAATATAAACTTGTAAAGCGGTAAAATTAAGATGTGTGCATATTTTGTGGGTGAGATTAAGGCGATCATCTATTGATTCAGTTTTGCACTACGTTTTATTTCAAGCATTTATTTATTTTAACAAATAAGGTATGCTGAAACGATATGAACGCCATCTAGTTACAAAATTATAAACTTGTAGATCAGTAAAATTAAGATGATATTTTTTGGGTTATCATCTCGACACACTCAATTTATACTACGCTAACTCGAATTTTAGGTAAATTCTTTTTCATCCCAATTTGATTAAGATGTCGTTTTTTTTTTAAATTTCGTATAAAAATTACCAGAAACAAAGAAGTAACAAATCTTATAAAAGCTAAATCTTTACTTAGACGACAACGACCACGACATTTTAAGCAACTTAAGCAACTTGGCATAAGAAACAAATTTTGCTAAAATTTGAGTTGGCGTAAATTGTTGGTGTAGATCTATTGAATCAATTTTTGGATTACCTTTTTTTAACAAATAATTATTCCCTAGATTGCTTTATTTTTAACTGAAATACAAATTTACATGCATTTCACTCCAAAAAAAACAGATTTTCATTAAAACGTACATCCCCTATTTTAGTCGTCCTTAGGGGTGGATTTCCAAAAATCTTGAAACTTATATGTTTTATTTTTAACTTAAAGGCCAAATACCAATTCTCATGGGTTTAACTTGAAAAATGTCAGATTTTTCATACAAACTTACATCCCCAATTTTACGCCCACACACTTTACGGGTGGAATTTTCAAAAATCCTAAAACATATATTTTATTTTTAACTTCAAGGCCATATACCAAAGCCTTTAACATCAAAATGAAGGATTTTTAAATAATGTTTCATCCCTTATTTTACTCACTTAGGGGTGGTATTTTCAAAAACCCTTCTTCAGTGGATGCCTACGTCATAAAAGGTAACTACTGTCAAAATGTCAAGTCTCTAACTCCAGCCGTTTAGGCTGTGCGTTGATATGTCAGTCAGTAAGCATAAATTTACATCCCCTATTTTACGACCTTGGGGGTAGAATTTCCGAAAATCCTGAAATGAATATTATATATTAAATTTTTTAACAAATATTCATTTTAATGCGTTTATTTTCATAAAAATCGCATTTTTCATATAAACATACATCCCCTATTTTCAAAAATCCTGAAATACTTATTTTTCATTTTTAACTGAAAGGCCAAATACCAATTTTCAGGGGTTTAACTTCAAAAATGTCGCATTTTTCAAACAATCTTACAACCCTCTATTTTACGCCCTAAAGGGCTGGAATTCCCAAAAATCCTGAAATACATATTTATTATTTTTAAGCCAAATACAAATTTTCATGCGTTTAGCTTAAAAATTGTCACATTTTTATACAAACTTACATCCCCTATTTTTGCCCTTGGGGGTAGAATTTCCAAAAATCCTGAAACACGTAATTTTTTATTTTTAACTGGAAGGCCAAATACCAATTTTCATGCCTTTAACTTCAAAAACAGCAAAGTTTCATACTAACTTTGCACCCCCGTTTTACCCATTATTCCTGGTCTACAGTATAAAGAAAACATTTGTGCAAAATTTCAGCTTTCTAGGTCTAAGGGTTTAGGCTGGGCGTTGATGTCAGTCAATCAGTCAGGACTTCTCTTTTTATTGATATAAATGATGATGGGTCCGGCCGATTTAGATCATAGCTACCAAGTCAACTCCTATTCGGTATGGGATTAATACCCGAAAATGTCTGGCATAGCCAATCTTCTTTTTTTTCCCCACTTACTCGTTTTCTATCCATTAGGATATATAGGATATATATCTATATAGGATAGCGGCGGTGGTCAGTGATCACCGCCGCTCGTGGACACTTTGAATACCAGAGCAACCGCAAGTGCGTTGCCGGCCTTGAAGAAAGGAATAGGCTCCCTTCTGGCAGGTATCCATGTCATACCGGATCGGAAATACCTGTTAATTGATTCCACAGAGCGGGTGCAAAAAGTTCCTTGTGAAACGCACGGTAGATGAACATTTATTCAGGTGATAAGGATGAAAAATGTACGATAATAAACGTTGAGCTGTCGGTCCGGGTTGTAGTCATTAGACAACAGTCGTTAAGCCATGTCAGAGTCCTACAGGGCGGCTTGATCAAGTCACCAGGGTAACCACGGCCCATACGATAAAGAAAGATGGATAATTAATCAAAACAAAATTTAACTCACACTCAATTTTTATTTTACTTCGTATCAAAATATATACATATATAGCCACACAAGGCAATATAAATAGTTAGCATCTATCCTTGGAACATGGAACATCGTATGAATAGAAAACACATTCCATAGACACCCGCCGATCATTTCACACTTTGATGGGCCGATTGGCGTGGTTAGTAAATTGCCTTTTATGCCGCAGGTCGTGGGTTCGATTCCCACCCAGGACAGATATTTGTGAGCATGAACATGTCTGTTTGTCCCGAGTCTGGGTGTATTTATCTATATACATATGTGAGTATGTATTTACAAAACAACATCATAGCATCAGTTATCTTGTTTCCATGGAAATCTGCTTACTTTGGGATCAGGTGGCCGTGTGTGAATAATGTCACAGGATATTATTATTTTTATAATTCGGAGCCTTAACATATCTCCGATGAATGTCTCTCTGCCGAATGAGCCGCCGGCAGAATGTTTCTTTTACAAGTTTTTCACCGATAGAACCTTTCACTTGCGAAAAAGGGCTCAGTGATAGTGCCGTATCTCTGGAACTTAGGTTTCGATGACTTCCTTGTACAGTAGATAAATCAACAGTTGACGCAGATATAATAATAATATAATAATAATGATTTATTGTGTGAACTTACAACAATGGATTACATTACATAATGGATAACGATGATAGCCGCAAAAGTAAAAACTGTAGCGCAGCTATCAACGCCCGCCTCCAGATACATTGATACATAGTTCTTTATTTAATACAATAATAATAATAATTTGCATGCGAATTTAGAATACAATTTATAAATTGACAAATTAAAGAGCTACAATCGATTTTAATAATAATAATACTTATAGACTAAACACAAAATGTTAGTATCATGGAAATGAGTGTGTGTGTGTGTGTGTGTATATGTGGTCGAGCGCTCGCGCGTGAGTGTGTGTACGTGTCCTGTTTATTACATAACAAAATCTTCGGTGGCACCATAATCCAGTGTTTGTAGCCATTTTCGGATTTTTATTTTAAGTTCATTCTTTGTTAGGGGGTAAATATTTATGATTTTATTAATTTTATTATAGAGTTTGGCACTGATGAAACTAAAATGTTTACTCACCATTGTAGTCTTGCGAGGCTCTAATTTACAAACTCGATCCGACCTTCTCTTTCTCGTACAATAGCTTGGATCATATGTCAGTAGGCTGTGCTTACGTAATATCGTTTGGAAAATAAATAACTGCCTCACAGTAAGGACCCTGCACAGTGAATAGATACTAGCAGTAGGAAATCTAATTGGTTTCCTCGCAAGAACCTTTAAAACAGCTCTCTGTGCCCTTTCCATCCGAAGCATTGTTCTCTTAGGTGCTCCTCCCCAAACCGTTACACAATAACCAATTATAGATTGGGCTAACGCATAGTATATATTAATCATACATTTAAAGTCAACAACAGATCTTAGTTTTTTAAAAATGTAGATAAGTTTTCTTACTCGTGCTGATATTGAATTTATCTGCGTCTTCCAACTCATAAGGTTATCAATTACAACACCGAGATATTTGATACTATTTGAACGTTCGAGGAGGGTACAATCACAGGAGGTGTTGTCATCTGAGATTGTACAGTTGTGGGTTCTGATTTGGAAGAATGATAGAGGCTGACCACGGGTGTTCGGGGAAAATGGGATGTACTTGCTCTTGCTGATGTTAAGGGTTAGCAGGTTTTCGGATAACCATTGCATGACTTCAGCCAGTGCTCTTTCTGCATACATTTGGGTTTCTGGTCAGCTGCGACGAAGATTACACAGCTCATTTACGTAAATAAGAAAGAGTGTAGGTCCTAAAACACTGCCCTGAGGGATACCAAAAGTTATAGGCTCATTAGTACTTAAATGATCTCCCACCTTTACAACTTGACTCCGGTTTGTAAGATAGCTTCGGAACATGTCAAGCGCAATTCCACGTATTCCATAGTTTTCTAGCTTGGAAATTAGATTGGGGACAGAGACAGTGTCAAAAGCTTTAGATAAGTCTAGAAAAATACCTACTGTTTTATTATTCTGATTGATGTTTTGAGTTATTGTGTCAGTGAGGGTTAGAATAGCATCTTCAGTAGATATTCCTCTTCTGAACCCAAACTGGGTAGCGGCTAAAATGCTGTTTGTGGACAAATAGTTAAGAAGTCTAGAATTAATAACCTTTTCAAAAATTTTTGATAGAGTAGTTAGTACTGAAATAGGTCGGTAGTTTGCTACACTGTCTCTGTCCCCACTTTTAAAGATTGGATGCACTATGGCGGTTTTAAAACATTCCGGGAAAACACCTAAAGACAGGCACATATTAAAAATGTGTACAAGGATGGGGACTATAATATGCCTAGATGCCTTGATAATTGAGGTCGGTATACCATCAATTCCAACTGCACATTTGTCTTTTAGGTGGAGAATAATATTATCCACCTCATTGTTATCCACGTAATATAAGGCCATTGATTCTAATGGAGAGGAATTACCCATTGGCTTTGGGTACCCTGGAGAATTTATACCTCCAGTGTTGCTTGTACATGGATTGATTTTGGAGGCTAGGTCTTTACCCACACTTGAGAAATATTTATTAATCATATCAAGCGACTTTGAAGGACTGTCATAGCTTTTCAGCAGCTCAGTACTGGCGGTTTTCGTGTGCTCTAAATCGGCTACTTGTTTAGTTTCCAGGTAGCTTTCGGATTATTTTTGACTCTTTCAAACTCACGGCGCTCATAGTCTTGCTTAACTTTTTTTAAGAGATTATTACAGAAGTTGCGATAGCGGTTGAAAACAAGTTTATCAGTGTGATTATTTGGATTTTTTTGTGTTTTTTATATAGCTTGTCTCTATGACGAATGCATCTAAGAAGACCAGGAGTGATCCATGGTTTTATTATGCGTTTACGACTAGGGAGCATCGTTGTATGCGTGTGTATTTTTATAGGGTGTGACAAGAGTTTTACAAGGGTATCAGCAGCTGCATTTGGATTATTTAAAAGTAAGATTTGTGAGAAGTCCGTGTTTTCTATGTCATTTAATACTTTAGGGATATCTACTTTTACAGAAAATTTTGTGGGAGGTTTTGATTTTATGTTAGGATTGCAAGAAAAGATAATTGGAGCATGGTCAGTAATGAAAGCGTCGAGAATTATTGTAGTGGCAATGTGAGGGCATCTGAGCAAGACATGGTCAAGACAGTTTGCTAACCTTGTTGGAAGCGTATGGGCGGGAAGTATTTCATGGGAGGCAGTGATGTTAAGATATTCATCAAGATTTGGATCTGTACTATTATCTGCAATATTCACATTAATATCGCCAACAAGAACGACCGTCTTGATTTCTTTAACCTGATGTAAGATATTGTCTAGGCTACTTAGGAAAGGTTTTAAGTCCTTATAGGAAGGAGAGCGATATATGACGATAAATGCAGCCTTATCAGCAAGTCGTATAATCAGGCTGTTTGCGTCCTCAATTTTAGGGTTTTCTACAGAGCATTTCAAATCATTCCTTGTATAAGCGACCACACCATCATATATAAGTAAGGAACACAGGAAACTCATCACACTGTAAAATTGTACGTTTAAGCCATATACCTAGATTTATATGGCTATGAGCGGTTCATTCGCTCAAAGAGCAGCCCAACTGGGGAAGAACCTCCACCTTACAGAAGACATTCCTTAATAATCTATACATATAATAAAATCGTAGGAAAGTCAAAACTGTACATTGAATATTTTTAAAAGGATACTTGGGGCGTGATGTATAATCGATTCGAAGCCAAAAATATAGTTTTTATTGTAATTTTTGTCTGTTTGTCTATATGTATGTCCGGGCTAAACCCAAAAAGTACTGCATGGATTTACTTCACCATTTGCACGAATATTACTTATAGATCGGATCAACATATGTATAGGCTACATATTATCACGCTATCACCTACGGGGGAGGGGCTGTGATAATTTAGCAGATGGCACTGGCGTTCCGAGGACGACTCAGTTGTGAATCATTGACTCCGTCGAGCGCCGGCAGATGGTATTGGCGTTCCGAGGACGACTCAATTAATATCCTGGACCATAATATTGCAAATTAAGCAGAGCTTTTACTATAGAAACCAGATAACTGATACACTACATATACTCCTTTTTTTGTTAATACATATTTATATAGATAATTACACCCAGACTCAGAACAAATAGACATGTTCATGCCCACAAATATCTGTCTTGAGTGGGAATCAAACCCACGAACTCCGGCGTGAAAAGGAAGCTTTTGCCAAGCACGCCAACAGGCCCGTCAATTGTGAAAACTTTCAACTGTGCATTGTTGACTCCGTCGAGCGCCGGCAGATGGCACTGGCGTTCTGAGGACGACTCAGTTGTTAATCGTTGATTCCGTCGAGCGCCGACAGCTGGCGCTAGGGGTTCCGAAGGTGACTCGATTGCGACTTAATATGTATAAAATTATATCTCTTTTCTAGGCGTCGATGCTTTCCGTCCGGACACTGTCTCAGAAACTGTACTCCGTCGTCTCCTCAGACAAGACGTGATACATTACATCAAGCTGAAGGGGAAGACTAAAAAGGACCCTAGCACATATGTCTTCCAGCAGGGGAAACCAGTAAGTAGACCACGTGACCATTTACTATGGTGATGATCACCGTAGCCTAATTGGTAGTGCTCCTGCCTACGAAGCTGGTGGTCCTGGGTTCGAATCCCGGTAAGTGCAAATATTTGTGTGATGAGCACGAATATTTGTTTCTGAGTCATGGATGTTTTCTATGTATATAAGTGTTTATCTATCTATATAAGTATGTGTAACGTGGCCTGGTACCCATAGTACAAGCTTTGCTTAGTTTGGGGCTAGGATGATCTGTGTGACATTGTCCCCAGATATTCCCCGAACGCAGGACCACCAGCTTCGTAGGCAGGAGCAATACCAACTAGGCTACGGTAATTGGTTATCTATACAAATAAATAAAATTGGAGTGTCTGTTTGTAATATTGAAATAGCCAGTTTTTACTACATAAATATGAATATATATACGGTACATACACCAAAATAACATTTTTTACAATTTTTGTCTGTCTGTCTGTCTGTTTGTTCCGGCTAATCTCTGAAATGGCTGGACCGATTTTGACGGGACTTTTATTGGCAGGTAGCTGATGTAATAAGGCGTAACTTAGGCTACTTTTATTTTAGAAAAAGTATTTTATTTTACTAAAAAACTAAATAAACTAATTAACGCGGACGAAGTCGCGGGCAAAGCTAGTCTGGTATAACTCTTGATTTGTTTCCAGGTCGATTACTTCGTATTAATCTTGGAGGGCCGCGTGGAAGTGACGGTAGGCCGAGAGAACCTCGTATTTGAAGCCGGACCTTTCACTTACTTCGGTTCGCAGGCGCTTACACAGAACGTTGGAGTCGGTAAGTGGTGTTTGATTAGTTTTAATCGACTAGTCAGTTTAAAGATGGGTGACCGTGTTGCCGCTACATGTGGTGGGGAGGTAGGGATTGGGGGTGGAGGCCTTTGTCTTGCGGTGCAAATTTCAAATTCAAATTCAAATCATTTATTTACTGAATATGAGTATACATAAAAGTTGTTACAAGAATATTGATGGATCAATCACATTCTGCCGAGTTCTCGGCGTGTAAATATAACATTTCAGCTACAATACAAAATATATTAATACAATTAATTAAATTATTAACACATTATTTAAGATACGCATATCCTTAGCATAGCGTTATTCGCAATGCAAAGCGTTTATCTAATCTCAAAAGAGATTTTTGACATTAGATAAATATTTTAAGTTTTTTAGGTATTAAGTATGTAATATGTTTTTATTTTATTACTAGAATATCATTTAGCATGTAAGTTTTTATTCATAAGTTAAGCTGCGCTTGGCAGGCACTTGTTATGTTACATTATTGTAAATTTCTCTTTAAGTGAATGTATTACGTTCTTTTGAGAAAATAAATTTCTTTAACCACAATAATGCTATAAAATTAAAATTTAATAATTTGGAAGGTATTATCAATATGATATGATCTTCCACATGCAACTGTGAACATATCAGTCGGCCATGTTTCTAGAAAATAAAACCGATAGATAATGCCTACATCCTCCGGAAGGGTGTTAGTAAGGGAATCCTAAATTTGATCTGCCGGCGTGTATCGTTCGTAGCTTAACGCAGAGCGCCTACCCCGGATTGGTAGATGGTGCAGGTTCGAGACCCGCCGGACGATTGAATTTATGATTTCCCATTTTCGAGATTAGATAAACGCTTTGCATTGCGAATAATGCTATAAAATTAAAATTTAATCCTTAGGTAAGCTGATGTGATTTTGTTTTCTGTTATAGTCTAGGAAATTAAGCTGCTTTTTGTATGAAATCCTCAGTAAAAGGCAGAATATATTCCCTACCACCACAGATAGTCAGACAATATGTAGTAAAATATAGCTAAAACTATAAATTTCATTAATGAAATCTATACATAATCTCTTTGACAGTAACTTAATACAAGCTAGCTAAATATCATTACTATCTATACATATAATAAAATCGTAGGAAAGTCAAAACTGTACATTGAATATTTTTGGGGCGTGATATTCAATCGATATCGAAGCCAAAAATATAGTTATTAGAATTTTTGTCTGTTTATCTGTTTGTCTCTATGTATGTCCGGGCTAAACTCAAAAAGTACTGCATGGATTTACTTAAAATTTTGCATGAATATTACTAAGAGGTCGGGTCAACATATAGGCTACATATTATCACGCTATCACATACGGGGGAGGAGCTGTGATACTTTATAAAGTTTAACGCGGGTAAAACCGCGGGGCACAGCTAGTTATGCAATAAATTGTATAAATGTTTTCATACAATCCGTGTAGGTACCTAAATATCTAAATGTAACAAGAAATAATTATGTATACTTAACTATATTACTACAAACATTTAAGACACAGCGTTCATTCGCTCAAAGAGCAGCCCGACTGGGGAAGTACCTCCACCTTACAGAATACATACCTTGATAATTATATTAATCATTTTAATGTTGTGTTTATGCGTGTGAGTAACGTTGCCAGAGCACAACCGGGTAAGGGCCTTTAAGAGTCAGCAACACTTGTTTGCTGACTCTTAAAGGCCGCCAACGCACCCGCGACTCCTCTGGTGTTGCGAGTGTCCATGGGCGGCGGTGGTCACTTACCATCAGGTGACCCACTTGCTGGTTTGTCGCCCCCTGATACAAAAAAAATGTTCGGACTATTTACAAAGCGCTTTTTTAAAATCTACGTGAATAAAAGCCTTTTTAGGGTTCCGTACCTCAAGGGTAAAACGGGACCTTTTTACTAAGACTTCGCTGTCTGTCTGTCCGTCTGTCATCAGGCTGTATTTCATGAACAATGATAGTCGGTTGAAATTTTCACAGATAATGTATTTCTGTTGCAGTTGTAACAACAAATACAAAAGAACAAAATATAATAAATATGTAAGGGGTCTCCAATACAACAAACGTGAATTTTTTTGCTTGTTTTTATAGATTCGTTCGTGCGCGAGTCCGACTCGCACTTGGCCGGTTTTATTTATTTAACCTCTTAGATGTCTGATTTCGACTAACCCCTTTCTTTTCGCAACTAGAGTAGGTGAAATTGAGTACATCAATAAAAACTCGTTGCGGGATCCAAGACAGTTAAAGTGATTCCCCGGGACATGCCTGAGCTTCACCGCTCAGTGTCATTTCATTGTGTGCCACTGTTGATCCTGGCTTACAGGAGTTGCAGTGGTGGGTAAGAGGGAGGGACTAGTCCCGATAAAAAAAAAGTATCAATAAAAAAGGTACGCACAAGCCGCTCTTTAAACGACTGGCCACCTTCCAACAGCGTAGGCACGCAGTAAAGTAATAAGCGGCTTGCCGCTGATGCTAATCCCCACTGCTTTGTCGTTTCATTACTTTAATTATATGTGACCTAGCATCGTAATGAACCTCTATATTTTTATTGTACAAGTATAAAAAAAAAAAAAGAAGTACTAGCAATAAAAAAAACTTGTGTGTACTTATGTACACGCGTTAGAAGTTATACTTCTTAATATACAACTTGAACATAGTTATCAATTTTCATACCACCTAGAACTAACGTCATGCTGTTATTTTAACGATGCGCGCCCATCGTAAAAATTCACTCTCATCATTTTTCTCCATCGCGCCAAAAGAAGTATAACTTCAAAAAAAAATTACTAGCAATAAAGGAAACTACTAAGATAGGCTTCAAAAGCTCCTACTCTAAGGACAAAATGAAACACGCCATTGTAAACTGAGATTTTTAAGTGGCATGTAACATCAAAACTAGTGAATTAAATAATTTTCTGATTCTAATTTCGACTACACAACTATAGGATTTTGTTATGCAGCGGAATCCCCGACACCGTCTGCGATGGGGTCCCTCCAGAACATCAACATGGACTCCATGCTGCGCCACACCTTTGTGCCGGACTACAGCGTCAGGGCTATCACCGAGCTCTATTACTTGACGGTGAAAAGGTGAGCATATCTCATTTTTTTTTTTTTTTTTTAATAATAATATCTAGGGACAATGTCACACAGATCATCGTAGCCCCAAACTAAGCAAAGCTTGTACTATGGGTACCAGGCGACGATATACATACTTATATAGATAAATACTTATATACATAGAAAACACCCATGACTCAGAAACAAATATTCGTGCTCATCACACAAATATTTGCACTTACCGGGATTCGAACCCAGGACCACCAGCTTCGTAGGCAGGAGCACTACCAACTAGGCTACGGTGACGGTACCGATATTGTTTCGATGCAGAACATTTCCCATGTTCCCTCCAACCGTGGTTGGGTACACCCGCCCGTAAACCAAGGACGTTGTAAGTCAAACCAAAATTTGGTTTACATCTGATGGGCCTGTTGTCGTGGGAGATACGCTGCCTTTAACACCGCAGGGGCTCTACCGGCTAACTCGCCGAACATCGATTTCTTAAATGGCGTTCAAATAAATAAAGGTTTAAAATTACTAAATCAACCGTGAAATCGGCTTCCTTGAGCACATGTGACGTCATAAATGGTCCGGAATCGATTGTCAACGTTGAAGCCGATTTAAAGATTGATTAAGTCATTTTAAACCTTTATTTCAATTTCAATTAATTTATTGCTTCCATGGGTTTTACATAGGTATTTTAGATTATAATACAGTACCAAACATGAACCCTGTAAGGGCACTACAACAATACAATATACTTACAAATAATTTTTTGTCAAAAACTTCAAGTGTCAAACTTAAATTAAAATGAATACAATAAAATAGCGTTGTGAATATCTGTAAAGTAGTAGCGTAGTAGTAGTATCTATCTATATATATATTCGAACACCATTTAAGAAATCGATGTTCGGCTACTTAGGGTGTTACCACACCAATCGATCGATCGTCGATCGATGCAATCGATCGATGGTAGAATGGATTAGTCGACGTCGATCGATAATTTGTACCACACCAATCGATCGATAGTCGAAAGATGCCATCGATCGATGGTAGAATGGATTAGTCAACGTCGATCGATAGTAGAATGGATAAGTCGACGTCGATCGAGTTGTTTGAGCTCCCCATGTCACCCGGTCGCCTTTGTGTTTATGTGTTCAGGTGTGAAAAGCATCCAAAAAACCACTGTTTAAAATGTAATTTACAGAATGTAAGCGATCTTTGGCTTTAAAAACCAGTCGCATCCAGAGTGTTCTGCGTTTGCGTTTCCGTAATAATAGTACGAGCAAAATCGTACTGGCCAACAACAACGCGTCCTCTTGTGAATACATTTCGAATGAAACTGATGGAATATAGCTGCGGTCAATCGATCTACGTCGACCGTTGCCGTCGACCGATGCCATAGACCGGCAATCGATCGATTTGTTAGTCAACCGGTATCCGTCGATCAATTAAAGCTACCACACCAATAGATCAACGTCGACCGATTGCGATCGATGACATCGATCGACGATCGATCGATTGGTGTGGTAACACCCTTAGCCGGTAGAGCCCCAGGTCGTGGGTTTGATCGCCACCCGGGACAGATATTTGTGTGAACATGTCTGTTGGTCCTGAGTCTGGGTGTAAATTATCGATATAAGTATGTATTTACATATATATGTAGTATATCAGCTATCTGGTTTCATAGTACAAGCTCTGCTTAGTTTGTGATCAGATGACCGTGTGTGAATAATGTCCCAGGATATTATTATCTGCACCAAGGTCACCTCTGTTGGGACGTTGGTTTACAACCGTCTAGAACTTAATATAGACAGAACCATTGACAATATGTAGTAAAAATATTAGACTTAAACTAGATAATTAAACATAATCTCTTGACAATAACTTGATACGAGCTAGCTAAATATCAATTGCCATAATAAAATAAATTTTATGAATGTTTTAATACAAAGTGGAGGTACCTAAATATCTATGTTACTAGAAATAATAATGTACAACTATATTACTACAAACATGTTCTGACTATTTACAAGCGCTTTTTTAAAGTCTACGTGAATAAAAACCTTTTTTATTTGTTTTATATTTAAAAACATGAGCGATGGGTCGAATCCACGTAGCTGTCCAGCGCGTCACCGCACCGTGTTATCAGTGCTGAAATGTTAATAGAGCACCCATATCAATGGCGTTTCAATTAGTCAAACATTTTCCTTTTGATTTCCAGGTCTCTATACCTGGCGGCCAAGCGCGCCACGCTGATGGAGAAAGGTGCTTTATCTAAAGGCGCTACGAACGAACAATTCGACACTGAAGTTGATAAAGTAAGTACTATACTTTTCTGTTTTTTTAGTCAGTTTTATGGCCAAATGGAAATAGCTGGATGCGGATAGCGCAAGACCGGCAATTGTGGAGATCTTTGGGGGAGGCCTTTGACCAGCAGTGGACGTCTTTCGGCTGATATGATGATGGCCCTGGCTTCTTCGGCCTTTTGAGCCATCTTCAGTAGTATACAGGTTGGCCGAGGAGTTGACGTTCAAACGCAAAATTTAGATACTTTATGATGAGATGTATCCGAATAACCCATGTATGTTCTACTGTACTAGTAACCACCTAACTGCAGTCGCCAAGCGCGATGACTACGGCAATCCCCGCCAAATGAACGTTATAGAAAACCTTGGGGAGGGCTATGTCCAGTAGTGGATGATATCAGGCTGATGAGGAGACAAGCGACATGCTACAGTAACCACATCAGGGCCTCTACCTGCTAAGTCGCCGAACATCGTTTTCGTGAATGGCGTTCAAATAAATAAAGGCTTAAAAATGACTTAATCAATCGTTAAATCGGCTTCAACGTTGACAATCGATTCCGGACCATTTATGACGTAACATGTGGTCATTGAAGCCGATTTAACGATTAATTAAGTCATTTTTAACCTTTATTTATTTGAACGCCATTCATGAAAACGATGTTCGGCAACTAAGCCCGTAGAGCCCCTGAACGCAATGCACATTAAGCGATCTCTAGGTCTACTTAACCCACAGGCTGCTCGTGTAGATCGTTTGACTGTATGCTATGAAATTCTTCGTTTCCAGAATTTATGTAACTCCTCCCACACCAACATCCCAATATCCCTGATTACCAAGAAGTTGATCGGCATATCAGCCAGTACTGCCTCCTCTAAGAACACGGACGATATGGGATCCACGTCCCATGATAATAAGGTTCATTTTTCTTTGTATTGGTAGTTCGAAGTCTATGCTTAATCCATAGATATATAATAACGGTTTTTTAAAGACTCCTCTAAGAACACAGACGATATGGGATCCACGTCCTATGATAATAAGTTTCATTTTTCTTTGTATTGGTAGTTCGAAGTCTATGCTTAATCCATAGATATATAATAACGGTTTTTTAAAGACTCCTCTAAGAACACAGACGATATGGGATCCACGTCCTATGATAATAAGGTTCATTTTTCTTTGTATTGGTAGTTCGAAGTCTATGCTTAATCCATAGATATATAATAACGGTTTTTTAAAGACTCCTCTAAGAACACATACGATATGGGATCCACGTCCTATGATAATAAGGTTTATTTTTCTTTGTATTGGTAGTTCGAAGTCTATGCTTAATCCATAGATATATAATAACGGTTTTTTAAAGACTCCTCTAAGAACACAGACGATATGGGATCCACGTCCTATGATAATAAGGTTAATTTTTCTTTGTATTGGTAGTTCGAAGTCTATGCTTAATCCATAGATATATAATAACGGTTTTTTAAAGACTCCTCTAAGAACACAGACGATATGGGATCCACGTCCTATGATAATAAGGTTCATTTTTCTTTTTATTGGTAGTTCGAAGTCTATACCTGAACAATAATACATTATAATAACTATTTTTAAAAGACATGCAGCCGACTTCTACATTTATTTTTTCTTTTCAACAAACCGACTTAAACAAATATGGAAATTGGTGGTTATCCTGGTGTCAGAGTTGTTCAAGCGTCCCAGTAGGGCTCTGACATGGCTTAACGACTGTTGTCTGATGACACGACCGGGACCGACAATATTACGTGACCTCCGAAGCACGGAGACGCTCAGAAATTAAACTACTTTGGCCATCTATGGACTGACCGCGAGCCTAGTTGCTTAACCTCGACGTTCTCTTACGGATCGGTGAGAGCATTTAGCAATGCGCGTCACAAAAAGGTTTAAAAAATATTTCCTTATCGAATATGAAAAAATAAATGGTATCTATACAGGGTTTCTAGTAAAACACCGACAACCTCCCAGGACTAGATAGCTAACACCTTGACCAACAACTTTTGTTCTACAACTTTTGATAATTTGTTAGATTTTATCTTCATACAAGAATAACAACTTAATTACCCGCTTGATTTTTAGGGTTCCGTGTCCAAATGGCAAAAAACGGAACCCTTATAGATTCGTCATGTCTGTCTGTCTGTGTGTCCGTTCGTATGTCACAGCCACATTTTTCCGAAACTATAAGAGCTGTACTACTGAAACTTGGTAAGTACAATGTATTCTGTGAACCGCATTAAGATTTTTACACAAAAATAGAAAAAAAAAACAATTATTTTGGGGGGTCGCCATACAAAGAACTGAAACTCAAAATTTTTTTTTACATCGTACTCATACATGTGGGGTTCTATGGATAGGTCTTCAAAAATGATATTGAGGTTCCTAATATCATTTTTTTCTAAACTGAATAGTTTGCGCGAGAGACACTTCCAAAGTGGTAAAATGAGTGTCCCCCCCCCCCCCCTCTAACTTCTAAAATACGAGAATGGTAAAACTAAAAAAAATATATGATGTACATAACCATAGAAACTAACAACGAAAATTGGTTTGAACGAGATCTATCAAGCAGTTTTTTTTTAATACGTCTTAAACCGCAATTTGCTTTCATTTAATCAACTGAAATACTTGATGGTATGCGATGGTATGCGAGTCCGACTCGCACTTGGCCGGTTTTTATAACTCTAGCTTAGCTACGTTCTCGCGTCGCCCTTTCGTTACGAATTAAACATAGACCTACAAATATCGCGACAGTACAACAAAAACTCTTAAATAGATTTTTTTTTCTTAATGTATTGAGTTATGTCCGAACTCGTAGAACAAAAGTTGTTGCTTATGATCTTAGCAATATAGTCCTGCGAGGTTGTTGGTGTTTTAGAAATATAGAAATAACCTGGTATATAATAATAATAATATCTGGGGAAAATGTCACACAGATCATCCTAGCCCCAAACTAAGCAAAGCTTGTACTATGGGTACCAGGCGACGATATTTATACTTATATAGATAGATAAATACTCGTATACATAGAAAACATCCATGACTCAGAAACAAATATTCGTGCTCATCACACAAATATTTGCACTTACCGGGATTCGAACCCAGGACCACCAGCTTTGTAGGCAGGATCACTACCAATTAAGCTACGGTGACCGTATATATCCGAATCGAGAATACAGAGCGAAAACTAGAGGATAGGTTGTCGTTCACTATACAAATTTAGCTTAACCCAGCTCTTAGACTAGTTCATAATATATATTTATTTTAATTTATAACCGGACACGGCAATTTTAAAAGTAAATTGTTTAGTTTCAAATTAGTATGTTCACCAATCTGTATTTGCTCAACTTCTAGTAACGAATATGAACAAACTGCTCACCACATCCTGTGGGAGTGTGATCTCTGGCAAAATCAGCGTGATATTATGTTAAATAGCTTGCAACCAATTTCTGGAGTAGTTGATTATACCGATCTTGTAGCAACAAGGAACAACTTCTGTGCGTTTGAGCGCTTGTGCCATACCTACTATTGGAATCAAATATAACAGCTCATTTAGGACCCTTAAATTGATCCTCGGTGCTTTTGCAGCTCGCTTCTTTATTTGCAATTCTCTCGTTTCATGAGGCTATAGCCTTTTTACATCATTCTGTCTCCCGCTTTGCTCTGGAGGGAAGTGGAACTATTCATTTCTAATTCCTCCTTTTTTCTTTCTGATTAAATTCGTTGCGGGATCCAAGACAGTTGTCGCTATTCCCCGGGTCATGCCTGAGCCTCACCGCTCAGTGTAATTTCATTGTATGCCACCGTTGATCCTGGCTTGTAGGATGAATTAAGAGTGAGGGACTAAAAAAACCATATATTGTTATTATGCTTTAGATAGTCTAAGGCAAAATAACAAAGCTAAAGCAAAAATAAACTTATATTACTAAGTTTATAAGTATTTATGCGGTCCGTAATGTCTGAGAAAATAAGTATTTAAACCTCAAAGGTACGTAACCCCTGGATTATGAGTAGATAGTACGACCTAAGTTCGCTGCGTTCACTTTTTAAATTAAACTCAGATGATTGGAGCAATTTTTTGTCCTGGTCTGTAAATATGAAGAAAGAAAGAGACACAATCTGTCTTTGACTCTGCTCAGTCAGGTCTTAATATGGTCACCACAGTTGGCTTACTAATAATCTACTCACACTTAATGTTGACAAAACAAAGTATCTGACTTTCTCGTTGTCAAGCTCTGGAAAACTTACCTCAGTGCCGTACGCCTTGTCAGTTCACTCTTGCGATATCTCTCTCAGTAATACCTGTAACTGTCCTCTTCTCAACCGCTGTAACTCTATTAAATACCTGGGCGTAGTTATAGATGACCTTCTCTCTTTTCAAAATCACATTGGCACTCTTGCCTCCAGATTGCGCAAATTAATTTTTATCTTCAAGAGGCTTCGCCATGTCGCAGATGTAAAGGTCCTTAGATCGGTTTATTTAGCTCTTGCTCAATCTCTTATCCAGTACTGTATAGTTTCTTGGGGTGGATCGTCTAAAACTCATATAATGAAAGTGGAACGTGCCCAGAGAGCTGTCTTAAAAGTAGGATGGAAACTGCCTCGCATCTTTCCAACAACGAGACTATACACTACCTGCAATGTCCTCTCAGTTCGAAAATTATTCTTACTAAATCTGATCCTAACTACCCATTCCTTTACTCACTACAATACCAATAAATTTAAAAATTCCAGGCTCAAATATAGTGCTTGCCCTCCAAGATTGGTCAAATCCAGTCTGGCTCAACGCAGTTTTTATTTCCTCAGCAGCCATGTTTATAACAAAATTAATAAAACTAAACATATATCCTATGTGCTTATCAGATTGCAAAAAGTTAGTAATAGATTGGCTTCTTAAACTAGACTATGAAGAGACCGAAAACATAATTACCCAACCATTATAGACCCCACAGCTGATTAAATCACACAAACACAGCATAAAACTCACACACCCACATACCCACACACTTACACTCATACACACAACACGCATTAATATTACTATTTTATTTTCATTAACTTGTCCAATTTCCTTTATTTGCAAATGTAATATTGTCATGTTAGCAGTTTTAATTTTAAATTATTATAAGGGGTAAGAGAGCCTGGAGATCCGTCACACAGGCTCCGAACCTAGTACGGACTCCAGCTCTCAAAAAGTGAATGTACCAAAAAACTAGATATGATTTTTTTTAATAATTTACTTTTTGAGAGAAATAAATGATTAGATTGTAAAAAAAAAAAACTATAATTCTCTGATCAGTGTTAAATAATTTATTGACGTTCAGTTACAGCTACCGCATTTAATGGAATTCACGCAAAGGTCAAAAGAAGCCAACAGCGACCAATATTTGACCAAATCATTTGACATACATTGTTCGTCTTCAAATCACAAGCTTGACATAATAAGCAAGTCACATAATGACGTGATTAAAACTACCGACGAAGTGACTAAAGTGTACAGTCCTTCTAAGTCTTTTAACGACGTCTCTAAATCTGACTATGATAATGATATCATTCTGACTAAATGCTACTATGACGTCACTGAATCTATCAATGATATGACTCATAAATATTATCTTAAAGATGTAACCAAATGTTATAAGGACTCAACAAAAACTTATCATGACGTGACTAAAAATAACTATGATATTTCAGAGGCGTACAATGACATGACTAAAAGCTTGAACGACGCGACTAAAGCTTACCAAGAAGTGACTAAAAATGACTATGACATGTCAGAGGTGTATAATGACGTGACTAAAAGCTTAAACGACGCGACTAAAGCTTACCAAGAAGTGACTAAAAATGACTATGACATGTCAGAGGTGTATAATGACGTGACTAAAAATTTTAACGACATGAATAAAACTGCTACCTCGTCGTACGCCAACGCTTGTGACACGGCCAAATATTTGGCCAACTTTGAAAAGTCCAGTAAGAGTAATTTCGAATATTCCTCCAAACATTTGGCTACTGAAGACGCCTTGAACTGTCCAGAATGTGTGAAAAATAACTTTTGGATGAATAAAACTGTTCTGAATAAAAGTATTGAAGATTCAAAGGGTTAGTTTCTTTGATTACTTTCTTATAAATAAAAAGCTAGGTAAGTCCAACTTCGAGAAAGAGGTCAATCGTAGAATACAACTCGACTGGGCAGCGTTCTGGAAGCTACGCAATATCTTCTCGTCCCAAATACCGCAGTGTCTTAAGGCTTCGACCAGTGTGTGTTGCCAGTTATGGAACAGAGATGTGGTCGCTTACTATGGGCCTCATCAGAAGGCTCAAGGTCACCCAAAGAGCAATGGAGAGGGCTATGCTCAGAGTATCCCTGCGCGATCGAATCAAAAACATCGAGATCCGCAGGCGAACCAAAGTAGCCGACATAGCCCATAGAATTGCCAAACTGAAATGGCAGTGGGCAGGCCACATAGCTGGTAGAACTGACGGCCGATGGATCAGAAAGGTTCTCGAGTGGCGACCACGAACCGGAAGACGCAGCGTGGGCGGGCTCCCTACAAGGTGGACCGACGATCTTGCAAGGGTCGCGGGAAGCCGGGCAGCGCTGGGGCTATTGTGGAGATCCTTTCGAGAGCCCTTTGTCCAGTAGTGGACGTCTTTCGGCTGATATGATGATGATGAAATAAAAAAACTGCTGTGTGGCTGATGGAAAAGAATATCGCAACCCATTTCATCCCGTGGGGGGCTTAGAACTCTACCCGAGGGAATATCTTCCAGAGAACGGGCAGCAGCGTCTCTCTGTTGACTATGACCAACATACTGCGATCGCCAACCCGTCTGCCAAGCGTGGCGATTATGGCATGTCCCTCCAAATGATGGACAAAACTCTATTAAGAATTCTTCCGGAAAGGCCTTTGTCCAGGTGTGGGCGTCATGCCGCTGATATGATGGTGATGAAGAAATAAAAAGCTGGGTATAATTGCTCAGTTTTATAGTAGCTATAGTCTATTAGGTTATTTTTTCATAGGGCAGGGGTATGCTTACGCCTTCCACCCGCAAAAAGTGTCTGCGGGTGGGTATGTCGGACTCGCACCGACTAAACCTAACCTGCCTCGGTCTTCACTTGGCTTTCTATAGAGTTAACAAAACAAACTCGTTTATAGTAGAATCTGAACATTGCAAGAAGAAAAAGATCACCTTCCACTCAGACTCGTCTCTTATGAGCGTGTAAAACCTCTCCTTTAGCGAAGAGGACACACAGAACCACTCACAATACAAGTCCAATGACATACAATCCAAGTCCAATTTCCGATCCAAGTCCCTCGTCTTGGCTATTTTTTTTTTAATATCGTGGCTATAGATTATTAGATCATCGGTCCACCTTTTACTGAAGGGTCGCGGAATGCCGCTGGATGCGGATAGCACAAGTCCGGTCATTGTGGAGATCTTTGGGGGAGGCCTTTGTCTTTCGGCTGGTATGATGATGATGATAGTCTATTAGGTTAACCAAAAATCCTCGTTCATTGTAGAACCTGATCATTGCAAGAAGAAAAAGACCACCTTCCACACAGACTCGTCTCTTATAAGCATCCAAAACTTCTCTTTTAGCCAAGAGGACACACAGAACCACTCACAATACAAGTCCAATTTCCGTTCCAAGTCCCTAGACTTGGTTAATTTTTAAAACTTTTATCATAACTATAGTCTATCTATCGGTCCACCTTGTACTGAAGGATTGCGGAATTTTGCTGATTGTGGAGATCTTTGGGGGAGGCCTTTGTCTTTCGGCTGGTATGATGATGATGATAGTCTAATAGATTAACTAAAAAATCCTCGTTCATTGTAGAATCTGATCATTGCAAGAAGAAAAAGACCACCTTCCACACGGATTCGTCCCTTATAAGCGTCCACAACCTCTCCCTTAGCCAAGAGGACACAGGGAACCACCCACGATACAAGTCCAACGAATTCAAGTCCAATGACATACAATCCAAGTCCAATATACGATCCAAGTCCAACGACTTGGATAATTTCGAAAGGTTTTTTGAATTTGAAAGAGAAATAGAAGATGATAGAGAGTATAGAGAAGAGAGATTAGCGATGGAGATGAGAAGGCTGGAGACGGAACAGCTAATGTTGGTTCAACTGTCCAAGATTATCAATATGTTGGAGAGGAAACAGAATTGAGGTTTACAGTTGTATTTTCTTTTGAATCTGACCTGTTAGTCTGGTACCCTGCCTGCTTAGCCAAAGGTCGTGGGTTCGATCTCCAGCCAGAACAAATCTTTGTGTGATGAGCATGATTATTTGTGCTGGGTGTGGGTGTATGTTCAGATGCCAGGACATCCAGCTACCCAAATCTTTCAAATTTCTTTTATAGACTTTTAACTTTGTCACAAAAGCATAAGGTTCACTTTCAATTGGGGAAATTTGACAGATTGGGGCGAGTGGCGACTACGAACCGGTAGACGCAGCGTGGGCAGGACCCCTACAAGGTGGACCGACGATCTTGCAAGGGTCGCGGGAAGCCGCTGGATGCGGGACCTGCTATTGTGGAGATCCTTGGGGAAGCCTTTATCCAGCAGTGGACGTCTTTCGGCTGATATGATGATGATAGATTGTGGCAGCTGGATGTGCTGGCGTTTGTACATATTTAGAAATATTTTGTTTTGGCTGTGAGCATGCTGACGGCATAGAATATCGCCAACCCATTTCATCCCTTGGTTTAAGTTGGTAGAAGTCGAGCCGAGGTTATATCTCTCAGAGAACAGGCAGCAGTGTTTCTCTGTGTGTAGATGACCATCGTACTGCGATTGCCAAGCGTGGCGATTATGGCATATTGCCCATTCTTGGGGATGCTATTTTCCAGTTTTGGACGTCATTTGGCTGACATGATCTTACTTACTACTTATCGTATGGGTGGTGGTTGCCCTGGTGACAGAGTTGTTCAAATTTAGAAATATTTTGTATTGGCTGTGAGCATGCTGACGGCATAGAATATCGCCAACCCATTTCATCCCTTGGTTTAAGTTGGTAGAAGTCGAGCCGAGGTTATATCTCTCAGAGAACAGGCAGCAGTGTTTCTCTGTGTGTAGATGACCATCGTACTGCGATTGCCAAGCGTGGCGATTATGGCATATTGCCCATTCTTGGGGATGCTATTTTCCAGTTTTGGACGTCATTTGGCTGACATGATCTTACTTACTACTTATCGTATGGGTGGTGGTTGCCCTGGTGACAGAGTTGTTCAAATTTAGAAATATTTTGTATTGGCTGTGAGCATGCTGACGGCATAGAATATCGCCAACCCATTTCATCCCTTGGTTTAAGTTGGTAGAAGTCGAGCCGAGGTTATATCTCTCAGAGAACAGGCAGCAGTGTTTCTCTGTGTGTAGATGACCATCGTACTGCGATTGCCAAGCGTGGCGATTATGGCATATTATAATAATAATAATAATAATAATAGCTGGGGACAATGTCACACAGATCATCCTAGCCCCAAACTAAGCAAAGCTTGTACTATGGGTACCAGGCGAAGATATACATACTTATATAGATAGATAAATACTTATATACATAGAAAACATCCATGACTCAGAAACAAATATTCGTGCTCATCACACAAATATTTGCACTTACCGGGATTCGAACCCAGGACCACCAGCTTCGTAGGCAGGAGCACTACCAACTAGGCTACGGTGACCGTCGGTGACTATTGCCCCATTCTTGGGGATGCTATTGTCCAGTTTTGGACGTCATTTGGCTGACCTGGTCTAACTTACTACTTATCGTATGGGTAGTAGTTGCCCTGGTGACAGAGTTGTTCAAGCCGCCCAGTAGGCCTCTGACATGGCTTAACGACCGTTGTCTAATGACAACAACCGGGACCGACAGCTTAACATGCCTAGCTTAAATTAGTTTAGTGGTGGAAAATTACACTCAGACTCTGGACCCCTCTATTCTTAAGGACACAGTAGAGGGCGCCTACGCATAAGTATGGCCGAGGGTTTATTTTATAAAATAGTATGGCAACGAAGCAAGCGGGTCACCTGGTAAGTGATCAACACCGCCCATGGACACTCGCAACACCAGAGGAGCCGCAAGTGGGTTGCCTGGATAAGGAATAGGCTCGCTTCTTGAAGGTTGCCATGTCATTTTTTAGGGTTCCGTAACCAAATGGCAAAAAACGGAACCCTTATAGATTCGTCATGTCTGTCTGTCTGTCTGTCCGTCCGTATGTCACAGCCACTTTTTTCCGAAACTATAATAGTTGTACTGTTGAAACTTGTAAAATAGATGTATTCTGTGAACCGCATTAAGATTTTCACACAAAAATAGAAAAAGAATAATAATTATGGGGTTTCCCATACATAGAACTGAAACTCAAAAAAAATAAAAATTATCATCGTACCCATACATGTGGGGTATCTATGGATAGTTCTTCAAAAATGATATTGAGGTTCCTAATATTATTTTTTTCTGAACTGAATAGTTTGCGCGAGAGACACTTCCAAAGTGGAAAAATGAGTGTCCCCCCCCCCCCCCCTCCCTCCCCCCTGTAACTTCTAAAATAAGAGAATGATAAAACTTAAAAAAATATATATAATGTACATTACCATGTAAACTAACAAAGAAAATTGGTTTGAACGAGATCTAGTCAGTAGTTTTTGTTTAATGCATCATAAATCGTAAACCGCAATTTACCTTTCATGTAATCAACTGAAATACTTGCTGCTGCGGAACCCTTCATGGGCGAGTCCGACTCGCACTTGGCCGGTTTTTTTTATTGCTTTTGGTAGCAGACGAGCTAGCGTAAGAGGTAACCGTTGCTCATGGACATTCGCAGTGCCAGGGGGCACAGCAAATCACTGCCTATCGTAAAATTATTACTCTTTTTAAACCTCGTTTGAAGAACTACCGGATCGGAAATACCTGCGCAGTAAATTGATTCCACAGAGCGGTAGTGCGTGGTAAAAAGGTGTCTTGTGAAACGCACTGTGGTAAATTTCCAATTTTAGCGAGTGGAATGTGGTGGCAGATTTATATCAGCGGCGAGGATCGCTTTGGCCCATTAACAAGTGATCGGTGATCCCGTGCATGTGATCTCACCCTCACTTAGAATTTCGTCTTTTGCTTTAGTCTTCAATTCTTTAATTTTAATATAGTAGAACTAAATTTCAAAATAATAGATTAGTAAATTGTTATTTATTTAAGGATTTCAGAAAATATATGCGATAAAACAAACCGCACGGAATGACAAATTATTATTTTTTTGTAACTTTGTACTATCCACTATGTTTGTGTACTGCAATGTGACCTTGACAAGTACAAGTGTATGTTAATACCCAAGTGCTGAATAAAAATTTCATTTCATTAAAAATTTCATTTCTTTATTTCTCATTAGGTATCTGCCGCCAAAATCCGCCACAGACCCTGTTCAGAGAAATTATTCGAGCATAAGCTCGAAAAAACGAACAGTCCCTGTGATAAATGCGGTAAAAGACAGTCTCTATGTCATAGTAGTCCTCTTGCCCCGCGGAGAGGCGCAGGACAAGAGGACTACTAAGACTATCATATTGCGATCCCCAACCGTCTGCCAAGCGTGGTCATTATGGCATATCCCCCATTCTTAGGGGATAGGCTCCTTTCCAGCAGTGGACGTCATTTGGCTGACATAATGATGATGGAAGCATTAACTTTATCACCTAGTCATGCATAGGTGACCAAACAAAATGTACCCAATATACCATGGACAAGACTATATCGTGGGGGGTGTGGAAGTCGTCACGAAGAAATATCTCCCAAAGAACGGGCAGCAGCATACGGCGATTATGGCATATCCCTCAAAACTGTTCAGCTGTGGATGTCTTTTTGATTTTGGTATAAGGCCTCTGCCTCGAATTTAGCGGGCAGCGGGGCGGCGGCGGCGGCGGCGGCGGCGCGGGAGCGGCAGGATCTTATGCCTAAAATCAAATGGACCGGTTCTCGAAAACAGCGGCGCGGAGGCGGGCAACGAGCGGTGCACTCCAGTCAAGCGGTGACTGCCCGCGCCGCCGCCGCCGCCGCCCCGCTGCCCGCTAAATTCGAGGCAGAGGCCTAACAGTAGCATATTAGACTTTGACTTTGGTATAACAGTAAAAATATTAGATTTAAACTAGATAATTAAACATAATCTCTTGACAATAACTTGATGCGAGCTAGCTAAATATCAATGCTATAATAAAATAAATTTTATAAATGTTTTCATACAATGTGTACCTAAATATCTATGTTACTAGAAATAATAATGTATACAACTATATTACTACAAACATGTTCTGATCGTTTACAAGCGCTTTTTTAAAGTCTACGTGGATAAAAACCTTTTTTATTTTATTTTATTTAAAAGCACATTAATGTAGTCTCCAGTTGGATGTCATGCTTTAACAACTATTTCTCTGTTTCCAGTTACTGCAGTCAGTCGATGAGGACATCAGCATAAGTGGAGAACACAAAACGCCTTCAAGACAGGTGAGGCATGGTCTTTATTATGCTCGACACAGGTCAGTAGAGGAAGGGCACAGCGTTAATTCGCTCAAAGAGCAGCCCGACTGGGGAACGACCTCCACCTTACAGAAGACATTCCTTAATAATAATATAAATAATCTAATGTTGTGTTGCCGAGTGTGAGTAAGGTCGCCAGAGCTAAACGGGATGGGGGGTGGGGAGGGTTAGCAAACTTATTTGCGGACTCTTCTCAAGGCCGGCAACGCAGCCTTGCAACCACAGCCCATGGACACTCGCAACACCGAGGTGTCGCGAGTGTCCATGGGCTGCGGTGATTACTTACCATCAGGTGACCGCCTTGCTAGTTTGTCGTCCTCTTATAAAAAAAAATGAGCTGGTTAGCGACCCTGACTGCTATACAACATGTAACGTAATTAACGCACACCCTCAAACACCCCAATTAGAATATTATATTGTAATCATAATACATACACTTAATTTTGTGTTGAATGATGGAATTTGTATGAATACAAATAAAACTGCGATTTAAAAAGTCTTCTTACTTTGACTTACGGTCCATTTCAATTTGTTTTGACTGTACAGGGTTAATATGACAATAATTTGCGTAAATATAATTATTTTGGAATAAATAATTACCTATATTAAAAATGATATAAATCGATTCCGTTAACGATTCTAAACAAACTATTTTCAGGATGTGCGTTAATTAAGTTACATTTTGTATAAATAAAATATAAAATTAGTTTATTTCGTGTGACTAATTGGGTCCCATAGATAACAATAGACCGGTAGTAGCGGTGTCATGGCCATATCGTAAATTTGCACACTTCATGAAGCGCTCGACAATTCCATGAAATGGTCGCATATCATGAAATTTTCAGTGTCTATTGGCCACATCATGGTGTGGTTTGGAGATCAATGACAAGAAATAGTTTCTCGATATATACATTTTATTCAATATTTTATGGGTTCTCCATAAAATATTGAATACACACATAAAATATTGAATAAAAATGTCTATATCGACAATGTCTATTTATACAATCCGGTCAAATGAAGATGACAAAATCGTGAAATGATGACGATTGAATGATCTGGGGCTCTACCGGCTAAGTCGCCGAACATCGTTTTCGTGAAAGGCGTTCAAATAAATAAAGGTTAAATTACTTAATCAAGGTAAAATTACTTAATCAATCGTTAAATCGGTTACCATGATCACATGTGACGTCATAAATGGTCCAGGGGCACTACCGGCTAAGTCGCCGAACATCGTTTTCGTGAATGTTATAATCGATATAAATCGGTGTTCGGCGACTTAGCCGGTAGAGCCCCAGAATCAATTGTCAACATTGAAGCAGATTAAACGATTGATTAAGTCATTTTTAACCTTTATTTGAACGCCATTCACGAAAACGATGTTCGGCGACTTAGCCGGTAGAGCCCCTGGTCAAATGTTATGTTGCCCACATTATGAAATGCGACCATTTAATGAAATTCTCGAGCATTTCATGAAATGTGCAAATCTACGATGTGGCCACGACAGAGACACCCACTGTTGGGGCGCATTGGATCCGGTGGTAGCATTAAACTTCGAGCGTCGCTATACACACAATGTCCGTCATAATCAAAATATTCAAATCTTTCCTCAATATAGACAGAACCATTCCGACAAGATATAGTAAAATATATCTAAAATGATAAATATCAATAATTAAACCTTGTAAAGCCACATCTACTATACCTAATTGAAATTTAGGGCAGTGCTGCTAAAACGAAACTATTAGAACTCCAAGTCACTCAAAACAAACTCTTAAAAATTCTTTTCTATTATCCATATTTAACACCAACTAGTACAATTTATAACAACACAAAAATAATGAATATCAAACAATTATATATTTATAACACTTGTATTTTCACCAGAAAAGTCCTTAACAATAGTATTCATACAAAAATAAAACGAACACAATTTAAACAAATTAGCCAACGTAGTACACGACGAGCTAGCTTACTAGTTTTACCGAAAATTAGAACTAACTATGGCAAAAAAATGCTTACTTTTGAAGAAGTACAACTTTACAATAAAATACCCTCACATATTAGAAATGTACACTCACTCAATGCATTCAAAACTCAACTTAGCCAGTATCTAATCGCAGATCAAAAACTGGTGGAGATATGAACGCATTGAATGGGTAACTAAAGATGGTGAACTTTATTACAACTTATTTTAATTAGTATTGTTCTCAAGTAACAGACATGTAATGTTTTTATTGAGAATAAAAGTTCTTTAAACCTTAACCTATAAATAATACAGGGTGGCCGATTATTTGACATTCAAACGCAAAATTTTGATACTTTATGATGAGAAGTATCCGAATCACCCACATGTATGTTCTAAGAGTTTGCATATTTTTGATACTTTAAAAATTTTTCAGTCCTGAGGTCAAACTCTAATTTAGAATGATTGGATAAACCATACTTTTTAGGGTGTTAGGTTAAACTATGCTCATTAGTTATCACAAAAACTGAACCAAGAATGTTCAACAGAACGATAAAAGAATCGAAAACTGATGTTAGATGTTTACGAAAAAATCATTGAAAAAATTCTATCTCGAACACTACGCAAAATCGTAGAACATACATGGGGGTGATTCGGATACTAGGTACTCATCATAATCATAAAGTATCAAAATTTTGCTTTTGAACGTCAACTCCTCGGCCACCCTGTATATCCGAATAACACATAGGCTATAATTTACAAAGTTTAACGCGGGTAAAACCGCGGAACACAGCTAGTACTTAATAAAAAAAAACAATAATTTAAAAAAACCTACTAGGTAACTAAATGTAAACTATAGATATTTATTATAAAAAAAGGAATTTGAAGTCTTTAATTGTTTGAAAACTTAAAAAAATACCAGGGAGAGGCAAGTATTTACCAACCATGCCAACTGGTACGTCGGTCATCTTTTGGTCAAAAGTTTTGGACAGTTAATTGAACCATTTGCAATTTTTAATCTTAAATTGCAAAAAAAGTACTCGTATGTTAAGTCTGTGATGCGCCTACGCTCATGTAACGGTAAAATTAGAAATTTCCTACATCTGGAATGATAGTCAGAAGTAAAAAATGTTGATTTAAATTTTAAAATTATTTTAAAATTTATATCAAGAATTTATATTCTACAATTCTATCGATATCGTTGTGATGTAGTAAAGTAAATAACTGCAATCAATTATTCTGAAATCTATCTAAAAAATGTTCTTATTTATTTCAGGTATCCCCCAATCCCCTACCCGTCTCTGCTTCCCCCCACACCCGTTCATCATTCGTCTCCCGCACTTCACCCGAAGGGCGCAATGGAGACCTATACGCACGCGCCGACGAACAAGAAAAACTGTTGAAATAACGACTAAATACCCTCGCCGTACCACTGCGGTAACGGCATCTTAAGTGATTATAGGACGAACTATAAAGAAAAAAAAAGTGGTCATTATACCCGGGTGTCGTTATAATCGGATGTCGTTATATCCGGGTGTCGTTATATTAGAATGTCATTATATCCGGATGTCGTTATATCCGGATGTCGTAATAAACGGTGGTTTATGTGACAGGTTATATCTAAACCTGATTAAGGAACTTGTAGGTTTATAGAACTAAATATGAATTAAAAGAGAACCTGGTCGCTATATACGATAGTCATTATAAACGAATGTTGATGTAACAAATAGTTATAGTACACGAGGATTGTTGATACTGATAGTAATTATAGTAATTGAAAATAATCGAACTTTATTGATAGATACAGTTAGTAATCTAACCGTTAGTTTATAGGTCATTTCATACATATGTATATCTAAAATAAAAAGAGCCTTTACAAGAATAATTGTAATCAAATATTATATTATTATATTGAATATAATATTATCGCTGACAATTAATGAAAGATTAAAAAACTGACAAACTTGAGATTGTTGACTTTTGGCACGCGTGCCATACGTGGCATCAATCGGAATCTTATTAATATAGCTTTAATTGAGATCTTAATACTAATAAATATTGCCAAGATGACTTAAAACACAGTATTATAATAGAAATATCAATAATGTTTCTTCATTCTTCATACAAAGAATCAGATGGCAGAGGGTTGTCCCAAAATATTAACTTATTTTATATAATAAAAGACCTTAATCATGTAATTATAATAGACAGTTTAAATTTACAATTGACAGTCGCAGCAAACTGCCCCATAGTACTTTCATTTTGGTGTATCATTGCGTTTTAAGGGGAGATCTTGTGGGGAGGCCTTTGTCCAGCAGTGGACGTCTCTATAAGTATTACTTATTATAAGATTCAGACATTTTCATTAACAAAATATGTCAGAATCTTTTTTCAGTTTAGCATATTTAAAATGCTAAAATAAATAAATAGAATTATAGTTCATTATAAAAACTATGATTTATGAAGTATAAAATTTATTACACTTTGTATATTGAGTGTGAAAAGTCTTAATTATTATAACGTTTAGTATTGAAGCATTTATTTGTTGTAATTAATACTGAAGTGAGGAGTTTGAGTGAAAACTGTAAAGGGTAACTCGAGAAAACTGTAACTGGTAACTCACGTGCTTAACTTTATGTGTGACTCAGACAACAGTATCAATCCCTCCATTGACGTAAAGCTAGGAACCTGGACAGTTTCTCTCGCCCTGAAGATCACCTAAAAATACTGAAACTAATTGCAGAGTCCAACATAAAGTTAATTACGTGAGTTACCCGTTACAGTTTTCATTTATGTTATATTTATTACTAAAGTGAGGAGTTATGATAGTAAAATCTGTATCGGATAACTCGCGTGATTAATGTAATATTGGACTCGCCCAACAGCGCCAATCCCTCCAGGGATGCAATGACGCAAAGCGAGAAAACGGGTCAGTTTCCTTCGCCCTTAAGATCACCTGAAGAGGCTGAAACTAATGGCCGAGCATTATCTAAATAAACTTTTGCTGTTTGGTGATGGCGTAGAATATCATCTCCCCATCTCATCCCGTGGGCGACGTAAAAATCGCCCCGAGGGAATAACTACCAGAGAACCGGGCAACAGCATTTTTCTTTAAACTGTGACCATCAAAATGCGATCGCCAACTCGTCTGCCAAGCGTGGCGATCATGGCATATCCCTCCATTCTTCGGGGAGGCTTTTATGCAGCAGTGGAAGTAATTTGGCTGACGTGATGATGTTGAGACTTTGCGTATATGTATTAGTTACGTATTTTTTGTAGCTAAGCTACTATTGTTTACTCATTTCCTTTCTATACGGAACACTACCTTTTACCCTTTTAAATTTTGGTTCATCCAACATTGGAACTGCTTTTAGCGATAAGGCCGCTTATAGAATTAACATTACTGTTGTTTAAGAGGTGTGCAACGATCGTGACAAATGGAAGTCCGTTGTCTCTGCCTACCCTTCTGGGAAACAGGCGTGAGTCTATGTAAGTTTTACTGTTGTTTATTATTCTGGATTGTAAATTATATAACGCAATTAAGTGTACTTATTATTATTAACCAACATAAAATTTATTACGCGAGTTACCCATTACAGTTTTCATTTATTTATTTATTTGTGTTGTCTTAATTAGGTATTAGATGTTACGATACGATATGCGGCGGTATTTAGTATACGTATTAAAATAAAATACACTTTATAGTTTTGGACAACTAGGATCATTTTATATTGTGTCAAAGAAGATAATGTACAATTTCTTCTTTTTTTATATATCAGAGGGCGACAAACGAGCATGTGGGTCACCTGATGGTAAGTGATCATCACCGCCCATGGACACTTGCAACACCAGAGGAGAGGGTGTGTTGCCGGCTTTTAAGAGTCAGCAAACAACTGTTCCTGACTCTTCCCCCCACCCCGATGAGCTCTGGCGACTTTACTCACTCGAAAACAACCTTAAGATGATTAATGTTATTATTAAGGAATGCCTTCTGCAAAGTTGAGGTACTTCCCCAGTCGGACTGCTCTCTGCGAATGAACGCTGTTTGTATTCCTTAATAATAACATTATTCATTTAATGATGTGTTTATGAATGTGAGTAAAGTCGCCAGAGCTCATCTGGGTGGGGGGAAGAGTCAGCAACACTTGTTTGCTAACTTTTCAATGCCGGTAACGCACCCGCGACTCCTCTGGTGTTGCGAGTGTCCATGGGCGGTGGTGATCACTTACTATCAGGTGACCAACTTGCTCGATTGTCGCCTTCAGATATATTCTTTTTTTATGTTATATGGGGACAATGTCACACAGATCATCTTAGCCCCAAACTAAGCAAAGCTTGTACTATGGGTACCAGGTGACGATATACATACTTATATAGATAGATAAATACTTAAATACATAGAAAATATCCATGACTCAGAAAAAAATATTCGTGCTTATCACACAAATATTTGCACTTACCGGGATTCGAACCCATGACCACCAGCTTCGTAGGCAGGAGCACTACCAACTAGGCTATGGTGACCGTCAATATATAAAAAAATTGTTTTTAGTATGTTATATTTTAATATGTCGTGTCGTAAAACAATCGTGTCGTTGTCGGATCGTACATATAAATGTATTATTACATGTTAAATGTTTTCATTAAGAACGGTACTTAAAATATAAGCAGTATTGTTTTGAAATAAATAAGCTGCGCTTAGAATATTGTGTTTTATTTGTGGTGACTTTCTTTGGGATAGTTCCACCCTCTTACCCATCACAGTGGAATCTGTAAGCCAGGAATAGGCGCGCACAATGAAATGACACTGAGCGGTGAGGCTCAGGCATGTCCCGGAGAATCGCGACAACTGACTTACAACCCGCAAGAAGAGAAAGTATCAGACATAGTTTTGTTCGCTGATGATACTTCGCTCATATTTAAAGTAAATAGAAAGGATAAAGATCTTATTGAGCATAATAAAACACTCAGCTTTATATCAGAATGGTTTTCGGCAAATAATCTCTTGTTAAATGCAGGGAAAACTAAATGCATCAGGTTCTCATTGCCGAATGTGACTCAAATTGTACCAACAGTTGCACTTAATGCGAAAATATTAGATCTAGTCCCATCGACCGTATTTTTAGGATTGACACTTGATTCAAAATTGCAATGGGGTCCTCAGATTGAAAAGTTAGCAGGTAAATTAAGTTCGGCTTCGTATGCTGTCTGGAAAATAAGGCAATTGTCAGATGAACAAACTGCTAGATTAGTGTATTTCGCGTACTTTCATAGCATTATGTCGTATGGCATTCTGCTGTGGGGTTCGGCGGCTGACATAGGTACTATTTTTGTATCGCAGAAAAGAGCAGTCAGAGCCATTTATGGTTTAGGCAGTAGCGATTCTTTGCGAAATTTGTTTAAAGAAATAAATATACTTACTGTGCCATCGGAATATATATATCAGAATATAATGTTTGTTAGAAAAAATATTCATAATTATAAAAAGAAAAGTGAACTGCATAATATAAATACTAGGAATAAAAACAAACTAGCCATGCCAGGCTTTAGAGTAAGCAAAACTAATAAATCATTTTTAGGAAATTGTATTAGGTTTTATAACAAGCTTCCTACTCAAATTACTGATCTGCCTGACACAAGTTTTAAAACACATATTAAACGTATACTTATGGCTAGGGGTTATTACACCACTAAAGAGTACATCGATGACAAAGACGTCTGGCTCTCACTTCCTACCTGCACATTGCTCGCTGGAGATCTTGTAGCCATATAGACATGACTGATCTGCTGTGTTACGTGAACTATCTGTAAATGATTGCTATCATATACTTAATTTAAAATTATTGACTCTGTCTCAAAATGAATAATGTTATTGTTTCGAAGTTTTTCTTTTGTATACCTAAATATAATCTAAAATAATAAGCATTCAGACAACCGATCGAGCATATATTGTGTTTGCCTACTAAATAATTACTCTAATTGGACCAAATCCCGTGTTCATGCCCGCTTGAGTATGTTTCGCCGGACCGTCTCAACTGGGTCGTGTTGAAACCGGTAGTAGATGAACCCACTGAGTTTGTTTCGCTGGGTCTTCTCAGTTGGGGCGCATTGGATCCGGTGGTAGCATTAAAGCGCGACCGTCGTTATTAGGTCCGTCATAATAATAATACCTTTAATATAGACAGAACCATTGACAATATGTAGTAAAAATATTAGACTTAAACTAGATAATTAAACATAATCTCTTGACAATAACTTGATACGAGCTAGCTAAATATCATTTCTGTAATAAAATAAATTTTATAAATGTTTTTATACAAGATGTACCTAAATATCTATGTTACTAGAAATAATATCTAATGTATACAACTATATTACTACAAACATGTTCTGGCTATTTACAAGCGCTTTTTTAAAGTCTACGTGAATAAAAACCTTTTTATTTTTTTTTATTTATTTATTTAACGAATTTAATTAGAAAGAAAAAAGGATAAGTTAGAAAATGAATAGTTCCACTTCCCTCCAGAGCAAAGCGGGAGACAGAATGATGTGAAGCTAGAGCCTCATAAAACGAGAGAATTGCAACTAGAGAAGCTAGCTGCTATAGCACCGAGGATCAATTTTATCTATCTAGTGAGCTCTTTTATTGGATACTGAAGTTGTTCCTTTTTTCAATCGGGACTAGTCCCTCCCTCTTACCCACCACTGCAGTTCCTGTAAGTTAGGATCAACAGTGGCACACAATTTAATGATACTGAGCGGTGAGGCTCAGCCATGTCCCGGGAATCGCGACAACTGTCTTGGATCCTGGAATTAATAAATCAGAAAGAAACGAGGAGTTCAAAAAAAGCAAAAAAAAGACGTGTGGCACTCGGAGACTGCCGCGGTAAAGCTATTGCATAGCATTTTTTATCAACGTATGCAATTATAATTATTTATTTAATTTATAATAGGTACTGCATTTGTGATAATAATAATAAAATGAATGTAAGTATATAGAGTACTAACTCATTTTCTTACACTATTTTTTCGTGACTTTCTTCATTAATAAATGCACTTTGTTTATTCATATTTAAAACACTTTGTACACAAATTATACGAGTACAGATATTCACTGTTGTACGTAGATGATAAATATCTATACACCTATATACTTTCTCACAAACAGCTGATTACGGTAGTTTTCCAATACAAGCAATGCTACCTAAAGGCGGGTTGCTGAACTAAAGAGACAAGCGTGATATTTCACAAAGTCATTAAAAGTTCTGGTAGATGGCGATCGGAGTGGGGGGGGGGGGGGTGTTAGGTTTTTTCGTTACGGAATTTCTAGATTCGGTCCCCACGCTTAAGGCCCGCGATAGAAGCTATGCAATAGCTTAAAAAATTTCAAAAAACGTTTGTAACTAAATTGAGTTTTCACATTGGTTCTTTTTTCTTCTTTTTCTTTCGGTTGGGGTGTTTGTTAGATAGTTCGATTCCCACCCAGGACAGATATTTGTGTACATGAACATGTCTGTTTGCCCTGAGTCTGGGGGTAAAATTATCTACAACATGTAACTTAATAAACGCACATCCTGAAAATAGTTTGTTCAGAATCGGTTACTGAATCGATTTATATAATTTTTAATAATGGTATTTTTTATGAAAAAATAATTAAGACTACGAAAATTGTTGTCATATTAACCCTGTACAGTTAAAACAAATTGAAATGGACCGTAAATCAAAGTAATAAGACTTAAAATCGCAGTTCTATTAGTATTCATACAAATTCCATCATTCAATACAAAATAAAGAAAAATAAACTTTATTCCAAGAATCTAATTTAGTAAATAACAATGCATATACATGTTATATTAAAAATTCAGTGTATGTATTATGAATACAACATAATATTCTAATTGGGGTGTTTGAGGGTGTGCGTTAATTACGTTACATGTTGTATATAATTATGTATTTACAAAAGAAAAGTATTTAGTAAGTATATCAGTCATCTAATTTCCATATTACAAGCTTAATTCCGGATCAGAATGATTGTGTGTGAATAATATTATTATTATTATATCTATCTAACGCAGGCAATAAAGTCCTGGGTTCAAATCCTGGGAAGGGCCAACCAAAAAGTGATATTGGGATTCGTCTGATAAGAAAATTCTCATCATCCCGGAGTCTGGGAGTTGGCGGTATTATACCCCCGTGCCTTCGAGCGCATGTAAAGCGGTCCTGTACCTGAACTCTTACCGGTCGTGTCGGCTATGTCAGCGCGATCGGATCATGAAAGTGAGGAAATCATAATTAATTTA
Source organism: Pseudoips prasinana (assembly GCA_951640165.1). Classification (NCBI taxonomy): domain Eukaryota; kingdom Metazoa; phylum Arthropoda; class Insecta; order Lepidoptera; family Nolidae; genus Pseudoips; species Pseudoips prasinana. The sequence continues at coordinate 18,097,921 of OX621264.1, read as the reverse complement.
TTTAACATTATGAAATACACAAATATTCTAAATAAAAAAAGCGGCCAAGTGCGAGTCGTATTCGCCCATGAAGGGTTCCGTCCGTAGCAGCAAGTATTGGAGTGAATTGTGGTTTACGATTTATGACGAATTAAACTATTTACTAGATCTCGTTCAAACCAATTTTCAGTGGAAGTTTTCATGGATTATTCTCTTATTTTGGTAGATGCAGGGGGGACGGGGGCACAGAGGACACTTCCAAAGTGGTAAAATGTGTATCCATTTTACCACTATAAAGCTTATACGACAGTTTCTATCCTGTGGAGAACTAGCGGTGCTTATGTCTATGCTGAAATGAAAAGAATATGAATATTGAAATAAATTGATTACTTCGTATAGCTTTAGATCTATAACATCGACTATTAACGCCATCTATTATCTGTCACCGAAATTAGGATCTCTGTATCGTAAATTGATCTTATAACGTCTTTCGTACGGCATGCTACCTGAGACCTTATAGCTACTGTGCGGTTTCACTAGGTGGTGCGATTTGTTAAGCAGAAACTTCAAAACTATATCATTGTTAACACTCATCAAGTAAATCGCTTATTTGGTAATATGCCGCCGAAAACTAAATGTCTGATTTGTGACAAACTTACTTCTGCTGTAGATGGTACTTGACCGAGTTGCAGGACCGCGGCAAAGGGCCTAATATTGCCTCAGGGGGATAAAACGCGCGACCACTCACCGTGCCCCAACACCCCGGAACTTGACCTAGCTGCCGAAATTCGGAAGTTTAGGGAAGAAGTTGTTATCATTAAGGAAGAAGTAAGAAAGCTGCGTGAGGAACTAACTGAACACAGAATTTTGGAGCGCATGGACGTGCTAGAGGAAACCGTAATGAAACTCGAGAAGCGCGTTAACGAGAAGGAATGCCCAATTCAAATTCACCTCGAAGTCACGATTTCGGAGCTGCGAACACAGTTAGATGATCGGGACCAAGACTTGTTACTTAATGATATCGTTATATCTGGCGTACCGGAAACGCATGGGGAAAATACTGCCCAGCTGTTTAATACTATTGCATTGAAGCTCTCCGTCACTGTCGAAGACTGTGACTTAGCCCACGTCGAGAGGGTGGGCTCAATATATCGTAACCGTAACGTCGACCCCCCTAGGTCACAACCAACGCGCCCACGCAAAATTGTCGTGCGGCTGGCCCGCCGGGCTACGCGTAATAAGCTATTAAGCGCGGCACGCTTAAGACGGGGCCTTACTACCACTGATCTTAATCTGCTCTGCCAAGATAGCAAGATCTATTACTATATAACTACTAAATAATTACTCTAATTGGACCAAATTCCGTGTTCATGCCCGCTTGAGTATGTTTCGCCGGACCGTCTCAACTGGGTCGTGTTGAAACCGGTAGTAGATGAACCCACTGAGTTAGTTTCGCTGGGTCTTCTCAGTTGGGGCGCATTGGATCCGGTGGTAGCATTAAAGCGCGACCGTCGTTATTAACACAAGGTCCGTCATAATAATAATACCTTAATATAGACAGAACCATTGACAATATGTAGTAAAAATATTAGACTTGAACTACTTAGATAAGTAAACATAATCTCTTGACAATAACTTGATACGAGCTAGCTAAATATCAATGCTATAATAAAATAAATTTTATAAATGTTTTCATACAATGTGTACCTAAATATCTATGTTACTAGAAATAACAATGTATACAACTATATTATTACAAACATGTTCTGACTATTTACAAGCGCTTTTTTAAAGTCTACGTAAATAAAAACCTTTTTATTTTATTTTATTTAGGTACATAAATGAGCATCTTACCCGCACGAATGGTAGGCTGTTTCATAAGGCGCGGGAAGCTGGAAAGATGAACAATTACAATATCTGGTCGAAAGAGCGTCGTATTTTTGTCAAGAGAGAGGATGGGGCACCTGGCCAACGTATTCGCAGCGAGGCTGATATAGAGCGAATTTTTGGCAAATGAACAATTTCGCTGTAAATCAATTTAATTACAGAATTTTTGTTACGTTTTATTATTTTCTTAATTTGGTTATGTTTTGTGTAACTAATTTTATCAATATTCTTTGTTTACTTACAATTATCAACATAATATTATGTAGGGGTCTGCATGTTCTGTCGAATAAATATCCACTCGGCTCGATGAATTTCATGTTGGCACACAGATCCTTAAATCGGACTCTATATATATATATACATTTTTCTTGGTTTAAGTATATTATTTATTATTCATATTTACATATTTGAACCCCATAAAGTTAATTTTTCAATATCTCTCATATTACTCTAGAGTATCGATGGTCACATTTTTTCTCAGATTCTTATTACATTCACTCAATTTTATTATGCTTTGTTATGTTTACATATTCTACCACGTTGGGATACGTTGGCAACTTTTCCCGCTGATAAATGCACACAATAATGATTAATACATTTTTAAAAGTTGGTCTGCTTAATGCCGGCTCGTTAGGCACTAATCATGACGAATTTGTTGCCGCGGTAGAAAGGCATAACGTAGATATTATGGTTATTAACGGAACTTGGCTTAGAGCGTGAGAGCGGGGCCGCGCTCCAACCGTACCTGGTTACCGCCTGAGACATGTACCACGACCCCTTACTACGCGGGGTGTTCGGGGCGGTGGAGTCGGTTTTTATATACACAGTAGTGTTCGTGTAAGACAACACACTCACCCAGTTGATTCAATGAGTAAAAATGTTGAGCAAATGTGGCTAGTCGTACCTAAGTATTAATGGCACTAAACTCGCTATAGGCCACCATGGCAGGATATTGACATATTTTTGGACGCTTTGACCCTTTCTATTAATACGTTGTCATTCTGCCGACAAACTACACTTTTGGGAGACTTCAATATTAATTATCTCGCTGGTTCTGATTCTAAAACATGCAAACTTAACGTATTCCTTAAGTGTCTGAAGCTCAAACAACATGTCATGACTGCTACGCATTTTACTGATCATAGTCAATCACTAATTGATTTGGTATACTCAGATGCTAGCATAATAAACATTTAGGGGAGTCCTATATGCGCACTTGGCGGGCATGCCTTTATAACTGCCACCTTTATCTTTAAAAAAGACAAGGCTCTTCCTAATACCATAACATATAGTAATCTCAAAGGAATTCCTCTTGATCGGTTCAATTGTTATCTCGATGCCATAAACTGGACCATACCTTTGCAAAACGTCAACGATATCGTACTGTATCTCAACGTACATCTGCTCGGTTTATTTGATAAGTTTGCTCCTATTAGGACGCATACAATTAAGGTAAGATCATATCCATGGATTAGTCCAACTATCAAAAACATGATGTACCTCCGTGATCAAGCTCGAGTTTAGTATTTAAAGTTAAAAACAGAGGCAAAAAAACAATATTACAAAGATTTTAAACATCTTGTAAATGAATCTTTGTTTTATGAAAAAAGCTTATTACGAACACTACATTAATAGAAACATTAAATATCCTAAAATTATGTGGAAACACTTAAAAAAAACATTTATTGCCTCCCAAAATCGACATTGAGCTACCTTCACATTTGAACGATCCTAATTTGATAAATTCACATTTTTTAAACGTCCCTGGAAATACCAATATTCCTTTATCAATTCTAACTTACTATGAGTTCAATAGGTTTAGTAATGCTATTTTTTCTCTCAAGCCAGTTGATGAAGCTGATATTGTTAAAACTCTAATGAAACTCAAATCGAATGCTGAGGGATGTGATCATATTACACTGAAGATGTTTACTTTAGGCTCCCCCAATCCTTCGACATATTGACATCAATCATAAATACTTCAATTTCTACATCTACCTTTCCTGAGCTCTGGAAGACTGCTCGTGTGCGCCCTATTCCTAAATCACCAAACCCTCAAAATATAAAAGACTTAATACCTATTGGTATTCTACCATTCTTGACGAAGGTGTTAGAAAAAGTTATCAACATACAACTTACAAAGTTCATCGAGAATAATAACATAGGTATTAGGTACCCGATGTCCAGTCCAGTTTTAGGAAAGGCCACAGCACTGCGACTGCTCTACTAAATGTGACAGATAATATCTTAGTCGCACAAGATAACGGTATGTGTACCATTTTAGTTTTACTTGACTATTCCAGAGCCTTCGACAGTTTCAATTTAAAATTACTTTTATCCAAAATGACCTACTACGGGTTCAATTCTGAGACAGTAAAATGGTTTCATAGTTATTTAACTAATCGTGCACAGTATGTGGAAACTCGTCAAACAGACGGATCCTCTTCCTTTTCAACTATTTGGTCATTGCACAAAGGTGTACCACAAGGCTCAATTTTATGGCCATCTTTGTTTAGTCTGTATAGTGCTGACGTGGTAAAGGTAATAAAAAACTGTCATTTTCATATCTACGCGGATGATACACAAATTTACATTCACTTTAGGCCTGAAGACTATGCCACGGCTATTCAGGCTATTAATGCCGATCTTGATAGAATTGTGTAGTGGTCTAATGACAACTCTCTAATCCTCAATCCCTCCAAAACGAAGTACATGGTTTTTGGTAGTGATAGTCAGTTAAGGAGAGTGGAAACATTGTCAGTAAGCTCATCACCCGTAAAAATATTAGGAGAAGCTATTGAACTTGTGAGTGAGGCGCGAAATTTGGGGTTGTTAATGGACCAGTCCCTTCGTTTTGAAAACCACATCGCAAACTGCGTACGCAACTGTTTTTACCGACTAAAAATACTATATAAAATGAGTCCCTATTTAAGTGAACAGTTGCGTATACAGTTGGTAGAGTCGATTATTCTTTCGATGTTGAATTACTGTGACACCGTTTATGGTCCTAGACTGCTGGCTCGTACTGAAAAGCTGTTACAGAGGGTGCAAAATGCTTGTGCAAGAATCTGTTTCGATATTCCTCCGAGAGGCCACGTTTCACCATACTTATACAAATACTTTATACTTAAAATGAAATTACGCAGAACGTTACATCTTGCTTGCCTCCTTTTTGGAGTGATTTCTAAAAACCATCCATCATATTTGCACTCGAAAATATCGTGGGTAAATAGTCGCTGCCAGCGCGAGCCTAGACGGTGCACACAGCAACTGGCTACACCTATACACAGATCAGCCTCCCTCCGGGGCAGTTTCAGATACTCAGCTGCAAAGATGTGGAACAATATCCCACCGCCTATACGAGAACTGAGAAATATTAATTATTTTAGAATAAAATTAAAATAATTTTTAATCCCAAACAATCTTATTATGAATCTATCCATTTTAAATTATCATTTATTTGATCGTAAGTTGTTAATTACATATATACTAAATTCATTACATTTCCATTATTATTAAATTACACAATTAATTATCTATTACAATAATATTTTTTGGCCTGAGTATCTTTTTGAGCTGTATTATTTATATTTTGACGTCGCCTATATATACTTATATACCTACTAAAACAGTATGGTAGTGGTAGTACCTGGGTTGCCAACTGAAAACCAGCGCTAGGTGTATCCCACTTAGCTGATGCTGAGGTGGTGACCCTTTAGGCAGAACATGCAAGACACACCTGCTCCATGATATGATTGTTACCTTCTTTCTTTTCCTTTTCTCTGTATTGATGTTGCTTTTTTAACAGACTTCAAAAGAGGAGGTTCTCATGTCGCCCGGTTTTTTTATGTATGTACACCGATTACTCGGAGATTTATGATCCGATTTACGTGCTTCTTTTTTAGTTTGATGCGGAATAGTTGCCATTTGGTCCCATAAAACTTTTATATAGTTTGGCCCAGTAGTTTTCATTTTATGATCATTTATGTATGAAAATGTTTGTTTATGTGGACGATGTACTTAATTGTCTTTGGCACGGACGTTTTTAAATCTTAGCCAGTCTGGCTAGACTCATACTGTTCAAGTGTTTCGTGGCGTGAATACGAGTATTAAGGACAGTTTCAGACTAGCGTTTAATACGCGCTAAGTTAGTTTTGGGACGCGCATGTAGGCGTACCTTTTAAGTACGTACACCGTTTACGCTGAGATTTATGAACCGATTTACGTGAATCTTCTTTAGTTTAATGCGGATAGCTGCTATTTATTAGTTGTATAGGCTCAGCAGACTCGTTGTCTTCTTGATCATCAATACGTCCTAGTCTAGGAGCCTAGACGGGATGCACACCGGCGCGTACGGCTTGAGTTGCGCCTGAACGCGCGCCAACGGGCCGTCGGTGCCATTCTGCCTCACCTCGAGGCCTGGATGGGAAGGAAGGGTGATTACGTCACCTACAGACTGGCTCGATTCTCACCGGACACGGGTATTTCGGTGAGTACCTGAGCCGGATCCACCGAGAAGTGACGACACACTGTCACCATTGCGGAAGCGACCTGGACTCTGCCCAGCATACGCTGGAGGAGTGCCCGACCTGGGAGGCCGAGAGACGAGTTCTGGTCGCTGATATCGGACGAGATCTGTCGCCGCCAGCAGTCGTGTACGCGATGCTGGCAGGTGACTCTACTAAATGGGACGCCGTGGTCTTCTGTGAGGCAGTCATGATCAAGAAGGAGGCCGCCGAGCGAGATCGGGAACGAGCCGATCCCGCTCGTAGACGGAGGAGGCGTCGGGGCGGCGGCGGTAGCCCCACTCCCCATGGGGCTGCGGTGGCAGTAGGTATAAGAAGTGTCCTCTACTGCCGCCACGTGCAACGTGTAAGCAGCTCTGGGAAGACAGCGATCTGTTTGTGCCGCAGTCGCTGTGCCGGACTGGCAGAATTGGCAATAGTGGAGGGCAATCCAGAGTCCACCCAGGGAACGTGTGTCGATTATTTGGGACATGGCGCAAAAGGGGGGCACTGGAGCAGCATACCCGCGTTCCCGGGGCTCCCCCATCAGGCGGAAAGAGAAGTCCACGGCAGGTTAGGTTTAGTCGGTGCGAGTTCGACATACATATGCAATGCATAGGCATTCCCCCTGCCTTAACAAAAAAAAAACGTCTATGAGCCTTCTGCTCAGTACACTCGATGGCGACTCGATCATGAATAAGACCTAGTCTAATAGCCCTTTGCTCAGCAGACTCGTTGGCTAATCAATCATAAATGAGACCTAGTCTATGAGCCCTCTGCTTAGCAGACTCGTTGGCTAATAAATCATCAATAAGACCTTGTCTAAGAGCCCTCTGCTCAGCAGACATGTTGGCTTATCGATCATTAATAAGACCTAGTCTGTGAGCCCACTTGCTCAGTAGACTCGTTGGCTATTGGATCTTGGGACCTATATTTTTCAAGCGCGCGGCACCTTTCGTAGGCCTACCCATAACTAGACACTAAAAAGTAACAAAAAAAAAACTTCGTTTAAAAAACCGACTTCAAAACTAAAAAGTATAAAAAAATCTTAACAGCGATTGAATTTATACATCTCTTATGCAAACCTAATACCTTTAATATTAATGAAAAGCTATAATTTGTATGTGCTACCTATTTATAGGTTTGAAGTAGCTGGTTTCTATCTTGTCTGAAGCTGCAGCCGGTGCTTATAGGCGGGGGGAATCGCAGAGGAGAGGTGGCTACGTCGCTGGGTGGAATAAACATGTGGCAGGTTTTCACAGGGAGGCCAGGCTAAAGTTTTGGCGTGGGTTCTAGCTGGTAAGCCTAATAATGGCCAAGTCTATAAAGATATGTGTGAGAGTGAAGCGTTTTCAAAAAACAATTGAAATGGTGCCAAGATAGGCAGGACCAGATTAAAATGGATATTCTTGCAACAAATCACACCGCCAAGGACTTTAAGTTGTTTTGGAAACAATAAGATAAAGATAAAGATTATTTATTTGTCAAAACATGTGTTAACATACAAATTAAAGCATGCATGATCTTAAAAAAAGGTATCAGAAGTCCGAACATGTTTTACCCGTCGAGGCGTACAAATTTTAATTATATTTTACATAAGTATAAAAATAATAAATTAACGAATAAATTAAAAATTACAGTATCCATATAAAAAATTACAATATTAAATTCCATGAAAATGTAAATTAAAAACAATGTCAAAAAGTATCCGTCAAGGAGTCGTATAAATTATATAGTGCAGTCATTGAAGCGAAAAATACGGTCTTACCTCCGAATTTTTTAACTGTGAACCGATTTGCATGAAATTTTGGAATTAGGCTCATCTTACCCTTAACTTCAAAAGTGAAAATGATCTGAACTCCGCCTATTATTTTTAAGGGGTGCAAATAACCCCTTAATGGAAAAATTGACATTGAGCCATTTTATCGCTAGAAAACATGTCTAATAGTAAGTGGTGAAATTGTAAAGTGTTTTCTAACATAATTACATCATATTAAAATCATTTTCAACCCCTTGAAAATCGTACAACCCTTGCAAACAACCCCTAAATTGAAAAAATCAGAAAAAAAATACTTTGGTATTACATAAAAAGATGTAAGTATAGAGACGTAATATTTTATCTTCTCTATAAAAATTATCAAATTTTTAACCCCCTTTCAACCCTTGAAAACTACCCCTTGATAAAAACTTGTTAATTTTTTTTTTATAAAATTAAAGGTATATTATTCCACACTCTCGAAAATGATTATCATATTCTTAAGCTTTTCTACCCTTAAAACTACCCCTAAATTAAAACAGTATTAAAATATATATGATTACATATTTAAAAATAATTTAATTTAGAGTAAAAAATTGCCATTGATTGAATAAAATATTTACAAATTTTATAAATTTGTACTATTATTATTAAAATATAATATTATTAGTCATGACTCAATATCGGAGTCGCTGTCACATTCAACATCTTCTAGCTGAATTGGAGGGCTATTTTGGCAGTTATCTCCACTGCACGTTCCACAGGTACTAATACAAAACAGACCAACTTTTCTGCATCCGCAAAACGCTCCACATCCTTTTTTGCACTTGCAAAAAATCATTTTCAGCAGTTCTTGTGGTGCGGGTACACAATAGTTGTACACATTACAATAGCCGTAGCCGCAGTATAATAGAGTATACTGCGTACTTTCACATTGCTCCAAATATTCACACTACGAAATTTTCAGTTACTAAGTAGAAAAAAATATGATAAGTTTTTGGACCATAACTCCTTCAATTTTCATGCTATCACAATTTATTAAAAACCATTGTAAAGGTAATTAAGAGAGCTACAACATCCTTTATTGCAATATATAGTAAAAAGCCTTTTTCTAAAACGGTGAAGGGTTAAAGGGCTTAAGAGAGCCTGTGATTGCGCTGCCACGCGCTCTTTAAACAATCATATCTCCGTCAATTTTTGTTTGACAGAAAAAACAAAAAAACCAAATTGTTTGTCAAAAAAATACCTACATTTTTTATCCGTTCACTTTCATACGTATCTGTCGTCATTTTTGAGATATTACGAAAACAAAGTGGGTTTTTTAAAAATTTGATATTTTTTTTTGTTTTTTAATCGTGACTTTTTTAAAAAATATCTGTCCTGAAGCAGCCAAACTGATACTATCTATCAAACTCTTCATAATAAAGTTAATTCTAGTTGGAATTCGATTAATTTTAATGTTAGTGGAAATGGCACTTATCAAACCCATTGATTTAAAAGAAAAAAACATTAGGTGCTCCCCTTATTTGCAACACAGCTCACTTATTTTACGTGCAAAAGACTTTTAATAGTGCTCATTTTAAAGCTTATTTCAAGCACTACAAAACCCTTTTGTATTACAATGCATAAAATGCATGTGCTCGCCGCTAGATGGCATTGACCACATCGATTAAATATCAGACAAAATAAAAAACGGCTTTGATCTTTAATATCTAGCTTAATATTGCACTTAGAATACTTTATAAAAAACCAAATTGTTCATTGTTTTACCTGCTACAATTTTGTTCTTTATAAATTTTCGATAAAACGTATATTTTTGGAGATATTTGCAAAAATCCGATGAAAAACGTGAAAAAATTGCGAATTTTCAATTGCCAATAACTTGAAAAGTATTGGATTTTTTTAAAAACTTTATAGATGATTTTTGCTTAAAAGTAGGCCTTCTATCAATATCCGTGGTTATTTTGAAAAAAACAAAATTCACCCTTGAGAAGGGATGGCAACCACCCCCAGGGTGGTTGCGGAGTTCAAATCATTTTCACTTTTGAAGTTAAGGGTAAGATAAACCTAATTCCAAAATTGTATGCAATTCGGTTCACAGTAAAAAAATTCGGAGCAATAATGCTTCAATGACTGCACTAATAGGGTAAGAGGCAAAATTAATGTGAAGTCTGGCCTCCCTGTAAGTGTTAATGGTTTAAGTGATCGTTCTATGATAGCTGATCTTTTTAAAGATTTTAAAGTGGAGGCACAGTGTGATTCCGACGCAATTAGATGTGAGGGTGCTGGGGCTCAGGAGCTAGCTGTTTAATTTACTGCTAACGATGTGCGAAAGGTTGTAGCTGGTATGCAGGGGGGTAAATCTCCTGGGCATGATAGTCTCAGCATTGAGCATCTTAAGTTTGCTGGTGCTCACCTGCCGCGCGTGCTTGCCATGTTCTATAACCTGTGTTTATATCACGGGTACTTACCTGAAGAACTGATGAGAACTATAGTAGTGCCAATTGTTAAGAGCAAGACGGGAGATGTGTCAGATAAAGGTAACTATCGGCCCATCTCACTGGCTACAATAATAGCTGAGGTGCTTGACAGCTTGCTTAACAACATTCACATGCAGTATATAAAGCTGAATGATGCTCAATTTGGATTCAGGAATGGGTTGTCAACAGAGAGCGCGATCCTGTGCCTTAAGCAAGCTGTCAGGTACTACACGGAGAGGAGGACGCCGGTGTACGCGTGTTTTCTAGACCTGTCCAAAGCCTTTGATACGGTTTTGTATCATAGACTATGGGTCAAACTGGAAGCTATGGCCGACTGAAGTCATCTCCGTGTTGCACCACTGGGTGGTTGTCAGCAAAACCAGGTGAGATGGGCTGGTGCACTATCTGATGCATATGGCATTGCGTGTGGCGTGAGGCAGGGGGGTATCACCTCTCCTCTGTTCCTCATCGAAGAGCTCAGCAGTACTCATGCAGGTTGTTTTATAGACAGAGTTTCTGTAAATAATATAAGTTAGGCAGACGACATGGTACTGCTGGGACCGACGGTGGGTGCGGTACGTAAACTGGTGTCAATCTGTGAGGCGTATGCGGCGGAACATGGACTGAAGTATAACTCAAAGAAAAGTGAAGTGCTCGTTTTCAAGAGTGGAAAGCAGGCTCCAGTGCGTGTTTCGCCTATTATGCTTAATGGTGCGGCTCTGAGGGTGGTGAGCAGCTTTAATTATCTGGGGCACATTGTGACAGCATTTGCAAGATGACGCTGACATAGAGAGGGAACGCAGAGCACTGGCAGTTAGGGGTAATATGCTCGCAAGAAGGTTTGCTCGATGTTCGAGGGAAGTTAAAATAAATCTTTTTAAGGCGTACTGCCAAGCCTTTTACTCAAGTAGCTTGTGGGTTAATTACACTCGTAGGGCTGCTAGTGCTCTGCGTATCCAATACAACAACATCTTCAGGGTGCTGATGCGGCTGCCTCGCTATTGTAGTGCGTCTGGAATGTTTGCGGAGGCTCGGACGGACGGCTTTTTTGCAATTATACGCAAGAAAGTAGCCTCCTTACTGCAGCGTGTGAGAGGTAGTAGTAACAGTATCCTGCAGATGATTGTAACTAGTGCGGATTACCCAATCCAACACAAATGGATGCGTCTGACGATGGGTGTTGACAAAAATAGTTTATAAGATTTTACTAATTCAATTGTACATGATTTAATTTATTTATTGGTATTTTATGATTAATTGTATTGTGAATTTAATTTTTATTTGTACTTATGAATTACTTATGGATTAAAGTAATGACAGTGCGTCAACTCTTTATTTTAAGTATCATCCTAAGACAGCACTCATTACTTTCATATGATCCCTCCACCTCACATGGAAAACGTCGGTACAACCCCGTAGATCGTACAGTAAACTTTTCTACCCAATTCTCGAATCGATTCTTTTGTCACCTAGGTGGCTCTCTATATAACAAAATGAACAGAAAATTACATATAACTAAACTTACAAAAAACGTGTGCAGAAAGAAAGTCACTGCTTTCCTTCATGAACACAATTATGAGGATACTGAGAAATTGCTTGCAATTATGTTGTAACACTGAAGCGATAGCAATAACTAGCTACCTATTGATATATGAATTCTTACACAAATATACACACACACACACACACACAAACTAACGTAACTAGTAATTCTTACTAAAAATGTTTGTTTTTGTATTCTTTTTTACGCTTTACTATGTTCAATTAATTATTCTCTTATAAACCAAATTATGGGGAACACCTAAATACTCCGAAATATTTTATTCCGAATGTTGATGTTCGGATTTTGAAAAGTACGAATTTCATAATACCTAAGAATTGTAATGTCTATAATTAAATATCACGAAATTTATCGTACCGAAAGCCGTAAATGCGATTTGTTAGTTTTCCGATTTTCATACGTTCTAAGAGCCAAATTCTCGAAGGGTTCTCGGTCCAAAAAACGACATTCCGAATTTCAATACTTCGAATAAACTAAAAGTTAACATGTTGTGCTACAAAATTTTGTGACAGAAACGAATCGCTGCAAAACCGACTTCACGTAGTCTTGTCTGCGATACCCTAGAGTGTAATTTAAGCCCGCGTAGGCGCGGAGGGGTGGGGCGGCCCGCGAGCTGAGGAGCAGGTGGTTTGAAGGCCCGCCGCCGCGGCTGAGGCTGCAGCAAGCCCCGCAGCGCCGGAGCCGTGACAGAAACAATGCTTGCTGCATGTTGCATTCCTGCTTGCATGCTGCATGCCTGCTTGCATGCTGCATGCCTGCTTGCATGCTGCACGCCTGCTTGCATGCTCCACGCTTGCTTGCATGCTGCATGACTGCTTGCATGCTGCATGACTGCTTGCATGCTGCATGCCTGTCTACATGTTGCATGCAGCCGCCGAGTACCAGATCCCCTCCATTGTTGGTGAATCATTTGGGTTAGGTTAGGTTAGAACTGTGACCGGGGAAACAAAGTATTTTTATTCGTATTGTTGATATTTCGAATTATCATTAAGTCGGACTTTTTTTTATTCGATCTATTGAAGCTCGGTATTTTGAGAATAGTAATTATAAACGTTAGGAATATTGAAATTTAGGAATTATAAAACTAGGAGTAATGATAAGGCGGAGTTGTAATATTCGGAATTTTCTACCATTCGGAATTATGAAAGTCGGTATTTTGAAATTCGTATTTGTGACTGTCGGAATAAAGTTTTTCGTATTAATGTAGTGTACCCCAAATTATGTACATATGCATGTGATCCTATTATTCCTAAGAAAGTATAATAAATGTATCTCTTCATAAAGGGTGGAGACCTGGTGTCCTGAAATACAGGCCTTGAGCCTAGTTTAGGCACCAGTCTCCCACAATATTATAATTATTGTTACCTGTAACTAATACACCTTATACAATGTATTCTGTAATATTGTGGTGAGAGAATAAAACAAAATAATTATTATTATCATTTATCTAAAATAAATTGATAAATAAGCATGCCTTCTATATATAACATAAATTTATACCCGTAACATCCTCACAACTAAATATAAATATAATAAATTAATTTCAAATAAAAGTTAATCCGGAATGAAATATAAAAAATAAATTCTTTTAACGTTATATTAAAAGTTCGTTTAACGTTTCAGATTATTTGTTTGAGTTGAGTAGTCCCGGAGACGATTCTTTAAGTGTTTCGTATACACGTCAATACGATACGCTTGCTCCTCCAATACGGTCACCATCTGGACTATTCGATCGATCTGAGTGAGCAGGGGTTGGATGGTGTTTTCATCTGAAACCAAAATGATTACAAATTAGAAATAATCAAAGTGAAACCTACGTCATCGTTGAAACGAAGGATAATGGGGAGTAAACGAACATATAAAATAAAATAATACCAATAGTTAACAGTCGCAAATCTGGATGTAAGAAAACGGTTCAAAAGTGGTTACCTAACCTAGTTTATGTAGAAACCGAAAAACTACTTGATCAGCCAAGATAGCAAATATATATTAATATACATTATATACCCGTACATATTTATTTATAGCATTATTTTATTATATATACATTGTCATACATACGCAAACACTCATAAACACACCTCCACACACACACACACACACATACACACACACGCACACACCCGTTTGTTATCCCGTTGACATCATATTTATAATGTATCACTTTAAGTTTTGGGGGGGCCTGGAGTGCTAAAATACAGGCCTAGGCTTAGCTTAGACTCCAGATCTCCCACAAGTTACAAATTTGCCAAACCTTTAGTCAACTGTATTTGCTAATACCCAAGAATGTAATTTGTGGAGATGAAATAAACCTTTATTATTATTATATAGACATACATACAGTTACATTTCTATCCTACTAATATTATAAATGCGAAAGTTTGTGAGTATGGATGTACCTATGGATATTTTTTACTCTATCACGGATAAACTACCGAACAGATTTTCATGAAAGTTTGTAGTAATATAGCTTATAATAATAATAATAATATCTGGGGACAATTTCACACAGATCATCCTAGCCCCAAACTAAGCAAAGCTTGTACTATGGGTACCAGGCGACGATATACATACTTATATAGATAGATAAATACTTATATACATAGAAAACATCCATGACTCAGAAACAAATATTCGTGCTCATCACACAAATATTTGCACTTACCGGGATTCGAACCCAGGACCACCAGCTTCGTAGGCAGGATCACTACCAACTAAGCTACGGTGACCGTAAAACTTATATATCCGAACTAGCTGCGCCCCGCGGTTTTACCCGCGTTAAACTTTATAAATCATAGCCTATGAGTTAATCCAGGGTATCAGCTAACTTCACGCTTTAGCCGTTTAAACGAGAAAAAGTAACGAAAATACACTCACAAACTTTCGCCTTTATAATATTACTATGATAACACAGGATACAATTTAAAAGTACAAATCGCGGCGCACACCCAGAGTAATATATTTTAGGAACGCTAACTAAACCATTCATAAGCTATGAAATGGGTGGCTATTTTATTTTTTTACAGGTTTTGTAAACCCAAACCAGGGCATGTAGTTTGCATCAGTACCGACTGATTTGACACTCTACCACAAACTTAACCGTTGTCAAGATTTTAATATTATTATTAAAATCTTGACAACGGTTTTATTTTTATAGCATTTATAGCATTTTTCGCAATGCGAAGCGTTTATACCTACCCCGGATTGGTAGATGGTGCAGGTTCGACACCCGCCGGACGATAAAATTTATGATTTCCCATTTTTGAGATAAGATTAACGCTTCGCATTGGAAAAAATGCTATAAAATTAAAATTTAATAATTTGGAAGGTATTATCAAAATGATATGATCTTTCACATGCAACTGTGAACATATCAGTCGGCCATGTTTCTAGAAAAACAAAACCGATAGATAAGACCTACATCCTCCGGAAGGATGTTAGCATGGGAATTCTAAATTTGATCTGCCAGCGTGTATCGTTCGTAGCTTAACGCAGAGCGCCTACCCCGGTTTGGTAGATGGTGCAGGTTCGAGACCCGCCGGACAATAAAATTTATGATTCCCATTTTTGAGATTAGACTTTTATTTTTTACTAGCTGTGCCCGCGACTTCGTTCGCGTGTTAATTAGTTTATTTTGATGTTTTTGTTTTTTCTAAAAAAAAAGTAGCCTAAGTTACTCCTTATTACATCAGCTACCTGCCAATAAAAGTCCCGTCAAAATCGGTCCAGCCATTTCAGAGATTAGCCGGAACAAACAGACAGACAGACAGACAAAAATTTTAAAAAATGTTATTTCGGTGTAAGTGCCGTATATATATTCATATTATGTAGAAAAAAAACGGTTATTTCAATATTACAAACAGACACTCCAATTTTATTTATTTGTATAGATTCATAAGTGCCAATTTTTTGGCTTTTGGAGTACATATTTAAAAATTTGTGAGTGTACATATTATTATTATTTGAGCATTTCTCAAAAAAATTGTACTTTCTATCTTATTCTCTGTCCCATATTTTCAATTTTGTGTTTCTATACATAAAATAGATCATTACTAGTTTCTATTAAATTATATAATTAGTAAGTTAATTGCTCTAAGTAAAAAAAATGAAAAATGTATAAATACAATAAGAATTTATAAAATATAAAAATATTTTAAAAATCTGTTTAATCTAGTTGTATGAAAAGTGAAGTGTCCCAATTTCATACCGTCCCAAACGATCGATTGTACTGAGCGAACTTCCGGATATTCTAGAATCACATAAATGTATTTATTACGAAATAAAAGACCCCAATTAATTTATAAATAAATCTTTAGTCCTATAGAACAAATATATTTAATAAATAATTATTTTATTGTATCGTATAAAAAGTTCCTTTTTAGTTTTCTTCTTTTGTGACCGTCATTTTGGAAAATATCACCGCCGATTTGGTATAAATATGTTTTAGACTAGTGGCAGCATTAGCAAGATCGGCAATCATCTTGTTTAAGTTTAGATATTTCTTTTGCGTGCCGTGCGGGAACATTGTATGTTGTACGCCTGCTGGTCCGAAAAAAATCCTAACTTTGTTACCCAACAGTCAGAGCTAACCTCCAATTTTATAATTTATTTCTCCTCGAGTACCATTAAAGCTCTTAATCTTGATTTTGAAAGTCAAATCATAAACGAGTACTAGCTAGAGTTGTGCGCGTAAACAATTTTAATAATTTTTGTAACCTTAATTCGTTACCTCTTTTTTTGTTACTCTTGAGTGGTTGATTTTGAGTATAATTATGGCGATGTAATTATATCAGTTTTAATAAAATTAAATATTATTATTAATAAATTTATAGTAATATGCGAAAATGAATGGGAGCTTGGTGCATTTATTTTCTGTCGTTTTGATATAAAGCTGTTTTTTTAAGAATAACATTAGTCATGAATTATTACCATACTATTTCCTTCACACGGCCACTTAGATAGCTTTTTAGCTGTAAGCCCCTGGGAGTTGACTATTTTTTTCTCATAGGATATCAGCTAAATAACCAAAATTGGACATTATATTTTACACAGTGGTGGGCCATATATGCTTTATTTTCATATAATTATATTCGCTGCTGCTTGAAATTATATTTACAATTATGATAATATTTAACTTGTACCAATGTGCCTGCTTATCTGTACTAATATTATAAAGCTGAAGAGATTGTAAGTTTGTTTGGTTGGACTCGCTAATCTCAGGACCTACCTACAGAAAAAGTGTTTCAGTTTTATGGACAGACTATGTGCTATGGCTTTCAGTTCAGATAAATGGGCTATGTCACATCACACTACGACCATCATAATCATCATCTGCCTAGCCTTTTTCCGACTAAATTGGGGTCGGTTACCACACTACGACCAATAGAAGCTAAAAGAGTGAAGTTGCGGGGAAAGATATGCTATTAAATATAAACTTTTATAACGCTATGCGCTAAGAACGACTTAACTGATATCATTGATTTTTTCTTGAAGTTTTTGTACTGTGTTGAAAGTTTTAGACAGAACGACGTCTGCCGGTTCAGTCAGTAACATTTTATTTAAAAATGCATTGTAAGTGATTTTGCATGGTAACCCTGGCTGAAAAAATGAGGCGGTACTGGGAAAGATTACAAGAAACCCCTGAAAAGATTGAAGAGCAGAGGAAAAAGAACTTAGAAAGAATAAACTCAAAATACACCTCCAAAAAAAGTTAAACTAATTAAGTTAAGAAAACTAATATAGAGATTATTATTATAGAAAATGAATAAAAAAATTATAAACATTATAAATATATATACATATATTTATAATGTTTATAATTTTTTAGAGAGTATAGAGATTGATTGAGAGTAATATTCACGCCAACAATGTATAGTCCTAGAATTTTTTTAAACCTTTAAACTTTTTAATCGGTCGGTGTTTATTATTATTAGATTATTACGAAATATAAATGTTTCCTGACAGAGGTTCCTCTATCAATATATTTAAGTCAAATATAATTATTTGCACAACTGTGAAGTCTAGGCTTAAGAAATCCTATTTTGTTTCCAGATTTCTATTTTTGTTACTGTCCCATAAAAGCAGACGCATATTTCTTTTCTTTATTTATATGTTTTTAACATAAATACATGTTTGTGATAAAAACTAAAATATATGGATAGTCTTTGCATTATGTATATATACACAATTTTATAACAAAATAAAGTAGGGTCAATAATGTAAAGTTAAACAAGAGTTGTGACCGAATAGTAACGTAAAGGAAATAATACCGCCTTTAATTTAAGATTTGCATATTAATATACAGTGATTGGCTGAAAAACAAGTTGAATGTTGTTTTATTATCACATTTAATTCAATAAATATTCCGGTTATTGGTTTCTACATTAAATTTACGTAAACGAATGAAGGTAACCAAATAAGAATTTTTCTCCACCTTGGGTCTGTTTTTATGGATTTTGCTATTTATTTACCTTATAAATCTCAAAACAAACTTTATATTACTAATCTTTAGGCATTTACCCATAGCTTAAAATAAAGAAATCAAGTATATTTCAATATTTTAATTTCAGCATAATTTCTGAGAAAAGGTACAATTTTTTTGAGAAACGCTCATATGTAACCTGATTGTTTTATTGGATAGCCCTAATCGAGGCCTATCAGAGCATACCAAATTTGTAAGGGTCATATGGCGGAAAGCTGAGTTATTAAGCGTTTTCTTTTGGCAGACGCTTAGCTACCTCGAAACTGTACCGTAACGACGACAGTTTCATAAAAAACGATATAACTCAGTTATTTCGCTATATACCTATTTATATATATATATATATATATATTTTGGTTTGTAATTTTATTTTACACCCCAGAAAAATAAGGGTGTCATTATAAATCCAACTTTGGGAATTTTTTTGTAAAATTGATAACTTTGTTCAGTGGGTATTACGATATTACGTTTTAAAATGTTTTACCCAAATGTGAAACGAGGGTGTTCTTGGATTAGGCGCTTCGCGCTGATTGGTGAACCCTAAAGAACAAATAAATCAATTCTGTATATAAACTGTGCGATTTTCCTGGATATTCATTCCGTATCCAGCAGTAGTACTAGAAGCAAATTGTAAACAAGAAACTCTCGTGACAATGAAAGTGAAGATTCTACTATCTACAATCGTGTTGTTCACTGTCAAGTCAACGTTGGCCTCCCCTGGTGCTACCAGCTTCGAACCCACCCAGCGCTGGAACTGCAGTCCGATTCCTGTTGGAAGGGTGCCAGCCCATTGTTTCTGCGTGTACGGTTAAGTGTAACCTGGGAACCGTACACGTGTGTTGGGCCCTTCAGGGATTAGCGGGGATTCGGCAGCACATTCCTCAACACAACATTTAGCGGACCGTTCATTCGGTCTGCTATAAGTAGTGATAATTAGCTAGCTTGTATTAAGTTATTGTCAAGGAGATTATGTTTAGGTTTAATGATTGAAATTTATATTTTACTACATATTGTCTGAATGTTTCTGTCAATATTAAGTAATGAATTCAGTATTATTATTATAACGGACCTTGTGTTTAAAACGACGGTCGCGCTTTAATGCTACCACCGGATCCAATGCGCCCCAACTGAGAAGACCCAGCGAAACAAACTCAGCAGGTTCATCTACTATAGTGACCGCTTATCATCAGGGGAACCGGATTGTTGTACGCCAACTTGGTAGAAATAAGAATTCCCAGCACGCCGGAAACTAGCTCTATAATAATAATAATAAATAATAAAAAGTATTTATTCTCTCCTCACAAGATGAACGTTACAATATTATCATATTTAACTTAATGTTGCAAAATATTTTATTGACATTTGGAAAACAAAAACACATTGACATATACATAAATGTAATAATGTAATTCTTAAGCAAGTATAAAAAAAATATTGTTTTGTTTACATTCTATAGAAGTTTATTTTATTAAGTTACTATTGTATGTTTCAAACGCCTTCTTAGGCAGCTTTTGGTGAAACTTATTTTATTATCCGTGAAGTTGTAATACCCAAATGCAATGAAATAATAAATGATTTGATTTGATTTGAAAATGTAGATCTTAATTAGTTCAACTGGTGCCTGATTTAGGTTTTTAACAAAACCTGTATTACAGGTCACCAGGACCCTCCCGCGGTTAAGCCATTTTAAAACAACAAAAAATAAACAAGTCGTTATGTAACAGCGTTGTAACAGGATTAAGTAAGGTAAAACACACTTATATAACGGGTCCACGACAATTGGTCGACAAATATTTGATCGACATGACAATTTGTCGACAAATGTTTAGTCGACATTTATTTTGGTCGAAATTCATAATTCGTCGACAAATCAATTGGACGACAAATCTATCCAAGGTAACGATCTACTATCTACCTTCATGAATCCTATGGACTGTAATACTGTATTTCGAAGTTCAAAATAGCGATGAACTGTAGCCCTAAAGTACTGAAACGCGACTCACGTTAGTGCGAAGGCAAGGCATGCCATTATGGAGATATCCATGGTTAATGTTTTTCTAGCGCTCGGCGGCCGCTGCCGCGGCACGCTCGCTACGCTCGCTCGCCTTCGCGCGCCAAATGGTCACCGTTCTAACCTAACCTAACCCAAACGATGTGGAATACTTTTCGCACTAACGTGCATCGACTAAATATCAATGTCGATGAATTTACTGTCGACCAAATGATTGTCGACTAATTGTCATGTCGACCAATTGTCGTTCGATCAGTTGTCTGGGTCCGTATATAACTATAACTACTAATTACAAAGATGCTATGTCAACTTAAGGGGCCTTTTACAGTCCACTAGCGCCGCCAATCGAAAAAATGTCATAACTCGTAAATAGAATCAAAAATACAAAATGTGGTCTGTTATTACTGTGGAAGTACTGTGTAAGTCTATTATTACTGTGGAAAAGGCAATAACGTAATTTTATAACACATTGTCAACACTTGAAATATAGCTGTTTAGCTAAATCGTGCATTTGTAACAAAAACGGCCGTTTATGTTTTGAATGCACGATTTAGCTAAACAGCTATATTTCAGGTGTTGATAAGGTGTTATACAATTACGTTATTGCCTTTTCCACAGTAATAATAGACGACTTCGTCCGCGTGTTAATAAGTTTATTTCGTTTTTTATTAAAATAAAAGACTTTTTCTAAAATAAAAGTAGCCTAAGTTACTCCTTATTACATCAGCTACCTGCCAATAAAAGTCCCGTCAAAATCGGTCCAGCCATTTCGGAGATTAGCCGGAACAGACAGACAGACAGACAAAAATTGTAATAACTGTTATTTTGGTGTATGTACCGTATATATATTCATATTTATGTAGTAAAAACCGGCTATTTCAATATTACAAACAAACACTCCAATTTTATTTATTTGTATAGTGTATAGATTTAATAGGAGCTTTTCTATTTCATCGTAGCATAAATGTAATCGTATCTTGAATTTATACAATCCATTTGATGCTTACCTCTATAATTTTCTACATATGAACTTGCAGCATATTAAACTATTAACCTTTTATTATCAAATCAGAATCATATACTTATTATATTTATGTATTTTATTTATATTGTTTTTCTTGACATACGGTTTTAGAATTATTTTAGTATACAGGGTGGACGAGGATTTGACGTTCTAACGAAAAAGAAAAATTTATATACTTTATGATGAGGAGTATCCGAATCACCCCATGATGTTCTACGATTTTGCGTAGTTTTCGAGATAGAATTTTGATCGATCCTGAGCGCAAACCCTAATTTTGAACTTTGAATAAATTCTAAGTCAGTTCTGCAATGATTAGATAAAGCATACTTTTTAGGGTGTTAGGTTATAATAAATAAAAAATTATAAATATAGTTTATTTCGGTATCTTATACTACTACAATTTATCTTACATAATGTACTTAAAAGGAGACCCCTTTTAAGTATATTAAATACTTGTGATAGGAGGCCCCGTTCTTCACATGTCGTTCAAATGTAGAAGTGTGAATACATAACAAAAGTATGTTTCCTGTTTAAAATAGAAAACGGAAAATATAATTTTTTGTGGTTGCAGCAGTATGGTGTTTGATTAAGTTATGTGTGTGTAGGAGTGTGTGTCTGTATCTATGTGTGTGTGTGAATGTGTGTGTGCGTGTGTAGGTGAGTGAAGGACGTTTTAGTATAATTAGGCAATAGTATGCAGTAAGGCTTCAACCTTATCATAGGTCCTATCTTTTAACCATTCGGTTAAGCAGTTTTAACAGTCACGATATGCCAAAGGGTGCAAGTATAGGGTTCAATTAATTTTTTTATAAAGGTAGGCGGATTGTCTTTTGTACTGTTTGTTTGCCTATGCTATATGCGTAAGGGTAGGTGGTACTACATTTGGTGTTCTTCTCGTTTTGTGAGTACTGGGTGCAAACGAGAGCTTTTTATGTACTTTCAGCACAATTTGGAGAACATATAGGTTTCTGATTGGAAGGTGACAGCTTTAGGAATAGAGACTTTCAGTGGGAAATCTGTACGGCTTAAAATAGGTTAAACTATGATAGTTAGTTATCACAAAAATAAAATCAGAAATGTTCTACAGAACGAGAAACAAATAAAAAAAACTGATGTTACGTGAATATTACAAAAAAAAAAACATTAAAAAAAATTATATCTCGAAAACTACGCAAAATCGTAGAACATTCATGGGGGTGATTAGGATACTCTTTATCATAAAGTATCAACATTTTGCGTTTGAAAGTCAACTACTCGGCCACCCTATATATAAAAATATGTAAGTATGTAACTTAAGGAGTAGTACAACAACGGAAGATGAGCGCTGGGTGTAACCCAGCAAATGCTGAGATGGTGACCCATAAGGTCCAACCACACCAAACGGCCCGCATCGGCCAGTATTGCACCGCACGGACGCGGTCGGATGCCGCCGCATCCGACCGGATGCGGTCGGATACGGTCGAATGCGACGGCATCCGAACGCGTCCGGCCGGACGTCGCGTCGTCGCATACTACCTTCGCTTCTTTGCACTTTCGAGAATGTGATCACGCGTCCCCAGCGCACCCGGCGGAATCCGAACGCAGGCGGACGGCTCCGAGCGCATTCGGCGGTATTCGAACGTATGCGCCGGTATCCGAACGCATGCGGACGGAGCCGAGCGCGTGTCGCGGCATGTCACCGGCTGTGTTTACCCTTGACTTGGTAATATAAACTTTAAACACTGTATACAAGATTTAATTTCGTTTCAAGATTGTAAAATTCGTTTCGATGCGGGCCGATGCGGGCCGTTTGGTGTGGTTGGACCTTTTCGGCAGGACATACAGGACCTATTGCGTAGTGTTAAACTATGTTATTGTTTGATTTTTATATGTATTTAGTTAGTTCTGTTTGTAAATTTCTTGTATGTCTATTGTCGAATAAATGTATTTCTTATGTATTTCTATTTATAACAATAATAATGAACACAATAAAGGAAACCAGTTAATGAAATTTGAAAAAATATTAATTTTAAGGAGAGTTAAACTATTTATTGTGATATATGCATGTTTATGAGCTTTTGTTTAAAAGGAAAATTAAGCTCCTTAAGTTACATTCACTATTTATGTTACAAGTTCTTTAATAATAATATATTATTCCAGCTCTAATATTCCATTCCATAGTGTTAGTACAAAAGTTTTGAAATTATATTAATAATACATAACTAAAGGTTTATACTAAAAAAAAAAAAGTTTTTATTCACGTCGACTTTAAAAAAGCGCTTGTAAATTGTCAGAACATGTTTGTAGTAATACAGTTATTATTTCCAGTTGCTTATTACAGATATTTAGGTACACGGAATGTTAAAACATTATTTTATAATAGTAGTGATATTTAGCTAGCTTGTATTAAGTTATTGTCAAGGAGATTATGTTTAGGTTTAATGATTGAAATTTATATTTTAATACATATTGTCTGAATGGTTCTGACTATATTAAGGTATTCAGTATTATTATTATAACGGCTATATATAATATAATATAATTATACTTGATATCTAAAACGGTTTGAACATTGAGTCGATAAGAGGTAAATCTTATGTACAAGGAATGGGATAGGGCGAATCCATTTTCCCTGCTAGCATTCTTAGAATTCCGTCAATGCACCCACACATCCTATTTAACATTGACGAGGTTTGCCATAATAGGATAGAGGTTGGATTAATAATAATAATAATATCTGGGGACAATGTCACACAGATCATCCTAGCCCCAAACTAAGCAAAGCTTGTACTATGGGTACCCGGCGACGATATACATACTTATATAGATAGCTAAATACATAAATACATAGAAAACATCCATGACTCAGAAACAAATATTCGCGCTCATCACACAAATATTTGCACTTACCGGGATTCAAACCCAGGACCACCAGCTTCGTAGGCAGGAGCACTACCAACTAGGCTATGGTGACAGACCGTGACCGAATAGGGCGAATCCATTTTCCCTGCTAGCATTCTTAGAATTCCGTCAATGCACCCACACATCCTATTTAACATTGACGCGGTTTGACATTATAGGATAGAGGTTGGATTGAATAAATACATACATAGACTCACGCCTGTTTCCCAGAGGGGTAGGCAGAGACAACGGATTTCCATTTGTCACGATCTTTGCTTACTTCTTTTGCCTCGATTACTGTCATTATATTCTTCATACATGCTCGCCGGTTTAGGGTACTTCTGACCTGCCCTTTCTTGAGAACATCTCTAATTTGGTCAGAGAATGTTCGACGTGGTCTTCCCCTTCCGGTTGTCCCATTCACACAGGCCAGGTATACTTCTTTTGTCAATCTTCTTTCATTCATCCTTTCTAAATGGCCAAACCATCTCAGCATGCCTTTTTTGAATTAATACACTAGCAAATTTTACATCAATACCTTAGCCTCATGTAACTCCTGATGGGCAGGCTGCAGAACTTCAAGGTTGGATGTCAGGAGGTGGCACAGTTCTTCAAGTGCTTGCTTGTTGCATCACGTAAACATCGCTCAGTCTCGCATAGGCGTACCACTTCCCTCTCTAATTCTGCCATGTTGAATAATTGAGTCTGTAGATGGAATAACGCTGTTATTTAAATGTATGTGTTTCCATTAATATATAATTCACGGTACATAAGAAGAATGTTCATAATACAAAGGGATATAACACTTTTGGTTACTATGTGAAGTACAGTCAGCTCCAAAAGTCGATGAACAGAATGTATATTTAACAGTACAGTTACGGCGTCAAATCAAGGTAATCTAATGATATATTTAATGGATGTGCTGGCGTCTGTACAGACTTTTTATCCATTAACTATTATAATTGAGGAAAACTTGCATGGATTCCGTAGCTATGGCAATGGATGAGTTAGTTACATATAGACACAAATCATCTGCATACTACAAAATTGAACAGTTACTGTTGAGGGACTTGTGCAGGTCTGAGGTATAAACACTATAAAGCAGGGGACTCAAGACTGAGCCTTGCGGGAGACCCCGCCAAACAGTTCTGGCCTCAAATTTTTCCCCTGGGATACACAGATTGACTAAGCGGCCAGATAGTAAGTTGCATATAAAGTTGAGCATCCTTATCGGAATATTCAGCTGACGTAGTTTACTTCTGAGTATGGATAGGATAACACTGTCATATGCAGATAAGAAATATCTAAAAATACTGCCAAGACTGATTCATTGCTGCTAAAAACAATGCGAGTATCTGCCATAAAGATACCTATGCTATCCATAGTGCTAAACCCTTTCCGGAATCCAAACTGTGAATCCGCCAATAGGCCCTACTTTCCAAGTACCATTCCAATCTATTTTTAATTAAATGCTGGACAATTTTAGCAAAGACTGGGGACAAAGCAATTGGAAGGTAGTTGTCAGCACAGTTTGGAGATTTACCTGGCTTTAAAATTGGAATAATCAGTTGTTCCACTGAGATGGAATATGGCTCTGGTAGAAAGAAGAATTGATTACTTTAAAAGAAACTGGCAACTAATCTGACCTGTCATTTTAAAAAAAGAAAAAGGGAACCCATCTATTCCAGGAGCTGAGTCATGCAAGTGTCCTAGTACTGAATCCAATTCAGTTAAGGAAAAAAAAACTGAGCCGTCACGGGACGCCTGGCAGATGTGAAACATCGACATTATATGGTAAAAGTAATATGCAGAAAAGAACATATTGTGATAGGAACTAAATATGTAATGCGCATGGCGACGCGTCGCCACACCGTACACACTACTGCATATAGACTGTATATATATACCATCATATAGCGTGGCGACGCGTCGCCACGGCATGCGTCGCCACGCCAGCAATCGGTTTTACGTGCAGCTATAGATGTTTCACATCAAAAGGATCATCTAATTGGTTAGAGGCAATCCCAGGAATACAGGGAGGGGACTGACAGTCACCAGCTTGAGGTACAAAGGAAGGGGCTAATTTATTAAAAATGGATATAGCTATATTTCTAGGAATAGGAGACGAATTTTAATTAGACCTACCATTTCTACATTTTTTATATTGTTTCCAAACTAGGGATGATGGGGATGAAGGGGAGAGGGAAGAGCAGAACTTTTTCCAACCATAATTTTTCTTTTTCTTGAAAAGCCTCCGCGATCTAGCTGTAATCTGGTTGTACCGGGTGAGATTCTCAGGCGACATATGGCCAATGTACCTTAACTCAGCTTCATTTCTAGATTTAATAAATGCTGTACATTGTCTATCCCACCAAGGAGGAGAAGATATTTTACCAGTAGCAGCATTTTTTTTGGAATACTAATATCTGCAGTCTCTGATATAGCTTCAGATAAGAGAGTCCAACACAAATCTAGGTCATCTAAACAACTGTCAGGGAAAGCCTGAATTTTATCGTCCAAAGTAGACTGATAGATAAGATAAGATAAATACACTTTATTGTACACCATTATACATAATATATAAGTTACAGGATCTCAAATAATTATAAAAAAGGTACAATGAGCGGTCTTATCGCTTAAAGCAATCTCTTCCAGACAACCTTAAGTTGGACTATATTGTATGGAATTAGGAGTAGGGGTAGTGTATGGTGTAAAACTATAGAATATGATTAAGTATCTACTTAAGACTAATAGTGGTATGTACTTAATAGTAGTACTACCACTAATTATTTACATAATATATATATATATATATATATACATATATAATATGTAAATAGACATAGATATATTATATAGATAGATAAAAATATAATAAATATATATTCCCATTGACCTTCCTCAAGCCTATATTTTAACAGAGGAGTCTTATCTCTATGAGGTAGAGACCCACTAATTAGAGTGGAACATACAGGGTAGTGGTCACTACCATATGTCAGGTTTAAACACTCCCACTTTAACTGGGATGTCAGGTTAGGAGAACATAAGGTAAGGTCACACAACTTTTACTCCGTCCCAATCGAGGAAGTCTGGTGGGAGACCCATTATTAAGCACACAGAGCCCTACTTCATCCAACAACTCAACCATTTCAATGCCAGCATTATCATTTTGAATAGATCCCCATAGCTTATTATGATAGTTAAAATCTCCCATAAGATTTATGGGAGTATAAGAACTACACACCTTTTTGATGTATTGAAAGCAAAGTGGGTTTGGGGAAGGGATGGAAATAGAAACAAAATTAATGCCCAGGACTCTCACTCCAATGGCATTAATTTCATTGCCATGGATAGGAAGGGAAAGAGGGGAATAAGGAAGGTCCTTGTTTACCAGAATAGAAGCACTGCCATAACCATCAATACGGTCATCACGGAATGTGCATTATCCTGGGAAATTGAACTGAAGATGTGGAACTAGCCACGTCTCAGAGATGGCAAAAATTATAGGATGGAATTTGTTTATTAAATGGATAACTTCATTTTTTTTGGGATAAACACTTCTGGCGTTCCACTGGAGGAACCGAAGATCCATTTTGCTGGGATTGGACTGCGTTAATTAAGGTTTTGGCAACATGGTCTGATAGCTGATGGTGCAATAAGAAAGATGTAAGATGCATGACTAATGATTCTAACTCCATTGAGGCATCCCCCTCAGGAGTCTGAGAATTGGAAAGAGCGCACCCATTTGAGGAAGGAACATAGGAATAATCATGTATCAAATCTTGGTGAGCCTTGGCATCATAGCCAGGGTCCAAACGAGGTCGCTTTTTGGGCATCATAACAACTTTCTTTTTAATGTAGGAAGTAGAAGTGGGAACATTGGCTTTATGTTGTGATCTGGAATATGGAGTACTATGAGGAAGAAGATGTGGTGTTGGAGTGGTCGTAGAAGTAACCTCATCATACGATTTGCATGAAGGAGGATGACGCCTAGATGCTTCGAGGTAAGAGATGCTATACCTTGCCATAGTCATTTTAATTTCAGTTTGTCTTTTATGCTCTGGACAGCTTTTATTTATAGCAGTAAGAGCTCCCTCACAATAAAAACATGTAGGTTCATCCACAGAACAACTATCCCCAAAGTGTTCTCCACCACATTGGTAGCATTTGGCTTTCGATCGGCACTTGGATTTAGTGTGGCCATATTTGCAGCAACCAAAACACTGTATAGTAGGAAAATGGTATAAGGACACTGGTAAGGAGTTATAGTAGCAATAGACTACTAGGCAGGGTTTGCCCATCAAAAGTAAGAATAACCGTTAGTGTGGGTTTCCAAGCCGGGGAACCTTCTGAAACCTCCTTACGGTTAATACGTCTCACTTTAATGATAACTCCACAACCAGAAGGGGTCTTAAGATGTTCCAGAATCTCAGCCTCTGACCAATCTATAGGAACCCCCTTAACACCCATGTCTACCACTGCAGCATTGCCTATGAAAGCATTGGCATCTTCAGGAGTTTTAAATTCCACCGCTATTCTATTTCTTCCTACTTTTTTAATACCTTCCTGCAGTACGTTTCTAATATTCAACTTCATAATAAGTTGGCCAAATTTAATTGGGTGGATTGTGGTACCAGCTGCCAAGTCATCTGACTTATTTCTCCCGAGCAATAGAGATAGGGTTAGGAATCGCTGGGATTTGTTGTACGCTATTAGTTAATGATGAATTCTTAGATATATCATTATTAGAACTGCACTGGGAATTCTCAATAACCTCAAAAGTTGTCAAAGGAACAGTTAAGTGTGGAGTATAAGCAAATGCATCTTGGGATATACCTGGTTTAACAACATTAGGGCCATCGCGTGAAGTTAAGGGATCTGGCGGGCGACCACCGTGCGGATCATCCACATCCATGGTCGTCGGACATAAATTACGTGATTAAAACACAAAAACTTACCACTACTTAATGTAAACACACACAAAACAGTCACAAATATATATAAGGCACCAAAAATAAAACCAAAATCCTTATTTCAATGCCAAATACAGTAAAAAAATTCTACCACATGTGTTCACCATAAACACTAGACTTGAGTAACTCCGGAGCGATTCGTTCCGATGAACTACTCCAACACAGTGAACGATCTGAACTCGTTCGGTACTGTGCGGGATTATCGTTCCACAGTTCACCGACTCATTGTAATCCCGCCTCTCTGGTCTAAGCCCGCGTCAGTGTGTGTAGGTAGGAACGAGAGCCCTTTGGTGTATAGTCCCCAACTCAACTCACCACATTGTGGTGAGTTGAGTTGGTGACGTATAACTAAGTGCATGCGGTGACCACATACACTTAGTTTTAGATCTGATTCATTATCGCATTTACACACACTGACAATTATTGTTTAGCTTTCTTAGTATTCGATATTCTAGAGAGGTTAACTATTTTGGTCTCTATTTCATAAAGCAATAAGTTTATTTTAGATTGACATTCTATTTTATGCAACTTTGTTTACGTTATGAGATCGTATTTTTTAAATTTGTTAGAGAGTCGAATTGCGTTGAGTGAGTGACTACTTCCTATTGTGCCTACTTTTTGTTTTTTTATATATAAAATGACTTCTAAACGTAAACGTAGTGATATTCGGGGACATTTTAAGGAAATAGAACCAAAAAAGCAACGTCTGGAAATACAAGTAATTTGTCGCGCCATATGACCAGGAAACATCCTACAATACCTATCGTTTTGGAACGGCAAGTTGAAATAAATACTTAAAGATCTAATACTGACCCATCAACTTCTGCTGACCAACAACAAACATCGCAACAAAATATTACTGATTTTATCATCAGAAAAAGACCTATTTCCGTACAAAGATCGCAGGTTATAGATAAGCAATTGGTGAAGTGGATATCGAAAGGCCAACATTCTCTACGTGTCGTTGACGAACCATTGTTATAGTTCACAGTTTATGAACGAATAGCTAAACAAGTTCCAATTCCGGACTCTGTCGAAAACATGTCTATGCCACAGTTCATTTCGCTCTTTGAATCAGTAGTACTGTACTTAATATATACAACCTACCAAGTCAAGGAGCGAAATGAACTGTGGAACGAGTTAGCGGAACGAGTTCACTTCACGGAACGAGATTTGATGAACTAGATCCATTAAGTGAACGACAATGCCCAAGGCTAATAAACACTAACCGGAGAAAAAACCTACTCACAAGTCATTTTCCCACATTTATTTTATTGACGTACGGATCAGAGAGTATATAATATACATTGTAGAATACATTCATAGAGTATGTAATCAACTATGGCACCTAAATTTTAGAATCTACGTTTAGAATCAAAGATATTATAATATAACAAGATTGCGCACTGAGGGAGCAAAAACGGCCCGAGCAAGGAGTAGCTGTTTTGGATGGCATCTCCTTCTAATAGAGTGACCATGCGTCGTGGAATTATGCGAATGTTTTAAGAATAATCATACTACCTGTGCAGTGCTTTTAAAGTTACTGTTCGCCCCACTGCATACCTAGGTATACGTATTCGAGATGTTTTCGTTACTTATACTTTCTTTATTTTGTATGCCTCTCTGCAAGCAATATAAATTAAATTATACCAAGATTATTTGTAGATTTTTTAAACGTTTGGAAATTATATAATTATTTATAGTACAATTCCCGCCTAATGTAAGTGTGAGTAGTGGTAGATATTTTGGACAAAGGCAATAGACTTTCCAAATATTATATATTCGTAATGTATCCAAATAGTTTTCAAGTATATTATATGTTTTATTTACTTATATTCTTTTTCGCAACAAGTGTTTTGTGTCAGTCGGCTATAGTATTCTAGGATAATTATTGTAATACATATATTCAATATAGATTAGATTGTGAAAATCAGGTAACACTAATAGACTACAGGCCCGATTTTTTAATTTATTCCACGGATAGTACTATACTCACTACCTTAATTGAAAATATCTTCTAAGTGGCTTAATCTAAACAACTGAGATAATTTTATATCTTTTGTTATTAATAAGAGTGTAGCAATTGTCTATTTCTTACCTATTTACTCATAACAAACACTGACACGAGGAAACAGTAGCCTCGTTTTAATGTTAGATATAGTGAAATAGACAATTATTCATCATCATCATCATCATCATCATCATTACAGCTTAAATAAGTCCACTGCTGGACAAGCCTCCCTCAAGAATCATCTTGAGGGGATATGCCATAATCGCCACGCTTGGCAGGCGGGTTGGCGATCGCAGTATGATGGTCGTAGTACTCAGAAGGAAGCTGCTTCCCGTCCTCTGGTAGATATTCCCTCGGGTCGACTTCTACGCCCCCCACGGGATGAGATGGGGTGATGATATTCTGATTCTGATATTTGTCGCCGTCACCACACAGCAGACAATTATTACGTAGGTATAAAATACCTAATATACATTACGACAGGTTGGAAAAATCGTTTGTTGTAAGAGGCAACAATCTCGAGTAGGTATGCTTAGTGGCTGGTAGTGGGGAATAGTATTTTGTGTCAATGTGCAAAAACTCTATAACAAATGTGAATGTTATTTGTAATAAAACAGTTAATTGCTATATCAGATTATTATTTACCGGGAACAATATTCATCCATTTTTGTTTCAATTCCTCGTTTTTGCGAAATCTAGAAAAACGATCCATTAAATACGTAACGAATGGTTACCCTGTTGCTGAACTTAGCCAAAATATAGAAACATTACAAGATAACAATTACTTGTGAAAAGATATACCACTCCCCAGATGACCCTCACTTTTACACCCTTTTACGCAACAAGTTAAAACCATTTTTAAGCAAATTGGAACTGGATTGGAGCACAATACGATAAATAATTTCAAAACAAACATTCGCCATATTTGTTTACAAATTGAGTGTGGTAAACGTCATTTCTTATAAATACTGCTATTGAATTTACTAAACCCAAATTAAATGTATTTAAAAAGCTATCAAAGAATAAGACATAGTTTAAAAAAACGTTGTGTACGTCTTAAATAAATAAAAAATATTTAATTATAGTTATATGAAAACATAATCCTAGGTGTTTGACCAAAAATTCTACTATTTTATACGTCAAGTAAGTTATTTTTAGGCTGGCCATCTGTTAGACAGGGACAGATTCCAAAACGAGAGCCTCTCAAGTGGTCCGTTTTTTCCTATTGGTACACTACAAAGAGAAATGGACTGTATCTTAAAGACTTTGAGTTCATTTTACTTTGAACTAAATCTTGGAGTGCGCAATCTTGTTATATTATAATATCTTTGTTTAGAATACTTTCAGAGAGTATAGAATAATTACGTATAATTTCTCTAACGCTTAGTTGCTACTGCCACCAGATATAACTACTCTATAACCTATTATTACTTTTACTGTGTCTATACTGTCCGACCGCATGCAAACAAATTTTGAACCAGT
The DNA here is from genome assembly GCA_951640165.1 of Pseudoips prasinana. Classification (NCBI taxonomy): domain Eukaryota; kingdom Metazoa; phylum Arthropoda; class Insecta; order Lepidoptera; family Nolidae; genus Pseudoips; species Pseudoips prasinana. The sequence continues at coordinate 18,064,891 of OX621264.1, read as the reverse complement.
TGGGTATTTCTTGGAATGTATACTCCCCAGACTACTATTTTGTCTAACTTCTATCTTGTTTAGTTATAATTACGAGTTTTTACTGTTATTTTTGTGTCTTGTATCTGTTAGCCTCGATAATTTTGCTAATTTTCTTTTCCTTTTCTTTTTTTTACAATGTGTTTATCTAATTCTTTTTTTTATGTTTTACTTTAACGCTCAGCTGGTGGGTGGACCACAGTATTAGAACATATTTATTTTAATTAGGTGAAAATAAAGAAATACATTTTTAAATAATTAACTTAACTTATAAGAAACAGAAAAATATCAGCTAAATTTACTATAATAACTAACTACTACAACTTTTTAATTAGGTTAAGAACATATTAATGTAGTTATTTTATTTTATAGTATTTATTATATATTAGTTATTTTATTACTATGTCTGATTTTGGAAGCGATATCGAAGATTTCGTCTCAGCTTGTAGTGATGACGTGAGTTTTCTCAGTATCTCAGTTATCTGATGAATCAAGGAACTTTAATGTGGTTCACATTAATGCACAGAGTATATCGGCACACTATTCGGATATGCCGGCCAGTTTTGACTGTCAGAACATCCACGCCATTCTTGTCTCGGAATCGTGGCTTAAACCATACCTGCCCTCTACTTCATATTCATTGCCCGGTTTTCAATTGATCAGAAACGACCGGATAAACGGCGGTGGTGGTGGTGTTGCCATATACCTTAGACCACATATTCCTTTCCACGTTATTAACATGTCGGCCCAGCCCCCACCGTCTAACGCCGGCGAACATCTTTTGATGGAAGTAGAGCTGCATCACGCAAAAGTTCTCCTTGGGGTTTATTACTGTCCTTCGTCATATATCAACTTCTTCTCCTCATTGGAAACTCTCTTAGGAAACTTAGTTCCTTCTTACAGTCATACAATAGTCATGGGTGACTTCAACACCTGTCTTCTTAGAAATGATTCACGTTCTTCTTCACTCCGTTCACTCTTTGAGTCGAACAACCTTTCTCTTTTACCTTTAACTGCTACTCATAACTTTCCTCACTGCACCCCATCGCTCCTTGATTTCATTTTTGTTTCCTCCAAAGAGCACGTAGCCAAACACGGCCAGTGCTCAGCGGATTCTTTCTCTTATCACGACCTTCTTTATTTATCATACAAAATTCGCCCTCCTAAGGCAAAACCTAAAATCCTTATTCAACGCAATTTTAGTGGAAAGAACGTTACTAATCTCAAAGTAGACGCGGGTAACATAGACTGGATTGCACTTTTTGCTTCGGAAACTATCGATAAAAAAGATATCGAAGAAAATTCATTAATGAATTAAGCTCGCCTATGTACATGACTTTTTATTGTAAAATTTATTTAAATGTATGTTTCTGTGTGCAATAAAGAATAAGAATAAGAATAAAAAGGTTTACCTGTTTGAAACGTACATGATCCAGCTATACGACGTCCACGCACCTTTAAAAGCCGTAAAAATGAAACATTCTCCAGCGCCTTGGCTCACGCAGGATATTAGGAAGTGGATTGATAGGAAAGCTGCAACTAAGTCAAAATATAAATCCCATCCATCCGCTGAGAACAAAAATAAGTACATTTCGGCTAGGAACCAATGTCATAAGGTGTGTAGGAATGCTCAACGCCAACACATTCATAGCTCTGTACAAAATGGAGACCCAGCAAAAGTCTGGAAATATTTGAGATCAATGGGGATAGGCAAATCACGCCAAATTGACACTCCAAATAATTTAGATATAAATTCACTCAATAGTCATTTCTTAACTTCGTCCAATTTTGATAGGACAAACAAATAATACCTTACAGTACATTTCACCAATTCCTACCCCTGATCATTCTCAGTTTGTCTTTAATCAGTTCTCCACTTGTGATGTTAAAAAAAGCGTATTATTAATTACGTCCAATTCTGTTGGAAGTGATTGTATCAGTCGTAATATGATCCTTCCTATCCTCGACGAAATCCTACCGGTTCTCACCCACCTCCTCAATTTTTCCATTTCTACCGCTACTTTTCCATCAACATGGAAAAGTGCTCATATAATCCCACTAGCTAAAAAAACTAAATCCCTCATCCTTTTCCGATTATCGCCCCATCTCCATACTAACATTCCTTTCCAAAGTTCTGGAACGCCTCTTCCACAATCAACTGAGCTCCTTCCTCTCTAAGAATGTCCTACTTAATCCCTCCCAGTCCGGTTTCCGTCCAGGTCATAGCACAGTCACCGCTCTTGTAAATATTACGGATGATATTCGACGAGGTATGGAGTGTGGAAAGTTGACAGTGCTTACGCTGCTTGATTTTAGCAACGCGTTCAACACTGTGGACTTTGACATTCTACTTGGCATACTACGCTCACTTAACATATCTCCAATGGCAATTGATTGATTTCGTAGTTACCTGTTTGGCCGTCGGCAGCGGATTCGCATTGACGATACCTACTCGTCGTGGTGTTTCACCAGCGCTGGCGTGCCACAGGGTGGCGTTTTATCTCCACTACTCTTCACTGTATTTATCAATTCGATTACCTCTCGGTTAACTTCTTCCTACCACCTTTATGCCGACGACTTACAAATATACACCCAGACACCGGTAGAGCACCTTAGCGATGGTATTGGTATAATTAACAGTGATATGGCAATTATCAACAAGTGGAGCACAGACCACGGTCTTACAGTAAATCCCTCCAAAACACAGGTTATCGTGATAGGCAGTTCTCGCATGCTCAGAAAAGTTGACTGGATCCGTACCCCTCGAGTAATATTTAACACAACAGTAATACCATTCAGTGAAAGGGCTAAAAACTTGAGGGTATACTTTGATCAAACACTGTCTTGGGGTCCACAAATGGAACAGACCACTCGTAAATTATATGCTGCAGCCGGAGGTTACGTAATTTTCTTCCAACTGCCACTAAAATTGCTCTAGCATAATCCCTCCTTCTTCCAATCCTTGACTATGCTGACGCCAGCTATCTTGGCCTTACGGAGGACAAACTAGATAAACTCGAGCGGCTTCAAAACTTCTGCATAAGGTTCATATTTGGGCTCCGCAAATATGAACACGTTTCCGAATTTCGTAGAAAACTCGAGTGTTACCCATTCGCCTTCGCCGAAATACTCATATACTCTCTCTTCTTTATAGTATTTTATTTAATCCCACGGCTCCCTCTTACCTCAAGGTTAGGTTTGAATTCCTATGTGATACACATTTTATGTCCTTGAGATCATCAGTGAATCTAGAACTCCAGTTGCCTACACATTCCACTAATTTCTTGGACAAATCTTTCACTGTACAGGCTGCTCGATTGTGGAATTCACTCCCTCTGCATATCAGACGCGCACAAACTTTGACATCTTTTAAAACACTTTTAAAGAATAATTATTTATCACTGTAATTCTCTTATCTTGCAATCTTCCACCTTCCTCAAAAACTTCTTTAGTCTTCATAATTATTAAAAATATTTATTATAGTAAGGTCAGATGGGGTCAGAGGGACGCCAGGTAAAGAGGAACAGTAACTCATAATTAGAAAACTATAACGCCATGCTCTATGGTTACTCCGTCGATAAAACAGTAATATGTGTAGTTTTAGTGTTTTTGGACAGATGTCGCTATAACACAATAATTACGTTAGTAAAAGATACAGAGAAAAATCAGTTGACAAAGTTTAAAATTATGACCTAGCGGCGATTTTTGTGTGTGGTTCTTTAAGCATAAAAAACATCTGTGATAAGGCTAATTTTGTTGGTAAGTGTGATTCTAATGTTAAATCTTTATTTTCCGCATGTTATGTTGTTTGTAGTATGTGTTTTTAGTGCTTTTTCTATGTCATCAAAACTTAACCTATAAAGTACCAAGCCGGTAAAGAGGAACTACCACACCAGGTTAAGAGAAACATATGTTCCTCTTTCCCGGTTTAAGGGATTACAAACATTTTTCAAGTTGAAAAATTACCTACCTAGATTAGACAGGTATAGATAGTTTAACTTGTAATTGTTATATGGCTTGAAATTATTATATAGCTTTAATTTGTGCGGCAGTGATAGTCGTCGTTCGAGCACACATAGGTACACAGATATTACCCACACATGGCGCAATGTGTGCGCGCCATAATCTGTTGAAATCTCTATACAACAGTGTTGTTATTTGTGGTAAATCACGACTAACAATTGATTAAATGTTAAATTGTAAATATACATATACACCACTAAATGAAAACATTTAATAAGAAACTCGCAAAAACAACTGGCTCGGGCCGGATTTGAAACTGCGACTCTGGCATACCGTGCCATCGCTTTACCAACTAAATAAAAAAGTTTCTTATTAAATGTTTTCATTTAATAAGCAAAACATGTGCAATAACATGTAAAAAATAATAAAACAATAAAAATACACCACTAAATTATTGTTAATCGTGGTTATGACAATAACATCATACATAGTCAAAATATTGACTGAGAAATGTTACTATACCTTAGATGAATATTGAAATGATAAATCACTTTAATTAATTTACTCATTATTGTTTATTGTAATTTCTTACATATTAATTTTTTATGACATTTTTGTAGTAATTTTGTTTATTTAATGAATTTTGATGTATATTTTTTTTAATGTATTTAATGGTATTTGTATGTCATCAATGACAATATTCAAATAATTATTTAAGACCTTGACATGTATGATTAATGTGTATGTTCTAAACTTATGTTTTACAAATAAACTATTCTGATTCTGATCAATAATAAAAAAAATATCTAGTCAGTGTCAATTAATTAATTGTTTGTTGTCCCTGCAATTTATTTTTAGCGTATTAGAGGTCATATATTTATTTGTTACAGAAAAAATAAAAAGCCTCTAAGTTACCTAAGAAACACTTACCCGAAAGAAAAATTATTAGAAGAAATTAAAAGTTATAATAAATAAATACTACAAAAATTTGTTAGTGACATTTATCGTTTATTTTTCTTCAATTTTATTAATAACCAAATTTATATTCATGTTTTTCATTGCCTTTGTAGTTTGCTACCCCTGACTTTACTAATATGTTCCTCTTACCCCAAATTTCCTTTATCTTTCGGTAATGCTAAATTAAACCATATTTTAACTACGGTATGGTTTCATTTCCGTTACGTCGAAAGGCAGTTCTCAAATTCCTAGAGATACATTTAAAATATGTGTTTTTACTTATATAAATAGAAGTGTTTCTCTTACCCCAAATCTCGGGAAAGAGGAACGATTAAAAGACCTGGTTTTGTTTTCAGATTGTGCCGTTATTATTGGAAGAATCAATTTCTGTGTTAAAATAATAGTTAGCATGGTTCGTTAGCGAAACTTTGTTAATTGTTTATTGCTATTAGAATACATACATATTTTTACTAGTTGAAGCTCATAATGTAAAAAATCCAGTAAACTATGTTTCTCTTACCCCACCTGACCTTATATTAAAAAGTAACGATATATATCTGTATATATATATATATATAAAATATATAAATATTCGTACATATATATGTAAATTTATATAAGTAGATGCACTGCTAACTACCACTTTGTCATGTCCGTGAACTTGGCAGATCATTTGTCAGCAGATCAAAAATAAATGAGAGTTCTCGTCGCATGCAGGTGAGTTCTATAGTTCCTGATACTATTTAAAAATAGTTCTGGCATTTTTAGTCAGAAAAAGTCAATAAAAAAATTATCTGCTAACTTCCCGTAGCAGATCATTTTCAAAAAACTTACAAAAAAGTGAGAGTTCTCGATGCATACCAATGAGTTCTGGAGTTCCTGATACTTTTTATGAATAGTTCTGGCCGATTTCCCTAAGAAAATAATTAAAACAAGTGATAGATATGCCATTTACCCGTAGCAGATCATTTCCAAAAATGTTAACTAAATTTTTTATTTTTTATCATATTTCGATGAGTTCTAGAGTTCCTGATAATTTTTAACGATAGTTCTGACATATTTTCCTAGAAAAACAATAGCCTATCACTCGTTATATGTAAACTTCGCGAAAAATTACAAGTAAAACAGGATAAGACGACATGTTTAAGAAAGTCGACTGTAACTAAGAAACAACGACGCATGCTGATAAGTTATATTTATTTTCTGGTTTACTAAGGACCTAAGCGCACATTCTGATACCTTCAAGAAATAGTTCTGCATCTTTTCTGACACAAAAAAAATCAAGAGTTAATGAAAATTCAGAAAGTGACGACTTCAAGAACATTGCAATAAAATAAAAACTTGCCCGCATGCTGTCATTTTTTATGGTATTAAAAGTTAAGACGTAAGTTGTGAATACAGTTAGATACTTTAAAGAATTAGTTCTGTCAATATGGAGCAGAAAAGAGAAAAACATGTCAGAAAAAAATATCTTATCTGAAAAATACATGTTTTAGAAAAAGGGTCGCAAATTAGAAACAACGACGCATGCTGATAAGTTATATTTATTTTCTGGTTCACTAAGGACCCAAGCGCACATTCTGATACCTTCAAGAAATAGTTCTGCATCTTTTCTGACACAAAAAAAATCAAGAGTTAATGAAAATTCAGAAAGTGACGACTTCAAGAACATTGCAATAAAATAAAAATTTGCCCACATGCTGTCATCTTTTATAGTATTGAAAGATGAAACGTACTTTGTGAATACAGCTAAATACTTAAGAGAAATAGTTCTGTCAATATGGAGCAGAAAAGCATGTCAGAAAAAAATATCATATCTGAAAAATACATGTTTTAGAAAAAGGGTCGCAAATTAGAAACAACGACGCATGCTGATAAGTTATATTTATTTTCTGGTTCACTAAGGACCCAAGCACACATTCTGATATCTTTAAGAAATAGTTCTGCGTCTTTTCTGACACAAAAAAAAATCAAGAGTTAATGAAAATTCAGAAAGTGATGACTTCAAGAACATTGCAATAAAATAAAAATTTGCCCGCATGCTGTCATCTTTTATGGTATTTAAAGTTACGACGTAAGTTATGAATACAGTTAGATACTTTAAAGAAATAGTTCTGTCAATATGGAGCAGAAAAGCATGTCAGAAAAAAATATCATATCTGAAAAATACATGTATTGGAAAAAGGGTCGCAAATTAGAAACCACGACGCATGTTGATAAGTTTTATTTATTTTCTGGTTCACTAAGGACCCAAGCACACATTCTGATACCTTCAAGAAATAGTTCTGCATCTTTTCTGACACAAAAAAAATCAAGAGTTAATGAAAATTCAGAAAGTGAAGACTTCAAGAACATTGTAATAAAATAAAAATTTGCACGCATGCTGTCATCTTTTATTGTATTGAAAGATGAGACGTACTTTGTGAATACAGCTAAATACTTAAGAGAAATAGTTCTGTAAATATGGAGCAGAAAAGCATGTCAGAAAATAATATCATATCTGAAAAATACATGTTTTAGAAAAAGGGTCGCAAATTAGAAACAACGACGCATGCTAATAAGTTATATTTATTTTCTGGTTCACTAAGGACCCAAGCACACATTCTGCTACCTTCAAGAAATAGTTCTGCATCTTTTCTGACACAAAAAAATATCAAGAGTTAATGAATATTCAGAAAGTGATGACTTCATGAACATTGCAATAAAATAAAAATTTGCCCGCATGCTGTCATCTTTTATAGTATTGAAAGATGAAACGTACTTTGTGAATACAGCTAAATACTTAAGAGAAATAGTTCTGTCAATATGGAGCAGAAAAGCATGTCAGAAAATAATATCATATCTGAAAAATACATGTTTTAGAAAAAGGGTCGCAAATTAGAAACAACGACGCATGCTAATAAGTTATATTTATTTTCTGGTTCACTAAGGACCCAAGCACACATTCTGCTACCTTCAAGAAATAGTTCTGCATCTTTTCTGACACAAAAAAAAATCAAGAGTTAATGAAAATTCAGAAAGTGACGACTTCAAGAACATTGCAATAAAATAAAAACTTGCCCGCATGCTGTCATTTTTTATGGTATTAAAAGTTAAGACGTAAGTTGTGAATACAGTTAGATACTTTAAAGAAATAGTTCTGTCAATATGGAGCAGAAAAGAGAAAAACATGTCAGAAAAAAATATCTTATCTGAAAAATACATGTTTTAGAAAAAGGGTCGCAAATTAGAAACAACGACGCATGCTGATAAGTTATATTTATTTTCTGGTTCACTAAGGACCCAAGCGCACATTCTGATACCTTCAAGAAATAGTTCTGCATCTTTTCTGACACAAAAAAAATCAAGAGTTAATGAAAATTCAGAAAGTGACGACTTCAAGAACATTGCAATAAAATAAAAATTTGCCCACATGCTGTCATCTTTTATAGTATTGAAAGATGAAACGTACTTTGTGAATACAGCTAAATACTTAAGAGAAATAGTTCTGTCAATATGGAGCAGAAAAGCATGTCAGAAAAAAATATCATATCTGAAAAATACATGTTTTAGAAAAAGGGTCGCAAATTAGAAACAACGATGCATGCTGATAAGTTATATTTATTTTCTGGTTCACTAAGGACCCAAGCACACATTCTGATATCTTTAAGAAATAGTTCTGCGTCTTTTCTGACACAAAAAAAAATCAAGAGTTAATGAAAATTCAGAAAGTGATGACTTCAAGAACATTGCAATAAAATAAAAATTTGCCCGCATGCTGTCATCTTTTATGGTATTTAAAGTTACGACGTAAGTTATGAATACAGTTAGATACTTTAAAGAAATAGTTCTGTCAATATGGAGCAGAAAAGCATGTCAGAAAAAAATATCATATCTGAAAAATACATGTATTGGAAAAAGGGTCGCAAATTAGAAACCACGACGCATGTTGATAAGTTTTATTTATTTTCTGGTTCACTAAGGACCCAAGCACACATTCTGATACCTTCAAGAAATAGTTCTGCATCTTTTCTGACACAAAAAAAATCAAGAGTTAATGAAAATTCAGAAAGTGAAGACTTCAAGAACATTGTAATAAAATAAAAATTTGCACGCATGCTGTCATCTTTTATTGTATTGAAAGATGAGACGTACTTTGTGAATACAGCTAAATACTTAAGAGAAATAGTTCTGTAAATATGGAGCAGAAAAGCATGTCAGAAAATAATATCATATCTGAAAAATACATGTTTTAGAAAAAGGGTCGCAAATTAGAAACAACGACGCATGCTAATAAGTTATATTTATTTTCTGGTTCACTAAGGACCCAAGCACACATTCTGCTACCTTCAAGAAATAGTTCTGCATCTTTTCTGACACAAAAAAATATCAAGAGTTAATGAATATTCAGAAAGTGACGACTTCATGAACATTGCAATAAAATAAAAATTTGCCCGCATGCTGTCATCTTTTATAGTATTGAAAGATGAAACGTACTTTGTGAATACAGCTAAATACTTAAGAGAAATAGTTCTGTCAATATGGAGCAGAAAAGCATGTCAGAAAATAATATCATATCTGAAAAATACATGTTTTAGAAAAAGGGTCGCAAATTAGAAACAACGACGCATGCTAATAAGTTATATTTATTTTCTGGTTCACTAAGGACCCAAGCACACATTCTGCTACCTTCAAGAAATAGTTCTGCATCTTTTCTGACACAAAAAAAAATCAAGAGTTAATGAAAATTCAGAAAGTGACGACTTCAAGAACATTGCAATAAAATAAAAACTTGCCCGCATGCTGTCATTTTTTATGGTATTAAAAGTTAAGACGTAAGTTGTGAATACAGTTAGATACTTTAAAGAATTAGTTCTGTCAATATGGAGCAGAAAAGAGAAAAACATGTCAGAAAAAAATATCTTATCTGAAAAATACATGTTTTAGAAAAAGGGTCGCAAATTAGAAACAACGACGCATGCTGATAAGTTATATTTATTTTCTGGTTCACTAAGGACCCAAGCGCACATTCTGATACCTTCAAGAAATAGTTCTGCATCTTTTCTGACACAAAAAAAATCAAGAGTTAATGAAAATTCAGAAAGTGACGACTTCAAGAACATTGCAATAAAATAAAAACTTGCCCGCATGCTGTAATCTTTTATGATATTTAAAGTTAAGACGTAAGTTGTGAATACAGTTAGATACTTTAAAGAAATAGTTCTGTCAATATGGAGCAGAAAAGAGAAAAGCATGTCAAAAAAAAATATCTTGTCTGAAAAATACATGTTTTAGAAAAAGGGTCGCAAATTAGAAACAACGACGCATGCTGATAAGTTATATTTATTTTCTGGTTCACTAAGGACCCAAGCACACATTCTGCTACCTTCAAGAAATAGTTCTGCATCTTTACTGACACAAAAAAATCAAGAGTTAATGAAAATTCAGAAAGTGACGACTTCAAGAACATTGCAATAAAATAAAAATTTGCCCGCATGCTGTCTTCTTTTATAGGATTGAAAGATGAAACGTACTTTGTGAATACAGCTAAATACTTAAGAGAAATAGTTCTGTCAATATGGAGCAGAAAAGCATGTCAGAAAAAAATATCATATCTGAAAAATACATGTTTTAGAAAAAGGGTCGCAAATTAGAAACAACGACGCATGCTGATAAGTTATATTTATTTTCTGGTTCACTAAGGACTCAAGCAAACATTCTGATACCTTCAAGAAATAGTTCTGCATCTTCAATAAACAGCATGCGGGCAAATTTTTATTTTATTGCAATGTTCATGAAGTCGTCACTTTCTGAATATTCATTAACTCTTGATTTTTTTTTGTGTCAGAATAGATGCAGACCTATTTCTTGAAGGTATCAGAATGTGTGCTTGGGTCCTTATTGAACCAGAAAATACATATATTTTATCAGCATGCGTCGTTGTTTCTAATTTGCGACCCTTTTTCTAAAACATGTATTTTTCAGATATGATATTTTTTTCTGACATGCTTTTCTGCTCCATATTGACAGAACTATTTCTCTTAAGTATTTAGCTGTATTCACAAAGTACGTTTCATCTTTCAATACTATAAAAGATGACAGCATGCGGGCAAATTTTTATTTTATTGCAATGTTCATGAAGTCGTCACTTTCTGAATATTCATTAACTCTTGATTTTTTTTTGTGTCAGAAAAGATGCAGAACTATTTCTTGCAGGTATCAGAATGTGTGCTTGGGTCCTTAGTAAACCAGAAAATAAATATAACTTATCAGCATGCGTCGTTGTTTCTAATTTGCGACCCTTTTTCTAAAACATGTATTTTTCAGATAAGATATTTTTTTTTGACATGCTTTTCTCTTTTCTGCTCCATATTGACAGAACTATTTCTTTAAAGTATAGAACTGTATTCACAACTTACGTCTTAACTTTAAATATCATAAAAGATGACAGCATGCGGCCAAGTTTTTATTTTATTGCAATGTTCTTGAAGTCGTCACTTTCTGAATTTTCATTAACTCTTGATTTTTTTTGTGTCAGAAAAGATGCAGAACTATTTCTTGAAGGTATCAGAATGTGCGCTTGGGTCCTTAGTGAACCAGAAAATAAATATAACTTATCAGCATGCGTCGTTGTTTCTAATTTGCGACCCTTTTTCTAAAACATGTATTTTTCAGATAAGATATTTTTTTCTGACATGTTTTTCTCTTTTCTGCTCCATATTGACAGAACTATTTCTTTAAAGTATCTAACTGTATTCACAACTTACTTCTTAACTTTTAATACCATAAAAAATGACAGCATGCGGGCAAGTTTTTATTTTATTGCAATGTTCTTGAAGTCGTCACTTTCAGAATTTTCATTAACTCTTGATTTTTTTGTGTCAGAAAAGATGCAGAACTATTTCTTGAAGGTATCAGACTGTGTGCTTGGGTCTTTAGTGAACCAGAAAATAAATATAACTTATCAGCATGCGTCGTGGTTTCTAATTTGCGACCCTTTTTCTAAAACATGTATTTTTCAGATATGATATTTTTTTCTGACATGCTTTTCTGCTCCATATTGACAGAACTATTTCTCTTAAGTATTTAGCTGTATTCACAAAGTACGTTTCATCTTTCAATACTATAAAAGATGACAGCATGCGGGCAAATTTTTATTTTATTGCAATGTTCATGAAGTCGTCACTTTCTGAATATTCATTAACTCTTGATATTTTTTTGTGTCAGAAAAGATGCAGAACTATTTCTTGAAGGTATCAGAATGTGTGCTTGGGTCCTTAGTGAACCAGAAAATAAATATAACTTATCAGCATGCGTCGTTGTTTCTAATTTGCGACCTTTTTTCTAAAACATGTATTTTTCAGATAAGATATTTTTTTTTGACATGCTTTTCTCTTTTCTGCTCCATATTGACAGAACTATTTCTTTAAAGTATCTAACTGTATTCACAACTTACGTCTTAACTTTAAATACCATAAAAGATGACAGCATGCGGGCAAGTTTTTATTTTATTGCAATGTTCTTGAAGTCGTCACTTTCTGAATTTTCATTAACTCTTGATTTTTTTTGTGTCAGAAAAGATGCAGAACTATTTCTTGAAGGTATCAGAATGTGCGCTTGGGTCCTTAGTGAACCAGAAAATAAATATTACTTATCAGCATGCGTCGTTGTTTCTAATTTGCGACCCTTTTTCTAAAACATGTATTTTTCAGATAAAATATTTTTTTCTGACATGCTTTTCTCTTTTCTGCTCCATATTGACAGAACTATTTCTTTAAAGTATCTAACTGTATTCAAAACTTACGTTTTAACTTTTAATACCATAAAAAATGACAGCATGCGGGCAAGTTTTTATTTTATTGCAATGTTCTTGAAGTCGTCACTTTCTGAATTTTCATTAACTCTTGATTTTTTTGTGTCAGAAAAGATGCAGAACTATTTCTTGAAGGTATCAGACTGTGTGCTTGGGTCCTTAGTGAACCAAAAAATAAATATAACTTATCAGCGTGCGTCGTTGTTTCTAATTTGCGACCCTTTTTCTAAAACATGTATTTTTCAGATAAGATATTTTTTTCTGACATGCTTTTCTGCTCCGTATTGACAGAACTATTTCTTTAAAGTATCTAACTGTATTCACAACTTACGTCTTAACTTTAAATACCATAAAAAATAACAGCATTCGGGCAAATTTTTATTTTATTGCAATGTTCTTGAAGTCGTCACTTTCTGAATTTTCATTAACTCTTGATTTTTTTTTGTGTCAGAAAAGACGCAGAACTATTTCTTAAAGATATCAGAATGTGTGCTTGGGTCCTTAGTGAACCAGAAAATAAATATAACTTATCAGCATGCGTCGTTGTTTCTAATTTGCGACCCTTTTTCTAAAACATGTATTTTTCAGATAAGATATTTTTTTTTGACATGCTTTTCTCTTTTCTGCTCCATATTGACAGAACTATTTGTTTTAAGTATCTAACTGTATTCACAACTTACGTCTTAACTTTAAATACCATAAAAGATGACAGCATGCGGGCAAGTTTTTTATTTTATTGCAATGTTCTTGAAGTCGTCACTTTCTGAATTTTCATTAACTCTTGATTTTTTTTGTGTTAGAAAAGATGCAGAACTATTTCTTAAAGGTATCAGAATGTGTGCTTGGGTCCTTAATGAACCAGAAAATAAATATAACTTATCAGCATGCTAATTGTTCCTAATTTATGACCTCTTTTTAAAAAAACTTGTCTTTTTCTGATATAGATTGTTTTTTCTGACATGCGTTTTTGATCCAGGTAAACTGAACTTTTTGTCACAATTATCTCGCTGTATGCCCAAAGTTTGTCCTTACTTTAAATACTAAAGACCTTGTCAGCATGTGTGGAACTTTGTGTTTTATTGCAATGTTCTTGAAGTCGTGATTTTCTGAATTTCAAATAAATCTTCAAATATTTTTTTTGTCATAATAGTTGCAGAACTATTTCTTAAATGTATCAGAATGTGTGCTTGGGTCCTTAGTTAACCAGAAAATAAATATTACTTATCAGCATGCGTCGTTACTTCTTAGTTACAATCGACTTTCTTAAACATGTCGCCTTATCCTGTTTTACTTGTAATTTTTCGGGAAGTTTACATATAACGAGTGATAGGCTATTGTTTTTCTAGGAAAATATGTCAGAACTATCGTAAAAAATTATCAGGAACTCTAGAACTCATCGAAGTATGATAAAAAAAAAAACTTAGGTAACATTTTTGGAAATGATCTGCTACGGGAAATTGGCATATCTATCACTTGTTTTAATTATTTTCTTAGGGAAATCGGCCAGAACTATTCATAAAAAGTATCAGGAACTCCAGAACTCATTGGTATGCATCGAGAACTCTCATTTTTTTGTAAGTGTTTTGAAAATGATCTGCTACGGGAAGTTAGCAGATCATTTTTTTGATTGACTTTTTCTGACTAAAAATGCCAGAACTATTTTTAAATAGTATCAGGAACTATAGAATTCACCTGCATGCGACGAGAACTCTTATTTATTTTTGATCTGCTGACAAATGATCTGCTAAGTTCATGGACATCACTTTGTCTCCCTGCATTGCTTTTGTTCATCCAACGGTTGTCTGGAAGAGATTGCTATATTAGCGATAAGACCGCCGTTTGTACCTCATAATATAAGCTAACTTATGTTTTAATGTATGTTCCGATTTGGTGCAATAAAGTGTTATCTATCTATCTTCCTTTAAAAAAACTGGAGGTTCTGATTTCTACATTATTGGTAATTATTTTGTTCTAATGAGGTTTAAATAGCCAATCTATGTAATGGGCACTTAATAAAGAGTAAGTGTAGCGGAAACTTAAATATAAAGTGCAAAAGTGTTTTCTAGCGTGAACCAGAAAACGTGCGGCGATGAAGGGTTATAGCCAAAATTGTGAACAAATTCAAAGAAGACGAGAAGCATTCAAGGCATACGTTAATTCTACAGGATGAGCGTCGTCGGTGTTTATTTGAATGTAATAGCAAAAAGGATAGCGATTAGAAGACTTACAACACTAAATTGCCTACTATAAATGTAATTCTGAATTTAAACTTGACTTTGACTCGCTCATTCATAACAGTCAAACCATGGATGATGTGAATTTTTTTTATTTATGAAATGTTCTGCTAGTATAGCCTCACAATCTAGTAAAACATCTCACCCTATGTAGTGAGAGTTAATTATATGAAAGATATGATAATAAATTTAAAATCACAAACGAACACATACCTACATATTTTGTTAGATATACTACCTATTCATAATTCAACGCCAACAAATATTAATTAGAAGATTTGAGTCTGATGTAAAACAAAAATTAGCTGCTCTAAAAAAATAAATAGGGTCCCAACCCAATTATACTCTGCATTCTGACCAAAACATTTGATCTAATATGCAGTAGGGAATTTCAGCTAACTCGAACCAAGGACCCCACGGTAGAACATTAAATTGATTTTTTTTTATTGAAGCGGCCCCTGGAGTTATTCTAGCCTACAACGAAGATGACCCATGTAACTGTCAAACAGGGTCAGCGCTCTGACCTGGTAGCTGTGGCTGAGCCACCTGGTGTAAAAGAGAAGAGCTGCTTACTATGTATGTACATAAGTTTAAACTTCCATAAAAGTGGTAAAAGAAGCGAATAATCAAATTATCGTCCAATAACACTACTTTCTTCTATAGACAAAATAGTTGAAAAGTATGTATGCGAGCAAATACATGCATTTTATAGGAAGCACGACGTTATTAACCACAATCAATTTGGTTTTCAGGCTGGTAAAAGTACCGTAGCACTTTTATCGAATTTTGCTGATGAAGTCAACAAACATTTAAATGAAAAAAAAGCATGTCCTGGCTCTCTTTATAAACTTCTCCCGCGCATTTGATACGTTACTGCATAATCAGTTGGTTGATAGGTTAGATGACTGTGGGATACGTGGCCCCTTGCTGATCTGGTGCACTGATTATCTAAAAAATCCAAAGTTTACTGTAAAAATTGATAAGATGTCTAGTGAACTCATATCTGTAACTGAAGGAACAGATCAGAGCTCAGTATTAGGGCCCCTTCATTTCTTGTCCTATGTTAACGACATGAGCAACTGCGTCACCAATAGCACCTGCTATCAGTTTGCGGATGACACATGCCTTATTATCGCAAATAGAAGTCCTCAAATTGCACGAGAACTGTTAAATCAGATTTGGATGCCCTAACCGCATAGTGTCATGTCAAAGTCAAAGTCAAAGGTACTTTATTCCGTAAAATTTTTACATTTATGTGGAATCGTCATATTTTTTTACCCTACCGTGCAGTGCATGACGTGGCAGCTACTGAGAAACACTGCCAGAAAACTCAGTAAGAATCCTTTTTTAAAATAAAAAATATACTTAAGATTAATGACAATCATGTGTGTTGACTCAGAACAACTCAATCCCAAGCACTTTTATCACTTAAATAATCAGAAATTTTGTAATATGCCCTGCTACACAATTTGGCTTTAATAATTCTTTTAAACTTATTCGTAGACAATTCTCTAATATCATTGGGAAGTTTGTTATAGAATCTTATACATTGCCCCATAAAAGAGTTACTTATTTTGTGGAGACGGGTAGTATGCAATATGAGATTATTCTTATATCTAGTATTTACATTATGTGTATCGCTCCTTTTACAGAAGGAATCGATATTTTTATGCACATATAGTAAGTTTTCATATATATACTGAGATGGTACAGTTAGAATGTTGACCTCTTTGAACTTTTCTCTTAGAAACACTCTCGGGCCAAGATTATAGATAGCTCTTACAGCTCTTTTTTGCAATACAAATATGGTGTAAATGTCAGCAGAGCTACCCCAGAGAAGAATTCCATAGGACATTACACTATGAAAATAACTGAAATAAACCATTCTAGCTGTGTCAACATCAGTCAGCCGTCTAATAGTTTTCACTGCATATGCTGCAGAACTTAATTTGCCGGACAGTTTTTCTATTTGTGGGCTCCATTGTAGCTTTGAGTCAATAGTGATACCCAAGAACACAGTTGATTCAACAGGGTCCAACCTAGCTCCATTAAGTTGTACATTGGTTGTCGCCTGTTTCACATTCGGTATAGTGAATTTTATGACTTTAGTTTTCTTATCATTAAGCACAAGATTATTGGCATTAAACCAATGAACAACTTTAGAGATTGCATCATTAACATCGTCAAAATTGCTTAATTGTCGGTTTACTTTGAACGTCAGGGAAGTATCATCTGCAAACAACACAATCTCATGCTTATCCCTTACATAGTAAGGTAAGTCATTTATATAAATTAAGAACAAAAATGGGCCAAGAATTGACCCCTGTGGGACGCCTACTACCACTGGAGATTCCGGAGATATTTTACCGTTTATTTCGACCTTCTGAATTCTATTGCCCAAGTAAGAAGTCAGAAGTTCGAGAGCCTTGTTCCTAATACCGTAGTGGTGTAATTTTCTGACCAGAGTATCATGATGAACGCAATCGAACGCTTTGGACAAATCGCAAAAGATACCTAATGCATCTTGCGAGTCTTCCCACGCTGCGAATATACTTTTTAATAAGTTGACCCCTGCATCTATGGTTGAACAACCCTTTGTGAATCCAAACTGTTTCCGGTGTAGTAAATTATGTATATTAAAGTGTCTGAGCAGCTGGCTAAGCATAAGCTTTTCAAATATTTTACTAAGAGTGGGCAGCACGGAAACAGGTCGAAAATTTGAAGGGTCTGAAGTATCACCAGCTTTAAACAAAGGAATGATTTTACTATACTTCATCAAGTCAGGAAATACACCTGATGCAACACAGCAATTGAACACAGTAGCTAAGTGTGGGGCGATTATAGTAATAATTGATGAAACAGTCTTAACAGATAGGCCCCACAGATCCTTTGTGTTTTTCATATTAATACTCTTGAAAACATTTAAAATATTTTTAGGGCTAACCACCGAAAATTCAAAAACTGTGTCACACGACCCTACGCTTTGCTTGAGTATCTGCTCAGCAGATGTAGAAGAATATGAAAGAGAGTTAGTAATTATGACTGGAATATCCGAAAAATATTTTTCAAACTCAGTCGCAATCTCCAAATCGCCTTTAATATCTATGTTGTTTATTACTATGTAGCAATGGGCGAAATAAGTAGGCAGCGAATTACGTGTTAACGTGTATTTAAAACTGTGCATAAAATATATTAGAGCGACATACGTTCGACCGTTATCTACCGGTAGGTCTCTGCCGCGGCGACCGGCCGATGCAGTTTCGCGGCGCAGGCGCATGATGGAAGGGAGAACCCCCCACGCCGCGCACTCCGCCGATATCTGTCGGCCGGCCGCTCCTTATCTACTAATAAGAAATCTGTGCGTACGGATTGTACGCTAAGATATTTTTATATTAATAATGAAAGAAACTAAATATTAAATTAACTTAAATATTAACACAGTATGCTACATCACCCCCTTCCAGAGACCGTCAAGGGCGATAATAGTCAGGGAACTTAACCTTTCGTCCTGAGCGCGTCGTTTTGATGGGGTTCTCATCGGTACAAGGTAAGTTCTGGTTAACCGTAAGTGGTGTATAAGTGTGTGAATTAGTGTTTATTGTTTGGTTTGTGGTATTAGGGTCACGCAGTATGTAGGCCGGCTTGACGCGGTCTATCGTTACGGTGACTGGTTTACCGTTGACCAGTATTTTAAAAACTTTGTCACCACGCGTGACTACTTCATGAGGACCGGTGTAAGCGGGTTTTAGACAACCACCAGTCGTACAGTCACGAAGAAAAACGTGTGAAGATGTGGATAAATCCTTGAAAATAAAAGTTTTTCGTCCTCCACTGTGCCATGATGCTGGTGAAGGTTGCAACTTTTTAACAAAACTTCGAAGTCGTGATAAGTAATCAGTCACATCGATAGTTATGTCGTCCTGCGCGTTAAAGAACTCGCCTGGAAGGCGTAAAGGTTGTCCATAAGTGAGTTCAGCTGCAGAAGCTTGGGCATCTTCTTTGTAAGCAGTTCTTATGCCTAACAAAACTAGTGGGAGTGACTACACCCAAGAATCACTTGCATGGCAAGTGATTGCGGCCTTTAATTGCCTGTGAAATCTCTCCACGAGGCTATTGCAAGACGGCCGGTAAGCTGTGGTTCTGCGATGATGAAAACTAACTATTTCAGACAGTTGTCTGAAAAGAGCTGATTCGAACTGCCTACCCCTATCCGTGACGATATCCGTGGGGCATCCGAAACGAGCTATCCAACCACTTAGCAACGCTTTAGCCACTGTCTCTGCAGTTATATCAGGCAGTGGAATTGCTTCAGGCCAGCGCGTGAAGCGATCAACAGCTGTGAGGCAATATCGCAACCCTTGGCACACTGGTAGGGGGCCTACCAGATCTATGTGGACAAAGGCAAATCTAGATTGAGGCAGCTTAAATGAACCTAATGGGGCAAAAACGTGTCGAGTAACCTTGCTGCGTTGGCAAGCTGTGCAATTACGTACCCATTCACGGCAGTCCTTTTTCACACCTGGCCAGACATATCGATCAGCCACCAATCTAGCAGAAGCTTTTGCACCAGGATGGCTTAAAGAATGTAAGCTTTCAAACACCTTCCGACGCAGCTCTTTGGGAACAAAAGGTCTCTGTTTGGAGTTACTAAAATCACAGTACAGCCGACTGGGAGAACCTGGAATTTTTATGAGCTGGAGATTTAATGAAGTGTCACCGGCCAATAATTGTTGCAGCTCACTGTCAGTGCGTTGACTTTCAGCTATCTTCTCGGCGTTGATAAGTCGAGAGACGTCTTCAACGCGAGAAAGTGTATCCGCCACCACGTTGTTCTTCCCCGAGATATGCCTGATATCTGTTGTAAATTGGGCAATAAGATCAAGGTGACGGAATTGACGGGGAGAACAATTTTCTTTACGTGTGTGGAATGCAAATGTTAAAGGCTTGTGATCTGTATAGATCACGAAGTCACGAGCCTCCAACATGTGTCGAAAATGCTTCACGCTTTCGTATATGGCAAGTAGTTCGCGGTCATAAGGAGAATATTTGACCTGCGCTGGACTCAACTTTTGAGAGAAGAAAGCAAGAGGTTGCCAATTACCGTCTTTCCACTGTTGCAATACTGACCCGATAGCCAAATCAGACGCGTCCGTGGCTAACGCAAGCCTTGCGTTACAATCAGGATGCACCAGCATAGTTGCCTGGCAAAGACTGTCCTTACAGTTCTGGAATGCCTCCATTTCGAGTGCTGAAAAATTTATCGGCTGAGGACCTTTCACTGAACCGGTCAACAATGCGTTTAAGGAAGTTTGGTAATTAGCTGCACCAGGAATAAACCTGCGGTAGAAATTCAGCATCCCCAAGAAACGACGTAGTTCTCTAACCGTCTTCGGAGCTGGAAAGTTCTTAATAGCCTCGACTTTGGCTGGTAATGGTGTCGTTTCTTCAGCTGTGATATTGTACCCAAGAAAAGTAATCTCAGACACTCCAAAAACACACTTCGAAGTATTAATGACCATGCCGTATGCTCTCAACCTCGAGAAAAGCTGATGCAAGTGCTGCTCATGGGATTTCTGATCTTTCGAGTAGACCAAAAAGTCATCAAGATACGCGTACGTGAAATCTAGACCCCGAAGCATCTCATCTACGAAGCACTGGAACGTTTGCCCCGCGTTACGAAGTCCAAACGTCATGTACGGAAATTCGAATAAACCAAACGGCGTAGTGATAGCTGTCTTCGAAATGTCGTCAGGGTTTACGCGTATCTGGTAGTAAGCCTTCACTAAGTCTATCTGAGAAAATACGGTACAGCCCGCCAAGTTGTGTGAAAAGTCCTGGATATGGCGTATTGGGTACTTATCTGCTACCGTTCGGGCGTTCAACATTCGATAATCGCCACAAGGACGCCAGCCATCGTTCTTCTTGGGTGCAAGGTGTAGCGGCGAAGACCAGGGTGATTCAGAGGGTCGACATATACCGCTCTGCAACATAATCTCAAACTCAGCCTTGGCTATTTTCAGCTTGTCCGGCGCCAGCCTGCGAGGTGAACCTGATACTGGTGGCCCAGGTTTAGTACGTATAAAATGTTATGTATTGTGTGTGGGAGTGCGGTGAATACCGTGTGGGCGTGTTATATCGGGGTATTTTGACAGTATGTTATGATATACAGTCTCACCAGAAATTACCTTGACTGATGGAACATTAATAGGCCTCCGGGCAAGCAACGCCGGGGTCGCGATGGATGTATTGCCATCAATCAACCGTTGGTTTCTTACGTCAACTATCAGGTTGTAATACGAAAGGAAGTCAACTCCTATTATTGCCCTCGTTACATCTGCAACAATAAATCGCCAAGCATAGTCACGGCGCAAGCATAGATTTAAAACAATATTAGTATAACCGTAAGTATGAATGGTAGAACCGTTCGCCGCACTCAACACAAAGTCAGTTTTAGTTCGTTTCTCCTTTATATAGTTTTTAGGGAATACACAAATATCACTACCAGTGTCAATTAAAAATTGAATTTTTGATCTTGAATCGGTTATAAATAAGCGACCGCTATTAAGGCAGCCGTCGCGGTCGGTTGCTTCTGCCGACTGCCCTAGTCTTTTCCCGCAAAATCACACGGCTTGGTGCACTTGGTGGCGGCCTTGCCGAATTTATGGTGGTACCAGCATGTGGGGAATTTCTTGGAGGTGGACCGACGCGTCTGGAATGATAACGACGGTTACGGCTACTCGACCGCTCCCTGGGCCGTGATAGCCTGTTAAGTTGTGTTGTGAGACTTTGTACCTGTCTTGTGAGTTCAGCGATCTGTCCCGCCATCCGGTCGACACTGCTGCCCGGTGGTGCTGGTGGCTGTGTCGGCATCGTAGTTGCCGCGACGTGAGGCACTGCTGGAACCACGTCGTGGATACGGTCCGCTAGCTCAGCTAACTCATCTAATTTCACTTTAGTTTGCGTGGCTATTATAGACTGTGTTGTACTTGGCAGACGGCCCATCCAGATGCTGCGCATGAATTCCTCTGGAACCTCCGAGCCTGCTAACTGTTTCAGGTGGCGCAAGAACTGCGACGGCTTCCGGTCTCCTAGTTCCTCATGTGTGAGAAGCTGCTGTACCTTGCGCTCTTTGGACACAGACAACCTGTTAATCAGCTCGGTCTTCAGCTTCGTGTACTTGTCGGGTGATGATGGTGCACTCAAAATATCTTCGACCTCCGCTGCGTATACTGGGTCCAATCCACCAATAGCATGATGATATTTGGTGGCGTCCGAAGTAATGTTTGCCAGCGCGAACTGGCTCTCCAACTGCGCGAACCATAACGCCGGCCTCTCGGGATAAAATGGCGGCACTCGAACACTCACGCGGTACACGTCGTACATTGGCGGTTGCGCGCTGCCCGATGCTACTTTATTGCTTGCGTCCTCAAACTGGTCCGTACTCATAGCGATGTTTCACAGGGGTCACCAATGTAGCAATGGGCGAAATAAGTAGGCAGCGAATTACGTGTTAACGTGTATTTAAAACTGTGCATAAAATATATTAGAGCGACATACGTTCGACTCGTTATCTACCGGTAGGTCTCTGCCGCGGCGACCGGCCGATGCAGTTTCGCGGCGCAGGCGCATGATGGAAGGGAGAACCCCCCAAGCCGCGCACTCCGCCGATACCTGTCGGCCGGCCGCTCCTTATCTACTAATAAGAAATCTGTGCGTACGGATTGTACGCTAAGATATTTTTATATTAATAATGAAAGAAACTAAATATTAAATTAACTTAAATATTAACACAGTATGCTACAACTAAGTTAAAATCACGACCACGTATTTTTGTTTTACCTGTCTCAGCATTAATTATCTTCCAAGTAGTTTTGATTATATTTGTAGAAGATTTAAGTACCTATATTTTTTATGTGCAAAGATTTAGCAGCGGTACAGGCTCGTCTAAATGTTTTGGCATATTGTTTCACATATTCTTGAAAAGCTGTAATATGATTATGGGATCTCTCTTCATACAATTCATACAACCGATTCCGACTTTTATAGATGCCTGGAGTTGCCCAATCACTGAATACCAGACGGTCACTTACAGACAGTTGTTTGGGTGTAAATATTGTGCAAAACTCATCATTAATCAAATTGAATAAAGAGTTGTACAAGTGATCCGGATTATCATGATAGGGCAGCCATGCTTTGTTTTACTATATTACATTTAAATTTTTCTAAGCGGTTTTCACTAAATGGAATATAGCTTATAAGTTTTCTTTGAATTTTTGGAGCATTTGAATAAGTTACCAACTGACCTGAATGATCTGACTGAAATGACGCAGGACTTGTACTTAACGCAAAAAAAAAAACAATATTAATGGTTATTAAATCTCCGTATGTCAGACAGTTGCCCATACAAAACTTAGTGGCCCATAACCATGACTGTTTACATTCTGTCAGTACAATAAACTGTAACTGCCCATCTATAGACATTGTAAAAATCTAAACATACCTGGGTTTAATTATAGATGACAAGTTCAATTGGAGCTATCACATAGAACGAGTTTGTGATAAACTACGGCAACTTCTAGCAAATATCGCAATACTGCAGAACCGAATCCTGTTAAAAGTGAAGCTTATGCTTTATTATGCATTGGCGGGATCATATATAGAGTATAGACTTACTAGTTATGGCCGCACCTATAGATCTTACCTAGACGAAATATATAAACTCCAAGTAAGAATTCTAAAAAAAATAGTCTCAACCAAAATAAAACAGCAATATTCCAACAACGAAAACAATCTTTTCAAACATTGCAAAGTTCTACCAATTTTTAAATGAGTCTTTACAAAACTTAACCAAACATCCATTTAAATGAAACCCGGGCTATATCTACGCGCCGCCGGCTTCGTACACAGCGCGCCAATAACATCTACGGCGAGCGCACATCCGGTTTCGTTGTCCCACGACTCATTAACAGCTAGCCCTCAGATCTTTGTAGTCATTAAAAGTCAACTAAAGAAATATTTTCTGGCTTCCATCAAAAGATGATCTTAATGATAACATTGAGATGTATTTTGTTAAATTTATATTTTGCGAACTTTATCATGTATTATTTGTGTATATTATGTAGTTAGTGAGTAAATTAGATTTATGAGACTCATTATGGCACCGGTTTAAACCTTAGTGGTTTTTTGGATGCCATTAAGATAGTGACTATAATTATATTCCTTGTAAACAACAATAATAATTATAATAAATAAAAAAAACCAAAAGCTTTTTTCTTGCCCACAATTCAAGCTCATGCCTGGGAGTGACCGAATCAAGTTTACTATACACAAAAACATATGAGTTATGTCTAAACATTCACAGCAAATAATACAGATAACACTTCAAGTGTAATGTGTGTAAACAAACACACAACACCTTGCTACATGATGATCTCCACATTGACGTCGGAGGCGGCCACTGAACATGTGCTGCTACTTGCAGCATAGGTAAAACTGATTGCGAGTACCGGTACTGAAGTTTGGAAGTTCCCAAGTCTAGAAGTAACTCTAGTCACGAAGGCGTCCTTCGTGACTAGAGAACTTGTTAATTTGTTGAAATTGCAAGTAGGAAATACAATCAATAAATTAATGAAGGAATTAATGAATTATTTATTTGCAGGAATATAGGTACTTTAGATTTAGACGCTCTTAAATTACGGTTTCACTATATTCAACAATTTGTCGTGCAAATGTTTAAGTAGTCATACCTATGACACATAATACATGTATGTAACATGTATTATTTGTCATAATATCATGCAATTTTTAACTAATTATACAAAACTATTTCATTCTCTATATAATTTTACAAATTTAATATAATATTTCATAGCTACTAAAACAACAATAATAAAATATAATATAACGTAAAAGTCAATTTAGGAATTAAGTAGTATCATGGCAAATTATTATGTTTGAAAGTTAAATAGAAAATAATCCGAAATGGAATAAAAATATTTCACGCAGAGCCACTCATACAGTGTTTTATTAAATTCTTTCAGATTTCTGAATTATTAATAATATTTAAAGGAGAAGGTCAGGTTAGAATTACATTATTTCAGTTAGAAGTATAAAATTTTAATCTCAATCGCGATTTCTAAAATGATTTCTAAAATCGCGAAAGTGTAAAAACATTATAAAATTTCTGTACTGGAAGATTATATTCAGAGTTCACTGATATTTTCTTACACTTACATTACAAATATGTTTAGAAATATACTACTACATCCAAAATATAGGTTATTACAGAATATTCTGTGGAGGGACACTCCAAATTATAGTATTAAATCTATACAATTTCATATGGCTTAAAAATTCATCCTACTTAGCTACTCGATATTTAAATAATGGCAGATCTTGCCTTTATTATAAATAATTCAGTAAATGTCGATGATATTATCTTTTCTGAACATTCAAATGTCAAATTAATTGAAGCTAGACAGCAGCTGTGTAGTTAATTAAACTTAGGAAGTTTCCAATTACATAAAAGGGATTTCAAACTCAACAAAATTGTTGCAAGAAATACCAAACAATCAAATACCTATTAGCCAGAAGCCCAGAAGCCAATACCTATTCAAAGACCGACCTTCCAAAAATCATAGATTCAGCAAGTATCCTATTTTCTGACGATATATCAGTAATATTTCCATGTGAAAACATATTAGATTTAAACCCTAAAATTAATAAAACCCTTTCCGAAATTGTAACGTGGCTTGAAGACCATAACCTTGAAGTTAACTTTACTAAAACCAAAATTATGCAGTTTAAACCATATCAAAAACGTCTAATAGTAATCAACTACACCCATCATAACACAATAATAGAATACGTTGACTCTTTTAAACTATTAGGCCTACACATAGACACTAACCTTAATTGGAAATGCCACATCCATAACTCAAGCGGGAGACTATCTAGGTTCACATATGCGTTACTCCAATTTAAAAAATCTACAGACCTAAAATCAGCAATTGTTGCCTACTATGCATATGTACACTCCTGGCTTGTGTATAGAATAATACTATGGGGTAATAGCACGAACGCAGATGTTCTATTTAAACTACAGAAGAAATGTATAAGAATCCTCGCAAACATCGACGGAATGGATAGCTGCAGGCCACACTTCATTGAAGTTGGCATACTAACATTAACATCTATGTACATCTTTGAAATCTGCTTATTTGTCAAAATACATATTCACTTATTTTCCTTAAAGAAAGATCATTACTCACAACCTCGTAATTTAAGAAATAAAAATTCAGTAGCTCTACCGACATTAAAGCTATCTATATTTCACTCTGGGCCAAATGTAATGTGTATTAAGATATAATATAACAAAATACCACAACAACTAAAAGAAACATCCAGCTTCAATATATTCAAGT
The DNA here is from genome assembly GCA_951640165.1 of Pseudoips prasinana. NCBI lineage: Eukaryota > Metazoa > Arthropoda > Insecta > Lepidoptera > Nolidae > Pseudoips > Pseudoips prasinana. The sequence continues at coordinate 18,038,504 of OX621264.1, read as the reverse complement.
ATAAATTTAAAAAATACTTAACCCAAAAATGTTATTACAGTATAAAAGAGTTTTTTTTTTTATGCTGAATAGGTTTACGCTTGACCACGATCTCACCTGATGGTAAGTGAAGATGTGGTCGAAGAAGGACCGCGCGTACCCATAAGATGCCTGTTCACTCTAGCCTTGAATAAACCCATGTTGTATGAGTCTGGAAACACGTCGTTCGGGAGGGTGTTCCACTGCTTAGCCGTGCGTATGATAAAGGAGGAAGCAAAGCGCTTCGTACGGCAGAATGGGATGTCAACAACAAAGCGATGAAAACCCTCCCAACGCCTAGTAGTCCGATGAAAAAAGGGGGAAGGAGGGATAAGTTTATGGAGGTCTTGAGCGCATTCTCCATGAAATAGCCTATAGAAAACCGATAAGCTTGCAACCTGACGCCTATGATCCAAGCTTTGCAGCTTTTTATTTGTTAGGTCTTTGTCATCGATTATCCTGCGAGCGCGTCTGTCTATTGAATCCAAAGAGTCCAGCTGATATTTTGCAGAACCATCCCAAAGATGAGACCAGTACTCCATGCAGGGTCGGACTTGAGCTTTGTACAAATTTAAAAGCTGTTCCTTCGTGAAGTACCGTCTCACCTTATTAAGGATACTGAGCTTCTTAGCAGAGGCCTTAACTTTAGACTCGATGGATCGACCGAAATTCAGGTCGCAAAATATATTAAGACCCAATAAATCTAGGTGACTGGATATGGGTATGGGTTTTCGAGGACAGAACTAAACAGTAAGACAGTGTGCAATATAAAAAATAATTCAATTATAATTTGTTAAAGTAAATAGTATAAATATAATGATACCATAATAATAAAGGTATACATTAATATAAAAATATATATATAAATAAATATATAACCTAAGATTAATTAAATAGTTTGTAAGTCATTTTATATTAAAATTGTATTGCTGCGCCCTACAGGGTATCATGTATGTACCTCTACATTCTGTAACACCTATGTATCACTCTTGATCGCAATAAATATTTGTATTTGTATCTAAAGATATATAGGTCTACACAATCCGAGTCTTCCACAAATCATAGGGTTCGCTAATGCATATACAGTACTGCATACGGTTGTTGAGTTTATTTAAGAGTCATTGATACAACAGGTTATATTAAGATATCATTGCTTTGTTCAAAATGCCGAGTAAATCCTATCGATAAGAATCTGCCAGTTCCTAGACTCGAGCTAAATGCTGTTTTGTGTTAAAATGAACATACAGGGTGTTATACTTTATTCTGATGCACAAAATGTATTAGCATGGCTTAAGAGTAACATAAAATATGTGGCGAAGCGAGTAAAGGTCATATCACAACTCACACAGAATTATACACGGTCATTTGTTAGCTCAAACGAGAAACCCGCTGACTGTTTAAGCCGAGAAGTCATGCCAGATAAGCTAGCTGACCACGACCTGTGGGGGAGAGGCCCAGAGTTCCTATATTCTAGTGAGTATAAAACACAATTCAATTTTAGCTTATCTCAACATTTACCCGAGATTGCCGACTCTGGATGCGTAGGCGCAATGTACCGCTACGAGTGAACAAGACTTAAGAGGCCTATTACAGTCCACTAGCGCCGCCAATCGAAAAAATATCATAACTCGTAAATAGAATCAAAAATACAAAATATGTTCTATTATTACTATTGGCGGCGCTAGTGGACTGTAAAAGGTGTGTCGATTTTCTTGAAAAAAAATCTGATATCAATTGAATGATAAGAGTTTTAAGTTTAGCTCACGTCTTGAGTTTTGGTCAGATGCAAAATCAAGATTCAATAAAAGTAAACTTAATTATTAGAACTCAGGAACTTAATGATTCTTTATCAATTATTGTAGAATATGAACAACTAAATCATATGTTACATGAGGGACAGGGAGAACGGGGGGGGGGGGGGGGGGGGTGGAGGGTCACTCATTTTTCCACTTTGGAAGTGTCTCTCGCCCAAACTATTTAGTGTAGAAAAAAATGATATTAGGAACCTCAATATCATTTTTGAAGACCTATCCATAGACACCACACATGTATGGGTACGATGAAATTAATTTTTTTTGAGTTGAGTATTAGTTCTATGTATGGGGACCCCCAAAATTATTACTATTTTTGCGGTTCACAGAATACATCTACTTACCAACTCATCTCGAGCTGCTCGCGCCCCCTTCCGAGGGCGGAGGACTCTGTTTCGGGGCGATTGCCCCCCGACAGAAGTTTCAAATCGCGGCCCATTAAATAATGGGCCCGTCATCGTGTTTGCCGACTTTGGGCTTTTGGGGTCGTGTTGAGCTCCCCCCTGTTCCCCTCTCTGTCGGGCGGTCTAGCCAAACCGGGTGAGACGCCGTGAGGCGAGGCCCAGCTAGGCTGACCAGCGACCGACTAGGGGGCCGGGGGGGGGAGCTCGTTTTACTACCCCATTGGGGGTAGTGGGGCGTATTGGGCGTCAGCTGTGATCGGCTCTTTAAAGGGCTCCTGTCACGGGGGGCGATGGTCTCGTTCCTCCTCCTCCCAGGTGGGTGGCGACTAGGTGGACTAGGCCACCCATAATGGTGGGAAGGGGGTTTCGGCCGGCTAGTAGCTCTGTATTGGCGTCTTGGAGTAGCCGCAGCCCGTATTCGATTAGCCCCGCGATTTCGGGGGCTATGGCCGGTGTACTGGGCGCGGTTACTTCGTGGTGTCGTCCTTCTGCAGGTTCCCTTGGCTCGGTGTGGGCTGAGGGCGCAGCCGGGCGTGTGGCTTCCAGTGTGGTTGTGGGGGCGGGAGGCGGGGGCGCCGCCTTCTTCTTCCTACGCCCTCGCTTCCTCCTCCCTCTGCTGCTTGTCCCGTGAGCTCTGGGGGCGTTGGCGGTCGCCACTAGCGATCCCGACGGGGCTTCGGCTTCGTGGGAAGTAGATTTCTTGGGGCGGGACTTGTCGCTAATGGCGACCGTCCCTGCCTTTTTGTTTCGCGCCTCCGCGATGAATACGCGGCAGCGGGGGTTGTTGGCCGGGTGCGCCTCACCACAGTTGGCGCAACGAGCCGGCTCCTCTCTGGGGATAGGGCATTCCTTTGCTATATGTCCGCCTCCGCAGCGCACACAGGCTTGCGGGCGGTGGCACATGTGTGAGGAGTGCCGGAATTTTTGGCACCTGTGGCATTGGGCCGGTCCTCTCTTGCCTCGCCAGGATTCTATCACTACGCCGGGCATGCACATTAGTTCCGTGGTTTCATAAATCCGCGGCGTAATGTCTGGTGTCCTCTTCAGGATTGCGAGGTAGATGCAGCCCGGCCTGCCTTGCCGGGCGCGTATGGGGCGCACGTACTCGGGCTCGTAGTCCTCGGCCCGTAGCGCGGCTTCAATCTGTTCCACCGGTGTATTCACTGGTAGGCCTCTGATGGCCACCTTCAAGCTGCGCTCTGCCGGCAGCGAGTAGGAGAACCAGGAAAGTCCCTCCTCCTTTTCCAACTTGGTGAGTAGCCGTTGTACTACTCGGAACTCCTGGTCCCCCTCCGGCATGAAACGCACCCCTTGGTGGTATGGGCGCACGTGCGGTGTGAAGCCCAATTCCCTTCTAAGGGCGTGGAGGTGTACCGCCCAGTTGGCAAATTTTTCAACCACCAACGGGGGGTATCGACGCTTTTTTAACTGGGACGTCGGGATGTCCCAGTTAGGCTTTTGTTGTTTGTCTCCTGCGCTGGCGCCGTTCCCGGGTTCACTGTTGGTGGCGGGTCTCGCGGCGGCTTCGGCGTAGGAGGGCATCGGTATGGGGTTGGCTATCTCCGGCAGAGGAGTAATACAGGGGCGTTTACTAGCCTCTGTATCTTCTGGGCTTCTGAGGCGCTTGTCTCTGGCGGCGCGATCTACGTCCATCGCGTCGCCTTCGACGTAGAATTCGACGTTGTCGTCGTCTCCTGCATCCGGCTCCGGTAGCGCGTCCAGTAGCGACTCGACCGACGTCGAGTATCCGTCGGAGCGCGCGAAGCCGAAGGGGGTCGACGGGCGTGAGCTGGTAGATGGGTGCGTCGGTGGGGTGAAGGGGAATCCTTCTCCTCCTCCCTCTGTGTCGTCCCCCGAGTGCATCTCCGGTACGTCGATGCCGCGGACGGTGTCTATGTACCGGAAGCCTCCGGGGGGAGGGGTCTTCGGGATGTTTGGGTGCATCCCTATCCTTGCATCCGTCACCCTGTGTAGTAGTGGCGGAAGAGTGCGTGCGGTGGCCGTCCCAAATGGTCGGGCGGCTGTCGCGTATGTGCCTATGGGCACGGCAGCACGGGTCGCAGACGCGCGAGGAGTTGGCGGCGTCGGTGCGAGCAGCATGGGGCGCGAGGTGCCACTGCGTCCCTTGTTACGGGAGGTGGTTGTGTCTCGCGGCGCGGGCTTGGGCGCGTCTCGGGTCGGCGCGTTCCGGGCGGCACTCGACCCTGACGCGGTCAGGGGAGGCGCGCGCGAAGCGGCGCTCGACCCAGACGGCTGGGGAGCGGACGCGGTTGGTGCGTTCTGGGCTGGTGCTTGACGGGCGGCACTCGACTCCGACGCGGTCGGAGGAGGCGCGCGCGACGTAGCACTCGACCCAGGCGGCTGGGGACCGGACGCGGTTGTGGCTCTCCATCCTCTCGGGGGGGGGGAGCACGCGGGTCACGCGGGGGGGAACGGATGTAGGTCCGTGTCCCATACCCCGGGGATGTTCCTGGGCTTCTTGACAGCCTCGGTGCTGGTGTGGGAGCAAAGTCACCACTCGCCCGGCCCTGTGAGGGGCCCGGCGAGTGGCCTTGGCTCATGGCGGCAGCTGGTGGGCGTCGGCTTCCGTCGCGGTCCCAGATCTTGAGAAGATCGGAGTCGGGGTTCGCGGCAGGCGCGAACGTGTGGACCCGAGCGAGGCGCTGAGCGGCGGAGTGCAGTCAGGGTGATTACACTAGGCGAAGCGATGCGACGGTCCCTACTTACCAAGTTTCAGCAGTACAGCTCTTATAGTTTCGGAAAAAAGTGGCTGTGACATACGGACGGACAGACAGACAGACCGACAGACATGACGAATCTATAAGGGTTCCGTTTTTTGCCATTTGGCTACGGAACCCTAAAAAGTAATCCACAAGATTGCTGTTTGTTTTAGATTAAAAGCTGTATCAGCCGAACAGTTGGGTTCCTTGCCACCTGGTAGTGACAATGCGTGTCGTCCTTTCTAAAAGTTGGATTGGATTATCCAATTTCTAAAACCTATAATTTTAAAGGACTATATTAGTCTGTTTGTATGTTTTGCCACGAAAGCCATACATGACGGTCACCGTAGCCTATTTGGTAGTGCTCCTGCCTACGAAGCTGATGGTCCTGGGTTCGAATCCCGGTAAGTGCAAATATTTGTGTGATGAGCACGAATATTTGTTTCTGAGTCATGGATGTTTTCTATGTATTTAAGTATTTATCTATCTAATGTCCTCCTAGCCGAATTTCGACCACGGCGGCCAGTCTCAACAGAGATTAGCCATCTGCGCGGGACATATTATAGTGCTCAAGTGTGTGCGCAAACACAGGAGCACTTTCTATTCCATCACTCTCATGATCCGATGGGACGCCTATGCGACACGACCGGAAAGAGGTCAGGTACAGGACCGACGGCATTACGTGCTCTCCGAGGCACGGGGGCATGTTACCGCCAACTCCCAGACTTCGGGCTGATGCTGAGAATTATTTCTTTTTACAGAAAAGTCCCAAAATCACTTTTTGGCCCGACCCGGGATTTGAACCCAGGACCTCGTTCTCTGCGAGTGAACACGCTACCGCTAGACCAACGAGGCAGTATCTATCTATATAAGTATGTATATCGTCGCCTGGTTCCCATAGTACAAGCTTTGCTTAGTTTGGGGCTAGGATGATCTGTGTGACATTGTCCCTATATATATTATATTATTATTATATTTAGAGCTGGCGTCTGATTTAAAAACTGAGACATTCATTGCCTGCCTTAACAGATTCATATCGCGTCGTGGATTACCTACAGACATCGTTGGCGACGGACCCAGGCAACTTTCGGCCGGCAACTCATCCTAGCTACGGGAGGTGCAGAACTACCGCAGCCAATCACGTTTCACGTAAATATCCAAAACATTTTAGCAAAAATGACGATGGTACAGGCAGCGACATCAAGCGGCCGTTTGAGTAAACTTTTCGCAACTTTAATTAACATTTATAACGAATGTAGGTCATTGCGAGTGCTTGTTTTGGATAATTACGATAGATATACTTATAAACTAATTATGTTTAATTGATATTTTCATAAAACTTTAATATTTTGGTAGATATAAGCAAATTAAATTTAGATTATTTTTCACAGCTAGGTTTTAGGTTTTACAAAGTTAAAACCTATGTATTCGCATTATTTTCACCTATATCTATAACATATAAAAATTTCATTCACCTAACCCTAGGAATCTAGAAGTTATAACTAAATCTAGATTTCTAGGTTTTCCAGGCATACCTAGGCCATCTGGGTTACCTAGGCCGTATCAAATTATTATTATCATATAAAGATGAGCTAGTTCTACGAAGATTAGACTAGACTGAGACCTAGAATAATCTAGGTCATGAGATACGGACCTAGGTAGCCTAGATAGGTTTTTTGCCTATATCTTTTTAATGGTTATAGCTATATGTAACCTGATTGTTTTATTGGATAGCCCTAATCGAGGCCTATCAGAGCATACCAAATTTGTAAGGGTCATATAGCGGAAAGCTGAGTTATTAAGCGTTTTCTTTTGGCAGACGCTTAGCTACCTCGAAACTGTACCGTAACGACGACAGTTTCATAAAAAGCGCTATAACTCAGTTATTTCGCTATATACCTATTTATATATATTATATTTTGGTTCGTAATTTTATTTTACACCCCAGAAAAATAAGGGTGTCATTATAAATCCAACTTTGGGAATTTTTTTGTAAAATTGATAACTTTGTTCAGTGGGTATTACGATATTACATTTTAAAATGTTTTACCCAAATATGAAAGGAGGGTATTCTTGGTTTAGGCGCTTCGCGCTGATTGGTGAACCCTAAAGAACAAAGAAATCAATTCTGTATATAAACTGTGCGATTTTCCTGGATATTCAAACGCATGCAGCCATCGGCTCTTTCACGACTCACATCCAAATCCAAATGAACGAATGTTCCCGGGAGGTCCCAGCGGCTGACGCGTTCAGACGGTGGAAGCTCCCGGAGGATTTGCGTGAGTTAGTGACTGAGAAGAACGCGGCCATCAGAGCCTTCGACTCCTATAACACCTTGGAAAACCGCACTCGAATGCGTGAACTACAGCGTACTGTACGTGAACGCATGACCGAGAGGCGGGATTCCGGGTGGGATAGGACGTTAGCCGAGATTCAACCCTCGCGGAAGGCCTTTTGGAATCTCTGCAAGCGACTCAAGACAGACACCGACTGGACCATCCCCCCGCTGACGCGTCCGAATCAACGCCCCGCGTTCGATGACGACGAAAAAGCCGAATGCATGGCCGACAATCTAGAGACCCAATGTTCTCCCAGCACCCTACCAGTAGACCCGGAGCACCTCAACGAGGTCGACTCTGAGGTAGAACGTAGGCTCGCCATACCACTCCCTCCGACCCCAACTGCCCCCTCCCGGGAGGATGCAGACGTCGACGACGACGATCCCCTGAGGCCAGTGACCATCGAAGAGGTTAAAACTCTGATCAGGGACCTCCGCCCTCGCAAAGCCCCCGGGTATGACGGAATCACCAATCGCGTTTTCAAGCAACTCCCGTTGCTTCTACTTAGCCTGATGGTCGCGATTTTCAACGCGGCCTTTTCCAACAACATCTTTCCACACCAGTGGAAACAGGCGAACGTGATTGGTATCCCGAAACCCGGTAAATCCAAATCCGACCCGGCGAATTACCGCCCTATTAGCCTCCTCTGCGCCATGGGGAAACTCTACGAGCGCATCATCCACGCCCGTTTGTCGTCTTACATCCACGCAAACGATATCCCCCCTGACGAGCAGTTTGGCTTTCGAGCCAGACACTCCAGCGTTCACCAGGTGCATCGCATTGTCGAACACATCCTAGTGAAAGCTGCCCGTCAAAGAGCCCACACAGGAGCACTCTTCTTCGACGTGGCCAAAGCGTTCGATAAGGTCTGGCATAACGGCTTATTATATAAGCTGTTCGAACTCAAAGTGCCCGACCGTCTCGTGCACATCTTACGAGACTTCCTTACGGACCGAACGTTTAGTTACCGCGTCGAGGGAAATTACTCCTCCCTCAGACCGATACGCGCAGGAGTTCCCCAAGGCTCAGTCCTTGCCCCGCTCCTGTTCTCGCTGTACACCAGCGACATCCCCAGACCCAATAAGGCTCATCTAGCCCTCTTCGCTGACGACACAGCTCTCTACTACTCCAGTAGGAGCACGTCAGTCATCCACCGAGAACTCCAATCCTCAGCCGACGCCCTCGGCGAATGGTTCAGGAAATGGAGGATCGAAGTCAATCCCACCAAGAGCGCAGCCGTGCTCTTCTCTAGGATAGACCCCGCCCCCACCGCCGATCCCGTCCGAATGTTTGGTGAACCGATCCCCTGGGAGAAGAAAACCAAATATTTGGGAGTGATCCTCGATCGGAAGTTAAACTTCAAGGACCATCTGAGATACGCTCGTAACCGTGCCTCATTTGCCCTTTATCGATTACACAGCCTCCTGAATGCACGCAGTAAAATGTCCCTTGAAAACAAGGTGAGAATTTACAAGACGTGCATTCGACCCATGATGACCTATGCGAGCCCGGTCTTCGCGCACGCTAAGGATCGATTCATCCACCTCCTCCAGGTAGTCCAGAACAAGTTTATGCGACGAGCCGCGGGCGCACCGTGGTTCGTCCGTAACAAAAGCCTCCATGCTGATCTCCAATTGCCTACCATCAGGCAATGGATAAAGCAAGCGTCCAAAAGGTACTTTGACTCTGCCACTCACCATCCAAGTAAATTGGTGGTACAGGCGGTCAAATACACTCCTTCCCGACTCTCACGTAAACACCGTCGTCCGAAGAACGTCATAGACGAATCGGACGACGAGATCACCGTTTACTTAAACCAAATCAAATCGATTAGAGACTCTCGCAACACTGCACAACCGATATCTCGTACTCGCCGGATGCGAGTACGACCGCGAACGCGTCGCGACCACCAGCGCCCTCCATGACCCTTAGTTTGCATATCGTACCGATAAAAAGCCCCCCTCAACGCGGACGGGGGGCCGCGTCATGTCATTAACGTAGAGCGAAAGTTGCACTAAACTCCCTAAAAACCATGATCTCTCGCCCTCTCCCCGTCAGTATCCGCCCAGAGCCGAGGTTCGAGCCCCACAGGGGGCGCCCTCCGGCGCGGGTACTTAGTTTGTAGTTTTATATTTGCTAGGCCGGTTAGAGCCCACGCTCACCCCTACTGTCCGGTGAAGCAGTAAAAGCCGAGAGGCTAACTGCACGCGTCACGTTAAAAAAAAAAAAAAAAAAAAAAACTGGATATTCATTCCGTATCTAGCAGTAGTACTAGAAGCAAATTGTAAATAGAAACTCTTGTGAAGTAAATAAAAGTGAAGATTCTTCGAATTAACAATCGTGTTGTTCCTGTCGAGTCGACGTTGGCCTCCCCTGGTGCTACCCTGTACCAGTTACGAACCCACCCGGCGCTGGATCTGCAGTCCGATTCCTATATTGGAAGGGTGCCAGCCCATTGTTTCTGCGTGTACGGTTAACTGTAACCTGGGAACCGTACACGTTTGTTGGGCCCTTCAGAGGAAAAGGATAAGCGGGAATCAGTAGCACATTTTTCCACAACAACATTTAGCGGACCGTTCATTCGATCCACTATATAACTTGGTCCTTCGAGCCGGATTCGGGAACTGGTCAGGGTATGCCAATTACGAGGTCAGCAGCGTCTCGATCGGGAACAGCAACGTCGCGGTCGAAAACCACGGAAAAACCGTCGACCTCGGACTGGAGCATGAACACACCTGCTACGACAACAACTGCGAGTGATTCTACCCAGTCCACACTGACTAAGCCGCTACCACCAATGGCGGGAAGAGGAGCAAAGTCACCTTCACATCACAGAGATACTACAGTACCTGCAACAGCGGCCGCGGGGGTGTCGTCGGAGCAACTACCGCCGCCGTCTACAAGCTACGCCGCCGAGGAAGGAATCACAAAAGAGACGCGCCAAGAAGAAGATAATCCAACGCTGCAGTCTTCAAGAAGAAGCCTGGCTGACGAGATTCGGCGGCATGAAGAAGTCATGGCCCGCATAGCAGAGTCCGAGAGAAAGCGGCTCGACCGAGTCAGGGAAGACCTCCAGTTTGCTACGCCCACAGGGGATAGCGGCAAGCAGCGGCTAGCCAAGCCTCCACAACCTAAGAAGTCGACTCGCGAACCGGACACACTATCGGTTCGCTCGTCGCGTAGGAGGAGAGCAGAGGTACAAGCACGGAAAGAAGTGGCGCTGAGAGAGCTTCAAATAGCGGAAGCCAGATCGAGAGTAGCTCAAGCCGAACTGGACCTCATACAAGCGGAATCAGAAGAGGAAGAAGATATGGGTGCCGGTGAAGCATTGTACGAGCGAACTCACGAGATTGAACAATGGATATTGAACTCATCATCACGGGAGAGGCGACATCAACCTGAGATTCGAGAAAACAAACCAGAACTTCGAACAGAAGAAAAATCAAGCGACATGGTGGAGCTGGCTCGAGCTATCCATAAACTAGCTGAGAAGTCACAAGAAGCAAGCACATCAGACACAGCGAGCTGCCGTACTTCAACGGCAGCATAGAAGAATGGTTGGCGTTTAAGCGGTCATTTGAAGACACAGCCGCTTCATTCAGCAACACACAGAACCTGGCCCGTCTACGAAGATGCATACAAGGCAGGGCGAAAGAAGCAGTCCAGAGCTTGCTATTCACAGCTGAACACCCTGAAGAAGTCATGAAGGGTTTGGAGAGGCGGTATGGAAGACCTGGAGCTATAGCCTTGGCGGAGCTGGATAAAATGAAGAACCTGCCTCGAGTCACCGAGAACCCCACCGACATATGCATATTCGCAAGTAAAGTGAAGAATTCAGTCGCTACTATTAAAGCTATGAAGAAACCGCAATACCTGAGTTCTCCTGAGACCATGAAGATCATAGTCGAGAAGATGCCTGCATCAATGAAGTTCCGTTGGTTCGCCTACCACAGAAGTAGGAAAGAAGAAGATGAACAAGAGCTCATACTTGTCGAAGCATTCCTCGACGAGGAAGCCGAGATGTGTGGGGACTTCGCTCCACCCGAAGCGTACCGGGAGTCGAAGAAGCCCTACAGACCACCTGCTCCAACTCAAGGATATTGGGAGCAGAGAAGGAAGCCTGTCAACGCTGTACAGAATGCGGATCAGGAGAGAATAACTTGCCCAGTATGTGAAGAACGTCACTTCATCTACGACTGCAAGAAGTTTAAAGAAGCCATCGTCGAAGAGAGATGGAATATGGTGAAGAAAGTTAAGATATGCTTCAAGTGTCTTCGTTACAAACACTCAAGATTGAACTGCAAAGCTCCCATGTGCAAGAGATGTGGGAGATGGCATCACACACTTCTGCACTCTGAGAAGCCGCCAGAGAGGGATATAGTCAAGCCTTCTACAAGCGCGGAACTACATCGGGGTCCAAAAGGCAACGATGACGCAAGAGTAACTTTAGTTCATTGTACGAAGACCGAGGAGAAGGCATACTTGAAGATGGTACCGGTAGACCTGTTCGGACCTTGCGGACAGGCCCGCGTGCTGGCCCTATTGGATGAGGGGTCAACAATCACTCTACTCGACTCATCGGTTGCTAAACAAATCGGAAGACGAGAGAGAGAGAGAAGACGGAGACGCTCACCATTGAAACTGTTGGTGGGAAAACCTTAAAGAAAAACAATTCCCAAAAAATATCATTGAAGATACAAGGGATCCATCGGAGAGATAAGAGATCTATCAACGCAAGAACGATTGATGACTTGAAGCTATCCGAACAAGAAGTTGATATACGCGCATTAGAAAAATGCGCGCACCTGAGAGGTATTAAGAAGCAGCTCGCGTATTCCCAAGAGAAACCTAAGCTGTTAATTGGCCAAGACAATTGGGGCCTAATAGTCACACGAAGACTGAAAAAAGGAAGAGCCGCAGATCCCGTAGCATCCCTTACCAATCTCGGTTGGGTGCTACACGGATGCGACACCGGAGCCAACGCAGTGGTCAACTTTATTTGCGACAGCAAGGAAGATATAGAAGAAGTCGTACGTCACCACTTCCAGTTGGAATCACTGGGGATTCAAGCCCGATTACCGAGCAACGACAATGAAGGAAGAGCCCTGGAGATCCTGGAAAAGACTACGAGAAGATTGCCATGCGGACGCTTTGAAACCGGATTGCTGTGGCGCAAAGAAGGCGAGACCTTGCCTAACAATTATGCGCAAGCATACCGACGCTTAGCCTACATTGAGAGAAAGCTAAGTCGTGACGAAGAGTTGAGCTGCTCGTATAAAGAACAAATACGCAGTCTCATAGAAAATGGGTACGCAGAGAAGGCGCCCAAATCTCTCACGGTCGGAAGAACATTTTATTTACCTCACTTTGCGGTCGTACATCCTGTAAAGAAGAAGCCAAGAATAGTATTCGACGCTGCCGCCAAGTTTGAGGGAAGAAGCCTGAACGACGTGTTGCTACCCGGACCTGACCTACTTCAGTCACTGTTCGGCGTGCTCCTACGCTTCAGGGAAGGCCCAGTAGCAGTCATGGCAGATATCCAAGACATGTTTCTTCGAATAAAAATAAAAGAAGAAGACAAAGATAGTCTGCGGTTCCTGTGGATAGTTAACACGGAGAATAGCAAGCCAGACGAGTATCGAATGACGTCGGTCATCTTCGGAGCGGCATCGTCACCGGCTACAGCTATTTACGTCATGAATAAAAACGCAGAAGAATTTCAAGACACTCACCCAGAAGCTGTAAGGGCAATCAGAAGAAACCATTACATGGATGACTATCTGCAAAGCTTCGCGACAGAGAGAGAAGCTAAGAAGATATCACGAGACGTGCAAGAAATTCACGCTAAAGCAGACCTTCATTTGAAAGGGTGGGCCAGCAACCACCCAAAAGTACTTCAAGCGTACGAGAACAAAGGAGAAAAGGACATCGTAGATATCATGAAAGAAGAGAAGACTCTGGGTCTCAGATGGTTCGTGAGAGAAGATTTCTTATCATTCAACATCGGTCTACGTAATACATCCGAGGCGCTCATCAGTGGAAGAGAAATCCCTACGAAAAGGGAAGTCACGAGCGCAGTCATGTCTACATTCGATCCGATGGGATTCGCCGCGCCTGTCCTAATACAAGGAAAGAAACTCATCCAAGATATATGGCGGACGAAAATAGGATGGGACGATAAAATCAATGAAGATCAACTTCAAAGGTGGAGCCGATACTTAGAGGAGGTATCTACTCTAGACAGAGTGAGAATACCCCGATGTATCACGAGGAACAAGGGAAGAGGCCAACTTCACACCTTTACCGACGCAAGCGAGGAAGCTTACTCAGCAGCTGTCTACTGGAGAGAGCAGTTACCTGATGGAAGCATACACGTCACTTTAATAGCCGGGAAAGCCAGAGTAACACCAACGAAGCCAATATCTATACCAAGATTGGAGTTACAAGCCGCACTACTTGGAAGCAGGCTGGCGGCGACGGTAGAGAGGGAGTCCGAGCTTGAAGTAACTAGGAAGATATATTGGACAGACTCCTCTACAGTTCTGCAATGGATAAAGGCTCACCCGCGGAAGTTCAAGACGTTCGTGGCGCACCGGCTGGCGGAAATTGAAGAAACTACCAAGCCAGGGGATTGGAGATGGGTGCCCACCAAGCTTAACCCCGCTGACGACGCGACAAGAGGAACACCGAACGAGTTCAATCAGACCGCGAGATGGTTCCAGGGGCCGACATTTCTTCATTGCCAAGAGGGGGAATGGCCGTTCAGAAGCTTCACACTGGAAAGTACGAGTGAAGAAGTGAAGAAGATAGAGAAGATAGCCACCATTAGCACCTTCGAAGGCAACAGTCCCGAACCAGAAAGGTTCTCTACGTGGTTAAAATTACTTCGGACCACGGCGCGAGTATTTACATTCGTCGACCTACTACGTAGGAACAAAAAAGCCGTCAACGCAGCGCGTCGGAGACATGAAGACTCGTGGAAACCTAACAAGAAAAGCACCGCCCAGAAAAAGGTGTCAATCAACGTTCCACGTCGTAAAGAAAGGCCAAAGCTACACTTCCCACCTATTGAAGAAAAATATATAAAAAAGGCAGAGGAACATCTGTTAAAAATGAGTCAACAATCAAGCTTCGCACGTGAAATTAAACTATTAAAAGAAGGAAAACCACTGGAAAATTCGAGCCGTCTAAAGAAAATAGACGTGTATATTGACTCTGGTGGAGTAGTGAAACTAAGAAGCCGAGTAAGAAAATATTTTCAAGAAGAAAGGAAAAGTGACCCTATTGTGTTAGACGGAAAGCACAAAATCGCTCGTCTCATTATTGAATATTATCACAGAAAATTCCTACACGGAAACACGGCAACAGTTATGAATGAAATTCGTCAAAAGTATTGGATCCTGGGACTACGGACAACAGTGAAGGCAATCATACACCTATGCCAATGGTGTAAAACCAAGAAAAGTGGACCTCAAATTCCACCCACAGGAGATCTACCAAGAGAGCGGCTACAGCATCACCAGTACCCCTTCTCCTGCACAGCAGTCGACTACTTCGGCCCCATGCAGGTTACCGTCGGGAGAAGAGTCGAGAAGCGATGGGGCGCGCTATTCACGTGTCTCACTACACGGGCTGTACACTTAGAGCTAGTACACTCACTAAGTACTAGTTCTATGATTATGGCTCTGAGACGAATGGCAGCTAGAAGAGGAACCCCCAAAATAATCTTCAGCGACAACGGGACCAACTTCGTGGGAGCTAACAGGGAGCTGGAGGAGGCGGCCGAGGTGGAAGGAATAACGCGGAAGTTCATCCCCCCCGGAAGCCCAAGTATGGGGGGCGCATGGGAGCGACTGGTGCGCTCGGTCAAGGTGGCCCTACAAGCCGTCCTGAACGAGCGGCACCTTCCAGAGGAAGTCCTACATACTTTATTTACAGAGGTCGAGCATGTAGTCAATTCACGCCCTCTCACTGACATCAGCATGGACCCGGACGACGAGGAGAGCCTGACCCCCAACCACTTCCTGTTGGGGAGGTCATGCGGAGCCGTGGAGCCGGGAGAGTTCGAGGACAAGGTGCTCATCGGGAAGTCCAGCTGGAGAACTGCCCAGCGACTGACTGACCATTTTTGGAGGAGGTGGGTCAAGGAATACCTGCCCACCCTGATGCCGAGGAAGATCAACGGACGAGAGACGAGCGACCCCGTGATAGGAGACATCGTGCTTATAGTCGACGCGACCCTGCCATGCAACTCTTGGCCCCGCGGGGAGGTAGTCAAAACCTACCCCGGGCCCGATGGGAGAACCCGCATCCTGGACGTGCGAACGTCGGGAGGCGTGCTGCGGCGAGCTACGCGGCGCGTCATCGTGGTGGTTCCGGCAACACCGTCGCCAGAACCGGATGGAGTGCTGCGCACTGCGGGGGAGACTGTTGGCGACGGACCCAGGCAACTTTCGGCCGGCAACTCATCCTAGCTACGGGAGGTGCAGAACTACCGCAGCCAATCACGTTTCACGTAAATATCCAAAACATTTTAGCAAAAATGACGATGGTACAGGCAGCGACATCAAGCGGCCGTTTGAGTAAACTTTTCGCAACTTTAATTAACATTTATAACGAATGTAGGTCATTGCGAGTGCTTGTTTTGGATAATTACGATAGATATACTTATAAACTAATTATGTTTAATTGATATTTTCATAAAACTTTAATATTTTGGTAGATATAAGCAAATTAAATTTAGATTATTTTTCACAGCTAGGTTTTAGGTTTTACAAAGTTAAAACCTATGTATTTGCATTATTTTCACCTATATCTATAACATATAAAAATTTCATTCACCTAACCCTAGGAATCTAGAAGTTATAACTAAATCTAGATTTCTAGGTTTTCCAGGCATACCTAGGCCATCTGGGTTACCTAGGCCGTATCAAATTATTATTATCATATAAAGATGAGCTGGTTCTACGAAGATTAGACTAGACTGAGACCTAGAATAATCTAGGTCATGAGATACGGACCTAGGTAGCCTAGATAGGTTTTTTGCCTATATCTTTTTAATGGTTATAGCTATATGTAACCTGATTGTTTTATTGGATAGCCCTAATCGAGGCCTATCAGAGCATACCAAATTTGTAAGGGTCATATAGCGGAAAGCTGAGTTATTAAGCGTTTTCTTTTGGCAGACGCTTAGCTACCTCGAAACTGTACCGTAACGACGACAGTTTCATAAAAAGCGCTATAACTCAGTTATTTCGGTATATACCTATTTATATATATGTATATTTTGGTTCGTAATTTTATTTTACACCCCAAAAAAATAAGGGTGTCATTATAAATCCAACTTTGGGAAATTTTTTGTAAAATTGATAACTTTGTTCAGTGGGTATTACGATATTACATTTTAAAATGTTTTACCCAAATATGAAAGGAGGGTATTCTTGGTTTAGGCGCTTCGCGCTGATTGGTGAACCCTAAAGAACAAAGAAATCAATTCTGTATATAAACTGTGCGATTTTCCTGGATATTCGGAGTCTCGTTTGGACAGCCGACGCGCACGGACACGTTCGTGCGCTCCTGCCTTACCCGACTATTTCCGACTATACGTGCTCGTGTACGTTCGTCAGTTGAGATAAATCGATCGTCAGATTGGTTGAATCTCGGCAAACCTTCACACTATTAATTGGTGTAGTGGCGTCTTTTTCAAGACAGCGCTACCCCAATATAGTGTGTGTTTCTTTGTACTTTCGTGCCCCTTCAGGGAAAATCCACTTTTCTAGTGGTACTTGGTGGAAACGTAACCGTGCCAACTAAGCCAAGTTAGTGTAGCCCCAAGCACTAGGCCTTGCTCCTTCAGAGCAACGCCAGTTAATTGGAAGCGGTTTGGAATCATTGGCCTTGGGGGCTACCCTAGTCAACTCCAAATCGGAATCCCACCTCCTTACCCTACCTTCCCATTCTCTCTTGTTGTTTGGGTGCTGACGGCTTCGGCCCATATCGCCCTCTGCATTAGAGCTGCTAGGAACCCTTTCGCACATTAAGACTGGCGAGAGGGATACAAGCTTAGGGCTCACCATAGGTACACATACCTCCTCGTCTAACCCGGCGAGGAGGGTGATACACACACCAACACACCCTCGGGCCCGTCCAACCCGAGGTGATAGTTGTTAGGGACATTCTATTGTTAGAGCGACCGCCGAGAAGTTTCTTGTTGGTTCTTCTTCTCGGAACGCTCCGGGAGCGAACCAACGTAAATTCCGGTAGTTGTTAGGCTCTTAATACCATCACAAGATGGCCGCCCCCATACCCGCCTCCATGGTAGACATTACCAAGGATCCACGCTTCATTGAGGCTGTCTTCAAGGTCCTCAAGTCTGACCCAGTTGTCTGGACAAACTTGATGGAGTCCGTGAAGTCTATACTCATGCTAGAAAACCCCCCTTGCTCCGGCGCAACAGCGCAGGAGAAACTCAGTCTCTCCGTCCCCTCCTCTTCTGCCCCGTTCACCCAGACGGACAGGCAGTCGCCACTCCCCCGTAACCGTACCCCCTCTCCATCTCAGCCTCTAGCCACAGAGGAAGAGATGGACGTCACTCACATTGACAGCGATGACGATGCCCACAACGAGTGGACAACTGTCAGGCGCGGGAAAGCTGATAAGCGGACCCGCGGCGACAAGACGTCATCGTCCTCGTCTGGCAGCTCTTCGGGCTCCGATTCTGAGTGTTCAACTCAGGAGAAGAGCAAAAAGAGCGCCAAGACGAAGAAGTTGCGAACGGAGAGACCCTCCGTCACCAACTCTGTCGCCTCTTCCCCCACTACAAGCGCCTCCGCCTCCCAGGCAAAGGCCAAACCCTCTGGCCTCACGGCCAAGATCACCAAGCCCCCTCCTATCATGCTACTCAGCATCGATAAGTGGGAAGAATTGTCCACCACGTTAAAATCCAAAGGTGTAGTCGCACTTAGCACTACATACATCCTCAAGGAGCAGATGTATAAAATACAGCTGCAGACCCCCACTGAGTACAGGACTACGACGGCCCTCTTTGATGCTCGTAAGGTAGACTACTACACTTACGGCACCGCTGAGGACAAAACACTCCGCGTGGTTATCCGCCGAGTGTGCCGTTACCTTCCCATCGACTCCATCAAGGAGGACCTAACCACCCAGGGGTACCCCGTGAGAGAGGTGCATCGGATGCGCCGATCAAACGGTGGCGAGCCCTTCGATATGGTGCTGGTCCACCTTGACGACTCGAAGGAAGGTCAGAAAATCCTGACCATCCTAAAAACAGTTTGCGGCGTCGGCGGCATCGTCGTCGAGCCGCCCCGGCGAGGGACCGTACAGGGGCAGTGCCACAACTGCCAACTGTACGGGCACTCGTCTAAGAACTGCCACGTCGCTCCGAGGTGTGTCAAATGCCTGACCCCAGGCCACCACACCTCCGAATGCCCCAGACCGAAAGACCGTAGCGAATGCTCCGAGCCACCTGGTTGTGTTAACTGCCAGTCCCTGGGACACCCTGCGAACTATCGCGGCTGTCCCAAGGCACCGGCGAGGAGACCCGCCAGGAGGCCTCGCAGTAAGCGCAACGCTCGAAAGCCTCAGGCGCAGACTAGCTCCGCCAAGCCCCAAGCAAGCCCTCCCCCGCTAATGTCCTTGGACGTCCGACAGACATCCCTGCGACCAGCAAGACCACACTGGCCTCTGCCAGATTACGTCCCCTCGACCGCACCCAAGGCTGCGGGTGAGGTGGTCGCCCCTAAGGCTGTGCCAGTCCCAGCTAAAGCGGTGTCCCCCAAACCCTCAACCAGCGCGTCCCCTCCCGCCCCAGTCCAATCGGGCTGGGCTTACAACCCGCTGACTAAGAAGTCACAGGTTCCAAAGGCCCCGGCCAAAGGAGCCCAGACTTCAAAGTCATCGGCCTCAGCGCCCAAATCCCGGGCGCCCCAAGCGAACAGCAAAGGGCGCGCCTCAGGTTTTGCCGAGCGCATTAAGACTCAAGGTTGGGAGTTGCTCGACCAGTTTGAGGACCTCTCCCAGAGGGCCGAAGCTGATCCGACCAATATCCAACTGGCCATCGACGCGGCTCACGTCTACCGCCGCTTTATCAAATCCCTGCAACCGTAATGGCTGTACACCCGCTAATGACTACCCAAACCACTTGCAGGCTAAAACCCAGATCTCTAAAGATCGGGTTTTACAATGCAGACGGATTAGCGAGACAACGCGATGAAGTCGCAGAATTCCTCCGCGATCATCAACTTGATCTCTTCCTCGTCCAAGAGACATTCCTCAAACCGAGTAAACGGAGGAGTCCTACAGTTGCCAACTATCGTATAGTTCGCAACGATAGGACCCACTCCGCCAAAGGGGGCACGCTGATTTACTTTAAGAAATCACTGCATTGCGTACCTTTGGACACTCCCGTGCTGAAGAACATTGAGGTCTCTGTCTGTCGAATAGGCATGACAGGCCATCAGCCAATCACGATAGTCTCGGCCTACCTCCCCCCAGACAAGGAGATGCTACTTAGCGACCTCCAAGTACTGTATGACTTAGATGGCTCTGTCATAGTGGCAGGCGATCTAAACTCCAAGCATGAGCAATGGAGCTGCCGTACGAGCAACTCGAACGGCCGCGCACTTGCTAATCACTTGGCAATCATACCGTTCGACCCTATAGTCCCTCTCGAACCGACCCACTTCTCTAGAATTTACGGTCACCGACCCGACATACTCGACATAGCGCTCCTTAAGAATACAAACCTACGTTTGGCTTCTGTAGAGGTGCTACACGAGTTAGACTCCGACCATAGACCTGTCATCCTTAGCCTAGCCTCCCGCACAAGCCACTCTGGCGCGGATAGCAACCTCCCACCCAGATATGTTACCGACTGGAAGAAACTTGAGGGTAAACTCAAGTCAGCCACGTCGGAGCACTTAGATTCGATTCCGTCCCTCATAGAGACCCCCGAGCAAACGCTCGCAGCTATCGGCTCTTTCACGACTCACGTACAAATCCAAGTGAACGAATGTTCCCGGGAGGTCCCAGCGGCTGACGCGTTCAGTCGGCGGAAGCTCCCGGAGGATTTGCGCGAGTTAGTGACTGAGAAGAACGCGGCCATCAGAGCCTTCGACTCCTATAACACCTTGGAAAACCGCACTCGAATGCGTGAACTACAGCGTACTGTACGTGAACGCATGACCGAGAGGCGGGAATCCGGATGGGATAGGACGTTAGCCGAGATTCAACCCTCGCGGAAGGCCTTTTGGAATCTCTGCAAGCGACTCAAGACAGACACCGACTGGACCATCCCCCCGCTGACGCGTCCGAATCAACGCCCCGCGTTCGATGACGACGAAAAAGCCGAATGCATGGCCGACAATCTAGAGACCCAATGTTCTCCCAGCAACCTACCAGTAGACCCGGAGCACCTCAATGAGGTTGACTCCGAGGTAGAACGTAGGCTCGCCATCCCTCTCCCTCCGACCCCAACTGCCCCCTCCCGGGAGGATGCAGACGTCGACGACGACGACGATCCCCTGAGGCCAGTGACCATCGAAGAGGTTAAAACTCTGATCATGAAACTCCATCCTCGTAAAGCCCCCGGTTACGACGGACTCACCAATCGCGTTTTCAAGCAACTCCCATTGCTTTTACTTAGCCTGATGGTCGCGATTTTCAACGCGGCCTTTTCCAACAACATCTTTCCACACCAGTGGAAACAGGCGAACGTGATTGGTATCCCGAAGCCATTTAAATCCAAATCCGACCCGGCGAATTACCGCCCCATTAGCCTCCTCTGCGCCATGGGGAAACTCTATGAGCGTATCATCCACGCCCGTTTGTCGTCTTACATCCACGCAAACGATATCCTCCCTGACGAGCAGTTTGGCTTTCGAGCCAGACACTCCAGCGTTCACCAGGTGCATCGCATTGTCGAACACATCCTTGTGAAAGCTGCCCGTCAAAGAGCCCACACAGGAGCAATCTTCTTCGACGTGGCCAAAGCGTTCGACAAGGTCTGGCACAACGGCTTATTATATAAGCTGATTAAACTCAAAGTGCCTGACCGTCTCGTGCACATCCTACGAGACTTCCTTACGGACCGAACGTTTCGCTACCGCGTCGAGGGAAATTACTCCTCCCTCAGACCGATACGCGCAGGAGTTCCCCAAGGCTCAGTCCTTGCCCCGCTCCTGTTCTCGCTGTACACCAGCGACATCCCCAGACCCAAGAAGGCTCATCTAGCCCTCTTCGCTGACGACACGGCTCTCTACTACTCCAGTAGGGACCCGTCAGCCATTCACCGAGAACTCCAATCCTCAGCCGATGCCCTCGGCAAATGGTTCAGGAAATGGAGGATCGAAGTAAACCCGACCAAGAGCGCAGCCGTGCTCTTCTCTAGGGTACACCCCAAGCCCACCACAGATCCCGTCCGAATGTTTGGTAAACCGATCCCCTGGGAGAGGAAAACCAAATACTTGGGAGTGATCCTCGATCAGAAGTTAAACTTCAAGGACCATCTGAGATACGCTCGCAACCGTGCCTCATTTGCCCTTTATCGATTACACAGCCTCCTGAATGCACGCAGTAAAATGTCCCTTGTAAACAAGGTGAGAATTTACAAGACGTGCATTCGACCCATGATGACCTATGCGAGCCCGGTCTTCGCGCACGCTAAGGAACATCTCATCCACCTCCTACAGGTAGTCCAGAACAAGTTTATGCGACGAGCCGTGGGCGCACCATGGTTCGTCCGTAACAAAAGCCTCCATGCCGATCTCCAATTGCCTACCATCAGGCAATGGATGAAGCAAACGTCCAAAAGGTATTTTGACTCTGCCACTCACCATCCAAGTAAATTGGTGGTACAGGCGGTCAATTACACTCCCCTCCGACTCACAATTAAGCACCGTCGTCCGAAGCACGTCCTAGACGAACCGGACGACGAGACCACCGTTTACCTTGAGCACATCAAATCGATTAGAGACTCTCGCAACACTGCACAACCGATATTTCGTACTCGCCGGATGCGAGTACGACCGCGAACGCGTCGCGACCACCAGCGTCCTCCATGACCCTTAGTTTGCATATCGTACCGATAAAAAGCCCTCCTCAACGCGGAAGGGGGGCCGCGTCATGTCATTAACGTAGAGCGAAAGTTGCACTAAACTCCCTAAAAACCATGATCTCTCGCCCTCTCCCCGTCAGTATCCGCCCAGAGCCGAGGTTCGAGCCCCACAGGGGGCGCCCTCCGGCGCGGGTACTTAGTTTGTAGTTTTATTTGCTAGGCCGGTTAGAGCCCACGCTCACCCCTACTGTCCGGTGAAGCAGTAAAAGCCGAGAGGCTAACTGCACGCGTCACGTTAAAAAAAAAAAAAAAAAAAAAAAAAAACCTGGATTTTCGAGTCTCGTTTGGACAGCCGACGCGCACGGACACGTTCGTGCGCTCCTGCCTTACCCGACTATTTCCGACCATACGTGCTCGTGTACGTTCGTCAGTTGAGATAAATCGATCGTTCGATTGGTTGAATCTCGGCAAACCTTCACACTATTAATTGGTGTAGTGGCGTCTTTTTCAAGACAGCGCTACCCCAATATAGTGTGTGTTTCTTTGTACTTTCGTGCCCCTTCAGGGAAAATCCACTTTTCTAGTGGTACTTGGTGGAAACGTAACCGTGCCAACTAAGCCAAGTTAGTGTAGCCCCAAGCACTAGGCCTTGCTCCTTCAGAGCAACGCCAGTTAATTGGAAGCGGTTTGGAATCATTGGCCTTGGGGGCTACCCTAGTCAACTCCAAATCGGAATCCCACCTCCTTAACCTACCTTCCCATTCTCTCTTGTTGTTTGGGTGCTGACGGCTTCGGCCCATATCACCCTCTGCATTAGAGCTGCTAGGAACCCTTTCGCACAATAAGACTGGCGAGAGGGATACAAGCTTAGGGCTCACCATAGGTACACATACCTCCTCGTCTAACCCGGCGAGGAGGGTGATACACACACCAACACACCCTCGGGCCCGTCCAACCCGAGGTGATAGTTGTTAGGGACATTCTATTGTTAGAGCGACCGCCGAGAAGTTTCTTGTTGGTTCTTCTTCTCGGAACGCTCCGGGAGCGAACCAACGTAAATTCCGGTAGTTGTTAGGCTTCTAAAACCATCACAAGATGGCCGCCCCCGTACCCGCCTCCATGGTAGACATTACCAAGGATCCCCGCTTCGTTGACGCGCTCTTCAAGCTCCTCAAGTCCGACCCAGTTGGCTGGGTAAACTTGATGGAGACCGTCAAGACAAAGCTCATGCTAGACGATCCCCCTTGCTCCGGCGCATCTGCGCAGGAGAATCTTAGTCTCACCGTCCCCTCCTCTTCTGCCCCGTTCACCCAGACGGACAGGCAGTCGCCACTCCCCCGTAACCGTACCCCCTCTCCATCTCAGCCTCTAGCCACAGAGGAAGAGATGGACGTCGTACCGATCGACAGCGATGACGACGCTCACAACGAGTGGACAACCGTCAGGCGCGGGAAAGCTGATAAGCGGACCCGCGGCGACAAGTCGTCGTCGTCTTCGTCTGGCAGCTCTTCCGGCTCTGATTCTGAGGCTTCGACTCAGGAGAAGAGCAAGAAGAGCGCCAAGACAAAGAAGTTGCGCACGGAGAGACCCTCCGCCACCAACTCTGTCCCCTCTTCCCCCACTACAAGCGCCCCCGCCTCTCAGGCAAAGGCCAAACCCTCTGGCTTCACGGCCAAGACCACAAAGCCCCCACCTATCATGCTACTCAGCATCGATAAGTGGGAAGACTTGTCCACCACGTTAAAGTCCAAAGGTGTAGTCGCACTTAGCACTACATACATCCTCAAGGAGCAGATGTACAAAATACAGCTGCAGACCCCCACTGAATACAGGACAACAACGGCTCTCTTCGATGCACGTAAGGTAGACTACTACACTTACGGCACCGCTGAGGACAAAACACTCCGCGTGGTTATCCGCCGAGTGTGCCGTTACCTTCCCATCGACTCCATCAAGGAGGACCTAACCACCCAAGGGTACCCCGTGAGAGAGGTGCATCGGATGCGCCGATCAAACGGTGGCGAGCCCTTCGATATGGTGCTGGTCCACCTTGATGACTCGAAGGAAGGACAGAAAATCCTGACTGTCCTAAAAACAGTTTGCGGCGTCGGCGGCATCGTCGTCGAGCCGCCGCGGCGAGGGACCGTACAGGGGCAGTGCCACAACTGCCAACTGTACGGGCACTCGTCTAAGAACTGCCACGTCGCCCCGAGGTGTGTCAAATGCCTGACCCCAGGCCACCACACCTCCGAATGCCCCAGACCGAAAGACCGTAGCGAATGCTCCGAGCCACCTGGTTGTGTTAACTGCCAGTCCCTGGGACACCCTGCGAACTATCGCGGCTGTCCCAAGGCACCGGCGAGGAGACCCGCCAGGAGGCCTCGCAGTAAGCGCAACGCTCGAAAGCCTCAGGCGCAGACTAGCTCCGCCAAGCCCCAAGCAAGCCCTCCCCCGCTAATGTCCTTGGACGTCCGACAGACATCCCTGCGACCAGCAAGACCACACTGGCCTCTGCCAGATTACGTCCCCTCGACCGCACCCAAGGCTGCGGGTGAGGTGGTCGCCCCTAAGGCTGTGCCAGTCCCAGCTAAAGCGGTGTCCCCCAAACCCTCAACCAGCGCGTCCCCTCCCGCCCCAGTCCAATCGGGCTGGGCTTACAACCCGCTGACTAAGAAGTCACAGGTTCCAAAGGCCCCGGCCAAAGGAGCCCAGACTTCAAAGTCATCGGCCTCAGCGCCCAAAACCCGGGCGCCCCAAGCGAACAGCAAAGGGCGCGCCTCAGGTTTTGCCGAGCGCATTAAGACTCAAGGTTGGGAATTGCTCGACCAGTTTGAGGACCTCTCCCAGAGGGCCGAAGCTGATCCGACCAATATCCAACTGGCCATCGACGCGGCTCACATCTACCGCCGCTTTATCAAATCCCTGCAACCGTAATGGCTGTACACCCGCTAATGACTACCCAAACCACTTGCAGGCTAAAACCCAGATCTCTAAAGATCGGGTTTTACAATGCAGACGGATTAGCGAGACAACGCGATGAAGTCGCAGAATTCCTCCGCGATCATCAACTTGATCTCTTCCTCGTCCAAGAGACATTCCTCAAACCGAGTAAACGGAGGAGTCCTACAGTTGCCAACTATCGTATAGTTCGCAACGATAGGACCCACTCCGCCAAAGGGGGCACGCTGATTTACTTTAAGAAATCACTGCATTGCGTACCTTTGGACCCTCCCGTGCTGAAGAACATTGAGGTCTCTGTCTGTCGAATAGGCATGACAGGCCATCAGCCAATCACGATAGTCTCGGCCTACCTCCCCCCAGACAAGGAGATGCTACTTAGCGACCTCCAAGTACTGTATGACTTAGATGGCTCTGTCATAGTGGCAGGCGATCTAAACTCCAAGCATGAGCAATGGAGCTGCCGTACGAGCAACTCGAACGGCCGCGCACTTGCTAATCACTTGGCAATCATACCGTTCGACCCTATAGTCCCTCTCGAACCGACCCACTTCTCTAGAATTTACGGTCACCGACCCGACATACTCGACATAGCGCTCCTTAAGAATACAAACCTACGTTTGGCTTCTGTAGAGGTGCTACATGAGTTAGACTCCGACCATAGACCTGTCATCCTTAGTCTAGCCTCCCGCACAAGCCACTCTGGCGCGGATAGCAACCTCCCACCCAGATATGTTACCGACTGGAAGAAACTTGAGGGTAAACTCAAGTCAGCCACGTCGGAGCACTTAGATTCGATTCCGTCCCTCATAGAGACCCCCGAGCAAACGCTCGCAGCTATCGGCTCTTTCACGACTCACGCACAAATCCAAGTGAACGAATGTTCCCGGGAGGTCCCAGCGGCTGACGCGTTCAGTCGGTGGAAGCTCCCGGAGGATTTGCGCGAGTTAGTGACTGAGAAGAACGCGGCCATCAGAGCCTTCGACTCCTATAACACCTTGGAAAACCGCACTCGAATGCGTGAACTACAGCGTACTGTACGTGAACGCATGACCGAGAGGCGGGAATCCGGGTGGGATAGGACGTTAGCCGAGATTCAACCCTCGCGGAAGGCCTTTTGGAATCTCTGCAAGCGACTCAAGACAGACACCGACTGGACCATCCCCCCGCTGACGCGTCCGAATCAACGCCCCGCGTTCGATGACGACGAAAAAGCCGAATGCATGGCCGACAATCTAGAGACCCAATGTTCTCCCAGCAACCTACCAGTAGACCCGGAGCACCTCAATGAGGTTGACTCCGAGGTAGAACGTAGGCTCGCCATCCCTCTCCCTCCGACCCCAACTGCCCCCTCCCGGGAGGATGCAGACGTCGACGACGACGACGATCCCCTGAGGCCAGTGACCATCGAAGAGGTTAAAACTCTGATCATGAAACTCCATCCTTGTAAAGCCCCCGGTTACGACGGACTCACCAATCGCGTTTTCAAGCAACTCCCATTGCTTTTACTTAGCCTGATGGTCGCGATTTTCAACGCGGCCTTTTCCAACAACATCTTTCCACACCAGTGGAAACAGGCGAACGTGATTGGTATCCCGAAGCCGTTTAAATCCAAATCCGACCCGGCGAATTACCGCCCCATTAGCCTCCTCTGCGCCATGAGGAAACTCTATGAGCGTATCATCCACGCCCGTTTGTCGTCTTACATCCACGCAAACGATATCCTCCCTGACGAGCAGTTTGGCTTTCGAGCCAGACACTCCAGCGTTCACCAGGTGCATCGCATTGTCGAACACATCCTTGTGAAAGCTGCCCGTCAAAGAGCCCACACAGGAGCAATCTTCTTCGACGTGGCCAAAGCGTTCGACAAGGTCTGGCACAACGGCTTATTATATAAGCTGATTAAACTCAAAGTGCCTGACCGTCTCGTGCACATCCTACGAGACTTCCTTACGGACCGAACGTTTCGCTACCGCGTCGAGGGAAATTACTC
Source organism: Pseudoips prasinana (assembly GCA_951640165.1). NCBI lineage: Eukaryota > Metazoa > Arthropoda > Insecta > Lepidoptera > Nolidae > Pseudoips > Pseudoips prasinana. The sequence continues at coordinate 18,011,185 of OX621264.1, read as the reverse complement.
CTCCCTCAGACCGATACGCGCAGGAGTTCCCCAAGGCTCAGTCCTTGCCCCGCTCCTGTTCTCGCTGTACACCAGCGACATCCCCAGACCCAAGAAGGCTCATCTAGCCCTCTTCGCTGACGACACGGCTCTCTACTACTCCAGTAGGGACCCGTCAGCCATTCACCGAGAACTCCAATCCTCAGCCGATGCCCTCGGCAAATGGTTCAGGAAATGGAGGATCGAAGTAAACCCGACCAAGAGCGCAGCCGTGCTCTTCTCTAGGGTACACCCCAAGCCCACCACAGATCCCGTCCGAATGTTTGGTAAACCGATCCCCTGGGAGAGGAAAACCAAATACTTGGGAGTGATCCTCGATCAGAAGTTAAACTTCAAGGACCATCTGAGATACGCTCGCAACCGTGCCTCATTTGCCCTTTATCGATTACACAGCCTCCTGAATGCACGCAGTAAAATGTCCCTTGTAAACAAGGTGAGAATTTACAAGACGTGCATTCGACCCATGATGACCTATGCGAGCCCGGTCTTCGCGCACGCTAAGGAACATCTCATCCACCTCCTACAGGTAGTCCAGAACAAGTTTATGCGACGAGCTGTGGGCGCACCATGGTTCGTCCGTAACAAAAGCCTCCATGCCGATCTCCAATTGCCTACCATCAGGCAATGGATGAAGCAAACGTCCAAAAGGTATTTTGACTCTGCCACTCACCATCCAAGTAAATTGGTGGTACAGGCGGTCAATTACACTCCCCTCCGACTCACAATTAAGCACCGTCGTCCGAAGCACGTCCTAGACGAACCGGACGACGAGACCACCGTTTACCTTGAGCACATCAAATCGATTAGAGACTCTCGCAACACTGCACAACCGATATTTCGTACTCGCCGGATGCGAGTACGACCGCGAACGCGTCGCGACCACCAGCGTCCTCCATGACCCTTAGTTTGCATATCGTACCGATAAAAAGCCCCCCTTAACCCCCTTAACCCCTTAAAGGGGGGCCGCGTCATGTCATTAACGTAAAGCGAAAGTTGCACTAAACTCCCTAAAAACCATGATCTCTCGCCCTCTCCCCGTCAGTATCCGCCCAGAGCCGAGGTTCGAGCCCCACAGGGGGCGCCCTCCGGCGCGGGTACTTAGCTTGTAGTTTTATTTGCTAGGCCGGTTAGAGCCCACGCTCACCCCTACTGTCCGGTGAAGCAGTAAAAGCCGAGAGGCTAACTGCACGCGTCACGTTAAAAAAAAAAAAAAAAAAAAAAAAAAAAAAACCTGGATATTCATTCCGTATCCAGCAGTAGTACTAGAAGCAAATTGTAAATAGAAACTCTTGTGAAGTAAATAAAAGTGAAGATTCTTCGAATTAACAATCGTGTTGTTCCTGTCGAGTCGACGTTGGCCTCCCCTGGTGCTACCCTGTACCAGTTACGAACCCACCCGGCGCTGGATCTGCAGTCCGATTCCTATATTGGAAGGGTGCCAGCCCATTGTTTCTGCGTGTACGGTTAACTGTAACCTGGGAACCGTACACGTTTGTTGGGCCCTTCAGAGGAAAAGGATAAGCGGGAATCAGTAGCACATTTTTCCACAACAACATTTAGCGGACCGTTCATTCGATCCACTATAGACATATACAACATGTAACGTAATTAACGCACACTCTCAAACACCCCAATTAGAATATTATGTTGTAATTACAATACATACACTGAATTTTTAGTTTAGCATGTATATGCATTGTTATTTACTAAATTAATTTCTTGGAATAAAGTTCATTTTTCTTTATGTTGTATTGAATTTTATTGCACTTTTATTTACAATATTCATTAATGCGATTTCCCATAAATTAGTTTCATACTACCACCTTTATGCAGATGATCTCTAGATCTACAGTCAAGCATCTCCCGATAACCTGCTCGAAGCTATTTGTAACATAAACACAGATCTTGCACATATTTCTTCCTGGAATAATAGCTATGGGCTTACCGTGAACCCGACCAAATCGCAAGCTATTGTTGTCGGCAGTACTAGAATGCGAAGTAGAGTGGACTGGTCACAAATTCCCAATATTACTTTAAATAATACTGTGATACCACTGGTTCCAAAAGTTAAGAACTTAGGAATCTTAATAGACCATGACTTCTTCATGGATTCCGCAATTACAGGAAGTCAGCCGTAAACTCTTTGCTTCAGCAGGGTCTTTGCGGCGTCTTCGTAATTTTTTGCCTATTACCACAAAAATTGCGCTTGCACAATCTATCCTTCTTCCTATTCTCGATTATGGCGACGCCAGCTATCTCGATTTAACCCAGGAACAACTTGACAAGTGTTTTGAGCGTCTCCAAAATGTCTGCATTAGGTTCATATTTGGTCTCCGCAAATATGACCACGTTTCAGAATTTTGTACTAAACTCAAGTGGCTTCCTATCCGCCTTCGTCGGAATGCACATATCTTGTCTCTCTTGTACAATATTCTCTTTAATCCCTCAGCGCCCTTTTATCTTAAAGAACGTTTTAAGTTCGTCAATGACACGCATTCAAAGTCACTGAGATCATCAGAAAACCTGCAATTTAGCTTACCAACGCATTCCACCAATTTCTTCAGCAAATCATTTACAGTTCTAGCTGCTCGTCTTTGAAATGCGTTACCAGTAACAACAAGACGCGCTCAAACCTTAACTTAATTTAAAACACTTGTGACAAAACATTATTTATCACAGTAGTAGTCGTTATCTTGTCCACCATATAACCCTACTAGATATGATTAATATTTTCATCATAACTGGTTATATATATTAATTCATATTTTATTTTACAGGTATTTATGTATATATTTTATTTTTATGTATGTATGTATATATATATGTGTTAGAATATTATTTATTTATTATTATTTGTATTTAGATATAGATAAGTTTTAGTATTATGAGTATTTAATTAGTAGTAGTACTACAACTAAGTAGTATCACTATTAGTGTTAAGTTATTATCACCTAAATTCTTACACCATACACCATACACTATACCCCTACTCCAAATTCCTTACAACATGGTACAACTGAAGGTTGTCTGGAAGAGATTGCTGTAAGCGATAAGACCGCCAATTGTACCTTTTTTAATATTATTAACTGTATAATAAATTGTGTTCTGTAAATGGTGTACAATAAAGTGTATTTATCTTATCGACTTTCAATCATCAACAAAAGACTGTATGGTTATCAACAATGACAAAAAAAAACTGTAACAGGAAATCCCCTACAATACGTGAGGTTACCAAGTCTAACGTTACCTTATTCTCAAACATAACCACATGTTTTCCTTCCTTGTGGTATATTTGTGTCACAAACGTGTTGGTAGCACGAGTTAAAATGTAATATTTAAATCGTTTATTTAAATAAATATCCTTATATAATTTGGATAAATAAATTATATAGCAAAATGCAAAGAAAAATGTTAATATTTAAATGTGTGTTGGTTATGTTATCATATTGTGTTAGTGCACACTACGTACAGAGTGAGTATTGACAGCTCTATCGATATTACAACCTTTTAATTAATTTTAAATGAATAATCGCACTAATATTATAAAGGCGAAAATTTGTGAGTGTGGGTGTATGTTTGTTACTTCTTAACGTCTAAACAGCTGGAGGGATTTTAATAAAATTTGGTATGGAGTTAGCTGACACCTTGGATTAACATATAGGCTATAATTTATAAAGTTTAACGGCACAGCGATATTAAAAATGCTGTAGTTTGCGTCTTTTACATCACTAAATTGCTTTGTGGTTACGGCATAGAATATCATCACCCCATCTCATTCCGTGAGGGGCGTAGGAATTGTCAGAGGGAATACCTATCAGAGAACGGCAGCAGCGTTTTTCTGTCAACTATAACCATCAAACTGCGATCGCCAACCCGTCTGCTAAGTGTGGCGATAATCGCATATCCCCCCATTCTTTGGGGAGGCTTTTGTCCAGCTGTGGACGTACTTTGGCTTAATCTTGTTACACTACCATTTACTTATCGTATGGGCAGTGGTTACCCTAGTGTCAGAGTTGCTCAATCCGCCCAGTAGGCCTCTGACATGGCTTAACGACTGTTTTCTAATGACTACAACTGGGACCGATAACTTAACGTGCCCTCCGAAGCACGGAAATGGTCAGAAATTAAACCACTTTGGCGGTAACCCATCTATAGATCATTTACTTAATAGATCATTTATTCCTCTCATTTTAGGTACGCCAGCACATAAAGCTACTCCAATCTGTCAATTTTCCCCAATTAAAAGTGAACCATAAGCTTTTGTCATTAAATGAAAAAATGAAAATCTATAAAAGAAATTTGACAGATTGGGGTAGCTAGATGTGCTGGCATCTGTACATAGCATCTTAAACATAACTACAATTTGATAGCTTGGATTTAGACCTTTGTGAGAGCAGTGCCTCTAGCACCTTTACTTACATTGAGCACCAGCGCCTCTCGCGGAAACTATTAAGAACTTAAACTCTGGTGCTCAATGTATGGGACGAAACTGTACGTGTGATCGAGTAAGTAAACTACAGGAACTCGTGCTAGAGGCACTGGAGTCTATACTGGGTTCGAGACCTGTATGACAGATCTCCAGGCAATCACCCTCTTGCTAAATTTAATGCGGCTATTAGCCAATTAAAAACGGAACGATCATTGCATTGGTATTGAGAGGAAAACTGATAAAAGAAAGTGAATTGAGTATAATATGGGTTTTAATATTAAGAATAAAAAACCGGCCAAGTGCGAGTCGGACTCGCCCATGAAGGGTTCCGTAGCAGCAAGTATTTCAGTTGATTAAATGAAAGCAAATTGCGGTATACGATTTATGACGTATTAAAAAAAACTACTTACTAGATCTCGTTCAAACCAGTTTTCGTTGTTAGTTTGCATGGTAATGTACATCATATATTTTTTTTAGTTTTATGATTCTCTTATTTTAGAAGTTACAGGGGGGGGACACTCATTTTTCCACTTTGGAAGTGACTGTCGCTCAAACTATTCAGTTTAATATTAGCAACCTCAATATCATTTTTAAAGACCTATCCATAGATACCCCACATATATGGGTACAAAGAAAAATTTTTTTTGAGTTTCAATTCTATGTATGGCGACCCCCCAAAATTATTGTTATTTTTGTGTAAAAATCTTAATGCGGTTCACAAAATACATCTACTTACCAAGTTTCAACAGTACAGCTCTTATAGTTTCGGAAAAAAGTGGCTGTGACATACGGACGGACAGACAGACAGACATGACGAATCTATAAGGGTTCCGTTTTTTGCCAGTTGGCTACGGAACCCTTAAAAGTAGTATGTAAGTGTGTAGTATCTACGGACTGACCGTAAGCCTAGTTGCTTAACGTCGCCAATCAATTAGGAACCGGTGGGAACTTCTGCCTATGAGCGCCTCAATCTTGTTACAGATCGTCAAGAGATTCGTCTTCAAAAAGGTGAAGCAGTGAACGCTTGGAATGAGTTTTTAATAGGAGAAATACTTTTATTAGTACTTGAAGATTACTACGCTACTGGCATTGTGTAAGTAAATATATCAGTAACTAGCTGTGCCCATCTCATCCCTAGGGGTGCGTAGAAATGGTCAGAGGGAATACCTACTAGAGATCGGGTAGCAGCTTTTTTCTGTGAACTATGACCATCAAACTGCGATCGCCAACCCGTCTGCTAAGCGTGGCGATTATGGTATATTCTCCCTTTCTTTGGGGAGGCTTTTGTCCAGCTGTGGACGTACTTTGGCTGACATGATGATATATATGTATATATATATATATATATATATATATATATATATATATATATATATATATATATATATATACTAGCGGCCCGGTACGTGCTTCGCTACGTATAGGGCATAGTAATAAAAGTTTTTCAGGACGTTTTTTAAATTTTCTCTACGTACAAACCTTTCCTGGATTTCCACGAATAATTCAAGACCGAAATTAGCTAAATCGGTAAAGGCCTTGTTGAGTTATAATATTACAACGAAAAGTGGCATTGATTTTTATATATATATTCCTGCGGGTCAGCATCAACGTGGTTTAATTTCTGAGCCTCCCCGTGCTTCGGACGGCACGATTGATCTCATATACCTTATAATAATGATTTGACCTCTTAGCTAGATGCTCTTTCCAGGCGAGTTAAAGCAACTAGGCTCGCGGTCAGTAGGTATATAGAAGGGTGACCACCAAAGGTTGTAGACATTAGACAACAGCCGCTAAGCCATATCAGAGGCCTACTGGGCGGCTTAAACAACTATGACACTAGGTAACCACTGCCCATACGATAAGTAAGAAAGAATAAAACATTGGTTTAAAAAAAATTACATTCGACTTCAACTTTTCTTAATAACAACTGTTCTAAAAAAAATTAATATGGGATCATTCCAAAAGAATTGACAACATTTCAAAACAGACACCACCTTAAAACAAAAATACCATTTCTTTATTTTTGTATCCTGAATTCAAATATATTTTTTTAATAGTTTTTATTTCTGAGGAAAAAAATAAAAACTAAAAAAGGTGTGATGACGTCACTTATACGGCGGACGAGGTAGTTTCCTTTGCCTAAGCATTCCAATGTTTTAAACGAAAACATTAGCGTCAAATAAGACATGTCAAATTGTCAATTGTCACTCACGGTTTTAAATTTCGAAACTTTTATGGTGAAACATAATAAGGATAATACACACTGGAAATGAATTTAATATTGACGATTTTAATTTAATTTGAAATTGAAAACATTAAACAAACGTAAACAAGTTTAGTTTTTTTTTTATTGTTTTTGCCCTCTTTGGGTAGGCTAAGGTCTGTGACCATACCGCCTCGTCTTCAGTTGTATTATTTCTAATTTTATATTTTAAAGTCAGTCAGTCATGTCCGTCACGTCCGTCACAGTCATGTCCGACACGTCCGTCACAGTCAAGTCATAGTCCCACCTCAGTAAAGCAATGGAGACTTTACTAGAGGCTTCTATGGAGTTTTGGTTTCAACACGGAAAATCACAATTCACGGCTATATCGCACTTTCCTCCACTTGTGTACGTTGTCGAAGATGTTATGTCTAAAAATCCACCATATTTACACATAAAAACTCGAATTTACACCAGTTTTTGAAAATAAAACATAGCCTCGATGCGTCCCTTTCCGCGTTGGCGCCAAAACTCTAAACAAGTTTAGGCGCCAACGAGTTTGACAAGACGTTGTTTATTTTTTTGACGGGTTACGTTAAAACAAATATCGATGGCTATTCCACCGTATGTATGACGTCAATTGAGGTCATTTTTAGAATACATTGAATTTCAAAGTTGAAATTATGAATGAAAAGTTTACAATTTCGCAAAAAGGAAAAATATGGGTGTCCTAGTTTTGGATTTACTTTTAAATAACGCAATAATACATGCCAGTTAAAAATATGAAATGTTGTCAATTGCGTATCGAATAAATTGTGAACGAGTGCATCACACTTTTCGTAACGCTCTCGTCACTCATTCACTAGCTAGCCCACCAAATCAAGCGAGCGATAAGAAGTTTTACAAGTTAGTTTTTTCTTCTGTAGTCTGTTAAAATTATCTTTTACTGAGAACATTATTATCTGATAGGATATTGCCGATATCAAGGTCACCCAAATAGCAATGGAAAGGGCTAGCTTGGAGTTTACCTGCGAGATCAAATCAGAAATGTTGAGATCCGCAGGTGAACCAAAGTAACCGACATAGCCGTAAGAATTGCCAAGCTGAAGTGGCAGTGGGCAGGGCACATAGCTCGTAGAGCCGACGGCCAGTGGGGCAGAAAGGTTCTCGAGTGGCGACCACGAACCGGGAGACGCAGCGTGGGCAGGCTCCCTACAAGACGGACCGATGATCTTGTGCGGGTCGCTGGAAATCGCTGGATGCGGATAGCGCAAGACCGGCAATTGTGGGGATGTTTGGGGGAGGCCTTTGTCCAACAGTGGACGTCTTTCGGCTGATAAGATGATGATCACGATATTGCCGGATCATCACTGGTTGTCTCAAAGTGACGCCAGTCCAGATGTCATATCCGCTGGCAGGTATAGCGCCACCAGGTGTCCGCAGAGCGGTGGCAAGCTCCAATGAACGATCAAAAATGGGCAATGATACACGGCACCTTATGCACAACAGTAAGTTTGTGTCACAAAGGCTTAAAAGTCCAAAAAGCTTCCTGAAGTGTGTGCTTCCACTTTCTGGCGAACGGTCTAAGTAGGACAGTGCTTGCCTACCCATCCCATTCGTCCCTCCCGCCGAAAACCTTCCGCCTGGGCACAAGTTGCCGTGGCCAATCTGGATGTCCCTGAACAGACTCCGGACCCAAGTTGGTCGAAGTAAGGAAAACCTGCTCAGGTGGGGACTTTTAAACGTTTCCAACCTAGAGTGCAAGTGTGGTTCTGTCCCTCAAACTATGGCACACTTGTTAACATGTCCTACGTGCCCTAATGCCTGCACGTTACAAGAACTAATGGACGCTACTGACAACGCTCAACTCGTAGCTGAATTCTGGGCTGACTTAATTTGGATTGCCATCGACACGCTAAGAGGAAGAAGGATATTATACCCTTTTCTCTATCTTCCTCTTTGTCATGATGCTATTTACCGGACACCCCATGGATTGGATCACAAATTTTGAATTTTTGTTTTCAGATGCAAGTATGCTGATTTTGATACAATATTCATAAATACTACTTTAAACAGCGATAAAAACATCTCCATTATTACCGTAAGTAGAAGTATATTATCTACATAGTAAGTTTGTCTACCAATAAGCTTCAGAGAGCTATAAAAGTCAAATTGTGTAGCAGGGCTTACTACAAAACTTCAGACTATTTCAGTGATCTCTCACTAAATTTAAATTTATACACTTTAAATTAAAATTTGTACACTTAATTATCTATATATATAAAAATGAAACCCGTTTTCCGTTGTCACGACATCACGCGTGAACGGCTGGACCGATTTCACTATTTCTTTTTTTATTGTGTTTGTTATTGTCAGGAGAAGGTTCTTATGTAAAAAAAAGAATTCAAAATTTCGCGGAAAATAAGAAAATTTAAGAATACTTCACAACCAAATATTATTTCTAATCTAACCTTTGCGCTTTGGACAATATAACCTTTTTTAATGTAACTTTGTTTTATTTGACATAGTATTGACATATAGCGTGCGTTAATAGTCATCGTTAAGACAGGACAAGGTCTGTCGGGTCAGCTAGTATGTTATATATATTATATGTCGAGTTGATATGAGTTTTTGGTAGTGTTTCTCAGTTACTGCCACGTCAAGCACTGAACGGTAGGGGAAAAGACCGGCCAAGTGCGAATCGGACTCGCGCACGAAGGGTTCCGTACCATTATCTATAAAAACGAGCAAAATATTCACGTTTGTTGTATGAGAGCCCCCTTAAATATTTATTTTATTTATTGTCATTTAGTATTTTTTGTTATAGTGGAAACAGAAATACATCATCTGTGAACATTTCAACTGTCTAACTAACACAGTTCATGAGATAAAGCCTGGTGACGGACAGACAGCGAAGTCTTAGTAATACGGTCCCGTTTTACCCTTCGGGTACGGAACCCTAAAAAGGTTTCTTACTGAGTTTTTTGGCAGTGTTTCTCAGTTGCTGTCACGTAAAGCACGGTAGGGGAAAAAATAACTATGACTTGAGGGAGGTTTTTGTTCAAAAGTGGACTTTTTCTTGTTCTTTTTTGTTTCTCTTTATTTTTGGTGTTCTACACTTTGTTGCACCGTTACCGCCATTTTGTTACATTCAATTCCTATTCATCCAAAGGTGGATATCTGGAAGCTATCCATATCGCTCCATGCGATAAGACCGCCCATTGTACATTGTATTCAATGTTTTTATTTTATTTTTATTTATTATGATGATGAATGTTTTACAGGTGGAACTAAATGCCAACATGGACGCATTTTGGGAATGCGCCATTGAATACAACGAGCCATCATATAGCAACGAAACTAAAACGGATTACCAGTATTTTCATATACATTTGTTAGGCATAAGTAAGTAATGTATTAAATAATAATATCCTGGGACATTATTTACACACGGCCATCTGATCCCAAACTAAGCAGAGCTTGTACTATGGAAACCAGATAGCTGATATACTACATATACTACTTTTCTTTTGTAAATACATACTTATATAGATAATTACACCCAGACTCAGGACAAACTCTGGCTAGTTTGGGATCAGATGGCAGTGTGTTAGTGGTCCCAAGATATTTATCTATTTGTTTAATATATTTCAGAATCTAACATAGACAATAAAGAAGTTATATTCAGAAAGGATAACTTGAGTTTCGGAGGGAAATACCAACATTACTTCAAAGATGGCGACGTTCTCAACTACACTTGTTCCTCATACGATTTTATCAAGAACCGTCTACAATTAATATACTATGATGCCAATGGTAAAAAGAAAACATCCTTTCACGCCGCAGGTCATGGGTTCGATTCCCATCCAGGACAGGTATTTGTGTACATAAACATGTCTGCATTATCAGTACAAGCTTAGAAAGGCGTCTACCTCAGCGAATGCTACAGTAAATAATTACTGTAATGCTGGTCATCCGATGAGTGGTAACGGCACGGTGTGATTGCTGTGTGGTGACGGCATAGAATATCATCACCCCATCTCATCCTGTGAGGGGCGTAGAAATCGTCCGAGGGAATACCTACCAGAGAACGGACAACAGCGTTTTTCTGTGAACTTTGATCATCAAAAATCGATCACCAACCCGTCCGCCAAGCGTGGCAATTATGGCATATCCCCCCATTTTTTGGGGAGGCTTTGCTCCAGCAGTGGAAGTTTGGCTGACATGATGATAATCCGATAGAGCTTAATGAAGAGGGCATTAGTTTGTCATTCTGGATTCTGACTCCTGCCTGTCAGGTACAGTGACTGTAACACAAAAAGATCGCTGACTTCCTGGGGCTGCTTGCACGTTGTGGCGGTGCAGGACACTTCTTTAACTTCTACCACAGGGGTACCCAGCTATAACGCGACCATGCTTTCAACTGACACGTACTTTGGGAGTGTGATCTCTGGCAAAATGAGCGTGATATTATGTTATATAGCTCGCAACCAGTATTTGGAGTAGTTTATTATACAGATCTTGTAGCAACAAGGAACAACTTCCGTGCGTTTTAGCGCTTTTGCCATGCCTTCAATTGGAATCAAATACAACAGCTCACTTAGGACCTTTACATTGATCCTCGGTGCTTTTGTAGCTGGCTTCTCTAGTTGCAATTCTCAGGCTTTAGGGGGCTCCAGCCACGTTATATCGTTCTGTCTCCCACTTTGATTTGAAGGAAAGTGGAACTATTCATTTTTTAGCTAGCTTCTCTAGTTGCAATTCTCTCATTTTAAGAGGCTATAGCCTCTTTATATCAATCTGTCACCCGCTTTGATATGAAGGGAAGTGGAACTATTAATTTTTATCTAGCTTCTCTAGTTGTAATTCTCTCATTTTATGAGGCTATAGCCTCTTGATATCAATCTGTCTCCCGCTTTGCTGTGGAGGGAAGTGGAACTATTCATTTTTCTACTTCTAGTTTCTTTCTGATTAAATTCGTTGCGGGATCGAAGACAGTTAAAGCAATTTTCCGGGATATGGCTGAGTCTCATGGCTCAGTGTCATTTGATTGTGTGCCACAGTTGATCCTGGCATACAGGAGTTGCAGTGGTGGGTAAGAGGGAGGGACTAGACCCGATACTGCATATTAATAATTTTGACTCACCTGGGCGTTGCTTTCATCAGCGACAAACAGCCATGAGGCACAAGGGAATATGACACGGCCGCTTGACGCTAGCTTACAGGAGTTGCAGTGGTGGGTGAGAGGGAGGGACTAGTCCCGATATAAAAGTTATCGCACTTTGTTATGCAAAATGGGTTTGCGCTTGACCACGATCTCACCTGATGGTAAGTGAAGATGTGGTCGAACGTGGACCGCGCGTACCCATAAGATGCTTGTTCACTGTAACCTTGAATAACCCATGTTATATGAGTCTGGAAACACGTTGTTTGGGAGGTTGTTCCACAGCTTAGCCGTGCATATGATGAAGGAGGAAACAAAGCGCTTTGTACGGCATAATGGGATGTCAACAACATAGCGGTGGACAGCCTACCGACGCCTTGTAGTCCGATGAAAACGGGAGATGGAGGGATAATTTCATGGGGGTTTTGATCTTGGTCATGTTCTTGTCTTACAGGCAATAAAATATTTGAAACTCAAGACTATGTGTTAGAGCAATTCAAGTTAATATTGCGGAAAGAAAATAATGGAACGTATTTGGATTGCTTGTATTCACCATCCCGTTACAATGATAAGTTTATCTACAGGACATATTTTTATATGAAAAATGAATTTACTTACAACGGTAAGAACTAATGCACAGTCTTTCACACACACATGCACACGCACACATTTAATATAATTTATTTTTAATATATATTATAAATAAAATATAAATGACGGGCCTGTTGGCGTGGTTAACACGCATGTTTTTGAAACCGGAGGTCGTTGGTTCGATTCCCACGTGTCTGTTTGTCCTGAGACTGGGTGTAATCTATATATATAAAAATCAATGCCACTTTTCGTTGTAATGTTATAACTCAACAACGCCTTTACCGATTTGGCTAATTTTGGTCTTGAATTATTCGTGGAAGTCCAGGGAAGGTTTTACCGTAGAGAAAATTTAAAAACTTACTATGCCTTATACGTAGCGAAGCACGTACCGGGCCGCTAGTTATTTATATAAGTGGGTAGGTATGTATTTACTAAACAAAATTAGTATATGTAGTATCTATATTAGTTATCTGGTTTCCATAGTACAAGCTCTGCTTAGTTTGGGATCTGGAAGAATCTGGAGAAGGAACTGGGCCTCACGACACAAGGAATTCTTGCGTGAGATGCAGTTAATTTGTAAACATTAGCACATAAGTTTAGGTTTATATGATAAAACTTTAAAATAATTTGTTAATGTAATGTACGAAGTCCGGCCCCATATGGAGTACTGTTGTCACCTGTGGGCGGGAGCACCAGCTTACCAGCTTGGGCCTCTTGACTCAGTCCAAAGACGCGCTGTGAGGATTATCGACGATCCTAAGCTATATAGACACATTGAACCCTTAAGTCTAAGGAGAGACTTTGCCTCTGTCTGTGTGTTCTACCGGCTATATAATGGGATGTGTTCAGAGAAATTATATGATTTGATGCCTACGGCCACCTTCTACCATCGCACCTCTCGCCACAGACAGGGTATTCATCCTCACATCCTCGAACCTTTTCGATCACGTACAGTTCGCTTTCAGCGAAACTTCTTCCCACGTACGTTGAGGTTGGGGAATGAACTCCCTGTTACGGTTTTCCCAAGAGACTACAGCATGGGGCTCTTAAAAAAGGGAGTTGTAAGGTTTCTAAAGAGTCGGCAACGCGCTAATGATGCAAGCGTTCATAGGCTACGGTGACCACTTACCATCAGGTTGCCCGTATGCTTGTTTGCCAACTAAGTTGTATAAAAAAAGGTAGGTACAGACGCCAGCACATCCTGCCACCCCAATCTGACATATAAGTAGATGCACTGTCAACTACCACTTTATCTCCCTGCATTGCTTTGGTTCATCCAACGGTTGTCTGGAAGAAATTACTGTATTAGCGATAAGACCGCCGTTTGTACCTTATTATATATGTTAACTGATGTTATAATGTTATGCTTCGATTTGGTGCAATAAAGTGTTATGTATCTATCTAATAACAAAAAAAAACAACTAGAAATGTATTTCAGGCTGATGATGTATGTAGGTATAGACGCCAGCAGATCCAGCTACCCCAATTTGTCAAATTTCTTTTATAGATTTCAGCTTTATCACAAAACCTGTCAAATTTAACCTCATGTTCACTTTCAATTGGGTAAATTGACAGATTGGGGTCTTATCTTTATCATATCTTTGTTGGGGTATACTTGCGTACAGCACTTCGACCCTTCAAGATCTTTTGTACTATCCCCCACTGGTTTTTATTCTATCCCTAGAGCCCTGAATGAGATGAGACAGATTATATACATACGTACCATTTATTTACAGAAGATTTATCGGTGAATGTGAATGGTTTAAAACTTGTACCACTACCAGCTAACATTACCAGATACCAGTATAAATTTATTGAAGGTGATAACTTGACAGTTACTTGTCAAAAACTGTCAGAAGACGTCAGCGGTCGGATGGAATTTGACATTGATACGAGATCATATCAAGCAATCAGTAAGTTTTCATTACAAGTTAGTGTTAATTCTTACTATTACTCAGATCAATAGTACTAATGACGATGGTGATGTCTTCCCAGCCGAATTTCGGCCATGGCGGCCATTCTCAATGGAGATTAGCCAATTGCACAGGACTAATTATAGTGCACAAGTGTGTGCGCAAACACAGGGGCACTTTCTATCCCATCACTCTCATGATCCGATGGAACGACTAGTGACACGTACGGAAAGAGGTCAGATACAGGACCGACGGCACAACGTGCTCTCCGAGGCACGGGGGTATAAAATCAAATCAAAAGTCATTTATTCCGTTAAAATATTACATTTGTGTGAGTCTCGTTTGGACAGCCGACGCGCACGGACACGTTCGTGCGCTCCTGCCTTACCCGACTACTTCCGACCATACGTGCTCGTGTACGTTCGTCAGTTGAGATAAATCGATCGTTCGATTGGTTGAATCTCGGCAAACCTTCACACTATTAATTGGTGTAGTGGCGTCTTTTTCAAGACAGCGCTACCCCAATATAGTGTGTGTTTCTTTGTACTTTCGTGCCCCTTCAGGGAAAATCCACTTTTCTAGTGGTACTTGGTGGAAACGTAACCGTGCCAACTAAGCCAAGTTAGTGTAGCCCCAAGCACTAGGCCTTGCTCCTTCAGAGCAACGCCAGTTAATTGGAAGCGGTTTGGAATCATTGGCCTTGGGGGCTACCCTAGTCAACTCCAAATCGGAATCCCACCTCCTTACCCTACCTTCCCATTCTCTCTTGTTGTTTGGGTGCTGACGGCTTCGGCCCATATCGCCCTCTGCATTAGAGCTGCTAGGAACCCTTTCGCACAATAAGACTGGCGAGAGGGATACAAGCTTAGGGCTCACCATAGGTACACATACCTCCTCGTCTAACCCGGCGAGGAGGATGATACACACACCAACACACCCTCGGGCCCGTCCAACCCGAGGTGATAGTTGTTAGGGACATTCTATTGTTAGAGCGACCGCCGAGAAGTTTCTTGTTGGTTCTTCTTCTCGGAACGCTCCGGGAGCGAACCAACGTAAATTCCGGTAGTTGTTAGGCTCTTAATACCATCACAAGATGGCCGCCCCCGTACCCGCCTCCATGGTAGACATTACCAAGGATCCACGCTTCATTGAGGCTGTCTTCAAGGTCCTCAAGTCTGACCCAGTTGTCTGGACAAACTTGATGGAGTCCGTGAAGTCTATACTCATGCTAGACAACCCCCCTTGCTCCGGCGCAACAGCGCAGGAGAAACTCAGTCTCTCCGTCCCCTCCTCTTCTGCCCCGTTCACCCAGACGGACAGGCAGTCGCCACTCCCCCGTAACCGTACCCCCTCTCCATCTCAGCCTCTAGCCACAGAGGAAGAGATGGACGTCACTCACATTGACAGCGATGACGATGCCCACAACGAGTGGACAACTGTCAGGCGCGGGAAAGCTGATAAGCGGACCCGCGGCGACAAGACGTCATCGTCCTCGTCTGGCAGCTCTTCGGGCTCCGATTCTGAGTGTTCAACTCAGGAGAAGAGCAAAAAGAGCGCCAAGACGAAGAAGTTGCGCACGGAGAGACCCTCCGTCACCAACTCTGTCGCCTCTTCCCCCACCACAAGCGCCTCCGCCTCCCAGGCAAAGGCCAAACCCTCTGGCCTCACGGCCAAGATCACCAAGCCCCCTCCTATCATGCTACTCAGCATCGATAAGTGGGAAGAATTGTCCACCACGTTAAAGTCCAAAGGTGTAGTCGCACTTAGCACTACATACATCCTCAAGGAGCAGATGTATAAAATACAGCTGCAGACCCCCACTGAGTACAGGACTACGACGGCCCTCTTTGATGCTCGCAAGGTAGACTACTACACTTACGGCACCGCTGAGGACAAAACACTCCGCGTGGTTATCCGCCGAGTGTGCCGTTACCTTCCCATCGATTCCATCAAGGAGGACCTAACCACCCAGGGGTACCCCGTGAGAGAGGTGCATCGGATGCGCCGATCAAACGGTGGCGAGCCCTTCGATATGGTGCTGGTCCACCTTGACGACTCGAAGGAAGGTCAGAAAATCCTGACCATCCTAAAAACAGTTTGCGGCGTCGGCGGCATCGTCGTCGAGCCGCCGCGGCGAGGGACCGTACAGGGGCAGTGCCACAACTGCCAACTGTACGGGCACACGTCTAAGAACTGCCACTCGTCTAAGAACTGCCACGTCGCCCCGAGGTGTGTCAAATGCCTGACCCCAGGCCACCACACCTCCGAATGCCCCAGACCGAAAGACCGTAGCGAATGCTCCGAGCCACCTGGTTGTGTTAACTGCCAGTCCCTGGGACACCCTGCGAACTATCGCGGCTGTCCCAAGGCACCGGCGAGGAGACCCGCCAGGAGGCCTCGCAGCAAGCGCAACGCTCGAAAGCCTCAGGCGCAGACTAGCTCCGCCAAGCCCCAAGCAACCCTCCCCCGCTAATGTCCTTGGATGTCCAACAGACATCCCTGCGACCAGCAAGACCACACTGGCCTCTGCCAGATTACGTCCCCTCGACCGCACCCAAGGCTGCGGGTGAGGTGGTCGCCCCTAAGGCTGTGCCAGTCCCAGCTAAAGCGGTGTCCCCCAAACCCCCAACCAGCGCGTCCCCTCCCGCCCCAGTCCAATCGGGCTGGGCTTACAACCCGCTGACTAAGAAGTCACAGGTTCCAAAGGCCCCGGCCAAAGGAGCCCAGACTTCAAAGCCATCGGCCTCAGCGCCCAAAACCCGGGCGCCCCAAGCGAACAGCAAAGGGCGCGCCTCAGGTTTTGCCGAGCGCATTAAGACTCAAGGTTGGGAATTGCTCGACCAGTTTGAGGACCTCTCCCAGAGGGCCGAAGCTGATCCGACCAATATCCAACTGGCCATCGACGCGGCTCACGTCTACCGCCGCTTTATCAAATCCCTGCAACCGTAATGGCTGTACACCCACTAATGACTACCCAAACCACTTGCAGGCTAAAACCCAGATCTCTAAAGATCGGGTTTTACAATGCAGACGGATTAGCGAGACAACGCGATGAAGTCGCAGAATTCCTCCGCGATCATCAACTTGATCTCTTCCTCGTCCAAGAGACATTCCTCAAACCGAGTAAACGGAGGAGTCCTACAGTTGCCAACTATCGTATAGTTCGCAACGATAGGACCCACTCCGCCAAAGGGGGCACGCTGATTTACTTTAAGAAATCACTGCATTGCGTACCTTTGGACCCTCCCGTGCTGAAGAACATTGAGGTCTCTGTCTGTCGAATAGGCATGACAGGCCATCAGCCAATCACGATAGTCTCGGCCTACCTCCCCCCAGACAAGGAGATGCTACTTAGCGACCTCCAAGTACTGTATGACTTAGATGGCTCTGTCATAGTGGCAGGCGATCTAAACTCCAAGCATGAGCAATGGAGCTGCCGTACGAGCAACTCGAACGGCCGCGCACTTGCTAATCACTTGGCAATCATACCGTTCGACCCTATAGTCCCTCTCGAACCGACCCACTTCTCTAGAATTTACGGTCACCGACCCGACATACTCGACATAGCGCTCCTTAAGAATACAAACCTACGTTTGGCTTCTGTAGAGGTGCTACACGAGTTAGACTCCGACCATAGACCTGTCATCCTTAGTCTAGCCTCCCGCACAAGCCACTCTGGCGCGGATAGCAACCTCCCACCCAGATATGTTACCGACTGGAAGAAACTTGAGGGTAAACTCAAGTCAGCCACGTCGGAGCACTTAGATTCGATTCCGTCCCTCATAGAGACCCCCGAGCAAACGCTCGCAGCTATCGGCTCTTTCACGACTCACGTACAAATCCAAGTGAACGAATGTTCCCGGGAGGTCCCAGCGGCTGACGCGTTCAGTCGGTGGAAGCTCCCGGAGGATTTGCGCGAGTTAGTGACTGAGAAGAACGCGGCCATCAGAGCCTTCGACTCCTATAACACCTTGGAAAACCGCACTCGAATGCGTGAACTACAGCGTACTGTACGTGAACGCATGACCGAGAGGCGGGAATCCGGGTGGGATAGGACGTTAGCCGAGATTCAACCCTCGCGGAAGGCCTTTTGGAATCTCTGCAAGCGACTCAAGACAGACACCGACTGGACCATCCCCCCGCTGACGCGTCCGAATCAACGCCCCGCGTTCGATGACGACGAAAAAGCCGAATGCATGGCCGACAATCTAGAGACCCAATGTTCTCCCAGCAACCTACCAGTAGACCCGGAGCACCTCAATGAGGTTGACTCCGAGGTAGAACGTAGGCTCGCCATCCCTCTCCCTCCGACCCCAACTGCCCCCTCCCGGGAGGATGCAGACGTCGACGACGACGACGATCCCCTGAGGCCAGTGACCATCGAAGAGGTTAAAACTCTGATCATGAAACTCCATCCTCGTAAAGCCCCCGGTTATGACGGACTCACCAATCGCGTTCTCAAGCAACTCCCATTGCTTTTACTTAGCCTGATGGTCGCGATTTTCAACGCGGCCTTTTCCAACAACATCTTTCCACACCAGTGGAAACAGGCGAACGTGATTGGTATCCCGAAGCCGTTTAAATCCAAATCCGACCCGGCGAATTACCGCCCCATTAGCCTCCTCTGCGCCATGGGGAAACTCTATGAGCGTATCATCCACGCCCGTTTGTCGTCTTACATCCACGCAAACGATATCCTCCCTGACGAGCAGTTTGGCTTTCGAGCCAGACACTCCAGCGTTCACCAGGTGCATCGCATTGTCGAACACATCCTCGTGAAAGCTGCCCGTCAAAGAGCCCACACAGGAGCAATCTTCTTCGACGTGGCCAAAGCGTTCGACAAGGTCTGGCACAACGGCTTATTATACAAGCTGATTAAACTCAAAGTGCCTGACCGTCTCGTGCACATCCTACGAGACTTCCTTACGGACCGAACGTTTCGCTACCGCGTCGAGGGAAATTACTCCTCCCTCAGACCGATACGCGCAGGAGTTCCCCAAGGCTCAGTCCTTGCCCCGCTCCTGTTCTCGCTGTACACCAGCGACATCCCCAGACCCAAGAAGGCTCATCTAGCCCTCTTCGCTGACGACACGGCTCTCTACTACTCCAGTAGGGACCCGTCAGCCATTCACCGAGAACTCCAATCCTCAGCCGATGCCCTCGGCAAATGGTTCAGGAAATGGAGGATCGAAGTAAACCCGACCAAGAGCGCAGCCGTGCTCTTCTCTAGGGTACACCCCAAGCCCACCACAGATCCCGTCCGAATGTTTGGTAAACCGATCCCCTGGGAGAGGAAAACCAAATACTTGGGAGTGATCCTCGATCAGAAGTTAAACTTCAAGGACCATCTGAGATACGCTCGCAACCGTGCCTCATTTGCCCTTTATCGATTACACAGCCTCCTGAATGCACGCAGTAAAATGTCCCTTGTAAACAAGGTGAGAATTTACAAGACGTGCATTCGACCCATGATGACCTATGCGAGCCCGGTCTTCGCGCACGCTAAGGAACATCTCATCCACCTCCTACAGGTAGTCCAGAACAAGTTTATGCGACGAGCCGTGGGCGCACCATGGTTCGTCCGTAACAAAAGCCTCCATGCCGATCTCCAATTGCCTACCATCAGGCAATGGATGAAGCAAACGTCCAAAAGGTATTTTGACTCTGCCACTCACCATCCAAGTAAATTGGTGGTACAGGCGGTCAATTACACTCCCCTCCGACTCACAATTAAGCACCGTCGTCCGAAGCACGTCCTAGACGAACCGGACGACGAGACCACCGTTTACCTTGAGCACATCAAATCGATTAGAGACTCTCGCAACACTGCACAACCGATATTTCGTACTCGCCGGATGCGAGTACGACCGCGAACGCGTCGCGACCACCAGCGTCCTCCATGACCCTTAGTTTGCATATCGTACCGATAAAAAGCCCTCCTCAACGCGGAAGGGGGGCCGCGTCATGTCATTAACGTAGAGCGAAAGTTGCACTAAACTCCCTAAAAACCATGATCTCTCGCCCTCTCCCCGTCAGTATCCGCCCAGAGCCGAGGTTCGAGCCCCACAGGGGGCGCCCTCCGGCGCGGGTACTTAGTTTGTAGTTTTATTTGCTAGGCCGGTTAGAGCCCACGCTCACCCCTACTGTCCGGTGAAGCAGTAAAAGCCGAGAGGCTAACTGCACGCGTCACGTTAAAAAAAAAAAAAAAAAAAAAAAAAAAAAAAAAAAAAAAAACATTTGTGTGGAATCGTCAATTTTTTTAACCCTACCGTGCAGTGCATGACGTGGCAGCTACTGAGAAACACTGCCAGAAAACTCAGTAGGAATCCTTTTTTTTAAATATTTAATACCGAATAAGTAAAAAATATAATAGGTACCGCCAACTCCCAGACTTTAGACTGGAATTGATAAATTTTGAAAAATGTCTCAATTATTTAATTAGAGAATTGTCTACGAATAAGTTTAAAAGAATTATTAAAGCCAAATTGTGTAGCAGGGCATATTACAAAATTTCTGATTATTTAAGTGATAAAAGTGCTTGGGATTGAGTTGTTCTGAGTCAACACACATGATTGTAATTAATCTTAAGTATATTTTATTTAAAAAAAAGGATTCCTACTGAGTTTTCTGGCAGTGTTTCTCAGTAGCTGCCACGTCATGCACTGCACGGTAGGGTAAAAAAATATGACGATTCCACATAAATGTAAAATTTTTACGGAATAAAGTACATTTGACTTTGACTTTGACTTGACTTACTGGCCGTACCCGGGGTTTGAACCCAGGACCTCGTTATCTGCGGTTGACCACGCTACCGCTTAACCAACGAGGCGTTACTGGGTTTCACACATAATTGCCTATCCAAAGAATCAAACCCGATGCACGAGTATAATTCATTCGCATGGCGGGCTGGTTGGCGTGGTTGGTAAATGCTTGCCTTTCACGTCGCTTGTCGTGGATTCGATTCCCACCCAGGACAGATATTTGTGTGCAGAATCATGTCTGTTTGTTTCACTTTCATTCCACATTCCACTGCATTTTTAGAGCCTTATTATAGAGCGTTATTATGCCTATTGAATATTAGTTTGAGATCAGATGGCCGTGCGTGAATAATCTTAAGGATATTAATATTATATTAGGCGGTCACCGTAGCCTAGTTGGTAGTGCTCCTGCCTACGAAGCTGGTGGTCCTGGGTTCGAATCCCGGTAAGTGCAAATATTTGTATGATGAGCACGAATATTTGTTTCTGAGTCATGGATGTTTTCTATGTATTTAAGCATTTATCTATCTATATAAGTATATATAGCGTCGCCTGGTACCCAAAGTACAAGCTTTGCTTAGTTTGGGGCTAGGATGATATGTGTGACATTGACTCTAGATATTATTATTATATACTAGCTGTGCCCCGCGGTTATACCCGCGTAAAATTTTATAACTTATCACAGCTCCTCCCCTGTAGGTAATAGCGTGATAATTTGTACCCTATATGTTTACCCGACATCTTAGTAATATTCATACAAAACAGAAGTAAATCCATGCAGTACTTTTTGAGTTTAGCCCGGAAATACATACAGACAAACAGACAAAAATTCTAAAAACTATACATATTTTTGGCTTCGATATTGACAGTAGATCAAGTATGCTTTTAAAAAAATATTCAATGTACAGTTTTGACTTTCCCACGATTTTATTATATGTATAGATTATAATATTGTAATATTTGAGCGTGATGAGTGTCCGTGGAAATAAATATAATACCTAATTTAACATGTATTCTATGTTTCAGGAGTAGATGAAGCACCTTTTAAAAAGCAAATAATTCTCACAAATGTTAACTCTTCCCTCGATAATGTGATTCTTCGTTGCAGTCTAACTCGCGATGATGGCTTCCAAACACATTTACAAATAAAATTAATACATGACGATATTTTAAATAATTATGGTAAGTCGTAAACCTACTATTTCTGTATGTTATAACTGTTATAAAATCCACGACAATCAACCTTACGCCATCTAATAGCTAATATACCGATGGCCGAAGAGTTGACGTTCAAACGCAAAATTTAGATACTATATACATACATACATACATAGACTCACGCCTGTTTCCCAGAGGGGTAGGCAGAGACAACGGATTTCCATTTGTCACGATCTTTGCACACGTCGTTTGCCTCGATTACTGTCATTATATTCTTCATACATGCTCGCCGGTTTAGGGTACTTATGACCTGCCCTTACTACTAGATACTATATGATGAGGAGTATCCGAATCATCCCCATGTATGTTTTACGATTTTAATATTTTTTGATACTACGAAAATTTATGAGTCCTGAGCTGAAACCCTAATTTTGAACTTTCGAATATATTCTAAAGGTGATTTTCCACCAGAGTGGCGAGACGAGACGAGGCGAGAAGAGAATTGAAATCGCACTGACCCTCTTCTAGTAAATATATAGCCATCGCGAACTCGCGCGTGAACGCCACGCATTTTCATTAGATAAAGATACACACGTAATTTTAGTATTATGTCCCGGAAATTAGTATTATTAAATATGTTCATGGAAAAGGCACGGTGAATATTATATAAACCTTATATCAATATATATATAAGAATAAAAAAAAGAAAAAAAGAAAAAAAAAGACAAAAAAAAATAATTATATAATTAATTAGTTTTAGTTTAGTTTTCTAATATCTAGCTGTAGTATTTTTTAATTCTAGTGTTACTGTTTTAATAATAAATGCATGCGGTGACGCCTTAAAAATTGTGCATTAGGATTTGTGTTCTTGCATTATTCATTTGTAAGAAAAGTGTAACAATGAGGGCTACCGCGTATCAATTTGCCGCTAGAGGCGCTAGCATCGCGGCAGGTCTACGAAACGTCAAAATACATTGTTTTTGTTCGGATTACGCTGTTTATTAATAAAAACTGCGATTATAACTAAAAATTTTGGTTTAAAACTAAATAAATTACAAAATGAGTGACTGTAAATCATTTGAAAAAATATTTAAAATCCTGTTAAAGTGTTTCATAAATAGCATACCGCAGTGTTGTGCGGGTACTGCACAACACTGCGGCATGCTATTCATGAAACACTTTAACAGGATTTTAAATATTTTTCGTAAAAACATTGGTCGCGTCCACAATAATAATGATTTTGACAACTATAGTGGACCTTCCGCGACAGTGGCGCCAACTGGTGAGCACAAAAACGGTAGCACTCATTACTGGCTGTCCTCAATAAATAAATAAATAAATAAAAGGCTTGTACTATCATGACGGTATTCTCAAGTAATTACACGGTAATAAGTAGCAACGAACAACAATAAGTCTCGCGAGTGTTTCTATAATAAAAAAAAAAAAAAGGTTTTTATTCACGTAGACTTTAAAAAAGAGCTTGTTAATAGTCAGAACATGTTTGTAGTAATATAGTTATTATTTCTAGTTACTTATTACAGATATTAAGGTACACGGAATGTTAAAACATTTATACAATTTATTTTATAATAGTAGTGATATTTAGCTAGCTTGTATTAAGTTACTGTCAAGGAGATTATGTTTAGATGAAGTTTTTAATATAATGTATAGAAATTTATATTTTACTTCAAATTGTCTGAATGGTTCTGTCTATATTAAGGTATGAATTCGGTATTATTATTATAACGGACCTTTTGTTTAAAACGACGGTCGCGCTTTAGTGCTACCACCGGATCCAATGCGCCCCAACTGAGAAGACCCAGCTTATTGCATAGCTAATTTATACTCTATATCGGAACCAATACGGTTCGTTTTTACACAAACAAATATTTCAATTCACGCCTCGCATATTCTCGTCAATGCACACTGTTTCCACCAAAGAAGCGCTGGGAGAGGATCGAAAATTTGCCATACAAATTTCAATTCTCTCTTCGCCTCGCCTCACTATTAATTAATAATTAAATTAATTATTATTAGAATTTTAATTCACTCTGGTGAAAAATCACCTTAAAGGTGTCAATAATTTTTGCCATATAAAGTGTATAATTTCCGAGATATTGGCCGAAAACTTTTTGATGTGAAACATCTATAGCCGCACGTAAAACAGATTGCTGGCGTGGCGACGCATGCCGTGGCGACGCGTCGCCACGCTATACGATAGTAGTGTGTACGGTGTGGCGACGCGTCGCCATGCGCAATCGTCTTTCTATATTATCATTATGACATATTTAGTTCCTATCACAATATGTTCTTTTCTGCATATTACTTTTACAAAATAATGTCGATGTTTCACATCTGCCAGGCGTCCCGTGACGGCTCACATTTTTTTTAAGATGGAGCTCTAAGCTCCACTTGGATTTGTCAACATTTAGTGACTTTAAACTCAGTGAGTAACACAAATTGGATCGGAAATTTAGTGCGATATTGACCAAAACCAACGGTAATTTTTACTGGGCTCTTAGCCAGATGCTCTCACCGGACCGGAAGTGGCGAGGGCAAGCAACTAGGCTCGGGGTCAGTCCATAGATGAGTGACCGCCAAAGTGGTTTAATTTGTTGTGTTCCTGAGTGTGACTAAGGTCGCCAGACCTCATTGGGGTGGGGGGAAGGGTCAGCAACACTTGTTTGCTGACTCTTAAAGGCCGGCAACGCACCCGCGACTCCTCTGGTGTTGCGAGTGTATATAGGCGGCGGTGATCACTTACCATCAGGTGACCAACTTGCTCGTTTGTAGCCCTCTGATATATAAAAAAATTAGCTGAGCGTCCCCGTGCTTCGGGGCCAAGTTAAGCTATCGGTCCCGGTTGTAGTCATTAGACAACAGTCGTTAAACCATGTCAGAGGCCTACTGGGCGGCTTGATCAACTCTGACACTAGGGTAACCACTGCCCATATGTCCATACAATAAGGAAGATTAATTGGATGTACAGACGCCAGCACATCCAGCTACCCCAATCTGTCAAATTTCTTTTATAGATTTTCAACTTTATCACATAAGTATAAGGTTCACTTTTAATTGGGGAAATTTGACAGATTGGGGTAGCTTGATGTGCTGGTGTCTGGACATTTCGACATGACGGGCCTGTTGGCGTGGTTGGTAGATACATGCCTTTCACGTCGCAGGTCGGGGGTTCGATTCCCACCCGGGACAGATATTTCTGAGCATGAACATGTCTGTTTGTCCTGAATCTGGGTGTAAATTATCTATACAAGTACGTATTTACAAAAGAAAAGTAGTATATGTAGTATATCAGTTATCTGGTTGCCATAGTACAAGTTCTGCTTAGTTTGGGATCAGATGGCCGTGTGTATAATGTCCCAGATTATTATAATATTATTATTACTTCCTTTGCAGATGTACGTATCTTGGGCTTACCAGCTAATAATGTGAGATACCAATATATGTATGACGGGACATGGTATATGGACTATTGGTACATGCCCGGAGACATTTTAAACCTTACGTGTGGGACTTACGCATCAAATTTGAATGATAAAACACGTCTCCAGTGGATTGTAGATGGTAATATTATTTAATCGTAGTAATATGTATAAGATTCTATAACAAACTTCCCAATGATATTAGAGAATTGTCTACGAATAAGTTTAAAAGAATTATTAAAGCCAAATTGTGTAGCAGGGCATATTACAAAATTTCTGATTATTTAAATGATAAAAGTGCTTGGGATTGAGTTGTTCTGAGTCAACACACATGATTGTCATTAATCTTATGTATATTTTATTTTAAAAAAGGATTCCTACTGAGTTTTCTGGCAGTGTTTCTCAGTAGCTGCCACGTCATGCACTGCACGGTAGGGAAAAAAAATATGACGATTCCACATAAATGTAAAATTTTTACGGAATAAAGTACCTTTGACTTTGACTTTGACTATGGGCCGGCCGATGGGGCATCGAATAAATTGTGAACGAGTGCATAACACTTTACGTAACGCTCTCGTCACGCATTCATTAGCTCACGCACCAAATTTTTGACCCTTCTTCTGTAGTATTATAAAATTATCTTTTACTGAGAACAATTATTGTCTGATAGGATATTGCCGATATCAAGGTCACCCAAAGAGCAATGGAAAGGGAGCTTGGAGTTTCCCTGCGAGATCGAATCAGAAATGTTGAGATCCGCAGGCGAACCAAAGTAACCGACATAGCCGTAAGAATCTGAAGCCAAGCTGAAGTGGCAGTGGGCCGGGCACATAGCTCGTAGCGCCGACGGCCGCTGGGGCAGAAAGGTTCTCGAGTGGCGACCACGAACCGGAAGACGCAGCGTGGGCAGGCCCCTTATAAGGTGGATCGATGATGTTGCAAGGGTCGCGGGCAGAGCAGGACCGGCTATTGTGGAGATCCTTGGTGAGGCCTTTGTCCAGCAGTGGACGTATTTCGGCTGATATGATGATGAATATACTAAATGCGAAAACACCAACAACCTCGCAGTAATAGATAGTCAACACCATAAGCAACAACTTTTGTTCTACAACTTTTGATCATTTTGTTAGATTTTATTTTCATACAAAAATAAGTAGGTATTAATTTAATTTTCCGCTCTGAATGTTTATAAGTTTACGAGCGTCGCAAAGAAGTCGCGCTAGTGGAGCGAAGTTTGTACTTTCGTTTATGAATGAAGCATAGACCTACAAAGGACACGACAGTACAGCAAAACTTAAAAAATATTTTTTCTTTCTTGTATCGAGTTATGTCCGAACTCGTAGAACAAAAGTTGTTGCTAATGATGTTAGCGATCTATTCCTGCGAGGTTGTTGGTGTTTTACAGGTAACCTATAATTTATAAAGTTTAACGCGAGTAAAACCGCGGGGCATATTATAATAATATCGGGGTCGATTCTCAAAGAAATAAGGACACAAAAGAGTACAAATAAAGTATCCCATCATCCCCTATACCTCGGAGCAGGTGCTTCTGCTACCCTGTAACCGCTGGCGTTCGGAGGAAGGGAACCCCACTCGTCTTATATAAGCGGTCCCGGGAAAAAGTAAGCTGCTGTAGCTCAGGCTGCCTAAACACCAACTTCCCCGGGTGAGAGCCTCGCGGAGGCTGGAGTGTACAGCGAAGGTACTGGCGAGATCGTTCACGAGTACCCAGAGCCCCCGCTACAAGCACTGTGAGGCTGGCTACCGTGGTGGTTTTAGTGGGTCGAGCCCCACACCACGTGCGACTAGAGCATTTCCACCACGTAAAAAAAAGGTGCTTCTGCTAATGTCGTTGTGGATAGGTAGGCCGTTGTTGTTGATTTGCCTGTTTAGTTGTTAGTGTTTTTTTACACTTGTCTGTAGACGATGTTATGACTCGCTCTTTTAATTGGATCGGCTTCTTAATCATAGTCAAATAGTCATTTATTGGTAACTAGCTGTGCCCCGCGGTTTTACCCGCGTTAAACTTTATAAATTATAGCCTATATGTTAATCCGGGTTGTCAGCTAACTCCATACCAAATTTCATTAAAATCGCTCCAGCCATTTAGACGTGAAGAAGTAACAAACATACACACTCACAAAATTTTGCCTTTATAATATTATTGTGATATTTTTACATGTCATGTAGTTTTTCAATATCATAATAGTATGAATAGTCAAAACAATTATTTCTAATATTAACTTCTTAATTTTTTTTAATCCTTCATGCGAGTTAATCGATTGCTCGATAAGCCACCTCTTCAATCGAACTTTAAAACTCTGTAATGAAGGGGTACTAGATATGTTCACTCAGACAATATACAGTAAAATATAGCTTAAACCATAAATTTCGATTATAAACCTAAACATAATCACTTAATACGAGCTAGCAAAATTCCATTACTATAATAAAAAAAATTTTATAAATGTTTTAACAATCCGTGTGCCTAAATATCTGTAAGTAACTAGAAATAATTATGTATACTTAACTATATGACTACAAACATGTTCTGACTATTTACAAGCGCTTTTTTAAAGTCCACGTGAATAAAAACCTTTTTTATTTTATTTATTTTTTATCACCGGGAGTCTGTTAATATTTTTTCAGCATTTGGCAACTGATCTTCAATTTCCCAAAAGTTATAAACTGTGTAACCCATAATATGAGTTGTCTTTGACGATTTTGTAAGAGTCCTCGGAATGCTGCCAATTTGTGGTTATGGCGTAAGTTTTATTCAATTCAAATTCAACTGTTATTTTTTTACCCTACCGTGCAGTGCATGACGTGGCAGCTACTGAGAAACACTGCCAGAAAACTCTGTAGAAAGGAATCTTTTTTTAAAATAAATTATACTTAAGATTAAATACAATTATGTGTGTTGACTCAATCCCAAGCAGTTTTGTCACTTAAATAATCAGATATTATGTAATATGCACAATTTGGCTTTAACAATTCTTTTAAACTTATTCGTAGACAATTCTCTAACTAATATCATTGGGAAGTTTGTTATAGAATCTTATACATTGCCCCATAAAAGAGTTACTTATTAGGACATATTCACTCAAATACTAACTGACTATGTATAATTGTTAATCTAGTGTTATTTAACTTACCACATTAGACAATGTGCGAGTGCACAACGATTATATCGAAATGTTAATATCTCCGAATGGGTGGAGTCCTGGTGTCCTGAAATACAGGCCTTAATCTATCTTAGGCACCAGTCTCCCACAATATAATTAGAAAATTGAATTGTTTATGTATTTTTCTTGATGCCATGTAAAATGTACCTTATATTGTGGTGAGAAATAAAACATTATTATTATTATTTTGTGGTTTCAGAGAAAATAAGAATTAAAGACAGCAGTAAACACACTGGGAATATTATAAAATATCAATTTTCATCGAACACCACTGCGGCAGGTACAAAAATAAAATGTGTATCTGAAGGAAATGACAATTCTAAAAGACAATATCACACAGCTGTCATTTTGCTACATCAGCCGATCACTACAAGTAAGTATTCACTACTATTTTCAGGGTTCCGTAGACAAATGGCAAAAAACGGAACCATTATAGATTCGTCATGTATGTCTGTCTGTCTGTCTGTCCGTCCGTATGTCACAGCCACTTTTTGCCGAAACTATAAGAGCTGTACTGTTGAAACTTGGTAAGTAGATGTATTCTGTGAACCGCAATAAGATTTTCACACAAAAATTGAAAACGAACAATAATTGTGGGGGTTCCACATACATAGAACTGTAACTCTATTTTTTTTTCATCGTACCCATACATGTCGGTTATCTATGGATAGGTCTTCAAAAATGATATTAAGGTTGCTAATATCATTTTTTTTATCTGAATAGTTTGTGCGAGAGACACTTCCAAAGTGGTAAAATGAGTGTGCCCCCCCTGTAACTTCTAAAATAAGAGAATGATAAAACTAAAAAAAAACTACCACCGAAAATTGGTTTGAACGAGATCTAGTAAGTAGTTTTTTTTTTAATACGACATTAATCGTAAACCACAACTTCACCTTTCATTTAATCAACTGAAATACTTCCTGCTACGGAACCCTTCATGGGCGAGTCCGACTCGCACTTGGCCGGTTTTATTAACACGCTTTTATTAGCTTCACTTGTAGCTAACTATGTATGTTAGAAAATCTTGGAATCTTTATTTGACCCACTTTCCGGTCTCCGAATAAGTTAATTTAGAACAAGCTCTGAGTTCTGATGACAATACATGAGTAGCTAAGAAACGTCATTACAAATTCAATATGGCGGCCTCCCCAAGATGGCGGACTGGCTGTTTGAAATCCACATCCATGATATGGGTATCAAATGAAAGGGTTTGCTATAAGGAACACGAAAAAAATAGACACGTGACTTAAATCCAATATCGCGTACGTTTTGTAATTTTTTGTGCGTGCTAAAAGCGTGTTTTTTAATTCATTTTTATTTCACCCGCAAAAAGGGTCTGGGGGTGAATATGTCCCATGTGTTTGGTGGGCAAATTGGCGTGGTTGGTAAATGCTTGCCTATCACGCCGCAGGTCGTGGGTTCGATTCCCATTCAGGACAGATAATTGTGTGCTTGAACATGTCTGTTTGTTCTGTGACTGGGTGTAATTAGCTATATAAGTATATATTTACAAAAGAGTAATATATGTAGTATATCAGTTATCTGGTTTCCATAGTACAAGCTCAGCTTAGTTTGGGAACAGATGGCCGTGTGTGAATAATGTCCCAGGATATTTACTTTTAATTTAGATTTAAATTAAAGTATATTTTGAAGAGCATCGTTATCTACATACATCCACATACATACTTTCACTCGATAAAAAATATCACAGTCTTCTCTAAGAATGCTTAAAACAAGATAAATTCAATTTGGCCAAATTCCGGTATAAATATATGATTTTGAAGTGGTTAGAAAGTCATATTATAGTGATCAAGTGTGTGCGCAAACACAGGAGCACTTTCTATTCCATCACTATCATGATCCGATGGGACGCCTAGCGGCATGACCGGAAAGAGGTCAGGCACAGGGCCGACGGCTTTTCGTGCTCTCCGAGGCACGGGGGTATAATACCGCCAACTCCCAAACTTCGGGCTGATGCTGAGAAATTTTTCTTTTTACAGAAAAGTCCAATATGACTTTTGACCCGACCCGGGATTTGAACCCAAGACCTTGTTTTCTGCGGGTGAACACGCTACCGCTAGACCATTGTTACGTATGTGTGCGTGTGCATGCGACGATGCGTGTAAGTGTGCGAGCTGATCCCCGCGTGTCACCTTCATCTGACATTAAATTAGTGTGTAACCAGCTAGCGAGTTTCATTGATGTGCATTGCTCCTATCCTTTCGTGCAAATATATAACAACCATCGACCCGTTATATATATGTCCTGAATATTTATTTATTTTATTTATTACCTTATTTTATTTTTTCTCTTTTACAGAAGTACATGTTTACACGTTTGTAGCAGCTATTCTGGGTCTTATGTTCGTCAGTGTGGGCACAGTAATCTACTTACTACGAAGAAAATATGCCCACCGGAATAAAATAATTATTAACGAAAAACCAGGGTCAAAACATCAAGAAAAAAACGAAAACTCAAACGAAATAATGGAGACTAAACTTTAAAATGTCTAAATACTTCACATAACAGCCTTAAAAAGAAGAAGAATTATTGCAAACGGAATATATACAACGTGTAACAGAAAGAGTGAACGTAACTTAAGGGGCATATACGGTCTCCT
Source organism: Pseudoips prasinana (assembly GCA_951640165.1). NCBI lineage: Eukaryota > Metazoa > Arthropoda > Insecta > Lepidoptera > Nolidae > Pseudoips > Pseudoips prasinana. The sequence continues at coordinate 17,979,685 of OX621264.1, read as the reverse complement.
TAAGCCTACCTATACACAAAATCTCATACCGAAATACCATCATTTTAATCTTGATCGTAAAATAATATACCATTCATCATATCGACAAGTATTTTTATCGATATAACGAACATCCGTACTAACACAGCACAGCTGATTCTGATTTACGCTAGAAATTGTTTGACATACCTCTGTGTTTCTATGCACGCCTGGTAGTTTGATTCCGATTGCACTCACTACACATATTTTGTTTTATTTTCGAGTTATGTTTTTATTTATTATAGCACTGCTGAATAGCTATTGGATACTTTACATCGTATAAGTACGTGATACACAAACACATTACGAGAATCTTTTTATAGTTTAACTTCTAGTTGAAGTTGTTTTCAGTACTGATGGAAGAATTTCATTATTTCACGTTCACTAAAATCTGCACCGACACCGAAAGCTTAACTCTAAGACTTGCCAACTAACACGAGTCTCTCTCATGTAGGTACAACATATTCATAGAATCGTAAAGCTTTCATGTTTCTTAGTTATAAAGAGGCGTGGCCTCCATCGCGACACTGTACCCTTCACGACATAGGTTCCTCGTAATTAAACAGCCTTAAATTCTGTGACCTATGAATCCTCATCATCACAAAGTGCACGTCTGAGGCTATTCTTTCATAGATGAATGCACGAAATTTTCAAAATTATTACGATCACTAAACGACATAGTTAAGGATTTCGCGGAACACTTTACTCGTTACTAAACGACATTTTAGACGATTTAGTAACTAAACACGACCTAAATAGACAGCAGTTTACGAACAACTGATGATTTTAATATTTTTAAACATTAAATAATAAAATGCACAATATTTGATGAATTTGGCGTCTTTCTTCGAACGCGGCCCCTTTGGCGGCGTCTTTGAGTCCATTCAAAAGAGCCGCCTAGGTATCGACGACGTAGAGATCTAGGTATCGCGCGGCTCGCTTTCATGAATATTAAAAGATATTTAACCGTTTATTATTTACCTACATCAACTCTTTGATTTTGCCGCCATATTAGTGTAACTTTGGATATAATCAGGACGGAATTTGAAATGTCCTCGACTGTTCATATGAGCCTAGTACATTATTCATATTTTTTATTTGTATGTATTGTATGAATGATTAATATGTCGTTACAAATACGTCGTTTGAAATGTGTATCACTCTAAATTTCAAAGGTGGAATTGAAAGTGCCCCTGCACTTTCTATTCCATCACTCTCATGATCCGATGGGACGACTAGCGATACGACCGGAAAGAAGTCAGGCACAGGAACGACGGCTTTACGTGCTCTCCGAGGCATGGGGGTGTAATATCGTCAACTCCCAGACTTCGGGCTGATACTGAGAAATTTCTTTGTACGGAAAAATCCCATAATCACTTTTTGGCCCGACCCGGGAATTGAACCCAGGACATCATTATTCCCATAATCACTTTTTGGCCCGACCTGGGATTTGAATCCAGGACTTTATTATCTGCAGTTGAACACGCTACCGCTAGACCAATGAGTTACACACGAACACATTCAAAAGCGCGGCGCGGGCGCGGGGCCCGCTTTGATGAATATTAAAAAATATTTCACCATTTATTATTTACCTACATCAATCCTTTGTATTCGCCGCCGTATTAGAGTTCCTTGCGACAAAATCAGGACGGAATTCGAAATGTCCCCTAATGTTCATATGAGCCTAGTACATTATTCATATTTTTTCTTAATTTATCAGTAGTCGTACCACGTGTGTTTATCTGGTTAGTTTGTATAGTTTGTATTAAAATTTAAGTACCTACCTATTCGTTCCCGGCCAGATTAAATTCACATACTGAAAGAAAAATTTAATATTCTTACTATTTAACACAAAAAAATATCTGCAGTTACATAAGTCAATTAAATTATTTATTTCTCTTAGATCCAACATCTTGCGGAATATCAATTTAAATTAAATTAAGTGATTTTTCCTAGTTATCAAATTTGTATGAATGATTAAAATGTTGTTACAGGGAACCTTTAAAAATTAGAGCAAAAATTCAGTTAAACATTTGATTGAATCTTAAAATAAACACGTGTAATAAATTATGTGACTGTACAGAACCACACTTTTTATTTACAGTCTAAGTAGTAGGTACCCAAAGAGTTCGCGGTAAGTTTCATCATTACCCTTGCGGCTGAGTTTTTAGTGTTGTTCATAATGTCGGTAATCTTACTTGTTGATTTAGGTTGTCGATAGAAAAATAAATTACTAGTTGAATAAAAAATGATTATTTCTGTTTGAAGTTTCGTCCATAGGTAGCCGTCCTGATACCCTATAACCCCCTTAAGTTACGTTCACACTTTCTGTTACACGTTGTATATATGGCCTTTGCGTCTGTTACAGACGATTTACGGCGGATTGTCTGAGAGACATATTTTGGTGGCTAAACAAACCGATGCGAGAGCGACATAGCCTGCCGCAGGCCTGACAAGAGAAGTTTGCGGTGGTTGGTGCCGAGCCGCTTTCATGTCGCTTCTGTCTCTTATCAGCATGTACTCCGAACCACAGATCTTACGACCCTCCACTACACGTTTGCGCCATTCAACTCTATTTTCAGCGAGCTTTTCCTAGCAACAGTGGTCAATTTTAAAAGCGGCCATATCCCGCTTGGTGCAGTCTTTAAAGCGAAGCAGAGGTCTACCGACATCGCGCTTCGCATTAGCTACCGCACCCAACAGAACACATCGTGGTATTCGAGTGGGTTCCATTCTGTGTACATACCCCAACCAACGTAAACGCTTCTGTTTAAGAAACGCTGTCAGGCTAGGTAGCTGTGCTATTTCTAGAACTATCTCGTTAGTGACTCTATCTTGCCATGTAATGCCCAAGATATTACGGAGACAACGCAGTAAAAGGAACCTATTCGACGCTCCTGTTTCGCATACGACGTCCAAGTCTCTGCTCCGTACAAGAGTATGCTTAAGATGGAGGCCTGGAAGACTATCATCTTGGTCTTAATTGTAAGCAGTTTATTGTGCCATATTCTCGTGCCAAGCTTCCCAAACATGGTCGCCGCTTTCCCAATGCATCTATCTCTGCATTAAGTGAGAGATTACTCTCTACGGCCGATCCCAGGTAGCAGAACCGATCAACTTCCTCCAACTGCGTGCCATTCAGAGAAATCTCTGGGGCCACAGGACTGTCTTGTGCTTGCACAACTGTCTTTTTTGTATTTATAGACATGGCAAACAGAGAACAGGCCTGAGAAAATTTATCCACCATTAACTGAAACACAGTACAATATGCATAGAACGTTATTTTGCAATTGGCGGTCCAATGCTGGACAAAAACCTCCCCCAAGAATCATCAGGGGATTATTATCGCCGCGCTTGGCAGACGGGTTGGCGATCGCAGTATAATGGTCATAGTACACAGAGAGACTGCTGCCTCTGGTAGATATTCCAACGGGTCGACTTCTACGCCCCGCAAGGGATGAGTCATCAACATTACTAATATCGTCACCCTATGTGACGATATTATGATATTCGCCGCCGATACCACACAGCTAATCAATCGTTAAGTCGGCCTCCATGCGCACCTGTGACGTCATAAATGGTCCGGAATCGATTGTCAACGTTGAAACCGATTTAACGATTGATTAAGTAATTTTTAACCTTTATTTATTTGAACGCCATTTAAGAAATCGATGTTCGGCGACTTAGCCGCAAAATTTAGATACTTTATCATGAGGAGTATCCGAATCATAAACCATAATCTCCCCATTATAATTTTTTTTTATACCATGAAAATTTTTGTGTCCTAAGCTCAAACCCTAATTTTGCACTTTCGAATAAATTCTAAGTCAGTTCTGCAGTGATTTTTTTTTTATTTTTTATTTATTTTTTAGGACAACAAACAGTTACACTGAGGGTATATATTACATAACTTAAATGCTAAAAGTAACTTACAGTGGAACCAGCCCCGTCGTCCACAAATTATTTTTACAATTTTGTACCCAATGTATATCCTTTACACTGAAGTAGTATGACAGAAGTGAGAATCATTATACTATACTATACTACTGTACTAAAGAACACTTTAAATAAAAATATTCATCCAGTTATACAAAATATAAATAGTTAATATACACTTCATATGGAGCAAGTCCTTATGAAGAAAATATTATTTCATTAGATAAACCATACTATTTGGGGTGTACAATGGCCTCCCCAAAAGATTTCCACAATGGAATTGGGTCCATCATTAAATACATACAATTACAAAAATGATTTATTTCATCTCCACAAATTACATGATATTAATAAGAAAAGTTGAAATAATGTATAGAGTTGCAACTTGTGGGAGATCTGGAGTCCAAACTAAGCCAAGGCCTGTATTTTGGCACTCCAGGTCCCCCCGAAACCTAGTATATTATATTAATTTGTCAGCAAGATATTTTTATTTTATTTATTTATCTATATAACATGTATGTTAATTAACGCACATGCTGAAAATAGTTTGTTCAAATCGTTCACTGAATTGATTTATACCATTTTTAATGTAGGTAATTTTTTTATTTCATAATAATAAAAACTACGGAAATTATTGTCATATTAACCCTGTACAGTCAAAACAAATTGAAATGGACCGTAAGTCAAAGTAATAAGACTTTTCAAATCGCAGTTTTATTAGTATTCATACAAATTCCACCATCCAATACAAAATAAAGAAAAATAAACTTTATTCCAAGAAACTAATTTAGTAAATAACAATGTATATACAGGTAAAATAAAAAAATCAGTGTATGTATTATGATTACAACATAATATTCTGATTGGGGTATTTGAGGGTGTGCGATAATTATGTTACATGTTGTATATATAAGTTAGTAAAGAAGCGTGTGTGTGTACGTATGTGTGGATGTGTGAGTGCGCGCGTGTGTGTTTTTTTGTTAATTGTTATTGGAACAAAGTTCCTTATCGCGCGTTGTGAAAGGGGGCTAGACGGAAAAAATTCTTACGAAAAATTGTAACGACACTTTTTGCAGCTGTGCGGCGTGCGCATGTTTCTCTGTCTGTCTCTCTCTCTCACTCTTATAGAAAGCAAGCCAGATATTTTCATTTCTATTTCGCATTGAACGATTCGATTATTTTTGTTGAGTGTATACAGGTTTTTTGTACATATAATAAGAAATAACTTCGTTCCATCCGGGTGTCCCTTGACACCTCTTAAGTTTAGTTTATCATTTGGAACGATATGGCATAATCACCGCGCTTGGCATGCGAATTTTTTTATTTTTATTTTTTTATTTTTATTGATAAGGCACACCAACAACCTATTCACAATTTGTTTGTAAGAATCTAACACAGAGAGATTAATCCAGTGTGAGTAGGTCACTTACAGGTATGCACAACGTTCGCAGACGAGTACTTTACATTACCTTGACCAGTATTAGTAAAATTAAATAATTGACAGATAACAAGATTTATACATAACAAATAGAAAACAAATATCAATAAATTTATGCAATACATTATATAAAACAACATATATTAATCAATTAAAATTCAAATAAAATACATTTACGATAAAATTAATTAAACGAATACAAATTAAAGAGTTAAAATATTATATCGCAAAACCTTAAACTTAAAATATTATTAAAAGTGGACTCAGTGGCTTGAGTTTAAGTTTTGGTTTAGCGCCGACTGCGGATCAATATTTTTAAGTTTTGTTTTATATTGAGAGATAGAATTTCGGAAAATATCAAGATTCTCACATTTATTGGTCACCTCGTTAAACGTGTTCATCATTCTATTTAGAGGGGCTGATTTACCTAAGTTAGTGCGACAGCGTACAGGTACAAATGTTTTAAAATTTTTTTGAGATCTCACAATTTTGGTAGAAGACCGCAGTTTGGTAGAAGCTAGTACACAGGAGGCGCTGCGACCCGACCGCCTAGTGTGACAAAGGCAAACTCCTCCAGGTAGCAACGTTATTAAACCTTTGTTTTTTGTTTTTGACTGCCTCGTTGGTCTAGCGGTAGCGTGTCCACCCGCAGAAAACGAGGTCCTGAGTTCAAATCCCGGGTCGGGCCAAAAGTGATTTTGGGACTTTTCTGTAAAAAGAAAAATTTCTCAGCATCAGCCCGGAGTCTGGGAATTGGCGGTATTACACCCACATGCCTCGGAAAGCACCTAAAGCCGTCGGTCCTGTACCTGACCTCTTTGCGGTCGTGTCGCTAGGCGTCCCATCAGATCATAGAGTGATTGAATAGAAAGTGCTCCTGTGTTTGCGCACACACTTGAACACGGCATATATCCCGCGCAGATGGCTAATCTCTATTGAGACTGGCCGCCGTGACCGAAATTCGGCTAGGAGGACATTGAACCTTTGTGGGAGGCCTATGTCCAGCAGTGGACAACATCAGGCTGATGACGATTGAATGACGGGCCAGTTGGCGTGATTGGTAAATGCTTGCTTTTCACGCCACAGGTCGTGGGTTCGATTCGTGCATGAACATGTCTGTTTGTCCTGTGTCTGGATGTAATTATCTATATAAGTATGTATTTACAAAAGAAAAGTAGTATATATGTAGTATATCTGGTTTCCATAGCACAAGCTCTGCTTAGTTTGGGATCACATGGCTGTGTGCTAATAATGTCCCCAGATATTTATATAAAAAAATTATGAATCTTTTTTTTTATATAATAATTACCAAAAAAAACACGAATAAACAGAAGCATTATATTATTAAGTGACACTTAAACCTAATTGGTTTGAGTGAGCCACTTTACAGTTCGTCTCCGATACTAGGTTACACATGTAGATAACATATAAATAAATAAATAAAAAAAAATAAAAAAAGGTTTTTATTCACGTAGACTTTAAAAAAGCGCTTGTAAATAGTCAGAACATGTTTGTAGTAATATAGTTGTATACATTAGATATTATTTCTAGTAACATAGATATTTATTCTACATCTTGTATGAAAACATTTATAAAATTTATTTTATTACAGAAATGATATTTAGCTAGCTCGTATCAAGTTATTGTCAAGAGAAATAGACATATTTTTCTTTAGAAAATTACTAGCGCCTTGCGGTTTTACCCGCGTTAAACTTTATAAATTATAGCCTATGTGTTAATCCCGGGAGTCAGCTAACTCCATACCAAATTTTATTAAAATCGTTCCCGCCGCGCCGTTTAGACGTGAAGAAGTCACAAACATACATAGTCACACACTCGCCTAAACCATAAACTTATATATTTTCATTCTCAACGAATTCTATATTATTATTATGACGGACCTTGTTATTATAACGACGGTCGCGCTTTAATGAGAGAGGTAGGGTATAGCGTACATTCGCTCAAAGAGCAGCCTGACTTGGGAAGTACCTCCAACTTACAGAAGACATTCCTTAATAATAACATTAATAAATTTAATGTTGTGTTTCCGCGTGTGAGTTAGGTTGCCAGCGCTCATTGGGGTGGAGGGTAGGGTCAGCAACACTTGTTTGCTGACTCTTAAAGACCGGCAACGCACCCGCGACTCCTCTGGTGTCGCGAGTGTCCATGGGCGGCGGTGATCACTTACCATCAGGTGACCCACTTGCTCATTTGTCGACCTCTGATAAAAAAAATGCTACCACCGGATCCAATACGCCCCAACTAATAAAAATAAGGTCACCGTTATCCGATTAACAGCTTTGTTTTATTTATGTTATAATTTATGTTATATTTGTTTTTATTATTCTACAGAGGGCAGCACATCCAGCTACCACAATCTGTCAAATTTATTTTATAGATTGTCAACTTTATAACAAAAGCATAAGGTTCACATTCAATTGGGGAAATGTTGATAGTTTGAGGTAGCTTGATGTGCTGGAGTCTGTACATGCATCTGGGAAATACGTCTTGATATGTTTGTTGTTAATACTGCAAGTTATCAGTTTCGGTAATTCCAAGTTGGAAATAGCAAAATACGACGAAAAAAAAGGTATTGACCTTCTTCTTTTCTTAAGTCAGGAGTAAGGACGGAGGAATAGGGAGGGATAGGGAGGAATAGGGAGGGATAGGGAGTACCACTCACCTGCTTTACACGGAATGTCACGTGCTTACGGTTTGACAATAATTTTTACTGCATATTTGAAAAACTACAACGAACTTGCTTCTAACCTTGTACCCTCACACAAGCGAAGGAAAGACTTAGTTTAGTAGTAGATAGTAGACTTTATATATTCTTAGGACCGTTTTTAGGGTTCCGTAGCCAAATGGCAAAAAACGGAACCCTTATAGATTCGTCATGTCTGTCTGTCTGTCCGTCCGACACTTTTTTCCGAAACTATAAGAGCTGTATTGTTGAAACTTGGTAAGTAGATGTATTCTGTGAACCACATTAAGATTTTCACACAAAATTAGAAAAATAATAATAATTATGGGGGTTCTCCATACATAGAACTGACAATCAAAATTTTTTTTTTCATCTTATCCATACATGTGGGGTATCTATGGATAGGTCTGCAAAAATTATATTGAGGTTTCTAATATTATCATTTTTTTCTAAACTGAATAGTTTGCGCGAGAGACACTTCCAAAGTGGAAAAATGAGTGCCCCCCCCCCCCCCCCTGTAACTTCTAAAATAAGAGAATGATAAAACTAACAAAAAAATATGATGTACATAACTATAAAAACTAACAACGAAAATTGGTTTGAACGAGATCTAGCCAGTACTTTTTTTTTAATGCGTCATAAATCGGAAACCGGAATTTACCTTTCATTTAATCAACTGAAATACTTGCTGCTACGGAACTCTTCATGTGCGAGTCCGACTCGCACTTGGCCGGTTTTTGTACAATAAAATCAATAAATTACTAAACATCCATAGGGTATGTTAAACAAAATGTCGCATAGTGGTAACAGAATACCTACAGCAACTAATTAAGTTACGCAGACACATAAATAATACTAGATTTTTTTTAAATGATGCTGATAATGTAATGAATGAATGATTTCTTTATTTGCAGGAATATAGGTACATTTAGATGGTCTTAAATTACAGTTCCACTATATTCAACAATTTGTCGTGCAAATGTTTAAGTAGAAGTATGACACATAATACATGCATGTAACATGTATTATTTGTCATAATCTCACGTAATTTTAATTCGATATTTTACTTTCTATATAATTTTACAATTTTAAAATAATAGCTAAACAATAATAACGTAAATGTCAATATATAATCAATCAATCAATATATATGGAACAATATATATTGGATGTTCCTTTCGCTTCAACAAACTATAGAGGCAATGCCTTTTCCAGAAGAAGCGCAGTTAGTTTTAATGGGATTCCGCGAGACCTTAATATTGACTTGTTCTGCACCAGTGTAGCGACTATGAGACGGTTATTAGCCAATTCTTACTTCAATGAATGCACCGATACCGAACTGGCACACAATTGACGACTCACATATTTTGTTTTGTTTTTATTCTTGGTGATTGTTTTTCCTTGTTTCTTTTTCTATTTTTACCGTTGTTCTCTTTTTTTGTGTGAATTTTTTCATTTGTTCTTTTTTTTTATGTTACCTACTGTATAAAATTCTGCAATTCTTTTTTTTCAAACCTACATGTGTGGGCTTTTAATTGGCAAATTGTTCATATTATTTCTGTTATATTCATAGTTTCTTATTAGTCCGTAAGCCTTCTATAAAATGAATGAAATAAATAAATAAATATAACGCAAAAGTCAAGTTAAGTTGTTAAAATTATTTAAAGTTAAATTGAAAATAATCTGAAATACAATAAAAACATTTGTCACAGAGCCACTCATACATTTTTTATTGAATTCAGTTTCTGTCAGATTTCTGAATCTTTCTGGAACTTTATTGTATATTTTTGTTGCCGTATAATAAGTTTTTATCACATATCTTCAGTCTATATCTCGGTATTAATTTTAATAGCGGTTTGCGAACTATTTTTCCTTTTAGTACAGCCTCCTTGTTTATTTCAAAAAGTGACATATTTTTTCTTACAAATTTGCACATTTCAAATCTGTATAGTGACGGAAAAGTGAGTACGTTAGCTTTTCTCTTATAAATATTGGTCGGCATGAGTCTGTCCACTTTAGATTAAATATCGACCTAATACATTTTTTTTGAACAGTAAATATTCTTTCAGCGTCAGTAGACGCTGAAAGAATATTTATTGTATGAATGTTGAATGTTTTACTTAGTTCGGAATCCTAGAATTCGTAGTTCAATGAAGCCGCTAATATTTATTTTATTTCGAATGTTAATGTCACTTCTATACAGTATTCTGTTCATCCCATCTACTCCACATTATCTCAAAAAACGATTTAATTTTCTTCACACAAATAATTCAAGATTTTTGCGGCCATCAGAAAACTTACGACTTAAAATGCCATGCCATTCTACAAATTTTACTGACAAAGCTTTCAGTATACAAGCTGTCCGATTGTGGAATGCATTACCAATCAAAATAAGACGCGCCCAGTCACTTAGATCTTTTAAATGTATGGTTAAAGAACATTATTTAAACTTACCTAGTTGCCGCTGAGACTTTACTTGAATCAGCCGAAAGTATGCTAGTTTACATATTAGATTTATGTGAGTATAATTAGGTTTATATATGTATTTATATATTTATATTAATATATATGTATATATGTTGTGTATGTATATATACAGTACTGTATATAAGTATTATTCTTACGTATATGTATATACGTAAGCTATCTTTTCTTATTTTCAATAAATTCGTACACCTTTTGCTACCATTATCCATAGATATTAAATTCTGGTCCATCCAACGCAAATAGGTTGCCTGGAAGAGATCGCTTTTAGCGATAAGGCCGCCAATTGCAAAAATGAGGTTCTATGCGTACTGTACTTTGTATATTATTTATGCAATAAAGTGTACTTCTTCTTAATTTTATCTTGTTTTAACGATAAATGTATTTATCTTAGCTATAAGTTTTCCTATTTTATTTTAGCAATAATTATATAAATATGTAAGAATAAGATAATATTTTCCAAGATTTATGCTATTTGTTTTGTAAACTGGCAAATATGGAATAAAATTTGTTGTTATTATTATAATGCGCATGTGAAAGTACCTATTAACTATTGTACTGCTAACAGTGTTGACTTAACTATTTTAGGACTTTATGGAACTGCATACTTCCTACCCACCCGCCACGGTAACTCTTGTAAGCTTTATCCACATGTCTTCTTCTTAGCGTGTCGATAGCAAACTAATCAAATTTATTGGCCCAGAACGTGGCCACACTGATTGCTACTTATGGCATTACTAAGATCCTGCCATGAACATAAAATAATGAAATTTATTCAGCACTTGGGTATTTCCATACACTTGTACTTGTCAAGCTCACAATGTATTACATAATAACAGTTTAAAAACAGTAATTAAAGCAACAAATTTCGTCACATATATTTTTAATATCCTTAAATAAATAATAAATAGAAAGTCGCTGGCCAATATCTTGGACAGCGCTTAAGCATTGCCATCCAGCGTGGCAATGCGGCCAGCATTCTGGGCACGATGCTCAAAGGCAGCGATACCGAAGTTTTTTTCGACGCCCAAAGATGAGACCTGTATATAATAATATGTATATTATGTATATGTATATTTAGTTTAATTTAAATATAAGTATATATTTTTAGTACTTAGTTTTACGTTTCCTTAGTTGATATTTTAAGTTTATTAGATAATTTAAATCCTTTGTATTAACATGAAATAAACTATAACTATTAAACAATAGAAAGTTACTAAGCTATTATTGTTACATTTAGCAATAGTATATCAAATTAAAGAATTGAAAACAACGAGCTGTTGGCTAGCGCAAAAGGCTCTCAACCAGTTGCTTAATTTAAGCGACTAATACCTGAGGGCACCCTTATGGGGTCCGGGCCATAGCTCAGGCGGCCGCTGAAGTAATGTCATGTGGAATTTCATCCTCATCATCTGGATGAATGGTCATCTACCACTGTGCGTTTCACAAGAAACTTTTTGCCGCGCTCTACCGCTCTGTGGAATCAATTAGCTGCGGAGGTATTTCTGATCCGGTATGACATGGCAACCTTCAAGAAGCGAGCCTATTCTTTTCTTAAAGGCCGGCAACGCACTTGCGGCTCCTCAGGTGTTGCGAGTGTCCATGTGCGGCGGTGATCACTTACCATCAGGTGACCCACTTGCTCGTTTGCCATCCTATTTTATAGACAAAAATAATGTGGCATCGCAGACTGGGCACTATGCTAGGTCGGCCAATGATTATCGGCCCAATCGGCTCCAGAAATAAAATTCATTTTGGGGTAGCTCGACAGACCCCACCTAGACATGTTTTCTTTGCCTCGGCTCACCTGAGTCAATCTATCTATTTAGGGCCTTCCAGATCGGCCACGGCAATTGCTGTACAGGCGGGCTTTCGAAAGGCGTAACAAAAGGTTCGGTAAGCATTTTTATGCACGCTAGATGCTGCATCTCGCTATTGAGGGAAAGCTTTAAGCCTTTGCCTTTAGTGGGGGTGCCCGTTGTCAAACTTGCGAACCTCTGCAGGCGTCGACTTCAAACACCCAGTGATCATCCGGCAGGATTTATATACAAAAAACTTGAGAGGTGTCAAGGGACACCCGGATGGAACGAAGGTATTTCTTATTATTTATTATGTACAAAAAACCTGTATACACTCAACAAAAATAATCGTCGCGACACCACACTGTTCAATGCGAAATAGAAATGAAAATATCTGGCTTGCTTTCTATAAGAGAGAGAGAGAGAGAGACAGACAGAGAAATGTTTCTCTGTCTGTCTCTCTCTCTCTCTGCGCACGCCGCACAGCTGCAAAAAGTGTCGTGACAACTTTTCGTAAGATTTTTTTTCCGTCTAGCCCCCTTTCACAACGCGCGATAAGGAACTTCGATCCAAAAAAACCTGCCAAGTGCGAGTCGGACTCGCGCACGAAGGGTTTCGTACCATTATTTATAAAAAACGAGCAAAAAATGCACATTTGTTATATGGGAGGCCCCTAAAATATTGTTTTTTAGTATCTGTTGTTATAGCGGCAACTGAAATACATCATCTGTGAAAATTTCAACTATCCAACTATCACGGTTCATGAGATACAGCCTGGTGACATACGGACTGACAGACTGACAAACAGAGAGCGAAGTCTTAGTAACAAGGTCCCGTTTTACCCTTTGATTACGGAACCCTAAAAAGGTCTTAGTCACGTAGAGTTTAAAAAAGTGCTTGTAAATAGTCAAAACATGTATGTCAAAGTCATATAAAGTAGTTAATTATACATAATATGTAGGTACTACATACTTAGATATTTAGGTAAACGGACTGTATGAAAAGTAGACCGTATGTAGCTAGCTTATAATAATAATAATAATGTCCTCCCAACCGATATTCGGCCACGGCCAGTCTCAATGGAGAATAGCCAATTGCGCAGGACATGTTATAGTGCACAAGTGTGTGCGCAAACACAGGGGCACTTTCTATTCCATCACTTTCATGATCCGATGGGACAACTAGCGACACAACCGGAAAGAGGTCAGGTACAGGCCTTCCTCCGAGGCACGGGGGTGTAATACCGCCAACTTCCAGACTTCGGGCTGACACTGAGAAATTTCTTTTTACGGAAAAATCCCAAAATCACTTTTTGGCCCGACCCACGATTTGAAGCCAGGACCTCTTTATCTGCGATTGAACACGCTACCGCTAGACCAAAGAGGAAGTTAAGTTATTGTCAAGATTAGGTATACCTATAATATATATATAATAATATATTATATCTAGGGACAATGTCACACAGATTATCCTAGCCCCAAACTAAGCAAAGCTTGTACTATGGGTACCAGGCGACGATATACATACTTATATAGATAGATAAATACTTAAATACATAGAAAACATCCATGACTCAGAAACAAATATTCGTGCTCATCACACAAATATTTGCACTTACCGGGATTCGAACCTAGCACCACCAGCTTCGTAGGCAGGAGCACTACCAACTAGGCTACGGTTAAATTGTGATAATTAAACCTATATAGGTTTAATTTTCACAATTTATAGTTTTAGCTATATTTTATTACATCTTTTCGGAATAGTAATCGGTATTTTTGTCAGAACATCTTGATAAGAAGTCTTTTTGCTCCAACTCAAGATTTGAAAAAGATTTGAACCCATAATCTACCCCAGAGTATGCGAGAATTGCCTTTGAGTAAATTTAGGAGTATATTATTAAAATTTCTGTGTGACAAGTGTTTTTATAATGTTGATGAATACTTTAAATGTAAGATATAATAATAATTATTTATTTTGTAGGTTACTGTTATGATATTGGTAGTTTTTCTTTTATGGTTAATATTTATATAGAAAATAAAGAAATACATATTACAAAATTAACTTAACTTATAAGAAACAGAAAAATATCATCTAAATTAACTATAATAAATAACTACTATCTAAGTTATAGGGCGTCGTAGAATTCCTCCGCATCATCGGGAGGTAAGGTGCCCAGAAGGCTGGCCGCATTGCCACGCTGTATGGCAATGCTGATTCTTTGACCCAAAAAAAGGCCAGCTCTCTGGTCACGGGAAGCGTCAATCAAACGTTGCGAAATTTCCCGAAACAATAAACGTGCGTTAGGTCCCCACGGCCCTAGCGTTTCGACCCCAAAAGGCTCAAATACATAATCAAAGTTTAATATTTGTATGCCATGTTATAAAGATGGTAAATATGTGATACCATGAAATTTTGTCATCTATCTGTACACCGCATTTATAATAATAATAATAATCGTTTATTTCGGATAAAACATTCTCCATAATATATTGTTAGTACAAAGTTTTTAACCTAATGTTAGTAATCTATACAAATAAATAAAACTGGAGTGTCTGTTTGTAATATTGAAATAGCCGGTTTTTACTACATAAATATGAATATACATACGGTACATACACCAAAATATTTTTTTTTTACAGTTTTTGTCTGTCTGTCTGTCTGTTTGTTCCGGCTAATCTCTGAAATGGCTGGACTGATTTTGACGGGACTTTTATTGGCAGGTAGCTGATGTAATAAGGAGTAACTTAGGCTACTTTTATTTTAGAAAAAGTTTTTATTTTACAAAAAAAAACGAAATAAACTAATTAACACGCGGACGAAGTCGCGGGCTCAGCTAGTCTTATAATATACCTAGTAACAAACGATGCACTGAATAACAACCACACAACTGGGTATCACAATACCCTGGTATGTAGCTTAATCTAGTGCTTTAACATTGGGAAATCCCACCTATCACATAGTACGCTCAGAATGCTGTGGGATATTGAAGCGCTACGCTTGCGGATGATGGCAGCAAAACCATCAAATAAATATTTTTGTATAATTTTGTGTTTAAACCACCCGAACACGGTACCGTTAGACCGATGATAGTTTGTAGCTAATAACCGTGCAACTTTAATCAATTCAACTCAAGTTTATTTGCGCTACAATATTATTATCAATGAAAGGTCAATCATTTTTATAAATGATTTGAGAGCTGTTATCTATATAATGTAACACAAATAACTGACTAAATATTCAATGTTCCGTTTAATATATTTATATATATTATATATATAAAGCTACTAACACGACATTTGCTCGAAAACAATTCTTGGCTCAATCGGCATCAATATATAATGAAATAAATAGAACTTTAAACATTTTTTCACTCAACTACTTTGCATGTACAACATGGTTAAAATTGCAAAGTTACGAAACCATTGAAAAACTATTATAACCACTAAAGTATGTACTTAATCTAAGAATGTATATATGTATATGTGTGTGTATGTGACTATACATATATACACAAGTAAGATTAATGTAATGTATGTTATGAAGCATTTACTTTTGTTATTAATTAAGTTAAACTTATACTTCAAATGTAACCACAGCAATATCGATGTACAGATAAGAGAGGGGTCTTTTCTAATACAACTTACATATAACTTAAAAGAAGGGACCCACATACTCTAACAACTACGTGTAGTAAATAAATATATTTTGTTTTTTTTTTATTTGATATACACAAAAAGTTTGAAAGTAATAAAATAATAATAATCTTTATTTGCATAAAATGTAGGTACAGATGCCAGCACCTCAAGCTACCCCAATCTGTCAAATGTCCCCTATTGAAAGTGAACATTATGCTTATGTGATAAAGTTGAGAATCTATAAAACAAATTTGACAGATTGGGGTAGCAAGATGTGCTGGCGTCTGTAAAATAGTGCACTAAATATATCTTTATACATTTTGTCGCTTGGCGATATGCAAATAGAATAGGTAGCTATAATGTATACCTCTATTATTTTAAATTAGGGAACAACAATTATTTTAAATCAATATAAATTATCAAAACTTATAAATAATTTAATATTATCACAAAAGAAATCGGAAAGACAATAAAAAGTTTATTCTTATGTATTATTTTATTATTCTATGAAATCTTTTTTTTTTTGTTTTATATCAGCGGGCGACAAACGAGCAAGTGGGTCACCTGATGGTAAGTGATCACCGCCACCGATGGACACTAGCAACGCGAGGAGTCGTGGGTGCGTTGCCGGCCTTTAAGAGTCAGCAAACAAGTGTTGCTAATCCATCCTCCCACCCCAATGAGCTCTGGCGACCTTACTCACACTCGGAAACACAACATTAAAATTATTAATGTTATTATTAAGGAATGTCTTCTGTAAGGTGGAGGTACTTTCCCAGTCGGGCTGCTCTTTGAGCGAATGAACGCTATGCCCTACCTCTCTCATTAAAGCGCGACCGTCGTTATAATCACAAGGTCCATCATAGTAATAATATTGAATTTGTACCTTAATATAGACAGAACCATTCCGACAATATGTAGTAAAATATAGCTTAAACTATAAATTTCGATAATTAAACCTGAACATAATCTCCTTGACGATAACTTAATACAAGCTAGCTAAATATAATTACTATTATAAAATAAATTTTATAAATGTTTGTTGATTCATTAAATATTGACAGCTAATTTTGCTACACATAGGTACGTTATATATCTAGTATAAAAGTCAGAAGATATTGCCTCGTTCTTGCAGTTTCCACTCGTAGTACTGTAGAGTCAGCAACATGTACAAATATTTAACCGTTTCGTGCTTCCTGCTGTGTTGGCTATCTGCCGTGGAGTGTGGCCAGAAGGATGGTATGTGTTTCGTTTAAGTTTTATATGTTTTGTAGGCGTTGACTGGCCTGTTGATGTAGTGCTTAATGATACTGAAGCCACAGGTCGTGGGTTCGATCCCTACGCAGGATAAATATTTTGTATGGGTGTTATTTTTTTTTTTTTTTAGTAGGTTTACCAACGATTATTTACACATTTAAATATAAGAGTTATAAGCTAAATGTTACAGTTTTTCGTGAAATAATCACTTATAGGCTAACACAGCATGCAAATTAAATTAGCAAAAATTAACTATAAAATATTTTGAATACAATAGAATAATATTTGTACATTTAATATTGCTAAATACTTAACTAAGTTTAAACACATAACTTATATAAATGTATACAAAATAAAGTTATAAAAACATTAACAATATTAATTTACAAAAGCACTTAAAATTAATTATAATTAGAAATTACAATTTATAAAACGACTGAATATTATTACTAAAATTAATTATTGAGATACAATACAACAATTTCAATAAATCTATCGATTGGTTATCAGTAATAGCTACAAGATTAAATTAAATGAATTGGGTTGAAACTGTTTATATGGAACTAAAACCTAAAGCTAAATTGACTGTGAAGCGATTTAAATTTAATATTACAAACTTATCCATATCAATTGGTTTTTGTATTAAGATACAAAAAGAAAAAAGTAAATTTTAGGTGTAATATGTAAGAAATATACAGGCGGGCCGAGTAGTTGACGTTCAAACGCAAATTTAAGATACTTTATGCTGAGGAGTATCCGAATCACCCCCATGTAAGTAGTACAATTTTGCGTAGTTTTCGAGATAGAATGTTTTCAATGATTTTTTTCGTAAATTTCACATAACATCATTTTTCGATTTTATTCTCGTTCTGTTGAACATCTCTGGTTCAGTTTTTTTTGTGATAACTAATTAGCATAGTTTAAACTAGCACCCTAAAAGGCACGGTTTAGCTAATCATTACAGAACTGACTATGTTCTAAAGTTCAAAATTAGGGCTTGAACACATAAATTTTCAAAGTAAAAAAAAACGCCAAATCGTAGAACATACATGGGGGTGACTCTGATACTCCTCATCATAAAGTATTTAAATTTTGCGTTTGAACGTAAATGTCTCGGTCACCCTGTATACGTAATATTTTTATTAGTTAGACGGACCCATTGGCGTGGTTGGCAAATGGTTGCTTTTCACGCCGGAGACCGTGGGCTCGATTCCCACCCAGGACAGATATTTGTGTGCATGAAAATGTCTGTTTGTTCTGAGGCTGGGTGTAATTATCTATAAAAATAAAAAAATAAAAAAGGTTTTTATTCACGTA
This sequence comes from Pseudoips prasinana, assembly GCA_951640165.1. NCBI lineage: Eukaryota > Metazoa > Arthropoda > Insecta > Lepidoptera > Nolidae > Pseudoips > Pseudoips prasinana. The sequence goes on along the minus strand of OX621264.1, from coordinate 17,961,097 downwards.
GACTTTAAAAAAGTGCTTGTAAATAGTCAGAACATGTTTGTAGTAATATAGTTGTATACATTAGATATTATTTCTAGTAACATAGATATTTAGGTACATCTTGTATGAAAACATTTATAAAATTTATTTTATTACAGAAATGATATTTAGCTAGCTCGTATCAAGTTATTGTCAAGAGATTATGTTTAATTATCTAGTTTAAGTCTAATATTTTTACTACATATTGTCAATGGTTCTGTCTATATTAAAGGTATTATTATTATGACGGACCTTGTGTTAATAACGACGGTCTATATAAGTATGTATTTACAATAGAAAAGTAGTATATGTAGTATATCAATTTTTTTTACTTTTATTTAGCTGATGTAATAAGGAGTAACTTCGGCTACGTTTATTTTAGAACAACCAAACGAAACTAAATAAACTAATTAACACGCGGCCGAAGCGTGGGTACAGACAGCTATTGTCAATAAAAATACAAATTAATTTGGAATAAGTTAAAATAAAATGAAATTAAGTAGGTAATGTAGGTATCATTATTAATATAATAAAGAATCGACTGGAAAATAAAAATATAAATTAATTTGGAATAAGTAAAGATAAAATGAAATTAAGTAGGCAATGTAGATACCATTATAAAAATATAAAGAATCGACTGGAAAATAAAAATAAAAATTAATTTGGAATAAGTAAAAATTGTGGGAATTGTCCAAAGTATTACGATAATTATCAAGGAAGTAAGAAAAAATCTACCATCTGCGAGTTATTCCGGCGTCCACTGCCAAAACCGCTAGAGGGACTTACACATTCTACTAATATTCTAAATGCGAAAGTTTGTTAGTATAGATATATTATTATGTTTGTCACTCTTTATCGCCAAAACTACTTTAAGGCGGGTGAAACCGCGGGGCCTAGCTAGTATTCTATATAAATATCATGAATCGGAATAAATCCTTATACTGCTGGTACTGTCTGATTCAAAGCTCAAACCATTTGCATTTTACTTCTTTTGTGTAATATTACTTTCCTTTTAATTTATTTTTAATTTAAGTTTATACGTCCAATTACTAAAATTAAATAGGGAAAAGAAACTCCCTGCAGGACAGGCCTAGCCTAGTGCGGGGAGTTTCGATATTAAATCGGACATTATATATAAAAGAAAAAAAATAATAATAATAATTGTGTTCATCGCACAAAGATTTGTCCTGGGTGGGGGATTGGACCCACGACCACGCAGTCACTAAACAGGGCTAGTGGTTACCATAGCTGTATTTTTGTAGGTTGGCTATTAAACCAAATGTCTTAAATTACATCATTTTTTACTTTCCTCTACAGCTCAGTCAGAATCCACGGATTTAATAGATGAAATCAAACGGCTGAGGACCGAACTACTAGAAATAAGAAAAGAATTTACATATAAAATATCAGACGCCTTGGAGGATAAATTGTTACCGATAAGGTCATCTATAGATCAATTGAAAAATAAAACGCAGTCGTCTATAGATCAATTAAAGCAAACAAAACTATCCATTGAACAACTGAAAATAGACTCGAAGTCATCGATGGTACAATTGCAGCAAGATATAAGAATAAAGATAGGAGAAATTCAAAACTATTCTCTAGTCAATAATATGGACAAATTCAAGGAAGAAATGAAAACATCGATGGTACAATTGCAGCAGGGTATAATTTCATTGAACAACTCGAGCGTTTCAATTATAGAAGAAATTAAAATACTTCCTCGAATTAGTTTAACTTTAGATCGAGTGAAAGACGAAGTGAAATCTAAAATATTGCAACTGCACAAAAAGATAGCTTCATGCTGTCCTTCTAACGCTACCGTGGGAGAATTATTCAAAAATATGACATTAGCATCAGATGGAAACTTGAACTCGCCCATGAACTTGAAAACAGGTAAAAAGTACTTTTTTCAACTAGACGTAATGCTTCTAGTCTTGCGTAATGATAGACACGCGATAAAGAAAGAAAGTAGTAATTTTCTTTTTAAAGGATTCAGTATTCAGTATTCTTTATTTCGTAAACATAGGTACATATTACATGGGTGTTATACAGGTATAAAGGTAAACCGCTATGTTTTGCCAACTTAATGACGTACAAAATTTAAATGTAAGAAGTATCTTAACCTAGATTAAATTCAATAACAGTCATGGATTTCGTTAAATTAATAGATCGGACCCTCGTATCACTCTTTGTCATTCATGAAATCTGTGATGGAGTAATAACACTTATTCACTAGATATTCATTCAAATATTTTTTTAAATGACTCTGGACATTCTTTGCGCCTAATAGCCAGAGGTATGTTATTATATACTTTAGATGCCATACCAAGTACGCTTTTTGCAAATAAGGCTGTGGTGTGTGGGGCACCGCGTATGGTATTTACATGACGTCTAGAATTGAGAGATTCAAGATTGAGTCGATAAGGCTTTATGTAAAGCATCTTCTACACGGTTTGAAACCAGCAGGTTATCCTCTGTTGGGACGTTGGTATGCAACCATGTAGAAGATGCTTTAAGATTCTTCCACTACTTTTGCAAAATACTGTTTTATTTATACGGAACGTATAATATGTATTGTTATTATGGCGAGCGGTAGGTCAAAGGATTGGAAAAGACTGTGCTAGAGTTTTCAAAGGAACTTTTATTGGCGTCGACAGTGACTGCTGGTTCAACACTAAGATCTCGGAAATACAAATACAAATTTATTTATTGCGAACACAGGTCGATAATGTACATTTAAGGGTGGTAGTAAAATGTTAGTCCGCTATGTCCAGCCTGTTAGAGCATGCGACTGGATTTTATTTTGTTACAATTTTAGAAGTAATGCGATGACAAATTTAATAATAGAATTAAATAAAAGTAAAAATGTCACACAATTAAATTTGAAAATATACACATTACACATGTCAATATCGCGCAATGTATAGACCTCAATCATATAATATGTCAATTAACAAATAAATAAATAAATTGATTCTTCATTATTATTGTTATTTAATTACATATTTTTTAAATATATATTTATATCTTAAATAGTAGGGATATATATATATATATATCTATATATAATATGTATATATATATACATAGTATATACTTAATTATTAGAAATTATATGTGTATATACCAGAATTATTTGTACAGAAGTACACATATATGTTAATTTACATCATTGATGCGCTGCCAATTACCACTTGTCTCCCTGCAGTGCTTTGGTTCACCCACGGTTGTCTGGAAGAGATTGCTACATTAGCGATAAGACCGCCGTTTGTACCATATAGTTTTAAGAAAATTCATGTTACGATGTGATATTTTGATTTGGTGCAATAAAGTGTATCTATATATCTATCTAGTCTAAGTCGTCAAGATACATCAATACACAAATTATCAATTTACAACATCATGTGGAACATCATGTATTTAGAGTCTTGGCGAACAGCTCACTGGTTAAGTCCAAAATTCAGAGTTCCCGTGACGAGCACTGCCAAACTAAAGGCCTTAACGTAGACGGCACTCTTGTCACTGTATAGAGAACATTTGACACTGTTTACTGTCACTGATTCCTTGCACTTTTTAAGTTTTCGACGTTTGTTTTTTTCCTCTTAATTTGTTTTCGATTACACTTGAATTAAAACTCACCGTTCTGCTTTAATATTAACATGCGGAGGTATTTCCGATCCGGTATGACATGGCAACCTTCAAGAAGCGAGCCTATTCTGTTCTTAGAGGCCGGCAACGTACCCGCGGCTCCTCAGGTGTTGCGACTGTCTATGGGCGGCGGTGATCACTTACTACCAGGTGACCCACTAGCTCGTTGCCATCCTATTATATAAAAAAAAAACATGCTTATATACCCTTGAATTGTTCCAAATTTGAAACATTTCGAAAGATATATTTTTCTTTCGAGAATCTTCGCCTATATGACAGATTAATCGTAATACCTATTGCTGTCCTTGTCTTCACCTATGTCTTTCTTTTTTGTCATGAAACTCGCACCATCTCTTTTTATTTATTCTGGAATCATCTAATGTACATTTTTGTATAAAGAATTTTGTTTGTATTTTTCAAATCAAATCAAATATTTTATTTGCGAAAATGGGTGGTTTAAATTAGGCATTACAAAGGTAGTAGGTATTACCATAATCAGCTTTTAGGCATGCAAATATTAAAAAAAAATGCTCGCAAAACAAACATTTACCTAAAATTACAAAATATAAATGTGATAATTAAAAACTGAATGTCAAAAGAATTACAGAGAAAATAACGAAGAAAATAACTAATACCTTACAAATATAAAAAATACATTAAAACAACATGAATTATAAATATTTATCCGTCAAATAGTCTAACAGCATAGTAGCACTTTTCAATAAGCCATTTCTTAAGATTACGCTTGAACACGACAAACTCTAATGTTTCAAGCAGTTTGGTTGGTAAGTGGTTATAAATTCAAGGGGCCATGCAAAATATGCTCTTATTTAGTAATGCAGTTTTGTTTAATGGAAACCGTATTTTATTGTTATGTCTGCGATTACTTAATTTTCAAACATATTTATATTACTTCGAGTAAATAATACAACTTTCATCCGCTATTCTTTTCTTTTGTTCTGGTATTATCTAGAACATTCTAGAGATGTTACAACCTTACTGGTACTAGGGTTCTGAGCCAGAACGGGACATTATTATTATTTATCGAATACAGAAACAAAATTAAAAATCAATGTGTGAAGCTCGCGTATGTAGGTTCTACATAGGCTTACTGGGCCTTCGGGTAGCGCCTCACAAGACCGAGGCGCTATGGTTCCACGGCTTACGCCGTAGGGAGGAACCACCCAGTACGTCGATGCGTGTAGGTGACGCAGAGGTCAGGGTGGGGCGGTACATGAAGTACCTGGGCCTCACCCTAGACAGCCGATGGGGCTTCGAGGAGCACTTCGAGCGTCTGGCCCCCCGAGTGCGCCGGGTAACCGGAGCGTTACACCGGCTTTTGCCGAACCTCGGGGGTCCTAGGGAAGAAGTCCGCCGCCTCTACGGAGGTGTCGTGCGATCCATGGTCCTTTATGGGGCGCCCGTCTGGTCTGAACGCCTGACGGGCGCCTCCCGCTGCAGAGCTATCTTGAACAGCCTGCAGCGTGTGGTGGCCATACGGATCGCACGAGGATATCGAACTATATCCTTTGAGGCGGCGACACTCCTGGCGCGCTTTCCACCGTTTGATCTCCTGGCGGCAGTCGACGCGACGGTTTTCACCGAAATCCGCGTCCGCCGGGAGAGCGGCGAGGCGCCTGAGCAGACGCTCGTTGCGTACAGGCGGGAAGCACACCGGCGCGTACTTGCACAGTGGCGCGCAAGGCTTGAGTTGCGGCTGAACGCGCGCCAACGTGCCGTCGGTGCTATCCTGCCTCACCTCGAGGCCTGGGTGGGAAGGAAGGGCGGTTGCGTCACCTACAGACTGACTCAGATACTCACCGGACACGGGTGTTTCGGTGAGTATCTGTGCCGGATCGGCCGAGAAGTGACGACACACTGTCACCATTGCGGGAGCGACCTGGACTCTGCCCAGCATACGCTGGAGGAGTGCCCGGCCTGGGAGGCCGAGAGACGAGTCCTGGTCGCTGAAATCGGACGGGATCTTTCGCCGCCAGCAGTCGTGTATGCGATGCTGGCTGGCGACTCCACCAAATGGGACGCCGTGGTCTCCTTCTGCGAAGCAGTCATGCTCCAGAAGGAGGCCGCCGAGCGGGATCGGGAGCGAGCCGACCCCGTTCGTAGACGGAGGAGGCGTCGGGGCGGCGGCGGCAGCCGTTAGCCCTACTCCCCTCGGGGTTGCGGTGGCAGTATGAGAAGTGTCCTCTACTGCCGCCATATGCAAGCAGCCCCGGGAAGACAGCGAACTGTTTGTGGCACAGTCGCTGTGCCGTACTGGCAGGAGTCGGCAAATGGGGAGGGCAACTCACAATCCTCCCCGGGTGCGTGTCCCGACCATCTGGGACACGGCGCAAAAGGGGGGCACCGGAGCAGCATACCCGCGTTCCCGGGGCTCCCCCCATCAGGCGCCAGAAGAAGTCCACGGCAGGTTAGGTTTAGTCGGTGCGAGTCCGACATACCCACCCGCAGACACTTTTTGCGGGTGGCATGCATAAGCATTCCCCCTGCCTTATCAAAAAAAAAAAAAAAAAAGGTTCTACATAGGCTTGCTTATTTAACTGAGTTAGTCTTCTTTCTGGCTTTCTTCTCCGGGGCGTCCACCTACGTAGCTAGAGAAAGCCGCAGGTCAGCTGGGGTAGGGTCTTCGCCAGCAAGTTTCACGTGGGCTTCCCCAGATCTGTCCTCCCGTGCCTGTAGGCTGTGGTAGTGGTCACTCTCTCTAGAATTCCGTCTCTTTACTGTAGGGGCCTCTGTTCTGTGGCCCATAAAAGTGCCCTCTGGTATTTGACACTTAAGATAAACTACTTGGTCAAAGTGCTCATAGCCAAATGCTCTCACCGAGCCATAAGTGATCGGTGAGGTTAAGCAACTAGGCTCCCGGCCAGTCCATAGATGGGTGACGGGACCGTGAGCTTAAAGTGCCCTCCGAGTCTCCGACGCATGGAGTTGCTCAGAATTTAAACCACTTTAGCGGTCACCTATGTATGGATTGATCACGAGCCTGATTGCTTAGCCTCGCCAATCATATAGGTGCAGACCGTTGACAGCATTAAATGATAGTGATATTAACTGTACCTTAACCATTCAGGATCGGATTGTACATTGAATGCAGTTAACGGCACTTGTGTTCACCCCCGGAGGTGCCTATCGAGCTTGAGGGGCGAAAAAAATACTGTAAGTATACTTATTTGCAAATACACCTATAAACTTATATTCAGTATCATTATCATATTAGCCGCAAGACGTCAACTGCTGGACAAAGGCTGGACAATGTCAGTGACTTTGGTTCGCCTGCGGATTTCGACATTTCTGATTCCTACACGTAGGGATACTCCGAGCATAGCCGTCTCCATAGCTCTTTGGGTGACCTTGAGCCTTCTAAATAGGTCCATAGTGAGCGACCACGTCTCTGTTCCGTAAGTCATCACTGGCAACACACTCTTATATTCAATTCAAATAAATATATAGACAGGCCAGTTGGTCCAGGGGTTATTGAGGCAGAGATTGTGGGTTCGATCCCCACCCAGGACAATTAATTGTGTGATGAGCATGATTAGCGGGCCAATAATACATATGGCGAGCGGACTACCGCTTAACTTGTCCCGCGAATTGTCAACAGTCTACCCCCAGAACTTTGCAAGTAACAAATTAAAATAAATGATTATATGTTAAGTTTGCTCTGTTAGCGGTGGGACTTAACATATAATTTTTATACATTTCATTGATTATCATTTCATAATTTTATGTCTTTTTGTCTCCGTTTTATATTTTTGTGCGTATAGATAGATAAACTCTTTATTGTACACCAAAGGAATAACAAATAAAAACCTTTTACAACCTTAAAAGTTCGGAAAGTAAAGATTTAGACCATCACCGTAGCCTAGTTGGTAGTGCTCCTGCCTACGAAGCTGGTGGTCCTGGGTTCGAATCCCGGTAAGTGCAAATATTTGTGTGATGAGCACGAATATTTGTTTCTGAGTCATGGATGTTTTCTATGTATTTAAGTATTTATCTATCTATATAAGTATGTATATCGTCGCCTGGTACCCATAGTACAAGCTTTGCTTAGTTTGGGGCTAGGATGATCTGTGTGACATTGTCCCTATGTATTATTATTATAAAAAAAAAAAAGATCGGAGAATGGAGTTATTGATAGGGGCAGTGTTGTCGGTGTACAGATACATTACAAATAGTACACACGGCAACATATCAAGCTATACATTTCCAGTATAAGCGGACCTCTCATTGTATGGAAATCCTGTACAATGCGGGATCAGCTTATACTGGAAATATATAGGTTGATGTGTAGCCGTGTGTACCTATGGGTACAAATAAAAATAAAATAAAGAAAGAAAATATATAAAATACATATTACACATAATAAATACCAATAATATATACACACACACAATATATTGTGTTCCTGGGTGAATTTCCCACATGACTTTTTTTTTGTCTTCGATGAAATTGATATTTGAAAAAAAGGAAAACTGTTCTGAATTCTTTTTTTTGTATTCAATAGGTAGTTATTGGTTTGTGGCAAAAATATTATTTGACTATATGAACCTATAAAATAAATACATAAACCTCTATTTTCTGCAAATCGGTGTAGTGCCTCTACTTTTTTCACAAACAAACAAATAACAAATATCAGCGATGCATAAGGGCAATGTGTAATATCAAAATAACTGATAGTTGTGTACCTTTCTTCAGATCTTTTAAACTACTCAGACTGCCATCATTGTACATTTTAGAAACAGCATTATTTGTAAAGACTAATTTACACCTATTTGTTAAATTATCAGATGGTAGAAAAACTCCTATGCGTACTAAATATTTAAATCTGATGTATCTTTTGTTTCAATGTTGAAATGTTGAATTGTCACACAAAATGTAAAACGGCACTAATGTATAAAAGCTTCTTTGGCATCGCTCCAAGAATAATAAATAATAATAATAAATAAATAATAATAAATAAATAATAAATAATAAAATATGTTTACTGTGTCTCAATACAGTACAAATCAAAACAAATTGAGGCAGCCCCATTAAGTGACTTAAAGTACTTGTGTTGGGGCTGACTCGCTACTTCCCTTATATTCTAGTATCTAAATTTGAGACAATACAGAAATACAAATAGATATAAAATTACTAATACAAAATTAAAACAAATATAAAACAAATTTTTCGTGCATACCTACAATGCGCGCGCAGGCGCTTTTGTGTGTGTGTGTGTGTGTGTGTGTGTGTGTGTGTGTGTGTGTATGTGTTTGTGTGTCTGTGTGTTTATTATAATATATTTGTAATTATTACTAACAAATATGTAATTTAACACACTCTGACTAATATATGCTCAGTTTCCTCATACGTCAATGTAGTTAGCCACTCGGTTATACTTTTTTTACATTTGTACAAAATATTTGGATGAAACTCTAATTTGCTATTTATCTTGTTATAAATATATGCAGACTGTGTGACATACTGGCGCCCTGCAAAAGCCGTGTGAACCCTTGGGGAATGAGCCACGATATTTTTACGTCTCCTACTCTGTATAGTTGGGTTAAACGAAATAGATTTATGTAGGCACAGAGTTACATTTAGCATATATAGCTTCCTTACAGTTAATATGCCACTAATTCTGTATAACGCCTCAGTGGGGTATCTATATGGCTTAGAATACATTACTTTTATGAGGCACCGCTGGACTCTTTCTAGCTCAAGAAATTTTGTTTTATTAGCACCCCCCCAGACAGGTATACAGTACGTAATAGCTGATTGTGCTAGTGCTATATAGATTTTATTTAGTAATTCTAGAGACATCACATAACGTAATGTTTTGAAAATCCAGATTAATTTCCTAACACGACATATAGTAGTTTCAATATGGGGATGCCAGGACAAACATTCGTCAATAATAATGCCTAAGTATCTTGTGGAGGTAGCTCGTTGGACAGCTTGTAATGTATAGTTTATATCAGGGTGGGTTGCGCTCTCCTGAATCTCAATTCCAAATTCTGCACCTGGTTTTGATCTTTGACTTGGAGAAAAGCAGATGTAGTTTGTCTTAGATATGTTTAGGGTTAGCGGATTGTCTTTTAACCAACTCACTATGACCGATAGACCCTGTTCAGCATTATGACGTACGATATTCCAAGTTTCTCCAGAAAATACAACAGCTGTATCATCCGCATAAGAAAAAATCTTGCCACCATTTATTTGTAGGTTACACAAGCCGTTGATATAAACTAAGAACAGTGTCGGTCCAAGAACACTTCCCTGAGGGACACCGAAAACAACGTCTACTTCTTCGCTATAGAAGTTCCCAATCTTAACTTGCTGCCTCCTATCCCTAAGATAGCTTTCCAAGAGAGAAAGAGCCGTGCCCCTAATACCTATTGCCTCGAGCCTCTGCACAAGAATGGGAACAGAAACGGTATCAAAGGCTTTTTTGAGATCTAGAAACGTTGTTACGCATTTTAATCCTTTGTCGACCTTATCTACAATTTCCAAAGTCAATGCCGTAATAGCTTCCTGGGTTGAAATCCCTTGCCTGAAACCAAATTGCGAATCGGAAAGGATACTGTTTTTATTTAAATAGCTTAAGAGTCTTTTATTTAGGATTTTCTCAATTATTTTTGACACTGATGGTAAGACAGATATGGGTCGATAGTTGTTGACATCCCTTACGTCGCCTCCCTTGTGCACAGGCGTTATTAAAGACCTCTTTAAAGCATTAGGGAAAATTCCCGTTTCGAAGCATCGATTAGTTAGTTGGCATATCAAGGGAACCAAAAAATCTCTAGATAACTTAAGAAAGTGTATGGGTATACTATCCCACCCAGGAGCACTTTCCGAATTCAGAGCCATCAGTACACTATGTACTTCCATTTCATCCGTTTCCATCAGAACAAATGAGTTGGTTCGATATTGTATGTCTTGTCTAGACACAGGTTGAGAATGCGACCTGATTTCCTCCGCTAACCTTTTCCCAATTGTTACGAAGAATTGATTTACTCTGTTAAGAGAGTCTATTGGTCTCGGTGTAATTTTAAGAAGATGCTCGTTTGATGATTTTGGTTTTTTAAAATGGGTGATGTCATTTATATTACGCCAAAGTTTTTTGGGATTTTTTATAGAACACGAGATTTGTTTTTTATGATATGCTCTTTTCAGTTTTTTTATCAGATTTGTGCAAAAAGTACGATAGCGTTTATAGGTAATTATCAGAATAATGTTTGAAGAGTCCTTCCTCGACTGTAATTGCATTTTATTTCTAAGCCTAATACATCTAAGGATTCCTTCAGTTATCCAGGGCTTTAAACTACGCTTGGAGCTTGATACTGTAGTAATCCTGGTATTTAGAAGGACAGATGTCCTGATCAATTCTATCAATTTGTTAGCTAGAAAATCAGGGTCTCTGTTCATGTTAAGAAACGACATGTCTGTATTCACAAGATCTCTATAAGCACCTTCAAAATCAATGGCCGTTTTAGAATGAATGTATGATTTATTTTGGTATGTGTGGGATACTTTTAGCAATACTGTTGAGTGGTCAGTGATAGATGTATTTATAACAGCCACAAAGGCTGAGCTTTTAGACTTGTCTAGTTTTAATAGCATGTGGTCGAGGCAGCTCACCTCCCTGGTTGGCAGGCGATGTCCCGGAAAGAACCCATGAATTGACAACATGTTTAAGTAAGATGATCTATTTGACCGTAATTGTGAAGATTCCGATTTTGTTTCAATTAAGTTTATGTTTATGTCCCCAGTAATAATAATATTTTTATGCGATTGTAGAGTTTGAAGATGTGTATCTAATGAATTAATAAAGTTTTCTGCGGAAACGTTAGATGGGGACCGATAAATACCGATAATTATGAAGTCAGCGGTAGTTATTTGCAGAGCGGAGGCATGTATTAGATTAATTTCGGTTATTTGGGATAAACGGCTATTTTTAATATATGCTACAACTCCCTCATTTTGGTTGAGGTGACGAGTAGTAAAATATGCAGTATAGTCATTTAGCACTGGTATTTGTTTGTTGGAATTTAATCTGCATTCAGTTAGGAGTATCACATCAACATCAACTCCCATTTCCGATAAATTAATCTGAAAATCATCAAAATTACTGTGTAGGCTCCTGATATTTTGTGTCAAAAAAAAACTATATCTACCTTGTGCAAGACGCGTAGACAAGTTTCCTATATCAATAATAGCAGAACTAGCTATTTCACTATTGTCTAATTCGTTAAAGGTACCTATGTTACAATCCATTTTTTATTAAAGTAATGTAAAGGTGTTTCACTGTATTTTTATGTATATAAAACGTAACTAGGAGACAGAGTCGTGCATATTCGTATTTAACTATTTCTGTGCGACCCAAATTATAAAGCAGTACTTTATTGGGAACTGAGCAGATAAAATCGGAATATATAATAGGATACCAGATCAGATAAAAAAATTACCTGTTCACAAGTTCAAGAAAACATTGCAAAAATTTTTAATTGATAAGTGTTATTACACGGTTGACGATTTCTTAAAAGATAAAGTTTTTGACATTTTCTAATTTCGGTTTCAATATTAAATATATTTTATGTTTGCTCTTTCTTTGATTTATATACTGAGTTTTTTGATATTATTAAAATAGTTTACTGTGAACTTTAAAACTTACTTTACTTTTGAATTATTTGTATGTCTTAAAATAGACTAAACATAGCGCACGGTAATTAACTTTAAGATCTGTATTTTTTTGTACCTATGTTTTACAAATAATAAATGATTGATACCTATAATGCCATAATGGCTAGGTATCCAGACAAAACTTTACTTGCTTGCTTGCTTACTTTTAATGTCTGCTAAGAGAGGTAAAATAGGTTTGGAGTTGAAAGGAAATCGAGAATCGCTAAAAATGATAGTATTTTCAAGTTTGAAAATAAGAATGTATTCTAAAGCCTTAGCAATGCCGAGACATTCAGCGGTAAAAACTGACGTTTGAGATGGGCATTTTACTTTCTGAACAATGTTATATTGAGCATGATAAACTCCTACTCTTACAAAATCATCTAATTTGTGCTTGGAGGCATCTGTATAAATGTGATTCCACGCGGCCATTATCTTGCACAATAGATTTAAAGGGAATATTAGCATTGTATTTATCAATATCGGAAAGATATACAAACGGATTGTAAATTAAGGCTTCATATTTACAGCTAAAAAAGTCAAGAGTACGAAATCTATGTGTATGGGCCTGTATTGATTTATATCTCAAGTAACTTTTTACTAACCAAGGAAGTGTTTTGTACTTCCAATAGTTTGATGACTGAATGAGATCTGCAAGAATATGAATTTTTAAGATTAAAAGGCTATTTGAGAATTGTAAAACATGATAAAACAGACGACCAGCTAAGAACTGCCGCCGCAGGTTAAGCGGTGGCTCGTTACATTCAACTTGTAATGCATTCAGAGGGCTAGATTTAATAGCGCCGGTAATTATTCTCATAGATTTTGATCGAATGGAATCCAGCCTCTACAAACCCGTTATATAACAAGGCTCCAGTATGAAGGTCCTGTAATCGAGAACACTTCGTACGAAAGCATTGTAAAGCAGCTTCAAAGAAAACGGTTGCCCACCCCACCAAACACCCAAGAGGCATCTCATCAAATTGAGAAGCACACATTTAGTTACAACATATTCGATATGAGGCATTCCTGTTAGCTTTGAATCTAAGACAACACCCAGAAACTTGACATGATTTTTAACTGGTATTCGGTAATTATCGAAATATATAAGAAGTGGGGGATGCAATCGCTGACGCGTGAAGAGAACTGCGGAACTTTTATGCGGTGAAATGCCATTTTTATCCATCCAAACTTTAAGATTATACAATGAATTTGATATTTGGCTACATATTGAATTAAATGCATTACCAGTGGAGTACAACAATAACTCATCGGCATATTGAAGGATATTAATAGAATTGTAAAGTGATGATGCCAAACCATAAGTACCTATATAAATTAAATAATGTAATATAGCTGAATTACTCGTTTGTTGCACGGACTGTCTACTCTATAATGAGACTTGTCTAAGTCGTAATGCTAATATATGCACAGGTCTATTCTGGGAGCGTAGCTGAATTACTCGTGTGTTGCACGGACTGTATACTCTGTAACGAGACTAGTCTAAGTCCTAATGCTAATCTATGCACAGGTCTGTTCTGGGAGCGTAGCTGAATTAATCGTGTGTTGCGCGGACTGTATACTCTATAATGAGACAAGGCTAAGTGCTAATGCTAATCTATGCACAGGTCTGCTCTGGGAGTGGAGCTGAGTTACTCGTGTGCTGCACGGACTGTGTACTCTACAATGACATCAGGTAAGTTGAACCATCTTTCACGAATTTCTTCTTTAAGCTTAGCAAGTGAAGAAAAATAAAAGTATTTCGATAAAGTAGTTAAAGGTTCTCTTGACTGCTTTATCGAAGAATAATCTTCAGTGGATCATAATAAAAATACCTTCATAAAATAATATTACTCCGATCACTGGAGGGTTCAGTGAGCAAATAACTTTGTTCTTATGATTAAAACTGACGTGAGGAGCTAACATAGTGAAAAATAGTAATAATAATAGCCTCCTAGCCGAATTTCTTCTTCAGTCTCAATAGAGATCAGCCATCTGCACGGGACATCCATCTCTCTCATGATCCGATAGCACTACTAGCGACACGACCAGAAAGAAGTCAGGTACAGGACTGACGGCTATACGTGCTCTCCGAGACACTTTTTGGGACTGGCTGCCGTGGCCGAAATTCGGCTAGGACATTATCGTATTATAAATCATAATATAATTATTCTGATATATAACATTTTTATTTACATTCTGAAATACGAAGGGGCGAAGCTAGAATGAATAAATAGAATGAGTGATATATATATTTGAATCAATTATTTACTTTCAGTTTGTATGGAAGTCAATTCGGAGAGCATTTCTGAGAGTAGATAATCAAATATTGTATTTTGTTAGAGGTCAAGTTCCGCCAGAAAAACCCACTAGCGCGATTCAGGATTATCACTTTCGACCGTAACGCCATCTATTGACAAACTAAATAACTAATGGACATAACTGGGTTAACGTTGTAACCAGTTTAGTCGTTTTCATGATCATTGTCTTACAATATTTATTTATCTGTATTTTTGTTGCAGTAATGCAGAATTTAATCCTGTGAACGGTGAAGGTATTTTCTGGAAGGATGGAAGGAAAGCTAGTGACTGTGAGTTATTTCATTCAATTGCCATTTATAGCAGTTATTTACCCATACAAACCATATTCTATGTCAATAGGTTATTATTTGCGCATATCCGGTACAAATTACACAGGCGCCATCTAGCCCAAACTAATCAAAGCTTATACTTTGGATACTAGACAACGGTTAAAATACTAATTTGCGGTTTAGGGTAAAAATATGGTTTACTAAAACAAGTAAATTGCTAATTTTACGCTTATAAATAAATAATAAATATCTTGGGACAACTAACACGCTGCTTCTGATTCGTCATCTTTCCCCAGTTGAAAGTGAACGTTATGCTTTTGTGATATAGTTAAAAATCTATAAAAGAAATTTGACAGATTGGGGTAGCTGGATGTGCTAGCGTCTGTACATGTTTATATTAACTGAACATAGAATATTTTTTTTAAAGAATTCTTGGGGCGTGATCTACAATCGATATAGAAGACAAACATATAGTTTTTGAATTTTTGTCTGTTTGCCTGTATGTATGTCCGGGCTTAACTCGAAAACTACTGCATGGATTTACTTCAAATTTTGCATGAATATTACTAAGAGGTCGGATCAACATAGAGGTTAGACATATTATCACGTTATCACATACGGGGGAGGAGCTGTGATAATTTGTAAAATGTAACGCGGGTAAAACCTAGGGGCACAGCTAGTCATAGATAAATTACACATAATGGTAATAATGCAATTTCAGGCTTGCACGGACAACTAGTGTCTGTTTTTTATTTTATTTTTCATTATGTTATTTTTTTTTGTAGTCTGTGCAATTTTCTGAATGTTGTTGCTGTTTTTATTTTCTTTTTTTTTCTTTTCTAATCATCTAAAGATTTATCTTTGGTGGGTATCGAAGCGTCACGAAACGTCCTCTGGCTTAGCAGTCAGGGTCACTAACCACTGGACCTCCAAGCCAATCAATCTAAAGGCCTCTAAGGAGTTCTGTTGAATTCATAAGTTTCTTCTTTTGATGTCTGTTAAAAAATGGTTCTGTGTAGTTTTGGGCTATCACCACCCCACCCAACTCATCTTGTGGGGGGCGTAGAAGTCGTTTCGAGGGAATATCTCTCAGGGCAGAAGCTTCTCCTTGTTCTGTGACGATTCGATGTGTCCATTGGTCACAATAGAGACATCGTACACAACAGATGTGTCCACAATAACGACGGGAATCCCACTATTTCGTTTGATCCTCTTACCCTGCGGAGAGACGTGGCGTCTCTAAGGCTGAGATCTATAGAGCGTACTTAGACTTTGCTCAAACTTTACTTACGTAAAACTTTGCCAAATGTATGCTAAGCTTATACTTTGATTTGGTATTTATAGACTTTTTGAAGTTAAGATTATGCTTAGCATAAGCTAAGACAGACAAAGTCAAAACACCAATTGTAATTTCGTTACATGCATTAACTTCTGTCTAAGTAAAGTCTGAGCAAAGTCTAAGTACGCTCTATAGATCTCAGCCTAAGTGTCCTTTACCGCATTTATCACGGGGAGTGTTCAGAGGAATTGTTCGAGCTTATACCTGCGGCCACATTCCGCCAAAGACCCTCTCGCCAAAAGTTGAAATTTCATCGTTATCACCTGGAGGAATGGTCATCTATAACCGTGCAAGAAAGGAACTTTTTGCCGCGCACTACCGCTCTGTGGAATCAATTAGCTGCGGAGGTATTTCCGATCCGGCATGACATGGCAACCTCCAAGAAGCAAGCCTATTCTTTTCTTAAAGGCCGGCAACACACTTGCGGCTCCTCTGGTGTTGCGAGTGTCCATGGGCGGCGGTAATCACTTACCATCAGGTGGCCCACTTTCGTTTGCCATCCTAATTTGTAAAAAAAAACAATAGAGTATTGTGAAGATTTTGGAGAGGCCTTTGTCAAACACTCTATGTCATTCGGCTGACATCAGTTTTGTCGAAATGATTAAAATGTATTGTATTTTGTAAAAAAAACATGTTCAATTTTCAGACAACTTGGAAAATCTTGACAAACTGCCACAAAAATGCAGAACCGGAACAAACTTCAAGAGATACTTTGACGAGGAGAAACAATGTCATCTGTATGAGTTACGTGGTGGTTACAGTAACGGGAATGAGGAACTATTTAACGCACACCCATATCACGTAAGCCATTAGTACCTATGCAATAATAACAATTTACTGAAAAGTAGAACCGACGGCCGCTGGGGCAGAAAGTTTCTCGAGTGGCGACCACGAACCGAAAGACAGCGTGGGCAGGCCCCCTACAAGATGAACTGATGATCTTGTGCGGGCCACTGGAAACTGCTGGACACGAATAACGCAAGACTGGCAGTTCTTCAGATCTTTGGGGGAGACCTTTGTCCAGCAGTGGACGTCTTTCGGCTGATAAAAGTTGTTACAGTCACACATATCTTTACTATATAAAAATAAGTCGGGTTTTCCTTCCTGACGCTATAACTCCAGAACGCACGAACCGATTTCCACGGTTTTGCATTCGTTGGAAAGGTCTCGGGCTCCGTGAGGTTTATAGCAAAAATAAAATTATAAAATTTAACGCGGGTAACACCGCGGGGCACAGCTAGTATATATATATATTATGTTCCGTTATGTCCAGCCATTTAGGTGTCAATATTTAGTAAAATTAAATTTTTATACAATTACTTTAATAAAATATACGTTATTTTAATATTTTTAATACAACTTAATGCCTGTAATTTAATTAATTAATAACCAATTATTATGGTCACATAAAATATTATTATCATATTAAATGTAAGCAAGCCAAAGGGCAGGCTAGGATATTCATATAATTTGTCTTGAGGACATACTTCATTAGTAAGTATTTATCAATAAACAAATTAAATCGAATAATAATATGTAAATCAGTTCACATATAACGAAAATAAGAAATCAGGAAATACTAATAAAAAAACAGTTTCGTATTCTTCTGTCTTCTGTTTGTTCGTTTCATACGAATACCTCGTCATTTTTTGTTCTTCTTTCTTCAATATATGTCTTTTATAGGTAGGTAGGTCAGCTTTCTCTTTTTCAATGGGTTCAAATAGTTTCTCGTGCCACCTGACAGGTATTATTTTCATGCTTATTGAGGAACTAGATGGTGTCAGTTCTTAACTCTCATTTGATTAAATTATTACTTGTAATGACATTGCTGAAGATATGATCTGATTTATTTCTTTTACACTGTACGTCTTCCTAATCATAAAGCTACATTCCTTAGTTTTAATGGTAATTTACAGCGCAATAGTTTCAAATACTCACATTTTAAGTTATGGATAAAGTGAACTTACTGCGCACATATGACATCATGAATAATCTGGTATCGATTGTCAACGTGGAGGCCGACTAAACGAATTATCTAGTAATTTTTCATCTAGCTCCCCTGAAGTCAGAAGAAGTTTTCAAACACTCATAACTATCTCAGCGCCGTTTTTCGGGGTCGAAGCCTACACAAGACAACTATATGTGTGATCAATATATTGTTTTTCTGAGCTGAATTTTTGTGGTCGGGAATTTTTATAAAGATGATACAAGAATTGGAACACCTGGTGCGAGAGTAGTTTAAAAAAATATGTTTGAAATAATAGTGTATTTTGTTAATCCAGGTTCTTGTTGGAGAGGGCACAGATCCGAAAACTATGGACTGGGGCGGTCATTCTGGTACCATAATCAGTGAACGATTCATCTTAACAAATGCGGCCCTTACTATTCAGTGAGTAATGCAGCACTTGGGTATTTTTTACATGCACTTGTACTTGTCAAGCTCACGATGCAACACATAAACACAGTTTAAAACAGTAATTAAAGCAACAAAATATTTTGCATTAGTCCTTCTGTGCGGTCTGTTTCGTCACATATATTTTTATTAAATCCTTAAATTAATAATAAATAGCAAATTACTAGGCTAATATTGTTACATTTAGCAATAGTATATTAAAATTTTAATTTGGTATTACCATGTCTTGCTTTATTCGCATCCAGCGACAACCTGCAGTTGTGGAGATGGTAGGTCATCGTCCAGCTGTGGACATCATTCAGCAGATATAATGATGATGATGATTGCCAAGTAGAAAGTCTTTAATAACTGTTTCTTCCCCAGACTACTGACGTATGTGGCCATAGGTGTGGTGCTCCGCAATGACCCTCAACACCAGGGCTGGCAGTTTGACAAGATCAACAGACGCATACCGCACCCAGAGTACAGTGCATTCCCAGTAAGCAATGATATCGGTCTACTGGAGACTAAATCAAAGTAAGTAAGCATTTATATGACATTAGTCTTAGATTCTTTGTTATTATGTTAGTTATTTTCATGTCTACATATATAATTAAATTAAGTATTAGAATAGGTAATCAAACCAATCATTCATAGCAAATAAAGGATTTGATTAGATAACAAAAATAAAGGCATTTCTGGTGATAGATACATCATCCACATAAACAAAAATTTTCATATAAAAATGTTCGTAAAACGAAAACTACTGGGCTAAATTATGTTAATTTTTTATGGGACCTAATGACAACTATTCCGTACCAAACTAAAGAAGAATCCGGTAAATCGAATCTTAAATCTCCGAATAATCGGTGTACATACATAAAAAAAATACCAGTGAACTTGAGTACCTCCTCCTTTTGAAGTCGGTTAGAAACTAAAATATAATACATTCTACCATAACGGCATACACACTTATTAATATCTAGCTGTGCCCGCGACTTCGTTCGCGTGGCTGTCGAACACTAAACCGAGTCATTTAGATAAGATTAAGAAAGCTAAAAGTGGGTAATGGACGCCACGGACTAATATAGAAATTGCAAAGTAAGGGCTTACAATTTTTTTACGTGGTGGAAATGCTCAAATCCCTCGTCGTGTAGGGCCGACCCACTAAAACCACCACGGTAGCCAGCCTCACAATCCTTGTATCGGGGGCTCTGGGTACTCGCCAGTACCCCCGCTGTACACTGCAGACTCCGCGAGACTCACACCCGGGGAGGGGATAGGCTCGAAAGCCTCCGCCCTTTCCAGCACGCACAAGCGCGTTTAGGCAACCTGAGCTACAGCAGGTTACCTCTTCCCGGGACCGCTTATACAAGACGAGTGGAGTTTCCTTCCTCCAAACGCCAGCGATAAAATAAATAAAAATAAAATAAATAAAAAAGGTTTTTATTCACGTAGACTTCAAAAAAGCGCTTGTAAATAGTCAGAACATATTCGTAGTAGTATATAATTAATTTATAATTATTTCTAGGTACATATAGATATTTAGGTACACGGATTGTAGGAAATAATTTACAATAAGATTTATTTTATAACAGTAACGATATTTAACTAACTTAAATTAAGTTATTGTCAAGGTTCATGTCTGGAAGAGATCGCAGTTAGCGATAAGACCGCCCATTGTACTAGATTTATTACAACTTTGTACTTTATATGTAAATCTTGGTGTACAATAAAGAGTATATTTATGAGTAAAGAGTATAGCTATATTTTTACTACATATTGTCGAATGGTTCTGTCTATATTAAGGTACGAATTAAATGTTATTATTATGGCGGACCTTGTGTTTATAACGACGGTCGCGCTTTAATGCTACCACCGGATCCAATGCGCCCCAACTGAGAAGACCCAGCGATCCCAGGGAAGTGCTGTGTATACCTAATTTAATAAGTTATTGTAAGCTGTTGGTCTTCCTAATAATGTTAACTAAAATAACTTATTTTTCAGAATACAAGGCTCCGCCTTTTGAAGTTGGTTCTCAAGTTCACTGGTTTTTTTTATGTATATGTACACCGATTACTCGGAGCTTTATGATCCGATTTACGTGATTCTTAGTTAGGTGCGGAAAAGTTGTCATTTGGTCCCATAAAAATTTGACATAATTTGGCCCAGTAGTTTTCATTTTGTGAACATTTTTGTATGAAAATTTTTGATTATTTGGACGATGTAGTTACCTCCAGAAACGCTTTTATTTTCGTCATCAAATCCAATCCTTCATTTACTATGAATGATGGATTTAATTACCTATTCTAAGACTTAATTTAATTATATATGTATACAAGAAAATAACTAACATAAATTAAGTAATAACTAACATAATTTTCGCCTTCGCCCAGCGATTCGACTTCCAGTACCTACATGTATCACTGTGACAACCATGTCACAGTGATACATGTAAATGTAAACAATATTTCGACATTATCCCGTACATGTACCAATATGTACGGGATAATGTCGAAATATTGTTTATACCCAATGTAATAAGTTATTGTAAGCTGTTGGTCTTCCTAATAATGTTAACTAAAATAACTTATTTTTCAGAATACAAAGCTCCGCCTTTTGAAGTTGGTTCTCAAGTTCACTGGTTTTTTTTATGTATATGTACACCGATTACTCGGAGCTTTATGATCCGATTTACGTGATTCTTAGTTAGGTGCGGAAAAGTTGTCATTTGGTCCCATAAAAATTTGACATAATTTGGCCCAGTAGTTTTCATTTTGTGAACATTTTTGTATGAAAATTTTTGATTATTTGGACGATGTAGTTACCTCCAGAAACGCTTTTATTTTCGTCATCAAATCCAATCCTTCATTTACTATGAATGATGGATTTAATTACCTATTCTAAGACTTAATTTAATTATATATGTATACAAGAAAATAACTAACATAAATTAAGTAATAACTAACATAATTTTCGCCTTCGCCCAGCGATTCGACTTCCAGTACCTACATGTATCACTGTGACAACCATGTCACAGTGATACATGTAAATGTAAACAATATTTCGACATTATCCCGTACATGTACCAATATGTACGGGATAATGTCGAAATATTGTTTATACCCAATGTAATAAGTTATTGTAAGCTGTTGGTCTTCCTAATAATGTTAACTAAAATAACTTATTTTTCAGAATACAAAGCTCCGCCTTTTGAAGTTGGTTCTCAAGTTCACTGGTTTTTTTTATGTATATGTACACCGATTACTCGGAGCTTTATGATCCGATTTACGTGATTCTTAGTTAGGTGCGGAAAAGTTGTCATTTGGTCCCATAAAAATTTGACATAATTTGGCCCAGTAGTTTTCATTTTGTGAACATTTTTGTATGAAAATTTTTGTTTATTTGGACGATGTAGTTACCTCCAGAAACGCCTTTATTTTCGTCATCAAATCCAATCCTTCATTTACTATGAATGATTGATTTAATTACCTATTCTAAGACCTAATTTAATTATATATGTATACAAGAAATTAACTAACATAAATTAAGTAATAACTAACATAATTTTCGCCTTCGCCCAGCGATTTGACTTCCAGTACCTACATGTATCACTGTGAAAACCATGTCACAGTGATAAATGTAAATGTAAACAATATTTCGACACTATCCCGTAGGTACATGAACCAACCCGTACGGGATAATGTCGAAATATTGTTTATACCCAATCTAATAAGTTATTGTAAGCTGTTGGTCTTCCTAATAATGTTAACTAAAATAACTTATTTTTCAGAATACAATTCAATAACTATGTTGCACCAGCCTGTCTGCCATCATATGACCTGAATATAGAAATGGGTCTGCACGGTACTTGGAGGGAAAGCAATGCCGGTACACAGGATACAAAACGCACAGTAAGAATATGTTTTATCTGATCACAAACTAAGCAGAGCTTCATCGTCATCATCATATCAGACGAAAGGCCCAAAGATCTCCACAATTGCCGGTCTTGCGCTATCTGCATTCAGCGATTTCCAGCGACCCTCTCAAGATCATTGGTCTATCTTGTAGGGGGCCTGCCCACGCTGCGCCTTCCGGTCTGTGGTCGCCACTCGAGAACCTTTCTGCCCCAACATTCTTTTTAATTTTTATTGCTCAAGAATTCATTAATGTTTTAAGAGAGGTGGGGCACAACGTTCATTCGCTCGAAGAGCAGCCCGACTGGGAAGTACCTCCACCTTACAGAAGAAATTCATTAATAATATCAGTAATAATTTTAATGTTGTATTTCTGCGTGTGAGTAAGGTCGCCAGAGCTCATCGGGGTAGGGAGAAGGGTCAGCAACACTTGTTTGCTGACTGTTAAAGGCCGGCAACTCACCCGCGACTCCTCTGTTTTTGCGAGTGTCCATGGGCGGCGGTGATCACTTACCATCAGGTGAACCACTTGCTCGTTTGTCACCCTCTGATATTTAAAGAGTCTAATTTACAACTTTAAGCATATCGTGGTTTTTGAATTACCATTAGATTTCTTGTAGGTACCTTTTGTCCATAACGATATATTGTTTTGGTCGCTATTTAAAGAAAGCTGCTGAAAAGGACACAAGCAAAATGCTTACTTACTTACTTATCGTATGGGCAGTGGTTACCCTAGTCAGGGCCCCTTCACTCGGCCGTACCTACGGTGATAAGTACCTACACTTTCGTGCGCCTCTGAAGTGGCGTGCGCCAGTCGGTTGTCACCGCTCGCGCGCACAGCCACGGATTAAAAGACTACTTAATAATATAAATATTGAACAGAAAAAATGTCTCATCACAAATCTGGTGCTAGATATTGTTCATTTGACGGATGTCTGTCGAAAAAAGGAGACAAGGGTTTATCATTTTTTACATTACCTAAAGATGCAGAAAGGTTAGTTCAAATTATTCTTTTAAATACCTACCAAAGTAGCTTTGTAGGTGTTGATTATTTCTAATTAGAATACAAATAAAGTGTTTTTAGTCGTATATACTCTAGTTTTAACATTTTTGTTGACCAAGATAGTTTTTAAAAGAATTAGTACGGGAAAAATAATTACGAGAGCAACTTGAAAATGTGTTTTTTTGTTTGTCGAGATATCTTAACTATTTTGGTGTCAAATGAAAGATCTAGGCCTAAAACCATTTTATCCGTTTGAGTCATGTCAATCGGTCCACGCGTTTAGGAGATATTTATAAATTAGTATAGTGAAAATGTAAACAACCAGAATTTTTACTTTTTCTCGTCTACGAACTTTTAAGTACTGCAAAATGTGAATATTTTATGATGTTTACCCCATTATAAAAGCCAAAATTTGTAAATATTATATTTTAATCATACGCAAAAACCTGTAGATAGATTATGTGGTTAAGTAAGTATAAAGACGATTAATAGGTATCATAGTAACAGCGGCAAGCCGGTAACCCTACGCCAGTACACTCCGAGTCATACAGAGACAGTGTAATGCGTTAGAAGAGAGCGGCAGCGTTTAGGTGAATATCGCGGTAGGCACTGAGCGCGAATGTAAGCTGAATTGCACTTAGTTGCTTAGTAGCAAGAGTCGCTATTTCTATAAATTGTTGCGCGAAGAGCCGGTTCTGTACGTAAGTACTCTTTATTCTGTGAGTACTCTTTATTCTGTGCCCTAGTGTCAGAGTTGTTCAAGCCGCCCATTAAGGCCTCTGACATGGCTTAACGTACTGTTGCCTAATGACTACAACCGGGACCGACAGCTTAACGTGCCCTCCGAAGCACGGAGACGCTCACAAATTAATCCACTTTAGCGGTCAACCATGTATCAAGATCGCTTCCAGATTGGTGAGAGCATCTAGCTATAAGATGATGATGCTAATAATTATTGTTCGTATTATTTATGAGATTTGTACCCCTGTTTGGGTAAAGGCCTTCTCTATTCTTTTCCTATAGTAATATTTATACTCAAATTTCTTAAATCTAATAATAATAAATTTATTAGCACTTCAATTTTTACATGGTTGATGTACAATGATAGCCTCACGAGGCAATGCCTGTATCGAGGTTATCATACGAAATACGATTGCCTGGTAGGATTAGCTCACAGTTCATATCATTATTAGTAATTACAATAAAATAAAAGTGACATTCCCTTATTATTAATTGATGTTAAGGATTATGATAGTTAATTTTAATAATAATACCTTTAATATAGACAGAACCATTGACAATATGTAGTAAAAATATTAGACTTAAACTAGATAATTAAACATAATCTCTTGACAATAACTTGATACGAGCTAGCTAAATATCATTTCTGTAATAAAATAAATTTTATAAATGTTTTCATACAAGATGTATCTAAATATCTATGTTACTAGAAATAATATCTAATGTATACAACTATATTACTACAAACATGTTCTGACTATTTACAAGCGCTTTTTTAAAGTCTACGTGAATAAAAACCTTGTTTATTTAATTAAATTATTAATTTATTTACATGCATACAATTTATAAGATAATAAAAAATAAGTTTTGTTTAACTTAGGTAAAAATTATGTATAATTAATGTATGAAGTGTATGTGTGTGTGTGTGTGATCGTAATAGATCGTAAGTGGATAAAAGTATGTGCGTTTAAATTGGAGGTCTTAGGAGTTGCCCAGTTTCACTGTAGTTCAGTACAGAAACGATTCTAGGTCTCCTTAAACGTTTCTTTGGACAGCACTCTAAAATATAAGGTTTCATCATCATCATTATCATATCAGCCGAAAGACGTCCAAAAGCTGGACAAAAGCCTCCCCCAAAGTTCTCGACAATTGCCGGTCTTGCGCTTTTCGCATCCATTAGTTTCCAGCGACCTGCACAACATCATCGGTCCATCTTGTAGGTTCTTGTATCTTAATATAAGATTTATTTCGCAATCCTACTAATATTTTAAACGCGAAAGTTAGTAAGTATGGATGGATGGATGTTTGTTACTCTTTTGCGTAAAAACTACTAAATGGATTTTAATGAAACTTTACAATAATACAGCTTATTCATCATAATAACACATAGGCCACAAATTATAAAGTTATTGTGTGAATTGTCCAAAATATGACGATAAGTGTCAAGTAAGTAGGAAAAATCTACCATCTCCGACCTATTCCGGCGTGCACTGCCAAAACCGCTAGATAAAGAGGTACACATCCTACTCATATTATAAATGCGAAAGTTTGTGAGTATAGATGTATGTTTGTTACTCTTTTACGCCCAAACTACTTTAACGTCGGGGAAACCAGGGCATAGCTAGTATATCATGATAATAATAATAATAATATCAAGGGACAATGTCACACAGATCATCCTAGCCCCAAACTAAGCAAAGCTTGTACTATGGGTACCAGGCGACGATATACATGCTTATATAGATAGATAAATACATGCCTGATTGACTGACACACAAACATCCATGACTCAGAAACAAATATTCATGCTCATCACACAAATATTTGCACTTACCGGGACTCGAACCCAGGACCACCGGCTTCGTAGGCAGGAGCACTACCAACTAGGCTACGGTGACCGTCAAAATAGTAGTATATATTAGTTAATACAATAGTAATGTTACTGATAATGTTAAGTAGTTTAAATAAATAAATAATTTTTCCAGATCATAACGCACCAATACGCGAATGAAGAGTGTTCCCGGATATATAACATGTATAATCCCACTACACAGATGTGCTTCGGTATTAGACAGGGTGGCGTACATAGTTCCTATGTAAGTTATTGTTTTTTACGTTATAAGTATAAGAACTTTGTGGTGGAGTGTAGGGTTGCCAACTATACCTACTGTTTGAACAGTGTTATACTGTTTTTCACTAAATTATACTTTTTACTGTTGAACAAAAATACAAAATACTGTTATAATAATAATATCTATCCATCATCTATCTATCGGTAACACAGATCGTCCTAGCCCCAAACTAAGCATAACTTGTACTATGGATACCAGGCGACGATATACAAACGTATATAGATAGATAAATACTTTATACATAGAAAACATCCATTACTCAGAAACAAATATTCTTGCTCATCACACAAATATTGGCACTTACCGGGATTCGAACCCAGGACTACCAGCTTCGTAGGCAGGAGCATTACCAACTAGGCTACATTACATTTATTTAGTCAGAGGGCGTTCACTGCTCAGTGCAGCGCAGTCACCAAGATTGTAAAGTAAGTTGTGCGAGAAGCTCTAAAAATATGTATTTAAAACAATAAATAAATAGAATACTGTTAATTTTTTCTAAAATACTGTTTAATATACTTCACAGACCTGAATATACTTTATTTCTAGTAAAAAAAGTTAGCAACCCTAGTGGAGTGTCAAAGGACAATTTTAATTTTATTCGTTTAGGAGATCCGAAAAGAAAGACTATCCGGACTTCATCCAGTGCCTCTAGTACGAGTTCCTGCAGTTTACTTACTCGATCACACGTACTGTTTCGTCCCATACATTGAGCACCAGAGTTTTAGTTCTTAATAGTTTCCGCGAGGGGCGCTGGTGCTTAATGTATGGGAGAGAAACTGTACGTGTGATCGAGTAAGTAAACTGCAGGAACTCGTGCTAGAGGCACAGGTCACTCAGAAATTATGTATTACAATTTTTATTGTACCTTCAACCTTACCTTGTTTTAGAGGAGTTTTTATGATTACGTTACACGCCCATGGATAGCCTGTTGACGTGGTTGCCAAATTATTGCTTTTCACGCCGTATGTCGTGGGTTTGATTCCCACCTAGTACAGATATTTGTGTGCGTAAACATGTCTGTTTGACCTGAGTCTGGGTTTAGGTAGGTCCAACGTCGAAAAGGAGGTCAATCGTAGAATCCAACTCGGCTGGGCAGCGCAGCGTTCGGGAAGCTACGTAATATCTTCTCGTCCCAAATACCGCAGTGTCTCAAGTGAGACTTTCGGAACAATTATTGTTGAGTCCACATCCCACATGGCGGTAACCTCGTGAACCAAATCTAAGTATTTTGACAACTTCTCAGTCTCGGCTCTTTTACGAGGTTACCGTCAAACGGGACAGTGATATCAACAATAAATGCCCGGCGCTCCAACCAGTCTACAAAAACGATATCAGGCTTATTGGCAACAATAGTCCTGTCCGTAATGATAGACCAGCCCTAGAAGAGCTTAGCACAACCATATTATTATTATTATTTATTTATTCTCCGTATTACGCTACTAAGCTACGTGAAGAAACCTGATGAAATTGTGGACGAAGTAAAATTTTATTTAGTAATACGGAAAGTGTTTATAATCGTCGCTTTCTGTGTTAAGTGAATATTTTACGTGGGTATGTCAAGAAGTTCTAAGCTGTGTGTAAGAGTTTTAGGAATAATACCAGTGGAGGATGTTACTATTGGCACAATATGGACCGTCTGAACTCTCCACTGAGTTCTTAACTCAATTGCAAAATCTTGGTATATAGCAATTTTGCCTGAGATAGTCGACTGGATATTATGGGTGTTGGGTACGGCTATATCAATAAGATACACGGAATTTGCTCTTCCACCAGAAATCAGAATGGCTAAAAGTCGTTATTCTTTCAAAAAGAAAACTCGGGAGTATATAACCAAAAAGTTATTGGGAGAATCATCACATTAGTATTATTTTATTTATTTGTATTATTTATATGTAGGTAATATTTATATGTATAATATATATGGATATATATTAGTATATTATAATATAGGTATTGCTGTGTGGTGACGGCCTAAGAATATCACCACCCCCTCTCATCCCGTGGGGGGACGTAAAAGTCGTCCCGAGGGAATATATACCAGAGAACGGGCAGCAGCGTTCTCCTGAGTACCATGTCCACCTTACTGCGATCGCCAACCCGTCTGCCAAGCGTGGCGATTATGGCAAATCCCCTCAAATGATGGACACAACCAAACCGCGGCCCCCAGTCCCCGGCAGCCCTGCTATTCCCAGCCGTGGTAACAGGCGTGGTTACGGCAGGGCAGGGGGTGCTAAGAATCCCCGGCAGATTCCGCGTTACCAACACTGACGACCTCTGGCCCTGGCAACGTTTAACACACGAACACTGCGTTCCGACGAGAAGATAACCGAACTGGAGGAAGAATTGAGCAGGTTACATTGGGATATTGTAGGATTATCTGAGGTCCGAAGAGAGGGGGAGGACTCGATAATACTGAAATCCGGAAACCTGCTCTATTACCGGGAGGGTGACCAAATATCCCAAGGTGGTGTCGGGTTCATAGTCCACAAGTCCCTCGTGAACAACCTAGTGAAAATCGAGAGTGTGTCGACGAGGGTTGCGTACCTTATACTCAGAATCACCAAGCGGTATTCGTTGAAGGTTATACAGGTATACGCACCCACTTCGACACACTCCGACGATGAAGTCGAGGTTATGTATGAGGACATATCCAGAGCCATACATACCTCTAACTCCTATTTCACTGTGGTCATGGGGGACTTTAACGCGAAGCTGGGCAAACGATTCGGTAATGAGCTGAGAGTGGGGCAATTTGGAACTGGTGACCGGAACCCTCGGGGCCAAATGTTGGCCGATTTCATGGAGAAGGAGGGACTCTTTATGATGAATTCCTTCTTCAGGAAGCCGGATCACCGCAAATGGACCTGGGTGAGCCCGGATGGTAAAACTAAAAATGAGATAGACTTTATCTTGTCGACGAGACGACAGATGTTCAATGATGTCTCCGTGATCAATGCGGTTAAAACCGGGAGCGATCACAGACTGGTCAGAGGCTCATTGAACCTTAATGTCAAACTCCAGAGGTCCCGACTGATAAAGTCTACGCTCCGACCTTTACCTATCCACGTCCAAAACCCCGAACCATTTCAGCTCGAACTGCAAAACCGTTTCGAATGCCTAGCAGACTGCGAGGAAGTGGACTCATACTATGACAGGCTCGTAGAAGCTGTCCATACGGCTGGGTCTAAGGTCTTCAAGGCCCGCCGTACAAACAGAACTAAAAAGATCTCTGACTTAACCCTGCAACTTATGGAAGATAGACGGAAAATGGTTCTAACATCCTCAGATGATGCTACCAGATATCGGCAGCTCAACAGACAGATCTCAAAGTCTTTGACTCGCGACACGCGGCAATTTAATACAATTATTATTAAAGAGGCCATTGAGCGGAACAAAGGCTCCAAAGTGTTCGCAAGAGCTCTGTCTGTTGGACAGAGCCAACTGACGAAGCTGAAGACTGAGGATGGTAGAATCGTCACGTCTAAGCCTGAGTTGCTGGGAGAGATCGAGAAGTTCTACGGACAGTTATATACGACAACACAGCCACCTGTCAAAAGTCATGCCTCAGATCCCAGAGCACGACTAACCCGACATTACACCGAGGACATCCCGGACGTCAGCCTGTACGAGATTAGAATGGCTCTCAAACAACTCAAGAACAACAAGGCGCCTGGTGATGATGGAGTTACAGCAGAGCTTCTGAAGGCCGGTGGTACACCAATCCTACGGGCCCTTCAGAAGTTATTTAACTCCGTCATACTAGATGGTCAAACGCCACAAGCATGGCACAGAAGTGTGGTGGTGCTTTCTTCAAAAAGGGCGACAAAACCCTATTGAAGAATTATAGACCCATCACACTGCTGAGCCATGTTTACAAGTTGTTTTCGAGGGTCGTTACGAACCGTCTCGCGCGCAGGTTTGACGACTTCCAGCCTCCCGAACAAGCCGGTTTCCGAAAAGGCTTTAGCACTTACATAGACCACATACATACGCTGCGGCAAGTTATACAGAAGACCGAAGAGTATAACAAGCCACTGTGCTTAGCGTTTGTGGACTACGAGAAAGCCTTTGATTCTATCGAAACATGGGCCGTGCTGAGGTCTCTCATAAGGTGCCAAATTGACTACCGGTATATCGAGGTGATAAAGTGTTTGTATGAAAACGCCACTATGTCAGTGCGACTCCAGGACCAGATCTCGAAACCTATCCACTTGCAGCGAGGCGTGAGACAGGGAGATGTTATATCTCCGAAACTGTTCACCGCTGCATTGGAAGACGTCTTCAAGCTTCTGGACTGGAAAGGCTTTGGCATCAATGTCAGGTGAGTACATCACTCACCTTCGATTTGCCGATGATATCGTAGTCATGGCTGAGACCATGGAAGACCTCGGTACAATGCTCGATGACCTCAGCAGAGTCTCTCAACAAGTGGGTCTGAAAATGAACATGGATAAGACGAAAATCATGTCAAACGTCCATGTTGCACCCACTCAATTGAAAGTTGGTGACTCTGCACTCGAAGTTGTAGAGAACTATATTTACCTAGGACAGACCATCCAACTAGGTAGGTCCAACTTCGAGAAGGAGGTCAATCGTAGAATCCAACTCGGATGGGCAGCGTTCGGGAAGCTACGTAACATCTTCTCGTCCAAAATACCGCAGTGTCTCAAGTCGAAAGTCTTCGACCAGTGTGTGTTGCCAGTGATGACATACGGAACAGAGACGTGGTCGCTCACTATGGGCCTTATTAGAAGGCTCAAGGTCACCCAAAGAGCAATGGAGAGGGCTATGCTCGGAGTTTCCCTGCGGGATCGAATCAGAAATGTCGAAATCCGCAGGCGAACCAAAGTCACCGACATAGCCCGAAGAATTGCAAAATTGAAGTGGCAGTGGGCGGGGCACATAGCTCGTAGAACCGATGGCCGTTGGGGCAGAAAGGTTCTTGAGTGGCGACCACGAACCGGAAGACGCAGCGTGGGCAGGCCCCCTACAAGATGGACCGATGATCTTGTGCGGGTCGCTGGAAACAGCTGGATGCGAATAGCGCAAGACCGGCAATTGTGGAGATCTTTGGGGGAGGCCTTTGTCCAGCAGTGGACGTCTTTCGGCTGATATGATGATGATGATGATTGTGTATTTAATGTAATTGTATGAAGTATCTACATTTTTACTCTCAGTTTTACTCTTTAAGCTCTTAGTGCACCTACCATGTAATCTCTGCATCACCCCAAGGTTGACTGGCAGAGAATGCCTTCGGCATTAAGTCCGCCTTTGTGCATTGTTGTGCATAAAGTTTAAAAAAAAATAATTAGACTCTTTATTAAATTACGTAATTTCAGGTTTATTGTAATGGATAGTTTATTGTTAATATTATTCTTGCGCACCCCAGAGTCTACGTCCAGTGCCTGGGCACCGGTGCACCGCCCTATCACGGCACTTCTATAACAAACTTCCCAATGATATTAGAGAATTGTCTACGAATAAGTTTAAAAGAATTATTAAAGCCAAATTGTGTAGCAGGGCATATTACAAAATTTCTGATTATTTAAGTGATAAAAGTGCTTGGGATTGAGTTGTTCTGAGTCAACACACATTATTGTAATTAATCTTAAGTATATTTTATTTTAAAAAAGGATTCCTACTGTATTTTCTGGCAGTGTTTCTCAGTAGCTGCCACGTCATGCACTGCACGGTAGGGAAAAAAATATGACGATTCCACATAAATGTAAAATGTTTACGGAATAAAGTAACTTTGAGTTTGAGTACATAGTTATGTCAATTTGTTTTACATCCCCAGCATTTCGCCGGCGATCCCATAGTGGTGAAGAATCAGATTAGCACCTGCAAGTTCACTGTCGCCGGGATAGCGTCGTATTCAGGCAGTATACATCAACCGCATGTCTGCACGCGTGTGTCCCACTATGTGTGCTGGATTGAGGGCATCGTGTGGCCTTGAGAGATCAACTGCGACGAAGATCCCTTAGATATAATGTAATTTAATGTTAATATTAACATGTATCTATATTTGTTAAATTAAACCAAAATCTTTTTAAGAATGCTTCAGACACTAACAATAGGCTTCAAAGAGACGTGCACAGATTGTGTCTGCTCAAAACGAATACAGCTCTGCTGCATAAAAGCATATATCATATGGCTCCAAAAATATTTAATAAACTGCCCAAAAATCTAAAAGGTATGGACGACTTATCAACTTTTAAGAAAGAGCTTAAGATCTTGTTGATCAATAAATGCTATTATAATGTAGTAGACTATTTAAATGGTAAATTATAATTTTTAATTATTTTCATTCTTTGATTTAATAATGGCATTATGAAACCTGAAAATATTTTTTGACTCTTACACTATGCATTGACCTTATTTTTTCAATCCCATTATACTTAATTTGTCATTATTTTGCTACTTTGGATATAATTTTGTTACTTTTGACATTATTTTACTGTTTACTGTTTAATTTAATGAATTGTTATTTTAATGCAATGCAATGCGTGGTTATAATGAATGTACTGATTCTTAAATAGTAATTATTTTCACTACATGAATACTATTTAAGATGATGTAAAAACAAAATACTGTTCGCATGCCTTATTTTAAGGTAGAATATTGAGCATTATACCAACACTGTAACAACTTGTACTTTTAACCTGTATTCTGTGAATAAAGATTATTATGATTATGACGCTACTGACAACGCTCAACTCGTAGCTGTCTTAATTTAGATTGCCATCCACACGCTAAGAAGAAGAATGTAATTTAATATTATTAAACCAATTTACAAGCATGCTCCGCGAGTTTCATTTGTTTATCTGATAAAAAGTTTGGGAAACAGTGAATTTGATCTTGAAACTAATAAATATATTATGTAAAAAATAAGAACTTCTTTATTTCTCACAGATTACAATAATCACTACGAGGAGAAACAAATTTACATTAATTATAATAACTTAAAATAAATTACTTTACAATGCGCCCATTAACGGAGTGAGTTGTTGACAAAACATAATATTAAGTAGGGTATGTCGACAAAATTATAAAGTTATGTTGTCTTGACGTAGATGCGGTTGTGCAGATATTAAGATGCCTTTACACCTGTGATGTGTTCGAGTTAATTATTTTGTGAAGTTTATCAATTGGATTCAAATCTCGGGTCAGGCGAAAAAGTGATTTTGGGATATTTCCGTAAAAAGAAATTTCTCAGTGTCAGCCCGAAGTCTGGAAATTGGCGGTATATACCCCCGTGCCTCGGAGAGCACGTAAAGCCGTCGGTCCTGACTTCTTTCCCGTCGTCTCGCTAGTCGTCCCATCGGATCATGAGACTGATGGAAAGTGGAAAGTGCCCCTGTGTTTGCGCACAAACTTGTGCACTATAATATGTCCTGTGCAATTGGCTAGTATTAAACCAATATATTCAATATATTATTTTTATACAACATGTAACGTAATTAACGCACACCCTCAAACACCCCAATTAGAATATTATGTTGTAATCATAATACATACACTGATTGATTGATTTTTAAAAGTCTTTATTTATAACATTGTACATAATAAAATATTTACAAATGATCTTATTCTAGATGTAAATATGACAATGGTTAATTTCGTTTGATTAGGCTACGGCACCTTTTCAAACATAACATACTTATATTATACAATTCTTATTTTATTAGTATGATGTTACCTATAAATCATCCATTAAACAAAATGAATGCTGTCTTAGTAGGGACACACATTGTATGGTATTATAATCGAGAATATTAATACAATAGTACATCATATTTTAACAAGTTAAAATAATTAGTATGTTTTACAAAATAGATATAATTATGAATTATTAATATAATGGAAAATAATTGACAAGTTAATAATTACGTTGAATGGCGGGTACATTCGCACAAAATAACCAAGCAGCCGAGGCAACGGCACAGGTAGCTAAGCAAGCTATCGTCATGATACGTCACGTAGGAAATAGTGATGTGGCAGTCGATATCGATTGTACGTATTAGAGTAAGGTAATGTATTTAATCTGGTTTTCCCTATGTTCGAAATAAGAATGTTACGGTGTTGTGGAAGTTTATATAAATAAAATTTACTAGATTGTTTCAGGATAAAATTTTTAAGAAGTGGGTATTTAATTTGTATATGCAGATTTTTAAGGTTAGTGTAGAATGGTGTATTGTAAGAGATTTTTATCGCCTTGTTTTGAACGGTTTGTAACTTGTTGTACTTGGTTTCTGTTAGACTACTCCAGACGGGGG
This sequence comes from Pseudoips prasinana, assembly GCA_951640165.1. Lineage (NCBI taxonomy): Eukaryota > Metazoa > Arthropoda > Insecta > Lepidoptera > Nolidae > Pseudoips > Pseudoips prasinana. The sequence continues at coordinate 17,926,359 of OX621264.1, read as the reverse complement.
CAGCGTATGTTAGGCAGGGTCTAACCAACGTGGAATAAATAAGCAACTTAGTGGATGGGCTGAGATTCGACTTCCGATTCATAATTCGTTTTAGGGAATTTAAAGCCTTAGTCGCTTTGCGAACTATGTTTTCGGTGTTTTTGATCCAATTTAAATTTTTATCGAGTATAATTCCAAGGTACCTTACTGCTGAGGCCCAGGGAATCGCGTAGTTATCGATTTCAATGGTTCTGGAGGGTACGTATCGTTTTCTGGTAAACATGATAGCTTCCGTTTTTGTAGAATTAATTTTTAATTTCCATTTTGTAAAATAATTACTTAGAAGCTCTAGAGCGAGTTGTAAGCGACTGATTATAATGTCGATTTCTTTGTCGGTGGTAAATGTCGAATGGCATCTTCTAAAACCAAATTGATTTGATATTAGACTCCCTTCAGTGGCTTTTAAGAGACGAGCCAATATGACAGATTCTATCAGCTTGCCAAGTGCCGGTAGAAGACTTGTTTGGGACTGTTTCCTCTTTGCCGGGTTTCTTAATAGCGATGACTTTGGCATGTTTTAGTTTCTTTGGAAAATAGCCATTGCACAAGCAACCATTAATAATTTTTGTAAGAAATACAATGCTCTTTTGGGAAAGGTTCTTTAGCAGGCCACTACTAATACCGTCGAAACCTGGAGCTTTACGAGATTTTAATTTAAGCAAGAGACGATGGATTTCTTTGGGTCTGACAAGAAGGGGATGGTCTTGGTTTTGATAGTCATCAAGTAACCTGATCGGTTCTCCAACCGCGGATTCTGTGGTCGAGTCAGTAACCCAGTGCTTAGTAAGCTTCAAATACATACACTGAATTTTTAACTTAATATGCATATGCATTGTTGGTTACTAAATTAGTTTCTTAGAATAAAGTTTATTTTTCTTTATTTTGTATTGAATGATGGAATTTGTATGAATACAAATACAACTGCGATTTTAAAAGTCTTATTACTTTGACTTACGGTCCATTTGAATTTATTTTGACTGTACAGGGTTAATATGACAATAATTTCCGTAGTTTTAATTATTTTGGAATAAAAAATTACCTATATTACAAATGATATAAATCGATTCAGTTCAATCTTGGTCGGGAAATATTAAAACGTCCAAAATATCGAGTATTATTTTATTGTTAACTGTCAAGTAATTAAATTTATTCTCCCATCCTATAGGAGGTAGACTGCAACCCCCAAGTGGCCATCTTCTCGTCCACCCAATCTCTGAACTTGGCCACATTGGCGTAGACCGCGGGGACGTCCTTCTGACCGCAACCAATGCCCCACGCCACTAAACCTGTTAATTTGTAGCGGTTGTTGCCGATGGGACACGCTAGGGGGGCGCCACCGTCACCCTGAAAAAAGCAAACATTTGCTGAGTGCATCGCCATGTTGGGAATATTTTTGTAGGAATTATGTGTGAGAGTGATGGGATAGAAAGTGCTCCTGTGTTTGCGCACACAGTTGTGCACTATAATATGTCCCGCGCAGATGGCTAATCTCTATTGAGATTGTCCGCCGTGGCCGTGGCTACAACTGTTTAAGTCAGCTTTATCAAAGCGGAGCTATCGTATTTTAAACTTCCTGCTGTATTTAACACAAAGATGTTTTAATAAAAATAAAACACAATATCAAAATCATTAAAAGTTACAGCCCTATTGTTACTATAGAGCGTATGTTTTTTAGTCTTAGTTTCCGTACTGTCCATATTTATATTGTGACATTTTGAAGCACTCTCAGGCATTTAAGTTTTCTACGCGTTTTCGAGTCAAATAGTCTTATAAGGTAGCTGTGCCCCGCAGTGTTAACCGCGTTCAACTTTATACATTATAGCCTATGTGTTAATCCAAGTTGTCAGCTAACTCCATACAAAATTTTATCAAAATCTCTCCAGCCGTTTAGATGTGACGAAGTAACAAACATACACTCACCAACTTTCGCCTTTTCAAATCTTTAGGTATTAATGACGGTCACCGTAGCCTAGTTGGTAGTGCTCCTGCCTACGAAGCTGGTAGTACGGGTTCGAATCCCGGTGAGTGCAAATATTTGTGTGATGAGCACGAATATTTGTTTCTGAGTCATGGATGTTTGTTTTCTATGTATATAAGTATTTAACTATATACATAAGTATGTATATCGTCGCCTAGTACCCATAGTACAAGCTTTGCTTACTTTGGGGCTAAGATGATCTGTGTGACATTGTCCCTAGATATTCTTATTATTATTATTAAATATTTTAGTTGCCATTATGCTGGGTACTACTTTCTATGAAATGTTGTATTGTAGTTTGGTACCATTAATTTACCAAGAGAATATAAGATAGAGATAAGAAAAATACAATGTTAAGCAACTAGGCTCGCGGTCAGAACAAAGTGGTTTAATTTCTGAACGTCTCCGTGCTTCGGAGGGCACGTTAAGCTTTCGGTCTCGGTTTTAACCACTGTCCATACGGTAAGTAAGTGCAGCGCATAGTTTACAAGATTTAATTAATATTAATAGAAAAGGTACAATAGGCGGTCTTATCGCTAACAGCGATCTGATCCAGATAACTTTCTGTCTGTGAAATATGATATTTTAAAAACATGCACGGGACAACAAGTTAACATGTTTTGACTTCACAAAATTTCCGTACAAGCATGAAAAATGCAACTGTCTCAGATTGTACAGACGCCAGCACATCAAGCTACTCCAATCTCTCAAATTTCCCCAATTGAAAGTGAACCTTATGCTTTTGTGATAAATTTGAAAGTCTATAAAAGAAATTTAACAGATTGGGGTAGCTGGATGTGCTGGCGTCTGTACCACATTTTTGCAATACTGGTCTACCGATAAAGCTGATATGTGCCGATTAGTGAAGTTGTTTTAGATTGTCTATTTTGACCAATGCTGTTTAACTCTTAATCGGTCATAACATATGTACAGAATTAATAATAATAATAATATCCTGGGACATTATTTACACACGGCCATCTGATCCCAAACTAAACAAAGCTTGTACTATGGAAAGCAGATAACTGATATACTAAATATACTACTTTTCTTTTGTAAATACATACTTTTATACAGAATTCATCAGTTGGTGATAATTAATTGATTTAAGCTCTTATTACAACATAATAGAGTTTAAAATGGTGGGTAACTGTTATACCATAGACCGATTAGGGGTTACAAAAGTTCCTATGTCTAAAATAGACAAGCTTACAAGGGTTAACAGTTTATTAGTTATCAAGTAATATGTTTTTGTACTATCCAATGGTTTTGTAGTATGGAGAACAAATTTAATAGAAATTTTCGTGATCCTCAGGTGCTATACATAACCCAAACAGCAATACTAGAAACTCATATGACCCTCATTGATTGTTCTGATGTAAATTAGTATTCAGAAGAAATAAGGAAGTATTCTCACCTGGCATGTATCCTTCCCCTCTTCTCCACCAGCGCAGACGAAGCTGCTGTGCAACTTGAAGTGGTTGCCGAGCCTGGTCCTCTTCAACAAAGCATTGCATCTGGTATAAGGAACCATGTCTACTTCTACTTTCTTGAGGATAACGGCATAACGGCCGGTTAAACCTGAAAACAGTAATAAAATAAATATAAAGATAATGGCCCATTTAGTATGAAAAATATACCTACGGCGTACAGAAATGAAATATGGGGGGAATCAAAGACAAATGATTATACTTTTCAATGGTAAGTGGTGCATTACTGTGGCCGATGGGGATCATGAAATAAAATATAATACATTGTATTATTGCGCAACCGCAACAAAGCTCGGGTGAGACCGAGACAGCAATATACGTGTTATTTATTACCTGACCGAACGAGTTTGCTTATTAAGTGTCACGATGATATTTTTATTTAACAAAACAATGGCAAAGTAAGTCTGCTTGTTTCATTTTCAAGTCTAAACTACTGAACCGATTTTGGTTAAATTGCTTGCCCCGTAGTATACATATAAAGAATGAGTATTTGTTTAATACCTTAGGTGCATAGCATAGATTAATAAAATACATTATTTAATTATTTTTTATCTATCATGTCATGTCAAATTCCTATGAATAGACAAAAAAATATATCGTATATACCTACATATTAGATTTGTAGACGGACATAGTAAACTTTTTATTCCAGTGACATTTTTCCATGGGATAAAATAATTTAGAGACGGGCGAAACCGCTGGTGCAGCTAATTATTATCCAATTTTGATCGGTCTACTGCAAGATCTCTCCATTGAATTATTTTTTTCTTTTTACATATAATGAACAGTGGGTTATGCCTGCATTATTTACCATTATTTTCGTTTTTGTACAAAAACATTTTTGAACCGGGTCGGATTATGGGCCATGACCTTTATACTCAACTTGGGCATGAACATATAAACGTATATGTTACACGTACTTTGTAAAGAATTTGTAGTCTTTATTTTAAAAATGGCAACTCATATTGAGAATTTATTAATTATTTGAATTTTTAGATATTTGTGTACATGAACACGACCTGAGGCGTGAACCACGCCAACCAATGTTCTTGGGTATCACTATTGACTCAAAGCTACAATGGAGCCCACAAATAGAAAAACTGTCCGGCAAATTAAGTTCTGCAGCATATGCAGTGAAAACTATTAGACGGCTGACTGATGTTGACACAGCTAGAATGGTTTATTTCAGTTATTTTCATAGTGTAATGTCCTATGGAATTCTTCTCTGGGGTAGCTCTGCTGACATTGACACCATATTTATATTGCAAAAAAGAGCTGTAAGAGCTATCTATAATCTTGGCCCGAGAGTGTCCTAAGAGAAAAATTCAAAGAGGTCAACATTCTAACTGTACCATCTCAGTATATATATGAAAACTTACTATATGTGCATAAAAATATCGATTCCTTCTGTAAAAGGAGCGATACACATAATGTAAATACTAGATATAAGAATAATCTCATACTGCATACTACCCGTCTCCACAAAATAAGTAACTCTTTTATGGGGCAATGTATAAGATTCTATAACAAACTTCCCAATGATATTAGAGAATTGTCTACGAATAAGTTTAAAAGAATTATTAAAGCCAAATTGTGTAGCAGGGCATATTACAAAATTTCTGATTATTTAAGTGATAAAAGTGCTTGGGATGGAGTTGTTCTGAGTCAACACACATGATTGTAATTAATCTTAAGTATATTTTATTTTAAAAAAGGATTCCTACTGAGTTTTCTGGCAGTGTTTCTCAGTAGCTGCCACGTCGGTAAAAAAAATATGACGATTCCACATAAATGTAAAATTTTTACGGAATAAAATTACTTTGACTTTGACTTTGACTTTGACAACGCGACCTGCTGAGAAAATGTAAATTAATCAATATGTTTTATATTGATACATGATCTTAGTTACAAATCAATTCTTTATCACTTTACTATTATTTTTTTTTATTATTATTATTATTGCCTCGTTGGTCTAGCGGTAGCGTGTTCAACCGCAGATAATGAGGTCCTGGGTTCAAATCCCGGGTCGGGCCAAAAAAGTGATTTTGGGATTTTTCCGTAAAAAGAAATTTCTCAGTATCAGCCCGAAGTCTGGAAATGGCGGTATTACACCCCGGTGCCTCGGAGAGCACGTAAAGCCGTCGGTCCTGTACCTAACTCTTTCCGGTCGTGTCGCTAGGCGTCCCATCGGATCATGAGAGTGATGGAATAGAAAGTGCCCCTGTGTTTGCGCACACACTTGAGCACTATAATATGTCCTGCGCAATTGGCTAGTCTCCATTAAGACTGGCCGCCGTGGCCGAAATCGGTCGGGAGGACATCATTATATAGTAATTCTAGTATCTAATCATTGGTCATAATCACAACATTGTTAATTCTCATAATCACAGATGTTTCGTAAATAAATAATAATAATATCCTGGGACTTTATTTACACTCCGCCATCTGATCCCAAATTAAGCAGAGCTTGTACTATTGAAACCAGATAATTGACACACTATAGTAGGGCCAATTTAAGAGATCACATTTGACATCTGTCAGTTACTAGTAAAGTGAATTATAAAATGATCTTATTTGGTAATTATTACAATAAAGATAAATCGTAATTGAGAAAAAAAATTACGCAAATATGCAGTTCTAACTACGAAAAACCGGCCAAGTGCGAGTCGGACTCGCACATGAAGGGTTCCGTGGCAGCAAGTATTTCACTCGATTAAATGAAAGCAAATTGCGGTTTATGACGTATTAAAAAAAAACTACTTGCTAGATCTCGTTCAAACCAATTTTCGTTGTTAGTTTGCATGGTAATGTACATCATATATTTTTTTTAGTTTTATCATTCTCTTATTTTAGAAGTTAAAGGGGGGGTCACTCATTTTACCACTTTGGAAGTGTCTCTCGCGCAAAGTATTCAGTTTAGAAAAAAATGATATCAGAAACCTCAATATCATTTTTGAAGACCTATCTATAGACACCCCACATGTATGGGTACGATGAAAAAACCATTTTTGAGTTTCAGTTCCATGTATGGCGACTCCCCTAAATTATTATTATATTTCTATTTTTATATAAAAATCTTAATGCGGTTAACAAAATAAATCTACTTACTAAATTTCAACAGTACAGCTCTTATAGTTTCGGAAAAAAGTGGCTGTGACATACGGACGCGACGGACAGACAGACAGACATGACGAATCTATAAGGGTTCCGTTTTTTGCCATTTAGCTACGGAACCCTAAAAACGTAGTATTTTAGAACCACACCAACTGACCCGTCAGTATACTTGGAGACTTGAAATTACTTGATTTCCACCTACCAAAACTATCCTTGCCCCATCCGTTGGCAACGCAGTTCTTATGGCTGTCGAAGACTTCATCTTGTTCCGGCATACATATCACGTTTATATGCTCAGCCAGTTCTAAAGGAGAGTCTAGCCGGAGGAGAGCGATGTCATTTTTCAAGCTCTTCTCCTGGAAATCTGTAAACAAGAATAAAAACATTTATTTTGCAGAATAAGGTCCACCAACCATTGCTTATACATTACATTACAATTTGGTATAATCTTATTTTTTTTATTCAATATATTATTTTAGATAGATGCAATTTGTCATTAAACTTGGTGCCACTAAATATGATTATATAATATATATTTAATTCTAGGTACAATTTTTAATCTAAGTCACAATCTGCGGGTAGTGTGCCCAAAAAGCTGGCAACGTTGCCTCGTTGTATAGCCAAGTTGATACGCTGGCCGAGGTACACTCCCGCCCTTGGGTCAAATTTCCGCGTGTCTGATCCCCATGGGTAGATATGTAAAATGACTGAATATGACTAGTCACAATTGCCATAAACCTTAAATGACCGGTCATTTACTGTCAAGTTCAGTCAATTTGACTCAAATATTATTGTCTATTCTCGACTACCACCCAATTATTTATTTATTTAGGTACCCAATTTATATGCAAGTTTAAATGAAACAACATTTTATTTTGTATGAGATCATGAGAGGATAAGACGACATCAAAGTCGATGCGCGAGGCGATGCGACGTTGCCATTTTGTTTGCACGCATGATTAGACATGTAAAATATACTATAAGTCATAAAACCCCTTTTTTGTTTCAATTTAGATGTTGTAGACTTTTATCAACGATAAAATCTTAAAAGGTACCTACTAAAATATTACTGAAATCAAATTGACTGAAAATGACCATTTTTGACAGTTAATGACCATTTCTGACCAATTTGACCGTAAGTGACAGTGTGGGCCCATAGTTTCAAACCCAAACGGAAGAAAAATATACCCGTCACCGATGGAAGCATACTTTCTCCGCTTGAGGCCCTCTGCTAGATCTGCGGCAGCACCCGCTATCCTAGAACTAGTTTGGACGTGCGAAGGGGCTAGTGTATCTACGCATGTAGCATCCCAAACCAACGGCCGTCCACGACACCAAGGCACCATTATCAAGCCGTCGGGTCTCTTGCCATAGCTACGTGAGAATCTATACATTTAATAAAATCGTAGGAAAGTCAAATCTGTACATTGATTTTTTTAAAAGGATACTTGGGGCGTGATTTACAATCGATATCGAAGCCAAAAATATAGTTATAGAATTTTTGTCTGTATGTATATCCGGGCTAAACTCAATAAGTACTGCATGGATTTACTTCAAATTTTGCATGAATATTACTTAGAGGTCGGGTCAACGTATAGGCTACATATTATCACGCTATCACTTACGGGGGAGGGGCTATGATCATTTATAAAATTGAACGCGGATGAAACTGCGGGGCACAGCTGGTAATAAATAAGGCTATTGAGAATAAGAGCCTGTTAGGTAGTCAAGAGTTACCATTCTCGTTCTAACGGTGCCATTTATCGATGTTGATTAGCAACTACTACTTTAGGTATATCTTCATTTCGACAATTATTCTTATTCTTTATTGCACACAGAAAATAAATACATAAGTTAGAAGTTACAAAAGAAAATGCATGTACATAGGCGAGCTTAATTCATTATTGAATTTTCTTCCAGCAAACCATCAGGAAAGAGAGATTTTCAAAATTATGGGTATAGGCAGTGTACAACAAACTATTATAATTATGTGCCTTGTCGGGTAAATATATTGATAAAATACACACTAATAATTACATACGGTACCTTATAAAATATATATATCTATTTAATAAACTACATAAACCTACATATACAGTTGGTCGGACGCCGGCAATACGAACGCACGCATACTCTCGATTGCTGCATCGCTACTACGTTTCTCAAACTTTTCTCTTATTTTTGTTACAAAGTGTTCATCATGTTTACGTGTCATCGCTGTAACACCGAGGCAATGGACGGAGTACAATGTACACATTGCCATAATCGGTTCGACTTTACATGTGCTGGACTCACCGAGTCAAGATACCGCAAACTCGCTGAAAGTAAAAAAGCTGCGTGGAAATGTGGTACTTGTAAGACCGGATTAGGGAGTTCTCTTAATCAGCCCTCCGCCACTCCAGTATCCAGCGAACCAGTGCACGATGACTTTGAGAGCATTCGTGAAGGATTGCGTAAGGTAACAGATCAACTCGCATCGTTACCTCTCCTAGTAGCAAATGTGAAGGCAATACAGGAGGACATATCGGAGCTTAAGGCCATTAAGAGTGAAATGTTGGAGATAAAACAATCACTATCCTTCGCTCATACTACAATTGAAACTATCACAAAGAAGCTAGCAGACGTTAATCAGCAAATTGAAACGTTGAAGAAAACTAAGGAAGAGGTCTTGCGGTTCGATCAGCGTCTGGAGAAGATCGAGTCAACTATTCGCGAAAATGAGCAGAGATCAAGAATGAACAACATCGAGATTAAAGGCGTACCCGTTTCTCCCTCTGAAAACCTGTATTCAATTGCGGCGTTAATTGGTACCGTGATTAACTGTGGTATTGCGAAAGAAAATATAAATTACATAGCCAGAGTTCCTCAGCGCAACAATAAAAACGCTAAAAACATAATTATATCAGTGCATAACCGATATCTGAGAGATAATTTCATAGCTGCGGCAAAAAAATGTAAGTCTCTATCAGTTTCTGACATTGGACTCAGTGGAAACAGCAAGATTTTCGTCAATGATCATTTGACTCTCGAAAACAAAACGCTGCTTAACAGGGCTAAAACTGTAGCAAAGGAAAAAAACTATTCGTTTATCTGGATAAAAAACTGTACAATTTTGGTAAAGAAGAACGAAACTTCGCCAACCCATGCTATCAAAACCGAGGCAGACTTGAAAAAAATTATTTGAATCTTTTAAAACTTCAAACGTTATTAAATACCATAAATATTTTATCATGCTTGAGAAACACTGGCTTGTTTACGCACTATTCATTAGCCACCTGGGTGGTCCGCCCTATTGTTCTCTTATCGCTGCGGTTGGGGACAGTTTCTTTTACCTGCGTTAATTATCATAATTTTGTGCCTTATTACATTTACTTTAAAGCTAATTTTCATTTAATACCTTCCGCATTCATTTTATTTCTATCAGTTGTTTTTAACAGAAATAACCTTTTCTTGGGTTGTTATAATAACTGTTGGATTCTTGCTACTATAACATATTTATTGCAACTTAACCGTTACCTTGAAGTTCTTACTGTTTTATTACTTAGTATATTCAGTGAGCGCCATACTGTCGTCCTAAGTTTTAATATAGTTTTTAGCCGTTTACGCTGCCTGCCGCTATGTAGTATTCCATCTGCAGTTTGCTATTATTCTATACATTGTTTACCGATTATGCTAATTATTATGTTATTTATTCTTATTTTTAACAATGCCACTTAATATATATTATCAGAACGTGCGTGGCTTACGCACAAAATCTTCACACTTCCTTAGGAACATTTCCCTTAATAACTATGACGTGGTGTGCTTGACAGAGACATGGCTAAATCACGATTTTAATAGTGAAGAATTGTTTGACGTACGCTATTTAGTTTGGAGGCGTGACAGGGACTACGTGGGAACTAATCAGACATTAGGGGGTGGCGTCCTTATTGCTGTTCGGAGGGAACTTGTGGCAGCCGAGTGCACCGACTGGCGCTCCTCGGCTGAAGATATCTGGGTCACTATAACTCTTAAGCGTTCTAGATCAATCCCATCATACAAATTACATATTTGTACAATTTATGTATGCAAACAAAATCAGGGGCACTCATTACTAACGCAATTAAATAACTTCAATAATAAACTAAATGACATTGTATTAAATAATATTTCCGATTCTTTTATAATCCTAGGGGACTTCAATCTACCTAATTTAACATGGCATCCAGCTAACGATGGACAATCCTTCTATCCTAGTAACATCCTAGGTTCTGTTCAATCAGAGCTCCTCGACATACTCAACACATGCAACTTACTGCAATATAACTCTGTTTTAAACCAAAACAATAGAGTATTAGACTTAGTATTTTGTAATAATCATATTACCATTGCCAAGTGTACTGACCCCCTAGTTCCTGAAGATCTGCATCATGCAGCTCTAAGTATTTCCGCCAATTTTATTGAATATCATACATTGCCATGTCAAATGCGGAAAAAGTTCTTATATCAATTAGCCGATTTCACCTCCATATCGCAGCAGCTTGACCACTTTGACTGGCACAAAGATTTTAGTGAGCTTTCTTTAGATGACGCTTTATCGTTACTGTATGCTAGATTACAAGAATTACGCGAATCTCATGTGCCCTCTAAAATTGTACGTTCTAGCACGAAGTACCCGCCCTGGTACAAATCTCCGCTGGTTAAAATTCTTAAAGAAAAGTTCAAGCACCTCCAAAAATACAAAAACTATGGTAACTTGTCAGACTATAACTCGTTTTTAATTCTAAGAGCCCGAGCTAAAACTTTAGAAGTTGTGATGTTTGACCAATATATAAAAGCAACAGAAGATAATATCAAGCAATCACCCAAAGTTTTCTGGTCCTATGTCAAAAGCAAACAACAATCTTCTAATATCTATCCCTCCAACATGACATACGGACAGAATTCTTCGGGAGACGGTGCGACGATCTGTAATATGTTTAATGATTTCTTTAACTCTAACTTCCTTAAAGCCTGCGTGAGTTCATGTGACCCTACTTATAACATTCAATCGCTGACTGACACCGCTGCCGATGTAAATTCCGTAGAAGTCTGCGAGGCCGAGGTGCTAAAACTACTCAAGTCAATTGACTTGAATAAGTCTGCGGGACCTGATGGAATCCCAGCTATTTATATCTCGAAGTGCGCACAAAGTCTATCACTGCCTCTTACCATCTTATATCGACGTTCGCTTAGCGAAGGATTGATGCCACTTGTTTGGAAGACAGCATTTATTACCCCTATTCACAAAAAAGGCCCTAAACATCAAATAGAAAATTATAGACCTATATCTAAACTATGTTTGTTTGCAAAAGTTTTAGAAAAGATTGTTTACTCCACGGTGTATCACAGTATCAAACACTCTCTAAACGATGATCAACACGGTTTTTTAAAACATAGGTCTATTGTGTCGAACTTACTTGTCTGTTCCGACTATCTAACGCAGGTAATGTCTGAGCCCTCCCAGGTTGATGTAGTCTATACAGATTATAAAAAAGCATTTGATCGTATATATCATCCTATTCTTCTAAGAAAATTACTTAGAGTGGGAATCAGAGGCGACCTATTCAGATGGTTTAAATCCTACATTGAGAACCGTTGTCAGACGGTAGTCCTAAATGGATATACGTCTGCAACAGTTCATATACCCTCAGGAATTCCCCAGGGTTCCCTATTGGGCCCCTTATTATTTGTAATATTTATTAATGATATCGCTTCCTATTTTTCTCACTCTAAGGTTATTCTGTACGCTGATGATATGAAAATTCTATGCCCGATATCAAGCGTTCGTGACTGTCATAGCCTCCAACAGGATCTGATAGCGTTGGAAAGATACTGCCTTCTTAATAAGCTCGAACTTAATGTCTCCAAATGTTACGTCAGTAGTTATACTCGGAAACCGTGTCCTATTATTTATCCATACGAACTCCATAATACAATTTTAAACCGAACTAATGTCACTAGAGATCTAGGTGTACTCTTTGACACTAAGTTGCTCTTTGACAGTCATATTGAAAGTATTGTAAGCAAGGCCTCTAAAGCACTTGGCTTTATTTTAAGACTATCTAAGGATTTCAAAGACGTCAAAACACTTAAAATTCTTTATTGTTCCTTTGTTCGCAGCCATTTAGAATTCGCTTCGCAAGTATGGAATCCGAATTACAATACTTACATCGACAGAATTGAGCGCATTCAAAAGCGATTTCTACGATTTTTGCAATTTAAAACTAGATTTTATACTTCCGACTATCATATAAGATGTAGGAAATTTCACATTTTACCCTTACATGAACGTAGGCGCATCGCAGACTTAACATACTTACACAAAATTGCAAATGGTTCAATTAACTGTCCCGAACTTTTAGAAAAGATAGGTTTAATAGCGCGCACTATACCATTACGGAAACCTCACATAATCTTCATTCCCAGCGTTAAGAGTACATACAGGCAAAACTCATTTATTATACGTACCAGTAGGATTTTTAACAAGCTCTCTTGTGTATATGATCTTGACCTATTCAATACCAGTGTTTCCAAGCTTAAACATACATTAACGCAAGTTTATTTCTCGTAATTTCGCATTTGCTAACCGACCTTTAACCTAATTTATTAATGTAATATCTATCAGTGGAAACTTGTAAATGGCTTTTAGATTTCTATAAGTTATGTTTAAGTTACCTGCTAGCTGTAAGTATCCCAAAAAAATGTAAAATTAAATAAAATAAAAATACCTTATATATACGTAAGTTACAGAGATAAGAAGTGATTCTTAGTTCTGCTCTTAAAAATACTCCATGACGAGCTATCACGTATGGAATGTGGTAAGGAATTCCAAAGGCGTACTGCGCGTACAGTAAATGAACCATTATAGCGGCTGGAAGTATGGGAAGGAGTCCTAAGAAGAAGAGATTATTAAAATAACCTAACTTATTAACTAAAGACACATAAAATCGGGACTAGTCCCTCCCTCTTACCCACTACTGCAACTCCTGTAAGCCAGGATCAACAGTGGCACACGATAAAATGACACTGAGCGGTCAGGCTCAGGCATGTCCCGGGGAATGAGAAATAAATAAAAAAACCGGCCAAGTGCTAGTCGGACCCGCCCATGAAGAGTTCCGTAGTATTTCAGTCGATTAAATGTAAACCAATTGCGGTTTACGATTTATGACGTATTAAAAATACTACTTGCTAGATCTCGTTCAAACCAATTTTCGTTGTTAGTTTACATGGTAATTTACATCATATATTTTTTTTTAAGTTTTATCATTCCCTTATTTTAGAAGTTACAGGGTGGGGACACTCATTTTACCACTTTGGAAGTGTCTCTCGCGCAAACTATTCAGTTTAGAAAAAAATTACATTAGAAACCTCAATATAATTTTCGAAGACTTATACATAGATGGGTCATGGTGATGGATTATCATGTATGGGTACGATGAAAAAAAAATTTTTTGTGTTTTAGTTCTATGTAAAGGGAACCCCCAATATCTTTTTTTTCTGTTTTTGTGTGAAAATCTTAATGCAGTTCACCGAATACATCTACTTACCAAGTTTCAGTAGTACAGCTCTTATAGTTTCGGAAAAAAGTGGCTGTGACATACGGACGGACAGACAGAAAGACAGACATACATGACGAATCTGTAAGGGTTCCGTTTTTTGCCATTACTACTACGGAACCCTAAAAAGGAGGAGTTAGAAATGAATAGTTCCACTTCCTTCCTGAGCAAAGTCAGAATGATATAAAAAGGCTATAGCCTCATAAAACGAAAGAATTGCAACTACTAATTCCTTGCCGAGTCCGTCGAGTTGAAGTTGTCTAATGAGACAATAGTCGATAAGCGCGGTTTGAACTACTCTGACAGCAGGGTAACCACTGACCATACAATTTTTTTTAAAGGCAACGTCCATACTGGGCGTTTTAATCCCTGTGTCGCGGGGTACTTTACAAACCAAAGTTATTTTTTTATTATTGAAAGATCTATTTTTAATGAGTCTTTACAAAACTTAATCGAACATCCTGTACGCACCCGGGCTATTTCTACGCGCCGGCTTCGTACACAGCGCGCCAATAACATCTACGGCGAGCGCACAACCGGTTTCGTTGTCCCACGACTCATTAACAGCTTGCCCTCAGATCTTTGTAGTCATTTAACAATTACAAATATTAAAAGTCAACTAAAGAAATATTTTCTGGCTTCCATCGAAAGATGATCTTAATCGTTCTTCTTAATCTTTTGCGAACTTTATCATGTATTATTTGTGTATATTTTGTAGTTAGTGAGTAAATTAGATTTATGAGACTCATTATGGCACCGGTTTACACCTTAGTGGTTTTTGGATGCCATTAAGATAGTGATTATAATGTATATTCCTTCTAAATAATAATTAAAAAAAACATATATTAGAGTGACACAAATTACATCCAGACTCAGAACAACAATTTATCGGTCACACAAATAGTTTCCCGGCGTGGGACTCGAACCCGCATCGCGAAGCGGCGAGGCGACTGTCTTGGCCGCAGCGCCACACGCGCATTAATAAAGAAAGAACTTTTATTTTATAAAACACACCTTCATGAACGTAGATCTCAGACACATCTCTCTCTTTGAAGTCGTATATCTCTTTCACAGTCTGTGTGTCCCACTCTCCCGCTCTGATCTTCAACGTTTCTGGAGTGAATCTGTAAAAAAATTCAAAACAAAAAAAGCTTTAGTGTACTTATGTACACGCGTTAGAAGTTATACTTCTTAATATACAACTTGAGCACTTGAGATCAATCTTCATACCACCTAGAACTAACTTCATGCTGTTAAATTTTTTGTGTGTCGGTATGCGCGCGCAACGTAAAAATTCACTCTCATCATTTTTCTCCATCGCGCCAAAAGAAGTATAACTTCAAAAAGTTCAACGGTCCGGGATAGACTACCTACTTTCTTGTCGTATACTGAAATAAGTAGTTATTTGTTATACAAGAGTGCAAAGTTGCTTTTTAAACGCATGCTTAACTTTGATAAACGAGCAAGCTAAGTGCGAGGGAATCAAAACAGCACGAGGTGAAAAATATTTGACGGTCACCGTAGCCTAGTTGGTAGTGCTCCTGCCTACGAAGCTGGTGGTCCTGGGTTCGAATCCCGGTAAGTGCAAATATTTGTGGGATGAGCACGAATATTTGTTTCTGAGTCATGGATGTTTTCTATGTATATAAGTATTTATCTATCTATATAAGTATGTATATCGTCGCTTGGTACCCATAGTACAAGCTTTGCTTAGTTTGGGGCTAGGATGATCTGTGTGACATTGTCCCTAAATATTATTATTATTATTATTTGCATTCCAGTGTGACACGTAACTTTTCATCACGGCTCAGCGAGGAAATGACTAAATGCAAAAAAATCTAATTAGAAATACTTTTATTTTAGTTTAGGTAGTAATTAATATTTTTATATAATTAATAATAATAATTATGATGTCTTCCCGGCCGAATTTCGACCATGGCGGCCATTCTCAATGGAGAAGAGCCAAATGCGCAGGACATATTATAGTGCACAAGTGTGTGCGCAAACACAGGGGCACTTTCTATTCCATCACTCTCGTGATCCGATGGACCGACTAGCGACACCACCGGAAGGAGGTCAGGTACCGGACCGACAGCTTTACGTGCTCTCCGAGGCACGGGAGTGTAATACCGCCACCTTCCAGACTTCGGGCTGATAATGAGAAATTTCTTTTTACGGAATAATCCCAAAATCACTTTTTGGCCCGACCCGGGATTTAAACCCACAAGGCGGTATCCTTTCTCCCCTTTTATATTCAATATTTATTAATCTCTTATCAAAGAATTTTTTCTGTTCGTATCATCTTTACGCCGATGACCTGCAACTTTATGCACAGACGAGCGTTGACAAGATACCGGAAGCGTTTGATAAGGTTAATAGGGATCTAGATTACATAAACGAATGGTCCAACCAGTTTGGACTGACCGTTAATCCCTTAAAGTCGCAAGCCATCTTAGTGGGTAGTTCCCGAACTATGTCTAAAGTCGATGCCGGTACTCTTCCCCCTATAATTTTCAACAACACTGTCATTCCGATCAGCCAGAATGTCAAGAATCTTGGTTTGTTGATGGATGATACCCTGAGCTGGCAAAACCAAATTGCCTGCGTAAGTCAGAAAATAACCGGAATTCTGCGCTCTCTGTACAGACTCAGGAAATTATTGCCATCTGAGACCAAAGTTACGCTCGTGCAGGTCTTACTCTTTCCTATAATCGACTATGGTGATGTGTGCTACTTCGACCTGAATGCAGATCAACTCAATAAACTAGACCGTCTTCTGAATAACTGCATTCGATTTATATTCAATCTCCGTAAGTATGATCATGTGTCTACTTACCGTGATCAACTAAATTGGATGCCCATTCGGCATCGAAGAAAGCTAAGGGCTCTCACTACTCTATTTTCATTTCTTAACTCTCCTACTTCTCCTGCTTACTTAGCTTCCCATTTTCAATACCTTTCTTCTAACCATAATAAAAATCTTCGTTCTTCCTATAACCGCCTTTTACAATGCCCTTCTTACCGGACTAACTTTCTCCATTCTTCGTTTTTCGTACAATCTGTACTTCTTTGGAATGCGCTACCCCTCGAAATCAGAATGGCTAAGACTCGATACACGTTTAAAAATAAAATCCGTAAGTACTTTCTTAGTACTATTAAGGCATAATCATCTCCACAATAATATTTGTATGTATATTTTATTATATATATATATATATATATATATATATATATATATATATATTATTTATTTATTTATATTGCTGTATATATTTATTTTATATATTCATATATAATATTTATATGGATGTACTCTCCGTTATGTGAAGTTTCTTCTTATTCTTTCTTTTTTATTAAGTAATATGTTTTGTATGTCTTCTTAACTTGCTTTGTCCTTTATCCAAATTTAAAGTGCACCTACTATAGTTTTGTCTGCATCACCCAAAGGTAGACTGGTAGATAATGCCTACGGCATTAAGTCCGCCTGTGTATTTAATGTGCATGAAGTTTCAAAAAAAAAAAAAAAAAAAAAACCCAGATCCCCATTTTCTCCGGTTGAACACGCTACCGCTAGACCAACGAGGCAGTTATAATTATAATAATAATATGAAAGTATTACAAGACAATCTCCAAATTATAACAATTAATACTTAGGTATAATTTGGATAAACTTAAAGGAACGTTGCTACAGTTATTTACTCGTAAGTTGAGGGTAATGTCATGTTGCGCGAAATTTTTTTATGAAAGTACACCAAGAAGGTAATTTTTAATAAATAAAAAAAAATATATGAAAAATTCGGCACCATGCAGGTACATGTACAGACGCCAGCACATCAAGCTACCGCAATCTGTCAAATTTCCCCAATTGAAAGTGAACCTTATGCTTACGTGATAAAGTCGAAAATCTATGAAAGAAATTTGACAGATTGGGTTAACTGGATGTGCTGGCGCGGCGTCTGTACTTAGGTTGAATGATGATTTGAATTCACAAACTTAGTGCTCACGATATTCTAAATTCAAATTTACTTTATCCTCTAGCGGATAATAACGAATTTTGCACTCAGATATAGAAGAGCAAAAATACTCTTTCCGATATAGGGAGATGAAAATGTATAAAATTAATTCATTTATGAAGGTAGAAATGGCAAATATGAACCTTGAATTCTAATGTTCATGTTTTTTCTCAGTATCTGGTCCCCATAATACATTTTAACACAAACATATAATTGTCTTACTTGTAAGCAATGTGAGCGCCGGTCATGACGACCTGAGGGTGGATCAGTACTCCTACTCCAGCGTAAGAGATGTTCCTGGAGTCCAACAGGGCTACCACCCACGGGAACTCACCGAACTGGGACTCGGAACCCTGAACAACAACAAACATGTAATTAATAACCATAGATCGGAGTAGGTATACCGACTTTTGTACCTGATCCCATGATTCACTGCGATTTACATAATATACTTATTGTTATAAACCGGACCACGAACCGGAAGACGCAGCGTGGGCAGGCCCCCTACAAGATGGACCGATAATCTTGTGCAGGGCGCTGGAAACTGCTGGATGCAAATAGCGCAAGACCGGCAATTGTGGAGACCTTTGGGGGAAGCCTTTGTCCAGCAGTGGACGTCTTTCAGCTGATATGATGATAATTATTGTTAACGTTAGTATTGATTTTTAGAGGAACTCATGCGAATGGACCAAATCCCGTGATCTTGCCCGCTTGAGTATGTTTCGCCGGACCATCTCAGCTGGGCCGTGTTGAAACCGGTAGTAGATGAAACCGCTGAGTTTGTTCGCTGGGTCTTCTCAGTTGGGGGGCATTGGATCCGATAGTAAGATTAAAGCGCGACCGTCGTTATAAACACCTTCCGCCACAATAATAATCTTGAATTCGTACCTTAATATAGACAGAACTATTAAGACAATATGTAGTAAAATATAGCTATAACTATAAATTTCGATAGTGTTGCTAGTGTACATGGGCAGCGGCGATCACTCACCATCAGGTTACATCAGGACCCACTTGCTCGTTTGTCGAACTCTCATATAGTCAAAGTCAAAGTTAAAAATGATTTATTCCGTAAAAAAATTACATTTATGTGGAATCGTCATTTTTTTTTTACCCTACCGTACAGTGCATGAAATGGCAGCTACTGAGAAACACTGCCAGAAAACTCAGTAGGAATCCTTTTTTGAAATTCAATATACTTAAGATTAATTACAATCATGTGTGTTGACTCTCAATCCCAAGCACTTTTATTTATTTATAACTTTATGCACATCAAATGGTACAAAGGCGGACTTAATGCCCTAGGCATTTTCTGCCAGTCAACCTTAGGGTGGTGCAGAGATAGCATGGTAGGTGCACGAATGATAAAATTATCAAAATGTAAGAAAGTAGAGGCTATACTAAGCGACTTCTAAAGTAGTAAGAACTGGACAACACGATATTATACTATACTATACAATACTATATTATACAATACTATACTATATAATACTATATACTACTACTATATAATACTATACTATATGATACTATACTATAAAATCCGATCATGAACCATATATTTATTTATAACTGGCGGGTTTCTGCAAACAATTTGCGAAGTAAATACTCACGAACTTTTCTTTTAAATGAGATGCGACTCTTGGCCATCCTGATTTCGTGAGGTAATGCATTCCACTGAAGAATTGACTGTATAAAGAAAGAAGAGTGAAGGAAATCAGAGCGGTGAGATGGACATTGGAGGAGACGATTGTGTGAAGAGCGAAGATTTTTAGTATCGTTAGTAAAGAGATATTGAAAGTGGTGAGATAAGTAAGATGGAGAAGACGGAGAGTCAAGAATAGAATATAAGGTGGTTAGTGCTCGTAATGATCGTCGTTCGCGGATCGGTAGCCATTGTAGTTGGGATCGATGGGAAGAGACGTGGTCATACTTACGAAGATTGAAAATGAACCGAATGCAGTTATTCAGAAGTCTATCGAGTTTATTGAGGTGATCTGCATTCAGGTCAACGTAGCAAACATCACCATAGTCGACTATAGGAAATATTACGGCCTGCACGAGCATTACCTTAGTTTTTAATGGTAGAAAATTTTTAAGACGGTAGAGAAACCGCAGTACGCCTGTAACTCTTTGACTAACACTTGCTATTTGTTTTTGCCAGCTTAATGAGGCATCAATGTTTAGTCCATATTTTTCACATTTTGGCTTATAGGTATGCACTTAAGATCAAAGATTATTTGATGGAAGATCACGTAGCTCAACCTTTGATAGTAATCTGGAGCTTCCCATTATGATGGCTTGACACTTTGTCGGGTTCACAGTTAGGCCAAACTTGTCAGACCAAACTTTTATGGCATCTAAGTCACGATTTATCTTAGCAATACCCTCAGCCAGTCCGTCAAATGTCGTTTGGACGTAAATCTAGAGATCATCGGCATACAGATAATACGCACACTGAAGCTTATGAGTTATGAGATTTATGAAGATCGAAAATAAAAGAGGGGAGAGTATACCGCCTTGTGGGACACCAGTATCGAGGTTACGCCAGTTCGAAAAGGACTCACCGACGTAAACCGACTGTTGGCGCCCCCGAAGATAGGAGGAAAACCATTCCAGAGCTTCATCAGACACCATAAGATGGGAGAGAATAGATAACAGGATAACGTGACTGACGGTATTAAAGGCATTTGAAAAGTCGATCAAAACCATAATGGTGATCATTGTTTCCTCCATACCTGCCCTAATATCGCCAGTCACTTTAAGGAGAGCGGTGGTGGTACTGTGGCCCGGTCTAAATCCAGATTGAAACGGGCTTATCAGTTGGTTGCCAAGAACATAACAGGAGAGTTGTTCGTGTACACAGGACTCAAGTACCTTGGAGAGGAAAGGAAGAATAGAAATAGGACGGTAATGAGCAGGAAGTGAGGGATTAGAGGACTTAGGGAGTGGACGGATAAAAGCTTTACGCCATAAGGTGGGGAAAGATCCAGTATCCAGGGAAAAATTAATTATGTGTGAAATGGCTGGAAGGACATGATCCAGGATAGGGATAATCATGCGGCGGCCGATGTTATCATAACCAACTGCATTGGATTTAATGGAAAGGATAATCTTTTTGATGTCGTCAGAAGAGACTGGAGAGAAGTGAAACGAAATAGTATTAGAGCGCGACAAACCATTTAAATAGTTGACAGTATCACATATTGTCCGGTGATCCATTACAGAAGTGGTAGTCGCATAGCTATCTGAATTCCCCTAGACATCCAGGGTGCAGGTGGACGCTTCAGCTTGATTTTTTTAATTGGTGCGTGAACATCGTACAGCTCTGTGACTTTTCCGTTAAGGATCTCTACCTTTTTGTCTATGGCCTGTGCTTCCACCAAAGAATTCCACTCAAGTTTAGCGGCATCCTTGCAAAGTAGTTCTAAGTCCATCTTTGCGAAAGAACGCACGTGCAGAACCTTGGGTTTAGGTTTAGGAGGTTTCAGGATATAGGTTAAATAAATAAGGTCATGGTTGGAAAATCCAGGAGAAGGATGTTGTCCGTGAGTGGAAACCAAGGAAGGCTTAGAAGATAGGATTAAGTCGAGCCAAGTATCTTCACCTGAGGCATTATAATGGGTGGCTTGAAGAGGCAAAACGTGCAAAGAACTTGACTCGACAATATGTAAGAGTTTCCGGGTACGAGGAGAGTTTTTATTGAGGAGATTGGTATTGAAGTCGCCCATGATGATGTGGTGTACATACTGCGAACCCAAAGATTCAAGTACCGACTCCAAGTCGGTGAAATAGTCAACATTAGGGGGACAATATACTGTGGCCAAAACTATCTACACGTTTGATATAAACCTCAAGGAACAGAAACTCTGAGGAGGCTGAGTAGTTTGAGGAAGAGGACGCCAATATCTTAAACGGGAGATCACTCCTGAGATATATGGCGACTCCTCCTCCTCCTTTACCTAAACGGTCATTACGGACGAGCACAAAACCTGGGAGGGAATACATAGTAGAAAGCAAATGTGGTTTTAGCCAGCTCTCAGAAATCAGGACAACGTGTACATTACAGTCCGAAAAGGCATCGTACAAATCAGTAAAATGGCCCGGGACACTTTGTGCATTTATATGGCAAATGTTTAGTAAGTTCGTACGAGATTTACTAAAATTGTTCCTTAGAAAATCTCCAAATGAGTCATTTATGGAGCAGAAGCTGTCATCAGTTGCAGTAAATTCGTTGGCTGAATAATACGAATCATCATCAGATAAAATAGACATAAATAAAATTACTTATATAAAAATAAAATACTAAACTATAACAAATATATTTAAAAAGAACTAAATAAGTGGTGCAATAATTGACAGACCAATTAAACCCTGCACCACCCGCCAGCGCACACTAGAACACTGCTATACACATAGAATACGTAAATAAAAAAAAAAAGTAAAATATAGAAAAAAAAATATACAACACATTACACGTAGTAGCAACTCACTTCGTAAATTTATGTGAAACGAAACGCACCCAAATGTCAAATTGACAAGCCAAATGTCATCTCGCACGTTAATCAAACTTCGTTGAAATAAGCCGGTCAACGTTTGGCAATAATACATATAATTTTACCTACATTGAATAATATTGAAGAGAAAAAAAAAACTGGTCCGAAGAGTGGAATACGAGACAATGTAACAGAACATTTATAACATAGCATCGAATACAATACATGACATCGGGTTCGAGAATGGTAGGTTTAAACGCTAAATTAAAATAAAATATACCTAATGAATCTAAACTACGTGCAATGAAGCTAAATAAAATGATATATTTTTAGGATTTACTATGACTGGAGTTGGGGCCCGTTGTAGGAGTCTCCACGGACACTTTTGGATACTTGGTGATGAGTGGGGCCAACTCTTACTCCGTGGTGATCTTGTGGCTGCTACCACACGGCGTTTTGATGAAGATAACGCCGCTTTGAGTCCAAACAGAGCGAAATCCGAAATGAGAGCGACTTTTAGCGAAGACTGCTTGCCTGGGCCTCGTCAGGAACTCCTTGATTGAAACTGGAGAACCCTTTAATTTGGTCTTTGCCTTCCAAACCGCCGATTTGAAGTCGAGGCTTGCAAACCGCACTAAAATAGGCCGATGATGTTGCTTTTTGGATGAACCAAGTCTGTGACAAACTTTAATGGAGGTTTTGTTTATGTCAAAGCAAGCTTAGCACAGTCTTCATTTTCTCCCTCGGGTATACCTGATATAATCAGAACTTTGCGGCGGTTCTGTGCCTCGAGGTCATCAACTTGCTTGCTGCAATCCCTTATTTGTTGCCGAAGAAGACTGAGGATACCAAAAATAAGCTCCCTGAATGTCCGGAGCTCTTCAGCTACCTTTGCAACAGTATCCTTGGACGATCCAGCATTTGTTATCTGTGCCTGGAGGTCATCAAATCTCTTTGTTATGTTCTCCTCAAGCCGGTTCTGAGTGGTTAATATCTCTGACAAATTGGACATCTTGGTGTAGAGAGTTAAAAAAGTGCAGTGTAGATGTTAAGCTGGCAGGTGGTGATATTGTGGTGCTTAAGTTACATAAATGTGCTTCCCAGGTGAGTAACACAAAATTAACTTTAGAACACTTAAGCAGTTTATTTTACACAAATACTGTAATTATAAATAAAATATAATTAGCTTTTGCAAAATTACGTCTGTACTTTTTAGTCACCTACCCCCGAAAAAAAAAAGTTCACAGAAAAACGTTGGTGCCCATTCTTTGGTAGGTATTCCCTCGTTGTGATTTCTACTGCTTTCTTTTATAATAAAGCCAAATTGTGTAGCAGGGCATATTACAAAATTTCTGATTATTTAAGTGATAAAAGTGCTTGGGATGGAGTTGTTCTGAGTCAACACACATGATTGTAATTAATCTTAAGTATATTTTATTTTAAAAAAGGATTCCTACTGAGTTTTCTGGCAGTGTTTCTCAGTAGCTGCCACGTTATGCACTGCACGGTAGGGTAAAAAAAATATGACGAACTGACGATTCCACATAAATGTAAAATTTTTACGGAATAAAGTTACTTTGACTTTGACATTCTTGGGAAGACTTTTGCCCAACCCTCGACGTAATTTGGCTGATATGAGAACAGTAAAACCTACCGTGCCAGTAAAAGTGACTCCAACCCCTTGAGGGTTTCGGTAACCACATCCTTTTACTTTCGAAGGATCAGGTTTGGGCTTCGGCGCCGTGGGGTCCTTCGGAACAGTGCAGCAGATCTCCACACTCTCAGTACATTGTTCTTCGCCAAACCTTAAAAAATACAGTATTTAGGAAGTTACTTGTCAGACCAGAGATCTCCCAGGGGACATGGCGTAAGGGGGGCACCGTTGGAGCGCAACCATGTTCAAAGGCACCCTATTTCAGGGTCCAAGAGCACACCACGACAGGTCAGGTAAGACAGAGTCCGACATACCCACTTTTTGTGGATAGGTTATACTACATATACTAATTTTCTTTTGTAAATACATACTTTTATAAACATAATTAATTACACCCAGATTCAGACAGACAAACAGACATGTTCATGCACACAAATATATGTCCTAGGGGCTACCGGCTAAGTTGCCGAACATCGGGATAGTGATCGGCGTTCCAATAAATAAAGGTTAAAAATGACTTAATCAATCGTTAAATCGGCTTCGACGTTGAAAATCGATTCCGGGCCATTAATGACGTCACATGTGCTCATAGCCGATTTAACGATTGATTAAGTCATTTTTAACCTTTATTTATTGGAACGCCGATCACTATCCCGATGTTCGGCAACTAAGCCGGTAGCTATCCTGGGTGGGAATCGAAGCCAGGACCTGGGGCTCAACCGCCTAAGTCGCCGAAAATCGATTTCTTAAATGGCGTTCAAATAAATAAAGGTTAAAAATTACTTAATCAATCTTTAAATCGGATGGACGTCATAAATGGACTGGAATCGATCGTCAACGTTGAAACCGATTTAAAGATTGATTAAGTAATTTTAACCTTTATTTATTTGAACGCCATTTAAGAAATCGATGTTCGGCGACTTAGCCGGTAGAGCCCCTGCGGCGTGAAAGGCAAGCATTTACCAACCATTCCAACCGTCCCGTTAAAATAAATATATAAGTAGATATTATAGATATATTACATGCAGACACGGAAGACAAGACAAAAGACATAAGACAAAATAATTGTGCTCGTCACACAAAGATTTGTCCTTTTTTTTTTTAATAAGGCAGGGGGAATGCTAATGCATGCCACCCATGCATGGCAAAAAGTGTCTGCGGGTGGGTATGTCAGACTCGCACCGACTAAACCTAACCTGCCGTGGACTTCTTCTGGCGCCTGATAGGGGGAGCCCCGGGAATGCGGGTATGCTGCTCCGGTGCCCCTCTTTTGCGCCGTGTCCCAGATGGTTGGGACACGCACCCGGGGAGGACTGTGGGTAGCCCTCCCCATTTGCCGACTCCTGCCAGTACGGCACAGCGACTGCGCCACAAACAGTTCGCTGTCTTCCCGTAGCTGCTTGCACGTGGCGGCAGTTGAGGACACTTCTCATACTGCCACCGCAGCCCCGAGGGGAGTTGGGCTAACGGCTGCCGCCGCCACCCCGACGCCTCCTCCGCCTACGAGCGGGATCGGCTCGTTCCCTAACCCGTTCGACGGCCTCCTTCTGCAGCAAAACAGCCTCACAGAAGGAGACCACGGCGTCCCATTTGGACATAGATTTGTCCTGGGGTCGAACTCACAACCTCTGGCTTTAGTCATTAGACGAAAAGGCCAATCATAAAGATTTGATAATAATAATAAATGATCTTATCTAAATTACCCAAATTCAATAATTGATTCTCACTAAATTGTGGTAAATTATATCCAATGAAATTGAAATCGCATAACGTTCTTTAATACCTTCCCATTTTCTATTGAGACTAGAGTTGCCAACTATACTCTTTTGAACAGTATTATACTGTTTTTCATTAAATTATACTTTTTACTGTTGGACAAAAATAAAATATACAAAATACTGTGTACATTTATTTAGTCAGAGGGCGTTCACTGCTCAGTGCAGTGCGGCCACAAACAAATCACACTGATATTGTAAATTAGTAGGTAAGTTGTGCGAGAAGCTCTAAAAATATGTATTTTAAGCAATAAATAAAATACTGTTCATTTTCTAAAATATTCTTCATAGACCTGAATATACTTTATTTCTGGTTAAAAAAAAGTTGGCAACCCTCATTGAAATACATGTTATATACTCTCTGGTTTACGGGGTTTTGGCGCCAACACGGAAAAAGACGCATCGATGCTCTGTTTCATTTGCAAAAACTGGTGCTAATTCGAGTTTTTATGTGTAAATATGGTGGATTTTTAGACACAAGATCTTCGACAACGTATACAAGTGGGGGAAAGTGCGATATTGCGGTGAATTGTGATTTTCCGTGTTGAAACCAAAACTCCATAGAAGCCTCTAGTAAAGTCCCCACTGCTTTACTTCGACTAAATGACGAGAAACATAAAATATTTCAACTGAAGACGAGGCGGTATGGTCTATGATCTTAGGCTGTCCAAAGCCGCGAAAAAAAAACACTCTGGTTTACTTCTTAACGTACAGTCCCGCAAACTTATCTGGCCCGCTGGCAGCGTCGCTGTTATCGCAGTTAGTGTTGCTAGTAACTATTTTTTGCAATAAAGTGGGTTAAAATAATATGCACATTGTAACGTAAATATTACTTCACTAAAAAGCAAACAAATACTGTCATTACAAATCTTTATATTTTTATACAATAATTATGATCATTTACATACAGTGTATGCTGAGTGTTCTCTAACGGAGGTATTATTATGTCACCGGAATTGTTTAATTCAGAAGTCATTTCATCATCATCATTATCGTAATCACTGCTTTCACTTTCACTATCACTACCTAAATGAATGATGAAAGGCTCGTCTAGGTATCCATCCCTTTTTCGATACTCATTTTCAATATTTTTTACATGATTGCAATGCTTTTGCCATTCATTGACTGTTATTTTATCAAAAGATTCTGGAATCAATGTAGGCATTTCAGAATTCGATCTACCAATATTCTGATCTGCTATAAACTTTTGCATCTGCTTGCTCTTTTTCTTTCACAATATTTCTTACAAACACCAACACTGGAAATGGCAAAAATTAAATAAATAATGAATATTTTAAAATATGTGTTTTAATTTAAAGTGTGACGGGGAGTTTTGTATTTTTTCAGAAGCTGACAACACTAACCTGTAGCAGCAGCTACGATTTCATACAACTTATTGAAGGGTATAATTGGTGCCTGAAGGCGTTTTTCTTCCTTCATATAATTCAATACTTGTAATATAACGTTCCTCGTATCACTTTTTAAAGCTTTCGGCATTTTTCACAACTTAAATCCACAAAAAGAAAAATAAATACGCGCAACAAACAATCAATGGCAGGAATGTCAGGGAATAACAGGCCGATTGACATTTCAAACTGGCGTCGTTAGTTCTACTTTTGGCCACCGGGCCAGATAAGCTTGTAGCACTATACCTTATATCAAGTGTTCCATAGCCCGTGACAGTTGCGTTGTTTATGTCAACACCAATCTTGTTCGAGTCGCACAGGTAGTAAGGGACACACTGACAGCTTTCGCCATCTTTGTTTACAAAAGTTGATGTTGCATCTGTGGGTTGCACCACGATCTGAAAAAAAAGAAAATGAAACCATAGATTATTTTTATACCATGATAGACACGCAGAGTATCAGTACCCCGTCGAAATAAACTTGACAGATTGATTTATTACCAAATAGAAATAGGTATTCATTACGTAATTTAAATTAATAATTTAAACTGGTAACCTGATGGAACTAAATTAATGATATAAACGCCAACGCGGAAAAAGACGCATCGGGGCATTGTTTCATTTTCAAAACCTGGTGTAAATTCGAGTTTTTAAGTGTACATATGGTGGATTTTTAGACATAACTTCTTCGACAAAGTACACAAGTGGAGGAAATACTGCCGTGAATTGCGTTTTTCTGTGTTGAATCTAAAACTCCATAGGAGTCTCTAGTAAAATCTCCACTGCTTTACTGGGGCAAGACAAGGACTAAGGGCTATCTTAAACAAATTTAACTAAATACGTTTAAATCGATAAATGTGTTTAACATGATTACGTTTAATGGCCTCTTGCACGAAGCCGTTTCGAAACGCATTGAACTAAATGCGTTTATCGTGTCGGTCGGTATAGCAGTTCCCCTACATTTCGTGATAAGTAAGTAACAAATGACACTATTTTTTAAACAAAAAATACGTTTTTCTGCGCGAAAGTGTGCGTAAATTGAATCCTCCATGACATGGAAACATAACCTTTCAAAATTAACGTCAATTTTTGCTAAACACATTTAGCGGCGCTAAATAGCTATTCATGGGTATTTAACTTTGACAGCTCTCTAAACGCGTTTAGTTACTTATTTAGCATGGTGCAAGGCGTTGCAGTGACTTAAACGTGAATTTTAATTTAAATTGGATTTAAATAGTATTTAGTGCTATGGTGCAAGCCGCCCTTAGACTTGACTGAAGCAGACTTTACTTGACATTGACTTGACGAAAATAAATGATATAAAAATATACTTTACGAAAGGCTCATAAGGCCGAAGAAGCCAGAACCGTCAAACTGAACTCCAAAAAAAAAATAATGATACCAAAGTGCTACAAAGACGCCAGCACGTCAAACTATCCCAATCTGTCAAATTTACCCAGTTGAAAGTGAACCTTATGTTTTTGTGATAAAGTTGAAAATCTATAAAAGAAATTTGACAGATTGGGGTAGCTGGATGTGCTGGCGTCTGTACTTCCCCAGTCGGGCTGCTCTTTGTTGAGCGCTGTGCACTTCCTCCAATGTTTAGTTTATATTTGCGGTTTAGTTTCCATAATTTAAAATGTAAACGTGATTAAAATTAATTAATGATACCAACGTACAATAGAACATAACATAAAAAGTTTTAGCATGATGGTAGTTGACATATTTAATTAAATACCTAAAGATATATATTATAGAATTACCCATAACGACGTTTGTTTGACGGGCCTGTTGGCGTGGTTGGCAAATGCTTGCTTTTCACACCGGAGGTCATGGTTCGATTCCCACCCAGGACAGATATTTGTGTGCATGAACATATCTGTTTGTCCTGAGTCTGGGTGTAATTTATCTATACCCCACATTACGGATTTTTAGTATACGTACGGCAGTGTTGCCCGGTAGCCTTTATTTTATTTATAAACTAGCTGTGCCCGCGACTTCGTCCGCGTGTTAATTAGTTTATTTTGTTTTTTTTATGGTTTTTTCAAAAATAAAAGACTTTTCAAAAATAAAAGTAGCCTAAGTTACTCCTTATTACATCAGCTACCTGCCAATAAAAGTCCTGTCAAAATCGGTCCAGCCATTTCAGAGATTAGCTGGAACAAACAGACAGACAGACAGACAAAAATTGTAAAAAAATGTTATTTTGGAGTATGTACCGTATATATATTCATATACATGTAGTAAAAATCGGTTATTTCAATATTACAAACAGACACTTCAATTTTATTTATTTGTATGTAGGTATGTATAGATAATATAAATAAGTACAATATACGAATCCAAATACACAATTGTTGAAGGCGTCACAGCAAGCATGTTATCAGTAAGACAGTAACACTTGACGTGGTTGGTAAATGCTTGCCTTTCACGGCCCAGGTCGTGGGTTTGATTCCCACCCAGAACAGATATTTGTGTGCATGAACATGTCTGCTCTTCTGAGTCTGGGTGTAATCTATATATATAAAAATCAATGCCACTTTTCGTTGTAATGTTATAACTCAACAACGCCTTTACTGATTTGGCTAATTTTGGTCTTGAATTAAGAGAAAGGAAGTCCAGGGATGGTTTGTACGTAGAGAAAATTTAATAAAAAGTCTTGAAAAACTTTTATTACTATGCCTTATACGTAGCGAAGCACGTACCGGGCCGCTAGTTATCTATATAAGTATGTATTTACAAAAGAAAAGTACTATATGTAGTAGGTATATCAGTTATCTGGTTTCCTTAGTACAAGCTCGCTTAGTTTGGATATTATTATTTTTATAAGATCAAAATAAACTTAAACGATTTATATTGGACCAATGCTTTGAGTCATCATCATCATCATCATCATATCAGCCGAAAGACGTCCACTGCTGGACAAAGGCCTCCCCCAAAGATCTCCACAATTGCCGGTCTTGCGCTATTCGCATCCAGCGATTTCCAGCGACCCGCACAAGATCATCGGTCCATCTTGTAGGGGGCCTGCCCACGCTGCGTCTTCCGGTTCGTGGTCGCCACTCGAGAACCTTTCTGCCCCAACGGCCGTCGGCTCTACGAGCTATGTGCCCTGCCCACTGCCACTTCAGCTTGGCAATTCTTCGGGCTATGTCGGTGACTTTGGTTCGCCTGCGGATTTCAACATTTCTGATGCGATCCCGCAGGGAAACTCCGAGCATAGCCCTCTCCATTGCTCTTTGGGTGACCTTGAGCCTTCTAATAAGGCCCATAGTGAGCGACCACGTCTCTATTCCGTATGTCATCACTGGCAACACACACTGGTCGAAGACTTTCGACTTGAGACACTGCGGTATTTTGGACGAGAAGATATTACGTAGCTTCCCGAACGCTGCCCATCCGAGTTGGATTCTACGATTGACCTCCTTCTCGAAGTTGGACCTACCTAGTTGGATGGTCTGTCCTAGGTAAATATAGTTCTCTACAACTTCGAGTGCAGAGTCACCAACTTTCAATTGAGTGGGTGCAACATGGACGTTTGACATGATTTTCGTCTTATCCATGTTCATTTTCAGACCCACTTGTTGAGAGACTCTGCTGAGGTCATCGAGCATTGTACCGAGGTCTTCCATGGTCTCAGCCATGACTACGATATCATCGGCAAATCGAAGGTGAGTGATGTACTCGCCATTGACATTGATGCCAAAGCCTTTCCAGTCCAGAAGCTTGAAGACGTCTTCCAATGCTACGGTGAACAGTTTCGGAGATATAACATCTCCCTGTCTCACGCCTCGCTGCAAGTGGATAGGTTTCGAGATCTGGTCCTGGAGTCGCACTGACATAGTGGCATTTTCATACAAACACTTTATCACCTCGATATACCGGTAGTCAATTTGGCACCTTATGAGAGACCTCAGCACGGCCCATGTTTCGATAGAATCAAAGGCTTTCTCATAGTCCACAAACGCTAAGCACAGTGGCTTGTTATACTCTTCGGTCTTCTGTATAACTTGCCGCAGCGTATGTATGTGGTCTATGGTGCTAAAGCCTTTTCGGAAACCGGCTTGTTCGGGAGGCTGGAAGTCGTCAAACCTGCGCGCGAGACGGTTCGTAACGACCCTCGAAAACAACTTGTAAACATGGCTCAGCAGTGTGATGGGTCTATAATTCTTCAATAGGGTTTTGTCGCCCTTTTTGAACAAGAGCACCACCACACTTCTGTGCCATGCTTGTGGCGTTTAACCATCTAGTATGACGGAGTTAAATAACTTCTGAAGGGCCCGTAGGATTGGTGTACCACCCGCCTTCAGAAGCTCTGCTGTAACTCCATCATCACCAGGCGCCTTGTTGTTCTTGAGTTGTTTAAGAGCCATTCTAATCTCGTACAGGCTGACGTCCGGGATGTCTTCGGTGTAATGTCGGGTTAGTCGTGCTCTGGGATCTGAGGCATGACTTTTGACAGGTGGCTGTGTTGTCGTATATAACTGTCTGTAGAACTTCTCGATCTCTCCCAGCAACTCAGGCTTAGACGTGACGATTCTACCATCCTCAGTCTTCAGCTTCGTCAGTTGGCTCTGTCCAACAGACAGAGCTCTTGCGAACACTTTGGAGCCTTTGTTCCGCTCAATGGCCTCTTTAATACTAATTGTATTAAATTGCCGCGTGTCGCGAGTCAAAGACTTTGAGATCTGTCTGTTGAGCTGCCGATATCTGGTAGCATCATCTGAGGATGTCAGAACCATTTTCCGTCTATCTTCCATAAGTTGCAGGGTAAAGTCAGAGATCTTTTTAGTTCTGTTTGTACGGCGGGCCTTGAAGACCTTAGACCCAGCCGTATGGACAGCTTCTACGAGCCTGTCATAGTATGAGTCCACTTCCTCGCAGTCTGCTAGGCATTCGAAACGGTTTTGCAGTTCGAGCTGAAATGGTTCGGGGTTTTGGACGTGGATAGGTAAAGGTCGGAGCGTAGACTTTATCAGTCGGGACCTCTGGAGTTTGACATTAATGTTCAATGAGCCTCTGACCAGTCTGTGATCGCTCCCGGTTTTAACCGCATTGATCACGGAGACATCATTGAACATCTGTCGTCTCGTCGACAAGATAAAGTCTATCTCATTTTTTAGTTTTACCATCCGGGCTCACCCAGGTCCATTTGCGGTGATCCGGCTTCCTGAAGAAGGAATTCATCATAAAGAGTCCCTCCTTCTCCATGAAGTCGGCCAACATTTGGCCCCGGGGGTTCCGGTCACCAGTTCCAAATTGCCCCACTCTCAGCTCATTACCGAATCGTTTGCCCAGCTTCGCGTTAAAGTCCCCCATGACCACAGTGAAATGCTTTGAGTATTTAATGAATAATATAATTGTAGTTATTAAGACAACAATGAATGTGATTTTATTGTATAATTGGGACATTTAATTTATCTACAGACGCCAGCACTTCAAGCCACCCCAATATGACAAAATTTCCCCAATTGAAAGTGAACCTTATGCTTACGTGATAAAGTTGAAAATCGATAAAAATAATTTGACAGATTGGGGTAGCTGGATGTGCTGGCTTCTGTACATATTTAATTGTCTATCAAATACTTATTTAGTATATACTAAAAAAAACACTCAAGTAAAAATAAAAACAGGCCACGTGCGAGTCGGACTCGCGCAGGAAGGGTTCCGTACCATTATCTATAAAACGAGCAAAAAATTCATGTTTGTTGTATGGGAGCCCCCTTAAATATTTATTTTATTTTGTTTTTTAGTATTTGTTGTTATAGCGGAAACAGAAATACATCATCTGTGAAAATTTAAACTGTCTAACTATCACGGTTCATGAGATACAGCCTGGTGACAGAGGGAAAGACAGGCAGACAGACAGCCAAGTAGTAGTAATAGGGTCCCGTTTTACCCTTTGGGTACGGAACCCACGAAACTGGCTATGAGAGAAAGAGAGAAAGGAAATGTGTGCTGTCTCTCCGTCCGTATGTCACAGCAACTTTTTTCCGAAACTATAAGAGCTGTGCTGTTGAAACTTGGTAAATAGATGTATTCTGTGAACCGCATTAAGATGTTTACACAAAAATAGAAACAGAACAATAATTTTGGGGGGGGGGGGGTCCCATACATAGAACTGAAACTCAATTTTTTTTTCATCGTACCCATACACGTGGTGTTTCTATGGATAGGTCTTCAAAAATGATATTGAGGTTCCTAATATTTTTTTTTTCGAAACTGAATAGTTTGCGCGAGAGACACTTCCAAAGTGAAAAAATGAGTCATCATCATCATCATCATTACAGCTAAATGAGTCCACTGCTGGACAAGCCTCCCTCAAGAATCGTCTTGGGGGGATATGCCATAATCGCCACGCTTGGCAGGCGGGTTGGCGATCGCAGTAAGATGGTCATAGTAATCAGAAGGAAGCTGCTGCCCGTCCTCTGGTAGTTATTCCCTCGGGTCGACTTCTACGCCCCCCACGGGATGAGATGGGGTGATGATATTCTGATTCTGATATTTGTCGCCGTCACCACACAGCAGAAAAAGAAAAAATGAGTACCCCTTTGTAACTTCTAAAATAAGAGAATTATAAAACTAAAAAAGAATATGATGTAGGTACAACCATGTAAACTAACAACGAAAATTGGTTTGAACGAGATCTAGTAAGTAGTTTTTTTATAATGCTACATAAATCGTAAACAGCAATTTACCTTTCATTTAATCAACTGAAATACTTGCTGCTGCGGAACCCTTCATGGGCGAGTCCGACTCGCACTTGGCCGGTTTTTTTTTAAGATTATTATTATTATATGATAAATTTGAAAATCTACAAAAGAAATTTGACATATTGGTGTAGCTGGATGTGGTGGCGTCTGTACAATTGAAACTGTTAAACTCACGTCTTCAAATTTCGGTGTTACAGGACCCGGTGGGGGTCTAGTTGGGGCTGGAGTGGCTGTCTCTATGGGGGCCTTCCCAAATATATCTTCCAATAAGTTGGGGTCCACTGTAGTCTGGGCACCGACCGTAGCCAGGATCAAACCAAAGAGGAGATACTGCATTTTGTCCTGAAATAAAAAAAAAACAAAACTTGAGAGGTGTCAAGGGACACCCGGATGGAACGAAGTTATTTCTTATTATTTATTATGTACAAAAAACCTGTATACACTCAACAAAAATAATCGTCGTGACACTACACTGTTCAATGCGAAATAGAAATGAAAATATCTGGCTTGCTTTCTATAAGAGAGAGAGAGAGAGAGAAACAGACAGAGAAACATGCGCACGCCGCACAGCTGCAAAAAGTGCCGTGACAACTTTTCGGAAGAATTTTTCCGTCCAGCCCCCTTTCACAACGCGCGAAAAGGAACTTCGTTCCAAAAACACAGAAATTATAGTTTCAAGCGACGCAAGGTTCACGTATCAATATTCTGCCGTCCTGACTGCCTCGTTGGTCTAGCGGTAGCGTGTTCCACCGCAGATAATGAGGTCCTGGGTTCAAATCCCAGTTCGGGCCAAAAAGTGATTCTGGGATTTTCCGTAAAAATAAATTTCTCAGTATCAGCCCGAAGTCTGGAAGTTGGCGGTATTACACCCCCGTGCCTCGGAGAGCACGCAAAGCCGTTGGTCCTGTGCCTGATCTCTTTCCGGTCGTGTCGCTAGTCGTCCCATCGGATCATGAGAGTGATGGAATAGAAAGTGCCCCTGTGTTTGCGCACACACTTGTGTACTATAATATGTCCTGCGCGATTGGCTAGTCTCCATTGAAACTGGCCGCCGTGGCTTGAATTCGGTCGGAAGGACATTATTATTATTATTATTATTATCTGCCGTCCAATACCTTAAATGCCGTTTCTGTAAAAAACCGGCCAAATGCAAACCGGACTCGCGCGCGATGGGTTCCCTACCATTATCTATAAAAACGAGCAAAAAATTCACGTTTGTTGTATGGGAGCCCCCTTAAATATTTATTTTGTTTTGTTTTTTAGTATTTGTTGTTATAGCGGCAACAGAAATACATCATCTGTGAAAATTTCAACCGTCTATCGCGGTTAATGAGGTACAGCCTGGCGACAGACGGACAGACAGACAGCGAAGTCTTAGTAATTGGGTCCCATTTTACCCTTTGGGTACGGAACCCTAAAAATGGCTGCGAAATGAGTTTTATGGTCTACCGTTAGTGTGTGCGTGTGTGTGTGTGCCTGTGTGTGTAAGAATCAAATTGTACCTGTTTACGGTGATAAGGAGTGAGTAAGTGTGTGAGTACTTGGGTGAATAGTGATATTCATCTGCAGGACGGGGATTAATCACACAATTAATCATCATCATCATCATCATATCAGCCGAAAGACGTCCACTGCTGGACAAAGGCCTCCCCCAAGGATCTCCACAATAGCCGGCCCTGCGCTGCCCGCATCCAGCGGCTTCCCGCGACCCTTGCAAGATCGTCGGTCCATCTTGTAGGGGGCCTGCCCACGCTGCGTCTTCCGGTTCGTGGTCGCCACTCGAGAACCTTTCTGCCCCATCGGCCGTCAGTTCTACGAGCTATGTGCACTGCCCACTGCCACTTCAGTTTGGCAATTTTTATAATTGTTAAATGCAACGGGCATGTACCTTAGCTTAATTTCTAATCTATACATATAATAAAATCGTAAGAAGGTCAGAACTGTACATTGAATATATTTTTAAAAGGATACTTGGGGCGTGATTTTCAATCGATATCGAAGCCAAAAATATAGTTGTTAGAATTTTTGTCTGTGTGTCTGTTTGTCTGTATGTATGTCCGGGCTAAACTCAAAAAGTACTGCATGGATTTACTTCAAATTTTGTATGAATATTACTAAGAGGTCGGGTCAACATATAGGCTACATCTTATCACGCTATCACCTACGGGGGAGGACCTGTGATAATTTATAAAATATAACGCGGGTAAAACCGCGGGGTACAGCTAGTAACTAAATAGGTAACAATTACTACTATATAAATAAACTAGCTGTGCCCCGCGGTTTTACCCGCGTTAAACTTTATAAATTATCACAGATCCTCCCCCGTAGATGATAGCGTGATAAGATGTAGCCTATATGTTGACCCGACCTCTTAGTAATATTCATACAAAATTTGAAGTAAATCCATGCAGTACTTTTTGAGTTTAGCCCGGACATACATACAGACACACAGACAAAAAATCTAAAAACTATATTTTTGGCTTCGATATCGACTGTAGATCACACCCCAAGTATCCTTTTTAAAAAATATTCAATGTACAGTTTTGACTTTCCTACGATTTTATTATATGTATAGATTACAGCTTCATCATCCAACGCGACCAGAGCTTGTCGCGGAGAGCAAGTAACCTCACTTGCTATCCACGACAAACCGCGGTCGCACCCGTTGGTTTTTTTACGGACACAGTGATAGATAATGTTCCACAAGCACCTTTTTAGGGTTCCGTAGCCAAATGGCAAATACGGAACCCTTATAGATTTGTCATGTCTGGCTGTGTGTCTGACCGTGCGTATGTCACAGCCACTTTTCTCCAAAACTATAATGACTATACTGTTGAAATTTAGTAAGTAGATGCATTCTGTGAACCGCGTTAAGGTGTTCACACAAAAATTGAAAAAAAACCAATAATTTTGGGGGTTCCCCATACATAGAACTGAAGCTAGTTTTTTTCATCGTACCCATACATGTGGGGTATCTATGGATAGGTCTTCAAAAATGATATTGATTGACGTTTCTAATATAATTTTTTTCTAAACTGAATAGTTTGCGCGAGTCACTTCCAAAGTGGTAAAATGGGGGACACTCATTTTACCACTTCGGAAGTGACTCGCGCAAACTATTCAGTTTAGAAAAAATCATCTACTTACTAAATTATAAATAAAAAAATGTCCTGTAACTTCTAAAATAAGAGAAAGATAAAACTAAAAAAAATATATGATATACATTACTATGCAAACTAACAGCAAAAATTGGTTTAAACGAGATCTAGCAAGTAGTTTTTTTTAATACGTCATAAATCGTAAACCGCAATTTACCTTTCATTTAATGAACTGAAATATTTGCTGTTACGGAACCCGGGCGAGTCCGACTTGTACTTGGCCGGTTTTTTTAATACTCTTTAAGACACATTTTCAGTTATTATATCATTAAGTAATGTGGGAATGAGCCACTGTCTAGTCCGTTGTCCATCAAAGTCATAGACTTTATTCACAATGATTTTTTTTTCTATAGATAACTAACTTAGTGTCAAAACTGAGAACAGATTTCTCTTTAAGGCTGATTTCAGAGTGAGGCGCGCGGCACGCGCCGGAGGCCAGCGCGTCTCAACAGCGGCGCGTGCGAGACGCGTCACTCTGAAACACTAGCTGCCAGTAGAGGAGCTCGGGCAGCGCTGG
Organism: Pseudoips prasinana; assembly: GCA_951640165.1. Lineage (NCBI taxonomy): Eukaryota > Metazoa > Arthropoda > Insecta > Lepidoptera > Nolidae > Pseudoips > Pseudoips prasinana. Next base: position 17,888,430 of record OX621264.1, on the reverse strand, counting down.
CCGACGGCGCGCGTGTCACCGGCGGCGCGTTAGAACTGCGTGACTGTGAAACGCAACTACTATCTAGTGTAATTGTAAGCGCGCGCGTTTGAACTGCGTGACTATGAAACGCAACTACTATCTAGTGTAATTGTAAGCGCGCGCGTTTGAACTGCGTGACTATGAAACGCAACTACTATCTAGTGTAATTGTAAGCGCGCGCGTTTGCACTGCGTGACTATGAAACGCAACTACTATCTAGTGTAATTGTAAGCGCGCGCGTTTGAACTGCGTGACTATGAAACGCAACTACTATCTAGTGTAATTGTAAGCGCGCGCGTTTGAACTGCGTGACTATGAAACGCAACTACTATCTAGTGTAATTGTAAGCGCGCGCGTTTGAACTGCGTGACTATGAAACGCAACTACTATCTAGTGTAATTGTAAGCGCGCGCGTTTGAACTGCGTGACTGTGAAACGCAACTACTATCTAGTGTAATTGTAAGCGCGCGCGTTTGAACTGCGTGACTATGAAACGCAACTACTATCTAGTGTAATTGTAAGCGCGCGCGTTTGAACTGCGTGACTATGAAACGCAACTACTATCTAGTGTAATTGTAAGCGCGCGCGTTTGAACTGCGTGACTATGAAACGCAACTACTATCTAGTGTAATTGTAAGCGCGCGCGTTTGAACTGCGTGACTATGAAACGCAACTACTATCTAGTGTAATTGTAAGCGCGCGCGTTTGAACTGCGTGACTATGAAACGCAACTACTATCTAGTGTTATTGTAAGCGCGCGCGTTTGAACTGCGTGACTATGAAACGCAACTACTATCTAGTGTAATTGTAAGCGCGCGCGTTTGAACTGCGTGACTATGAAACGCAACTACTATCTAGTGTAATTGTAAGCGCGCGCGTTTGAACTGCGTGACTATGAAACGCAACTACTATCTAGTGTAATTGTAAGCGCGCGCGTTTGAACTGCGTGACTATGAAACGCAACTACTATCTAGTGTAATTGTAAGCGCGCGCGTTAGAACTGCGTGACTATGAAACGCAACTACTATCTAGTGTAATTGTAAGCGCGCGCGTTAGAACTGCGTGACTATGAAACGCAACTACTATCTAGTGTAATTGTAAGCGCGCGCGTTTGAACTGCGTGACTATGAAACGCAACTACTATCTAGTGTAATTGTAAGCGCGCGCGTTTGAACTGCGTGACTATGAAACGCAACTACTATCTAGTGTAATTGTAAGCGCGCGCGTTAGAACTGCGTGACTATGAAACGCAACTACTATCTAGTGTAATTGTAAGCGCGCGCGTTTGAACTGCGTGACTATGAAACGCAACTACTATCTAGTGTAATTGTAAGCGCGCGCGTTTGAACTGCGTGACTATGAAACGCAACTACTATCTAGTGTAATTGTAAGCGCGCGCGTTTGGACGGCAGCCTTATATATAGTCTATAGTTTTTGACAATAGAACTTTAATGGTCGAATTTCGAACGAGTGCTATCTGTATTATATATATAATACACAATCTGCGCCCCGCGGTTTCACCAGCGTTAAAGTAGTTTTGGCGTAAAATAGTAGCAAACATACATACATACATCTATACTCACAAACTTTCGCATTTACAATATTAGTAAAATGTGTACCTCTAGCGGTTTTTGCAGTGCACGCCAGAATAGCTCGCAGATGGTACATTTTTTCCTACTTACTTGACACTTATCGTCATATTTTGGACAATTCACACAATATCTTTATAAATTGTAGCCTATGTGTTATTCTGATGTGTAAGCTATATTATTGTAAAGTTTCATTACAATCCATTCAGTAGTTTATACGTGAAAGAGTAACAAACATCCATCCATACTTACAAACTTTCGCGTTTATAATATTACTAGCTGTTCCCCGCGGTTTTACCCGCGTTAAACTTTAGAAAATATGGCCTATGTGTTATCCTAACTATAAAAATTAGCCTATGTTGTTTCTCAGGGTCTAGACCATCTGTATACCAAATTTCATTCAAATCCGTTCAGTAGTTTTGGCGTGAAAGAGTAACAGACAGACAGACAGACAGAGTTACTTTCGCATTTATAATATGGTAGGATTACATAGTAGCATAATTATATACAGTGTGACTGATTAGGTGCACATAATCTTTTTATTGTTAGATTAAACGCCTTTTACTTGAAACGAAATTTTGTTTTATTTAATTTACTAGCTGTGCCCCGCGGTTTTACCCTCGTTATATTTTATATAAATTATCACAGCTCCTCCCCCGTAGGAGATAGCGTGATAATATGCCAGCCTATATTTTGACCCGACCTCTTAGTTATATTCGTGCAAAATTTGAAGTAAATCTATGCAGTAATTTTTGATTTATCCTGCACATACATACAGAAAAACAGTAAAAAAATCGGCATAGAGCAGAATAGCCTATGTGTTAATCCATCTGGGACTCGGCGCAAAAAAGGGGCACCGGAGCAGCATACCCGCGTTCTCGGGGCTCCCCCTATCAGGCGCCAGAAGAAGTCCACGGCAGATTAGGTTTAGTCGGTGCGAGTCCGACATACCCACCCGCAGACACTTTTTGCGGGTGGTATGCGTAGGTATTCCCGCTGCCTTATCAAAAAAAAAAAAGGGTGTCAGCTAACTCCATACCAAATTTTATTAAAATCGCCCCAGCCGTTTAGGCATGAAGAAGTAACAAACATACACACTCACACAGTCACTAACTTTCATCTGTATAATATTAGTAGGAAGTAGGATATGTATGTATTTCGATATATATAAGTATGTTTAACAATTGTCTGGTTGCCATAGTACAGGCTCTGCATAGTTTCCTAGGGACCTGCTGTAGCTCAGGTTGGCTAAACGCGCTTGTGCGTGATGGGGGGGGGAGGCTTCGGGCCCCTCCCCACCCCGGGGGAGAGACTCTCAGACGCTTGTACAGCGGGGGTACTGGCGAGATCGTTCACGAGTACCCAGAGCCCCCACTACAGGCACTGTGAGGCTGGCTACCGTGGTGGTTTTAGTGGGTCGGCCCTCGACAATGTGTGAATGGCATTTCCACCACGTCAAAAGAAAACAAAAAAACAAAAAGGCTCTGCATACTTTGGGATCAGAAAGCTGTGTGTTAATTAATTTATTTCATCGATGTGAATGCAAACTTGCAAACCTGCTGTGTGGTGACGGCGACAAATATCAGAATCAGAATATCATCACCCCATCTCATCCCGTGGGGGGCGTAGAAGTCGACCCGAGGGAATATCCACCTGAGGAAGGGCAGCAGCTTCCTTCTGATTACTATGACTATCTTACTGCGATCGCCAACCCGCCTGCCAAGCGTGGCGATTATGGCATATCCCCTCAAGACGATTCTTGAGGGAGGCTTGTCCAGCAGTGGACTTATTTAGCTGTAATGATGATGATGATGATGAATGCAAACTTACTTACTACTTATCGTACGGGCAGTGGTTACCCTAGTGCCTAGTGCCAGAGTTCTTCAAGCCCATTAGGCCTCTAACATGGCTTAACGATTGTTGTATAATAACTACAACCGGGACTACGGTTACCATATGACAGGCGTTAGCCGCATTTGACGGGCATTTTAAGGTTTAGACAGGCGTGCGGCCGCCATTGGTCTGAGACAGGCATTTTTAATTTTCGTGCCCGTGCGCGCATTGCGCTTTCATGAATGCAAAAGTGTATCTCGTGAAGATTTTTACGTTTATATGTATATTAGAAAAAACTTGAGAGGTGTCAAGGGACACCCGGATGGAACGAAGTTATTTCTTATTATTTATTATGTACAAAAAACCTGTATACACTCAACAAAAATAATCGTCGCGACACCACACTGTTCAATGCGAAATAGAAATGAAAATATCTGGCTTGCTTTCTATAAGAGAGAGAGAGAGAGACAGACAGAGAAACATGCGCACGCCGCACAGCTGCAAAAAGTGTCGTGACAACTTTTCGTAAGATTTTTTTCCGTCTAGCCCCCTTTCACAACGCGCGATAAGGAACTTCGTTCCAAAAAGAAAGAACTACGAGTATTAAATAAAATAAAGTCCTCTGACAAATATCAGTAATAAATATACTTCTTCATTATTATCTGTTGGCTTTCACTTATTACCTACAGCGTTTTTCTTTAGATAGGCATGTTTCTGAAATATCAGAAATTTTAGGTACCATAGACAGGCATCCCTATATTTACATATGGTAACCCTAACCGGGACGGGATTAACGTGCCTTCTGAAGCACGGAGATGCTCAGAAATTAAACCACTTCGGCAGTCACCACGTTGCTTAACTCTACCGGATTGGTGAGAGCAACTAACAATGGGCGCCTATCTCTTAATAAGCCAAGTCTGTATACAGGGTGGCCGAGGAATTGACGTTCAAACGTAAAATCCTATATCCTAGTTGGTAGTGCTCCTGCCTACGAAGCTGGTGGTTCTGGGTTCGAATCCCGGTAAGTGCAAATATTTGTGTGATGAGCACGAATATTTGTTTCTGAATATTTATCTATCTATATAAGTATGTATATCGTCGCCTGGTACCCATAGTACAAGCTTTGCTTAGTTTGGGGCTAGGATGATCTGTGTGACATGGTCACTTAAAAAAAAAACCAAAACTGTATCTCGTGAAGATTTTTACGTTTATATATTAGAAAAGAAAGAACTATTAAATAAAATAAAGTCCTCTGACAAATATCAGTAATAAATATCCTTCTTCATTATTATCTGTTGGCGTTCACTTATTACCTACAGCGTTTTGCTTTAGATAGGCATTTTCTGAAATATCACGAATTTTAGGTACCATAGACATGCATCCCTATATTTACATATGGTAACCCTAACTGGGACGGGATTGACGTGCCCTCTGAAGCACGGAGATGCTCAGAAATTAAATCACTTCGGCGGTCACCAAGTTGCTTAACTCTTTCCGGATTAGTGAGAGAGCATCTAACTATGAGCGCTTATCTCTAAATAAGCGAAGTCGGTTTATATAAAAGCCATATATTTACTTAACTAGCTGTGCCCCGCGGTTTTACCCGCGTTAAACTTTATAAATTATCACAGCTCCTCCCCCGTAGGTGACGGCGTGATAATATGTAGCCTATATGTTGACCCGACCTCTTAGTAGATAATATTCATGTGAAATTTGAAGTTAATTAGTGCAGTACTTTTTGAGTTTAGCCCGGACATACATACAGACTAACAGACAAAAATTCTAAAAACTATATTTTTGCCTTCGAATTCGATTGTCGATCACGCCCCAAGTATCCTTTTTAAAAAATATTCAATCTACAGTTTTGACTTTCCTACGATTTTATTATACGTATTGATAATGTCCTCCCGACCGAATTTCGGCCACGGCGGCCAGTCACAATGGAGAGTAGCCAATTGCGCAGGACATATTATAGTGCACAAGTGTGCGCGCGAACACAGGGGCACTTTCTATTCCGTCACTCTCCTGATCCGATGGGACGACTAGCAACACGACCGGAAAGAGGTCAGGTACAGGACCGACGGCTTTACGTGCTCTCCGACTTCGGGCTGAAGCTGAGATTTTTTTTTACAGAAATGTCCCAAAATCACTTTCGGCCCGACCCGGGATTTGAACCCAGGACCTTGTTCTCTGCGGGTAAACCCGCTACCGCTACACGCACGAGGCAGTCCTTGATTATGATGAGGAGTATACGAATCACCCATGTATGTTCTACGATTGTGCGTTTTTTGATACTTTGAAAATGTATGAGTCCTGAGCTCAAACCCTAATTTTGAACTTTCGAATTTTGTTGCTTAACCTCGCCGATCACTTACGGACCGGTGAGAACATTTAGCTATGAGCATTATTACATTGATGTGAATGCAAATTAATAGCCATGGAAGGTAATGGCGCAAGTCGTGAATAAACAGTCTTTATACTTATAGCTAATTACTTACGGGGAAAAACATATAGCCACTTACAAAGAGGTAGTCCACGGAGGGCACCCATCTGAATGGCACCTGCGCGAATGGCACCTAGCCTAGTCCACGAAAGGCACCTTCCAATATTTTTGGCAGGTGCTCTTCGTGGATTCAATTTATTTATTGTATTCTTGTCCACGAAAGGCACATACCTACGTTAACCGTTATAGTAACACAGGTTATTAAATGAAAAATATCGATAAAAATCACTAGACCATTATTAACATTACTAATATTACGCACGTTAAGACGTTAGTATTTATTTATGTTATGTTTATATATTATATTATGTTTATATATTCCTGGACTACCTCCTTACAAAGGCTAGGTATACTTTATTTCTCTATATATACATATATATTTTAGACAACGCCTGCGCCTTACTTTACAAACATATAATAGACGGACACAAATTACATCCTGACTCAGAACTATTTATAGTTGTCCGGCGCGGGACTCGAACCGAAGCGGCGTGGCGACTGTCTTAGCCGCTGCGCCACACGTCCAGTCAAATTAGTTATTATTAAATTCTATTTAAAATTTCCAAATTAAATTACGCCGAATCAAGTGGATTTCTCATAAAAAATAACAAAATCAACTTATTTCTCATCCGTTTTAATACCAACCCGTAATCTATATAAAAGTAGAAAATCGATCAACAGACAGCTACGTTAGAGACATTACATTTTGTACAGACGCCAGCACATCAAGCTACCCCAATCTGTCAAATTTCCCCAATGGAAAATGAACCTTATACTTATGTGATAAAGTTGAAAATCTATAAAAGAAATTTGACAGCTGCATTTTCTGCCATTTGGCTACGGAACCCTAAAAACAGCCATGAAGCGAGTTTAAAATTTTTTATCCAACCCAAAAAAGCACCTGCCGTGGACTTCTCTTAACGCCTGATGGGAGAAGCCCGGTAACGCGGGTATGCTCCTCAGGTGCCCCCCTTTTTACGCCATGTCCCAGATAGTCGGGACACGTACCCTGGGACTCTGGATTGCTCTCCCCTATTGCCGACTATTTTAGGCAGGGACTGGTCCCTTCCTTCTACCCACCACTGCAACTCCTGTACGCCAGGATCAACAGTGGCACACAATGAAATGACACTGAGCGGTGAGGCTCAGCCATGTCCCGGGAAATAGCGACAACTGTCTTGGATCCCGCAACGAATTTAATCAGAAAGAGAAAAAGGAGGAGTTAAAAAATGAATAGTTCCACTACCCTCCAGAGCAAAGCGGGTGACAGAATGATGTAAAGAGGCTATAGCCTCATAAAATGAGAGATTTTCAACTAGAGAAGCCAGCTGCAAAAGCACCGAGGATCAATTTAAGGGTCCTAAGTGATATTGACCTATCGACTCCTGCGAATCCGGCACGGCGACTGCGCCACAAACAAATGGTTGCCTTCCCGGAGCTGCTTGCACGTGGCAACTTCTCATACTGCTACCGCAGCCCCGAAGGGAAGTTTATGTAATCTTCATCATATCATCATCATCATCAACATATCAGCCGAAAGACGTCCACTGGTGGACAAAGGCCTCCCCCAAAGATCTCCACAATTGCCGGTCTTGCGCATCCAGCGATTTCCAGCACAATAACATCGGTCCATATTGTAGGGGGCCTGCCCACGCTGCGTCTTCCAGTTCGTGGTCGCCACTCGAGAACCTTTCTGCCCCAGCGGCCGTCGGCTCTACGAGCAATCTTACAGTATATAATATATCTCTCACAGATGGCTGGTTACCTTTGGCACTGGCCAATTCAACCAGAAGAAGGCTATAAAAAACTTGGCAAGAAGTTTTGTTTCACGGCCGCAACGCACATACGACCAATAATAAACCCAACTCTATCGAACAGCAAGATAATTGCAGCGTCCGTCATTAGTAACATTTCGATGACCTCAAAATCCGGTTTTAACGTATTTCTTGGTAACTATCATTATTACAATCAAACAACACACATATATATTCAAATGGTTATACGTTTTTCCTCGTCAGTAATTAGATGTATGTAAAGATTAGCTGTGCACAGCGGTTTTACCCGCGTTTAAACTTTATAAATTATAGCCTATGTGTTAATCCAGGGTGTCAGATAACTTCATACCAAATTTTATTAAAATAGCTCCAGCCTTTTAGACGTGAAAAAGTAACAAACTCACAAACTTTCGCCTTTATAATATTAGTAGGATATCTAGCTCACAGGCTGCATGTAGAATTGTGTGCTCTAGGCTCCATTCGTTTGAACTGTAAATGGTTTTTTTTTGGGTCATGGTTCACCTGAGTGGACTACGGGCACTTTTTCTTGCCGGTAGTCCACCTAAATGTTGAGTAATATGCAAATCAAAAATTTCTATAGGCCACGGTCCACCTAAAATTAATTCCACGTGATCCTGTCAGATATAAATCAACAAAAATATTTTGATGATGCGCTCGGCGGCCGCTGCCGCGGTTCGCTCGGGTCGCGCTTGGCCGTCACCTACACATCTGTACATTTTGTGTTTCTTCGGTTTTTTTATGTATATTTTTTTTAAAGACATCTCCCATACTAGGGAATCTAATCCCTGTGTCGCGGGGCACTTTACAAACATATAATAGACGGACACAAATTACATCCAGAATCAGAACAACTATCTATGGACCACACAAATAGTTGTCCGGCGACGGATTCGAACCTGCGACACGAAGCGGTGGCGAGGCGACTGTCTTAGCCGCTGCGCCACACGTCAAGTCAAATTAGTTATTATTAAACTCTATTTAAAATTTCCAAATTCAATTACATCAAACTACTCCAATCTGTCAAATTTCCCCAATGGAAAATGAACCTTATACTTATGTGATAAAGTTGAAAATCTATAAAAGAAATTTGACAGATTGGTGTAGCTGCATTTTCTGCCATTTGGCTACGGAACCCTAAATACAGTCATGAAACGAGTTTAAAATTTTTTACCCAACCCAAAAAAGGACCTGCCGTGGACTTCTCTTAACGCCTGATGGGAGAAGCCCCGGAAACGCGGGTATGCTGCTCCGGTGCCCCCCTTTTAACGCCATGTCCCAGATAGTTGGGACACATACCCTGGGACTCTGGATTGCTCTCCCCTATTGCCGACTCCTGCCAGTCCGGCACGGGGACTGCGCCACAAACAAATTGCTGCCTTCCCGGAGTTGCTTGCACGTGGCAACTGCTAATACTGCCGCAGCCCCGAAGGGAAGGCGGCGACTGTCTTACCCGCCGTGCCACACGTTATTTTAAAAAGACACTGACAAGAAAAAGTTCCCGTGGTCCACTTAGGTGGACTGAGGTGGACCACCGGCAATAAAAAGTTCCCGTGGTCCACTTAGGTGGACTGAGGTGGACCACCGGCAATAAAAAGTTCCCGTGGTCCACTTAGGTGGACTAAGGTGGACCACCGGCAAGAAAAATGTCCCGTGGTCCACTTAGGTAGACTGAGGTGGACCACCGGCAATAAAAAGTTCCCGTGGTCCACTTAGGTGGACTGAGGTGGACCACCGGCAATAAAAAGTTCCCGTTGTCCACTTAGGTGGACTGAGGTGGACCACCGACAGTAAAAAGTTCCCGTGGTCCACTTAGGTGGACTGAGGTGGACCACCGGCAATAAAAAGTTCCCGTGGTCCACTAAGGTGGACTGAGGTGGACCACCGGCAGTAAAAAGTTCCCGTGGTCCACTAAGGTGGACTGAGGTGGACCACCGGCAATAAAAAGTTCCCGTGGTCCACTTAGGTGGACTGAGGTGGACCACCGGCAAGAAAAATGTCCCGTGGTCCACTTAGGTAAACTGAGGTGGACCACCGGCAAGAAAAAGTGCCCGTGGTCCGTGAACTAAGGAGGTGGACCGTGACCCATTCAATGAATAGTTGTCTCGTTCGGGGATCAAACCCGAGACACAAGTGCCGTAGTAACAAGATGATTAGGTCATTTTCTTGATAAACCGTTTGTTGTACAAGGTGCTCGTTTTGTGGAATACGCTGCCATTTTCTATTAGGCGTGCACAAACGAAAAATCAGTATTGGCTTGTTAAAAAATAGATTAAAAGATGCACTGTTGGACAGTAATTAAGTATGTTGATAGTTATTATGATTAAGTACCTTATATCTATACATAGATTAAAATCGTAGGAATGTCAAAACTGTACATTGAATTTTTTTTAAAGGATTTTTGGGGCGTGTCGAAATCGAAATCGAAGCCAAAAATATAGTTTTTAGAATTTTTGTCTGTGTGTCTGTTTGTCTGTATGTATGTCCGGGCTAAACTCAAAAAGTACTCCATGGATTTACTTCAAATTTTGCATGAATATTACTGAGAGGTAGGGTCAACATATAGGCTACATATTATCACGCTATCACCTACGGGGGAGGAGCTGTGTTAATTTATAAAATTTAACGCGGGTAAAACCGCGGAGCACAGCTAGTAATTAAATAAAAAAACACTTATTGGATTCCAACAACTTATCAAGAATCACTACTTAAAGCTTAGCCTTTAAAAGTACTCCGAGCTAAGGGTCTGGTTTTTATTCTTGTTTTTTTTTAACGTTGCCGATCGATTATTTATCATCTATACATATATACATACATACATAAAATCGTAGAAAAGAAAAAACTGTACATTGAATTTTTTTTTAAAGGATACTTGGGGCGTAATCTTCAATCGATATCGAAGCCAAAAATATAGTTTTTTGTCTGTTGAAGTTATACTTCTTGTGGCGCGATGGAGAAAAATGATGAGAGTGAATTATTACGATGCGCGCGCACACCGACACCAATAAATTTAACAGCATGAAGTTAGTTCTAGGTGGTATGACAGTGAATTTTTACGATGCGCGCGCATCGTAAAAATAACAGCATGAAGTTAGTTCTAGGTGGTATGAAAATTGATAACTATGTTCAAGTTGTATATTAAGAAGTATAACTTCTAACGCGTGTACATAAGTACACAAGTTTTTTTTGTCTGTAAGTATGTCCGGGCTAAACTCAAAAAGTACTGCATGGATTTACTTTAAATTTTGCATGAATGTTACTGAGAGGTAGGGTCAACATATAGGCTACATATTATCACGCTATCACCTATGGGGGAGGAGCTGTGTTAATTTATAAAATTTAACGCGGGTAAAACCGCGGGGCGCAGCTAGTAAGTACATAATACGAACAGACATAGTATTTGTATATATATGTCCTCCTAGCCGAATCCGGCCACGGCGGCCAGTCTCAATAGAGATTAGCCATCTGCGCGGGACGTATTATAGTGCTCAAGTGTGTGCGCAAACACAGGAGCACTTTCTATTCCATCACTCTCATAATCCGATGGGACGACTAGCGACACGACCGGAAAGAGGTCAGGCACAGGACCGACGGCTTTACGTGCTCTCCGAGGCACGGGGGTATAATACCGCCAACTCCCAGACTTCGGGCTGATGCTGAGAAATTTTTCTTTTTACAGAAAAGTCCCAAAATCACTTTTGGCCCGACCCGGGATTTGAACCCAGGACCTCGTTATCTGCGGGTGAACACGCTACCGCTAGACAAACGAGGCATTTGTATATATTGTTAATATGTATAATTATCAGTATGGTACAGTAGTGCCTTTTAGGTAATTTGTTGTGTACACCCTCAACTAACCCCATCTCTGTAACTCCTTTCTTCTTTCACTACCTAGGTTGCCTGGAAGAGATCACACCTTGTGATAAGGCCGCCAATTGTACTGTAATAATATGTATATTTTGTCAGTTTGTATTGATTCTTGAGGTGTACAATAAAGAGATTTGGAACGAAATTCCTTATCGCGCGTTGTGAAAGGGGACTAGACGGAAAAAAATCTTACGAAAAGTTGTCACGACACTTTTTGCAGCTGTGCGGCGTGCGCATGTTTCTCTGTCTGTCTCTCTCTCTCTCTCTCTCTCTCTTATAGAAAGCAACCCAGATATTTTCATTTCTATTTCGCATTGAACAGTGTGGTGACGCGACGATTATTTTTGTTGAGTGTATACAGGTTTTTTGCACATAATCTATACCTACAAATAAATAAAATTGGAGTGTCTGTTTGTAATATTGAAATAGCTGGTTTTTACTACATAAATATAAATATATATATGGTACATACACCAAAATAACATTTTTTACAATTTTTGTCTGTCTGTCTGTCTGTTTGTTCCGGCTAAAGATTTTGACGGGACTTTTATTGGCAGGTAGCTGATGTAATAAGGAGTAACTTAGGCTACTTTTATTTTAGAAAAAGTCTTTTATTTTACTAAAAAACGAAATAAACTAATTAACACGCGGACGAAGTCGCGGGCACAGCTAGTATAAATATATATATGGTACATACACCAAAATAACATTTTTTACAATTTTTGTCTGTCTGTTTGTTCCGGCTTATCTCTGAAATGGCTGGACCGATTCTGACGGGACTTTTATTGGCAGGTAGCTGATGTAATAAGGAATAACTTAGGCTACTTTTTTTTAGAAAAAGTCTTTTATTTTACTAGAAAACGAAATAAACTAATTAACACGCGGATGAAGTCGCGGGTACAGCTAGTAAATAATAAGAAATAACTTCGTTCCATCCGGGTGTCCCTTGACACCTCTCAAGTTTTTTTATCTATCTACTTTAGCTCGTGCAGTAGAACAGGGTCGATCGTTTTGACGGATAGGTCAATGGCCCCATTAATTCGTTTTGTTTAGCTGTAGTTTTGTCAACCGCAGAATATAGATAAGATAAATACAATTGATTGCACTCAACTTACATAGCATAGTTACAATATTAATATATCTATTTTATTCACTAATCATCATCTATCTATATTCTATACTAATACTAGCGGCCCGGTACGTGCTTCGCTACGTATAAGGCATAGTAATAAAAAATAATATTATTAAGTCCATTTATTCAAACAAAAAAATATTTTAAATTGCTAAAAGATGTTGATTTTACATTTTTGAAGTTTTTTTTAAAAATTTTCTACGTACAAACCTTCCTTGGACTTCCACGAATAATTCAAGACCAAAATTAGCCAAATCGGTAAAGGCGTTGTTGAGTTATAACATTACAACGAAAAGTGGCATTGATTTTTATATATATAGAAGATTATAAAGAGGTAACGTTTGTGAGTTTGTGACGTTCTAAGGGGTAATCTCTGGATCTACTGAACCAATTTTCAAATTATTTCACCAATATAACGCTACGTTATTGTGGACTGTCATAGGCTATGATTCATCATCATAATTTTTATTTATCCCGAACTTTTAACCCGAAGTATTACGCGGGACAAACGGGCAGGGACAAAATATTTATAACGCGGAACGAAATGAACGAAACGTCATAAAATAAATCAATAATATAATCTTCTAATCATACTAATATTGTAAACGCGAAAGTTTGTAAGTACGGATGGATGGATGTTTATAACTCTTTCACGTAAAAAGTACTGAATGGATTTTAATTAAACTTTACAATAATATAGCTTATACATCAGAATAACTTATAGGCTACAATTTATAAATATATTGTGTGAATTGTCCAAAATATAACGATAAGTGTCAAGTTAGTAGGATAATGTCTACCAACTGCGAGCTATTCCGGCGTGCACTGCCAAAACCGCTAGAGGTAGACATCCTACATATGTTATACATGCCAAAGTTTGTGAGTATGTATTTGAGATGTATGGATGTATGTTTGTTATTCTTTAACGTCAAAACTACTGAACGGATTTTGATGAAACTTTGTAGTAATATAGCTTATATATCAGAATAACTCATAGGCTATAATTTATAAAGTTTATCGCGGGTAAAACCGCGGGGCACAATTAGTCTTGTCAAAATTTTGACTGCACGTGTGGCGCAGCGACTAAGGCGCCTCGCCGCTTTGTGTCTTGGGTTCGAGTCCCGCGCCGGACAACTATTTGTGTGTAATGTGTGTCCGTCTATTATATGTTTGTAAAGTACCCCGCGACACAGGCATTAGATGCCTTAATGCGGGCATTATAAGTACTCTTATGATGGTCATTCGATCCGATGAAATGCCCGCTCAGGACCTAAACCGGAAGTGAGGCCGTCGCGTATTAACGTAGAGCGAAAGTTGCACAAAACATCCCTAAAAACCACGATCTCTCGCCCTCTCCCCGCCAGTATCCGCCCAGAGCCGAGGTTCGAACCCCACAGGGAATACGAATACGAGATAAACTCAGTTTGGAAGCCAGTGCGCAATTTGTTTAATTTGTTACTGTACAACTTTATTTATTTATTTAAACCGCAGTAATTTATATTCGTTAATTAATTTATATTTGTTGTGTTGCACTCCTATTATATTGCATACATTTCACTGTATACCTAGTATTAGTATTAATTTTGTATTGTATATTGTATTCATATGTTGTACTTGGTTTTAAGAAATAAAGAAATTATTATTATTAAAAAAAAAAAACAAGGGTTGCCGTCCGGCGCGGGTAGGTAGGTACTTAGTTTGTAGTTTTATATTTTGCTAGGCGGTTAGAGCCCACGCTTCACCTGTCCGGTGAAGCAGTAAAAGCCGAGACACTAACTGCACGCGTCAACTTGAAAAAAAAAAAAAACACAGTAGGTACACAGATAGACGCTGCTGTCCGTGGTCTGAGACATATTCCCTGGGGACAACTTCGTCACCCCCTAAGGGATGAGATGGGGTGACGACATTGTATACAACATGTAACGTAATTAACGCACACCCTCAGACACCCCAATTAGAATATTATGTTGTAATCATAATACATGTAGAATTTTTTATTTAACATGTATATGCATTGTTATTTACTAAATTAATTTCTTAGAATAAAGTTCATTTTTCTTTATTTTGTATTGAATGATGGAATTTGTGTGAATACAAATAAAACTGAGATTTTAAAAGTCATATTACTCTGACTCACGGTGCATTTCAATTTGTTTTAACTGTACCTACAGAGGGTTAATATGACAAAAATTCCGTAGTTTTAATTATTTTTAGAATAAAAAATTACTTATATTAAAAATGATATAAATCGATTCAGTTAACGATTCTGAACAAACTATTTTCAGGATGTGCGTTAATTTAGTTATATGTTGTATACAACATGTAACTTAATTAACGCACATCCTGAAAATAGTTTGTTCGGAATCATTTACTGAATCGATTTATATCATTTTTAATATAGGTAATTTTTTATTCCAAAGTATTTAAAACTTCGGAAATTATTTTCATATTAACCCTGTACCGTCAAAACAAATTGAAATGGGTCGTAAGTCAAAGTAATAAGACTTTTAAAATCGCAGTTTTATTTGTAGGTATTCATCCAAATTCCATCATTCAATACAAAATAAAGAAAAATAAACTTTATTCCAAGAAATTAATTTAGTAAATAACAATGCATATACATGTTAAATAAAAAATTCAGTGTATGTATTATGATTACAACATAATATTAGAATATACATTTTAAATTAAAAAGAAATTTCTCAGTATCAGTCCGAAGTCTGCGAGTTGGCGGTATTATACCCCCGTGCCACGGAGAGTACGTAAAGCCGTCGGTCCTGTACCTGACCTCTTTCCGGTCGTGTCGCTAGTCGTCCCATCGGATCATGAGAGTGATGGAACGAAAGTGCCCCTGTATTTGCGCACACACTTGTGCACTATAATAAGTCCTGCGCAATCGGCTAATCTCCATTGAGACTGTCCGCCGTGGTCGAAATTCGGCCGGGAGGACATCATCATCATCGCATTTTAAATTATACACTTAATATTCTAACTTGAAATTTAAAATTACATGTTAAGTATCATGACGACGATTAAATGGCCTAAAGGAGATGTGTGTGTGTGTGTGTGTGTGTGTGTGTGTGTGTGTGTGTGTGTGTGTGTGTGTGCGTGTGTGTGTATGTGTGTGTTTAATTTATGTATTGCTAAAGATGTGTTTATTTTATGTATTCATGAAGATTAAACGTGGAGGATTAGAACTTCGAGATGTCACACCCACCTCAGTAAAAAAAACGCTTAAATCGTCAGTCTAATGCCTGACCTCTATGAAGTAGTGTCGAAATCTTCTCAACAACGATATAGTAGTCAAATAAAAACTTACAAAGTTTGCGCATCATAATATGTTAGGCCCCGCAGATGGAAAATCTCCATTGAGAGTAACGGCCATCGCCGAATTATGCTCAGGAGTAGATTAAACGTCTCATAGATTAGGAATCCGCTTCAAAATGACGTCATCGAATTAACTTTATACTTAAACTTATGATAACCTCATAATTTGTTTATAAGCAAGTTTTATTAGAATACCTACGTTCACATGCATTAAAATCATTTTAAAAATCGAATAAACTCTCTTACCTTCTTAAAAAAAAGTGTCCAACCAAAAACAAACACCACTTAAACAAAAAAGTTCACATACACACGATATTTAAGTAAAAAATTGTCTATTACTATTTTTTTTTAATTAGCGATGTGATCACGACGACATCTTTGGACTGACTGAGATTCGTTGTTCTACGAGACCGCAAGCAGAACGGGATGTCGAGGTTACGTTAAGGAAAATCTTGATAAAATTTTACGATGCAAGGTTGTTGTGTCACTTTGGTTTACTTATACTTTTAAGGCATAGGTACAGTTAAAAGTCACTTAAGGGTCGGGTGAAGGTTGTATGTTTACATATTCGTAATTGTCTGTTTTAAAAAACTTGACAACGACTTGTGCTTTTTATAAATGCTTCTCAAATCTCAATTTACTTTTAAATCCATAGATTATAAAGCGATTTGAAAACAGAATGTTTAGTTAGATGAGTATGAACTCATTTAAAAGTTTTTTTTATCGCTAAAATGAATATCATTCGTCCGGTATTATTTTTAAAGATTAAACATTTAGTAATTTAAAAAAAAAGTAGGTAAGTCCCACACGAAAGGTTCCATACCATGGAGAGACTAAGTATATTATAGGTAATTATTTATAATATTTGTAATTGTAAAATATATTTGGTTTTTTAGTTACTAAGTATATATTTTTTTTTTCTCTCTATGATATCATTTCGCATGCAAGTTTTTATTCATAAGTCAAGCTGTGCTTGTCAGGCATTTATTTAGTTACATTATTGTAAATATTTTTCTCTCTAAGTGAATGTAATACGTTATTTTGAGAAATAAATTTCGTATACCTTCGTTTATTTTATTGTTAATAGTCGTTGTTATTGCGGCTATAGAAATATACACCCTGATTTTTTTATTGTTTAGCTGTTTACACGTGTTAAATTTTATAGATTACTAGCTGTGCCCCGCGGTTTTACCCGCGTTAAACTTTATAAATGATCACATCTCCTCCCCCGTAGGTGATAGCGTGATAACGTGTAGCCTATATGTTAACCCAACCTCTTAGTAATATTCATGCAAAATTTGAAGTAAATCCATCCAGTACTTTTTGAGTTTAGCCCGGACATACATACAGACAAACAGACATACAGACAAAAAATCTAAAAACGATATTTTTGGCTTCGATATCGATTGAATATCACGCCCCAAGTATCCTTTTTAAAAAATATTCAATGTACAGTTTTGACATTCCTAAAATTTTATTATATGTATAGAATATAAGATAGTTGTTGTATAACAACAACTATTAACAATAAAAAGCGGCAATAGAAATATACACTCAATTTTTTTTATTGTCTACCTCATGAACTGTATAGGTATTAGGTATATAGTTTAACGCGGGTGAAACCGCGGGGCACAGCAAGTAAAAAATTAATTATGTATCGGAAGAATTGAAACCCTATAACTTAATTAATAGCACTGATTAATTATATTGCAAATGTTGTGTGTGTTGTAGATAATTGCGTTTTATTTTAATTGCACGTTATTTTATTTTATTGATTGTTAATGTACCTGTACATAATCATTGATAATTGCTAGTTTTAATTGAATTGCATTCCGAACATAATGTCCCTATATTGTTAACGAGTTAATAAATAAAATGTAGTATCTTGGGAAAATTAACACACTGCCATCTGATCCCTATCAACTGATAAACACTTATATTTAACTAAATACATAGCTCTCCGAGGCACGGAGATATAATACCGCCAACTCCCAGACTTTGGGCTAGTGTTGCCTAACTATCGATAGTTGATGTATTTATAGTTGACCTCGAAAAATAGCAAAACTGTTTACCTACTTATTATATACTTAGTCTCTCCATGGTCCCAACCTTCGTGTGGGACTTAAAGGTCACTATTTTTTTACATATCTAATTGTTTAACCTTTAAATAAAATACCGGACGAATGGTATTCGTTTGCGATTAAAAAAAAACTTCTAAGTGCGTTCATACTCGTCTAAATATTCAGTTTTCAAATCGCTTTATAATCTATGGACTTTAAAGTAAATTGAGATGCATTTCTAAAAAGCACAAGTTGTTGTCAAGTTTTTTAAAACAGACAATTACGATTATGTAAACATACAACCTTCACCCGACCCTTAAGTGACTTTTAACTGTACCTATGCCTTAAAAGTATAAGTAAACCAAAGTGACACAACAACCTTGCATGGTAAAGTTTTTTCGAAGAAATTGAGTAATACTTTTGATGAAGACCAATACTATCGATAGTATCAATACTATTGGGTATTAATACTATCGATACTATCACTATTAAGCTGTGTTTTAGTGCAATCAAAGTCAATACTATCGATAGTACCGATACCATCGATAGTTTGCTACATCGATATTTAACCAAAGTTCAATAGTATTGCATCCGGATTTTAGTCAACATTATTAGTTTAAATATCGATGTAGAAAAACTATCGATAGTATCGATACTATCGATAGTATCGACTTTGATTGCACTAAAACACATCTTAATAGTGATAGTATCGATAATATCGATAGTATCAATATCGATAGTATTGTAAAATTCCAATACTATCGATAGCCCTATCGATATTCTGACAATTTTTCGAGCTCAACTATCGATACATCAACTATCGATAGTTAGGCAACACTAGCTGATACTGAGATTCTTGTTACAGAAATGTCCCAAAATCACATTTAGCCCGACCCGGGATTTGAACACAGGACCTCGTTATCTGCTGTTGAACACTCTACCGCCAGACTAACACAACAATACTACTATTTGTTACAGTTACAGCCAACATAGTATAAATTAGTAACTAATCTTAATTAATTAATTACAATTACATAATTGCCACCTTTTTGCTTACGATGACGGCATAAATATCATCACCCCATCTCATCCCGTGGGGGGCGTAGAAATCGTCCGAGGGAATACCTACCACTGAAAGAGTAGCAGCGTTTTTCTGTGAACTATGACCACCAAACTGCAATCGCCAACCCGTCTGCCAAGCGTGGCGATTATGGTACCTATATCCCCATTTTTGGGGAGGCTTTTGTCCAGCAGTGGACGTAGGTACTTTAGCTGACTTGATGACATATATTACGCACTCGTAGGTTTTGCACATTAAAACTGAGACACAATATTTAATCGAACAGAGTACCGTTCTAATTGGAAGTCGTATCAAGGAATGAATATTTAATAATCTCCTACCCTATTTAAATTAGTATTATCAGTGATAAGCAATTGAGAGTCTTATATGGATTAATAATAGTTTTAAGACGAAAAATTATTATAGAATTACTATAGTAATTGATACAATCATTATCACTAATTAAATAAATAATCACAATCTATACCTACATATAATAAAATCGTAGGAAAGTCAAAACTGTACATTGAATATTTTTTTTAAAGGATACTTGGGGCGTTATCTACAATCGACCAAAAATATATTTTTTGGAAATTTTGTCTGTTTATCTGTTTGTCTGGGATAAACTCAAAAATTACTGCATGGATTTACTTCAAATTTTGCATGAATATTACTAAGAGGTCGGGTCAACATATAGGCTACATATTATCACGCTATTACCTACGGGGGAGGCGCAGTGATAATCTATAAAGTTTAACGCGGGAAATACGGCAGGGCACAGCTAGTGTAAATATATAATTACTAGCTGTGCCCCGCGGTTTTACCCGCGTTAAACTTTATAAATTAACACAGCTCCTCCCCCGTAGGTGATAGCGTGATAATTTGTACCCTATATGTTACCTCTTAGTAATATTCATGCAAAATTTTAGGTAAATCCATGCAATTTTAGGTAAGACTTTTCTACGATTTTATTATATGTATAGATATAGATAATATATATCCGCTACGTCATAACCGTTGCGCGGCTATTGAGTACTTGATAGATAACATATAATTACCCGTTACCATGTTTAACTTTAATACTCTTTGTCCTTTGGCATAATATTTGGAAATAAGGTTATTTGTCACATCGTAAGCTAAGTATGTTATCTCATAATTACAACTTACACAGCACACAAAGAACTGGTTGCGGCGGATGGCTCAGTCTAGTTCTGACAACGTACAGACGCCAGCACATCAAGCTACCCCAATCTGTCAATATTCCCCAATTGAAAGTGAACCTTATGCTTAAGTGATAAAGTTGAAATCTATAAAAGAAATATGACAGATTGGAGAAGCTGGATGTGCTGGCGTCTGTACATATATATATATGTATGTAGGAACGGACTTTAAGCTTTTTATATTCGTATTGAATAAATAAAGAGTAAAAAATAATCCTTAATCAGACAATGGCATAAAAGTTGCCATATCATTTTATACTCTATTGCGTCGTAATAAGAGTTAAAATCAATGATTTATGAACATGTCTATGCTATGACTAGGGTTTCTTATATGCTTAGTGAATTAGTAAAGACGTTTAAATAATTATGTCCTACATTATTTACACACCGCCATCTGATCCCTAACTAAGCAGAGCTTCTACTCTGGAAACCAGATAACTGATGTAAAGTTAGTAAAGTAAAAGTAAAATTCTATTATAGATTAAAACTTCTTGGGATTGAGTAGATTTAATAATAATAATATCCTTGGACATTATACTTCTTGGGATTGAGTAGATTTAATAATAATAATATCCATGGACATTATTTACACACGGATATCTGAGCGCAAACTAAGCTGAGCTTGTACTATGGAAACAAGATAACTCATATACTGCATATTCTGCTTTTCTTTCGTAAATACATACTTATTTAGATAATTACACCCAGACTCAGGACAAACAGACATGTTTATGCACACAAATACATATCTGTCCTGACTTGCATGTAAACATTAATTGACATTTATTGAATTGTTAGTAGTTATTCGTTTAAAAAGCTAGTACCTGTTTGGTTACCTATAGACTAAACTTTAATCCAAAATACTATTTGTACACCGACGACATAGAGCAGTTACGCCTTACGGTCACCGTAGCCTAGTTGGTAGTGCTTCTGCCTACGAAGCTGGTGATCCTGGGTTCGAATCCCGGTAAGTGCAAATATTTGTGTGATGAGCACGAATATTTGTTTCCGAGTCATGGATGTTTTCTATGTATTTAAGTATTTATCTATCTATATAAGTATGTATATCGTCGACTGGTATCCATAGTACAAGCTTTGCTTAGTTTGGGGCTAGGATGATCTGTGTGACATTGTCCCAAGATATTATAAAAAACAATAACTATTTTATTGCACCAGGAAGACACAATACATAACTTCATAGTCAATTACATATATAATTGGTGGTCTTATTCCTTTGTAATGATCTCTTCCAGACAACAGTTGGGTAGACAAGGAAAAAATGAGATAGAAAAGGCGGTAGTTGAAAGTGAACAGACGCCGGCACATCCAGCTACCCCAATCTGTTAAATTGATGTGCTGGCGTCTGTACTCGAGTATCTGTCAAATGTATGTAACTATAATAATGACAAATGAGAGGTTACGACTTCTACAACACATGTCACAATGACATCAGAAAATTTAAAACCTAAAATTCTGTAGCTAGTCAAATTATAAAGTTTCTGACTAAAGTTTATGATAAAACTGCTAGGGAATCCATTTTAATTCAACGCACTTAGGAAATTGTTACGTTGATCCTGATATTTATTTATAAAAGGATCCTTACCGAGTTTTTGTCAGTGTTTCTCAGTACCTGCTATGTCAAGCATTGCACGGCAGGAAAAAAATTGAGTTATAAAAAATGTATTTTTTACTGAATAAAATTTTAACTGAATAATATATTATGACTATGACGAAAAGCAGTTAAGAGATGAGAAGAGAAATTATTAAGATATTTAAAGTAATAAAAAGAAATTTTGTAAGATGTTAAGGTTTATGCACGCCTTATGTCGGGTTCGTAACGTAGTCTAGCGAGAAATATGTTCGATGAACCGAAAGTAAGTCGACTTTACGACATTTTTTTTTAAGACAATATGCATATTTTCAATTTGACATTCGAAAGAGCAGTCCATCGATTAATAAATTTTCGAAGAATCGTTCACTCGGAACACCGTTTGGCGAGAAAAGTTTGTTTCGCAATAAATTTCATTCGAACAATCGTTCAGTCGACTTTCCGTTCATCGAACATATGACTCTCGAAACTACGTTACGGACCGCTTATTTCTACAGAAATTAAATCGCATAACCGAGCTTACTGTCGGTTACAAAAAAAGCATGTTATCGTAATCACATCCCTTAATAGATTCATACCGAATTATTTCCGTAATTTGCATTCCCAAGCGTTTAAAGTCGGCATTTATTCGTGGAATAAAATAACCGACAATCATTAATACAAACATGCAAGTCGTCTACTACAAGTGTCAGACAGGGAATCAATCGATACCCACAACAAGCGCTTGCGCATCACTACGGGCGGTGCGCATTCGTTGCTTCGGTAGATCGGTGACGGCATCGAGACGGTCCATAGAAATTATATTTTATTTATTTGAAAGTGGTGCGAAAGTGGGTTATGGGATCATAAGTTCGAACAATATTTGACCGAATTTCATTTCACCAAAAACTTTGCAACTTTTATCATTTCGTTTTTTTAAATATTTTACCTAAGTCGCCACTGTATCAGTTGACCTATTATCAATTCGTTTTTTTCGTTTGTTCGAAAACTTTTCACCGATGTTACTCTTAGCCGAAATAACAGTTGTTCGAAGTATTATGTTTCCGAACATTCATTATACCACTGTTTTAATTACCATACATTATACTTTAAGCAACATGCAGCAGGCATGCAACATGCAGCAGGCATGCAGAAAGTAGCAGGCATGCAGAAAGTAGCAGGCATGCAGTATGCAAGCAGGCATGCAGTATGCAAGCAGGCATGCAGTATGCAAGCAGGCATGCAGTATGCAAGCAGGCATGCAGTATGCAAGCAAGCATGCAACAGGCTTGCAACATGCAGCAAGCATTGTTTCTGTCACGGATCCGGCGCTGCGAGGTTTGGGCGGGCCCACGTGAACTTATCGTCACAGATGGTTTTAACGCTCACCATCGCAGCTTCGGCTTGCTGGCCAGCTTCGCCGGCCAGCCTCAGGCGCGGCGGCGAGCCTACAGATCACCTGCTCCTCAGTTCGCGGGTTTAAGTTACACCCTAGGGGTAGGGCAAACAAGACTGTGTGAAGTCAGTTTTGCAGCCATTCGTTCTGCCACAAAATTTTATAGCACAACATATAGCCTTTTTGTGACATTATTTAAATTTAATATTGAAAATGCTACCGAGTAACCGTCTATATATTTTTGACCAAAATTCAGTAAAATGTTGTTTCGATGTGGTGAAAATATGGCAAATAAATCATTTGGCAATTGAAAAAGTTGAAAAAAGGCTTCGGCCAATAGCAAAAAGTTATTTTGTAAATCTGCAAAATATTGTTCGGTAAAATAATAGCTATGACACATGATACTGAATGATGATCTTAAAATATGTCGTATAAAAAGACGTAGGTCAATCGCTTTCGGTAAAATGAAATTCGAGCAAAAAAAAATCGGAAAAGTGATCGGTTCCCGCGAAAATGATATCCTGTAAAACTATTGCTGTAAAGTGTTTTCATAGCTGTGTCAAATCGAGTGCGTTCATCGCTGAAGTGAACATTCGTTGAGGGAAAATATAAGGCGGCTACTTTTGTCCTTTTTCAATAAAATAAAATTCTCACTGGAACTAGAACTGAGTGAGTGAGACAAAGCTAAACGCTTGATATTTAAGTAATTTTAAACTTACACAATATATTTAACATAAGTCACTAAAGTAATTAATCTATACATATAATAAAATCGTAGGAAAGTCAAAACTGTACATTGTATATTTTTTTAAAATGGATACTTGGGGCGTGATCTACGATCGATATCGAAACCAAAAATATAGATTTTAGAATTTTCGTCTGTGTGTCTGTATGTATGTCCAGGCCAAACACTAAAAGTACTGCATGGATTTACTTCAAATTTTGCATGAATATTAACTAAGAGGCGGGTCAACATATAGGCTACATATTATCAGGCTATCACCTACGGGAGAGGAGCTGTGATAATTTATAAAGTTTAACGCGGGTAAAACCGCGGAGCACAGCTAGTACCTAAATAATAAAGTTTACGTTCGTTTTACCATAGTGTTACTAAGCCGCTTCGTTTAAATAAAAAATAAATAAATGACAGCGGCATAGTTATAGCGAACGGGTTGTATAAAGTATTTATTTATTCATTGAATCTCATTTATGTACCTACTTCACTTTTATACTGTTAGGTACTGGTTTAGGCACGAAGAACTAGAACCATGCATAATACCTGGCTATTAAATACATATTTGACTAATAGTAAATTGCCCATGAAAACTTTAAATTCAAAAATATTAAATTAACTAATCATCTTATAAAATTCCTATAATACTACTATAAACTTTAACAACAACAATTCTATAGATCTTGACATTCTAATATTAATCTGATAATCTTTTCGCTTTAAATCCTGACATTTTTAAATTAAAATTTGGCATACTTAATCATTCTTACAAATAGCATAAATTCTAAAACTTTTTATTATTAACAAAAAGCCTTCTTCCTCTCTTCTACTATGCTGTGCCCGACAGGGTCCATAATTGTTACATATTTATAAGATTATTATACCATATGTATACATGCGTTACCGAGCAGTTTTAAACAACTCACAAACTTTGTTAGAAATTAAAAGACTGGTTAATTGACAAATCTTTTTACTCACTAGAAGATTATTTTCAAGTTGTCAAAAATAAATGTGAAGTTAAGCACAAGTCGTGTGTTTAATAAGCAATAATTTTCAATTTATAACTTTTAATTTCAATTATGATTTGCATGTCACAGATTAACAAAATGTATATGGCTTCAATTATATTATACTCCAACTTATGTACCTACATTTTATGCAAATAAAACTATTCTATTCTACATTGTGGAAGCAATAAACGATTGAGTAGGTATTGAGTAACTTTTGTGGTTATAGTATGACAATTATTTGATTCATCGTTGGGAAAGAATCATGAGGATGAACATGTAATCAAACAATAAATAAACCCAAACTCAAAAGTAATTTAGTCCGTTAAAATATTACATTTGTGTGGAATCGTCAATTTTTTTTACCCTACCGTGCAGTGCATGACGTGGCAGCTACTGAGAAACACTGCCAGAAAACTCAGTAGGAATCCTTTTTTTAAATATTTATTGCTTACATAAAATTACATTGTATTTAAATGTGTTAATTTAGAGCGACTCAATCTCAAGCTGTTTTGTCACTTATATAATCAGAAGTTTTGTAGTCAGCCCTGCTACACAATTTGGAATTTATAATTCTTTTAAACTTTGTAGACATTTCTCGGGTATCAATGGGAAGTTTGTTGTAGAATCTTTGACATTGCCCCATAAAAGAGTTACTTACTTTGTGGAGACGGGTGGTATGTAACACAAAGTTATACTTATATCTAGTATTTATATTATGAGTATCGCTCCATTTACAGGAGTCTTTGTTTATAAATTAGATTCGAGATTGAAATCGGTATTCGTAAGCGGTGCCTATGTTTATGTGTTGCTCGGGAGCGCTTCTATGAAGATTTACTTCTGTTCTGTTTACACCATTGGCCCGTTATTTAGCGCATATTACGGAGCGCCTACCCCGGATTGGTAGATGGTGCTGGTTCGAGACCCGCCGGACGATTAAATTTATGATTTGCCATTTAACGGGTTCCGTAAAAAAACCGAACCCTTATAGATTCGTCATGTCTGTCTGTCTGTCTGTCCGTACGTCACGTCTATCTGTCTGTCCGTATGTCGTGTTGAAACTTGGTAAATAGATGTATTCTGTGAACCGCATTAGGATTTTCACACAAAAATAGAAAAAGAACAATAATTTTGGGGGTAATAAATAATACATAGAACTGAAACTCAAAAATGTTTTTTTCATCGCACCCATACATGTGCGGTAACTATGGATAGGTCTTCAAAAGTGATATTGAGACTCCTAATATATATTTTTTCTTAAGTGAATAGTTTGCGCGAGAGACACTCCCAAAGTGGTAAAATGTGTCCCCCCCCCCCCCCCTGTAACTTCTAAAATAAAGGAGGGATAAAAAAAAATATAGGATGTACATTACTTTGCAAACTTCCACCGAAAATTTGTTTGAACGAGATCTAATAAGTCGTTTTTTTAATACGTCATAAATCATAAACCGCAATTTCTCTTTCATTCAATTAATTACTACAAGAACTTTTATATTATTACTTTTATATTGTTACTTGCTGCTACGGAACCGCTCATGCGCGAGTCCGAATCGCACTTGGCCGCTTTTATTGAGATATGTTATGAATGATTTGAAATAAAAAGCTTTTGGTAGTGAATTCATTTTATTTTGACGGTCGGTAAGGCTGCACTGCAGTTAGCTTTCTCCAGTTCTGCGTGAAGCTGCTTGAGGCGAGCCCTTGCGAGGGTCAGGTTGGCGTTCGTCGCCCTCATGCTTTCCTGCAACCAAATACGATGAAGTTAAGGCTGATTTCAGATAGTATTTGCGTTTCATAGTCACGCAGTTCAAACGCGCGCGCTTACAATTACACTAGATAGTAGTTGCGTTTCATAGTCACGCAGTTCAAACGCGCGCGCTTACAATTACACTAGATAGTAGTTGCGTTTCATAGTCACGCAGTTCAAACGCGCGCGCTTACAATTACACTAGATAGTAGTTGCGTTTCATAGTCACGCAGTTCAAACGCGCGCGCTTACAATTACACTAGATAGTATTTGCGTTTCATAGTCACGCAGTTCAAACGCGCGCGCTTACAATTACACTAGATAGTAGTTGCGTTTCATAGTCACGCAGTTCAAACGCGCGCGCTTACAATTACACTAGATAGTAGTTGCGTTTCATAGTCACGCAGTTCAAACGCGCGCGCTTACAATTACACTAGATAGTAGTTGCGTTTCATAGTCACGCAGTTCAAACGCGCGCGCTTACAATTACACTAGATAGTAGTTGCGTTTCATAGTCACGCAGTTCAAACGCGCGCGCTTACAATTACACTAGATAGTATTTGCGTTTCATAGTCACGCAGTTCAAACGCGCGCGCTTACAATTACACTAGATAGTAGTTGCGTTTCATAGTCACGCAGTTCAAACGCGCGCGCTTACAATTACACTAGATAGTATTTGCGTTTCATAGTCACGCAGTTCAAACGCGCGCGCTTACAATTACACTAGATAGTAGTTGCGTTTCATAGTCACGCAGTTCAAACGCGCGCGCTTACAATTACACTAGATAGTAGTTGCGTTTCATAGTCACGCAGTTCAAACGCGCGCGCTTACAATTACACTAGATAGTAGTTGCGTTTCATAGTCACGCAGTTCAAACGCGCGCGCTTACAATTACACTAGATAGTAGTTGCGTTTCATAGTCACGCAGTTCAAACGCGCGCGCTTACAATTACACTAGATAGTAGTTGCGTTTCATAGTCACGCAGTTCAAACGCGCGCGCTTACAATTACACTAGATAGTAGTTGCGTTTCATAGTCACGCAGTTCAAACGCGCGCGCTTTTTTTTTTTTTATTTTTTTATTTATACATATATATGTTCGATACATTATTATTCGTTTTGTGCCATTAAACCAAGACTGGTTTGTATTGGCACTCACATTCGCTTTTAACACTTAATATAGACTTAATTATGTACTTAAATACAAAAATTAACGTGCATTATATTAAACGCACATTATCCTCGCGTGCACTTTAATATGTATGTACATCAAATGTGGCTGACAGCGATAGACAAACACCTGTTCGCATATATTTTTATGCACGATTGTGCGTTCTCGACAGCGCTAGGCATAGTGGAAACCGGTCCTGCGCCGCCGGCAGCCAATGTTATCTCTGTTGAACTACAGGTTGTTTACTTTATGTTGCCGTTTGTGGTTTATTGCCTTGTATTATACATTGTTTATATGGAATAAGTTTTCATATTATTTTGATAGTATTTTTTGTATTTAAGCTTGTAATTTCTTTGATTGAGGCCTAGTTTCACAGTTTGGGGTATTTTATTTAGTAAGGTTGGTATTAAAAATTCAATTGTGCGCCTCCCGTAATAGTTCTTACTTCTAGGAACTATTAATATACCATTAGTAATGTTTCTAGTGATGTTTTTATGTGATATGGGTATTTGAATGGTTTTGTTGTGATGTTGTTCTATTAATAAAAGTTTTTGGACGTGTATGTGGATGGGTAATACATTACAATATGCGAAAATATCTGATGGGTCATTTTTATATTTTATTCTAATTTTATGAGGTACTATTAATTTTAATATTCTTAGTTGTAGGTTATAAATTTTTTCAATATAAGTTTTAAACGTTCGTCCGTAACTCGTAGCTCCATAAGCTATAATTGATTCTGCTAAAGCATTGTACATGTTTAGGAGGGTTTTATATGGAATTTTTAATATAGCTCTCAATTTATTACATACCGAGTCCACATGGAATCCCCAGTTAAATCGATTATCAACTATTAATCCTAAGTACGTGTGGTGTTTGACTTGTTCAATTGCCTCACAGTTACAACTATTAGTTAAATGTGGCTTATGCAGACAACTGTGACTGTGTGCGGTTATCTTAAAAGATGGTGTGTTTTTAATATGGCTGGAGTGAACATGTATGATTTTAGTCTTACTAGCATTTAAAACCAAGCCTGCGTCGTGTGCCCATTTGGAAATCCGAGTAAAGTCTTGCTGTAGCCATTGAGCTGCTGTAGTCACCTCTCTATGGGCAGCTTACAATTACACTAGATAGTAGTTGCGTTTCATAGTCACGCAGTTCTAACGCGCGCGCTTACAATTACACTAGATAGTAGTTGCGTTTCATAGTCACGCAGTTCAAACGCGCGCGCTTACAATTACACTAGATAGTAGTTGCGTTTCATAGTCACGCAGTTCAAACGCGCGCGCTTACAATTACACTAGATAGTAGTTGCGTTTCATAGTCACGCAGTTCAAACGCGCGCGCTTACAATTACACTAGATAGTAGTTGCGTTTCATAGTCACGCAGTTCAAACGCGCGCGCTTACAATTACACTAGATAGTAGTTGCGTTTCATAGTCACGCAGTTCAAACGCGCGCGCTTACAATTACACTAGATAGTAGTTGCGTTTCATAGTCACGCAGTTCAAACGCGCGCGCTTACAATTACACTAGATAGTAGTTGCGTTTCATAGTCACGCAGTTCAAACGCGCGCGCTTACAATTACACTAGATAGTAGTTGCGTTTCATAGTCACGCAGTTCAAACGCGCGCGCTTACAATTACACTAGATAGTAGTTGCGTTTCATAGTCACGCAGTTCAAACGCGCGCGCTTACAATTACACTAGATAGTAGTTGCGTTTCATAGTCACGCAGTTCTAACGCGCGCGCTTACAATTACACTAGATAGTAGTTGCGTTTCATAGTCACGCAGTTCTAACGCGCGCGCTTACAATTACACTAGATAGTAGTTGCGTTTCATAGTTCAGTTCAAGCGCGCCGCCGGTGACACGCGCGCCGTCGGCCAGCGCTGCCCGAGCTCCTCTACTGGCAGCTAGCGTTTCAGAGTGACGCGGGTCGCACGCACTGTTGCGTACACTTAAATACAACGTAATGCTTTTTGTTAAAACTGGCCTTTGTAAAAAAAAAAACTTGTGTGTACTTATGTACACGCGTTAGAAGTTATACTTCTTAATATACAATTTGAACATAGTTATCAATTTTCATACCACCTAGAACTAACGTCATGCTGTTATTTTTACGATGCGCGCGCTCGTAAAAATTCACTCTCATACATTTTCATACCACCTAGAACTAACTTCATGCTGTTAAATTTTTTGGTGTCGGTGTGCGCGCGCATCGTAAAAATTCACTCTCATAATTTTTGTCCATCGCGCCAAAAGAAGTATAACTTCAAAACTGAAAATGTATGTGATTGTATACAACTGTACATTACAAAGAAACGCGCGATACTAAAACTCGTTTCAGATGGTCCGCGCGTCAAGCTAACAACTCTGAAATCAGCGTAAGGAATCAATTTTAAGATGGGTCACCGAATGAGGCTAAGATTGTTAAAGGTTCTTATCAATATTATTGTCTCATAGGTCATAGCTAGATGCTCTCACCGGTCCGTAAGCGATCAGCGAGGTTAAGCAACTAGGCTCGCGGTCAGTCTATAGATGGGTGATCACAAAAGTGGTTTAATTACTGAGCGTCTCCGTGCTTTGGAAGGCGCGTTAAGCTGTCGGTCCCGGTTGTAGTCATTAGACAACAGTCGTTAAGCCATGTCAGAGCCCTACTGCGGCTTGAACAACTCTGACACTAGGGCAACCACTGCCCATACGATAAGTAAGTAAGTAAGAGTTTCTCGCACAACTTGCCAATTTACAATCTTTTTTAAAAACTTTTCATCAGAACGCCTCATCAGAATTATAACTGAAATTAAAATAAATAAGGAGCTCATTTTTTATTTATGCAGTAGATTCTCTATTTCTATCCTCCCACCACTTAGCATTAATTACTGAAAAAACTAAAAAACTTAATATAAACATGATATTTTATACTTTATTTTTATATATCAGAGGGCGAAAAACGAGCAAGTGGGTCACCTGATGGTAAGTGATCACCGCCGCCCATGGACACTCGCGACTCCAGAGCAGAGGGATCGCGGGTGCGTTGCCGGCCTTTAAAAGACAGCAAACAAGCGTTGCTGACCCTTCCCCCCACCCCGTTGTGCTCTTGCGATCTTACTCACACTCGGAAACACAACATTAAAAAGATTAATGTTATTGTTAAGGAATGTCTTCTGTAATGCGAATGAACGCTGTGCCCTACCTCTCTTGAACATGTTCAACAGTAAAAAGTATAATTTAGTGAAAAGCAGTTTAAAAAAAACTTGAGAGGTGTCAAGGGACATCCGGATGGAACGAAGTTATTTCTTATTATTTATTATGTACAAAAAACATGTATACACTCAACAAAAATAATCGTCGCGACACCACACTGTTCAATGCGAAATAGAAATGAAAATTTCTGGCTTGCTTTCTATAAGAGAGAGAGAGAGAGAGAGAGAGAGTGACAGAGAAACATGCGCACGCCGCACAGCTGCAAAAAGTGTCGTGACAACTTTTCGTAAGATTTTTTTCCGTCTAGCCCCCTTTCACAACGAGCGATAAGGAACTTCGTTCCAATACTGTTCAAAACAGTATAGTTGGCAACCCTTGGTAGCTTGATGTGCTGGCGTCTCTACAATTTACACTGGCTATGTGGCTGTAGCCAAGAAGAATATCGCTACCCCATCTCATCCCGCGGGGGACGTAGAATTCGTCCCGAAGGAAAATATTCCAGAGAAAGGGCAGCAGCGTTCTTTTGAGTACTATGACCATCTTATTACGATCGCCAACCCGTCTGCCAAGCGTGGCGATTATGGCATATCCCTCCAAATTATGGATACAATGCATTGTGGAAATATTTTGGGGAGCAGTGGACGTCTTTTTTTATATCAGATGGCGACATAATCAAGTGGGTCACATGATGGTAAGTGATCACCGCCGCCCATGTACACTCGCAACACCAGAGGAATCGCGGGTGCGTTGCCGGCCTTTAAGGGCAAACAAGTGTTGCTGCTGACCCTTCCCGTCACCACAATGTGCTCTGGCGACCTTACTCGCACGCAGAAACACAACATTAATATTAATGTTATTATTAAGGAATGCCCTCTGTAAGGTGGAGGTACTTCCCCAACCGGTCTTTGAAGCGTCATTCGTCTGACATGATTATGTACAGACGCCAGCACATCAAGCTACCCCAATCTGTCAAATTTCCCCAATAGAAAGTGAACCTTTTGCTTATGTGATAAAGTTGAAAATCTATAAAAGAAATTTAACAGAATGGGGTAAATCCACTCGTCTTGTATAAACGGTCCCGGGAAGAGGTAACCCGCTGTAGCTCAGGTTGCCTAAACGCGCTTGTGCGTGCTGGGGAGGGGGAGGCATTCGTGCCCTCTCCCCTCCCCTCGCGGGGGCTGCAGTGCACAGCGGGAGTACTGGCGAGATCGTTCACGAGTACCCAGAGCCCCCGCTACAAGCGCTGTGAGGCTGGCTACCGTGGTGGTTTTAGTGGGTCAAGCCCTACACCACGTGCGACTAGAGCATTTCCAACACGTAAAAAAAAGGTGGATGTGCTGGCGTCTTTACAATTTTGTGCAAGAAGTTTTCAAATTAATAAAACTAATAATATAACTACATACCTGAACATAGAGCAAAGTTTTATCAGATCGGGTCAGCCTTTCCACAGATATATCCGTGGTGTGCCTCACCAGACCTTCCAATGTAGCTCGTAAGGATATGTTGCATTCCCCTGAAAGACACAAGATAAATATTACTTTAAATTATTTCATACACCGTATAGATGATACACGGCATAGATGTAGCACGCGGGAAAGAAGTAGCATGCGGTATAGATGTAGCACGCGGGATAGATGTAGCACGCGAGATAGATGTAAAATACAAAGTATAAACTGTCAATTAAAATACTGTCTTTATTTAATTATGTGGAACTAGCCGTCACCCGGATTTCATCTTCCGCAATGGGAATGTGAGTTAGTCTGATTTATGCTGAATCCGACCGATGTTCATTAAATTTTGATGAGACTTTAGGATTGCAGAAGAGAACACAGGGTATCTTTACTTTATCACACGGGCTTTTTACGGGCCTGTTGGCGTGGTTGGCAAATGCTTGCTTTTCACGCCGGAGGTGGTAGGTTCGATTCCCACCCACGACAGATATTTGTGTACATGATCATGTCTGTTTGTCCTGAGTATGGGTGTAATTATCTCCCACACGGCCATCTGATCCCAAACTAAGCAGAGCTTGTACTATGGAAACCAGACAACTGATATACTACATATACTACTTTCCTTTTTTAAATACATACTTATATAGATAATTACACCCAGACTCAGGACAAACAGACATGTTCATGGACAAAAATATATGTCCTGGGTGGGAATCGAACCCACTTTTGTGGAGCTTGTGATAAACAAGACGGCGTATAAGGATCTGTGTCCTTTATTAGGAAGCACTGCTTATATATACAGTATCGGTCATAATAATCAAAATATATAATAATAATAATAATCGTTTAATTCGGATAAAACATTCTCCATATATTGTTAGTACAAAGTTCTTAACCTAATGTTAGTAATCTTATAATATAGTAACAAACAAACAATGCACTGGATAACAACCACACAGCTGGGTATCACAATACCCTGGTATGTAGCTGAATCCTGGTATAAGGCACATCTAAAAAGTTAAGACTAACACGATTTGCCAACGTCGGTAGATGTGTCGTACTCCATAAATTATGCGAGCGTGATGATACGGTCGGCCAATTAAATTTGTAAAAAAAAATTTAAAAAAAAAACAACACCCGCTCTGGGGTATGTAATCCCTATGTCGCGGGGTACTTTACAAATAGACAGACACAAATTACATCCAGAATCAGAACAACTATTTGTGGGTCACGTTTGTCCGGGGCGGGACTCGAACCCACGACACTAAGCGGCGGGGCGACTGTCATAGTCGCTGCGCCACATGTGCAGTCATTCATTCCACACTTTGGCTAGCTCAGTATGCGCGGGCGCACGGTCGCGAACGACCGGGTGCGTTCCTTCAATACACATGACTATACGTAATTATGAGCTGCTACACTATGATCTGCCTGAAAGGCAAGCATTTACCAAACATGCCAACCGGCCCGTCAGTAGACGTATTTCGGCCTATACAACATGTAACGTAATTAACGCACACCCTCATACCCCAATTGGAATATTATGTTGTCGTCATGATACATACACTGAATTTTTTATTTAACATGTATTGTTATTTACTAAATTAGTTTCTTGAAATAAAGTTTTTTTCCTTTAGTTTGTATTGAATGATGGAATTTAAATGAATAGAAATAAAACTGCGATTTTAAAAGTCTTATTACTTTGACTTATGGTCCATTTCAATTTGTTTTTACTGTACAGGGTTAATATGACAACAATTTTGGTAGTTTACATTATTTTTGGCCCGTCAGTAGACGTATTTCGGCCTATACAACATGTAACGTAATTAACGCACACCCTCATACCCCAATTGGAATATTATGTTGTCGTCATGATACATACACTGAATTTTTTATTTAACATGTATTGTTATTTACTAAATTAGTTTCTTGAAATAAAGTTTTTTTTCTTTAGTTTGTATTGAATGATGGAATTTAAATGAATAGAAATAAAACTGCGATTTTAAAAGTCTTATTACTTTGACTTATGGTCCATTTCAATTTGTTTTTACTGTACAGGGTTAATATGACAACAATTTTGGTAGTTTACATTATTTTTGGCCCGTCAGTAGACGTATTTCGGCCTATACAACATGTAACGTAATTAACGCACACCCTCATACCCCAATTGGAATATTATGTTGTCGTCATGATACATACACTGAATTTTTTATTTAACATGTATTGTTATTTACTAAATTAGTTTCTTGAAATAAAGTTTTTTTTCTTTAGTTTGTATTGAATGATGGAATTTAAATGAATAGAAATAAAACTGCGATTTTAAAAGTCTTATTACTTTGACTTATGGTCCATTTCAATTTGTTTTTACTGTACAGGGTTAATATGACAACAATTTTGGTAGTTTACATTATTTTTGGCCCGTCAGTAGACGTATTTCGGCCTATACAACATGTAACGTAATTAACGCACACCCTCATACCCCAATTGGAATATTATGTTGTCGTCATGATACATACACTGAATTTTTTATTTAACATGTATTGTTATTTACTAAATTAGTTTCTTGAAATAAAGTTTTTTTTCTTTAGTTTGTATTGAATGATGGAATTTAAATGAATAGAAATAAAACTGCGATTTTAAAAGTCTTATTACTTTGACTTATGGTCCATTTCAATTTGTTTTTACTGTACAGGGTTAATATGACAACAATTTTGGTAGTTTACATTATTTTTGGCCCGTCAGTAGACGTATTTCGGCCTATACAACATGTAACGTAATTAACGCACACCCTCATACCCCAATTGGAATATTATGTTGTCGTCATGATACATACACTGAATTTTTTATTTAACATGTATTGTTATTTACTAAATTAGTTTCTTGAAATAAAGTTTTTTTTCTTTAGTTTGTATTGAATGATGGAATTTAAATGAATAGAAATAAAACTGCGATTTTAAAAGTCTTATTACTTTGACTTATGGTCCATTTCAATTTGTTTTTACTGTACAGGGTTAATATGACAACAATTTTGGTAGTTTACATTATTTTTGGCCCGTCAGTAGACGTATTTCGGCCTATACAACATGTAACGTAATTAACGCACACCCTCATACCCCAATTGGAATATTATGTTGTCGTCATGATACATACACTGAATTTTTTATTTAACATGTATTGTTATTTACTAAATTAGTTTCTTGAAATAAAGTTTTTTTTCTTTAGTTTGTATTGAATGATGGAATTTAAATGAATAGAAATAAAACTGCGATTTTAAAAGTCTTATTACTTTGACTTATGGTCCATTTCAATTTGTTTTTACTGTACAGGGTTAATATGACAACAATTTTGGTAGTTTACATTATTTTTGGCCCGTCAGTAGACGTATTTCGGCCTATACAACATGTAACGTAATTAACGCACACCCTCATACCCCAATTGGAATATTATGTTGTCGTCATGATACATACACTGAATTTTTTATTTAACATGTATTGTTATTTACTAAATTAGTTTCTTGAAATAAAGTTTTTTTTCTTTAGTTTGTATTGAATGATGGAATTTAAATGAATAGAAATAAAACTGCGATTTTAAAAGTCTTATTACTTTGACTTATGGTCCATTTCAATTTGTTTTTACTGTACAGGGTTAATATGACAACAATTTTGGTAGTTTAAATTATTTTTGGCCCGTCAGTAGACGTATTTCGGCCTATACAACATGTAACGTAATTAACGCACACCCTCATACCCCAATTGGAATATTATGTTGTTGTCATGATACATACACAGAATTTTTTATTTAACATGTATTGTTATTTACTAAATTAGTTTCTTGAAATAAAGTTTTTTTTCTTTAGTTTGTAGTGAATGATGGAATTTAAATGAATAGAAATAAAACTGCGATTTTAAAAGTCTTATTACTTTGACTTATGGTCCATTTCAATTTGTTTTTACTGTACAGGGTTAATATGACAACAATTTTGGTAGTTTAAATTATTTTTGGAATAAAAAAATACCTATATTAAAAGTGATATTAATCGATTCAGTAAACGATTCTGAACAAACTATTTTTAGGATGTGCGTTAATTAAGTACCATATTGTATAATGATGATATATTAACTCACATAGCTTCTGATGTAGCAAAGAATTGTATATATTAGCGCCAGCTGACGGCGATGGTGGTGGGATCTGCGCAGACGCACGGACAGGTACATCTGGCTCGATCAGTGATCCTGTCAACTCCAGCTTGGTTTCTGAAAAGTAAAGGGGACTTTTAGATCATTGGCAAATAGTTGTGGCCTGGCACACTTGACTATTTTAATTCGAAACTAGTAATACATTGGCGCTTATTATGTAAATCACACTAATATTATTAAGGCTAAAGTTTGTGAGTGTGTATGTTTCTTATGTCTTCACGTCTAAACGGCTGGAGCGATTTTAATTAAATTTGGTATGGAGTTAGGTGACACCCTGGATTAACACATCTATATATATAAAAATCAATGCCACTTTTAGTTGTAATGTTATAACTCAACAACGCCTTTACCGATTTGGCTAATTTCGGTCTTGAATTATTCGTGGAAGTCTAGGGAAGGTTTGGACGTAGAGAAAATTTTAAAAAAGTCTTGACTAAGTCGTAGTTTTTACTAGCTAGCAATTTAAAATATTTTTTTGTTTGAATAAATGAACTTAAAAATATATTTTTTTATTACTATGCCTAATACGTAGCGAAGCACGTACCGGGCCGCTAGTAGGCTATAATTTATAAATTTCAACGCGGGTGAAACTTCGGGACACATCTAGTGTTTTATAAGTTTGCTACAAGAGACAAAATTTTAGAGTGATTCTGATATAGCATTAAATAAATAAATAAAATAAAAAAGGTTTTTATTCACGTAAACTTTAAAAAAGCGCTTGTAAATAGTCAGAACATATTCGTAGTAATATATAATTAATTTATAATTATTTCTAGGTACATATAAATATTTTGGTACACGGATTGTAGGAAAGAATTTACAATAAGATTTATTTTATAACAGTAACAATATTTAACTAACTTAAGTTAAGTTATTGTCAAGGATCATGTGTAGGTTTAATTATCAAAATTTTTAATTGTAGCTATATTTTTACTACATATTGTCGGAAATTACATTTACGTAAAGTCGCGGGCACAGCTAGTATTATTATATTTGGGTCACAGACGCATCAGCACGTCCGCCTTCCCTGACGGTCCAATACAGACTGACACCCACTCAGCCCACCATTGTGTCGTAAACACTTGAGACAAATCATACTGATTCATCGTATGGCATCGTATGGTGGTTACCCTAGTGTCAGAGTTGTTTTATTGTTTAGGCCTCTGACCAGGCTAAACAACTGTTGCCCATAACTACAACCGGGACAGGTTAACGTGCCCTCCGAAGAACGGAGACTCTCAGAAATTAAAGCACTTAAGCGGTCACCCATCATGGACTGACCGCGAGCCTAGTTGCTTAACCTCGCCAATCACTTACGAAGAGCATCTGGCATTAGATCATTGGCAAATGGAAAGATATTATAAATTAGTGGCCGCTATGAGTTGTGGCCTGGCACACTTCACTGCTTTTATTGGACACTAGAAATACATTGGCACTAGTACTAAGCGAAAGAGATAGAGAGAGATACAAGTTTATTGCTTTGTATCGAGAGCCACAATTATTTTTTTTATAGAATTGTAATGTTAACTAACACGCGGGTCATCATATGGTATGTGATCACCGCCCCATGGACACTCGCAACATCAGAGTGTCATACTGTATCGGAAATATTACAGCAGGTCATTAATTCTAAGAGTGGTTGTGTACTGTAGAATATATCATCATTACAGCTCAAAGAAGTCCACAGCTGAACAACCCTCCCACAAGAATCATCTGGGGGGGATATGCCATACTCGCCATGCTTGGCAGACAGGTTGTCAATCGCAGTAAGATAGTTATAGTAATAATAATAATGTCCTCCCGACCGAATTTCGGCCACGGCGGCCAGTCTCAATGGAGACTAACCAATTGTGCAGGACATATTGTAATGTACAAGTGTGTGCTCAAACACAGGGGCACTTTCTATTCCATCATTCTCATGATCTGATGGGACGCTAGCGACACGACCAGAACGAGTTCAGGTACAAGACCGACGGCTTTACGTGCTCTCCGAGGCACGAGGGTGTAACATCGCCAACTTCCAGACTTCGGGCTGATACTGAGAAATTTCTTTTTACGGAAACATTCCAGAATCACTTTTTGCCCGACCCGGGATTTGAACCCAGGACCTCATTTACTGTGGTTAAACACGCTACCGCTAGACCAACGAGGCAGTCTTATAGTACTCAGAAGGCAACAGTAGATATTCCCACAGCTCGGCTTGATAATGAAGAACAGTTTAACAGTGTTCCTGGACGAATTTCAGATCAAAGGGGACAGCATGTCAGGATTGTACAAAAATGATTTAATATTCACCATCGTCAGACTCAGGAGCTTCTCCAGCGATGACAAAGGCTTCAGCATTCTTCGTTGTTTCTAGTTCCTGAAAGAAACAAGCACACCATTTTTATTGATTTATTTTATACTTTATCTTCTTAGAAGAATAATGGCAGAACTTATACCCAAAGGTTTTCTTCAGGCCTTGATGACAAAGATTTCATTATTGCATAAACTACAGATATCTGAACAAGATATCTGCAAGAGAACAGCACATGAATTGCTGGATTGTATTTAAATTAATAAATATTAAATATGGATATGGATACATATGGATCACAGTGAACAACAATGAACTAAACCGCATAATTGCTGAATGAAATCAACTATACTTTGTTGATGACAAATTGATTCTCCTATGAATAAAATGATTCCTCAAGATAACTTCAAAGGTTACTGTCTAATTTATTCACACATATTTGTCCCGGTGAATGAAAGAAGATTGACAAAAGAAGTATACCTGGCCTATGTGAATGAGGACAACGGGAAGGGGAAGACCTCGTCGAACATTCTCTGACCAAATCTGAGACATTCTCAAGAAAGGGCAGGTCAGCAGTACCCTAAACCTACCCTAAAGAATATAATGACAGTAATCGAGGCAAAAGAGGTGTGCAAAGATCATGACAAATGGAAATCCGTTGTCTCTGTTTACCCCTTTGGGAAACTGGCGTGAGTCTTGTATGTATGTATGTATTTGTCCAGTGAAGCAGTTTAGCCTTCAGACTACCTGTTATATTAATAATAATATATCTTTAATACAGACACTATAGATCCATGGCTGGTGTAAATGCTTGCCTTTCATGCTGTAGGTGGTTGGTTTGATTGGTCCCAGTTGAAATGGGGGAGTAAGGTCCTTCCGCGTCAGTTTTTAGTATGATATTGTTACTGACCATGGAAACCGTCAGTTTGATTTTGCGTAAACATCTCTGATACACTACAGAACCGAGGGAATCTCAACAGCATCCTAAAGACGTTATTATATTGGACGAGTAAGGCATCTAGCGACCTATACACGTCTTGTTAAAGAAATCTACAAGGATGCATATGTGGAAGCTAATTCTTTTAAGAGGAATCTAATACCTATCTCAATACCATAACACATAATAAAGTCAACACTACATAAGTATCGTATTGTTGTACCTCCAAATAGTAATACTTACCTTCAAATAACTTGATTATTTACAACAGATCAAAAAGTTATGAACAATTTTGGACTTACGGGCGATTTCCCGATTTCTATTTCCGAATCGGACTCTGATGCTTCTCCATCCACGACATGAACATTTTTAGACATTTTAAAACGAATGTTTTAGTAACTTTAAAGTAGAAACGAAAGAATTAAGAAATAGCTCACGTCTATTTCATAATTTCATTAACTATCTTTATTTACAAGTTTACCAGTACTTGTTCCAAATACTAACTGCAATTTAACCATGAATTTATTTTAGAAAGAGATGGCTATATGTATACTTAAACTAGAGAAATGTTGTAACTTTTTAGTAATGCTCAAACTATAGAAAATGATTGGTTTAGAACGCTTTCTTTTGACGGCAAATAGATGACGTTTAGTCAGCTGGCGTATTATTTTTTAATTGGCGGAAAAATTAGATCGTGGTTTTCGGATTAAGCTCACTCATCCATTATATTATCACAGAGTACATTAACATCTATTATTAAACATAGTGATTACTGTAAAACGGGGTGATTAGAAAGACGGGGGGTTTATTTCGAAGGTGAATTGCAATCCCTATTGTTACCATACAAAAGTTTTTTTTTTTCTACTTTTGAAGTATGGATACTGTCCCCGTTGCTATTCACCTCCCGTCTTTCTAATCACCCCGTTGTACGGAACCCTTCGTGTGCGAGTCCGACTCACACTTGGCCGGTGATTTAATTCTGTTTGAGCATTAAGGAGATATTTTTGTAACGCTTGTTATCAATCAGACAACAAGCGAGATGTGGGCAGCAAAGACTACTATACAATTAGTGGGCAGTCGCTTGGCTCATAAGGCCGAAGAAGCTAGGCCACAAAAACAAATATCAAAAAGAAAATGTGGCTTTGATTGATATGTCAGTTTGTTTTCTCTTTGATGTCTGCAGTTTAATAACAAAATCTTAGCAAAATCTACTTGATTTGGATATATCCAGGCTTGTGTATTGTATTGTAATAATCTGTTCATGATTTTTTCATCATAATTTCTTGGTCTGTTTCCCCATTTGATCAAAGAGTATGTGTAACCACTATGATCTATCATGAATTTGATTTACGTTGGCGAAGTTCTGGTGGCGTATAGGTAGTTATACATAAGTATTCTCTTTGCTGGTGTCTACTCCAATTTCTGGTTATACAGAGGTCAAAACAAAGCGGAATTGATGATTTCAGCTTGTAGAAGTACTGAGACCGTTGCTGGAATGATATATATCCAAGGCTGAGTTTACAGAAAGCAGAATGAATAGTTTGAAGTCGGAAGAGATACTCTTGAATGGCAGTCAGGTAGGTGGTGCCAATAATTGTTATATTTTGTTATCACTAACATAAATAAGGACAATAACATGAATCCAAATGCACAATATTAATAGGTGTCACAGCATACATATCAGCAGTAGAACAGTAACATTAGAATAAGTAAATTCTACAGCTAAAGATATATATATTTTTTTAATGGCCTTATGAGATTTATCACATTCTGTAATCACAATTTTAAATTACAATTTTATATTCATATTTCAATTGATACATACATAGACTCAAGCCTGTTTCCCAGAGGGGTAGGCAGAGACAACAGATTTCCTTTTGGCATGATCTTTGCACACCTCTTTTGCCTCGATTACTGTCATTATATTCTTCATACATGCTCACCGGTTTAGGGTACTTTTGACCTGCCCTTTCTTGAGAATGTCACCAATTTGGTCAGAGAATGTTCAACGAGGTCTTCCCCTTCCGGTTGTCCCATTCACACAGGCCATGTATACTTCTTTTGTCAATCTTTCATTCCTTCTTTTCTATATGGCCAAAACATCTCGGCATACCATTTCAATTGATATGTACAGTTATTTGTATTTAAGAGTGTGTTGGCTAATATATTTCTGTGATGTTTGAGTCGATGGCTGTCCTCACAAGACTTATTAATTTGTTCCTTGATAGTTAGGACTTTTAATTATTGAAGAAATAGTGAATGAAGTCAGAATCATGAGGCGGCTATTGAAGAAGGTGGTTATAAGTATAGCAGAGACAAAAACTACTGAACCAATTTAAATTAAATTTGGTACACAGATTGTTTAGAACCTGAAAATGGACATAGGCTACTTGTTAATGCATAAAAAGGATTATAAGGGGGCAGTGAAAAGTTTAATAAAATAAAATAAAAAAGGTTTTTATTCACTTAGACTTTAAAAAAGCGCTTCTAAATAGTCAGAACATGTCTGTAGTAATACAGTTATTATTTCTAGTTACTTATTACAGATATTTAGGTACACGGAATATTAAAACATTTATACAATTTATTTTATAATGGTAGTGATATTTAGCTAGCTTGTATTAAGTTATTGTCAAGGAATTATTTTTAGGTTTAATTATTGAAATTTATATTTTACTACATATAGTCTGAATGGTTATGGAAGTGTAGTCAGTTTTAGAGCTAGAAGCTTGATCTTATTTTTAAAGCTGTTTTTTTTTAATTATGGCAATGTACTGAATCCTTTAGCATTTTCTGCCAGTGTCAGGTGTTGACTACACATGGGTATATATTTACGGCAAATTAAACTATCCAATATTTGTCATAATGCAGTCAGTTTGGAGCCTGGAACAAGACATTCACAGTACTAGTAAAGCTGTTGATTCAATATAAATTAATATGACATTCAGAGTTTGTAAAAGTTTTACCCTCAAGGGTGTTAAATAACAATAAACTATAGTGGATGAAAGCTTGTATAGAAATATATAAGGTTTATTTGAATGCAAGAGAAACATTTACTATTAGATTAGAAATATTCTGACGAAACATTTACAGCGTCATTACAAAATATGTAGACATAGTCGCGGGCACAGCTAGTTTACTGTATCTGTGCATTTTAATTGCAGGATCAGGTTGTTGGTGAACAGATATACATCCTCGAAACATTGCCCGAGGAACATTTCACTATGGAAGGCGACCTCACTACTGGTGCAACATCACACTATATAGATGTGAAAGAGGAGCCGTTGCTTGAGGATATTGAAGAGGAAACTAATGGAGATAATGTGAAAGAAGAACCGCTTGGAGACTATGTGAATGTGAAAGAAGAAACTGGGCTTTGTGCTGAAGTGGAAATAAAAGTTGAAATTGATAATATTGTAGGTAAGTTCTATCATGTTTATGACAGCGATCTGTTTGTGGCGCAGTCGCTGTGCCGTACTGGCAGGAGTCGGCAATAGGGGAGGGCAATCCAAAGGAGCCCTCCCAGGGTACGTGTCCCGACCATCTGGGACATGGCGCAAAAGGGGTGTACCGGAGCAGCAAATCCGCGTTCCCGGGACTCCCCCATCAGGCGCCAATAGAAGTCAACGGCAGGTAGGTTTACTCGGTGCAAGTCCGACATACCCACCCGCAGACACTTTTTGCGGGTGGCATGCGAAGGCATTCCCCCTGCCTTATCTAAAAAAAAAAAACAGTTCTATCATGTTTAAGTTATGAATAGTTTGTTAGAGAGGTAGGGCATGGCGTTATTTCGCTCAAAGAGCAGCCCGACTAGGGAAGTACCTCCATCTTACAGAAGACT
Organism: Pseudoips prasinana; assembly: GCA_951640165.1. Lineage (NCBI taxonomy): Eukaryota > Metazoa > Arthropoda > Insecta > Lepidoptera > Nolidae > Pseudoips > Pseudoips prasinana. The sequence continues at coordinate 17,844,461 of OX621264.1, read as the reverse complement.
TTCCTTAATAATAACATTAATAATTTTAATATTGTGTTTCCTAGTGTGAGTAAGGTCGCCAGAGCTCATTGGGGTGGGGGGAAGGGTCAGCAACACTTGTTTGCTGACTCTTAAAGGCCGGTAACGCACTCGCGACTGCACTAATATAGCGAGTGTCTATGGGCGGCGGTGATCACTTACCATCAGGTGACCCACTTGCTCGTTTGTCGCCTTCTGATAGATAAAAAAAAGGATCAACAGTGGCACACAATGAAATGACACTGAGCGGTGAGGCTCAGGCATGTCCCGGGGAATCGCGACAACTGTCTTGGATACCGCAAAGAATTTAATCTGAAAGAAAAAAGTGGAGTTAGAAATGAATAGTTCCACTAGTAGGTAAGTTCTATAATATATCTAGGGACAATGTCACACAGATCATCCTAGATCATCCTTCTTATCTTATCTTAGCCCCAAACTAAGCAAAGCTTGTACTATGGGTACCAGGCGACCATATATATACTTATATACATAGATAAATACTTAAATACATAGGAAACATCCATGACTCAGAAACAATTATTCGTGCTCATCACACAAATATTTGCACTTACCGGGTTTCGAACCCAGGACCACCAGCTTCGTAGGCACGAGCACTACGGCTACGGTGACCGTCAATTTATTTTTTTCTATCTTGTTTAAGTTATGGTAGGCTTGACGCACTCCGCTCTTCTGACGCTAAGCATTTGTGTACTGACGCCAGCACATCCAGCTACCCCAATCTTTCAACTTTCTTTTATAGATTTTCAACTTTATCACATAAGCATAAGGTTCACTTTCAATTGGGGAAATATGACAGATTGTGGTGGTACCTACTCATCATAATAATAATGTCCACCGAATTTCGGCGGCCAGTCTCTATGGAGACTAGCTAATTGCGGAAGATATATTATAGTGTGTGCGCAAATAGGGGCACTTTCTATTCCATCAGTCTTATGAACTGATGGGACTACTAGCGACACGACCGGAGAGACGTCAGGTGTAGGACCGACGGCTTTACGTGCAATACCACCAAGTCCCTGACTTCGGGCTGATACTGAGAATTTTTTCTTTTTACAGTAAAGCCCCAAAAAATCACTTTTGGCCCGACCCGGGATTTGAGCCCAGGACCTCGTTCTCTGCGGGTGAACACGCTACCGCTAGACCAACGAGGCAGTATTTATTAATTACTATTATTATTAATAGGCAAAACTGTCAACTGACAATGACGTATTAAATTTACGATAGCGCCAGACTTTTGAATATGAAGTGTTCCAAAAAAACCGGCCAAGTGCGAATCGGACTCGCCCATGAAGGATTCCGCAACAGCAAGTATTTCAGTTGATTAAATGAAAGGTAAATAGCGGTTTACGATTTATGACGCATTAAAAAAAAACTACTTACTAGATTTCGTTCAAACCAATTTTCGTTGTTAGTTTACATGGTAATGTACATCATATATTTTTTTAGTTTTATCATTCTCTTATTTTAGAATTTACAGGGGCGGAGGGGGGGACACTCATTTTTCCACTTTGGAAGTGTCTCTCGCGCAAACTATTCAGTTTAGAAAAAAATATTTTAGGAACCTCAATATCATTTTTGAAGACCTTCCATAGATGATACATGTATGGGTACGTCGAAAAAAAAATTTTGAGTTTCAGTTCTATGTATGGGGAACCCCCAAAATTATTATTATTTTTCTATATTTGTGAAAAACTCTTAATGCGGTTCACAGAATACATCTACTTACCAAATTTCAACAGTACAGCTCTTATAGTTTCGGAAAAACATGGCTGTGACATACGGACGGACAGACAGACAGACAGACATGATGAATCTATAAGGTTTCCGTTTTTTGCCATTTGGCTACGGAACCCTAAAAAGGCTCGATTCGTAAAATGTATTATAGTGTGAACATTTCTGTTCACAGCGCCATCTTCTGAGACGTATATCTTTGAAGAAGTGTCAGGACTAAACAAGTATGAGACACCTTCGGAACCCGAGGATGCTGCATTCACTTGGTTGGAACCGGAACTACTGACAGTTAGGAAGAGCGAAGAAAACGGTATGTATTTATACTGTACAGTCTCCAGCACATCCAGCTACCCCAACGCGGACTTTCGCGGACGGTACCTATATAATAGCGTAAATCAAAAATTACATATTTACTCCCTAAGTATCAATGCAAACAAATTATTTAAAATTAGCTAAAATCTTATGAAGGAACCGAAAACATACTATTTATCCCATCATAGGTAGTTATTTTCATATTAAGATCGCACTACCCTCAAATACACACACACTCACAGACACACACACATCTCAAATACTAATATACTTCCTCACCACAAAATAAAAAAATAAAATTAGTAAGATTAGGAACCCTTACATGACTACAAAACTTGAGATGTGTCAAGGGACACCCGGATGGAACGAAGTTATTTCTTATTATTTATTATGTAAAAAAAACGTGTTGTATACACTCAAGAAAAATAATCGCCGCGACACCACACTGTTCAATGCGAAATAGAAATGAAAATATCTGGCTTGCTTTCTATAAGAGAGAGAGAGAGAGAGACAGAGAAACATGCGCACGCCACACATCTGCAAAAAGTGTCGTGACAACTTATCGTGAGCATTTTTTCTGTCTAGCCCCCTTTCACAACGCGCGATAAGGAACTTCGTTCCAATAACATAATTATTGAACGCCACATAACACTAACCATAACACCTTCATGTTTAGAGATAGTTTCCCACCTAGTACGGATCGGATACCAGTCTCTCACAGATTTCACCTCTTAAATGTTATGCAAAAATTTATTCGTTAATAATACAATTAACTTGTAATTTTCTATGTGAGAGAAGAAATAAAGCTATTATTATGAATATGTCAAATTTATTTTATAGATTTTCAACTATATCACAAAACCATACGGTACACTTTCAATTGGGGAAAGCACTTTCAAAAGGGGTAGCTTGATGTGCTGGCGTCTGTACATATGCCAGTTGTTAGCTATATAAATCTGTCTGATGATCAGATGGTTTTTTTATATCATAGGGCGACAAACGACCAAGTGGATTACCTGATGGTAAATGATCACCGCTGCCGCTTTACTAGAGGCTTCTATGCATTTAGATTCAACACAAAAAAAAACTTGTGTGTACTTATGTACACGCGTTAGAATACGCGTAATGGAATCTTATGTACACGCGTTAGAAGTTATACTTCTTAATATACAACTTGAACATAGTTATCAATTTTCATACCACCTAGAACTAACGCCATGCTGTTATTTTTACGATGCGCGCGCATCGTGCGCGCGCATCGTAAAAATTCTCTCTCATACATTTTCATACCACCTAGAACTAACTTCATGCTGTTAAATTTTTTGGTGTCTGTGTGCGCGCGCATCGTAAAAATTCACTCTCATCATTTTTCTCCATCGCGCCAAAAGAAGTATAACTTCAAAAACTCTTCGTTTCTTTGTGGCTTTCTTCTCCGGGTCGTCCACCTAGGTAGCTAGAGAAAGCCGCAGGTTAGCTAGGGTAGGCTCCTCAGCGGCGAGGATCGCTTTGGCCCCTTAACGCGTCATCGGTTATCCCGTGCAACTGATCACACCCTCTCTTAGAATTCAGTCCTTTTGCTTCAGTGGCCCCCTGAGCTGTGGCCCGAACCCCAGAAGGGTGGCCTCGGGTATTAGTCGTTTAATTTAAGCTACTGGTTAAGAGCCTTCTGCGCTAGCCAAATGCTCATTGCCTTCAATTCTTTAATTTTAATATTGTACAACTAAATTTCAAAATAATAGATTAGTAACTTGTTATTTATTTTAGGATTTAAGAAAATATATCTGATAAAACAGACCCCACGGACAGAATAATAAATTTTTTGTAATTTTTTATACTGTATTCGACTATGTTTATGTACTGCATTGTGAAATTGACAAGTACAAGTGTATGTTAATACCCAAGTGCTGAATAAATTTAATTTCACAGAAAATCGCAATTCACGGCGATATAGCACTTTCCTCCACTAGTGTACGTTGACGCAGATGTTATGTGTAAAAATCCACCATATTCACACATAAAAACTCGATTTTACACTAGTTTTTGAAAATTAAACAAACCTCTTTTTTTTGTTTTTTATTCAGTTTAACGGCTCTGGCTTCTTCGGGCTTATGAGCCTTCCGTAAAATATATTATTCATTCATTTATTTTCGTCATGTCAAGTAAAGTCCGTCACAGTCAGGTCATACGTAGTCCTTGTCGTACCCCAGTAAAGCAGTGGAAACTTTACTAGAGGCTTATATGGAGTTTTAGATTCAACACAGAAAATCGCAATTCACGGCAATATGGCACTTTCCTCCACTTGTGTACGTTGCTGAAGATGTTATGTGTAAAAATCCACCATATTTACAGTAGTAGTACACATAAAAACTCGAATTTACACTAGTTTTTGAAAATTAAACAATTCCTCGATGCGTCTTTTTCCGCGTTGTCGCCAAAGCTCAAGCGTGGCAATGCGGCCAGCCTTCTGGGCACTTTTCCCATTTGCGATGCGGAGGGTTTATTTGATGATTTTTATTGTAAATAGAAAGGTTCTCGAGTGGCGACCATGAACCGGAAGACGCAGCGTGGGCAGGCCCCCTACAAGATGGACCGATGATCTTGGACGGGTCGCTGGAAATCGCTGGATGCGGATAGCACAAGACCGGCAATTGTGGAGATCTTTGGGAGAGGCCTTTGTCCAGCAGTGGACGTCTTTCGGCTGATATGATGATGATGATACATACATACATAGACTCACGCCTGTTTCCCAGAGGGGTAGGCAGAGACAACGGACTTCCATTTGTCACGATCCTTGCATACCTCTTTCGCTTCGTTTACTGACATAATATTCTTCATACATGCTCGCCGGTTTAGGGATACATGATGATGATGATGATTGTAAATAGGGTTTATGTAGTTTATTCACGCCTTTCACGCCACTGGTCGTGGGTTTGATTCCCACCCAGGCCAGATATTTGTGTGCATGAACATGTCTGTTTGTCCTGAGTCTGGGTGTCATTATCTACAACATGGAACGTAATTAACGCACACCCTCAAACACCCCAATTAGAATATTATGTTGTAATCATAATACATACACTGAATTTTTAATTTAACATGTATATGCATTCTTTTTAACCAAATTATATTCTTGGAATAATGTTTATTTTTCGTTATTTTGTATTGAATGATGGAATTTGTATGAATACAAATAAAACTGCGACTTTTAAAAGTCTTATAACTTTGACTTGCGGTCCATTTCCATTTGTTTTGACTGTACAGGGTTAATGTGACAATAATTTTCGTAGTTTTAATTATTTTTGAATAAAAAATTACCTATACTAAAATTGATATAAATCGATTCAGTAAACGATTCTGAACAAACTATTTTCAGCAAGGGCGTTAATTAAGTTACATGTTGTATATACTTAAGTAAGTATTTACGATAAAATGAGTCAAGAGACCCAAGCTGGTAAGCTGGTGCCACAGGTGACATTAGTACTATACTACTAGACGATCACCGTAGCCTAGTTGGTAGTGCTCCTGCCTACGAAGCTGGTGGTCCTGGGTTCGAATCCCGGTAAGTGCAAATATTTGTGTGATGAGCATGAATATTTGTTTCTAAGTCATGGATGTTTTCTATGTATTTAAGTATTTATCTATCTAGCTTTGCTTAGTTTGGGGCTAGGATGATCTGTGTGACATTGTCCCTAGATATTATTATTATTATACTATACATGTGGTGAACAGTTTCGGAGATATAACATCTCCCTGTCTCACGCCTCGCTGCAAGTGGATAGGTTTCGAGATCTGGTCCTGGAGTCGCACTGACATAGTGGCGTTTTCATACAAACACTTTATCACCTCGATATACCGGTAGTCAATTTGGCACCTTATGAGAGACCTCAGCACGGCCCATGTTTCGATAGAATCAAAGGCTTTCTCATAGTCCATAAACGCTAAGCACAGTGGCTTGTTATACTCTTCGATCTTCTGTATAACTTGCCGCAGCGTATGTATGTGGTCTATGGTGCTAAAGCCTTTTCGGAAACCGGCTTGTTCGGGAGGCTGGAAGTCGTCAAACCTGCGCGCGAGACGGTTCGTAACGACCCTCGAAAACAACTTGTAAACATGGCTCAGCAGTGTGATGGGTCTATAATTCTTCAATAGGGTTTTGTCGCCCTTTTTGAAGAAGAGCACCACCACACTTCTGTGCCATGCTTGTGGCGTTTGACCATCTAGTATGACGGAGTTAAATAACTTCTGAAGGGCCCGTAGGATTGGTGTACCACCCGCCTTCAGAAGCTCTGCTGTAACTCCATCATCACCAGGCGCCTTGTTGTTCTTGAGTTGTTTGAGAGCCATTCTAATCTCGTACAGGCTGACGTCCGGGATGTCTTCGGTGTAATGTCGGTTTAGTCGTGCTCTGGGATCTGAGGCATGACTTTTGACAGGTGGCTGTGTTGTCGTATATAACTGTCCGTAGAACTTCTCGATCTCTCCCAGCAACTCAGTTTTAGACGTGACGATTCTACCATCCTCAGTCTTCAGCTTCGTCAGTTGGCTCTGTCCAACAGACAGAGCTCTTGCGAACACTTTGGAGCCTTTGTTCCGCTCGTTGGCCTCTTTAATACTAATTGTATTAAATTGCCGCGTGTCGCGAGTCAAAGACTTTGAGATCGGTCTGTTGAGCTGCCGATATCTGGTCGCATCATCTGAGGATGTCAGAACCATTTTCCGTCTATCTTCCATAAGTTGCAGGGTAAAGTCAGAGATCTTTTTAGTTCTGTTTGTACGACGGGCCTTGAAGACCTTAGACCCAGCCGTATGGACAGCTTCTACGAGCCTGTCATAGTATGAGTCCACTTCCTCGCAGTCTGCTAGGCATTCGAAACGGTTTTGCAGTTCGAGCTGAAATGGTTCGGGGTTTTGGACGTGGATAGGTAAGGGTCGGAGTGTAGACTTTATCAGTCGGGACCTCTGGAGTTTGACATTAAGGTTCAATGAGCCTCTGACCAGTCTGTGATCGCTCCCGGTTTTAACCGCATTGATCACGGAGACATCATTGAACATCTGTCGTCTCGTCGACAAGATAAGGTCTATCTCATTTTTAGTCTTACCATCGGGGCTCACCCAGGTCCATTTGCGGTGATCCGGCATTGGAAGACGTCTTCAAGCTTCTGGACTGGAAAGGCTTTGGCATCAATGTCAATGGCGAGTACATCACTCACCTTCGATTTGCCGATGATATCGTAGTCATGGCTGAGACCATGGAAGACCTCGGTACAATGCTCGATGACCTCAGCAGAGTCTCTCAACAAGTGGGTCTGAAAATGAACATGGATAAGACGAAAATCATGTCAAACGTCCATGTTGCATCCACTCAATTGAAAGTTGGTGACTCTGCACTCGAAGTTGTAGAGAACTATATTTACCTAGGACAGACCATCCAACTAGGTAGGTCCAACTTCGAGAAGGAGGTCAATCGTAGAATCCAACTCGGATGGGCAGCGTTCGGGAAGCTACGTAACATCTTCTCGTCCAAAATACCGCAGTGTCTCAAGTCGAAAGTCTTCGACCAGTGTGTGTTGCCAGTGATGACATACGGAACAGAGACGTGGTCGCTCACTATGGGCCTTATTAGAAGGCTCAAGGTCACCCAAAGAGCAATGGAGAGGGCTATGCTTGGAGTTTCCCTGCGGGATCGCATCAGAAATGTCGAAATCCGCAGGCGAACCAAAGTCACCGACATAGCCCGAAGAATTGCCAAGCTGAAGTGGCAGTGGGCAGGGCACATAGCTCGTAGAGCCGACGGCCGTTGGGGCAGAAAGGTTCTCGAGTGGCGACCACGAACCGGAAGACGCAGCGTGGGCAGGCCCCCTACAAGATGGACCGATGATCTTGTGCGGGTCACTGGAAACTGCTGGATGCGAATAGCACAAGACCGGCAATTGTGGAGATCTTTGGGGGAGGCCTTTGTCCAGCAGTGGACGTCTTTCGGCTGATATGATGATGACATGTGGGGTCGGACTTGTGCTTTATACAGCCTTTGCCTAAGAGTGAAATTCTGTTTCGCCCTGTTAAGCACACCAAACTTCTTTCCTGCCAGTTTGGCCTTGTCCTCAAGGTGACCACGGAGTTGTACGTCGCTAGAGATATCGACACCAAAGATTCCAATCTTGGCAGAGATGGTCAGAACCAGGACCAGAACTCGAAACCTATCCACTTGCAGCGATGGGGAGGGCAACCCACCCGCAGACACTTTTTGCGGGTGGCATGCATTAGCATTCCCCCTGCCTTATCAAAAAAAAAAAAAAAAGGTTAGGTTAGGTTAGGTTTTAATTTGCCGAGAATGCCCAAACCAGCGCGGGATGCACTCGGGCATTTCATCAAAAAAGGCCATTTGATGGCAAACTCATTAAATGTTTGTGGCCCAGAACGTGGCCACACTGATTGCTCTGCTTGTGGTGTACTAAGATCCTGTCATGAACATGTGGCAGGGCATGATGAAATAATGAAATGTATTCAGCACTTGGGTATTAACATACACTTGTACTTGTCAAGCTCACAATGCAGTACATAAACATAGTCAGATACAGTAAGAAAAAAAAAAGTAATTCGTCCGTACGCTCTGTGTAGTCAGCGTTATTTTTTTTTTAATCTTTAATTAAATAACAAGTTACTAAGCTATTATTTTAAGTTTAGTACTATTATGTGACAATAATAAAAAAAGAAGACTACGAGCGTTAGCGCAGAAGGCTCTCAACCATAGCTTAATTTAAGCGACTAAGAGCCGATTTCACCGTAAAAAATAAACGCGATCAATGGAGGCTAAGCTCAACTACAGGACGCTGAACTGAGTTAAGCGTCAATCATCGCGTTTAATTTTAACGGTGAAATCGGCTCTAATACCAGACGGCACCATTATGGGGTTCGGGCCTCATCTCATGAGGCCGCTGGAGCAAAAAAACGGAATTCTAAATGAGGGTGTGATCACTTGCACGGGATCCCCGATCACGTGTTAAGGGGCCAATGCTGTCCTCGCTGCCGAGGAACCTACCCTAGCAAACCTGCGGCTTTCTCTAGCTACCTAGGTGGACGACCCGGAGAAAAAAGCCACAAAGAAACTCCGGGATTGCTTTTTTCGTGTTCTTTTCCTTTTTGTTTTCGATTTTTTTAAGTCTTGTATTTTACGCTGTTAGATGGGCCATGTCACAGTCCCCGCATAGACATGTTTTCTTTGCTTCGGCCCACCTGAGTTCGGAGTTTATTTAGGTACTTCCATATGAAAAATTGCAACATATTTATATCTGTACTTATTAATTGTTATTGTGTATTACAGGAGCACTTGTACCGGAGATATATAACAAGGAGGCTCAAGAGTTGAGTTCAAACCAACTGATTGATGCCGCAAGACCTTACCGATGTAATATCTGCCATATGAGTTTCAAACGCAACGATAATTTAAAAGCACACATGCGCAGACACACTGGTGATAAACATCATAAGTGTGACGTTTGTGGGAAGAGTTTTTATGAGAAGTGTAAATTGAAAATGCATAGTCTTACCCATACGGGTGAAAAACCTTTTAAGTGTCAAATATGTCAGAGTAGCTTCAGCCGTAAGAATAGTTTGAATAGACACATTCAACTACACACGGGTGAGAAAAGTTATAAATGTCACTTGTGCCCGAAAAGCTTTATTCAAAGTGTTGCATTGAAAAGACATATTCAAACTCACACGGGTGACAAGCCTTATAAATGTGAGAAATGTCATAAGAGTTTTAAACAGAACTGCGATTTAAATAGACACATGCGGTCCCATAAAGACAAAAAAGTATATGAATGCCATTTTTGTCAGAGTACTTTCAATCACAGTGGTGTATTAAATAGACACATTCAAAGACATATAGGAGACAGACCATTTAAATGTGATACGTGTAGGAGAAGTTTCTACCATAGCTATGATTTAAAGAGACATATGCGATCTCATACTGATGATAAATTATTCAAATGTGACATGTGTGAAAAAAGTTTTGATATAAAGAGTAAATTGGAAATACACATTCGCACACACACGGGTGAGAAGCCATATAGGTGTCTAGTTTGTCCCAGTAGTTTCTACCAAAAGAGTACACTGACCATACACAGTAAATCTCATACGAACGACAAACCATTCCAATGCGATATATGCAAGAGTTGTTTCCATCATAAAAGTACTTTAAAGACACATATTCGGATCCATACTGGAGAAAAACCATACAAATGCAATATGTGTTCTAGTAGCTTCAATCAAAGTGGTGCGCTAAAGAGACACATTCGATTGCACACTGGGGAGAAATTGTATAAATGCCCAACGTGCCCGACTAATTTCGATAATAACCAAGATTTAAATAGACATATACTATTGCATACTGATAAGAAATCATATGAGTGCGATGTTTGCCATAGTGCTTTCAGCCATATCAGTACTTTGGCAACACACTTCCGAACTCATACTGGAGATAAGCCTTTTAAATGCAATATTTGTCAGAGTACTTTCAACCAAGGCAGTACATTGAAAAGACACATTCGCACTCACACGGGTGAGAAGCCATATAAGTGTCAGTTTTGTCAGAAAACGTTCCCTCGAAATGATTATTTGGAAAAACACATTCATAAACACGTACAAACTGGTCAAGATCCCTAGATAAGGCCTCTCTAGAAGATTGAAAAGTCTCATTCGAAAACACGAACCTCTAAAGATTTCTTCCAAATGATTACTTGGAGAACACATTGTAAATGTCGAAACTGGTGAAAATTGGCCAAATATTAGCCCGACGTAGCTCTTTCGTAGAATATCTACATAAAACATTGAAAGAATAAAATTGCGCGGGCGCATTTACATGTGACAGAAGTGAAACTTCTTAATAACTTCATATCAATGCGATCATACAATTACAGGATACCAATGTGAATTATGACAAAACACAAGGATAAATATGAATAACACAACTTATGCCTGGTGTTTGTTAATATGTAGCATCTAAGGCGTATACATCATTATAATCTATCGCACGTCTGTGGTGTCGGAATATATAGCTCTCCTCTCCACATCATATCTTTTTTCTCGCTCATGTATGGAAATGTGCCCAAACATGGCGCTTTCTTAATTTATGTCTGCCTACTATTTGTAGAGGATGACCTCGGGCTCTGTGAGAAGTGACTTCAAAATCTTCATGTCAACTGGCAGCGCATTCCACTGAAGAATAGATTACAAAGAACGAAAAGAGTGAAGGAAGTTAAGAGTGACATTGATGTCAACATCTTGATGTCAACTGGCAGAGCATTCCACTGTAAAACAGATGACGAAGAAATAAAAGAGCAAAGGAAGTTAAGAGTGACATTGATGTTAGCTGGCAGCGCATTCCACTGAAAAATAGATTACGAAGAAAGAAAAGAGCGAAGGAAGTTAAGAGTGACATTGATGTCAACATCTTGATGTCAACTGGCAGAGCATTCCACTGTAAAACAGATTACGAAGAAAGAAAAGAGCGAAGGAAGTTAAGAGTGGCATTGAAGGAGACGATTTTGAGAACACGTTACACGTTGTAACTTAAATAGCGAAAGGAATGAAAACAAATGAAATACTTGTTTGTAAATATTGAGACTGTACAAAATCTCCCTATACATAATGCATCAGCTGATGTTTCCTCTTTTTTAGGGTTCCGTACCCAAAGGCTAAAACAGGACCCTATTACTAAGACTTCACTGTCTGTCTGTCCATCTGTTCAGGCAGTTTTTGTTCATTTCGTAAAAATTCTATAGGTACTTAAATAAAAATCAAAATAACGCAATGTTAATTCTAAATAGAATGAGTATATAAAATTATTACTTATCAATTATATAAATCAGTCGTTTCATAAAGCTATTTGGACTTGAATTACTGAGATCAAATAAAATATTATATTACTGAACTATCATTGTTTACTATTATGATTTTAACAAGGTCTTATTCTATATTTTGCTTATTGAATAATAAAATTGCACGTTTTAATCTATCATTAATGTCTTATGACCACAACAGTAATCAACTAATTAGTACAGAGGTCACAAGATGACTTCTTCATTCCTCTTCTTCGTTTTCTTCATCTTCATTGTCATGTTGGTTCTCATTCCTGCCCTCTATCAAATTCATGTAAAAGTCATGATAAACAGATGGTATAACATTATTTTGGCATAAGTACTTAAAATCCTGAAGTTTAGCCTCGGGTATTGGTAATTTCCCCTCGTAAGCTTGGGTCAATGTTCTTGCTAGAGGGGCTGGAAGTCGGCTGTTGTCTAATCTTATGTGGTTACTTGATCTTGTTTTGGGAGTCTCTAATAATGCATTTGAACTCATGGTCACAAAAATCTGTTTTATATTGTATCCTGTCAGATAATTGTGGCCATATTTCTAACTGTCTTAATTGAGACCAGAAAACTCGTTCTCTGTTTGTATTTGTAGTTCAGTTGCATCCAGGGAGCAGAGCTTTAAAATCCATAAAATTTAAAGTAGTCATTTCCTGGACTAAGTAAGGGTTTCCATCTTGCTTGGCCCACTTTATAAGGGCATACCATTGTTCGAGGGTGTACACCATTTTATTCTTGGCGGTTCTCTCGATAAGGGCGTGTACACTATCACCCTCATTTTGTGTATGGCCTTTCTCAAAATATTAGGTCTTTACCTATGAAATTGCCGTTCTGCAGTACTGGCCATTTCAAATCAAAATAATTTTTGTTTGGCTAAGAATTCTAATTTCAAATTAATTTTATTTTAAAAACATGGATTCTTTTTTCCAAAAGTAGTCATTTCTTTATTGATTAGTGTTACATTTTCATCGCATTTCAATCTTTTTCGTCATCATGGATACGTTAAAAATTCGAGTAATTATGGAATATGAGTACCGTCGTGGCAGCAACGCGGCACAAGCGGCACGCAACATCAACGACGTTTACGGAGCTAACACTACAAACCAACGCACCACCTGTTATTGGTTTGCTCGCTTCCGTTCTGGAAATTTCGACCTGAAAAATGAACCTCGCGGTCGTCCGAAGACTTTGGTCGACAATGACGAATTAAAGGCGGTTGTGGAAGCTGATGATACACAATCTACGGCTGAATTAGCAGCAGCTTTCGACGTTAGCGTCAAAACAATATTGGTCCATTTGCGTCAAATTGGCAAGGTAAAAAAGCTTGACAAATGGGTGCCCCACGAACTCAATGATCGCCAGCGCGAAGTACGCGTCGAGACGTGCCTTGCACTGCTCAACAGACACACAAATGAAGGAATTTTGAACCGCATTGTTACCTGCGATGAAAAATGGATTCTGTTTGATAACCGCAAGCGCTCAGCAAGTTGGTTGGATCCTGGTTCAGCACCTAAACAATGCCCTAAACGAAAACTTACCCCTAGAAAAGTGATGGTCACTGTTTGGTGGTCTAGCGCCGGTGTGATTCATCACAGCTTCTTACCAAACGGGGTGAGCATTACTGCAGATGTGTACTGTGAAGAACTGAGCACAATGATGGAGAAGCTGGCGCATCTCCAATCAGCATTGGTCAATCGCTCGTCTCCGCTGCTCCTGCACGACAACGCGCGACCTCATACTGCACAGCAGACGGTCTCCAAGTTGCAAGAACTGGGGTTGGAAGCTCTCCGTCATCCGCCCTACTCACCAGACCTTGCGCCTACAGACTACTACTTTTTCCAGAATTTGGATAACTTCTTGGCGGGAAAAAAATTCAATACCCGAGAGGCAGTACAAAATGCCTTTGAAGAATCTGTTGCCTCCCGTCCAGCTGATTTCTTTAAGAAGGGCATCAATAAACTGCCACTGCGATGGCAAAGATGCATTGATTGCATGGGTGATTACTTCGATTAATACAAATAAAAAAATTCATGAATAAAATTCGTTTAAATTTTTTCATACAAAACGGCAATTTCATAGGTAAAGACCTATTATTTATGAGTTATAGTGACTTCAAAATCTTTTGAAGCTCGTAAATAGGCTGCAAAAACGATACGATTGCGGTTTTGTCCCCCGCAATTGTCGGATCAAAAATTTAATGTTTTTATGCCTTTTTGGGAATGTTCTTTCATATAATCATATAAACAGCTACTCACCTCGTTTGCTCCTCGGCTTGCAGTGCTTTCATCCCAAACATAGCACTTGGCAACTTTGCTTCCCATTTCGTATATTGTAAAATTGAATACAGTTAGCTTTCTCTTATAATAAAGAATACTAGTTTCTCCACAGGGCATTCCATGCACTTTTTGAAAATCATATACCGCTGTGAGTACTTCTTTTGATTTCATAGTGCTTTCTTTATCTTTGTTCTTTAGCTCTCGCGCTATAGTTTTGTTTCTCATGTGGGTATTGTATGTGTTAACCTGATCTTTAGTCACAGGACGCGGTAAGTTTTTATACACATGACAAACATCACACTGATCTTTTTTGGGGTCGTGGAACCCCAAATTTATATACTTATTGACAATGTCTCTGTATTGTCTTGCTGTTTTGACTTTACTTTGATTTTGAGGATCATTCCAGTCTTTATAAAGCAGAAACATTCGAGCAAATGTAAGAGATCCATCTAAATATACTTTATTCGGACGTTTTCGGACATAATGCGATTCCACAGGTGCAAAGCTGTTCACATGATCACAAACACTTGCAATAATCTCTTCAGTAATTTTCTTAGTATGTCAATGGCTACCTCTTTTGTCTTGGACAACAGTGCCTTGCAATGAAAGCTTTTTCAAAGCAGAATATACCAGGCCTTGTTTGATCCCAAAAGTCTTCAAAAACATGGTTTTACAGACCTGTATCTTCGTTATCTGTGTCTTTGGAGCCACTACATCAGTCTCATGCACCTCATTATTATCTAGTGTTTTATCTATTTCTGTTGGTAAATAATACCGCAAAGTAAATTCTCTTCTCGAAGCAGTTTCAGTAGTAACTCTACGTTTTGGGATTTTATCACAGTACTTATTGATAAAATCCCAATGACGAACTATATCTCCCATTGACCAAAATGCCACAAAAAGCAAATTTCTGTCAACATTAGTAACTTTTTGTGAACATTTTAACTTACATTTCTCTCCACAACATGACCCCATCTCTTTCTTTTTTCTTATTTTACCATCCCTACTTTTGTACGCATTTCCTAAATTTTTATTTTTCTTACGCATAACATCCAACCATTCGTCTTGATGGACCATTCGTAATCTCCCTTTATCTTTTTTTCTAGTGGATAACCGCGCCTCAGTGATGGTTCAATGTCATAAAGAGTATTTTCTATTGACGGGGTTTGTATGGGCATAGGTGAGCTACCTGATATGACAACGTTTGGCGTAAGAGCTGGTGATATATCACAATCTAACTGAGTAATTGCTTGAGCTAGCGAGAAATTTGGCGACTCAATGGAAATATCATTACCTGAACTCATAAATACCTAATCAACTCATCAATACCTGAACTGACATTGCTTATCATGGGTGATTGGGGCGTTATTGTTGCCAATATGGGGTCATGAGAGTTACTTGGCAAAATTACGGAAGCTGTAGGACTTGTGACAGTTGCGGAATGCGTTCTGGAACATTCTGAGGTTTTCAGATTTCAGGTTTTTTGCAGCACTTGTTTCTTCGTCACTATTTTCTATGAATTCCGCCATTTGTTGCAAGTCTTCATCAGTGAAATATGTGTACTGGAGTATCTGAAACAACCAAACCACATCAAACACTCGATTTTCTATGATAATCAACATCATGTCATAAAAGTAAAACTATGTAAGTATACAGATAGATATTAATAATTAACATAAAATCCAATGTAAAACAATATACTTATGTGTTAGTTAACTGATTTCATTTAAACAAATTCCGTAAAATAAGTATGTAAGTGCCTAGATACATTTTTCAATCAAACGAAATTCCGACGTAAAAATGTGTAACTGGGCAGTTATACATACTTATGCATCGGGAATGAATTAATTGAAGTAATGTCGTCATTACGATAGATTTTTATTCTAAGACGTGTTCAAATATTTACAGTAGGTATAAGTATTAATCTCAATTTATGGGTGCACTTAAAATATATATACTTAAATAATTATAAAATATTTCATTAATATTACTTACCTTACCTTGATGGCGAGGTCTAACTGGTCTAATGTTACACTTATGGTTTGGTCCACAGCAATCTTTGGTCTTTTAATTGCATCTTCCCTTAATGTAGTTAAAATTTATAACGTTCACTCGACATGGTAAAAAACAACGCAACACTCGCGCGCACAACTCGCTGTCCGACGGAGAACTGAGTGTCCACTGTCCGGCAGTTACCCGCACCGCGCGCCCTTTTCCCCCGCGTCAAAGTATGAAATTGGAACATAAATGATTGTACGCTGTGTTTATTTGTTAACTTATGCAGATAAACAATTATAAGTTTGAGAAAAAAGTATGTTGAGGTAATTGAAAAAATAAAATAAAAATATATGTGGTAAATATAGGTATATAGATGCCAAAAATGCAATAAAAACCGTTTCGTGTATCTGGCAGATACATACGTATACGTAGCGGGTGTCGAAATAAACAAAAATGTCGTGTGCGTCACGATTGCTCCGCCACGTTATCCAAACAGAAAAAGAAATCGCTATATTTTTTGTCAAAATTAGACAAAATCGAAAGGAACAAACCAAAACTTTGTCAAAGCAGAAATGAAGAAGTTACAGGGGTTTTAAGTTGGCCGCGCGAACGTAACGTGCACGATTGCGCGGCCATGGAGATCTCAGTAACTACTTGGGATAGAGATCTAAATCTTTTTGTTAATGAAACATTTCATTTGTCATCAGTTGTCAAAAAAAGAATTATAAGACTAAGGTCAATATTTCACGAAATATTCACCTTGGAAGTTATGGCCGCGCTTGATGTTTCTTTAATCTCGATTATTTCTTCAAAACTTAAGATATCATGCATTAAAACTGTTACTAAAAGAAAGGTTTGGATATGTCCAAAGTACCGAAAGCATTTAATGCCACCAAAGTTTATTTAAACTGACGAAATTAAGGTAAAACAAAAGTTACGTGGCCGCCCAATCGTAACGTTACTTAGAACGCTGATATCTCATTATCTATAATAATTGTTAAGATTTCGGTGTTAACATCCATTTATTCGCAAGATTAACCTAATCAGATTGGCATAGCGTTTTAACCCCAGGACAATTTTCTACGCGTGTAATCTCAAAAATGATGATATCTCTTATTATGTTCGAGTAGAGTGACCATAATTTCTGTTAAATATGGGGATATCTTTTGCTCTACTAGACGAAAATGTACCTGTTAGGAATAATTGTTGTAGAAATGGCTAAGATAAGACAGTTCAATACAATATTCTTTTCTTTTATACACATGTTCAAATCATGCCATACAAAACAAGGCCAAAAAATGAAACTTAGTTCTGTTTTCACCACATGACGCGACATTGCTGCTTGTACTCCAGTAATTTATCTATATCTATACATATAATAAAATCGTAGGAATGTCAAAACTGTACATTGAATGTTATTTAAAAAGGATACTTGGGGCGTGATCTATAATCGACATCGAAGCAAAAAAAATAGTTTTTAGAATTTTTGTCTGTTTATCTGTATGTATGTCCGGGCTGAACTCAAAAAGTACTGCATGAATATTACTAAGTGGTCGGGTCAACATAAAGGCTACATATTATCACGCTATCACCTACGGGAGAGGGGCTGTGATAATTTATAAAATTTAACGCGGGTAAAACCGCGGGGCACAGCTAGTCTATTATATGTTTGTAAAGTACCCCGCGACACAGGGATTAGATTGCCAAGTGTGGGCGTTGTCTTTATAAAACGAAAAGAAAAAAAATAAAAGAATTTAATATGTGCTCGGTTAATAGGCAGTAATATAACAATTATGAACTCAAAGCTACGTGTGATGATTGTAGAACTGACTCGAGCGAAGGGACTCTACCTACGGAATAGCAATTCCATTAATTTTCATTTTGAGAGAAAAAAAAATTATATTTCGAATTATGTACCTACATTTTTATGTTATATTTCTAGCATTACTAACCCACGAAAATTTGACTCCTAATTTGAAATATATGTTAAATTAGGAACCAAATGTGGGACGTTAAATTGTTCCAATCGCGTTATATTTCGTATAATTTATGACCGTAAAAACATTATACTTTACCATGTCAGCCAAATTACGTCCACTGTTGGACAAAATCCTCCGCAAAGTTCACAGAAAAACGCTGCTGCCCGTTCTCTGGTAGGTTTTCCTTCGGGACGATTTCTAGGCCCCCCACGGGATGAGATGGGGTGATGATATTCTACGCCGTCACCACACAGCGAATTCGTAATAATTATACTTACTTTATCGATTTTACGTAAATGGTCGAAACTCCAGCTCAAGAAATACTGTTGCCGTTACCAGTAGCGGCGTTAGGGTAGGGCGCGGTTGGGCGACCGCCAAGGGCGCTGGGCACAAAGGGGCGCCTGCGGCGCCCCTTTGTTTATGGTGTTTATATATTTATACGTAACTTCAATAAATTTAGAAAAATTGTGCCAAAAATTATGATGCTATTAAGAATGACTCAAATGGTGATGTGCAACAAATATAAATTCTAGATGACATTAGCACTGTTGTTTCGGATATATCTTACACTTACTCGAAAGGGCAAAGAATTTGATCATAATGGCTCAGTACAAATTTACATTGAAAATTATCCGAAGAATGACACAGGCCGATATTTCTCTAATTCTCAATCTCACAAAAAATCTTGCAAGTGACGAAACAATTCAACGTTGTTGGTTAATATACTCCGTTTCGAGGGATCGAGTTTATTGCTTTTGTTGCAAATAGCCGTGAAAGTGTAAATGTTAAGAATTCATGAGAATAGCACTTGTTATAAGAAGTTTTACCCTTCATGGATTGATACAGAATTACGATTGAAAACAGGAAAAACAATAGATGAACAAGAGCAAAAACTGATTAGAATTTGTTTTGTCTATAAATGTTTTGAAAACAATATGGCGTTTAGAGGTACTTCCGAAATAACGGAAAATTTCTGGGCTTAGTACAGCTACTAGCTAAATTTGATCCAGTTATGCAGGAGCACTTGCGATTGGCCATGAAGGGTGATGTTTCATACCACTATTGCGGTAAAGATATTCAAAATGAATTGATGCAGCTGATGGGCGAAAAAGTTAAGTCCGAAATTATATCGCGCGCAAAGAAATCGAAATATTATTCTATTATAGCTGACTGTACTCCTGACATTAGTCATGTAGAACAACTTTCACTGAAACTACGATTTATTGATTTATCATCAGATGACAATAAAATGTCAGTAAAAGAACATTTTATAGACTTTATACCCGTCAATGAGTCGACTGGTGAAAGACTGACTGAAGTTATTATTGAAGTCTTTAATAAATACGGACTAGATTTGAACGACTGTAGGGGTCAGGGTTATGACAACAGGGCGAACAGAAAAGGAAAAATATTGGTATTCAAAGGAGAATTTTAGACTATAATCCCTTAGCTGTTTATGTACCATGTGGCTGACATAGTTTCATCTTGCACTATGTGATGCAGCTAAATCAACGGTAAAATCAGTAACTTTGTTTGGGGTCCTTTGGAGGTTCTTCTCATTATTTTCAGCTTCTGTTCATCGATGGAATATTCTAACCGATCATTTGGGATTACATACTATAAAAAAAGCTCAGTGACTCACATTGGGAAGCAAGACTAACGGCGCCCGAAGCCGCCCGACGCAGCTCTCAGGCACCCGAAGCCGCCGTAAAACGCTCGAGTTGTACCGAGCCGCACCGATGCCCACCGATAGTGGGCGCCTACTATCGGTGGGCATCTGGTGGGTGGGCGCCTGAGAGCTGCGACGGGCGACTGCGGCCTGCCTTAGCAGGCAGCTGTAAGCACCCAAAATATTCTTCTTTGCCTTAAGGATCCAAGTTTCTCTTCTTCTTCAGCAAGATGAACAATGAGAACTAAGTCCCAATCCACCGTTATAAATACACAAGCACAACTATTTTCACGTAACGTTACAACTGCTCTGCGATGTTTCTGCCGCCGGAACTATTCTGTGGCTACCCAAAATCAGCTACGGCGTCCTTAGGCGTGCTTACAGCTCTCAGGCGCCCGAAATTGCCGTAAGGCGCCCGTACTCTACCGGGCCGCACCGATGCCAACCGATACCGATGGGCACCGGGCCTAAGTAGTGTTAGAATAGAATAGAATAGTTTTTATTTGCATAAAATGTAGGTACAAAAGTTGGAGTATAATAATTATAATTGAAGCCATATACATTTTGTCAATCTGTGACATGCAAATCTTAATTAAAGTTATACATGCAAATTATTGCTTAATCACACGGCTTATAGTGCTACAATTCATATTTATTTTTGACTACTTGAAAATAATCTTGTAGTGAGTAAAAAGATTTGTCAATTAACCAGTCTTTTAATTTCTTACATACCTAGTTTGTTAGTAGGCAGATGTTTAAAACTGCTCGGTAACGCATTAAAAATACGTCCACACATTACCAAGCTACTCTTAAGGTACATAGACGTTCTAGGTATTTTCTGCAACACAATTCTGTCGGGATGTCTGGTGTTGAGGATATAAATCACTTGCTTTTTGGAATAAATTAGGGTGTTGCATAACAAATTTAGCTGACTCTAGGATAAACATGCAGGGTAAAGTAAGTATGCGAGACCGTTTGAATACTGGCTTGCAAAGTTAAAACAGTACGTTATCAAATTAGTGCCATCCATGACCCACTAATTATTTTGGCTATTGAAACTTAGAAAACTGATGTTCAAATCTTTCATGAGGCTACTACTCTTGCCAAGCAATTAAAAGATTTCAGCTTCATAGTTTCATTTGTTGTTTGGTATGACATACTTTTTCTAATTAATATCGTTAGTAAATCTCCTCAATCAACGGACATGGAATTAATACACAGAAATATTGGAAAAGTGCTCTGATTTCTAGGAAGGATACAGAAATACTGACTTCAAAAGCGCCGTTTTATCAGCGAAAGAATTGGCTCAGGAACTAGAAATTCAACCTGTGTTTAAAAACTAAGATAGCATTGCGAATATTATTGACTATACTTATAACGGTTGCTAGTGGAGAGAGGAGTTTTTCAAAGCTTAAGTTGATAAATACCTATCTACGCTCAACAATATCCTACCTAATCTAGGTTAACAAATTTAGCCAGTTTGTCAATGGAAAATGAAGTTGCAGAAAACATTGACGATAAAAAAGCAAGAAAAGTAAAATTTTAGCTCACCAAAAACATAAAAGTAAAAAAGGAGAGCCGAGTTCAATACAAAAATTATGCTTGACTGCCGGCTTCGCCGCAAAAAGAATGGAGATCTAAATAAGTGCCAAGTTCTATGGAACATCCAAATATATATTTATAGGAAAAAAATAACATTATGAACAAGTATTAAACTCTATTTCTTTGCTTTATTGGACACCTATAACAATTGCAGTTATTTAAAAAAAATGTGAGATCTTATAGTTTTTTGTACCTGACCCTGTATTTCAGCGATGTGTGAATCAAGCTGCAATTTGAATTGTATACTCAAGTCTATGGTCCCATGAAGTTTTTAACAAATCACACTGCTAAGTTTACGTAAAAAAAGATACGGCCATTTATTCAGCGCATTCTATCAAATTTGGACACTATCAAGGGTATCAAAACCTATAGGGTACTTACCGTTGAACTATGGAATCAAAGTGAACACGAAATCTTTAAAAATATAGGGGTTTATGTATGAATATTTGCATTCCTCGATGATATAATCGTATTCGCCTGCCTATAACTTATGTACATTAAAATGTTTTTTTTTGTTTTCTGCTACGGAACCCTTCGAGTGCGAATCTAATTCGTGCTTTGCCAGTGTTTCGAATGGGTTTGCAGTTAGAAGGCGCGAGTAAAATAAGGGGGAGGGGGGCGCCGTATGAATCTCGCCCAGGGCGCTGGTAGTGCTAAAACCGGCACTGGCCATTACCATTACTGTTTCATTAATAAAATTATAACTCGTCAATACATAACACAACATAAAAGTCGTTTGACAAACGGAAAAAGGAAAGTGCATTAAACTCTTTTATTTTAGCCAATTCTCCAACAATTATTCCTAACAGGTACATTTTCGTCCAATAGAGCACAACATATCCCCATATTTAACAGAAATTATGGTCACTCGATTCGAACATTATAAGAGATATCATCATTTTTGAGATTACACGCGTAGAAAATTGTCCTGGGGTTAAAACGCTATGCCAATCTGATTAGGTTAATCTTGCGAATAAATGGATCATCGTCATCATCATATCAGCCGAAAGACGTCCACTGCTGGACAAAGGCCACCCCCAAAGATCTCCATAATTGCCGGTCTTGCGCTATCCGCATCCAGCGATTTCCAGCGACCCGCTCAAGATCATCGGTCCATCTTGTAGGGGGCCTGCATAAATGGATGTTAACACCGAAATCTTAACAATTATAGATACTGAGATATCAGCGTTCAAAGTAACGTTACGATTGCGCGGCCACGTAACTTTTGTTTTGCCTTGATTTCGTCAGTTTAAATAAACTTTGGTGGCATTAAATGCTTTCAGTACTTTGGACATATTAAAACCTTTCTTCTAGTAACAGTTATAATGCATGATATCTTAAGTTTTGAAGAAATAATCGAGATTAAAGAAACATCAAGTGCACGATTGCGCGGCCATAACTTCCAAGGTGAATATTTCGTGAAATATTGATCTTAGTCTTATAATTATTTTTTTGACAATTGTTGACAAATGAAATGTTCAATTAACAAAAAGATTTAGATCACTATCCCAAGTAGTTACTGAGATCTCCATGGCCGCGCAATCGTGCACGTTACGTTTGCGCGGCCAACTTAAAACTGGCCTTGTAACTTCTTAATTTCTGCTTTGACAAAGTTTTGGTTTGTTCCTTTCGATTTTGACTAATTTTGACAAAAAATATAGCGATTTCTTTTTCTGTTTGGATAACATGGCGGAGCAATCGTGACGCACTCAAAATGTCCAGTGTCACAAAGCAATCATGCAAATAAATTGTTTCATAATAGCGCTTAAAATCGCCATATTAATCCGCTAGGCGTCGCTAGACATTGCTGGTCACGTCAATTTCAATGCCAGTTGTATTAATGTCAAATAGATTGTTAATTTCGAAGCAGCCGGTGGTCCGTTGTAAGTCTAATTTGTATAATTATGACAAGCTCAAGTGAGGTTGGATCTATCAATCAAATCAATTATTTACCTAACAAAGACTATGAAAAAAAGGTAAAAAAAGTAAAAATTTATTCCCAATAAGTACAGATAATCTTTACTTTTTCCGATAGCGACTAACGACGATGACTACGACTATCTTGTACAGACGGCAGCACATCAAGCTACCCCAATCCGTCAAATTTCCCCAATTGAAAGTGAACCTTGTGCTTTAATATATATGTGATATAGTTGAAAATCTATAAAAAAAATTACAGATTGGGGTAGTTGGATGTGCTGGCGACTGTACTAAAATCTATACATTTAATGAAATCGTAGGAAGGTCAAAACAAATTGAATTGAATTTTTTTTCAAATGATACTTGGGGCGTGATATACAATCGATATCTAAGACAAAAATATAGTTTTTACAATGTTTGTATGTAAACACGAATAGCAGATATATAAGTAATTTAATAGATCTTGTTTTTTATAATGGGTAAATTTATATCATATTAATATTTTTTATGAATGTACTCATTTTTTAAAGATAGGTATTTAACAGAATTCTTCGTGTTAGAATAACTGATTTTAATCTGGCGTTGTAATTATCCCAGTATTTGACAGTGACAATTGAAATTAAATTTGTCGGCGCATCGTATAAACTTTTTCATTAAGAGTGACATAGACGGGTTACTCTAGCGGAGCGTCGTGTCGATGGTAGCGGGACGGCCATCTTAGAGAGGCTGTTTGAACTGGAACCGTCAGCGCACCACTTTTGCGACGAATCGCTATTAATTAAACGAATCAAGAAAGTCTTGGACTAAATTAATATTATTTGTAGAAGAACATATTGTGATTTACGTGAAAGAAATTATATTTTGCTGTAACTTATAAATTTAAAATTTTATATTTTCTGTCAAACCAGATTTTATTGAATTCCCATTTCATACTGCTTATTGACCAAAATGATGAAGACTGAATGTGTTGCTATGCCCTGTTTACGCTTTTATCAGAAGTGGGATTGAACGAAATGCAAAATAAAGAAAACCTTCAAGAATTTACGACCGCTGAAAAACATTTCAGCAACATGGAAGCGTTACTTACCCGAGTTCTAGAGGCACAACAAGCACCACCAATAAGTACGAATCAAACACCACTTTTGAAGTTTGACCCGGGTGAGCCAGATTTGGATATTGAAAGTTGGTGTAAAGTGACTGAAGTAACTGTGTAAAATAAATATACACGTAGAATTAACCAGGATAATGAAAGGTTGTGCAGCTGCATATCTTACTAAACTATATTTAGACTATATCACATGGAGCTTGGTTAAAGAGATTTTAATGGCGAGATTTTTAAAAGCGAAACTTATTCCAGACTAGTTTGATTAAATCTTACGATTCTAAATAAGAGCTGAAGAGACGGCATCTGAATCAGCACTTCGATTATGGATTCTTATAGAACGAATACCTAATTGTACGATGGGTGAGGGAGGAGTTAATAACTTGGTTTCGTTATATCAGTGCTGTATAAGAAAGATGGTATAATATGTCGGGAATTAAACGCACTTTGCAAGATACTTCAAGTGCTTCACGTTCTGCGGAGAAGAAGGCAGTTGTCACCGCAAATGGGGCAAACCGCGAACAGGACCAACTGCGAATGGGACTAGCTGCGAATAGGACCATTTGCGAACGAAGGACGAAAAGCGAATAGGACGAACTGCGCATAACCCCTGCTATACCTGTGCCGGGCCGTAGCAACGGCTTGTACAGAAAGGAAAAACGGTGGTGAAGCTGCTGTCAAGGAAGTTCATCAGTGTGAAAACCGCCCTTTTAGGGGTATTTTGGGGACATATTCTGGTGAGACAGTTTCTTTTTTTGTTTGATAGCAGATATTCTTGTTCTCTTTTAAAAGATAGCTTCTGTGGCAAACTGCGGGTACTGTGCGTAAAAAAACTTGTTTCTTTATGTAGTATACAAGGTGAAGATACATAATGCTCAACTCAAATTCAAAGCAATGTGACAGTTGATGAACTCCCTGTCAATGTTATATTTAATGAGGTTCTTGATAATTTTATTTCTGATCCTATCATATTCGGAAGAGACGTTTTCGATCAAGTAATGTGCGTTAAAATTGGCAATGACAATCTCATGTGTTTCTTTCTTTTTCAAAATAAATCAGTAATTATTGCGATTTAAAGTCAAACAAAGTGGACTTTACTAAGGGCAGACACGAATTTGTTAGGACACGATAGGGTGACATTAATTTCGATACTAAATAAATATTCTGAATATTTCACTGAAGGTATTCCTTCCCGAGTTACAACAATGCAAATGCAATGTCAAATTAATTTGATAGTTCTACACAAAATTGAACAACGTTGTCTATATAGATTAGCGCCATCTGTAAAAGTGATTGTTAGAGAACAGATTCAGGAATTGCTTAGTGCTGGAGTAATTCGCGAAAGTCTGCTAGCCCAATACTATTACTTGAGAAAAATAATAATTCATACAGGGTGTGTGTAGATTTCCGGGAATTGAACTCCAATACACATCTCGAGCACTACCCTCTACCCAATATCAATGATTCTGGGACAATTTCTGAGGATTCTTCCATAAAATAGTACATTATCTCGAGCTTCATCAGGGCTGGTTCTCCATTGAACAAAAACGCGATAGCGAAATACAGGATCTTATCGCCATACAGCATAATAAATGATTCCCCGAGTCGGTAGCATATGATTCTTGGCTTTCAGTCGTTCCAACATCTTTAATTTGGACGCTTATTAGCCACACCCAAAATTAATTACAACATTTAGGCAGGGACAAAACCGTAGATAAACTTTATGAGCAGTTCTGGTTTCTTGAGATTTCCAAATGTGTGCGGTAGTTTATCGATTCGTGTGTTTTTTGCACAACATCGGAAGATTCTTCTGGAGCTCAACCTATTCAGCTGCACCCGATCAAAAGTCTTCGTGTCATGGCATGCCATACGATATTACCATACCATACCATAAGATTTTACGGGAAAGCTGCGCGGAAATAGTGAACGAAAAGAATACTGTTCGGTGATTATCGATGGTTTTAGCAAATGTGTTCTGATAGAGCATACATCTCCCCTAGATGCTAAGAGTGCGATACACGCGTTACAAAAAGCTGCTTTACTTTTTGGGGCACCTAAACTAATCATTGTGGATCAAGGTTATTTTGGCATTATTATTGAAACTGGCTCTAGCAGGGCTAATGGACAGGGTAAGAGAGTTGCGGAGTCTTAAAATGTATTAACTATTCTCGAAATTTACCCTATTAAAACGTGGCAAGAAGAATTAGGATTCATTCAATTCGCGTTGAACAGCACCAAGTCAGTCGTAACCAAATGATGATGATGTCTTCCCGGCCGAATTATGGCCACGGCGGCCATTCTCAATGGAGATTAGCCAATTGCGCACGACATATTATAGTGCACAAGTATGTGCGTAAACACAGGGGCACATTCTATTCCATCAGAGTATTTGGTTACGGACTGCCTCGTTGGTCTAGCGGTAGCGTGTTCCACCGCAGAAAGTGAAGTCCTGGGTTCATATCCCGGGGCGGGCCAAAAAAGTGATTTTAGGACTTGTGCACAGTCATTAGGTATGTCTAATCTAAATTTGGAAGCTCATACTCAACAAGAACGTCTTAAGTGCAGCGGCTAAGACAGTCGCCTCGCCGCTTCGTGTCTCGGGTTCGAGTCCCGCACCGGATTACTATTTGTGTGACCCATAAATAGTTGTTCTGAGTCTGGATAAGGTGTCCGTCTATTATATGTTTGTAAAGTACCCCGCGACACAGGGATAGGATTCCCAATAGATGCTTCATCCAATATACGGAAAGCGGCTAGTTATGAGGTTAATCGATTGTGTAAAAATAAAATCATTTACAAAAAGAGATTCTGTTGGAACGAAGTTCCTTATCGCGCGTTGCGAAAAGGGGCTAGACGAAAAAAAATGAAGACGAAAAGTTAGTTAAAAGTTGTTTTTTTGTATAGTAAGCTATTTTAACCCGTGTGGCGTGCGCATGTTTCTCTGTCTCTCTCTCTCTCCCTCTCTCTTATAGAAAGCAAGCCAGATATTTTTGTAGTTTTTTTGTACATAATAAATTATAAAAAAAAATAACTTCATTCCATCCGGGTGTCCCTTGACATCTCTAAAGTTTTATTTTTATAAAAAATACCGAACGGAATGAAACTAAATTAGACAGTAAGTTCAGTGGCCCATTTGAAGTAACCTAGATAATGATCGATATGAATTAAAAAGGTTTGATAGTTCTAATCTAATTTATAAGTATGCTCACGAGAATTTGCGCTCAGTACCCGGGGGGCGACACAAAGGCTAGCTCGATATCGCGACATTTTTTTTATTATGATGAGGCCGAGTCGGCGCTTGAAGATATAAACGATGTAACTTTGACTGGTAGAGGTGACACAAATGATTGTGACAGCTTGACCGTATTCTCTGAGACTATTACAGTATATATCTCTACAGTAGTATCTATCTCAGTATATATTGCGACGAAATTAAAATTTACGATTAACAAGATAATTTGCAACCATAGGTATTCAGTATGGTAGTCAATATGTTGTATATCATGCATGTGTTTTTAATGCCATAGATTCTAGATAGTATCATTCATGTTTATCGATTGGAATTTCTAGTCCAATAGCAAGTACGGTTTCTATTGTCTACCCTGGTCGAAGGGACAGTGTCGTCCGGGCCAGACCCATTAAGGGTTGGTTGAAGGGATGCACTCGTCCGGTCCAGATGTGTTCTATTGTCTACCCTGGTCGAAGGGACAGTGCCGTCCGGGCCAGACCCATTGCGGGTTGGTTGAAGGGACGCACTCGTCCGGTCCAGATGTGTTGAATTAGTATCCTGGGTGAAGGATAGTGATGTCCGGGCTAGATCCGTTGCGGGTTGGTCTTAGTCATCAAAGTCATTATGGAATAATCTGAATGGGACTGTGTGTTTCATGTTGACCTATATAGAATGAAGCCAATTTTAATAGCAGGATGAACGAGCGCATGTGCTGGTGATGGGTTCTTGTCTGTTTCAGAAATACAATAACGCCCGAGGACGGTCGTATGTCAGTCCGGCCGTGTCGGCGCATCGTATAAACTTTTTCATTAAGAGTGACATAGACGGGTTACTCTAGCGGAGCGTCGTGTCGATGGTAGCGGGACGGCCATCTTAGAGAGGCTGTTTGAACTGGAACCGTCAGCGCACCACTTTTCCGACGAATCGCTATTAATTAAACGAATCAAGAAAGTCTTGGACTAAATTAATATTATTTGTGGAAGAACATATTGTGATTTACGTGAAAGAAATTATATTTTGCTGTAACTTATAAATTTAAAATTTTATATTTTCTGTCAAACCAGATTTTATTGAATTCCCATTTCATACTGCTTATTGACCAAAATGATGAAGACTGAATGTGTTGCTATGCCCTGTTTACGCTTTTAAATTTATTCAGCAATTGTGTATTAACATAAACTTATACTTGTCAAGCTCACCATGCAACATAAACATAGTGGAGAGTATAAAAGTTACAAAAAAAAATTAAATAGTCCGTCCGTGCGGTTTGTTTTATCGCATATATTTTCTGAAATCCTTAAATAAATAACTAGTTACTAATCTATTATTTTGAAATTCAGTTACTTATACTATATTAAAATTAAAGAATGGAAGACTAAAGCAAAAAGACGAAATTCTAAATGATGGTGTGATCACATGCACGGGATCACCGATCACGCGTTAATGGGCCAAAGCGATCCTCGCCGCTGAGGAACCTACCCTAGCTAGCCTGCGGCTTTCTCTAGCTACCAAGGTGGACGAACCGGAGAAGAAAGCCACAAAGAAACTCCGGGCTCGCTTTTTTCGTCGTCTTTTGCTTTCAGTTTACGATTTTTTTAATGTCTTGTATTTTACTTACATTGTGATTGGTAGTTATGTAGGCTCATCGATCAATTACAGTTGACACCTGTGATTAATATTGAGGTAACCAGCAATCTGTAGCGCCGGGTATAGGATTAATATGGCGGTTATATACCTACGCTATTAATTACTTACTAAGATTCAGTGACTGTGTCAATATTACATATTTTATGTCATGATTAAATCCTTCTATATATCAACATTTTATGTATTTGATATTATTTTCGAAATAAAAAAAGATTGATATTTGTTGTTTTGTTTCATTTAAAAATTTAAGTAAGCTCGTTCACAATTTGTTAGAATCATTTAGAGAACATTGCCATGCCCTCATCATGGGCGTAATGAACCAATCTCTGGGGCTCTACCGGCTAAGTCGCCGAACATCGATTTCTTAAATGACGTTCAAATAAATAAATGTTAAAAATGACTTAATCAATCGTTAAATCGGGTTCAACGTTGACAATCTATTCCGGACCATTTATGACGTCACATGTGCTCATGGAAGCCGATTATTATTATTAACGATTGATTAAGTCATTTTTAACCTTTACTTATTTGAACGCCATTTAAGAAATCGATGTTCGGCGCCTTAGCCGGTAGAGCCCCTGATTATAGGCGTTCTATGAGATCAAACTTGTTTTCTTTATAACATGACGTTTTGGCTTCGGTCACGAAGTCAGCGGGGCGGGGCGGCGGCGCGTTTCAGGGCATTCATATGGAACTGTCCTCAAAGCAGCCAGCGGGAGGCGCGCGGCGTAGCGGTGCCCGCACGCTCGCATTGATGTAGTGTTGAGTTGTAGTTCGTTTTTTTTTGCTAACGACCGAATTTGCATCTTTTTACGCCCACAATAAATCAAACTTTAGTTAGGAATTATAATAATATTCTGGGTCATTATTGGGGCTTGTATTATGGAAACCAGATAGCTGATAAACTACACATACTACTACTTTTTATACATACATATATAAATAAATTACACCCTGACTCAGGACACACAGACATGTTCATGCACACAAATATCTGTCTTGGGTGGGAATCGAACCCACGACCTCCGGCGTGAAAAAGATGTAGTCGTGGCTGTTTAGACATTTCCTTCATGAACAAAAATATAAATTTCTCGTAACCCAACACTACGCGAGCTCTAGCGGCGTGCGGTTTGCCCGCTGGGTTCGAGACCGGTTACAGCGTTACCGCGCCGCTGCCGCCGCGCACCCGCTGACTTCGTGACCGAGGGCTAACAGTCAAAGACAAAATTCGGACGAGAGGTTTTGGGTTTAGGAATGATCACGTGTATGTTGGTCGGCAGTATCACTTGGTTGGCACCTGAAATATTAACAATAGGGCAGAGGAAGCATAATAGTAAGTAGTGTTGAAAATGACTAAAGTGACTGAATTAGACTGACTGTCATTTACGGTCAAATTGGTCATTTTCAGTCAATTTGATTCCAGTAATAATTTAGTATCTTTTAAGTTTTTGTCGTTGATAAAAGTCTACAACTTCTAAATTTAAACAAAAAAGTGGTTTTTATGACTTATAGTATTGTTATATAGTGTTAATCATTTTACATATCTAATCATGCGTGCATTTAAGACAAAACGGCAAAGTCGCATCGCTTCGCACATCGAGTTTGATGTCGTCTTATCCTCTCATGATTTGATAGAAAATAAAACGTTGCTTCATTTAAACTTGCATATAAATTGGGTACCTAAATAAATAAATATTTGGGTGGTAGTCGAGAATAGACAATAATATTTGAGTCAAATTGGCTGAATTTGACAGTAAATGACCGGTCATTTAAGGTTTATGACAATTGTGACTAGTCATATTCAGTCATTTTAACATCTCTAATAGTAAGTATCTAATCACAATAATGAGAAATCATAAATTGTAGTATCGTCCGGCGTGTCTCAAAACAGCACCCTCTACCATTCCAGCATAGGAGCTCTGTGTGGTGCTTGATTCATGTAATTTCAAGAGCAGCGCTGCGTGAGGCGGATACGACGCAGCGGCCGGGGCGCTGGGTCGGCGCGTACGGCAGGCCACGCGGTGTACGCGCGATGGAGCACGCGAGCCGTTCTGTTTCTATAAAATCATTGAGCGCCGCTACATTATCCGTAGGTACTAGCGATATCCCCAAACCCAAAAAGGCCCAGATAGCCCTCTTCGCCGACGACACAGCTCTCTACTACTCCGGTAGAAACACGTCCGCAATCCACCAAGAACATCCACCAAGAAATCCTGGTTGATCGAGCAGTCGTTTTATTCCTTTGGCGAGTTTATTAAACTAAAGATTTAATTTATATTTATTACCATTTTTTTGACATCTGTATAACTTATTATTTTATTGAATATTATTGTATTGACATCGAAATGTATTAATAACTAAATGTTGTGATCGGCTGTTGATCGATCATTGCGTAATTACACTAAGGCACTCATACCCTACGCTAAATAGACATGTAAAATACTTTTTACCAATAAAAAACTTTGAACTTTGAACTCCAATCCTCAGCCAATGCCCTTGGCAAATGGTTCAGCAAATGGAGGATCGAAGTCAATCCCAGCAAGAGCGCGGCCGTGCTCTTCTCTACGCTAAAGTCCAAGCCCATCCCTCCTGGTCCCGTCCAAATGTTCGATGAACCGATCCCCTGGGAGAGGAAAGCCAGATATTTGGAAGTGATCCTAGACCGGAAGTTAACCTTAAAGGACCACCTGAGACACGCTCGTAACCGTGGCTCATTTGCCCTCTATCGATTACACTGCCTCCTGAATGCACTCAGTAAAATGTCCCTTGCCAACAAGGTGAGAATTTACAAGACATTTTGTTTGTTTTATTGCATTTATGCATTTTTTTATTGCATTTATTTTGTTTTGTTGCATTCGTCTCATGATGACCTATGCGAGCCCGGTCTTCGCGCACGCCAAAGATCCTTTCCTCCACCTCTTACAGGAAGTCCAAAATAGGTTTATGCGACGAGCCGCGGGCGCACCGTGGTTCGTCCGTAAAAAAAGCCTCCATGCCGATCTCCAACTGCCTACCATCAAGCATTGGATGAAGCAAACGTCCAAACTCTGTCACTCACCATCCAAGTAGGTAAATTGGTGGTACAGGCGGTCGATTACACCCCCCCTCCGAATCTCAATTAAGCACCGTCGTCCGAAGCACGTCATAGACGACGAACTGGACGACGAGATCACCGTATATCTTGTCTGGTCAAGATCGATTAGAGACTCACGCAACACTGCACAACCCATATTTCGTAGGTAGGTACTCGCCAGTCGAGAGTACCTACGACCGCGAACGCGTCGCGACCACCAGCGTCCTCTATGACCCTTAGTTCGCATTCGATCCGATGAAATGCCCGCTCCGGTCCTAAACCGGAAGTGAGGCCTGCGTCGCGTATTAATGGCGAGCAAAAGTTGCACAAAACATCCCTAAAAACCATGATCTCTCGCCCTCTCCCCGCCAGTAACAGCCCAGAGTCGAGGTTCGAACCCCAGAGGGGGTGCCCTCCGGCGCGGGTACTTAGTCTGTAGTTTTATATTTGCTAGGCGGTTAGAGCCCACGCTCAAACCCCCTTCAGTCCGGTGAAACAGTAAAAGACGAGAGGATAACTGCACGCGTCACGTTAAAAAAATACGTTATCCGTGTTTCACGGGCTGTGCTTGTACAGTCTTTGCAATGAGTTGATAAATATGAGTTTTATTAGAGCCTCACAGCTCACCAATGTCATGATGATGCTTCTTGGTGCTCGTGCCCCGTTATTGAGAAAATGGTCTCCATAAAATATCTTCGCATAATAATAGATCAATCCCTATCTTTTAAGCCGCATATAAGAACTCTTGTGACTCGTCTTCGTATGTTTTGTGAGTGATAAAAATACTATCAAGATGGTTTACTTTGCTCTTTGCCATTCACTTAACGGCTACTGCATTTTAGCATGGGGCGTCTCAAACTACTATAATGGAGGTTGAGAGAGCCCAGCGTGCTGTTCTTAAGGTAGCTGCTGGATTGCCCGCTATCATACGGTTGAACTTTACAAACAATGGGACGTGCTAAAAAAACATTCCCTTTTAAAATACGACCCTAATCTTCTCAAGGATAAATGCCGTAAGGGTGGTGTGTGTCCTTCTCAGAAGCTCAACACATCCCTTTCTCATAACTTCTTTTGCTTTTTGGGTTTTTTTCTTTACAGCAAACACAACACATTACTAAATATTTATCCACTCAACAAAAATTGCTGTAAATCAACACTGACATCCTTTCTTAAAACTCTTGATTATGATACTACTGAAAAAATATTAACTCCTCTCCAATATCCCACTCAATTCGACTTTTCCCACCAATCTTAACATTGTACTAGCTAATAACTTTTAATAATGTATATATTAAACACATTTTCACATATACTCTCACACCTACATCTACATCCATAGTCACTACTACTACACTACATAATAACACTTCCCTTTAGACTAATAGATAATACAGTAACTCTCAAAATTGTAATTGTTACTGTTATTTAAGTTACATAGTTATGTAATAGCCGCGGGAGGGCACTGGTCACTTGTAATACAGGTATCCAACCTACATCTAGCACCAGTCTCTCACAAAGTTTTGTCATATGCTATGATGCTATTATAATTGTAAACCTGTGAATACTTTGTGAGAGAGAGAATAAATGACTTCTGGTTTAAGATCTTTATTCCTCAAAAGAATTCAATTCACTTATATGAGAAACATATTTAACAAATTAAACAAAAGTTATTTGTTGACTTATTATTATTATTGATACGATACGATAGTTATATTGGAAGTACAGTGTCGTCCCGTTTTATGAGATATGACTTATACAAAGTCAGGGATGCACGCCAAGCTGCATGGCTTGGAATTTGTAAAGAGTCATATGAAAATTTTGAGGACTTCAGTGACGTAGAAAACAAGCAACTAGTATTGTTTATGTGCTTTACCTTATATAAGTAACTTGAGTGTAGAACAAAACTTGCATATCTACAACTTAAATTTATTAATGTATAACTTGACATATCACCATTGTAATTCTATATCATTTTTTGACATTAACAGTTTCATTGACAGTTATAAATTGACAAAAGATACCATGTATCTTCCATATTTTTATAAATTAGAAATAGCTAAATTGTTGACTGCTAAGTTATACAATGATTCAGGTACATGTAATATACCTAGGAAAACTGACTGAGCATTTGTTTATTATCGGGTTTAGATACATGTAGTAAAATTAAGTCCTGTGACGAAGTTGGTGCATTAACTAACAATCGTATTAATATATCTAGTACGTTAAACTAAGAACTGTGACAAAGGGCAGGCACAATTATTTAAATATTGTACATCAAAACATACAGGGCTTGTCCGGCAAAGATTTAGAAATAAGTTTATTTTTAGAAAAATATAGTATCCATATATTTTGTACTAGCTGTGCCCGCGACTTCGTTCGCGTGGATGTCGGAACTTAACAATGATTTTTTTTGTGTAAAGCGCTGTGGGAGGATACCGATAAAATTTTTTTAAAATTTAATTTAGTGCTTCTTTATTTCCCCTGTGGAACCATCTGGAGCGTACACAATAACGTTATTGGGGTTGTTTACGCGTGAAAGACCTACGTATAGTTGACCATGGGAAAAGCATCCAATACTTAGGTCCACCCCCGCAACGGATAATGTCTGGCCCTGAGCTTTATAAATCGTCATGGCATAACAGAGACTGACTGGGAATTGCACTGGTTTGAAAGAGAAAGGAAAGTTTTTAGGAATTATAGGTATCCTTGGAATAAAAACAATAACACCGGCGCCGCAACCTGTTAATATTTCAGCTTCGATAATGTTTTGCTGCAGATTTGTGACTTTACAAAATAGTGCCGAGTGCCGTTACAAAGTTTGGGAGGACATAAATTTCTGAGGAGAATTATTGGTACACCGATTTTTAAAACTATTTTCTGGGCTGGAAGTCCGGGTGTGCTGAGGGAATCCAAAAATTCTACCGGGTAATGCGTGGCGTCATCTTCTTCCATAACTGTATTTATTGAGTTTTACTATTCGCAGTTTGCTTTACTATTCCCGGACGCATGAGTCAATATTTTGAAATTAATTGCCGCAGCTTGGCCATTGCTAGGAATCAAAATAGCTCGCTGACATACCCAAGAACCAGCTTGATTTCCCATGTTTGTGGTATCTCCGTACACAGAAGAAATTAGCTCCTGCTGTGATGTAACGTAAAAGCGGAGATTACCAATCAAAATAACTTTTTCATCTTCTTGTACGGATTATGTGCCATCGCCTATTTTATACAATAAATTGGCAAACTCCTGTGCAATTTCGCAGCCTCTAACTGATCGGGTTCCCTCCTATACTTATAACTTTCTCTTGAATAGCCAATAAGGACCTGTTGTGACAAATTTCACGTACCCTGTCAGGAATTTCTCCTTCAGTATTTAGTTGTACATGTCTCATAAAATCTTCAGCAAACTTGGCATGGTACTTTTGACATAACTGGTTAGCACCCGATAACGCACAAAGGGTCAATAAGATGGCAAACAAATGTCGCAAGCGATGTGGACTATCGCTCACGCATGCTTCCGCTATAGCGTCATCCCAATGCTGACCTCCATCTAGTAAACGGCGTGCTCGGCAAGCGGACTGGTATGTGGGATGTTCAATATCAACCACTTTACGGAGCTCAGCAAAAGACGTAGGTCCTCGCACTACGTGGACCAGACTGTGGGATGAACTCACACGTGAGCACGCCACGTGAACCTGCCCGCCTTCCTTAAGTCCAGCTAACTTGAGATTTGGACTATGCGATTTGTTGATGGTTATCGCGACACACACTTTTATAGGGAACTACAGTATTTTAAACTGAAAAGAAATATCATTTGGCACTAACGGAATACGTGATACAAACACTGTTTCTCCCTGGGCGGATCCAGGCATAATAGTAGCCTCTATAACACGATGCAAAGTCTTGACTTGAAGCCTAGTGCCGTTGCAAAGTTTAGGTGGCTTCAAATTCCTCAGAACCATTATAGGTATACCCACACGCAACATACATCATATACGCCCTAAGGGGTGGAAATTCCTAAAATCCTGAAATACATATTTTTATTTTTAACGGAAATGCTAAATACCAATTTTCATGCTTTTCACTTAAAAAATTACACACTTTTCACACAAACTTACATCCCCTATTTTACGCCCTTGGGATGGAATTTCCAAAATTCTAAAATATTTATTTTTATTTTTAGCTAAACTACTAAATATAAGTTTCAATGCCTTTAACTTCAATAATGACGGATTTTCATACAATCTTTCATTCTCTATTTTACCCCCTTAGGGTTAGTATTTCTAAAAACTCTTCCTTAGTGAATGCATACGTCATAAGTCAAAGTACCTACCGGCAAAATTTCAAGTCTCTAACCCCAGCCGTTCAGGCTGTGCGTTGATATGTCAGTCAGTCAGTTTCCTCTTTTACATAGGTAGGTATATAGATTTGTGCTGAGAAAATTATGAGAGACAGGGTTAATTTACTACATTCAATCGGACAGGCTCAATAAAATTCGAATCGTCTGTACATTAGCGTTACAAACGAATCGACATAATCATTTAAAATTAAATTATAACAAATCCAACCTTGTACATAATTCAATTTGCCCAAAGAAAACAGAATATTTTAATAACCAATTTTGGACAACGACATACTTCTAGCCAACCAAGACCTTATTTCGAAACAATTCGGAACATTCAAAGCCCTAATCTTAACACCGCTCAAAAGCAATGCACAACGACATCTATCGAAATAAAATTCATCTATCAAGCACAACAACATCTATCGAAATTATAATCAACTATCAATAATTCAAAATTAAATTATAACAAATCCAACCGTCTACATAATTCAATTTGCCCAAAGAAAACAGATTTTTTAATAACCAATTTTGGACAACGACATACTTCTAGGCAACCAAGACCTTATTTCGAAACAATTCAAAACCCTACATAAACTCATGCATTAAGCATACACGGGCAAATTAACACCGCGAGTCAAAAGAAATGCACAACGATATCTATCGAAATAATTATCAACTATCAACTCAGTTCATTCAGAAAAGAAATGTCATAATAATATTCACAATGACATCTATTGGACAGTAAGGTAGTTCATTAGTTCATTTCGTTAACGAAATGTGTGTTATTTTTCTTCATGATTACTTTAAAATCTAATATCTTTTGATAGACTGAACCGATTGCAATAAAACAAAAACTAAATGTTACCTCAAGTTACACCCAATGGTTGTGTATAAAAGTTATTTACATAGCTTTCGTACATTTCACGTGATACCTGAACATATAAACAGACAAACAGACAAAAATTCTAAAAATGCTGGAAATGGGTTCTATTGGTTGTTCTTTAATACCCTGGCTATTTTTTTGGATTTTCTTTTGATGTACAAAAATTATTTTTCTACAGATTTATTATATGTATAGATAGATAACTGAGCATTGGCTAAAGCCTCACGAGTTAATGTTGTATGACAATGAACATTTTAGTGTGGGTAGTGCGTTTACCAGAAGGAGTGCTATTCGTGGTGGCTCACTCATAAGTGTGTCTAGCAAAATAAAGTATAAAAATCGATCCGACATTGTCAGCCTTTCTGTTGAACGCACTGTCGAGCTGTCTTGTATAGAACTCGAGCAATTTTTGGTGATTTGTATGTATCGACCGCCTCTTAGCAATTTTTATTTGTTTTGTACTACAATGGAAGATGTCCTAGCCAAAATAAATAATACATCTAAGAGCATTATTGTTTGTGGGGATTTCAACATTAATATTTTGGAAAGCTCCCCAAGTACATCAAAATTTTTAAGTCTTTTTAAATCGTTCAATTTAATAAACATTTTCTCAGAACCAACTAGAATTACTGAACACTCTGCTACTTGTATAG
This sequence comes from Pseudoips prasinana, assembly GCA_951640165.1. Lineage (NCBI taxonomy): Eukaryota > Metazoa > Arthropoda > Insecta > Lepidoptera > Nolidae > Pseudoips > Pseudoips prasinana. Next base: position 17,806,135 of record OX621264.1, on the reverse strand, counting down.
ATAACATCTTTTGTAACTGTGATGCAGCCAGTAGTATTATCTTAAATGACCTTACGTCTGATCATTGTGGGCAGCTAGCGTGCTTTGAGAACTCTGAAAGTGGGCAACCCAGAAAAATTACAAGTAGACTTTTAACTGACAGTCGTATAGAACGTTTTAAAAATAACATAGAAATTAAAATGGATTCCTATTTATTTACATCTACGAATCCAAACCATATGTATGGAGCCCTTTTTGACATAATAAATAAAGAATATCAGAATACGTTTAAAACAAAAATTAGTAATCGTAAAATAAATTGCAAATTTAATGAATGGGCTACACCGGGCATATACAAAAGTAGAGATACGCTGTACGAACTATATGGTATTAAAAAATATAACTTGGACCCTATGTTTGTTAACTATGTTAGAAACTACTCTAAACTACTTAAAAAAGTATGTGTGATGGCAAAAGCCATTTTTATTAGGAATAAGATTAAAAAGTCCGATAACAAAATAAAAACCACCTGGAATATAATAAATAGAGAAACAGGAAGAGCCACTAAACGTGAGAATGGATATAAAATACTAAAAGACAATACGTTAATTACGAAAGACCGGTATATAGCCGAAATATTTAATATTTTTTTTTCCGAAATACCATTAGCCACGACTAGCTCTTTAAAGTCATCTTTAGCTGATTCAAAACGTTTCCTTCTTAATAGCGTGCCGGAATGTAAGGTTACGTTTGAATTTGAACACATCACACCGATAGATATTATAAACACTGTTAAATCTATAAGTGCAAAGACTACTGGAGATTTTTGGGGAATTTCTATGAAAGTGTTAAAGAGTTTTATAGGTATTTTGGCTCCGTTCCTTTCAATTATCTTTAACTCGAGCATTGATACAGGTTCATTCCCGGACCTTATGAAATTAAGTAAGATCATTCCTTTATTCCAGTCGGGCAGTAAAAACGAACTCGGTAATTATAGACCTATTTCAATTTTGCCCGTATTTAGCAAAATATTTGAAAGAATTTTACTTAAACAATTGACGAAACACTTTCATTTGAATAATTTGCTACACTGTGATCAGTACGGTTTTACTAAAGGTCGATCAACTACAGATGCTGGAGTCGCCTTAATGAAACATATTTACAGTGCTTGGGAGTCATCACAGAATGCCATTGGGGTGTTTTGCGACCTCTCCAAGGCATTTGATTGCGTTCACCATGACACTTTGACACTTTGTTGGGTAAACTCCATCATTATGGCGTGCGTAATATTGCAATTGAAGTTCTTTCCTCTTATTTGGATCAACGAACTCAATGTGTAGACATCAATGGGAAAAAGTCATCAGCTCTACCTGTGCACATGGGCGTCCCACAAGGTTCTATTCTTGGGCCATTTTTATTTCTCATTCACATTAATGATCTACCATACTATATACAAGATAAATGTAACGTTGTATTATTTGCAGATGACACTTCACTGATTTTTAAATTCAAACGAAATTATTTAAACCATTATGATCTAATTAATTCTACCTTGACTCTAACAAATGACTGGTTTACAGCTAATAACCTTGTATTAAACGCTAATAAAACGAAATGCATTCAGTTCATCATGCCTAATGTTAACAGTGTAGTACCAAAAGTGAGTATTAATGGTGATTTCTTAGATATGGTTAAATCGACAATTTTTCTGGGTTTTACGATTGATAACAAGTTGCAATGGGGTGATCATATTTCCTGTCTTGCGAACAAACTCAGCTCGGCCACTTACGCAATCAGAAAAGTAAGACAATTTACTGATGTCGATACTGCTAGACTTATTTATTATAGTTATTTTCACAGCCTCATGTCCTACGGAATTTTATTATGGGGCAGGGCTGCAGACATTGAAACCATTTTTATCTTACAGAAGAGAGCCATTCGTGCCATATATCAACTTGGTGCTAGGGTTTCACTTAAAGAGTTCTTCTAGGACATAGATATACTGACTGTGGCATCACAGTATATTTACGCAAATCTAATATATGTACGTCAGAACTTACATCTATTTGAAAAAAGAAGTGACGTTCATAATCTAAACACTAGAAATAAACATAAATTGTGTTCTCAATACCATCGTCTTCATAAAGTACATCGATCTTTTGTTGGGCTAGGCCCTCAATTTTATAATAAAATACCAACGCATGTAATTCAAATGCCTCTAGACAAATTTAAGTTGGAGATAAAAAAATGTTTATTGAAAAAAGCATATTATACAATCAAAGAATGTATTGACGACAAAACCCCTTGGTAGCTTAATTAGAGCTTGCAATGGACAGATAAATTACATTTACAAATATTTTTAATTTATAAACTTACTTTTATAGTTATTATATTTTTGTATTTATATAACCCATTTCTATTTTTTCCTATTGTTATCTTGACATGTTTGTAATTAAATTTGACGTGTAATTTCATTTTTAATTTCATTTGACATGTTTGTAATTTAATTTGGTATGTAGTTTAATTATATTGTATTTTTTTTCTATTGACGTGCATAAGTGTATGTAATGTACCTAAGTGCAATAAATATTTTTGACTTTTTTGACTTTGACTAACAAATTCTCCTCACAACAATCTAGACGTGAATATGTCACGTCTAGATTGTTGGCTGATTGGCTGACGCCTTTGTTCACGTCGTCGTCTTTTGGCGAAGTAATATACTTCACAATAAATAATCCATAATTATTGACTGTTCACCTACGCGATCAAAATTATACTAGCGTTAAGGTGTTAAGCGTAGGGGTCGCAAACCGGGATCCCGGATACCGAAAATACCGGAATCCCGGACCAAAAAGAAGCCATTACAATACCGGTATTTAATTTTTGAATACCGGGATTTACGGTATTCATTAAACAACGAACGAACGAATAAGTACTCCAAATTAATTCATTGAATTATTATATTACTACAGCTAACCGGGTTCACTATCACTACGCCGTTCCGAAACACGTTCAAACACAACATTAATTTTCAATGTAATGGTTTTAACACGTTTTTATATTACGTGTCTCTTATTTATAAAATGAAAGGATACTAACTAACCTATCATAACATAAAATATAATTAAAGAAATTGCAGTATGGAACCTTAGACTTGGCTCAACTTTGTCTAGAGATTTCATGAATTTTTAGAGATAAACAAGCAGCTTGGCTATTATTTTACAGAATGTTTTTGGTGGAACTTCATTTCTTTTTGCTGCTGATTATTTTTACTGATAGATAGTAGGGATATGGACATTTTCATTTTATGTTCATATTAGAAACAGAGTCCCACTACGCAGAATAAATTTTGCAAAGGTAGTCGGTCAATAACGCTAATAGTTTGGGTGTACTTTTACGGTTTCTCATCAGGGTCACTAGGTAGCCCAGATCTTCCATGATCCCAGTTTTCTTCAGAGGTTCTCAAACCGGGGCCTGAAAATGCGGCGAAATGGTTCCAGAAAAGGATGGTACGGCAGTGTTGCTTCGCGCTCGACTTGGCGGGGGCACTGCCATACCCCCAGATTGTACCTAACCTTTGTAATGTTGCAAGTTCGATAAGTGGAACTGAGAGAGATACTCGTTTTATTTAATTAAAATTAGATTTTCAGTAAAATACTCTTTTATTGTTTGATACTTAAAATTAGAATGCCTTTTAAATTAGAGATTTCACTATAATAAAGGGTGTATTTTTTAGAGGTATAGAACTTTAAATTGCAATAAAACAACGATGGATTATTCGATTGACATGAATTTTATTTATCCGAAAGATAATCTTGTAGCATTACATTTTAAATATGATTTCTGGCATTTTCTAACATTTGTGGCCGTAAATCGGCAATAACACGGCGAATGTTGTCTTCCAAATGGTCAAGCGTTTGTGGCTTATCCGCGTAGACCAATGACTTTACATAGCCCTACAGAAAGTAGTCTAGCGGTGTTAAATCACAAGATCTTGGAGGCCAATTCACAGGTCCAAAACGTGAAATTAGGCGGTCACCAAACATGTCTTCAAATAAATCGATTGTGGCACGAGCTGTGTGCCATGTTGCGCCGTCTTGTTGAAACCACAACTCCTGGACATCATGGTTGTTCAATTCAGGAATGAAAAAGTTATTAATCATGGCTCTATACCGATCACCATTGACTGTAACGTTCTGGCCATCATCGTTTTTGAAGAAGTACGGACCAATGATTCCACCAGCCCATAAAGCGCACCAAACAGTCAGTTTTTCTAGATGTAATGGTGTTTCGACATACACTTGAGGATTAGCTTCACTCCAAATGCGGCAGTTTTGTTTGTTGACGTAGCCATTTAACCAGAAGTGCGCTTCATCGCTAAACTAAATTCGGTTATGAAAATCGGGAACAACGGCAATCTCATTTTGGGCCCATTCGACGAATCTACGCCTTACTTGATGAGCGTTTGGCTTCAATTCTTCCACGAGTTGGATTTTGTAAGCACGCAAACCAAGATCCTTCCGCAAAACCTTCCATAAAGTGGATGGACACAGATCCATTTCCTGTGCTCGATGGCGGATAGACTCATTCGGGTCTTCCTCAATGCTACGCTCTACAGCAGCAATAGCTTCTTCTGTACGCACCGTACGGCGTCTCTGGGGGGGGGGGGGGGGGGGGATGCGAGTTATCAATAAGAGTAAACGTGGTGCGAAAACGTTCCATGTTTAATCGAATTAACTGCTCTGATGGACGATTTTGTCAACGATAAAATGGACGTAGTGCGCGATACTTATTCCGCACAGAACCATTATTTTCGAAATAAAATTGCACTATTTGCAAGCGTTGTTCAGGCGTGAGTCTATTCATAATGAAATGCCAAACCAAACTATAAAATAAAATAAAAAAGGTTTTTATTCACGTAGACTTTAAAAAAGCGCTTGTAAATAGTCTGTACATCTTGTATGAAAACATTTATAAAATTTATTTTAATACAGAAATGATATTTAGCTAGCTCGTATCAAGTTATTGTCAAGAGATTATGTTTAATTATCTAGTTTAAGTCTATTTTTTTTACTACATATTGTCAATGGTTCTGTCTATATTAAAGGTATTATTATTATGACGGACCTAGTGTTAATAACGACGGTTGCGCTTTAATGCTACCACCGGATCCAATGCGCCCCAATTGAGAAGACCCAGCGAAACAAACTCAGTGGGTTCATCTATTACCGGTTTCAACACGACCCAGTTGAGACGGTCCGGCGAAACATACTCAAGCGGGCATGAACTCGGGATTTGGTCCAATTAGAGTAATTATTTAGTAGGCAAACACAATATATGCTCGATCGGTTGTCTGAATGCTTATTATTTTAGATTATATTTAGGTATACAAAAGAAAAACTTCGGAACAATAACATTATTCATTTTGAGACAGAGTCAATAATTTTAAATTAAGTATAATATGATAGCAATCATTTACAGATAGTTCACGTAACACAGCAGATCAGTCATGTCTATATGGCTACAAGATCTCCAGCGAGCAATGTGCAGGTAGGAAGTGAGAATAAATCACTTGACAGCTGTTAAATCGGTCGCCATCTTGAACAGTAATGCCAACTTAAAGTTCTATACCTCTAAAAAAACACCCATTATAATCAATTAATGACTTTAACGGAAAAAAACTAAATGTCGAAAATACCGGAAATACCGGGATCCCGGTATTCTCCTAGACCTAATACCGGTAATACCGGTATTGGAGAAAAGCTCCGGTATTGCGACCACTAGTTAAGCGCGTGTCTGCGACGGAGCAGGCGGGCGGAACAGCAGAGAGGCCGCGGGTCCGTTGCCGGCCTTTACGAGTCAGCAAACAAGTATTGCTCTCTGGCGACCTTATTCACCCGCAGAAACACAACATTAAAATTATTGATGTTATTATTATAGAATGTCTTCTGTACGGTGGAGGTACTTCCCCAGTCGGGCTGCTCTTTGAGCGAATGAACACTGTGCCCTACCATAGTATGCCATAACCTTAGGGACGATTAAAAAATGAAAGTTTAGAATTGTTAATATATTCGTCCCGGCGATTCGCCATTTTTTGCCGCCAATACCTACTGTCTAAAGTGTGATAATTATTTTAATGCATTGTAATGTACACAATTTTTTACATATTATGATTATAAAATTGTGTGTGGCCTGTGTGAATGGAACAACCGGAAGGGGAAGACCTCGTCGAACATTCTCTGACCAAATAGGAGACCATCTCAAGAAAGGACAGGTCAGAACTACCCTACACCGGCGAGCATGTATGAAGAATATAATGACAAATGGAAATCCGTTGTCTCTGCCTACCCCTCTGGGAAACAGGCATGAGTCTATGTATGTATGTATGTATAATTATAAAAATGATAATATATGTATATATAAAAACAATAATATACAAATAAATATGCAAAAATAGAGTTCCTCCTGCGGCGTAGTGTGACGCCGTAGGCCGCCGGTGGTCAGAGCGACAGAGATAGGAACCTCTTCACAATGGTACCGTCCCATAATTGCTGCCTTTTCTATCCGACCCTTGACCCAGTGATCCATCGAGAGCCTTTTAAGACGTTAGTCGAGGCTCTTTGTTATGGAGTGGTCACCTTTTACAGATATGACTATTATTATTAATAGGCTGTGTTTCCACTGAGGCGGCACGAAGCATAGCGGAGACGACCTGTGCCGCGGTCACCAATCACATGGTCAAAATAATTGTTAGTAACTTGTTACTTATTTAAGGATTTAAAATAATTATATGTGATAAGAGAATAATTATATTTTATGAGAGAAATATTAATTAGTCCGTCCGTGCGGTCTGCACGGACGGACTAATTAATATTTCTTCTTGTTACTTTTATACTATATTCTACTATGTTTATACATAGACATAGTATTAATATTTATTATCTATACATATAATAAAATCGTAAGAAAGTCAAAACTGTACATTGAATATTTTTTTTAAAGGATACTTGCGGCGTTATATATAATCGATATCGAAGCCAAAAATATAGTTTTTAGAATTTTTGTCTGTGTGTCTGTTTGTCTGTATGTATGTCCGGGCTAAACTCAAAAAGTACTGCATGGATTTACTTCAAATTTTGCATGAATATTACTAGGAGGTCGGGTCAACATATAGGCTACATATTATCACGCTATCACCTACGGGGGGGGGGGAGCTGTGATAATTTATAAAATTTATCGCGAGTAAAACCGCGGGGCACAGCTAGTATTAAATACGATCGTGGACCGGTGGGACAGCTCAATACTGGAATATTGGATGCGCAAACATACCCCAGTGGGGTGTTTTTTGAATGTTTAGCCTTAAGGTATTAACTACAATAGTGTTTAAGTTTATAAATTATTTACTAACAAAAATGGATTCTATTTATTTGTAATAAATTATTAGGTATTATTATTGTGACCTTGACAAGTACAAGTGTATGTTAATACCCAAGTGCTTAATAAATTTCATTATTTCATGTAATTTAATTATTTCATGGCTTGAAATCCACATTTCTTCTCCATTGGTGTTGATTCCAAGCCATGTGATTGGTGAATCGCGATACAGCTCGTCTCCGCTCAGTTTCGTTCGCCTCAGTGGAACTGCAGCCTTAATCATATGTTTAAGAAGTAGTTAAATAAAATATCCAAAAACATGAAGAACTTTTTTACTATCAGATATAACGTGGACGTATTGACATAGCAGCAAAATATTATTTACAATAATAATTAATTTATTACACTCCTTAGAACGCCTTAGGGCACGACTGACGACCTTAAATATACTACAGATGATACTATAGCTAGTAAGCTGTGGATTTAACGACAAATAATTACACAGATTTTGACTGCACGTGTGACGCAGCGGCTAAACAGTCGCCTTGCCGCTTCGTGCGGGTTCGAGTCCCGCGCCGGACATTTGCGTGACCCATGAATAGTTGTTCTGAGTCTGCATGTAATTTGTGTCCGTGTATTATATGTTTGTAAAGTACCCCGCCACACAGGGATTCCTTTACCTAAGTAACATGTTGTATATTTATCTAAATAAATATACAACATGTAACGTAATTAACGCACAACCTCAAACACCCCAATTAGAATATTATGTTGTCATCATAATACATAGACCGAATTTTTTATTTGACATGTATATGCATTATTATTTACTTAATTAGTTTCATAGAATAAAGTTTAGTTTTCTTTATTTTGTATTGAATGATGTAATTTGTATGAATCCAAATAAAACTGCGATTTTAAAGTCTTATTACTTTCACTTACGTTCCATTTCAATTTGTTTTGACTGTAGGTACAGTTAATATTTTCCGTAGTCTTAATTATTTATGGAATAAAAAATTACCTATATTAAAAATGATATAAATCGATTCAATAAACTACAATAAACTATTTTCAGGATGTGCGTTAATTAAGTTACATGTTGTATAGAATACTCTTTATTGTATACACTCAAACGGAAAGTACACACGGCTACACATCAAGCTATATAGCTATACTAATATTATAAAGAGGTAACGTTTGTGTGTGTGTGTGAGTTTGTGACGTTGTAAGGGGTAATCGCTGGATCTACTGAACCGATTTTCAAAATTATTTCACCAATAGAAAGCTACGTTATTGTGGAGTGTCTTGGATATGATTCATCGTCATAACTTTTATTCATCCCGAACTTTTAAGCCGTAGTATTACGCGGGAGAAACGGGGCAGAGACAAAAATATTTATAACGCGGAAGAAGTTCGCGGGCACTGCTATTTTCCAATATAAGCTGACCTCTCACTGTATGTAAATCCTATACAAAGCGAGATCAGCTTATACTGGATACGTGTAGCTTGATATGTAGCCGTGTGTACAATATTTAGTAAGGGCGTTGTATTAAAAAAAAACAAGATTTATGGTCAAAATCCACAACTCACTCAAAGAAAAACACAGTTTAAACAGCGCATTCAAAAGCGTGGATCTATACCAATAGACTTTGTTATTAACTAAAACTGTTAAAAGTTGAAAGGTAGACATTTTTTCATAAAATAATAATTTAATATCGTTAATTTCAAAACAATTTCGTTAATTGCCATATTGACACGTTAAAAACGATAATGGATCCACGCTTTTTTTTTCAAATTCAATAGAGTTACAATATTAATTTCAGTCATTCACTCATTCCTGATCGACAATCCATCGAGGCTAGTGTTGTGGTATTCATCATATTCCCGGAAAAAATGGGATATTTTTAGTCACATTTCCCATATAAGGTTTTAGATAAGTAGTGTACTCTCTTTGATATCGTTACATATTACAATATTTATTAATTTTATTTTATTTAATCTTTAGTACGGGCAGAATGTACAGACGCCAGCACATCAAGCTACCCCAAACTGTCAAATTTCGACATTTGAAAATGAACCTTATGCTTCTGTTATAAAGTTGAAAATCTATAAAAGAAATTTGACAGATTGGGGTAGCTAGATTTGCTGGCGTCTGTACATAGGCGGACTTAATGCCAGTCAACCTTAGGGTAGTGCAGAGAGATCATGGCAATGGTAAGTATAATAAAAAAAATGTAGAACCATCGATTGTGATCTTGTTTACGCATAGTTATTTCCCAAAGGGGGGAGGGGGAGGGGGGATACCGCTTAATACCCCGGACATCGTGATCGTGATTGGCGTTCCAATAAAAAATTAGGCGAATTAGGCAGTAACCCACCTAACTCCCTGGTCATCGTGATCGTGATCGGCATTCAACATTTTAACGTTCAAATATTTGAACGCCATCCGATCAAGATGGCCAGTGAATCTTGTGGTAGCCCCCCAGGTCCTGATTTTCCTTTTTTTATTTATAACGGTGTTATTGACCACCAATTTCAAAGAGGTATAATTATCTAAAACCCTATACTTAACCGGTAACTTTAGAGCTTTTATATTGATTATGGCGTGCTTAGAATAAATATCTGATGAAAAACAATTCAGTCGAATTCGTAATCACAAAATTTATGCAAACATTTGAGCGCGACGGGTACTTAAATTTGACCGTGAGATCAGCCAAGTGAGCCAAGCGTAACTCCATTTTAGCTATTTTAATGTGAGCTCACACTGAATTGTCTTGTGGTATAAATATTCTAAGCTGACATGGTTGCATAAACATATAATATTATACATAAAATCAACAATTTCAATATTATTTGAAGAGGTTGCCAGTTTAATTTTCATATAAAACACAAGGCTTCATATATATCAGGGTTTCTTTAAATTTTTGCAGTCACGGACCAATTTCACAGTATAAAAATTGCATGGACCCCTGTCAAAGTATATTTTTAGTAAAGAAATCTCCTTAGAAGTTGAGTCTTTGTTCAATTTACTCATGTTTTATGACTGACGATACGTTGTCGTCGCGGTGAGTTCTTGGCATGACCTAGACGAGATTATTACACTACTTCCTTGTAAATAGGTTAAGAGTTAACTGACCTACTGCGGACCCCTGATCAACATACCACGGACCCCACTTTAAGAAACCCTGATATATGTATATGAAGCCTTGTGTTTTATATGAAAATTTACTGTGTATGTAACAATAATAATTATGATTTAACAAACTTAAGGACCAACAAAAAGTATTTATCAACAATAAATATTGAACTTAAAAAATATTATTGGAATCCTCAAAGAGAATTCTAATATTATTTTTGAATTTTTATACTGTCGTCTTCACCACATCGCTCAAAATTTACTTTTAGACTATTATTTCATTATTTAAACATAACCTTAAACGAAACTATAATTTGACAGATGATTATAGGTAACACCCATTATTTATTTTAAATCAAATAGCCAGGTCCGACATGTACCTATACATATACATTATATATAATATGTAAAATATCTAATAAGATAAAGACTTAAAGGACATGATAAGGTAAGGCATGCTTTCGGTATCGGTTTCAAGAAAAAAAAAAGCCATTTCAAATAATGGTTATTATCATATGGCACTTTCATATGTTAAAATTCGCCTGTGATAGGACATTATATGCAAGCCGGGTTTTAGCATCTGTAACTCTGTGGTATATACCTATCTGTGGTAATCGATATATCAAATTCTAGAGAACGTTATATAACAAGGATCGGATATCGTGTAAACTTTCAGACCAGTTAAAAGTTAAGTAAATAAATGCTTTCGTGAGGCGCTCATAGCAAAATGCTCTGGTCAATCCGTAAGTGATTGGCGAGGTTAAGCAACTACGCTCGCGGTCACTCCATAGATAGGTGACCGCCAAAGTGGATCAATTTCTGAGCGTCTCCGTGCTTCACAACAGTCGTTAAGCCATGTCAGAGGCCTAATGGGCAGCTGGAACAAATTTGATAATAACTACCTCTACTCTGGGTAACCACTACCCAGCCCATACGATAAGTAAGTAATACTTTCGTTTCGGTTTTGCTCTTTAACATGTACGTTATATTAAAAGGATAAAAGCAGAATTTTTACTTTCTTTCCGACAAAACTTCCATTTCAAATACAGCACACAGCCCACAAATGGATATTATGACAATGACTATAAGCTGGCTAACAAGGAAACTCAATAATTGAATCATACGATAACCCCAACTAACCGTTAAATATAGGTTGTTTGTTTACCGGTTCCGACCTTTACACTCTAGGTTAGCGGTCTCAAGGCATTAAGTACATTCCAACAATTCGACAAAATGAAGAGACACGCGATATTACCACACCATACACTTTAACAACATTATTTAATCAAAACTCGACCAATTTGCACAATTCAAAGGTACATAATAATATACTTTAAAATATGTATAAATGACACCATAGAGACCCGACATTTCAACGATCGTCAACACTGATAGATTTTTTATTTAATTAATAAAATTATTTTCACTAATACTTAACTAGTTTTTTTTAAACTAGAGTACGCTAAGAAGGACTTTTTTGTGACTTTTTTGACTGAATAATCCCAATCTGTCAAATTTCAATAAAAGAATTTAAAAAATAATAGTATTTTTTTCTCCTATTATAGAGCAATGGCTCGCACGTTCATTGTATCCGCCAGTTTCAAGTGCGTGAATAATAGTTTAGACGTTAACTGTTTTATACCGTACCATTGCAGCACTGGCTAAAAATATTTGAAACTTTTCAAACCCTCTACTATCATTTATTCAGCGATTCAAAAAACTTTTTCAATTTATGTGTCAAATTTTTATTTTGTATTGGACATAATTGTGCGTACGTTGAATTAAATCGCTAAACTGACGTATAATCAAGCAGGAATATAAATTCTTTTTTCTTTCTGCCTTAGATTTCTATTTCATATCCACTCGGAGCCGTGATTATCTTGAATTCTTTACAACATGTTCATTATTATTGTTATATTTAGGATTACTTAAACAACCTTTGCTATTTACTATGTATAAATATTTGCGAATGAGGCGTGTTCCCACAAAGTATAGCCTTTATATCTGTTAGTAGTTCCTCTATAGTTTTCTGCTATCTTCAGGAGTTGTATGAAGTTTCGACCAATGTTGTTAGCGTAGTCGAATTAAAGACAAGGAAAATAACAATCTTACCAATGCAAAGATAAGAAGAAGCAAAAGATTCAACAAACAAGTTATATAAATTGACAAATTTAATGCGTTAGAGATCTATTACATTTGAAGAGTTTCATCTACCATATTAATTCTTTTATATATTTATAGTAATTTAATGATTCAATATTTATTGCAATCGAAGAAGTCACAGAAAACTTGATAAATTCTAAGAAAAAAAAACAGCTACTAGAACTGTCCGCTAACGTATGGAGAAATCAGTCAAATCCAATAATTTCCTTTAAGTTTTAAGTACACAACATTTCACATGAAAAGGATCCGTTCGCTACTATTGGCGACACTGTTGGCGTACCTCTTTAATACAGGTAACACAGTGCTACCAACATGTCAGGTAAAGACCGTTTCAGTGAAACGCAATGTAACATTATACATTAGAACTAGGATTCATAAGATATTTTACCTAAAATGTATACTACAATATAGTTTGATTTTAGTTAAACATCGATATTTTTGTTAAAATTTGCATATTTTTACAGGTATATCTCATAATATTATACCCTTCTTGATAGAATTTAAGCTTATTTTAGTAATGGAGTGGGATTTTCAGTGAATCACTATACATATCATTAATCACTAATCCCGGGAATTCCCAATATTCTTACTAAAATTCCCGGGAACATAAACTTCCAGTAATGGAAACTGGATTCTCGCAGTCAGACCACAATACATCAATACTCCGAAATTGTACTTGCGATTTTATTATTATGTCATATATATGTTGTTTATTTTATCACGCGCCTGTCAGACGAAATTAATCTTTAAGAAGTTGGTAATAAAGTTTATTTTTACAAAACATCGATGTTTAATTATTCAATAGTTTCTAAACAAACACTTAAGCATATAACTGAGCGACTTACTAAAAATAAACAAGAAATTGGCTACATTATTTTGATTTGTGATTTTGCTACCGACTAGTGATGTCTGTTTAATCGATATTTTTTCCTAAATTTCTAGTCGGAGTAGTGTACTTGTAGTTTTATAAAATAATGTAGTGATACAGTATCTATTTCTATATTTATTATTGCATATGTGTAGCTAAAAATAGCCGGAGTTCTTTCCAATAAAGCGAATACCAATTCCTTTGTTTAGCATATAGTTTTTATAGTTAATTTACTATATTTTTTTATAGGTACTATCGGTCATTGTGGATCGTCGTGGCAAGAAAATTGAAAAGGCATTCTGGAAAATTAAAGAAGTGCGGATTGTATTAAAGTAATTAATATTAATGCAGCCATTTTATTTGTTCATTGCTATTTCTAAAACAATCAGCACATCTTTACTTTCAAAAGTAAGAAAAATAACAGGTATTTATGGTAATTGCGGCAAACTTCTTGAATCAAGTGTCCCTCTTAAATCATTATGTACGTTTTCATATGTACTATAGTAAAACTTTCATTACTGTAGTTTTGGCGTTATTTTCTGGCGCTATCGAATGATCAGCGTAATTCACGTTATGAACGTACACAAAAATTCTAATAATATTTCAATTCCTTCAATTCACACAATAAAAATGTTCCGTCTTGTTTAACGTTTTTTAATGCTGATCCTAGAAGCCTATTGATTCATTTATTAGGCATATTGTAAGCTAATTACTTATTTATACCTTAATAAATAAATCAATAGCATTGGAACTACTTGCAAGTGTCTTAATACGACAAAAATTTCACTGTTTTTGCTTTTGCTTGTTTAAGAAGTTTACCTCAAACACCTCTAATTTCTACTATAAGTGTAAGTGTTTCAATTGATGTAACAATCTAATATAGCCCTACTTGAATAACTATATCAATTCTTTGGTAATTAATTACTTACAACTAAAAAACTTCTAATAGGTAACAAAAGCAACTAATTTAGAAATAAATGCGTGCCTACAAGCTAAGTTCATCTAAACTGCTATAACGAAACTAATAAAACTTATATGATATGATAGATAATTGCTTAGAAGTTTTGAATTAAATTATGAAACTAAATAGATAAAACTAAAAGCTATCCGATTATTAGCTATATTTGTATATAATCCTATTTTGTAATCATTAAGACTTTCCATACACCAATTTAGATTTTTCTATGAATTCCCATTCAATTGCGATTAGTTTTTAACGTTGTTTAATTTTTCTGCAAGGATATGGTTCATACATTTTATAAATACCAACATACAAAGAAAAGTGCCCGATATAATAAATGTGTTTAACATTGGCATAATTAAAACATTATGACAGTGCAGATAATACAATTATTTAAAACAGTATGAATCAGAAATATATTTTACCTCGAGTTTATCGTTTGACAGATATTCACGCCATCTAAAGTCAACAATGTGAAATAAATATGTGTAATATGTATTCAAAAAAGTATTCATGGCATTCCGGATTACTGATAATTTTCCCGCAATTTACTGGGAATATTTCTGAGGATCCCGCGAAAGCACCTCACTAGGAGTGTGTAAGGTCCGATAAATTATTTTAGATCTATAAGTTTTGGTTTCAATTCCTTAATATGCGTTCAATTAAGTTAAACTTCTTTTTAAAGGAATTAATTTGCTTATGTTGTGATACATAAAGCTTTGTAGAGATTTAAAAAAGGAGTAAATAGTTATGAAAAAAAAAATGGTAAAACATAGCTTCATGAAGGTAAATGTGGTTTCATAATTGATAGAAGCTCATCAAAGATCTTTGTAAAAATCGATATAATTGGACCAAAAAAGCCAAAAAGAAGCATCTTAGAAATAATCAAGATTTTTTCAAAAAATATCTTCATCGTCATAAGCACATCCAAAATTTCATTTTATTTTTATTTATTTATTCGTTTTTGTATATAATCCACTTCAAAATAATATCCAGATTCTACCGTGGGAACGGTATATTACCCTGTTGCTTAGTATTTTTTTAATACAGATTAAAATAAAGCAAACCCTGATAAAAATAACAAAAGAAAAATTTCGCAGAAAAAAAATACAATAATAATTTCCTCATTCTTTTATGTAGTTTCTTTTATCTATGGATCAATGCTTGAAGGTTCTACGTAACTCTTAGGATAATTTAATTATTTTGTTCAATGATTTTATCCTACTAATTTGGATTCATTGAATAGGTGTATAGTTAAAAACCTGTTTGAAATCTATATGGCATGTAAATAAATATATGAAAACGTAATTGTTTTCATATCAGCCAAAAGACACTCACTGCTGGGCAAAGGCCTCATCTTCTTCTTTTCCAGAATAACTAAGAATAACCCTTGGTGATGAGAGACCCCATCGGTTTCAAGTAATGCAGCAACAGCAACTTGCTCAAAGTTTGTGGGAATGTCGGAGCTTGGAGTACTTGCACATTCTTCAGCAGCACGTCAAGTGGCAGTGACAAAACTGCTCCACCTAAAGTTGGGGACCTTCTTTTGGTTAAGGATGCCAACTTGCCTTCGGTTTTTGGTAGTTGGCTTTTGTCTATCAGTGGATGTCTTTCGGCTGATAAGATCTCTTCTCTTTGTTCTAACGGTAGAGATTCGGCTGCAGATGATATTACTTAGGTCCTTTGTTTTGGTCCGAGCGGGATCAAAAGCAGCCCGAAGTATGGAAGTTGGCAGTATCATTTCTATCGGTTTTGCGCGTGAGCTATCGCTAGTCACATGAAAACAGCATTATAAGAGTACACCTGTACTTGTACATCCCATGGGAAGCGTAGAAGTCGACCAAAGGCAATATAACCCAAAGAACGGGCATCAACGTCTCTATGTGTACTACGTCATACAGCACTCGTCAGCTTGTCTGCCGAGCGTGGTGATTGTGGTAAATCCCTTCAAATTATAGCACAAATTGATTGCGTATACGCAGGAGCAATGATATTACATTGTGTAGTTGGCTAATTGGTTCTACTTGCTAAAAGCTAGTAGAACCAACGGCTTCTTTGGCGGAAAGGTTTTCAAATGGCGACCACGAACTGGAAGACGTAGCGTCGGCAGGCCCCCTAGAAGATACATCGATGATATTATGATGGCAGGCTCGCTGGAAGCTGCTGGATGCGGGTAGCGCAGGAGCTTTGAGGGAGTCAGCTTGACGTTCAGTAGTGGATGTCTTTCAGCTGACATGATGATAATTAAAAACCATCGTAGATTTCAAACAAGTAACTACACTTATTTTTCAACAATATACGAGTACTACTGACATCGTCTAAGCTTTAGGAAAATCCACAGTCGTGGCTCAAATTAGTAATAAAACGAATGTTGGAGCCGTAATCCAGCTAAATTGTGAACCTCTTGGGATTATTTGGAACCCAATGTGGATTTTTGGACACTATTCACGGTTCTCTTTAACCTAATGAAAATATCATTGGAGATATATCAGAACTTAATGTAGATTCTTGGATTTTCAGCCATACGAGTTGGAAATTTGTTATGGATTCCTTTGCAGCCATCGAGAAATCCTTAGATCTAAGTTGTATCGTAATGTCAAGGTTAATTCTTAAATATCCAGAGAGGATATGTGTTATTTAAGTACCATTATGGATGCCTTGGAATCCATCAGAGAATTTCTGGTATACAATGCATTGAAATCCATGAATCTGAGTAGATTATAATGTAAAAATCGTGGAATTACTGGGATTTTTGGGGATACATCGTGGATCCTGTAATATTCAGGATGGATTCTGTGGGATTAATCCTGGACTCTTTAACACCCAGGATGAATGTATACACCGTGGATCATGTGACATTTAAAATGGATTCCATGGATGCATTGTGGACAAATATCTGGGCATACTTCATGGATCCTGTGACATGGAGGATGGGTTCCGTGGGATGCATTCTGAATACTTTAACGTCCAGGATAGATTCCTCAACCTCCAGCTAAAATTGCAGCAGCAGCACGCTCCTGAGCCGAGGCCGCACGACGCGGGTGTAGAAGTGGTCAGCCGCCGCCAGGTAGGGCGCGTAGCGGTGCGCGCGCAGCCAAGCTGCCGCGCGCGGCAGCAGCCCCGAGCCGCGCGCGCAGGCGCACGCGTGGCAGCGCGCCACCACCATCGGTTTCACTACGCTCCTGGAATTGCCAAACAACAATACATTCGACACAGGTCATCAACATCTTGGCAACGTAATGGTGATGATTGATCGTGGTTTAGTCTTCTCGCTACTACTCCCCGTGTTTTAGATTTGAACTATATATTGGATACATATGTATGTACTTCTTTGAAGTCTGGGTATGTTTATTAAGCACCCTACGAAATAAATATATCAAAACCGATACCCAACTACAACTGATAAGCAATTTGCAGTTGTATTGAGTAAAAATTTCCCGAAAAGGCTGTTTAGTACAAAATAGAGTTCCTACGGAACTATGCAACCATTTTTGGTAGTCAGGTCAAAATTGGAGTAAAAATACCTGATGATCCACCACACATGTTCCATCCATCTTCAGGCGGTTTCATTACTCATATTTGTTTATTAGAGCTAAAATTTATGGGTTGGGTCAGTCTAAAGTCATACCTCTGTCTCAAACGTATTTAGTGAGCTGATGGTGACTTCTTCCTTGAGAGATACCTTTATTTTTATACGTAGGGAAATGCTCTTGTCGCACGGGGTGTGGGGCTCGACCCACTAAAACCACCACGGTAGCCGCACCCTCAGCCTCAGCCTCACAGTGCCCGTAGCGGGGGTTCTGGGTACTCGTGAACGATCATAGCTGTACACTGAGCGTCCGCGAGACTCTCACCCGGCGATGGGAGGGGCCTGAGTGCCTCCCCCCCTCCCCAGTACGCACAAGCGTGTTACTGAGCTACAGCAGGTTACCCTCCCGGGACCGCTGGCGTTCGGAGGTAAAGAACTTCACTCGTTCCCTCCCCCAAACGCCAGCGGTCCTAGTTCCTTGAGAGATACCTATAGCAACTCACCTTGCAGCAGAAAGTGCTTACGCTGCATTAGCCTGACGTGATAATTTCGCGTCAGACATTTGCAGTGTCCTGGTGATGATGTTATACTTGAATCTCAACTCCCAGAAGCCAATAGTGATCACATCTATAGCACTCACCTGGCAGAAGGTCGTGCGTGTGCTGGGTCAGTCTAATGTCATAGCCCTGTTTCGAACGTATAGTATATAATTATTTGATGATGAGTGACTTCTTCCTTGAGAGATAGCTCTAGCAACTCACCATGCAGTAGACCATGCTTACGCTGCTTTAGCCTGGCGTGATAGTTTCACGTCAGAATTTTACAGTGACCTGGTGATGATGTTATACTTGAACTTTGCTGTGTGGTGACGGCATAGAAAGGGGGAAGAAGAAATCGTCCGAAGGAACACCTAGCAGAGAACGGGCAGCAGCGTTTTTCTGTGAACTTTAAGTATGACCATCAAACTGCGATCGCCAACCCGCCTACCAAGCGTGGTGATTATCGCATATCCCCCCATTCTTTGGGGAGGCTTTTGTCGAGCAGTGGACGTACTTTGGCTGGCGTGATTAATCTTAACTCCTAGAAGCCAGTCGTGATCTTTAGCACTCACCTGGCAGCAGGTCGCGCGTGTGCTGCATCAGTCTGACGTCATAGCCCCGTGTCAAACATCTGCAGCGATCTGGTGATGACGTCGTCCTTGAGGCACGACTCCAGGAACTCCTCGATCGTGATGACGCCATCCTGGTTGAGGTCCAACTTTCTGAACACCCGATCCACCTGAAAGGACATTTAGAAAGACATGTGTAAGTTTGGAAACCCGATGCAAAAGGATTTTTCTACGAGTATCTGCTAACACAGCTTGCTATGTGGTGGCGGTGCCGAATATCAGAATATCATCACCCCATCTCATCCCGTGGGGGGCGTAGAAGGCGACCCGAGGGAATATGTACCAGAGGATGGACAGCAGCTTCCTTCTGAGTACTATGACCATCTTACTGCGATAGCCAACCTGTCTGCCAAGCGTGGCGATTATGGCATATCCTTCCAAGATGTAACTTGGGGAGGCTTGTCCAGCAGTGGACTTCTTTCAGCTGTAATGCTGATGATCTGCCTACATCCTTATGGAGGATGTAGGTGGCATCTATTGCCTTTGTTCCTAGAACCATGGCCGACTGATACTTAGGTACTCTCTATTATTAATAACTTTACTTGTAACCTCTCGCTTACGTCTTATCGCATAAAATTCTTCCAGGACAAAATCTGGATACTTAAGTTTTTGCCATCAGATACTTACTTACCGTATGGGCAATGGCTACCGTAGTGTCAGAGTTGTTCAAGCCGCCCAGTAGGCCTCTGACAATGCTTAACGACTACAACCGAGACCGACGAGAAGCACTAAGATGCTCATAAATGAAACGGCTTTGGTGGTCACCCATCTATGGACTGACCGCGAGTCTAGTTGCTTAACCTCGCTGGTCACTTACGGATCGGTGATAGCATCTAGGTACGAGCGTCTACCGGTAGCTACCGGTAGTTGGTCTAGCGGTAGCGTGTTCACCCGCAAAGAACAAGGTCCTGGGTTCAAATCCCGGGTCGGGCCAAAAGTGATTTTGGGACTTTTATGTAAAAAGAAAAAATTCTCAGAATCAGCTCGAATTCTGGGAGCTGGCGGTATTATACCCCTGTGCCTCGGAGAGCACGTAAAGCCGTAATTCCTGTGCCTGACCTCTTTCCGGTCGTGACGCTATGCGTCCCATCGGATCATGAGAGTGATGGAATAGAAAGTGCTCCTGTGTTTGCGCACACACTTGTGCACTATAATATGTCCCGCGCAGTTGGCTTATCTCTATTGAGACTGGACGCCGTGGCCGAAGTTCGGCTGGGAGGACATTATTAGCGCCTCTCATCAGATATAAACGGCCTATATCCCCACCTGTTCATTAGCCTTAGCGTCGTCGAGCCTGGCTGCTGGAGATCCTGGCGGTGCCCGTCGGCCCAGCAGCTCGTGGACTGCGACCACCACCTCAGCTAACTCCTGTCGTGTTATAGCACCATCGCCGTCCACGTCGTACAGGCGGAAAGCCCAGCGGAGCCGCTCGTAGACTGACCCTCGGAGTAGGGTTGAGAGGGTTACTAGAAGTTCCTGGAAAGAAGTTATTTCGCCATTATATAATGTCCTGGGACATTCTCACACGGCCATCTGGGGCTCTACCGGCTAAGTCACCGAACATCGATTTCTTAAATGGCGTGCAAATAAATAAAGGTTAAAAAGACTTAATCAATCGTTAAATCTAATAATAATCTTTGGTAAGCAGAATTATAAACACGTAACAAATAATTGAATATATGGTCACCGTAGCCTAGTTGGTAGTGCTCCTGCCTACGAAGCTGGTGGTCCTGGGTTCGAATCCCGGTAAGTGCAAATATTTGTGTGATGAGCACGAATATTTGTTTCTGAGTCATGGATGTTTTCTATGTATTTAAGTATATATCTATCTATATAAGTATGTATATCGTCGCCTGGTACCCATAGTACAAGCTTTGCTTAGTTTGGGGCTAGGATGATCTGTGTGACATTGTCCCCAGATATTATTATTATTTTTAAAAAATTGGGTTCCTTCCGAAAATTACTACAATAATACTATGCTGGGGCATTATTCACACATGGCCATCTGATCCCAAACTAAGCAGAGCTTGTACTATGGAAACAGTTACCTGGTTTCCATAGTACAAGCTATCTAGTATATTCCATATACTACATATACTACTTTTCTTTTGTAAAAACATACTTATATAGATAACTAGCGGCCCGGTACGTGCTTCGCTACGTATAAGGCATAGTAATAAAAAAAATGATTATTAAGTTCATTTATTCAAACAAAAAGAAAATCGCTAAAAGATTGATAAAAGATGTTGAATTTACACTTTTTCAAGACTTTTTTTAAATTTTCTCTACGGACAAACCTTCCCTGGACTTCCACGATTAATTCAAGACCAAAATTAGCCAAATCGGTAAAGGCGTTGTTGAGTTATAACATTACAACGAAAAGTGGCATTGATTTTTATATATATAGATTACACCCATACTCAGGACACACAGACGTGTTCATGCACACAAATATCTGTCCACAACCCGCGGGGTGAATGGCAAGCATTGGCCAACCACGCCAACAGGCCCGTCAAGTAAAAATGCAAACAAGGAGGGGGAACTTTGCTCAAGTCAGCCAAAATAAAAAAAGAAGTGTTATTTAGACGACAACAATGCCTTGTATTTCCTGGCGCTAGAGCAGTTAGTCCAACCGTGAGTTATGTTATACCCTGGCTACTGGCCAATTATGAGCCGTAACTAGTAACAAAAGGTACTAAAACGTTCAATATATAAGTGTACAGACGCCAGCACATCAAGCTACCCCAATCTGTCAAATTTCCCCAATTGAGAGTGAACCTTATGCTTAGGAGATAAAGTTGAGAATCTATAAAAGAATAAGAACAGATTAGGGTAGTTGGATGTGCTGGCGGTTGTACTTCAAACTTATTAACGTTAAGATCGAAATTTGAAGAAAACAACCTTTTTGTGGCATAAGTATTCAACGAGTCTTGAAACTGTCCTTGTTGCCAAAAGAATAGGCATTGCTTGCAATTCTGTTTTGGTTGGTTTCTGTTTTTACACGACTATTGCTTAGATGGTACTAGAACTACAGTCTTCAGCTACAGTTTAACAGGCTGACAACTGCTTAACTAAGGTATGAGTCAGAATATTACCTCTTATAACACAGGTATTCTTAAGAGGTAGAATATTATTCTTGTACAGATTTTGCAACATAAACTATAAATGTATTTCCAAACCAAATATTAAGCTGTATTTCAAACTCTGCCTTTTGGATAAATACAAGATTATTACTGATAACAGAATATAATAGAATATAAACTATAGACAAAGTAAATCCCAGAAATAGGCGTGATCCCAACCGATTAGTGCTTGATGACGCTCCCAGGCTAACCAAGTACAACAAAAGCTGCATAGCTATGTGTGTGCGTATTTATAATAAAATACCTCGTAATTTAAAATTGTTAAATACTACCAACTTATTTAAAATTAATTTACAAAAATGGCTTAATAATTATAATTTCTACAGTGTAAAAGAATTTCTAGAGCTGAAACTGTAAAATTGTACTTGTAGGTAATTCTTCATTGTATTGCTGTGGTGTTTGTAGCCATTCTTTTTCTTTTTGCACGCTATCTACATATAATTAGCAAAACACGCATGTCCATTCATTCTAAGTATAAGGCATAAAACCTTTGTATACCGTGTTTTACGCAAATAAATATTATGATTATGATATTGACGAAAGGTTACTAAAAGAAGTTAAGAGATAAGAAGAGAAGTGATAAAGATATTTAGAGCGATAAAAAGTGTTTTCTTAAAGAAACTTTGAAAGAGGCTAGGGTTTGTGCACGCCTAATTTCTACAGGAAGTAAATTCCATAGCCGAGCTGCTTGGACAGAAAACAAGTTATCAAAAAAAACTGTAGAGTGCACTGGGATATGTAGTTTTAAGTTCTCTGTAGAATTTGACCCGCGGGAATTTCTACCAGAGGACGGGCAGCAGCTTCCTTCTGAGTACTATGACTATCTTACTGCGATCGCCAACCCGCCTACCAAGCGTGGCAATTATGGCATATCCGCCAACATAATTCTTGAGGGAAGCTTGTCCAGCTGTGGACTTATTTTATTTGGAAGTCCAACAGCACTTAAAAACATGTTGAAAATAATTTAAATATTAAACAGTAGGCCAATTATAGGTCTCCACGAGTAAATGTCTGTGTACAATTTAGGTGGTGTTACAATTACATAAAAATAAATTTATTTATCACAATTTTCTGATATTATGGACGGCTGACATTAAATTTTGAAAAGAAATCTATGCTGAGTACCCGTCTCGTTGCCTCAGGTTTACAGCAGAATATGTCAAAGTCTAACTTTTTTATTATCAGTGACAGCGAGA
This sequence comes from Pseudoips prasinana, assembly GCA_951640165.1. Classification (NCBI taxonomy): domain Eukaryota; kingdom Metazoa; phylum Arthropoda; class Insecta; order Lepidoptera; family Nolidae; genus Pseudoips; species Pseudoips prasinana. The sequence continues at coordinate 17,782,618 of OX621264.1, read as the reverse complement.
CGGTGAGTTAAAGTAAATACCATTGTAATATACACATTTATTTTTTATTATTTGTATTAAGTTCCTTTTTTTTATATATATATATACTCATTTATTATATTTATTTACTTGCGCTGAGACATGAATGGCATGTTAGGCGATATTAACGATAGTTTCTTCTCGTGTTCCTCGTCTGACAGTTTCGTTAGTGCGGATGGTGATTCCTCTGCCCTACTGCATGACCATATATCTTCAGTTTTTTCCGACCACCGTAATCACCTCAATATAGCCCATATTAATGTTCAGAGTATTCCTAGCCATCACTCTGATCTTCTAGCTTCATTTAGCGGCACTAATCTAGATGCTCTGTTAATTTCAGAATCCTTTCTTAAACCATCTCTTCTCTCCCCACACTTTGCACTTCCGGGTTATGTGCTTATTCGTAACGACCGCATCGGCAAAGGTGGTGGAGGTGTAGCTATCTATCTACGAGCTGATTTACCATATAAAATAATTCGCGTATCACTACCACACTACACTACACACTATCTTGCTGTGTGGTGACGGCCTAAGAATATCACCACCCCCTCTCATCCCGTGGGGGGACGTAAAAGTCGTCCCGAGGGAAATATATACACCAGAGAACGGGCAGCAGCGTTCTCCTGAGTACCATGTCCACCTTACTGCGATCGCCAACCCGTCTGCCAAGCGTGGCGATTATGGCAAATCCCCTCAAATGATGGACACAGTGGTCCACTGTGTGAGATAGTAACCTAAATCGTTATAAAACCCTTCGGAACCGCTGCAATCATTTGTGTAGAGATGCCAAACGACGCCATTTCCATAATTCCCTTGACAAAAATCGTAACTCTTCTCTAATTTGGAAATTTCTTAAATCCCAGGGCATCGGTAAATCTCTAGATTTTTCTCCTACTAATATCGACTTGAATGCTCTCAACAAGCATTTCGCATCTCCTCCTATTTCCTTGGCTTCTCATGTCAAGGACACTACCTTATTGGAACTTTCTATGCAGCCGATGCCTCAGTGTAGACCTTTTGAACTGTCTTCAGTATCCGAGGAGGATGTCAAGAAATCAATCCTTTCTATTTCCTCTGCCGCTGTTGGTAATGATAAACTCTGCTCCAAAACGATTATTCCTATCCTTTCCACTATTACCCATATTTTAACTCATATTTTTAATTTTTCTTTATTCTCTTCCTGTTTTCCTCAGGTTTGGAAACAAGCCTATATTATTCCACTACCCAAGAATACCAATCCCACTTTACTATCTCACTTTCGGCCTATCTCTATTCTTCCATTTCTCTCAAAATCTCTCGAACATATTGTACATAGACAGCTATCTTTCTTTCTCTCTCACAACAATCTTCTAAGCCCCTATCAATCGGGTTTCCGTGCTGGACACAGTACGGTTACGGCACTCCTCAAAGTGACCGAAGACATACGATGAGCTATGGATAACCAATCCTTAACTATTCTTGTCCTCCTTGACTTTAGCAGCGCATTTAACTCAGTTGATTTTGACATCTTACTCGGAATCCTTTAATCTATTAACTTCTCTTCTAAAGCTGTATCTTGGTTTGATTCTTATCTTCGGGGGCGCTCACAGTGTGTCCAGCAAGATGATTGTATATCTGATAGGTGTTTTTATTAACTCTGTTATTAGTGTAATTTCATCTTACTTCCATCTTTATGCAGATGATTTGCAGCTTTACCGCCATTTTACTATAGACAATATCTTTGTGTCAATTTCCGCTATGAATCGAGATCTTCACTTAATTAATCTCTGGGCTGGGTCTTATGGCTTGCACATTAACCCTACAAAATCGCAAGCTATCATAATTGGCGGCCGTCAAATACGTAGCACCCTAGATTTTAACTCTTTTCCTACGATACACCTCGGCAATACGCCTATCCCTTACACGGATACCGTCTGCAATCTAGGTATTATTTTAGATAGCAACGTGACTTGGAAAGCTGAGGTGAATAGTGTTAGTCAGAAGATACATTTCTCTTTCCATACACTAAAATGTCTCCAGTACTTCCTGCCCTTGGAAACGAAAATATCTCTTTCCCAAACTCTTATTCAGCCCATTCTAGACTACGCTGACGCCTGCTATTTGGACGCTAATGAGGAGCTCTTAGACAAACTTGAGCGGCTGCACAATTTGTGCATTCGTTTTATATTTGGGTTAAAAAAATATGACCACGTTTCTCAATATCGCAAAGAACTCAAGTGGCTCCCAATCCGCCTTCGCAGGAATACTCGGATATTATGTCTCCTGTTTAATATCCTGCATAATCCTTTATTCCCGTCCTACCTACATGAGCGTTTCTCCTATACTCACTCACCAAACAAGCCATGTAGTTCGCACCTATTATCCCTCCTAAAATTCCCATCACATAGAACTGAATTCTACTCCCAATCCTTTACTGTCCGCGCGGTCAGGTTATGGAACTCACTTCCTCCTAACATAAGAAACTGTGACACTCTATCGTTATTTAAAAAACGAGTGAAATTACATTTTCTCTCTCTATGTTCATATATATTTATTTATTGTATTGGTTGTATGTTTAGAACTATTTATGTATTTATATATGTATTTATTTAAGTATTTGTATGTAAGTTTATTAATATTCATCTGACTAATCAGTTTTTATTTAATATTTAGACTAACCTACACACAATTCCTCTTTCATACTATATCTCCTCTCGCGGGCCTGTTGGAAGAGATTTCATTAGAAATAAGCAGTGCCTATGTACTCTTTTATTGTATATACTTGTTTTTATTAATTTTTACTGTGTGAACATAAAAAAATAATAATAAAAAAAAAGTTTATTAACGTTGCTGCTCGCTCACCACAAGAATGCATTCTGTTGATAGTTGGAAGATACCAATGGAAGGTGCATTGGCGTATAGTGTCTCGATACTTTAGTGGGAATGAAAAACCCAATTTTGTTGAGGAGGTCCGCACAGTCAATTTTCCCAGAAATAATGCTAAGTAGATAAAGAATATCGGATATGTCACGACGTTCAACTAGAGGAAGAATATGGAACTTAGCACATAATTTTAAATAATCTTCTGATTTAAATTTGTGTTTTATACGATAACATAGGAATTTTAGAAATTTTATGTGAATACATTCAATTCTAGATATGTATGTACCATACCGTGGATTCCATACTTGGCTAGCATATTCAAGTGTGCTGCGTACGAATGTACAGTATAAGGTTTTCAAAGTTTTTGCCTCTTTAAAATTACTCGACATTCGCATTACAAACCCTAAGGCTCGTGACGCCTTCTTTACTATACTGTCCACATGTTCGTTGAACAGTAGCTTAGAGTCGGGCGTCACCCCAAGATCACGGATAGTAGAGCTCCTATTTAGCCTATGTCCTTTCAGGATATAATGGGTGTGAATAATGCTCTTTTTCCTGCTGTACGTGGTAATTGAACACTTGGATGGATTTAAGTCCAGTTTATAGATCATTAGCATCTGTAGGTGAGGAAACGGTTTTGTATATATTTTCATGTCATCCGCAAATGAAATGAGCTTTGAGTGGTGGAAACATTTGTCGATGTCGTTCACAAAGATTAAGAACAGGAGCGGGCCCAGAAGAGATCCTTGAGGGACACCATTTGGTACTGTCACCCAACTAGATATGTAGTTGTTAATTGCAACTGCTTATGTGCGATTTGATATATAAGATGAAATCCATCTCAATAGATTTCCTCTGATTCCGATGACCTGTAGCTTGTTCATTAGTAACTGGTGGTCAATTCTGTCGAAACATTTACTATAATCTGTGTAAACGACATCAACCAGTTTACCCTTGCCCATGGCTTCTGATATAGACTCATTCAATACAATTAAGTTGGAGGTGGTAGAGCGTTCCAGCTGTAATATGCAGTCACCTTAACTTAGTCCCTGTTTTACATAAGCGCAATGATGGGCAACATAGTATATCCTCATAAAACCAGTTATAGCACGTTGGGTCATAATTTGTTATCGACTGCGGTAACACTGGCGTGATGCCAGCCTTGCGGCGGCGTCCATAAACTGTGGTATTACCAGAGTAGAAAAACAAAAGAGATTGTGGCGAGTTTTGTAACAAAGTAACAACTTGGTTAAAGTTTGGTTAGATAGGATAAAGTTTGATTTTACTTCTTAGGGTACTCACATTGCGGCGGTAGTTTGTTGAAACCATAAACAGCTGTAAGTCAAAGTCAAAAGTCATTTTAGTCCGGTCAAATTAGACAATAAAATAGGGGTAAGGTTATAATAATTCCCATTAGGCTGAAAATTGGTAGGGTCGTTCATTATACTATTATAAAGGATATGAGAAAAGTCCTCATCGATCCGGCACGTGGAAAAAAAATACTCGGGGTCGAAGGTCACAAAAACGGGTTTATCGCGATTTTCAGGAAAACGGTAAGTTTTAACATAAAATTAGCTCAGACAAAATTGTAGATTAGATAATTATCTATAAATAATGTCACAATATTTTTTTCTTAAGAGTCACCGTAGTTTAGATATAATGATTCAAAAAGTTGAAAGAGTTGTTATCGTCATAATATGCACACGTTTCCACGCCACTTTTGAGGTAGTATACTTAGCTCGTTTTTTTTAATCTGATTCCCCCGGTAGGCCTATTCCACTGATCTGTTGTAATTCTATTTAATTTGGAGCTATTAAATGACTATAGATATTGGCAAGGGTTGAAAATTATAAAAGGGGTTTAAAATAAAAAAAATATGAAAATTTACTCGTCAGAAAATGTTTGTAAAACAAGATTTAGTGGCATGTGCTGTAGTTTTTAAAAAAAGTAATTCAAATCCACAAGAAATTGTCACCAATGGAATTCAATTTCTTCTCTCTATGTATGGAGCTCCTAAAAAAATTACGTGCTTAGATCAGTTTAGATATGTTAAAAATACTCGAAATAAAAAACAAGTGCAATTAGCAAGTATCCTCAGCGGCTGCTCATCAATATATTTTTGGGGTATATTAGCAAGTTCAAGTGTGGCTTGGTTATCAGTTAGACCCAAAAGACTGGGGTTGGAAGTTGGTCGACAATTCATTAGAGCCAGTTCAAACTTTACAATTTACACCCCTTTTGTCATTTTCAACCTTTGCCAATATCTATAGTCATTCAATAGCTCCAAATTAAATAGAATACCGGCCTATAAGCCTACCGGGGAAACCACATAAAAAAAAACGCGCTAGGTACACCACATCAAAGGTGGCGAGAAGACGTGCATATTATGACGATTAAAACTCTTTCAACTTTTTGAATCGTTATATCTAAAAAATTGTGTCTCTTAAGAAAAAAGTATTGAGACATTTTTAATAGATAATTATCTAATCTACAATTTTGTCTCAGCTAATTTTATGTTAAAACTTACCGTTTTCCTGAAAATCGCGAAAAACCCGTTTTTGTGACCTTTTTTTAATTTGGAGCTATTAAATGACTATAGATATTGGCAAGGGTTGAAAATTATAAAAGGGGTGTAAAATAAAAAAAATATGAAAATTTACTCGTCAGAAAATGTTTGTAAAACAAGATTTAGTGGCATGTGCTGTAGTTTTAAAAAAAAGTAATTCAAATCCACAAGAAATTGTCACCAACGGAATTCAATTTCTTCTCTCTATGTATGGAGCTCCTAAAAAAATTACGTGCTTAGATCAGTGTAGATATGCTGAAATGCTGCTGCTATGTTAAAAATACTCGAAATAAAAAACAAGTGCAATTAGTATGTCTTCCTCCTCAGCGGCTGCTCATCAACATCTTTTTCGGGTATATTAACAAGTTCAAGTGTGGCTTGGTTATCAGGTAGACCCAATAGACTGGGGTTGGAAGTTGGGCGACAATTCATTAGAGCCAGTTCAAACTTTACAATTTACACCCCTTTTGTCATTTTCAACCTTTGCCAATAACAGATATTGGCAAAGGTACCCTCAGTGATTCAATAGCTCCAAATTATATAGAATACCGGCCTATAAGCCCACCGGAGAAACCACATTAAAAAAAAACGCGCTAGGTACACCACCTCAAAGGTGGTAAGGAGACGTGCATATTATGACGATTACAACTCTTTCAACTTTTTGAATCGTTATAAATCTAAAAAAATCGGCCAAGTGCGAGTCGGACTCGCACATGAAGGGTTCCGTGGCAGAAAGTATTTCAGTTGATTAAATGAAAGCAAATTACGGTTTATGACGTATTAAAAAAAACTACTTGCTAGATCTCGTTCAAACCAATTTTCGTTGTTAGTTTTTACGATAATGTACATCATATATTTTTTTAGTTTTATCATTCTCTTATTTTAGAAGTTACAGGGGGGGACACTCATTTTACCACTTTGGAAGTGTCTCTCGCGCAAACTATTCAGTTTAGGAAAAAATGATATTAGAACCTCAATATGATTTTCGAAGACCTATCCATAGACACCCCACTTGTATGGGTAGGATGGAAAAAGTTTTTTTGAGTTTCAGTTCTATGTATGGCGACCCCCCAAAATTATTGTTCTTTTTCTATTTTTGTGTAAATATCTTAATGCGGTTCACAGAATACATCTACTTACCAAATTTCGATAGTACAGCTGTTATAGTTTCGGGAAAAGTGGCTGTGACATACGGACGGACAGACAGACAGACGGACATGACGAATCTATAAGGGATCCGTTTTTTGCCATTTGGCTACGGAACCCTAAAAATGGTGTCTCTTAGGAAAAAGTATTGAGACATTTTTTTATAGATAATTATCTAATCTACAATTTTGTCTCAGCTAATTTTATGTTAAAACTTACCGTTTTCCTGAAAATCGCGAAAAACCTGTTTTAGTGGCCTTTGACCCCGAGTATTTTTTTTCCACGTGCCGGATCGATGAGGACTTTTCACATTTCCTTTATTATAGTGTAATGAACGATCCTACCAATTTTCAGCCTAATGGGAATTATTGTAACCTTGGATGTCTAAATTGACCGGGCTATTATTCCGTCAAAATTTTACATTTATGTGGAATCGTCATTTTTTTACCCTACCGTGCAGTGCATGACGTGGCAGCTACTGAGAAACACTGCCAGAAAACTCAGTAGGAGTCCTTTTTTAAAATAAAATATACTTAAGATTAATTACAATCATGTGTGTTGACTCAAAACAACTCAATCCCAATCACTTTTGTCACTTAAATAATCTGAAATTTTGTAATATGCCCTGCTACACAATTTGGCTTTAATAATACTTTTAAACTTATTCATAGACAATTCTCTAATATCATTGGGAATTTTGTTATAGAATCTTATACAAGTATATAAATACACTGCTGGACACAAGCCGCCCCCAAGAATCATCTTGGGGGGATATGCCATAATCGCCACGCTTGGCAAACCGGTTGGCGATCGATGTAAGATGGTAGAAGCTGCTCCTCCGGTACATATTCTCTCGGGTCGATTTCTACGCCCCCCCACGGGATGAGATGGGGTGAAAATATTGTGATATTCTCTGCCACCACACAGCTTTTGTTGAAAATGGAGTTTATAATTTGATTTGTACAGACGCCAGCACATCCTGCTACCCCATCCAGCTGCTACACGTGCAGCATTAAAATTGAAGAATTAAATTCGGAGATGTTCTCTCAAGAAAGGCCAGGTCAGAAGTACCCTAAACCGGCGAGTATGTATGAAGTATATAATGACAGTAAACGAGGCGAAAGAGGTGTGCAAAGATCGTGACAAATGAGACGCCGTTGTTTCTGCCTACCCCTCTGGTTTTGTCCTGCATGGTTGGTAAACTCTCTCTCTCTCTCTCTCAAACTAAGCAGAGCTTGTACTATGGAAACCAGATACCTGATATACTATATATACTTACTATTTTTCTTTTGTAAATACAAAACAATATAGATAGCTACAACCAGACTCAGGACAAACAGACATGTTCATGCACCCAAATATCTGTCCTGGATGGGAAACGAACCCACGACCTGCGGCATGAAAGGCAAGTATACAACTACGCCAACCAGCCCGTCTAATTGGCAACTGGTTTTCACTCTGCGGTCACCGTAGCCTAGTTGGTAGTGCTCCTGCCTACGAAGCTGGTGGTCCTGGGTTCGAATCCCGGTAAGTGCACATATTTGTATGATGAGCACGAATATTTATTTCTGAGTCATGGATGTTTCTATGTATTAGTAGTAGTGTAGTATTTATCTATCTATATAAGTATGTATATCATCGCCTGGTACCCATAGTTCAAGCTTTGCTTATTTTGGGGCTAGGGTGATCTGTGTGACATTGTCCCTAAATATTATTATTATTATTTATTACTCTTACTCCAAATACATATATATATAATAAATGGTTCACACCTAAAATAGCCAAGCATAAAATAAATGTCATCATACAACAATAAAAAGCTAATTTGATAACTTCAACAGTTACCCCGAACTTCGACAGATGGCGCTTCGAAAATTCCGATGACGTCATTCAAAAAGTTGTAGAACGGCGGGCGGCCATTAATTTCAGTTTTCCCACCCAGTCTGAACTTCCTCCGGCTTTGGTTCAATTAAAACTATTATAAGTGATATGCCAGCGGCTTTTGCCACTAATTTGAAAACTTGGCCATTGTAAATGCTTAGGAAAGTATCAAAAAACTTCGGCCAAGTGTTCGGAGTTCGCTCACAGCATTGGCAGGACATTTTTTTATTGCTTTTGTAGGCAGACGATCTAGCGGCCCACCTGGTGGTAAGTGGTAACCGCTGCTCATGGACATTCGCAGTGCCAGCAAACTGCTGCCTACCGTGGGATTAATACTCTTTTTAAACCTCGTTTGAAGAAGGACATGTCGTAGCGCTGGGGAAACACCGCAGCAGGTAATTCATTCCATAGCCTGCACGTACGTGGGATGTATGAACGCTGAAAACGAACCGTGCTTGACGAGATAGCTTCCAGGTAATACGGATGAACCTTACTGCGAGTGCGCGTGGTCCGATGATAAAAAGGGGACGATGGCACCAGCTCAAACAGTTCCTCAGAGCATTCCCCCTGAAAGAGACGGTAGAACACGCAGAGAGATCCAAAGTCTCTCCGCTGCTCTAACGACTCCAATCTGTTCGTAAGATTGGAATCCTCAACGATTCTAATAGCACGCCTTTTAAGGGAGTCAAGTGGGTCGAGTTGGTATTTAGGGGCTCCTGCCCAGATATGTGAGCAGTACTCCATGTTCGGGCAGCAGGACATGTAAGCTTACCTTCTACATTTTTGAAGTGAAAACTTCTTTATGAGCGTTGAGCGGGATTTTGGGTGAACGAAAATCTCTCTAACACAAAAAAAAAACTAGCGTCATCATCTCCGAACGCTTTCCATACTTAAGCATCTTCTACACGATTGCAAACCAACGTCGTCATATAGTCTGCAGTTGTGCAGACTAGATGGACCTCTGTTGGAACGTTGGTTCGCAACTGTATAGAAGATGCTTTACTTACTTATCGTGTGGGCAGTGGTTATGTTTTAGATCAGAAGTGTTAGAAGAAGATATCACCTGCATCGGCAGTCCATAAAGTATATAAACTGCCCCGTTCAATTCATACGAGGTATACTCGTATTACCGCAGTGTCTGAAGTCGAAAGTCTTCGACCAGTGTGTGTTACCGGTGATGACTTACGGAACAGAGACGTGGTCGATCACTATGGGCCTTATAAGGCGGCTCAAGGCCACCCAAAGAGCTGCTCGGAGTTTCCTTGCGGGATCGAATCAGAATTTTCGAAATCCGCAGGCGAACCAAAGTCACCGGCATAGCCCGAAGAATTGCAAAACTGAAGTGCCAGTGGGCCAGGCACATATCTCGTAGAGCCGACGGCCGTTGGGGCAGAAAGGTTCTCGGGTGGCGACCACGAACCGGAAGACGCAGCGTGGGCAGGCCCCCCACAAGATGGATCGATGATCTTGTGCGGGTCGCTGGAAACTGCTGGATGCGAATAGCGCAAGACTGCCGGTCTTTGTGGAGATCTTTGGGGGAGGCGTTTGTCCAGCAGTGGACGTCTTTCGGTTGATATGATGATGATGATACTCGTATTACAGAGATATGGAATGAAATTTAAATTAATGCACAAGCATTAATGATATACGCGCAATTAGAGCAATTTTTTATTTTATGACCATCTGTATATCTATTTCCTGAATAAAGAATTGAATTGAACATCTTTAATCTTAAAATAAATCATCATCCCACCCAGGACAGATATTTGTATGCATGAACATGTCTGTTTGTACTGAGTCTGGGTGTAATTATCTATATAAGTTATTATCATTTACAAAAGAAAAGTAGTATATGTAATATATCAGTCATCTGGTTTCCATATTACAAGCTCAGCTTAGTTTGTGGCCGTGTGTGAATAATGACAACCACTCTCAATAGATTTATGTACTTAAATAAAACTATTTTCATTTCCTTTTTATTTTATTTCAAGATCTATTTATCCCGTATGGTAATAAATCCCATCAATTGTGTTCGTGCCACAATTTCCCATACCAAAGTTTTGGAGACTAGCCAAAAACCTAACATGATCAAACTTCTGCCACATCTAGTTACTTGGGTAAGCAGAGATGCCATGATTTCAGTACTGGACTGGACATGTCCTGTTTTGGATTACCGTTCTTATATTTTAATACCAAAAAAATACTTGAGAGGTGTCAAGGGACACCCCGATGGAACGAAGTTATTTCTTATTATTTATTATGTACAAAAAACCTGTATACACTCAACAAAAATAATCGTCGCGACACCACACTGTTCAATGCGAAATAGAAATGATAATATCTGGCTTGCTTTCTTTTAGAGAGAGAGAGAGAAACATGGGCATGCCGCCCAGCTGCAAAAAGTGTCGTGACAACTTTTCGTAAGAATTTTTCCGTCTAGCCCCCTTTCACAACGCGCGATAAGGAATTTCGTTCCAACTGACTGACTTTTAGAAAGGATGAATCAAAGCAGATTGTTAAAAAAGAACCTATACCTGGCCTGTGTGAATGGGACCACCAGAAGGGGAACTCATCGAACATTCTCTGACCAAATCGGAGACGTTCTCAAGAAAGCGCAGGTCAGAAGTACCCTAAACCGGCGAGCATGTATGAAGAATAAAATGACAGTAATCGAGGCAAAAGACGTGTGCAAGGATCGTGACAAATGGAAATCCGTTGTCTCTGCCTACCTCTCTGGGAAACAGACGTCGGTCTATGTATGTACGTATGTAAAAACTGACTGCCTCGTTGGAAGAGCGGTAGCGTATTCAACTGCAAATAATAATTATAATAATAATTTATTTATTATCACCACATCAAATTCATTTAGTACAGAGGAAAGTCAACCCGAGGGAAGTCTACTAGAGAACGGGTAGCAGCGTCTCTCTGACTATTGTGACCCTCATACTGCAATGAATTATATAATAGTAATCCAATCTTGCCAAACATTATAATATTATTAAGTTTTTAGAGGTGTGTAAGCCTGATAAAATGTTTCAATATTGTGTTCAGTTTGTATAGACGTGTTATACAAATCATGTATCTATTTTTATGCCAATAAAATATATTTTAACAACAACAAATGATGGACACTCCATTGTCGAAATCTTTTGGGGAGGCCTTTGTTTGGGCAGTGGACGTCATTCGGTGAATGATGATGATGATGATGACGATTATTTTGTTAAAGAAATTATTTTGATTTAAGTTCTGGGTGAATTTCAACAAGTCATTTTTTGATTTCAATGCTATTTACATATTTTTAGTGATACATTAAACTTTAGCCTATTTTATAACATTGTGCGTGTGTGGACACCAAATATCATAAAAACTGACATAAATATTTAAGGATGAATTTTTAAGAGTCCACTGAAATGATAAGTGTCTAGCGAAATGATAAAAATGACCACCGAAATGATAGACTGTGCACCGGAATGAAATAAATCCACCGAAATGATACAGCTAAGAACAACCGTGCCGGGCAGCCAGGGTTCCGTACTTTGTTAGTTTTGATATCCACAAATTTTAGATAAACACTGAGACAGGACAGTACACAGGAATTTTAATATCATTATTGATATACAGATATTACATTTAGTATTACCATATATCATTCTTTGAGGTTACAATATCCCCAAAATATGATATCAATGTAATGTTTATTATGATATGAATGAATTGTTTCTTCACTTATATAACCTTTGGTATTTTTTCTGGTTGTTGTTGGGTGAAAATGTTGGAAAACTTTATCGTAACTGCTGATAACCATGCATAAATATTTTTGTTTGTTTAATGTGTTTTGAACTAATACTAATTTACTTGATATATTTTCAAAAGAGTTAACGAAGTGCGATTAGGAAGTTTAAAGTTTCTGATTAATATTATGGCTGCATTTGTAAGTTTTGTCATTAATTAATTAGTCATTCATAATGTCTACCTATTGCACTTAGAGAAAAATTCTAGGTATAATTTAGTTAAATTGGTATCTAGACGAGAATAGTGTTTCTACAGGTATATAAGTAAAGCTTATAAAATTAAATCAATTTCAAAACACAATAAATGAATAAGAAACATTATAAACATATCTAAGTAGTAATAGCTTAGTACTTTTATTCCTTTTACATAAACGTATGAAACATAACAGAAACCAAATTGAGATCACGTTATTCTTAATTTACTACAACAATAGAGAAACGTATATATCTAAAAAGAACGAAAACCAAAAATTTTGTTCCACATAATTATATCATTATTTGTTATATCTTGTAAAATTTAGTAATTATATAAAACTAGCTGTGCCCCGCGGTTTTACCCACGTTAAATGTTATAAATTATCAAAGCTCCTCCCCTGTAGGTCATAGCGTGATAATATGTAGCCTATATGTTGACCCGACCTCTTAGTAATATTCATGCAAAATTTTAAGTAAATCCATGCAGTACTTTTTGAGTTTAGCCCGGACATACATACAGACAAACAGACAAAAATTCTAAACACTATATTTTTGGTTTCGATATCGATTGTAGATCACGCCCCAAGTATCGTTTTAAAAAATATTCAATGTACAGTTTTGACTTTCCTACTACGATTTTAATATATGTATAGATATTATTTACTCATAATAAATGACATAAAAATAAAGGTAAGTAACTTACTTAAAATGAAGGTAAACCCTCGAAATTATTATTTTGTAGACAATTAGTACGTATAAGGTGGTGACTCACACACTCATCACATTATCGTTGAGCCGAACAAATGTGTGTGTAAAGTAAGTATATACATAAATATGTGTATACATTATATATCGTAAACACAAATATTACACAACAAATACACCCGAATAATCAAATCTACACTCTAGGTAAAATTACATTAAAAACTATGACCTTGTATTTGACACAAGGATCTCTAAAACTATATGGTTTTATAATTTCGGAGATACATTTCATTCCGGTGGACTATAATTGGTATAACAGTCCACCGAATCCACTGAAATGATAACACTGAGATGATAAAATACAGGTTAGTTCTACATTTAACTCCGAAATAAATTTATTAAAAATATATGAACACTACTCAAACAAAACAGTACTTACGGCGAATTTAATACATAATTTTGAAACAAATTAAACGAATCTAGCACGAGTTATAACAGCCACCGAAATGAAACCGAAATGAAACAATTTTTGTCCCCATATCACTGAAATGATAAACTTACTTTTTTGGTGGAAAACCGCAAGACATTGGGATCAGTGCGTTCATGCCGAGATCTTGAGCCGGACGGATCCGAAGTGAGGAAATTTGACACAGGCCTAACAACGCAATCTTGACGTGGCTATTCTACTAAAACTTACTGTCCTCTGAAATGATAACTTTTTTCCGGACAAAAGTTGACTGACTGTCAAATCCATGAGAAAGAAGATAAACAAACAAAGAAAGTTTTAGTTGATCGAAAATATTATAATTTAATGATATCAAAATCGATTTAAATCCATATTACGAATGTATTTACAGGGGAAGGTATTTTATGAGAGGAATTGGGTTCAGGACAGGCCACCGTGATGATAAAATAACACTTTGTAATTTTTTTTTTCGGTCTATTAGTGTGTGAAAATGAATAATTTTTTTTGCCAAGGTAGAGAAGTACATTCGCTATTCAGAAAAAATGTGTAAAATAAAAAATCGGCATTGCACTACCGTTCTCAGGTATGCCGTTAATTTTTTTTTGGGTTGGGCAATTCACCCTTCTATGTATTCAATATTGCACGTCTATTAACATTGCCTTGATCACTTCTTTACCCTATTTTCTGGTTATTAATGTGAGTGTTGTCCATTACTTCCACTTCTATATGGCAACTCTAAAGTAAGTTAGCCATGATTTTTACGGGATTTTATAAATAATGTTTGAATTAAAAATTCTAAGATATTGGTTTTATTTTGTTGCTCTCAGATTCAGAGATGGCAGTGGATTCTTCCCAAGTTGGGACGTTTAATGAATTCATAGCACTCTCACATAAATATCTAACTTTTAGGACAGGTAATTACTTTTAAATTTACGAGTATCTAAGTTCTTGCGGTATCCAAGTTTTAATCGTAGTGGCCAAATCTCTAGATGTTTAATATATTTTAACGTCTAATAAGTATGTAAGTACTCATCTTAAAAAAAAGACAACGCCCGCACTAGGGAATCTAATCCCAGTATCGCGGGATACTTTACAGACATTTATTAGACGGACATAAATTACATCCAGACTCAGTACTACTTATGGATCACACAAATAGTTGTCCGGCGTGGGAATCGAACCCGTGACACAAAGTGGCGATTAAGATACATTTTTTTTAAAAGACTACGCCGTCACTTGTTAATTTAATCCCTGTGTCGCAGGGTTCTTTACAAACATATAATAAACGGACACAAATCACATCCAGACTCAGAACAACTATTTATGGGTCACACAAATAGTGGTCCAGCGCTGGACTCGAACCCGTGACACGAAGCGGCGAGCCGCTGCGCCACACGTGCAGTCTACATTGACTATTAACTACATTCATTTATCTAACATTTTTGTAATAATAATCCCATCGGATTAGAATCTAACTTTCTTTCACTCCACAGTGCACCAGTGCACTCAATATAATTTATCCCATGCAGGTGAATGTCCTCCACTGAAAGTGGCCACGAAGGCTGCAATTCAACCAGAAACCCTACGATTTAGTGAAAACTAAATAATAAAATTATACATTATTATTATGCACAAAAGCCCGTTATTTATATCTATAGGCTATGCCCCGCGGTTTCACCCACGTTAAACTTTTAGATAGTGGCGCCATTTGTCGAAAATTGATCGTACCAACTCAGTAATCTTCGTTGGCTCATGCACAACACTTTGCTGAAGATCATCACATCAAATGTATAATTTACGATTATATAAAGGACATATAGACAAACACCCTATATATATATATATACGTTACACCCTATATATGTATATTGACGTTCAAACGCAAAATTTACATACTTTATGATGAGGAGTATCGGAATCACCCTTGCGTACTTTTCGAGATAGAATGTGTTTAATGTTTTTTTTGGTAAATTTCACCTAACATCAGTTTTCGATTTTTTTCTCGTTTTGTTGAACATTTCTGCTTAAGTTTTTTTGTGATAACTAATTAGCATAGTTTAATCTAACACCCTAAAAGTATGGTATATCTAATCATTGCAGATCTGACTTAGAATTTATACGAAAGATCAAAATTAGGGTTTGAGCTCAGGACTCATAAAATTTCAAAATATCAGATATTAAAATGGGGAGATTATGGTTTATGATTCGGATACTCGTCATCATAAAGTATCTAAATTTTGCGTTTAAACATCAACTCCTCGGCCAGCCTGTATATAGATAGCAAGACAAACGAGCAAGTTATCAACATCAGAAGAGCCGCATGTACGTGGCTGCACTTTGGACAGTCACAGTCATGTGTAGATGATAAACTAAAATATGCTCAGCATGCCATGATCACGGCTATTCCTTTTGACCACCACAGTCATATCATACATATGATATGACTGTGGTGGTCAAAAGGAATAGGCTTCTTGAAAGTTGCTATTGATTCCACAATGAGGTAATTCGCAGCAAGAAGTTTTTTGTGGTGCACAGTGGTAGACGACGATCTAGGTGATATGGATGAAATTTTCATATCTGGTGAAAGGGTATGTGGCGGAACGTGGCAGTAGGCATAAGTAAGACCAATTCTTCAGAACACTCCGAAAATAAGTGGTCTAGCCGTTAGCAATAAGATGTTTTTGATAATATTAGTTTTATTGTACCTCTCATTCTATCATAATTATAATTGACTTAATTTTAAGATTTGCATGCCGAAATGGTGAAATATAGTTAGCACATTTTATAAATTAGAACATCTTGTACCCACCTATATTTGCAAATAAAGATTATTGTATTGTATTATTTATATTGACTGTTTAAATTAATTTATTGTGATTAATAATTGTTTTAAAGATATTTGACATTTTCTATTATATATTATTTAGTTTAAACTAAATTATTTTGTACTTTTGTTGGCAAAACATAGCGAACATATATATTCTATTTATATCATATATTGTACCTTATACCTATGTTTACCAAAATACATATTGTGATTATATCGATTCTTTTCTAATACTGGACTGCACGTGTGGACCTCGGCGTCCTATATTGTTTGTGAGACCAATAATTAGTTGTTCTGAGTCTGGATAAGATTGTGTCTGTTAATTTCATGTTGCTTCAGTCCCCGTTCGACGGTGTCCTACAAAAATAATAAAAAAATGTCCATGATTTTTACATTGAATTGTGGTGACACGAATCTTAAAATGATGGCGTGTTATAAAAGTTTTGAACGATTAAAGTTTTCATTGATGTGAACCGAAGCCAAGAACGATTTCCGCCTTAGGATAGCGGCGCACGAATGTAAACACGCGGATAAAGGAGACCCCGGTTTCGATTTCAGGGTTGGGCCAAAATTTATAAATAAAATAAAAGAAACTAATTTAAGGGATATTCGATGATATTATGTATTGAAAATAATGACCGTCATTTGCCGCCGGGCTTCGCTATGGACGGTGTATCCTGGTGGAGTAAATTTGTATGGATAAAATGTAGGTGTTGTGTATCGGTTTTATTTGCAAATCGAAACACTAAGGCTATTTACTTGTGACCTACGTATACATATTTTAAAGGGCTCAAAAATTATAAAAGAAAATGTAAATTCTTATTCCAGTGACAGATTTATTTTATATTCTATATTTTAAGTGCACAAAATTTATAAAAAAAGAAAACGTATTTTTAATTGGCATATTTATTTAGTGGCCAGTGTTACCTAAATACTTTCAGTGTGAATTTATATCCTTTTTTCATTGGCATCTTTATTAACTGGCTAGTTTTAAATACTTCCGCCCACGTGATACCTACCTAAACATATTTCAAAGTGGTCAGAATTTTCAGTTGGCTGACTCACGCTCTGTAAAGAGATACCGTTCCAAATATTGTGTTATTTCAGCAAAAATGTGCAAAACAACCCCATTGTACAAGGGATGAAAACACGACGAATCTATGATCAAAACAAGGATATAAAATGTATTGGATAAATTGTTATTGTGAGACTAGAGAAGGCCGCACGGAGAAAGATCTATACATATAATAAAATCGTGGGAAAGTCAAACCTGTACATTGAATAGTTTTAAAAGGATACTGGGGCCTGATCTACAATCGATATCGAAACCAAAAATATAATTAAACGATTTTTTGTCTGCTTATCTGTTTGTCTGTATGTATGTCCGGGCTATATAAATAATAGCTGTGTGGTGACGGCGACAAATATAGCTGTGTGGTGACGGCGACAAATATCGGAATCAGAATATCATCACCCCATCTCATCACCCCATCTCATCCCGTGGGGGGCGTAGAAGTCGACCCGAGGGAATATCTACCAGAGGACGGGCAGCAGCGTCTCTCTGAGTACTATGACCATCTTTCTGCGATCGCCAACCCGCCTGCCAAGCGTGGCGATTATGGCATATCCCCCCAAGACGATTCTTGAGGGAGGCTTGTCCAGCAGTGGACTTATTTAGCTGTAATGATGATGATGATGTCCGGGCTAAACTCAAAAAGTACTGCATGGATTTACTTAAAATTTTGCATAAATATTACTAAGCGGTCGGGTCAACATATAGGCTACATATTATCACGCTATCATCTACGGGGGAGGAGCTGTGATAATTGTAAAGTTTAACGCGGGTAAAGCCGCGGGGCACAGCTAGTTGGAAATAAAGTGAGGTGAAAAATGCTTCATATACGAATATTAATTGGTCTTAGGTTCAGTTCCTGATGTTGGCATTGCACCCCAAATAGATAGTCCGGTGAAGCATTGAAAGCATCCTCATGATAAAAAGCACCTAAATAGGCGAACAGAAGAATTTATAAAAAACGTTATTTATTGTTCACATAGACTTTAAAAGCGCATGTAAACAGACCTTGTACTATGGAAACTAGATAACTGATATACTATATATACTACTTTTTTTTGTAAATACTTACTCATATAGATAATTACACCCAGACGCAGGACAAACAGACATCCATCCAGTCCATGCACACAATATTTGTCCTGGGTGGGAATCTAGCCCACGACCTGCGGCGTGAAAGGCAAGCTTTTACCAACCACATCAACCGCCACATCGAACTACCACTGTGGATATTTGTTTTATAATTTAAATTATTTATCCGCCACGCCCGCTGTGTGCCAGTAGCTTTAGTAAACCTATACCAATGGCCCAAATACCGTCGCGACAAACTACTTCACCCATTACATAAGTTCTAACACAAACCTTAATCAGAACAATAAAAGAAATCATGTCAATTACAAAGGTTTTATGTCATCCTACATTATAATAATAATATCCCGGCACATTATTCACACACGGATGATCCCACACTAAGCAGATCTTGTACTATGGAAACAGATAACTGACTAACAGATACTACTTTTCTTTTGTTAATACATACTTATATAGATAATTACACCAAGACTGATCTGAGCTAAGGGGAAATCCACTGCGCGTTTTTTAAACATTTTCTTCATGAGGGTACAGGATAGATAATAAATAAAAATACGGGCCATACCACACAGCGCCATCTAGCCCCAACTAAGCAAATCTTATACTATGGATACTATACTATGGATAAATGGATACTATAAACTTTATTTTATTGTGGTGAAATAAACAATTATCTAATCTTATAATTTCTATTTTATTTCTGTTTAATAATTTCAATTAATTATCCGCCACGCCCGCTATGTGCCAGTAGCTTTAGTAAACCTATACCAATGGGCCAAATACCGTCGCGACAAACTACTTCACCCATTACATAAGTTCTAACAGAAACCTTAATCAGAACAATAAAAGAAATCAAGTTGATATCAAAGTTTTTATACCATCCTACATTATAACAACAATATCCCGGGACATTATTCACACACGGCTGAACACAAACTAAGCAGCGCTTGTACTATGGAAACAGATAACCGTTATATTACTACTTTTCTTTTGTAAATACATATTCATATAGATAATTACACCCAGACGCACGATAAACAGACATGTTCATGCACACAAATATTTTTCCGGGGTGGGAATCGTGCCCACGACCTGTGGCGTGAAAGGCAAGCATTTACCAACCACGCCAACCGGCCCTTCGAAGTATTACTGTGGATACTTGTTTAATAATTTTAATTAATTATCCGCTACGGCCGCTGTGTGCCAGTAGCTTTAGTAAACTTATACCAATGGCCCAAATACCGTCGCGACAAACTACTTCACCCATTACATAAGTTCTAACACAAACCTTAATCAGAATAGTAAAAGAAATCCAGTCAATGTCAAAGCTTTATATCATCCTACATATATTCTATAACATTATAATAATTATATTCACACACGGCCATCTGATCCCAAACTAAGCAGAACATGTTCTACATGTTCTGCTTAAAATGTAACTATGAAAACATACTATCACGCTATCACCTACGGGGGAGGAGCTGTGATAATTATAAAGTTTAACGTGGATAAAACCGCGGGGCACAGCTAGTAATAAATAAATATCTGGGACGTATAACACAGCGCCATCTAGCCCAAACTAAGCAAAACTATGACAAATGGACACTATAAATTTTATGTTATTGTGGTAATAAACAATTATCTTAAATTATCTTATAATTTCTATTTATATTTCTACTTCTGTTAAATAATTTAAATTATTTATCCGCCACGCCCGCTATGTGCCAGTAGCTTTAGTAAACCTATACCAATGGGCCAAATACCGTCGTGACAAAACACTTCACCCATTACATAAGTTCTAACACAAACCTTAATCAGAACAATAAAAGAAATCATGTCAATATCAAAGTTTTTATACCATCCTATATTATCTGAGCGAAGGGGAAATTGACTGCGAGTTTCTTAACCAGAGATCAAATACATTTTCTTCAGGCTGTATCTGATCTCATGAACCGTAAAAGGTTAATAGTAATTACTATTGACGCTATAAAAACAAATATCTAAAATAATAATATTGTCTCTTGATGGGACTTGGGCCCTTTCAATTCAAGCGTGACTCGCACTTTGCCCGTTAAAATATATCCATTTTTATATTGAGGGTATAGGTTAATCCTACAAATATTATAAACGCGAAAGTTTTTATGTATGGATGGATGGATGGATGGATGTGTGTTACTCTTTCACGTGAAAACTACTGAATGGATTTCAATGAAACTATTATAGCTTATTCATCAGTATAGCACATAGGCTAGAATTTATATAGACATTGTAAGAATTGTCCAAAATATGACGATAAGTGTCAAGTAAGTAGGAAAAAATCTGCCATCTGCGAGCATTCCGGCGTGCACTGCCAAAACCGCTAGAGGTACATACACATTTTACTTATATTATAAATACGAAAATTTGTCTTATCACAAAATACAGAAAGAAACTTCTTGATTTTTTAATAAATAAGGCATACTACTCTATAAAAGAGTACTTGACTGATAATTTAGAAATTTAGGTGAATGCTTTGTAAGGCCGATTTAAGGTATGATGTTGATGATTAATTCTATTGTAGTCTATATTAAGTGTAATACATGACATAATGCTAATAATAAGATATTTAGATAATAAGATATTTAGTGACATTAACTTTGATGTAATACTTTGCATGCCACGTCAGGCAGAACATAGTGAACTAAGCGCCTTTATTTGTCATCTTATATTGTACCTACCTATCATATCAGCAATAAATGATTTGATTGATTGACTGATTGATTGTGAGTATAGATGTATGGATGTATGTTTGTTACTTTTTTACGCCAAAACTACATTAACGGGGGTGAAACCGCCCTAAATAGTATACTATACATACATAATATTATATATCTTTTTAGTTAAGGAGTTATTAGTTGTGTTCCGAAATAACGTAAGTTATTATATATTAACGTAAGTAAATAACGTTAGTCTTGTTATTGCAAGTCTCGTTCATTCCTGACTCATTCAATCATTCGTTCATTTCTCATTAGTTCCTTCCGTGACGGTGGGCACTAAATTTATATTAACTAAACAGTTCAGTCAGTATAATAATGGTGATTCATGAGGTTAGTATTGATTTCTTGACTGCCTCGTTGGTCTAGCAGTAGCATGTTCAACCGCAGATAACGAAGTCCTGGGTTCAAACTGACTGTACGTGTGGCGTAGCGGCTAAGACAGTCGCCTCGCCGCTTCGTGTCGTGGGTTCGAGTCACGCGCCGGACGACTATTTGTGTGACCCATTAATAGTTGTTCTGAGTCTGGATGTAATTTGTGTCCGTCTGTTATATGTTTGTAAAGTAAACCGCGACACAGGGAGTAGATTCCCTAATGCGAGCATTGTCTATTAAAAAGACAAAAAAAAAGACTCCCGAGTTGGGCCAAAAAGTGATTTTGGGATTTTTCGCAAAAATTAATTTCTTAGTATCAGCCCGAAGTTTGGGAGTTGGCGGTATTACACCCCCGTGCCTCGGAGAGCACATAAAGCCGTCGTTCCTGTACCTGACGTCTTTCCAGTCGTGTCGCTAGGCATCCCATCGGATCATGAGAGTGGTGGAATAGAAAGTGCCCCTGTGTTTGCGCACTGTAATATGTCCACTATAAAATGATTGCTTTCCACGCCGCGGGTCGTGGGTTCGATTCCCACCACGGATAAATATTTGTGTGCATGTATAAGTCAGTTTGTCCTGAGGTGTAATTGTCTATATTTCCAACAGAAATGTAGTACCTATATCAGTTATCTGGTTTCCATAGTACAAGCTCAGCTTAGCTTGGGATCGGGTAGCCGTGTGTGAATAATGTCCCGGTATATTATTATATAACATTAGACCAGATATTAGATTGTTTTTGGATTTTGGCTAGTAATTACCTGTTCAGCAATAAATGATTGATTAATTGATTGTAACGACTGTTGTCAATGTTCTCATAATAACTGGCACGGCTAGCTTAACATGCTCTCAAAGAATTGAACAAACCTACTGCTGTGTTCTCAAACACTTCAAGGCTTGACCCAGGATTTGAACATAGGACCTCAATATCAGCGGTTGAATACCATCAAGACGGTAGCTTATTTTCAGTTAGTTTATTCGAAAACTCCTCTTTCCAAGGCTAAGACAGTCGCCTCGCCGCTTCGTGTCGCGGGTTAGAGTCCCGCGCCGGACAACTATTTGAAAGAAAAGAAAGAAAGAAAGAAAAATATTTATTCAGAAAATTGCACATACAACAACACTATAAAATAACATAACGAAAAATAAAATAAATTTGTGTGATCCATAAATAGTTGTAGAGTCTGGATGTAATTTGTGTCCGTTCTGATTCCCAGTGCGAGAGTCGTCTTACAAAAAAAAATTAAGGAATTTAAGACAGCTGAAGTGTTGTCCCGGGATATGCCAGAGCCTCTCGGCTGGTTTACAGGAGTTGCAGTAGTCGATAAAGGAATAGGTCCTTATTCGAAAGACAGCGATCTGCTTGTGGCGCAGTCGCTGTGCCAGACTGGGACAGCAAATGGGAAGGACAATCGAGAGCCCTCCCTGGATACGTGTCCCGACCATCAGGAACATGGCGCAAAAGGGGCGCACCGGAGCAGCATACCCGCGTTGTCGAGGCTCCCCCCTTGAGGCGCTAAAAGAAGTCTACGGCTGGTAGGTTTAGTCGGTGCGAGTCGGCCATACCCACCCGAAGACACTTTGCTGGTTGGGATGCGTAGACATTCCCCCTGCATTATCAAAAAACACTCACTCTAAAGCTGATGGCGCCACTGCAGTTGACGTCGAAGGCTTTGAACACATAGTGGGCGTACAGCGCCGAATCTGAAACAATGCATACACTTAGAATTTTAGCATAAGGTACAAAATACAAAATAGTTTATTGTCACAAACAGCATTTAGGGTGCTGCTAGGGCTGCCGCGGTTTTGTAGCCCTCTACGATGTTCGCGCAGACACAAACCGATGACTTTTATGCCATTATTAGAAGCGAAGTGCCTCTCTATTAAGTCGCTTATGCAGCACTAACGGTATCCTGAGCGTTTTGTCCAAGTGGCGGGACTTGGCGATATTGGAGAGGTGGATGCACCTGCACGCCAGTTCGTCACCATTTATTTAGTGATTGATCTACAGACGCCAGCACATCAAACTTCCCCAATCTGTCAATTTTCATTTATAGTATTTCAACTTTATCACATAAGTATAAGGTTCACATTCAAATGGGGAAATTTGACAGATTGGGGTAGCTTGATGTGCTGGCGTCTGTACTATTATTAAGTTCAAACTTAAAATTATTTCATTTTTATTATGTTATTTTTAATGTTTGTTTGTTTTTAATGAATAATATGTACATTTATATTTTGTAATTTGTTGTGTTTGATATGGGTATTCCCATATTCCCCGGTATTCCTGAAATAAAATTATTATTATTAGTAAAACATTGAATTGTGTTTGGAGCATCATTTACGCAAATATGTGCTTGTATTATGTGGCTCCGCCCTTCCACAGCATTGCCGTGTCATACCATCTGTGGGTGACACAGAACTGGGAATAGGGTATATGAGTTTATTTTTATATAGGAGGGTCACAAACGAGCAAGTGGGTCACCTGATGGTAAGTGATCACCGCCGTCCATGGACACTCGCAACACCAAGGAGTCGCGGGTGCGTTGCGGGCCTTAAAAAGAGTCCGTAAACAATTGTTGCTAGCCCTCCCCACCCCTATGAGATCACACTTAACTCAGAAACACATCATTAAATTATAAATGTTATTATTAAAGAATGTCTTCTGTAAGGTGGAGGTACTTCCCCAGTCGTGCTGCTCTTTGAGCGAATGAACGCTGTGCCCTACCTCGACTACATTTTCTTTTACTCTATAACATTACGTTTTGTATACTTAATTCCTGTGCTTAATATAAATTGTAATTATAATACAACATTTAAAAAATAAGAACATACTTGAAAAAGAACCGTTCAAGGGTTCTGTGAAAACTTTTAGCTTTTAATTTGTTTAAAGACACAGTAAAAAGCTATATGTGGCAGATGGCAAATAAAAATATAATCCCGTAGAGGGCGTAGAAGTCGTGCCTACTACTACTAGATCTCGTTTATACCAATTGTCGTTGTAAGTTTGTATAAGGGTTCCGTTTTTTGCCATTTGGCTACGGAACCCTAAAAACAAATTCAAACAAACAATAATTTTGTTGTTTAACGAATACGACTCGTTTTGTTATTTACTCACAGACAATCTCGATTTGGGGCTGTTGAATCATGACCGTGTTTGGAGTTGGAAACACTCCACAGAACTTTATGAAACGTTTTAAAATGCTGTATACTAACCAATATTTTAAAATTAGAAGGTTATCAATTCGACCGCGATTTATTCGTTGTTATAAAGTCGATTCTGATAAATTCTTTTTTTATTCAATAGGTTTTTTTTAATACTTCTTTAATCAAAATTTTAAACATGTTAAACTGAAAACAAGTTAGAGATATCTTTAAGATCAGTTGTATACATTTAACCCTTAATAGCATAGCAATAAAGCATGTTCATAATTCATTGGTTTTAGCTCTTATTACGACCGAATGGCGTTTAAAATGCCACTAATACCACTGCCCCATGGTTAAGTCGGTTGGGAAACAAATCCACGAACCGCCACCGCACCGTGGTTCTCAGAGTCGAATTTATAAAGCGTATTAAGTGCGTTAAGAAAAATCGAGTGGGTCGTTTAATTCGAGTCTGAGAGACACGGTGCGGTGGTGGAGCGATTAATGCCGGGGCCGGATACCACGTGGTTCGCGGCTTCGATTCCCAATCGCAATTAAATGTATACAATACATTAAAAATATCTGAAACTTCACTCAACTTTATGGTAACATGGGATTAGTTCTAAAACATTCCCTACCAAATATTTTTTTTTTTTTTTTTTATGGTACAGAAACATATTGCAGATTCTATGGAGTTCTACATATTGTATGTTATAAGCAAAATTTTAACCTGTAGTCCAATTTGACAGGCCTGGTAGCGTGGTTGGCAAATGCTTGCTGTTCACGCCGGAGGTCGTTGGTTCGATTCCCACCCGGGACAAATATTTGTGTGCATGAACATGTCTGTTTGTCCTGTGTCTGGGTGTAATTATGTATATAAGTATGTATTTACAAAAGAAGAGCAGTATATGTAGTATATCAGTTATCTGGTTTCCATAGTAAAAGCTCTGCTTAGTTTTGGATCAGATGGCCGTGTGTGAATAATGTCCCAGGATATTAAATTATTAATTATAACTGTACACAGCACTTATATTATAGCTTCATATAATAATATATTATTAATATTCGAGATAATCAATTATAGATGATAATCGATTTTTGTTTAAATCGGTCGTTGTAATGAAAAGTTTAAGTATTTATTATTGAAGTGTTTATGGGCCTCATAAATCGTTGTCTGGGCGTGAACTGAATTCGAAATACAATTTGGGCGATGATACTTACTTACTTATTTATCGTATAGGCAGTGGTTACTCTAGTGTCAGTTGTTCAAGCCGCCCATTAGGCCTCTGACATAGCTTAACGACTGTTGCCTAATGGCTACAACCGGGACCGACAGCTTAACTTACCTCCGAAGCACGGAGACGCTCAGAAATTAAACCACTTTAGCGGTCATCCATCTATGGACTGACCGCGAGCCTAGTTGCTTAACCTCGCCAACTACTTACAGACCGGTGAGAGCTATTAAGGCTCCACTGATCATCATGATGTCAGCCGAATTATGGCAAGTATAACCTTCGTAAGAGAACTCGGTGCAGCTCGTACTGTAGGAGATATTATTATTAAATAAATTGTAAATTGTACGTGTGGCGCAGCAGCTAAGACAGTTGCCTCGCTCGCGGGTTCGAGTCCCGCGCCGGATAACTATTTGTGTAACCCATAAATAGTTGTTCTGAGTCTAGATGTAATTTGTGTCAATTGTGTAAATTATATGCTTGTAAAGTACCCCGCGACACAGGGATTCGTTTGGAGGATTCCCTAGTGCGGGTGAAGTCTTTAAATAAAATCTCAATCTTATATCAAAAAGAAAAAAGCCCTTATCTCAACTTAATGAGCACTAAAATTAAGGGCACCTATATTTCAAGCGCACCCTAATTAAAGGATTTTCTTGAGACTGGGGCTCTGTTTAAATGCTAAGCCTCGGAAAATAGAGGAACGTTTCGTAATCCTTTCTGGGCTACAAACGTTATAGACCGACAGCCGACGATGAAATCCTACCGTCAAAGTACATCTAAGCTCAAACAATTAATTGTTTGTGGTCTACGCAATCTGGTGGATCTAAAGCCTCACAAGTGGATGCAGAGGCGAGTTTTTTTACCACTTTAGGTTCATAGGCGCAACGTTAAAAATAGTGACCACTTTTATTTTATATTTATTTACTTTACTTTTATATTTATTATTTCTTTATTATTATATTTATAATAATAATAATAAGTACACTTTATTGCGTTATATAATATACAGTTCAGTAAATTAAATAACAGTAATGTTCATGCAATAGGCGGCCTTATCGCTAAAAGTGATCTCTTCCAGGCAACCATTCAGTTGGATGAACCAAAATTTATATGGATATTAAACAGTACAGAATAGAAAGGAAATTAGCTAACCTATAAAATTTCGTAATGAATACCTATAAACTAAATACACATACACAAAGTTATATAAGTAGATAATATTAATACTTAATACATAAGCATATTTACATATATTTAATATGTGTAATGATCAAATATGTAACTATCATGAACTGTATCACAATGCACTACGGGACATACAATTTCCCTCGGAACTCAGCAGTTGTACAGACTGTATGTGTGCTGATATAAAGCATAGGGCTGTGATAGATACAATGTATAATAATATTATCCAAATATTGTCTGAAGCATCAATGAAAACATGTAAAAGAAAGAAGTATAGAAGGGCGGGCTATATAATGGGGTGGAACAAGTACGTCGCCGATTTTCACAGAGAGGCAAGACTTAAATTCCATCTGTGGCAGCTGGCTGGCAAACCATCTATGGGTGAAGCTTTTAAAAATATGTGTGACTAGTTAGATGGTGTCAGAATAGGCAGGAGCAACTGAAAATGGACATGCTTGCCTTAAATCATGCCGCAAAAGACTAAAATAAATAAATAAATAAAATAAAAAAGGTTTTTATTCACGTAGACTTTAAAAAAGCGCTTGTAAATAGTCAGAACATGTTTGTAGTAATATAGTTGTATACATTAGATATTATTTCTAGTAACATAGATATTTAGGTACATCTTGTATGAAAACATTTATAAAATTTATTTTATTACAGAAATGATATTTAGCTAGCTCGTATCAAGTTATTGTCAAGAGATTATGTTTAATTATCTAGTTTAAGTCTAATATTTTTACTACATATTGTCAATGGTTCTGTCTATATTAAAGGTATTATTATTATGACGGACCTTGTGTTAATAACGACGGTCGTGCTTTAATGCTACCACCGGATCCAATGCGCCCCAACTGAGAAGACCCAGGGAAACAAACTCAGTGGGTTCATGTACTACCGGTTTCATCACGACCCAGTTGAGACGGTCCGGCGAAACATACTCAAGCGGGCATGAACACGGGATTTGGTCCAATTAGAGTAATTATTTAGTAGGCAAACACAATATATGCTCGATCGGTTGTCTGAATGCTTATTATTTTAGATTATATTTAGGTATACAAAAGAAAAACTTCGAAACAATAACATTATTAATTTTGAGACAGAGTCAATAATTTTAAATTAAGTATATGATAGCAATCATTTACAGATAGTTCACGTAACACAGCAGATCAGTCATGTCTATATGGCTACAAGATCTCCAGCGAGCAATGTGCAGGTAGGCAGTGAGAGCCAGACGTCTTTGTCATCGATGTACTCTTTAGTGGTGTAATAACCCCTAGCCATAAGTATACGTTTAATATGTGTTTTAAAATTTGTGTCAGGCAGATCAGTAATTTGAGTAGGAAGCTTGTTACTTGACTTCAAAAGCTTCTGGAAAAATACCAAGAAATTAAACACTAAGCCGAGTCTCCCTGTGAGTGTCGACGGCATGACTGACCACAGGTCTGTAGCCAATCTTTTTGTACAGCATTTCAAGGTATTCATGGCCATGGCCTACAGTGAGGTGGGCGATGTCGAGACCTCTTCTGGTACAAGGCGTACCCTGAGCTTCAGTGCCAAGAATTTGGCTGACGTGATAAATAAAATGCAAAGAGGGAAGTCGCCTGGCCACGACGGTCTCAGCATCGAACACCTAAAGTATGCTGGTCCTCACCTGTTCCGCGTAATAGCGATGTTGCTGACACTATGTATGGGACATAGTTATCTACCAGCCCCTCTAATAAAAACACTAGTGGTACCAGTCATTAAAAAGAAAAATATAAGTTTAGCGGACAAATGTAACTACAGACCCATCTCTCTGGCAACTATTACAGCCAAGGTATTGGACGGTGTACTTAATTCCCACTTAACTGATCACATTAACTTGCGTTGTTCACAATTCGGCTTTAGATCCGGACTCTCCACTGAAAGTGCTATTCTGGGACTTAAGCATACTGTCCGATACTACACAGATAGAAAAACACCAGTCTACGCGTGCTTTCTAGACCTTTCGAAGGCATTTGACCGGGTAAACTATAACAAGCTCTGGGAGAAGCTGGAACACACAGGCGTAGCTGGTGAGTGCACTAATATCTTAAAATATTGGTATTCACACCAAATTAACCAGGTCAAGTGGGGTAGTGCTATGTCTGACGAGTTTGGACTAACTTGTGGTGTAAGACAGGGTGGCCTATCCTCGCCTATACTGTTTAACTTGTACATGGACCAATTAGTTGGGGAACTCAGTAGCTTACATGTAGGATGTTACATAGACGGAGTATGTGTCAGCAATATAAGCTACGCAGACGATCAGGTACTTCTGGCCCCTACCCCGAATGCTTTGAGAATCTTGATCGAGACTTGTGAAAAATATGCTGATTCACATGATCTCCAGTATAACGGCATTAAGAGCGAGATCCTCAGATCCTACAGATGTTCCAGTAATATTACTCAAAGGGTCACCCCTAAAGAGAGTTAACACCTTAAGTACCTAGGACATATTATAACTTCAGACCTTAAGGATGATGATGATATTGAAAGGGGACGGAGGGCGCTGGCAGTGAGGAGCAATATGCTGGCCCGTAGATTTACACGGTGTAGCAAAGAGGCTAAAACAACACTATTCAAAGCCTATTGTCAATCCTCCTACACCTGCGGCCTATGGATAAGGTATACGCTCCGAGCTTATAACGCCCTCCGAGTTCAATATAATAATGGTTTCAGAGTGCTGTTGGGACTATAGAGGCGCTGTAGTGCGTCCGGAATGTTTGCGGAGGCCTATACAGATGGATTCCACGCAATCATCCGAAAGAGAGTGGCTTCAATACAGAACACGAAATAGTCACAATAGCATTCTGAAAACGTTTTCTGAGCGGTATGACAGCCCTATACTAAGCCACTGGGTGGCTAAAGTAATAGGCGCTGCTTGATTTGATTTTAGATTATTAATATTTACTAACATAGGATATAAGACCGCTTAGTAACAAAATATGGATTAATTTACAATCTGAAATAAATGTTTTTATTATTATTATATTTTCTGTATATCTAAGTAATTGTAAAAATGTATTTAAGTCCTATCTGGTAACCGTAATACATCGATAGCCTCGATACAGGCATCGTCTAGTGTGGCTGTTACTGCTAAAATAATTGTATAACCCAATAGCTAATTTTTTGATTTTTGTATTTTGGATATTTGACTTTGTGTGCTTCCAGTCCATAGGATATTTGTGTATAGTCCATGTAGTCTGTGTCATCATTGCTGATGTACTTTTTTTGAGTGTAACATTTTCTATACCGGCTCCTGATCTAAAGACTTTAATTGTTCAATCTTTCGTTATAATTTGTTCAAACCCCTCTTAGAGTAAGTTTGTCGCGTTTGGGCAAGTTGCCAGCATCCATTTAGTAATATTTCTGTTTAGGGTTCCGTAAGTGAAGGAAAAAGGAGAGCCGAACGCTATCATCAGTTTTCTGTTCGTCTATATATCACGGGTATTCCGTATTCCAAAATAATGAGATGCATGAAATTTAATTTTAACAATTTGGCCCAATGCAATTTTTTTCAATAGGGAGGGATGATGAGTATTGAGAATACAAATTTTAGGACGCGTTATGTTTAGGCACATTCCATAACAAAAGAAAAGAGAATTATTTAAATTAAATAAAAACAAAAAGAGACGAATAAATTCTAACCCTACGGAGTAGTACGGAGTAAAAGAGAGCGACTAATACACAACGTTACAAAGCGATAGAACAAGATTGTAGATGTACGCTTCAGACGCTACATATGAGCAGCACAACTTAGTTTCTATTATTGTGCTGTATGATTGTTTGTAGTTGTAATCTATACTACAGATTAACCTACCTGCTACAAGTTTGAGATCATTGTAGCCGTTACGGCGTAGCCTGTGTAACGCTACACTGCTACGCACGTCGTAGCAACTTATTAGCAAAAAAATATTAGTTATAAATTCTAATCAGGTACCGAACCGACGGCTTTACGTGATCTCAGAGGCACGGGGGTGTAATATGCTCAACTCCTAGACTTGGGGCTGATACTGTGACATTTATTTTTACGGGAAATTCATAAAATCTCTTTTTGGCCCGACCCGGGACGTGAACCCAGGACCCCATTATATGTGGTTGAACACGCTACCAACGAGGCAGTCAAGGCAGAATATAATAATATATAGGGACAATGTCACACAGATCATCCTAGCCCCAAACTAAGCAAAGCTTGTACTATGGGTACCAGGCGACGATATACATACTTATATAGATAGATAAATACTTAAATACATAGAAAACACTCAATGAATCAGAAACAAATATTCGTGCTCATCACACAAATGTTTGCACTTACTGGGATTCGAACTCAGGACCACCAGCTTCGTAGGCAGGAGCACTACCAACTAGGCTACGGTGACCGTCTCTAGAATATAAAATATTATTAAGAGTTTAAGAGGATGTAGTCACAAAGATTGAAAAAGGTATGCTGAGATGGTTTGGTCATTTAGAAAGTCTGACGGTCACCGTAGCCTAGTTGGTAGTGCTCCTGCCTACGAAGCTTGTGGTCCTGGGTTCGAATCCCGGTAAGTGCAAATATTGGTGTGATGAGCACGAATATTTGTTTCTGAGGCATGGATGTTTTCTATGTATATAAGTATTTATCTATCTATATAAGTATGTATATCGTCGCCTGGTACCCATAGTACAAGCTTTGCTTAGTTTGGGGCTAGGATGATCTGTGTGACATTGTCCCCAGATATTATTATTATAAAAGGATGAATGAAAGAAGATTGACAAAAGAAGTATACCTGGCCTGTGGGAATGGTACAACCGGAAGAGGAAGACCTCGTAGACATTTTCTGAGCAAATCGGAGACGTTCTTAAGAAAGGCCTGGTCAGAAGTATTCTAAACCGGCGAGCATGTATGAAGAATATAATGACAGTAAACGAAGCAAAAGAGGTGTGCAAAGAGCGTGACAAATGGAAATCCGTTGTCTCTGCCTACCCCTCTGGGAAACAGGCGTGAGTCTATGTGTGTATGTATTAAGAGTTTAAACTTCTTAAAGGTATATAGTGAAAAATAAATCAGGTTGGTGAAGAAAAATATGTACGGAACTACAACGAAGAGACGTGCAACTCACACTTGGCTTTGCCTTATAGCAATAGTCATAAGAGGGACAATTAAGATTTTGGAGTAAATAAAGTGTTTAAAATGCTGCCCTTTTGATTTAAAAAGCACACATTACAATTTAGTACTTAAATAGTACAAAAGCTTGAGTTAAATACTAAATAGAGAAACTTAAAACGAAAGCTATTTGCATAAGGTGTAACATGAAAAGTGGACGTAAGTTAAAAGGTGTTTAATTTGCCTACAAAGCTGTACAACGTTGTACGTTGTGTTACGTTGTCATGTGTTACTATCCTACTAATATTATAAATGCGAAAGTTTGTAAGTATAGATGTATGGACGTATAGATGTTTGTTACTCTTCCATGCAAAAACTAGCTAATGGATTTTAAGTACACTTTGTAGTAATATGGCTTTTATCCTTTCACCTAGGTAACTAAAGAAAGCTGCAGGTAACCTAAAGTACGGTCCTTGCCGGCGAGGATCACCTTGGCCCGTGCCTGTGATCACATCCTTTTTTAGCGACTCAAACGTCCGGTTCATTTAATTACAAAGAAACATTCAAAAGAAATCTATAACTCTTCGCGCGAAATATGTCCATTTCAAAGAGCTGTCACTGGTAGACGCCACTTTACGAATGTTTTTGTTCTATGACATTCCATTTTGGCGGCCCCACTTATTTTATTTTAATTCTATACTCTATCCTCTTGACCATGGCGCTTCGATTCATACCAAGTAGTGCCGCAATTTGCCACAGGATGGCATTGATTTCAACTATTGAATGCGCGGGGACTTTAGTACCCGGGACGTAGTACGGTCTACCTGCCGCGGAGACAAATGTACCCGTGGACGTTTTAGTCGTTAGAATTCTATCTATTTTCTTCAGCTGCCGCCTGAGCTGTGGCCTGATCCCTCCAAGGGTGCCCTAGGTATTTGCCACTTAAGTTAAAGTACTAATTGAGAGCTTTCTGCGTTCGCCAACTGCTCGGTGTCTTAAATTTTTAATAGAAAAATAGTGGGTACTAAATTTGAAAACAGTAGCTTAGTAACTTATTATTTACTTAAGGATATCTCAATATTTCATGTGATAAATCGGACGGACTCGCTCACAAAATCCAGTTACTTTTATATTCTACAGACGCCAGTACCCCAAGCTACCCCAATCTGTCAAGTTTCTCCAATTAAAAGTGAACCTTATGCTTCTGTGATAAAGTTGAAAATCTATAAAAGAAATTTGACAGATTAGGGTAGCTGGATGAGCTGGCGCCTGTACATCTATACATATTATAATAAAATTGTAGGAAAGTCAAAACTGTACAATGAATATTTTTTTAAAAGCATAGTTGGGGCGTGATCTATAGTCGATATAGAAACCAAAAATATAGTTTTTAGAATTTTTGTCTGTTTGTCTGTATGTATGTCCGGGCTGAACTCAAAAAGTACTGCATGAATTTACTCCAAATTTTGCATGAATATTACTAAGAGGTCGGGTCAACATACAGGCTACATATTATCACGCTATCACCTACGGGAGAGGAGCTGTGATAATTTATAACGTTTAACGCGGGTAAAACAGCGGGGCGCAGCTAGTATATGAATATATTGTTTTGACGGGCCAGTTGACGTGGTTGGTATATGCTTGCCTTTTACGCCGGGATAGATATTTTTGTGCATGAACATGTCTGTTTTTCCTGAGTCTATGTAAGTATCTATTAACAAAAAAAATGTAGGATATCAGTTATCTGCTTTCCATAGTACCCTACAACCTCTAGATAGTTTGGGATCAGATGGCCGTGTGTGAATAATGTCCCAAGATATTATTATTTATGTGTAAATACCCAAGTGCTGAATAAATTTCATTATTTCATTATACTGCCGTCTGCCTAGCAATATATGCCTTTAAGAGGAAGCATGTCATTAGTGGACGAACAACAAGATAGACCGGTGATCTTGTTAGGGTCGCTGGGATTCGCTGGATGCGGCTAGCGTAAGACCGGCAATTGTGGAGAGCTTTGGGGGAGGCCTTTGTCCAATCGTGGGTCTCTTTCATTAGGATTTTGTACGTATTATCTTTTTTAGGTTGACTGCCTCATTTTCTACCCACAGAGAACGAGGTCCTGGGTTCAAATCCCGGATTGGGCCAATAAGTGGTTTTAGGACTTTTCTGTATAAAGAAAAAATTCTCAGCATCAGCCCCGAAGTCTGGGAGTTGGCGGTATTATACCCTCGTGACTCGGAGAGCACGTAAAGCCGTCGGACCTCTTTCCGGTCGTGTCGCTCGACGTCCCATCGGATCAAGAGAGTGATGGAATAGAAAGTGCTCCTGTGTTTGCGCACACACTTGTGCACTATAATATGTCCCGCGCAGATCGCTAATCTCTATTGAGACTGGCCGCCGTGGCCGAAATTCGATTAGGAGGGCATTGTTTTGTGCGTAATTCGATATTTAGCTGCCATTGATTGGCTAAAGAAGTCGAAATTCGGAGATGAGTAGTTTTTGAAGTCAGATAATAATTTAATTTGAATTCGAAAAGTTTTGAAAGAGACATGTTTAGACCGGGATACAAACTCGTATACCGTGACAACGAAATATAAACTTTTAAATTTGAATTTGAAAAATTGAAATAAATAAAATTGTAAAAGCTATACTTTTACAATTTTATTTATTACAATTTTTATAATTTCATAGGTTATTATAACAAAATGAGTCCTGTTACTTTACCAAATAAATTATTCATATTCATTATTCATAGCGTTATTTTTTTTTTTATTTTATTTAAAACTTTTGCACATGGATGTACAGAGGCGGACTTAATGCCGGAGGCATTCTCTACCAGTCTACCTTAGGGTGATGCAGAGAAAACTAAAGTAGGTGCACTTAACACGTCGTGTGTGGAGGTGATAAATCTTATACTTAAAAATTACAATAAAAATAGTTACATAAACTACATAAATTAAAACTAGAATATAATAATATATATTTATAAAATAATAAACATATATACATAAATATACATACATATACATAAATATACATACATAGACATAAATATATACCTAGAGAAAAGTTTATAATAGAAAAGAGCTATTGGGCTGATTCTGCCATATTTTTCATAATATGTTCCCGGATTTTCTTTTTAAAAGAAAAGCTACTCTTTGCCATCCTGATCTCAGTAGGTAGAGAGTTCCAAAGAAGAATGGATTGAACAAAAAAGGAAGAATGGATGAAATCAGAACGATGAGGTGGGCATTGAAGAAGACGATTGTGAGAAGAGCGAAGATTTTTGGAATGATTGTTATGAAGATATTGGAATTGAGAAGTTAAGTATAGAGGAGAAGAAGGCGAGTGTAGAAGAGAAAATAAGGTAGTTAAGGCTCTCATCGTTCTGCGCTGACGAATAGGGAACCACTTTAGCTGAGCTCGGTAGTCACTCACATGGTCATATTTACGAAGATTGAATATGAATCGAATGCAGTTATTAAGAAGTCGGTCAAGTTTATTGAGGTGATCTGCATTCAGGTCAAAGTAGCACACATCACCATAGTCAATTATAGGAAAGATTAAGGCTTGCACGAGCATTACTTTTGTTTTTGAGGGCAGGAAGTATTTGAGGCGATAAAGACTCCGCAGAACACTTGTGACCCTCTGACATACATTAGAAACCTGGTTCTGCCAACTAAATGCTGTGTCGATGTGCATGCCAAGATTTTTTACACATCGGCTGATGGGTATAGTTGATTGGTTAAAAATTATAGGTGGCAGATTGTGGATGTCAACTCGGCTCATCATACGAGAACTACCCACGATGATGGCTTGGCATTTAGCTGGGTTTACAGTGACACCGAACCTATTCGACCAGTTTTTTATAAATTCTAAGTCCAGATTAACTTTATTGATCGCTTCTGACAAACTGTCTATGCTCGCATGTGTATACAGTTGTAGGTCATCGGCGTAAAGATGATACGCACTCTGAAGATCATTCGTTAAGAGGTTTATAAAAACAGAGAATAAAAGAGGAGAGAGAATACCGCCTTGAGGAACGCCAGTGTCAAGGTAATACCAGTTCGATGAGGCTTCACCGACGCGTACCGATTGCTGGCGCCCTCGAAGATAAGAGGAAAACCATTCCAGCGCGTTGTCCGAGACCATAAGATAAGAAAGGATGGATAACAGGATATCGTGACTGACGGAATTAAAAGCATTAGAAAAGTCTACCAAAACCATCACTGTGACTTTGGTATCCTCCATAGCAGTCCTAATATCGCCAGTCACTTTGAGGAGAGCAGTGGAAGTACTGTGGCCACGCCTGAACCCAGATTGTAGCGGGCTAATTAGGCTGTTGGCAAGTATGAAATTTGAGAACTGTTTATGGACACAGGACTCCAGTACTTTAGATAGAAAAGGAAGGATTGAAATAGGACGATAGTGAGTGGGTAGAGAGGGATTAGAGGTCTTAGGGAGAGGATGGACGTAGGCTTTACGCCATGTGGAGGGAAATGACCCGGAATCGAGGGAGAAGTTTACAACGTGACAGATCACAGGGAGGAGGTGATCTAATATTGCTGTGATCATGCGGCGACTGATACAATCACAGCCAACTGCACTGGATTTTATGGAAAGGATTATCTTCTTGATCTCATTCAAATCGACTGGAGAAAAAGAAAACTGTTTAACGTTGGGGCGCGTTAGACCATTTACATAGGCGATTGTTTGCATTATGGTGAGGTGATCTACGGATGAAGTAGTGGTGAAATGACGATTAAGATCATCTAAACCAATGGAGCTAGGAAGGTCTAAATTCCGCGACTTGCCGATACCTAAAGTTCCGAGGACTTTCCAGATACCAGCAGGAGTTGATGAGGATATACTTTCGCAAATATGACGGCGTTTAGCATTACGTATCATCAGGTTACACCGATTCCTAGCAATCTTAAAGAGGTTCCAATTGAGATCAGATCGTTCCCTTTTAAATTTACGAAATGCAAGGTCCCGACGCCGCATTGCCATCTTAACCATGGTTGTCATCCAAGGCGCTGGAGGACGCTTAAATTTAACTTTTCTAACCGGAGCATGGACGTTATAAAGTTTAGTGATGGTATCATTGAGCACATGGACCTTTTCGTCTATGGTTAGAGCTTCCGTCAAAGGCAACCAGTCAATTTCCGACGCATCCTTACATAATTTATCGACATTCATCCTAGCAAAGGAACGCACGTGCAACACCTTAGGTTTAGGCTTAGGGGGCTTCAGGGTGTAGGATAGGTAAATAAGATCGTGACGGGAAAATCCAGGAGCTTCATGTTGTCCATGAGAAGAAACTAAGGAAGGGTTAGAGGTAAGGATAAGGTCGAGCCAAGTATCTTCGCCGTTGATATTGTGGTGAGTAGCTTGGAGAGGCAGAACATGCAAGCTACTTGACTCAACAATTTGTAGGAGTTTACGAGAGCGAGGGGAGTTGTGAGCGAGGAGGTTGGTGTTGAAATCTCCCATGATAATGTGATGAGAATACTCCGAACCCATAGATTCCAGTACCAAGTCGAAATCGGTGAAGTAGTCAGCATTTGGGGGACAATAAACCACACCAATAATAATTTTGGACCCTTTGAGGGATACTTCAAGAAATAGATACTCAGCAGAAACGGAATTATTGTTCGTTGAAGTAGATAAAATCTTAAAGACAAGGTCACTTCTCAAATAAATTGCAACGCCACCCCCTCCCTTACCAATTCGATCATTCCGGATGAGAATATACCCGGGGAGAGGATACGTTGTCGAAAGTAGGGGAGGTTTGAGCCAGCTTTCAGATATCAGGATGGCATGGATGTTACTGTCAGTGAACGCATTTAAACATTCAGAATAATGGCTTGGAATACTCTGAGCATTTATATGGCAAACGTTTAATTGATTCACAATGTTTTGATTAAATGTCAGTTGCAGAAAATCCCCGAGTGTATCGCTGAACGAGCAAAAGCTATCGTTTGCAGATGTTGAGGAATCATAGGCAGAATAAAATGAATCATCAGAATCACTAGGCATAGACTTAAAATAAATAATAATATAAAATATAAATAAATAATAAAATATTATTTAAAATTGTTAATTTAAATAACAACTAAAGCAGTGCAATAATATATACACTAGTATACTCTGCACCACCCGCCAGCGTACAAGCTTGGTATCTACATACAATCTTAATTAAACACTATACTTAAAAGTACACATACATATTCTACACACACTGGGTGCGAGAAACAAAATTATAAAAATTATCTCCCAATCTACAAAACAAAAATACTCAGTTTACTTTTAGTAGTGAGTGTATCCGAACGCATCCCATAATGTTCATAGACGTACATACGTCATGTTGACAACCTTATGACGTTCAAGAAGTTTGAGTTACTGACATAATAATAATTAATATTGACTAATGACTATGAGACAAATGAAAAGATAATATATCAACAACCCACTATTTTAAAATAATTGACTACAAAACATCTGAGGTAAATGGGTTATTAGGAAGTAATATTTGAAAGTACCTAAAGCATCAGAATGGCATAAAAAGTTCAACAAACGATTTACATGAGTTTGCAAAGGTAAGTAAAAGCTACACATACTTTCTATTTACGTGGAGTATTATGCACTAAAGTGTTAATACAGCCAGTGTAGTGTACATGCACTGAACTAACTATCACTATCTTTTCAGCTCACCATCGCTGCTGCCGGCTGAAGTTGTCGATACCACCGATACCTTTGGGTACTTGGCGAAGAGAGGGGTCAGTTGTTCATCAGTTGTGACCCTGTGGCGAACCGAATCAGACGTTTTAATAAAGATAGTGGAATCCTGCGTCCACACCATCCGCATTGAGAAGTACAACCGGGCCTTAGCGAACACTGCTTGCCTGGCCCTCGTCAAGAACTCCTTTAATGAAACTGATGTTCCCTTCAACTTAGCTTTGGCCCTCCAGACCGATGATTTGATATCCAAATTTGAGAATCTCACCAAAATGGGGCGATGATGTTCCTTACTGAGCGAACCTAGCCGGTGACACACTTTGATGGCAGTTGTGGAGATGTCATGGAGACCAAGTTTCTGGTTGATAATGTCCAAAATGGTCTTAGTGCAGTCTTCCTTATCTTTCTCAGGAAGACCTGAGAAAACTAAAGCTTTGCGTCGGCTCCTAGTCTCCAAGTCATCAGCTTGTTTAGAACATTCGCGTATCTGTTGACGTAGCAGACTCAAGACACTGAAAATAATTTCCCTGAAGGTCCGGAGTTCTTCAGCTACTTTAGCCACAGTGTCCTTTCCACGTTGTCCTTCAGTAACGGTGGCGCTTTGGATCTGTGCTTGAAGGTCATCCAGTCTCTTTCCAACGTTTTCCTCAAGCCTCTGCTGTGTGGCCAGAACCTCCGAGAGATTAGACATGTTGTTCCTGTGTAGTGTACAGTGACTATATTCAAGTATAGTGTAGTTGTGATGCTGAGCTGGCAGGTGGTGTTGTTATAGTGCTTGGATTACATAAAATGTACCACAAATGTAAGTACCTCTTAGTAAAGGTTTAGGGCACAAGATTTTGATGTATAAATATATTAAAACTCAATATTTATAATTAAATTGAATTATAACACTTGGAAATGCGTCTTAACTTTTTATTCACCTACCCGCGAAAAAAAGTTATTCGCAATGCAAAGCGTTAATCTAATCTCAAAAATGGGAAATCCGGGGTAGGCGCTCTGCGTTAAGCTACGAACGATACACGCTGGCAGATAAATTTAGGATTCCCATGCTAACACCCTTCCGGAGGATGTATGTGTCATCCAGCGGCTTTGTTTTCAAGAAACGCGAATTCGAGAACTAACTAATAATGCTATAAAATTCAAATTAAATAATTTGGAAGATGTTATAAATATGATATGATCTTTCACATGCAACTGTGAACATATCAGTCGGCTACGATCCTAGATTGGTAGATGGTGCAGGTTTGAGACGGACGATTAAATTTATGATTTCCCATTTTTAAGATAAGAAATATTAACTGTTCTTTTATGATGCCGATTAAGAGTGTCAATCGTGAGAAATGTGTTTGCTGTTTGGTAACGGCGACGAATATAAGAATATCATCACCCCATCTAGTCCCGTGGGGGGCTTAGAAGTCAACCCGAGGCAATATCTATCAGAGGACGGGCAGCAGCTTCTTTTTGAGTACTATGCCCATCTAAATGCAATCGCCAACCCGTCTGCCAAGCGTGGCGATTATGGCATATGCCGAAGGTGATTCTTGGGATAGGATTTTGTCCAGCAGTGGATTTACAGCTGTTATGATGAAACAATTAAAAAATAATGCTTAGGCAAAAAAAAATAAACATGCTTTTATAGAAAACCGAACTAACTAAGAATGGAATACAAAAAAATATTTTTATTTAAAGAAAACCGTGGGGTACTTTCTACTTATATCTGTCAATAAAATATTTATACTATTGACACCAAGAACCCATACCTTTTTATAATAAGAATAAGAATAAGAAGATTTTTTTTTTAAAGACAACGCCCTCACTAAAAACTGTTATCCCTGTGTGGCAGGGTACTTTACAAACATATAATAGACGGACACAAATTACATCTAGACTCAGAACAACTATTTCTGGGCACACAAATTTTGTGTGACCCATTATGTTGTCTGGCGCGGGAATTGAAACCGCAACACGAAGCGGCGAAGCGACTGTCTTAGCCGCTGCGCCAGGCTGCAGTGCGTGCATTATTTAACATTTTATAGGTACTGTAGTTACTTACTGCCGTGAGGGAAGAATTTTGCGTAGATATCCTTGAATGACTCCTCTTGCACCACTCCCTCTGGACATTCCTGAAACAATAAAATAA
The DNA here is from genome assembly GCA_951640165.1 of Pseudoips prasinana. NCBI lineage: Eukaryota > Metazoa > Arthropoda > Insecta > Lepidoptera > Nolidae > Pseudoips > Pseudoips prasinana. The sequence continues at coordinate 17,741,320 of OX621264.1, read as the reverse complement.
ATTTTATAAATGTTTTCATACAAGATGTACCTAAATATCTATGTTACTAGAAATAATATCTAATGTATACAACTATATTACTACAAACATGTTCTGACTATTTACAAGCGCTTTTTTAAAGTCTACGTGAATAAAAACCTTTTTTATTTTATTTTAATAAAATAACTTTATTTTAATGTCATATAACGATAATGTCTTTTTTGTTTTTAAACGTTCGCGATTTGTACACATTTTTATATACTGTGGACACGGGTCTCATCGCGATAAAGATTTAGGTAAATCATTACCTTGGTTACCCGACGTGCAATCCATGCCGAAACGTCGGGTAACCAAGGTAATGATTTACCTAAATCTTTATCGCGATGAGACCCGTGTCCACAGTATATAAAAACGATAATGTCCTCCAAGGCGAATTTCGGCCAGTCAGTCTCAATAGACTGACTGGCCGAAATTCGCGTCCATTGGGAGACTAGGCAACTGCACAGAACATATTATAGTGCACAAGTGTGTGCACAAACACAGGGACACTTCCTAATCCATCACTCTCATGATCCGATGGGATGCCTAGGGACACATAATTCTAAATACATACATATTATAGATACATTACACCGTCATACAGATCAGAACAACGTACGTATCACACAAAGATTGAAATTTAAATTTTATAGCATTATTCGCAATCTAAAGCGTAAATCTAATCTCAAAAAATGGGAAATAAATAAATATCCTGGGACATTATTCATATACGGTCATCTGATCCCAAACTAAGCAGAGCTTGTACTATGGAAACCACATAACTGATATCTATACATATAATAAAATCGTAGGTAATTCAAAACTGTACATTGAATATTTTTTTTATGGGATACTTGTGGTGTGATCTACAATCAATATCATAGCCAAAAATGTAGTTTTTAGAATTTTAGCCAAATTTTGCATGAATATTATTAAGAGGTCGGGTCAACATATAGGCTACATATTATCACGCTATCACCTACGGTGGAGGAGCTATGATAATTTATAAAACTTACCGCGGGTAAAACCGTGGGGCACAGCTAGTACTACATAATATACTTACTACTTTTCTATTGTAAATACATACGTATATAGCTGTGACTCGCGCTTTCACCCGCGTTAAACTTTATAAATTATAGCCTATATGTTAATCTAGGGTGTCAACTAACTCCATACCAAGTTTTATTAAAATCGCTACAGCCGTTTAGACGTGAAGAAGTAACAAACATACACACTGACACACTCCCAAACTTTCGCTTACTTTTATAATATTAGTGTGATTACACCAAGACTCAGGACAAACAGACATGTTCATGCACACAAATATCTGTCCTGGGTGGGTATCGAACCCACGACCCACGTGAAAGGCAAGCATTTACTAACATCGCCAAACGAGTGAATGTTTGCATTTCTATGTCTTACTTATCGTATGGGCAGTGGTAGCCATGTCAGAGGCCTACCGGGCGGTTTGAACAACTCTGACACTAGGGTACTAGTGTCAGAGTTGTTCAAACCACCCGGTAGGCCTCTGACATGGCTTAACGATTGTTGTCTAATGACTACAACCAGGACTGACAGCTTAACGTGCCCTCCGAAGCACGGAAGCACTCAGGAATTAAACCACTTTGGCGGTCACCCATCTATGAACTGACCGCGAACCTAGTTGCTTAACCTCACCGAACGCTTACGGGCCGGTGAGAGCATCTAGCTATGAACGCCTCATATTTTCTATATTTCTATGTCAAGATAGAAGACTGTATTCCTTCTAAACACAAAATCTTGAAGCTCTTACATGATAATGAAAAAGGTTGCCATTATGCTGCTATGTTTGTGTAGCAATAGGGGGCGCTGTCAGCTACTATTAACAAAGGGAGCACATTTGATGCCCCACTCACTAGGCCCAAGTGATGGGCGAACATTCATAACGAAACATGTCTTTTAACCACTGGCAAAAGTTGGATGTTCGAAGTTTGAAGATTGTCAGTAGTCCCACAGACGATGGGACATGTATTATCATGTCGCGCGTGCCCTAAAAGCTACACGCTTAAAGATGTTATAGACGAGAAGGTTTAGAGAGGTAGGGCACAGCGTTCATTCGCTTAAAAGCACCCCGGCTGGGGAAGTACATCCACCTTACAGAAGACATTCCTTAATAATAACATTAATCATTTTAATATTGTGTTTCTAAGATTGAAGACTATCAGTGGTCAATGTAACTATGATTGTAGGGTTGCTATTGGTGAAATTAAAGCCCCATTGACTTGGTGATATTTTATTGGTAACTTGCTTACAGTACACGTTACAATATATTATATCAGGTGGCAACCCTAAGTGGAGGAATGAAAGTGACTGCGGGGCTATCGTCCTTCAGACCTCCCCCCCTAGCTGTCTAGTTCCTGAAGAATGCGTGGCTATCGAAGCAGGAACTAGGCTTACTTGGTATCAGAGCTGGCTGCGGGGCTACCGGGCTCAGAAACCTCTAGCTAGTGAATGACAATTTGTTCTTTTTTAGTAAACATGACGCGTGCAGTTAGCCTCTCGGCTTTTACTGCTTCACCGGACAGTAGGGGTGAGCGTGGGCTCTAACCGGCCTAGCAAATAAAAACTACAAACTAAGTACCCGCGCCGGAGGGCGCCCCCTGTGGGGCTCGAACCTCGGCTCTGGGCGGATACTGACGGGGAGAGGGCAAGATCATGGTTTTTAGGGAGTTTAGTGCAACTTTCGCTCTACGTTAATGACATGACGCGGCCCCCCTTCCGCGTTGAGGGGGGCTTTTTATCGGTACGAGACAATTTGTTCGAAGACAGCGCTGCTTATAAAGCGGTTTCGGTTTACATGTGTGCATATTATCAATGTGTGGTCCTCTGTAGATGTAGTGCAGATAACTCCCGGGTGGCGCTGGTTCAGATTGTTACACTCGAAGATTGTAGATGGCGTCACTTGTCTTATAAGAGTTGCTGTCTTCTGTTATTGATCCGCTCATCATAGTGACTTGGATAAGTAACACTAGATGGCGCAGGACGTTTGTTACATGATTATTTTTTACTTCTAGCATTATAAACATACTAGAAAGTTAGATAGTGTCTTAATTGCGTTAAGATACGTAATTAAGACGCAAGTGACTACACGCATGGCGCAGCGGCTAAGACAGTCGCCTCGCCGCTTCGTGTCGCGGGTTCGAGTCCCGCGCCGGACAGCTATTTGTGTGCCCCATAAATAGTTGTTCTGAGTCTGGATGCCATTTGTGTCTGTCTATAATATGTTTGTAAAGTACCCTGCGACACAGGGATACGATACCGTATGCGGGCTTAGTCTTTATAAAAAAAAAACATTAAGACGCTTTTTAGGGTTCCGTAGCCAAATGGCAAAAAACGGAACCCTTATAGATTCGTCATGTCTGTCTGTCTGTCTCTCTGCCCGTCCGTATGTCACAGCCACTTTTTTCCGAAACTATAAGAGTTGTACTGTTGAAACTTGGTAAGTAGATGTATTATGTGAACCGCATTAAGATTTTCACACAAAAATAGAAAAATAATAATAATTTTGGGGGTTCCCCACATATAGAACTGAAACTCCAAAAAAAATTTTCATCGGACCCAAACCTATCTATGGATAGGTACTCAAAAAATATATTGAGGTTCCTAATATCATTTTTTTCTAAACTGCGCGAGAAGAGAAATAGTTTGCGCGAGAGACTTCCAAAGTGGAAAAATGAGTGCCCCCCCCCCCCTTTAACTTCTAAAATAAGAATGATAAAACTAAAAAATATATATGTTGTACATCACAATGTAAGTGACGACGAAAATTGGTTTGAACGAGATCTAGTATGTAGTTTTTTTTAATGCGTCATATATCGTAAACTGCAATTTACCTGGCCGGCCAAGTGCGAGTCTGACTCGCACTTGGCCGGTTTTTAGTATTGTAGAATGGATTGTTTAAATTTACGTCCGAACACCATGCTGCCGTGGCGGAACACTTAATGCACATGGGGCCTGGTACACAGTGGTTCGTTAGTTCGATTCCCACCCGCACTTAAATTTATATTAACTCATATAAAAGATGTCTGATATCGATTGTAACTTTTTGTTATGTTGTTCCTTACACCTTGTATAAATGTGAGATCTATATTGGTACACGTGGAGTAGCTTGGGAGCTAACAAAGGCGGCCGTATTCGGAGCCCTTTAGAGATGGTTCAAGTTATAAGCGAGTGAACATATAATTGATAGCAGAAAAATATTCTCCTGGTTTTTTTGGATATAGTGACCAGGCACAGTTGGCTGTGTGGTTAGAGAGGACTATCTGGATCAGATGGCAGTGTGTAAGGCCTCCTACGCACTATGCGGCTAGCCGCAATTCGGCCAGCCGTGCGCTAACCGCAAGACGTGGTTCCGCTTGCGGTTAGCCACAATTCTAACCGGAACGTGCGATTAGAAACCGTCATGGTTTGCGCTTGGGTCGATGACGGTCATCGTAGCTTAGTTGGTAGTGCTCCTGCCTACGAAGCTGGTGGTCCTGGGTTCGAATCCCGGTAAGTGCAAATATTTGTGTGATGAGCACGAATATTGGTTTCTGAGTCATGGATGTTTTCTATGTATATAAGTATTTATCTATCTATATAAGTATGTATATCGTCGCCTGGTACCCATAGTACAAGCTTTGCTTAGTTTGGGGCTAGGAAGATCTGTGTGACATTGTCCCTAGATATTATTATTCATTTCCAAGATAGACGTAGAAGAAGTGGCAGCTATTTATTATATTTATAATATAAATTTTTCCGTATCGAAATCCATAGTTAATGCACTGGCGTCGATAAGCTCGTTCACCGTTAATGGCGGGCAACCGCAAACTAGCACTATCCGCGTAGTGTGTAGGGCAACCGTCCAGCTGGCCGTCAGTCGTCAGTCAGAACGACGGGAGCGGTTGACGGCTGCCGCATCACAGAGCGAATAAAAACTACTTTCTCGTACAAATATCTGAGTACGGTCAGCCGCACGGCTGGCCGCATTGCGGCTAGCCGCATAGTGCGTAGGAGGCCTCAGTAGTCCCAAGATATTTATTTATTATTTCCAAATTATTTAATAGCATTATATTTGGAAATTAAATGGCGAAAATTTACAAAAAGTTATTATCATCAATATTTTTATTTCATTCACCGTTCACCGGCCATGAGTGGCAATTCTCCATTGAGACTGACCGCCAATGCTGAAATATACTAACATAATTAGAAGCGTGCTGTGTGTTTGTCGGCTTAAAATAATAGCAGGGCCACCTCATCTCATCCTGTGGGGGGCGTAAAAGTCGTCCCGAGGAAATATATTCCAGGGAACGGGCAGCAGCGTTTTCATGAGTACTATAACCATCTTACTGCGATCGTCAACCCGTCTAAGCGTGGTAATTATGGCATATCCCTCCACATGGACACTACTCCATTGTGGAAATCTTTTGGGGAGGCCTTTGTCCTGTAGTGGAAGTCACATGATGAACCAAAAGAACCAGTACAATGAAGTTTAACCATCTGATCTGATCCAATGTAATAGGCTAGCGAACACGATTGGAGAGAGGTCACATATGGGTCCGACGGCTTTATGAGCTCTTTGAGGCATGGGGGTCAACCCGTCGACCTCCAGAACGCGGTCTGCTATCGAGAATTATTCTTTTAAAAAAATGTCAATTCCATTTTTTTTTTTTGACCCAGGGTTTAAATAAACAAACGAACTACCAACCGCAAAGCTAATTGATAGCTGTAAAATTTATATAATTATATACTTGTGAAAAAACTACTGAGAAAATTAGAAAGTAATTTGAGTGCAGCTGTGGCATAAGAGATAAGCGGCGGCATTAAATTTTATTGCTTCACGCAAATTATAACAACTGGTACAGTTCACAATAGAGTAAAAAGAAAACTATCAAAACGACTTAAAAAAACCGGTAGTAAGGAAGATAATCCTTAATTGTGGGCAACATATCAATCAAACAAGATTTATCTATACATATAATAAAATCGTAAAGAAAGTCAAAACTGTACATTTAATATTTTTTTTAAAAGGATACTTGGGACGTGATCTACAATCGATATCGAAGCCAAAAATATTGTTTTTAGAATTTTTGTCTGTGTGTCTGTATGTATGTCCGGGCTAAATTCCAAAAGTACTGCATTGATTTACTTCAAATTTTGCATGAATATTACTAAGAGCTCGGGCCAACATATAGGCTACATATTATCACGCTATCACCTACGGGGGAGGAGCTATTATAATTTATAAAATTTAACGCGGGTAAAACCGCGGGGCATAGCTAGTAATTATTATATCAATCGCTAGTTGAGTAGAACCTGTTTTAAGTAATTTTCTGTTATATCTCGAATAGCAAAAACGTGAAATGCTGCCTGGAGCTATTTGAACCCAGGACCTCGACCGTTTTATGAGGCTCGTTATATCATTCTATCGCCCGCTTTGCTCTGGAAGAAAGTAGAGTTATTCATTTTCTAACTCCTCCTTGTTTCTTTCTGATTAAATACGTTGCGGAATCCAAGACAGTTACAGCGATTCCCCGGGACATGCCTGAGCCTCACCGCTCAGTGTCATTTCACTGTGTGCCACTGTTGATCCTGGCTTACAGGAGTTGCAGTGGTGTGTAAGAGGGTAACCCGAAAAACAAAGTAATTATTCTCAAATAATTTTGCAAACAACCACACAACAATAATAATAAATATCCAGTAAATATCACACCGCACCATCTAGCCCAAACTAAGCAAAGTACTAATCATTTATATATTTGTAAGTATGTATATACACTACATAGAAAACATTCACACCAAGAACATGTTCATGAACACAAATATTTGTCTTGTATTAGGACCTTTTGATCAGAAGGCAGCTTCACCATTAACTCAACAAAGTTTTGTCCTGAGTTGGGATTGAACCCACGACATCTAGCCTTAAACGACTATAACAAAAGGTCAGTTAATAAATAAATAAATCCAGAAGAAATTATAAGGCCAGTATATAACCATTGAATCTTATGTGTTTTACATACATAGACTCACGCCTGTTTCCCAGGGGGGTAGGCAGAGACAACAGATTGCCATATGTCACGATCTTTGCACACCTCTTTTGCCTCCTTTACTGCCATTATATTCTTCATACATGCTCGCCGGTTAAGCGTACTTCTGACCTGGCCTTTCTTGAGAACCTCTCCGATTTTATCAGAGAATGTTCTACGAGGTCTTCCCCTTCCGGTTGTCCCATTCACACAGGCCACGTAAACTTCTTTTGTCAACCTTCTTTATTTTTCTGCCCGCACTAGGGAATCTTATCCCTGTGTCACGGGGTACTATACAAACATATAATAGACGGACACAAATTACATCTATCTATCATATGATTATGACTCAGAACAACTATTTATGGGTCACACAAATAGTTGTCCAGCGCGGTACTCGAACCCGCGACATCGACGAAGCGGCGAGGAGATTGTCTTAGCCGCTACGCCGTACGTGCAGTCTTCTTTCATTCATACCTTCTAAATGCCCAAACCATCTCAGGATACCTTTGGCGTGGTTGGTTGATACGCTGCCTTTCACGCCGGAGGTCGTGGGTTCGATTCCCACCCGGGACAGATATTTGTGTGCATGAACATGTCTGTTTGTCCTGAGTCTGGATGTAAATTTTCTCTATACGAATGTATTTACAAAATCTGGTTTCCATATTACAAGCTCTGCTTAGTTTGGGATCAGATGGCCGAGTGTGAATAATGTCCCAGAATATTATTATTATATCTGTGTGACAACATCCGCTTTCACACCACAACGCTCTCTTACATCAGTATGTGTTATAACAAGCCAAATATTAATAAACAAAGTATATAAACCAAAATGGGACGATGCTGCAACGCTATCATCATAAAAAACATCAATTCTTCATGTGCCAGTCTTTTTTTTAGCAATTTTAAGCCGAAAGGATTTTACGAGCCTGCTGGGCTGATAATAGGTACTTCGAGCAGATGGGACATGTCACTGTGCCATCACGCATGTAGCTAGTTATTAAGAGGTGGGGATTAAATTATAAGCGGTAAGCGAGTAAACACACTAATATTATAAAGGCGAAAGTTTGTGAGTGTGTATGTTTGTTACTTCGCTGACGGCCGCTGGGGCAGAAAGGTTCTCGAGTGGCGACCACGAACCGGAAGACGCAGCGTGGGCAGGCCCCCTACAAGATGGACCGATGATCTTGTGCGGGTCGCTGGAAATCGCTGGATGCGGATAGCGCAAGACCGGCAATTGTGGAGATCTTTGGGGGAGGCCTTTGTCCAGCAGTGGACGTCTTTCGGCTGATATGATGATGATGATGATGAATATTAGTGTGATGAACAAGATTATTTATTCTGTATCTGGGTGTGACTTATCTATAACATGTATGGATTGAAAAATTTGTAAGTATGTTTATCAGTTGTCTGGTTGCTATAATACAGGATTTGCCTAGTTTGGGAGCAAATGGCGGTGTGTTAAAATTTTGATCGGGACAAGTCCCTCCTTCTTACCCACCACTGCAACTTCTGTAAGCCAGGATCAACAGTGGCACACAATGAAATGACCCCAAGCTGTGAGGCTCAGACATGACAGTGATAGTATGTTAATTGTCCCAATAATATTATTTTATATTTTAAAATAACCTATAACTTGCTCTGTGGCTGATGGCATAGAATATTGCCACCCCATTTCATCCCGGGGGCGTAGAAGTCGACCCGAGGGTATATCTCCCAAAGAACGGACAGCAGCGTCTGTCTGTCTGTGTACTATGACCATCAGATTGCGATCGCTAACCCGTCTGCCAAGAGTGGCGATTATGGCATATCCCTCCAAACTATGCAAATCCACTGAGGAAATCTTTTAGGGAGGCCTTTGTCCGTCAGTGGACATCAATAGGCTGACATGATTGAGGGGCTTAATCCTACCTTTCTGGACCATTAGGTTTCCGATTTTATGTTCTAAATTAATTTAATGAAATAGGTAGTTAACTAAATCATTACTATAAATACAAATATAATTCTAAATGATTTTATAAAAATCACAGATCTAATAATGTATTTGATTAGATATAAAAATATATACATTACTTCTAATATTAGTAAATGTAAAAAATCTAACAAACATTAAAATCATTGGTATTATTCCTTTATTTCTTACTACTTTCGAATTTATGATTGTCTTATTATTAATACGTGAAGCAAAAACTTTATTTATTATTTATATCTTAACACATGGATGTACAGAGGCGGACTTAATGTCGAAGGCATTCTCCACCAGTCAACCTTATTCCCTTTTTTAAAGACAGAACAGTTATAGTTCATATGAAGAAGGAGCGCAGAAAGCTAATATTTTTACTAAACTGGCATCAGAAGTAAATAATTTTAATAAAAAAACATTACACACAAACATTTTGACAAACTGACAATAGTGAGAACAGATTAATATTATTTGTCTGTAATGTCTATGGTCTTTGACAATAGAACCTTTATGGTTAAATTTCGAACACGTGCGATCACTACTTTTAAATAGAAATGCGAATATAGGTCAACCGCCAACTCTCACATTATGGACCGCACACCACTCATTGCCAGACAACGGAAGTACCTCTCAACGTCGCTCATGACGTGTCCCCGCCACTTTTACTGACATGACAGCGCGGGAAACATGTGTTTTTTTTTAATAAAACTGTGTCAAGCAAGGGACACAAATACAATGACATGGAAAAATATTTATTTTGGATTTCGTTTGTTTTTGCTCATGAAGGTTAATGAAAAGGAGAAACGTGGGAAAGATGACTTCAATAGTGCTCAAGGATTCTGCTCGTATAATAATATCCTGGGACACTCTCAGACATCTGACCCCAAATTGAGCAGAGCTTGTACTATGGAAATCTGATAACTAATATACTACATATATACCTACTACTTTTTTGTTAATACATACTTATATAGATAATTACACCCAGACTCGGGAAAAACAGACATGTTCATGCACACAAATATCTGTGCTGGATGGGAATCGATTTATAATATCGGTTAAAATGCATTCTCCTTAATAAAACTTGGTGTTTTGGGTTACCTTGCTAAAATTTGGAAGCTATTGACCATGACTATACAATAATACACATGACTATACAATATATACTGTTTATTGTACAACAAATAAATTACAATACAGAACATAAATAGTAGCATGACAATGTACAAAGGGCGGTCTTATCGCTAGCTGCGATTTCTTACAGACTTCTTACTGACTATCATAAAGACAAAGTTGTAAATGAAGATCGTCAGCGCCCGTCGCTATATACAAATATTACTTCTCTAAAGAATACAGATTGGCTAAAATCTTGCGGAAATACCCAACTTTGCCTATTACCCTTTAGCTGACGGGTCGATGTGAGCCTCTGTAACATGGGTCTACGTAGTGTTTTGTTAACGTGAGCCTCGGTAAAATGGGTTTACGTAGTGTTTTGTTTATGTGAGTCTCGTTAAGTGACGGGTCTTCGTAGTGTTTTGTTCACGTGAGTCTCGTTAACAGGCGGGTCCACGTACCGTTTTGTTCACGTGAACCTCTGCAACTGACAGGTTTACGTAGTGTTTTGTTCACGTGAGCCTCGTTAACTGACAGGTCGACTTTGTGTTTTGTTCACGTGACTCTCGTTAACTGTCGGTTCTACGTAGTGTTTTGTTCACATGAGTCTCGTTAACTGACGGGTCTACGTAGTGTTTTGTCACGTGACTCTCTTTAACTGTCGGGTCTACGTAGTGTTTTGTTCACGTGAGCCTCGTTAACTGACGGGTCTACGTAGTGTTATGTTCACGTGAGTTTCGTTAACTGACGGGTCTACGTAGTGTTTTGTTCACGTGAGTCTTGCCAACGAATGGGCCTTTTTTTTTTGATAAGGCATGGGGAATGCTAATGCATGCCACCCGTAAAAAGTGTCTGCGGGTGGGTATGTCGGACGCGCACCGACTAAACCTAACCTGCCGTGGACTTCTTCTGGCGCCTGATACGGGGAGCCCCGGGAACGCGGATATGCTGCTCCGGTGCCCCCTTTTGCGCCGTGTCCCAGATGGTCGGGACACGCACCCGGGGAGAGCTGTGGGTTGCCCTCCCCATTTGCCGACTCCAGTACGGCACAGCGCCTGCGCCACAAACAGTTCGCTGTCTTCCCGAGGCTGCTTGCACGTGGCGGCAGTAGAGGACACTTCTCATACTGCCACCGCAACCCCGAGGGCAGTAGGGCTAACGGTTGCCGCCGCCGCCGCCGCCCAGACGCCTCCTCCCTCTACGAGCGGGGTCGGCTCGTTCCCGATCCCGCTCGGTGGCCTCCTTCTGGAGCATGACTGCTTCGCAGAAGGAGACCACGGCGTCCCATTTGGTGGAGTCACCAGCCAGCATCGCATACACGACTGCTGGCGGCGAAAGATTCCGTCCGATCTCAGCGATCAGGACTCGTCTCTCGGCCTCCCAGGCCGGGCACTCCTCCAGCGTATGCTGGGCAGAGTCCAGGTCGCTCCCGCAATGGTGACAATGTGTCGTCACTTCTCGGCCGATCCGGCACAGATACTCACCGAAACACCCGTGTCCGGTGAGTATCTGAGTCAGTCTGTAGGTGACGTAACCGCCCTTCCTTCCCACCCAGGCCTCGAGGTGAGGCAGGATAGCACCGACGCCACGTTGGCGCGCGTTCAGGCGCAACCCAAGCCGTGCGCGCCACTGTGTTAGTACGCGCCGGTGAGCATCCCGCCTATAGGCAACGAGCGTCTGCTCTGGCGCCTCACCGCTCTCCCGGCGGACGCGGATCTCGGTGTAAACCGTCGCGTCGACTGCCGCCAGGAGATCAAGCGGCGGGAGGCGCGCCAGGAGTGTCGCCGCCTCAAAGGATACCGTTATCCTCGTTATCAGTATCCTCGTGCGATCCGTATGGCCACCACACGCTGCAAGCTATTCAAAATAGCTCTGCAGCGGGAGGCGCCCGTCAGGCGTTCAGACCAGACGGGCGCCCCATAAAGGACCATGGATCGCACGACACCTCCGTAGAGGCGGCGAACTTCTTCCCTGGGACCCCCGAGGTTCGGCAAAAGCCGTTGTAACGCACCGGTTACCCGGCGCACTCGGGGGGCAACGAATGGGCCTATGTAGTGTTTTGTTCACTTGAACAACTCTCACTTGACCATTGAGTAATTTCAGTAGGTGCTTATGTATACATTCTAATTAATCCCTACTTGTTCCTCAATTGTAAGGTTTCTAGATCCAATTACTTCAATTGGATACATTTCGTTTGTTTTGCATACATTTAGAGTTAGTGTTCCTTATTAAACATAAAAGTGATACCATATTTTTAACCTGCTAAAGAAATAGTTTAAGTTAAGGTTAATTAAACTATCTTCATCATCTTCATATCAGCCGAAAGACGTCCACTGCTGGACAAAGGCCTCCCCCAAGGATCTCCACAATAGCCGGCCCTGCGCTGCACGCATATAGTGGCTTCCCGCGACCCGCACAAGATCGTCGGTCCACCGTGTAGGGGGCCTGCCCACGCTGCGTCTTCCGGTTCGTGGTCGCCACTCGAGAACCTTTCTGCCCCATCAGCTGTCAGTTCTACGAGCTATGTGCCTTGCCCACTGCCACTTCAGTTTGGCAATTCTTTGGGCTATGTCGGCTACTTTGGTTTGCCTGCGGATCTCAGCATTTCTGATTCGATCTCGCAGGGAACTCCAAGCATAGCCCCCTCCATTGCTCTTTGGGTGACCTTTAGCCGCCTGATAAGGCCCATAGTGGGCGACCACGTCTCTGTTCCGTAAGTCATCACTGGCAACACTACACTTAAACTATATGGTTTCCGGCCTATAAAGAATGACAGGACCACCCCATAACATCCCGTGGGTGTCGTAAAAGGCGACTAAAGGTGCCTTTCCACCAGAGATGTGCTATGCTGCGAGAATGTAAAAGCTAAGCTACGAAACTATTTGACCGTTTCAACTGATATCATAAGACATAAGTTATTTATTTTCATAACAAATACATTTGTGTTGAAAATTATAAAGCTAAATTTACAAATTAAAATACTAAACCATTAATTACATTATTATCAATTTTATATTATTATGTACATTATGTCATACCAATTCATTGTATACTTAGGAAGTCATTTGTCATGTATAAATTATTGTACACTATAAAAACTTTTCTTCAATAAATAGTTTTTTAATTTGTTCCTGAATATATTTGGTTTATATATGCTTTTAAATTCTAAAGGCAACTTATTATATAATGAGACCGATTGTACTCTGGAACTGTGTTGAACCACATTAAGGCTTGGAACAATGAAGGTATGTCCTTTCTACGAGTTTGCTCTCTAATCTGTCTTTCCTCAACAAATTCAAATTTGAGGAGATTTTTACAAAGTTTGTTAATAAAACTAATATATATATAAGCACGGAGCAGTCAACATTCCTAGTTTAGTAAAATAGTCTCTGCATGAATCCATTTGCTGCAAACGGAGCATTGTTCTTATCGCTCTTTTTTTGTAAAACAAACACTGATTGGATGCTGTAGTTGTAACTATTGACCCAGAATTTGATGCTATATCTGAGCTTCGACTCAACCAGAGCAAAATAAACCAGCTTGAGTTGAGCCAAGCAGAGTTCGTCTCTCAAATTTCGAATAGATATATTCGATGCTAAGTTATGTAGCAGTGCGAGTTAGATGTGATATGAAGATGCGCCGCCCCGCAAAGTAGCTGCGCGAGGAAGATGCGCACGGCGAATCGTTCAGTTAATTCCTACTACTGCTCTGCACATAGCTACACCACTCGCGACGACCCATAGCAGGCATCCGTAGCACGCATCCATAGCACACATCCATTGAAGGCATCCATAGCACACATCCATTGAAGGCATCCATAGCACACATCCATTGAAGGCATCCATAGCACACATCCATTGAAGGCATCCATAGCACACATCCATTGAAGGCATCCATAGCACACATCCATTGAAGGCATCCATAGCACACATCCATTGAAGGCATCCATAGCACACATCCATTGAAGGCATCCATAGCACACATCCATTGAAGGCATCCATAGCACACATCCATTGAAGGCATCCATAGCACACATCCATTGAAGGCATCCATAGCACACATCCATTGAAGGCATCCATAGCACACATCCATTGAAGGCATCCATAGCACACATCCATTGAAGGCATCCATAGCACACATCCATTGAAGGCATCCATAGCACACATCCATTGAAGGCATCCATAGCACACATCCATTGAAGGCATCCATAGCACACATCCATTGAAGGCATCCATAGCACACATCCATTGAAGGCATCCATAGCACACATCCATTGAAGGCATCCATAGCACACATCCATTGAAGGCATCCATAGCACACATCCATTGAAGGCATCCATAGCACACATCCATTGAAGGCATCCATATCACACATCCATTGAAGGCATCCATAGCACACATCCAATGCAGGCATCCATAGCAAACATCCATTGAAGGCATCCATAGCACACATCCATTGAAGGCATCCATAGCACACATCCATTGCAGGCATATATAGCACACATCCATAGCACACATCTTTTCATATATAATAATTATTAATTTATATTATTATTAATAATTTATTTCAGATAAAATTTTTACCTACCTACCTAATATTAATTCGCTACAAACGTTACAGGTGTGCCTGAACTAGGTAATCCTGTATTTCAGGCAAAGAAGTGCTAGTATTAAATATATTCTAAAAATACTCACTTACTTAATATAATTATAATATACGTAATTAATTGTAATACACGATGATTCTAACAATGGTTGCAAAAAGGTAAATTGCGCTTACTTGAGTTACAATGTTATTGAACCCAAACAATTGATGCCTATGCGAATTTATGACAATGACTTTGTTTTCAAATAGTTAAATAATATTAAAAAACCGGCCAAGTGCGAGTCGGACTTGCACAAGAAGGGTTCCGTAGCAGAAAGTATTTCAGTTGATTAAATGAAAGCAAATTGCGGTTTATGACGTATTAAAAAAAAACTACTTGCTAGATCTCGTTCAAACCAATTTTCGTTGTTA
Organism: Pseudoips prasinana; assembly: GCA_951640165.1. NCBI lineage: Eukaryota > Metazoa > Arthropoda > Insecta > Lepidoptera > Nolidae > Pseudoips > Pseudoips prasinana. Next base: position 17,726,167 of record OX621264.1, on the reverse strand, counting down.
GTTTCCACGATAATGTACATCATATATTTTTTTTTAGTTTTATTTTATTATTTTAGAAGTTACAGGGGGGGGGGGGACTCATTTTACAACTTTGGAAGTGTCTCTCGCGCAAACTATTCATTTTAGAAAAAAATGATATTAGAAATCTCAATATCATTTTTGAAGACCTATTCATAGATACCCCACATGTATGGGTACGATGAAAAAAATTTTGTGTTTCAGTTTTATGTATGGCGACCCCCCATAATTATTGTTCTTTTCCTATTTTTGTGTAAAAATCTTAATGCGGTTCACAGAATACATCTACTTACCAAGTTTCAACTGTGCAGCTCTTATAATTTCGGAAAAAAGCGGCTGTGACATACGGACGGACAGACAGACAGACATGACGAATCTATAAGGGTTCCGTTTTTTTCCATTTGGCTACAAACATATCTTAGTTGAATCCGTTTCTAAAAATATATTTTAGTTGAATCCGTTTCTAAAAACATATCTTAGTTGAATCCGTTTCCACCAGTGCTAAGCTATGTGCACCAATGAATATGATTGGTGGATATCAAACGCATTGCAACGTAGCATAACACATCTCTCATGCAAAAGCGGCTTAGGGATACACCAGGTAGTCGGGCATCAGCGGCACCTGTGTACTAGCTACCAATTAACTCGCATGCTAAACGCAGTGACTACGGCAACCCCTTCAAATGGTAAAGTTAAACATCATTTTTTTAATTATCTATGATAAATATATCCTTAAATATAATCTATGGTAAAGTTAAACATCATTTTCAGAGAAAAAGACATTACAGAGAAAAGTTGCATTGATTTTTATCTATATATGTATAAAAATCAATGCCACTTTTCGTTGTAATGTTATAACTCAACAACGCCTTTACCGATTTGGCTAATTTTGGTCTTGAATTATTCGTTGAAGTCCAGGGAAGGTTTGTACGCAGAGAAAATTTAAAAAAAGTCTTGAGAAAGTGTAAAGTCGACATCTTTCTATACTCCCATATACAAACAATTTGTACTAATACTTAAAAGCGTAGCGAAGCACGTACCGGGCCGCTAGTTTATTTATAATAATAGGTAATCTTATGAATCCCTAACTGTATACACTGATTGAATGTATGATCAAAATTAAATAATCTTATTGCAAGGAATTATTATATTATCTTACGTTGTAAACAGTCGCCTCGCCACTTCATGTCCCAGGTTCGATTTCCGCGCAGGACAACTATGACGGACACAAAGAACACCCAGATTCGTTGCAGAAACAGATACAGAATTATAATAAGATTATGTTAATTTACATAATCTTAAGAATATGTGTGTAAAATAAAAAATTTGATAATTAAACTTAAACATAATCTTATTGACAATAACTTAATACAAGCTAGCTAAATATCATTGCTATCTATACATTATATAATAAAATCGTAGAAAAGTCAAAACTGTACATTGAATATTTTTTTTAAAGGATACTTGGGGCGTGATCTACAATCGATATCAAAGCCAAAAATATAGTTTTTAGAATTTCTGTCTGTGCGTCTGTTTGTATGTCCGGGCTAAACTTAAAAAGTACCGCATGGATTTACTTAAAATTTTGCATGAATATTCATGAGGTCGGTTCAACATATAGGGTACATATTATTACGCTATTACCTACAGGGGAGGAGCTGTGATAATTTATAAATTTTAACGCGGGAAAAACGCGGGGCACAGCTAGTTATAAAATAAATGTTTATAAATGTTTAATACAATCTGTGTACCTAAATATCTATGTAACTAGAAATAATATGTACATAACTATTACTACAAACATGTTCTGACTATTTACAAGCGCTTTTTAAAAGTCTACGTGAATAAAAACCTTTTATATTTTATTTTATATGTTAATTTTAAAACAAAGTCAATAAGTCATAATAACTATAAGTAGTTATCTAATTATTTATGACTACGACGCCGTATCGTAGTAATATCATTTAAACTATATTTACCTTTGAGCATTTAGCTGTAAATGCTCGAAGATATTTACGATATAAACCATAAAAAAAAAAAAATATCTAACTAGAAGTTATCTATTAATACAAAATGGCGACCTGTCACTGAAGCGGGCTATTTTTGGCGGGAACGGTCATCGACTTTCTTACCTACTGACCTTTTAATAGAAGCAGACACAATAGGGGCATACCTATCTCTCTCTAACGTAAAGAAAACGTATAACGTTGTCTCTGTCTCAGTCATTAGCACATTTTTGTCGGGAATGTAACATTTGGAGAGAGATGCTAAGTTGTTAGTCTAGTGTTGCGAAAATTTCGAAAGAGGGAGATTGAATGATATTATTTCGTAGTCTTGTTTGTGACCAGCTTGTATAATATCTGGTTTCCATAGTACAAAGCTCTGCTTAGTTTGGGATCAGATAGCCGTGTGTGAATAATACACACGGCTATCTGATCCCAAACTAAGCAGAGCTTTGTACTATGGAAACCAGACAACTGATAGATATGCTACATATACCTACTACCTACTTTACATATAGATATTTTGATGTGAAACACACTACTGTCGTATAGCGTCGCCACGCTAATAGATACGATAGTAGTGTGTACGGTGTGGCGACGCGTCGCCATGCGCAATCGACTTTTTATTTAATCATTATGACATATTTAGTTCCTATCACAATATGTTCTTTTCTGCATATTACTTTTACAAAATAATGTCGATGTTTCACATTTGCCAGGCGTCCCGTGACGGCTCACATTTTTTTTTTTGAAAAGATATTGCCCGCACTAGGGATTTTAATCCCTATGTCGCGCGCGGGGTACTTTACAAACTTATAATTGACGAACACAAACTAGGTACATCCAGACTCAGAACAACCATTTATGGGTCACACAAATAGTTGTCCGGCGCGGGCTTCGAACCCGGGACACGAAGCGGCGAGGCGACTGTCTTAGCCGCCGAGCCACGCGTGCAGTCACAAATTACACCCAGACTCAGGACAAACAAACATGTTCGGCCACACAAATATCTGTCCTGGGTGGGAATCGAACCAACGACCTGCGGCGCGAAAGCATTTACCAACCACACCAATCGGTATAAAGGGCATTCATGAAGCCTTTTTAAGAACAAAACCTGAAGTTGAAAGTTTCAGTAAGAGAGCGTTGTGGTGTGAAAGAGGATGTAGTCATAAAGATTTAAAAAGGTATGCTGAGATGGTTTGGCCATTTTAGAAAGGATGAATATAAGAAGATTGACAAATGAAGTATATATGGCCTGTGTGAATGGGATAACCGGAAGGGGAAGACCACGTCGAACAATCTCTGACCAAATCGGAGACGTTCTCAAGAAAGGGCAGGTCAGAAGTACCCTGAACCGGCGAGCATGTATGAAGAATATAATGACAGTAATCGAGGCAAAAGAGGTGTGCAAAGATCGTGACAAATGGAAATCCGTTGTCTCTGCCTACCCCTCTGGAAAACAGGCGTGAGTCTATGTATGTATGTACAAAACAAAAGTAATATATGTAGTATATCAGTTATCTGTTTTCCATAGTACAAGCTCTGCTTAGTTTCGGATCAGATGGCCGTGTGTGAATAATGTCCCAGGATATTATCTTAAAATAACAATATTATTAAACTGTTAATTCTAGCAAATAACTATGCTACTAACATATTTTGAGACTATTGTTTCAGATTACTAGAGACTAGATATATATAGAGACTATATTTTCAGAACTAGACTCAATAGAGTCCAGTTCTGAAAATAAATAATTATCATAATAGGTACACATGTAGCCATGTGTACCTATTATGATAATTATTTATTTTACATTTCCAATATAAGCTGACCTCTCATTGTATGGAAATCCTATATAACGCGAGATCAGCTTATACTGGAAATGTGTAGCTTGATGTGTAGCCGTGCGTACTACCCGTATCCCCCGGTTTGATCAGCGCTAAAATTTATAAAACATAGCATTATGTAGTTTTTGCGTGAAATAATAACAAATCCACACATCGAAACTTTCGCATTTATAATATTTGTAGGATTATTATTATAAATAAATAATAGTTAAAAAAAGACTAAGTAACACGCTTTATATAGAAAACCATTTTTTTAAGACAACGCCTGCATTAGGTAATCTAATCCCTGTGTACTTTCCAAACATATAATAGACTGACACAAATTACATCCAGACTCAGAACAACTATTTATGGGTCACACAAATTCTTGTCGTGCGAGGGACTTGAACCCGCGACACGAAGAGGCGAGACGACTGTCGTAGCCGCTGCGCCACACATGCAGTAATTGAAATTGACTTCAACAAGTTTTTTTAGGGTATAACAGTATAGTTATGTTGTTAATATTTAATTTTGTCGTGATATTCAATATTTTTTACTAGCTGTGCCCCGCGGTTTTACCCGCGTTAAATTTTATAAATTATCACAGCTCCTCACCCGTAGGTGATAGTGTGATAATATGTAGCCTATATGTTGACCCGACCTCTTAGTAATATTCATGCGAAATTTGAAGTAAATCCATGCAGTAATTTTTGAGTTTAGCTCGGACATACATACAGACAAACAGACACACAGACAAAAAATCTAAAAACTATATTTTTGGCTTCGATATTGTTTTAAGATCACGCCTGAAGGATCGTTTAAAAAAAATATTCAATGTACAGTTTTGACTTTCCTACGATTTTATTATATGTATAGATAACAGTTTAGTTATGTTGTTAATATTTAATTTTGTCGTGATATTCAATATTTTTTATATGCCTCGCTAGGTGCGTCATTGGCTGCGGGGCTGACGGCCATAAAGGATATCGCCACCCTCTCTCATCCCGTGGGGGGACGTACAAGTCGTGCCGAGGGAATATATATACCACAGAACGGGGAACAGCGTTTCTCTGAGTACTATGACCATCACACTGCGAACCGCTCAAAATGATCTTTGGGGGAGGCCTTTGTCCAGCAGTGGACGTCTTTCGGCTGATATGATGATGATGATGAGGGGCGTCATTAGCCTCACGGCCCTTATAATAATAATAAAGCCTTTATTTAACAATCTTATAAAAATACTAGCGGCCCGGTACATGCTTCGCTACGCTTTTAAGTATTAGTACAAATTGTTTGTATATGGGAGTATAGAAATATGTTGATTTTACACTTTTACAAGACTTTTTTTAAATTTTCTCTACGTCCAAACCTTCCCTGGACTTCAACGAATACTTAATTCGAGACCAAAATTAGCCAAATCGGTAAAGGCGTTGTTGAGTTATAACATTACAACGAAAAGTGGCATTGATTTTTATATATATAGATATACAATCTCTTTGATATAGACACCAGCTTCGCGAAGATTGTCTTGCTATTCAGCATAGGCCTTCCCTAAAGCTTGCCAAATGCGAAAAAAGCCTTGTCATGTGTCTTCCTTCTCCATGTAGCTCCTGCTATTCTTTTTATGTCGTCTTCCCATCTTCGACGTTGTCTCCCTTTCTTTCTTTTGTGTTGTCTTGGACACCATTCGGTCACATCCTTAGCCCACTTGTCCTTTTTGCTTCTCATCATATTGAGTCCTATCCATCTCCACTTTAGTTTTTTGATACAATGTATCACGGCTCTTACTGAATTACATGACGCTCCTGACGCGACAGTAGCCACGAATCGGTTAAGATACAGACGCTACCACAGCCACTTTTTTTTTACGTGGTGGAAATGCTCATATCGCATGTCATGTAGGGCTCGACCCTCTAAAACCACCACGGTAGCCAGCCTCACAGTGCTTGTAACTCTGGGTACTCGTGAACGATCTCACCAGTACCCCGGCGTACAATGCAGTCTCTGCAAGACTTCCACCCGGGCAGGGGAGGGGGCATGGAGTCCTCCCAGGGTACGTGTCCCGACCATCTGGGACATGGCGCAAAAGGGGGGTACCGGAGCAGCATACCCGCGTTCCCGGGACTCCCCCATCAGGCGACAGGAGAAGTCCACGGCAGGTAGGTTTAGTCGGTGCAAGTCCGACAAACCCACCCGCAGACACTTTTTGCGGGTGGCATGCGAAGGCATTCCCCCTGGCTAATAAATCCCCCCCCCCCCTCCCCTTCCTAGCACGCATAAGCGTGTTTAGGCAACCTGAGCTACAGCAGGTTACCTCTTCCCGGGACCGCTTATACAAGACAAGTGGAGTTCCCCTCCTCCAAACGCCAGCGATTCCTCTGGGCGGCGCCCAGCCGGGGAGAAGCCAACCGGACGCCGCATACTTTCTCCCGCTGGGATTAGCTCCCACCGCCGGAACACATCCAGCTACTCCAATATGTCAAATTTCTTGTATAGATTTTCAACTTTATCACATAAGCATAAGGTTCACTTTCAATCGGGGAAATTTGACAGATTGTATATCTCTCTCTATCTGTCAAATGTGTGCACGTTGTACGGCCGAGTTCTGAAAACCGCCCCCCCGCTCATTATATACCTAATATGTACTCCTAACCGAATTTCGGCCACGGCGGCCGCCAGTCTGCATAGAGATTAGTCATCTGCGCGGGACATATTATAGTGCACAAGTGTGTGCGCAAACACAGCAGCACTTTCTATTCCATCACTCTCTTGATCCGATGGGACGTCGAGCGACACGATCGGAAAGAGGTCCGGTACAGGACCGACGGCTTTACGTGCTCTCGGCATAATACCGCCAACTCCCAGACTTCGGGCTGATGCTGAGAATTTGTTCTTTTTACAGATGAGTCCCAAAATAACTTTTTGGCCCAAACCGGGATTTGAACCCAGGACCTCAAACTCTGCGTGTGAACACGCTACCGCTAGACCAACGAGGCAGTCATTATATATAAAATATAGCGTCCGTGAGAACGCAAATGCCTACACTAAAATATAATGTCAAAAAGAAAATTTAGCCATTCGACCGCTATTGCCCCTGGGGTATCAGCACACCCCATCTAAACGGGTAACTTAAACGCAGTTATGAGTTTCATTACCGAGATTGCGTGTGATATAAAGGCTTGTTATTACCCCCGATACAGAAAGAGGAGTGTAATTAGTTTGAAACCTATACCTACAAGTGGGAGAAACTTTAAAAGTACTATGTACCCATGAAACTCCTCAAAATTATACATACACATATATACATAACCAGATTGTGAAATAAATCATAAATTGTATAGTCCGGCTGGTCTCGAACTAGCACCCTCTACCAACCCGGGGTAGGCGCTCTGCGTTAAGCTACGAACGATACACATTGGCCGAACAAATTTAGGATTCCCTTGTTAACACTTTTCGGAGGATGTAGGGGTCAACCATCATGACCTACATCCTCCGAAAAGTGTTAATGGTGATTGGCAAATGCTTGCCTTGGGCTCTACCGTCTAAGTCGCCATCGTTTTCGTGAATGGCTTTCAAATAAATAATTCTCATTTCTATATTGCATTCCACAATGTATGTATAAATGTTGGTAGACATAATAATGTTTGTATCAATTGTGGACCCTGCAGGGTACAGCACAGATTTAGGAGAGAGGAGGAAGAGTACATTATTACTAATTGGATATTTAAGTAACATAATGAGTTTTATTAAATTAATGTATTATTATAGTTAGTCCTGAATTTATTTATTATACTTAATTATTTAGTTATTTTAATTTAATATATTTTACTATTTTATAAGTCAGCTATATTTTATATCATTTATTTTTATATTGCACTAATTTCGTTTATATTATAGTCATATGCTTTAATATTATAGTCATATGCTTTAATATTATAGTCATATGCTTAATATTATAGTCATATGCTTAATATTATAGTCATATGCTTTATAAAGGTTGAAAATGACTTAATCAATCGTTAAATCGGCTTCCATGAGCACATGTGACGTCATAAATGGTCCGTTTTCGATTGTCAACGTTGAAGCCGATTTAACGATTGATTAAGTCATTTTTTACCTTTATTAATTTGAACGCCATTTAAGATTAATTGATGGTCGTCGGCTTAGCCGTTAGAGCCCCAGGACCGATATTTGTGTATATGAACATATCTGTTTGTCTTGAGTCTGGGTGTAATTATTTATATAAGTATGTATTTAGCGCAAATCGGCAAATGTTTGGTGGAGGCGTTTGTCCAGCAGTGGGCTTTTTTCGGCTGATATGATGATGATGACACGGCAAACTGTATGAAGCGAGCCTAATCCATTCTTAAATGCCATCAACGCGGTTGCGGCCGCTCTGGTGTTGGGAGTATCCACTATCCATGGTGTAGTGATCACTATCACGACAAAGGAAACTGATATAAATGTATACGTTGACTGGCTCACTATTACACACAGCAGCTCCGAGCGCAGGCGCACGTCCAACCCGCACCGCGTCTAACGCCAGACTGACAGATTGACGGCTACCCTCTCTACTGGTGCACATGAGACAATGTATTATATCTATTATATAGATACAAACACTACACATGGGCAGCGACGATCACTTACCATCAGGTGACCAACTTGTTCGTTTGCCTTGCTATTATATAATAATAATAAATAATTGCAGTCGAGCGTAACTAGAGAAAGCCACAGGCTAGCTAGCATGGGCAATTTCGCGACAGTGTTTCAGGCAGAGACATACGCGATAATTACATGCGCCCAGACGAACATAGATAGGGCGACTGAAGGTCAGACCATCTACATACTCAGTGACAGCCAGGCTACATTAAAAGCCCTGATGTCACATAAAATTGAATCCTAGATAGATCCTGAAGGGTCGAAGTGCTGTAAGCAAGTACACCCCATCAAAGATAAGATAAGATACGATAGGTTCCTCAGCGGCGAGGATCGCATTGGCGCTTTAAAACGTGATCGGTAATTCAATGCAAGTGATCAGACTCTCATTTAGAATTCCAGCTTTTTACTTCAGCGGCAGTTTCCCCCTGAGCTGTGGCTCGAACCCCATAAGGGTGCCCTCAGGTTTTAGTCGCATAAATTAAGCTACTGGTTGAGAGCCTTCTGTCCAAGCCAACTTCTCGTTGTCTTCATTTCTTTGACTTTAATATAGTAGTACTAAATGCAACAATAATAGATAGGGTCTGTTGGCGTGGTTGGCAAATGCTTGCTTTTCACGCCGGAGGTCATGGGTTCGATTCCCACCTAGGACAGATGTTTGTGTGCATGAACATGTCTGTTTGTCTTGAGCCTGGGTGTGATTATCTATATAAGTATGTATTTACAAAAGAAAAGTAGTATGTGTAGTATATCAGTTATCTGGTTTCCATAGTAGAAGCTCTGCTTAGTTTGGGATCAGATGGCCGTGTCTAAATAATGTCCCAGGATATTATTATTATTACAGATTAGTAACTTGCTATTTATTATTTATTTAAGCATTTAAAAATATATTTGTGACGAAACAGACCGCACGGACGGACAAATTCAAAATATTTTTGTTACTTTAATACTGTATTCGACTATGTTTATGTATTGTATTGCGAGCTTGACAAGTACAAATGTATGTTAATACCCAAATGTTGAATTAATTTCATTTTTCCATTTCATATCATTATTACATACATTGACCCACGCTTGTTTCCCAGCGGGGTAGGCAGAGACAACAGAATTTCATTCTCATCACTTAAAATGAATAAAGGTAATAAATGTAAATGTTACCCCTTCTGGGCACGGCCTAACGTCTGCAACCTGAACTTTCTCGACCTAAATCGGAATAAAAGTTTCTATATAAATAGACTATGAATATTATAACGAGGTATTGTTAGAGAGCGATCGATACAGAAAGTTCAGTGACTAAATTTGCAGAAACATTTGGAAGCATACCTGATTAGTGTTAAGGGGAAGATTGGTATAGCTCGTACAGAAGGCACATTCATTTAGACTGAGCGATTGCAAAGTTAGCACTGCGTTTGCCTCTGATATTCTAGATATACGTGTAATAGTTTGCATATAAATAGGCTATGAATATTATAACGAGGTATTGTTGGGGAGCGATCGATATGGAAAGTTCAGCGACGAAATGTGCAGAAACATTGGGAAGCATAACTGATTAGTGTTAAGGGGAAGATTGCTCTAATTCGTATAGGAGGCACATTCATTTAGACTGTGCCATTGTAAAGAGGTAAGCATTGATTGAATATGCTACTTGTATGAAGTAAGCTACCGGAGACTCTGATATTCCAGATATATGTGTAATAGTTTGCATATAAATAGGCTATGCACACCATACGGAAATTCAGCGACTAAATGTCCAGAAACATTTGGAAGCATACCTGATTAGTATTTGTAGCTTTATAACTTGTTACTTAAATATGAAATGTTATATTTACACGCCGAGAACTATATGATTGATCCATCAATATTCCTGTTACACTTTTTATGTATACTCATTTTCAGTAAATAAATGAATTGAATAGTGTTAGTAGAAAGATAGGTATAACCCAAACAGAAGGTTACATACATTTAGACTGAGCCATTGTACAGAGGTAAGCACTGTTTCAATATGCTCATTGTATGACGCAAGCTACCGGAGTCTCTGATATTCCAGATGTATGTGTAATAGTTTGCATATAAAAAAGCTATGAATATTATAACGAGGTAGTGTTAGTGAGTGATACGGAAAGTTCAGTGACTAAATGTGCAGAAACATTTAGAAGCATCCCTGATTAGTGTTAAGGGGAAGATTGCTCTAACTCGTATAGGAGGCACATTAATTTAGACTGAGCCATTATGAAGAGGTTAGCACTGTCTGAATATGCTCCTTGTATGACGCAACTACTGTAGTGTCTAATATTCCAGATGTATGTATAATAGTTTGCATATAAATAGGCTATGAATATGATACGGAAAGTTCAGTGACTAAATTTGCAGAGACATTTGGAAGCATACCTGATTAGTGTTACGGGGAAGATTGATCTAACTCGTACAAGAGACATATTCGATAAGACTGAGCCATTGTAAAGAGGTTAGCACTGTTTGAATATGCTCCTTGTATGACGCAAGCTACAGGAGTCTCTGATATTCCAGATATATAGTATGCATAATAGTTTACATATAAATAGCCTATGAATACGATACGGAAAGTTCTGCGACTTGCAGAGATATTTGGAATTCGTATAGGAGGCACATTCATTTAGACTGAGCGATTGTAAAGAGGTTCGCACTGTTTGAATATTCTCCTTGTATGACGCAAGCTAACGAAGTCTCTGATATTCCAGGTATATGTATAATAGTTTGCATATAAATAGACTATGAATATCATAACGAGGTATTGTTAGGGAGCGATCGATACAAAAAGTTCAGCGACTAAATTAGCAGAAACATTTGGAAGCATACCTGATTAGTGACTGTAGCTTTATAACTTGTTGCTTAAATATGAAATGTTACATTAACACGCCGAGAACTCGGCAGAATGTGATTGTGATGTGACAAATCATCATTCAGCTGATGTGATGCTGATGATGGACACTGCCAGCCTATCTATATTTTTATACACCTATGGTAATCTGCCGCTTAACAAGTCACGCCATGTCATAACCTCATAACTAATCAAGTTTAGATTCACCGCTAGTGCACTCAGAACAACACAATAATACATAGTTTGCACTGTAGCGTAATGCACTAAACTAAGTTAAACTAAGTTTGTTGTTTCGCGATGTACCTTATTATCAACTTAACCTACATGCAGAGCTTAACTAATGTTACCTACATGTGATACATACACTCACGCCTGTTTCTCAGAGGGGCAGGCAGAGACAACGGATTTCCATTTGTCAAGATCTTTGCACACACCTCTTTCGCCTCGTTTACTGTCCTTATATTCTTCATACATGCTCGCCGGTTTAGGATACTTATGACCTGGGGCTCTACCGGCTAAATCGCCGAACTTCGGTTTCTTAAATGGCGTTTACATAAATAATGGTTAAAAATGACTTAATCAATCGTAAAATCGGCTTTCAGGAGCACATGTGACGCCATAAATGGTCCGGAATCGATTGTCAACGTTGAAGCCGATTTAACGATTGATTAAGTCATTTTTAACACTTCTTTATTTGAACGCCATTTAAGAAATCGATGTTCGGCGACTTAGCCGGTAGAGGATGGCCTTTCTTGAGAACGTCTCCGATTTGGTCAGAGAATGTTCTACGAGGTCTTCATTTATGGATGTGTATAACTCATTACGCAAAAACAACCGAACGTATTATGATGAATAACATATTATATCAGAATAACAAATAGGCAATAATTTATAAGGCACTACTAGTATTTTATGTGTCTGTGGTAAACTGCCTCGTGTCAAGTTACGCCATATCATAACTTAATCAAGCTTAGATATACTTAGCACTCCTATTTCAGCAACAGAATAATTCATAGTTTGCATTATATCATGCAGTAAACTAAGTTAGACTAAGTTCGTAGTTATGCTTAGTTGTAGCTTATTATCAACTTAACCTACAAGTTGGAACAACATGCAGAATTTAAATAATGCTATTATAAGGTAATATACAAGATGTATAATAATGTCCTCCTAGTCAAATTTCGGCAACGGCGACCAGTCTCAATGGAGACTAGCCAATTGCGCAGGACATATTATAGTGCACAAGTGTGTGCGCACACAGGAGCACTTTCTATTCCTTCACTCTCATAATAATATCCTGGGGCTCTACCGGCTCAGATCGATTTCTTAAATGGCGTTCAAAACAATAAAGATTAAAAATGACTTAATCAATCGTTAAATCGGCTTCAACGTTGAGAATCGATTCCGGACCATTTATGACGTCACATGTGCTCATGGAAGCCGATTTAACGATTAATTAAGACATTTTTAATCTTTGATATTGAACGCCATTTAAAAAATCGATGTTCGGTGACTTAGCCAGTAGAGCCCCTGGGACATTATTCACACACGGTCATCTGATCCCAAACTAAGCAGAGCTTGTACTATGGAAATCAGATAACTGATATACAACATATTATACTACTTTTCTTTTGTAAATACATACTTATATATATATATATATAATTACACCCATTAGATATAAAACAGATCTACAGCACGTGGATCTGTTTTATATCTAAGACCTCAATTGTTGGTACCAACATGTATAGCAAATAAATAAATATCTCTCTATCATCTATACATATAAATAGAATTGGAGTGTATGTTTGTAATAATCAGATAACCGTTTTTTACCACATCAGCTACCTGCTAAAGTCCCGTCAAAACCGGTCCAGCCATTTCAGAGATTAGCCGGAACAAACAGACAGACAGACAAATAATGTAAAAAAAAATTATTTGGTGTATATACCGTATGTATATATTCATTGTATATGAATATAAATACGGTATATACACCAAAATATTTTTTTTCAATTTCATTGTATATGAATATATTTACGGTATATACACCAAAATAACATTTTTTACAAGTTTTGTCTGTTTGTTCCGGCTAATGTAATAAGGAATAACTTATGCTACGTTTATTTTAGAAAATTTCTTTAATTTAAAAATAAAAACGAAATAATTCATAAAGTTTAACGAGGGGAAACCGCGGGGCACGGCTAGTCTAAAATAATAATATTCAATTCTTGTATACCATGCTATATATATGTAATGCTATCACCATGTTTTGTTTAATTGGTTCAGTTTCATAGGTAAATAAAAAAAACTTGTGTGTACACGCGTTAGAAGTTATACTTCTTAATATACAACTTGAACATAGTTATCAATTTTCATACCACCTAGAACTAACTTCATGCTGTTATTTTTACGCGTGCGCATCTGCGCGCGCATCGTAAAAATTCACTGTCATACCACCTAGAACTAACTTCATGCTGTTAAATATTTTGGTGTCGGTGTGCGCGCTGTTATACCCTAGCATTGCACCCCTATTTGCTTACACAGCATAATCACCGCTAACTTAGCATTTCTCTGTCCTAGTCCCTCACTCGCCCATCCTCTCACCTCAGTCGCTCTCCATCCTCCATCGCGTAAAGGCTGCTAAAAGATCTCGTGTCTAATTCTCTCATATTCAATAAAACTAATTAAATCAATTAAATTTCTTTTTTTTAAAAGGGATTATTTAAATCCCGTATAACATTGGTGGCAGCGGTGGAATCAGTAAAGATTCCCCGGTACGTCTTCGAAAAGTGAACCATAGTGTAAAAGTGCACAAATCTCTCCAGTGTCCAGTGTTTGTTGACTGTATCCTCACTGTGTCTATACTATAAACAAGACCAAACTCGCCTACGAGTGACTCGACTACTAATCACCATAAGCAGAACTGCGTATTACTTCTGCGCGACTCGCCGAGCTCCATTGTGCAGTAAGAGACTCCTGTCACCCCAAAGGTTGTGACCCGTCCAGCACCGAACTCCACTACTTGGCCCCAAACCTTCACATTAAGGTCATTCGCCGGGTACCTACAGCGTCGCCGCGTGAAGATGCGCGTTATCGCAGCCGCCTACGCGTTTTATTTCCTGTGAGTCTTTGGTCATTGTTATCGTACTTAATTATAATTCATTGTTTTAGAGATCCTTAGGGTATTATAGTAAACCGTATATTATTTTTATTTGTTTAGAAATATTATGTCAGTTGCTATTGTAGACGATAGCAAAAGCTCACTGAATAATCCCAAAGCGTCCATCATGCCGAAAGCTCAACCAGAACCTGAGAATGTAGACCTTAACATTCTGTTGAAATTTATAAAACCGTATGATGGTCGCAGAGAAACCCTAAATTCATTTATCACTAATTGTAGCAACGCCTACGACCTGGCTGACGAAAGCCAAAAGCCTATTTTGTTCAAGTTTATATTATGTCAATTACAAGGTAAGGCCGAAATCGCCTGTTCTATTAAGGAGTTCCAAACGTGGGAACAACTTAAGGAATTTTTAAAGACCCAATTTGCTGAACGTAAGCATTATGCTCATCTCTTAACGGATCTACAGGAAAGTAAACAAAATCCGCAAGAGAATGTTAACGAATTTTCATTGCGAGTGGAAACCTGCCTCTCAAAATTACTTACCGAAGTCACCTTATCCAATACCAAGGTCAAAGAACTTTCTGGCCGCACCGCAGCCATGGAGGATTTAGCCCTCCATCATTTCCTCATAGGACTCCACCCGCGAATTTCCAACATGGTGAGATGCAGGTCGCCAAAAACGCTAAATGAAGCTATCAATCTTGCTATATCCGAAGAAAGAATTCAACAAAGCCTATACAAGCGACCACAAAATGATAAAATACCTACAAAATACAAAACTCAAGGCCAAACTTCAAGGCCAAATTTTCAAGTTCCACGCGTACATTCCAATACTCCTAACAAACCTAGTACATTATTCTGTAGATACTGCAAAAATCCAGGTCACGAAATCCAAGATTGTCGGAAACGTGAATACAATAATAACCAATTGCGGCAGAGTAACCAGCAGCAACCTTCTAGTTCGGGCTATAAGCCTCGTGTCCACTATATATCGGATACTCAAAATGACGATGAACATCCGGACGCAGACGCAACCGAATGTGTTGAACCTAATTCCATAAACGACTATGACTCAAAAAACGAGTAGTCGTCTCGTCCCAGTGTCGTACGGGACATGTCGTAATGAAAACCGACACTTCAATTCCTATTTCTATTTCTAAATCGACCCCGTTACATGGAGGTCACAAATCAATACCAATTCCTATTTCTAATTCTAAATCGACCCCGTTACATGGAGGTCATAAACCAATACCAATTTCTAATTCTAAATCGACCCCGTTACATGGAGGTCATAAATCAATACCAATTCCTATTTCTAATTCTAAATTGACCCCGTTACATGGAGGTCACAAATCAATACCAATCCCTATTTCTATTCCTAAATCGACCCCACTACATGGAGGTCACAAATCGATTCCAATTCCTATTCCTAAATCGACCCCGCAACGTACAGGTCAAATTCAAAACCTAACTACCAAATCCAATTCCTCTCAGACCAGAGTGTTTGAAATCACGAATAATCCTGCAATAATGCTATTGCCTCATGTCCTTGTCGACTCCGCCGTGTCAGACACACCACTGTCCTTATTGGTTGACTCAGGATCTTCGGTGTGTCTTCTGAAATACTCATCTATAAGTAAGCATCCCAAACTCACAAAAGAATCAATTCAACTGAAAGGCATTGACTCCTTAGAAGAATCCATCCAAACCCGTGGACATTTCCAATTAAAACTATTATTCCCCAAATCCAGCATTTCACACAAATTTCACGTAATAGACCAAATACATTTACCTTACGATGGCATTATAGGTTCTGACCTACTCAATGCCTATAATTGTAGTATAAACTACAACAACAACGTGCTACATTTTGCTAAATCACACATTAAACTGTACTTCCATGATCCCGCATATATAATCCCCGCTAGGACGGAAACAGTGATCGAGTGTTCAGTTTTAAACCCCGAAATAAAAGAAGGGTTAGTTCTCGATAAAAAAATATCCGATAATTTACTAGTTGCGAACTGTCTCGTCCGTGTCAAGGAAAACAATCGAATAAATTTATCCGTAGTAAATATCTCTGAGGAACCAATAAGGTTAACCTCAAATCTTAATTTAAATCTCAGTCCTATTGACCCCACAGAATTTAATAAATCTAGTAATCTCGTAAACCATATCGTGTCTGCCGATAGTTTTAAACGTACAGACGAGGTACTAAAACAATTAAGACTGTCACATCTAAACAAAGAAGAAAGAGAAGCTGTTCTACAATTATGTTCAAACTATTCCGATATTTTCCACCTTCCTGATGAAAATTTAACGTGCACAAATGCTATAGAGCACGAAATTAAAACCAAAACAGATGTCCCCATACATACCAAATCTTATCGATTCCCGGAAGTACATAAAGCCGAAGTCCGAGATCAAATCAATAAGATGCTTCAACAAAATATAATTGAACCTTCCAGTTCCCCTTGGTCCTCACCTATATGGGTAGTCCCTAAAAAACTAGATGCCTCAAATGTTCGTAAATGGCGAGTTGTGATTGATTACAGGAAACTCAATGATGTCACAATCGGTGACACTTACCCTCTTCCACAAATCACTGAAATCCTTGACCAGCTGGGTAACAGCAAATACTTCTCCACCTTGGACCTGGCATCAGGATTCCATCAAATTCCTCTAAAAGAATCAGACAAACCGAAAACTAGCTTCACTGTTCCTGAGGGAAAGTACCAGTTTTTGAGGATGCCATTCGGAAGTAAGAACGCGCCATCTACATTTCAAAGATTAATGAATTGCACCCTTTCTGGCCTTCAGGGCATTCGATGCTTCGTATATCTTGATGACATAATATGTTATTCCCACGATCTTAATTCCCATATTACCAACCTAGAACTCATCTTCCAAAGACTTCGGGATAATAACCTGAAACTACAGCCCGATAAATGCGAATTCCTACGTCATGAAGTCTGTTATCTTGGTCATGTAATAACAGAACATGGTGTCGAACCAAATCCTGAAAAGATTAAGGCAGTCACTGAATTTCCAATTCCAAAATCTCCTAAAGACATAAAATCCTTCCTTGGCCTAGTTTCTTACTATCGTCGTTTCATACCTGATTTTTCAAAAACAGCAAAACCCTTGACCAGTCTGTTAAAAAAGGACACTCCGTTTGTTTGGGAAAACCAACAACAACTCGCTCTAGATACCCTGAAACATAATTTAACATCCACTCCACTTCTTATCTATCCAGATTTCTCCAAACCCTTTATACTTACTTGCGATGCATCTAACTATGCCGTAGGCGCGGTTATATCACAGGGTCCGGTTGGCAAAGATCAACCTATAGCTTTTGCGTCGCGTACACTTAATAAAAGTGAGATAAATTATAGTACAACTGAAAAAGAGCTGTTAGCTATCCTATACGGATGTAAAACATTCCGTCCCTATCTTTATGGGCACAAATTTAAAATTATCACGGATCATAGACCCTTGAAATGGTTATTTAACCATAAGGACCCTAGTAGTAAACTACAACGCTGGCGATTAAAGCTAGAGGAGTATGAATACGAAATTGTTTATCGTAATGGTAAACAAAACTCTGCAGCCGATGCACTTTCTAGGTATCCTGTAAATCCTATTTATCCTAATACTAACCTTGATAATGAAGTTCCACTGCAACCATCACAGCCTTCTAGCACGCCTGACGAACGCCTACTGATCTACAAAGTATGTTAGTATCCCCACCATCCAACCTTGATCATGGGCTCATAAACCCTGAAATCGAAAATGAAGTAATGGATTACCTTACCTCTATAAATAATGATCTAGGTCCCGAACCGGAACCTCAACCTTCAACCAGTAGGCACGTCCCTGAAACCTTACCTGTTACTTACCCTAATCCAGAACCCTCTCCTGAGATACCTGAAAACTTACCTTTGCCCGACGAAATCTATAAGTCATTCCTTAAGTCTACCGCTGAATCACATAACACTATCATTATAGAACACAATCAAACTCTCCTTAAGGGATCACAAAAATTAGTAATAATTCCTACCTCTATAGACATGGACGAGTCCATGCCTTATGTCGAAGAAGTGCTAAGTAACTGCCCAAGCCCCGAGCGTGAAGAGTTTCTGAAATTAGAAAGATCGTTATTTACATTTTTACCCTTAAATATTGAAAACAAAACTTACCTTTTCCTTTTCACGAAAGTACATCATTTTGATGACTATTCATATCCCGATATATTTAAATCCTTAAAATATGCACGCGATCACATAATTATGTCGTATCCAACCATAAATGAGATAAGCACGTCTGATTTTAAAAACCCATTTGATAAACACTCTTTTGTTAAAATATATAATATGTTGAGTTATCTATTCGATGGTATCAATATAACAATCCATATCTATCATAATCATATCATATATCCTTCTTTAAGCGAAATCCAAACAATTTTAAAAGAAAATCATGATATTCCCATAGCGTCCCGCTATGGGAATATCATGATTTAGGTTCTACAAGGATGCTGAATCGCATTAAAGAAAGGTTTCATTGGAAAAATATGCGCAGTGACATCGAAAGTTACGTTAAAAAGTGTAAATTATGTCAAACCAACAAAGCCCTGCGTAAAATAAATAGAGCCCCTATGGTTATCACATCCACTTCAACGTCGCCATTCGAGAGATTATCTCTCGATATCGTAGGACCACTACCAGAGTCCGGCACTGCCAAATTAAAATACATACTCACAATGCAAGATGATTTAACCAAATTCTCGTTAGCATATCCCATTCGCAGCACTACTGCCGAAGAGACCAGTGAATGTCTCCTCCACTTTATATCTTTATTTGGAATCCCAAAATATATTCTTACCGATCAGGGAACAAACTTTACAGCAGAACTCTTTAAAAAGACTTGTGAATTCTTAAAAATAAAACAACTGTGGTGCTCGCCTTACCACCCACAGACACAAGGCGCCTTAGAACGATCTCACTCTACTCTCAAGGAGTACCTAAAATCATACGTCAACGATAATCAGGATAACTGGCCCCGCTATGTGTTCACTTCTATGTTAGCATATAATACCGCAGTGCACTACACTCCTTACGAATTATTATTCGGACACAAACCTTATATTCCCGACTCAGTTTACGATATCTCTAGCTCTACATACCCCGAGTATGTAAAAATGCTACAACACCGTATGAAATACGCGCGTGATAGGGCGTTAGAATTTATCCGTAAATCAAAAGAAACATCTAAGACTTGTTATGATTCTCATACTCGTTCCGCATCATATAAAGTTGGTGATTATGTCCTGCTAAAAAATCACCTTAGGTTGCGTAAGGCCTTATCTCCCATGTGGAAGGGCCCGTACAAGGTTGTTAAGGTGCACGGTAATCACACCGTAACACTATTAATAAACAGGCGTCATGTGAAACACCACTTTGACGAGATTAAAATTGCAACAATTAATCCATCTTAATGTTGTTACTATGATACATATACGTATTTATATCTTTTTTCATTTATTTATTTCAGTTTCATCGTTGGAGTAAACTCTGACTTTATTGAACCGATTCAGACTGGATCCGGATTATATTCGGAGTTTGTAGGAAAAATGAAAATTAGAGACGGGAATTTAAATGTATTAATTCCCATAGATATTTCGTATATAGAGCCTCATATAAATAATCTTAATATAGTTTTAGGTAGTTATAAGTTTTTATGTAGGCAGTCAGAAACATCATACACCCATCTATAATAACACCAATAGAACTATACCGAGAACTCGCCGATAACCACTTGCACCTCCACGCAGGTGTTAGCCTACCTGTAAGTTTAGAATTAAGCAAAATGTATATTATTTTAAGTATGTCGCATATAATTTCTTACTTTTATAATAATAAGATTGTGTTTGTGTTAAAAATACCGCTGGTTAATCCGGAAGAGTATTTCGTATACCGTAACTTACCCTTACCTATTCCGCATGACACCCTGAAGCCTAATACCTATAGTGTAATTCTAGCCTCCTGAAGCCTAATACTTATAGTGTAATGGTCATTGCTATAAAATTACTGCTAGGTATGATTATACCTAGCAGTAATTTTATAGCAATGACCAAAGACAAAACACGCTATTGTACATTAAACGATCTAGATAAGTGTGAAAGTGGCAACCCTGAGAACTACATTTGTGACATCCCTAATGTGTTATCGTCAGCGGAAAATCCAAACTGTGAAAGTGAACTTATCACACGTGTAGTTACATCCTTACCGAAACAATGTGAAACTAAATCTTTATTCGGAAATATAAACATTTGGACTGTTCTAAATCAAAATAAGTGGATTTATGTACAATCGGAAACTACAAAATTAACAATAGAATGTGGAAATAAAATGTACAATAAAAACATCCTCGGTACCGGTATACTTACCTTAACTAATCATTGTTTAGCCTATAGTAGAAATATGAAGTTTGTACCAAAATTAGATAACAGTAACATAAGTCTCTCTTTAGTTAACAGAGACTTTAATATCATAAACGAATCATGTTGTAATATTGATAAGATAAGTAAGCTGATAAGTAATGTGTCCCCTGTTAAGTTAGATAATATAAATTTAGAAAATCTCGGCTCGAATGAAAAACTAATAAATAATCTAATAAACAATGCAGACGAAATTTTAAATAACCAATCGTTCATAAGCAAACACGGGACCCATTATGCTATAAATACTGTATCTTTTATTTTAATTTTAATTCTTTTATTTTCTTTATACAAATTGTACGTTAAATATTATGTCAAATCTGGCCGCAGTCTCAGAATAAACATCGAATCGCAAACCTCCCGTAGACCTTCAGTTTCCCAATCTGCACACACTACCCCTGTCTCCTGTCCTCGACTTAGAGTTACATAAACTTCGGAACATCAACCCCGAAGTTTAGTCTCCCCGGGGAGGTGTTATACCCTAGCATTGCACCCCTATTTGCTTACACAGCATAATCACCGCTAACTTAGCATTTCTCTGTCCTAGTCCCTCACTCGCCCATCCTCACACCTCAGTCGCTCTCCATCCTCCATCGCGTAAAGGCTGCTAAAAGATCTCGTGTCTAATTCTCTCATATTCAATAAAACTAATTAAATCAATTAAATTTCTTTTTTTAAAAAGGGATTATTTAAATCCCGTATAACAGCGCGCATCGTAAAAATTCACTCTCATCATTTTTCTCCATCGCGCCAAAAGACGTATAACTTCGAAAAGTTTCAAGTAAGGTCCCCTATTTGTGTTACACTTATTTGTATAAAGACTACACCAAGCGGGATATGGCCGCTTTTAAAATTGACCACTGTAGCTGGGAAAAGCTCGCTGAAAATAGAGTTGAATGGCGCAAACGTGTAGTGGAGGGTCGTAAGATCTGTGATGAAGCCTGGTTCGGAGTACTTGCTGATAAGAGACAGAAGCGACATGAAAGCGGCTCGGCACCAACCACCGTAAACTTCTCTTGTCAGGCCTGCGGCAGGCTATGTCGCTCTCGCATCGGTTTGTTTAGCCACCAAAAGAAATGTCTCACAGACAATGCGCCGTAAATTGTCTGTAACAGAAGCAACGGCCATATATATATTAGTAGGTGAGTTCACACGATACCTAAACTACAACTAACTCATGTAAATGTCCTGGTATATCTTTTCTCTTATTGTTTTACTTCTTTTGACCGGCACTTGTCGGTATAGCACTTCTTTTCTCGTTTTACATATTTAGATATGGTTATTTTAATGTTATCATAATGTTACATAATTCATGTTACATACAACCACTTGGAAGGACCTAGTGCTCGCAATACAGGAAATTCTAGTGCGAGGACTAGACCACACTCAATATGTTGTAGGTACTGTTGTTTTTTTTTTTCAAATAAATTTTATTATTATTAATTAAAGTAAAATCTATTTTTGAAGTTATACTTCTTTTGGCGCGATCGCGATGGAGAAAAATGATGAGAGTGAATTTTTACGAAGCGCGCGGACACCGACACCAAAAAAATTAACAGCATGAAGTTAGTACTAGGTGGTATGAGAGTGAATTTTTACGATGCGCGCGCATCGTAAATATAACAGCATGACGTTAGTTCCAGGTGGTATGAAAATTGATAACTATGTTCAAGTTGTATAATATTAAGAAGTATAACTTCTAACGCGTGTACATAAGTACACACAAGTTTTTTTTGTAAGTTTAATTAAGTACCAAGCAAGATTTGACTTGACATGACTAGCTGTGCCCCGCCGTTTTACCCGCGTAAAATTTGATAAATTATCATCCCCGTAAGTGATAGCGTGATAATATGTAGCCTATATATTGACCCGACCTCTTAGTAATATTTATGCAAAATTTGAAGTAAATCCATGCAGTACTTTTTGAGTTTAGCCCGGACATACATACAGACACACAGACACAAATTCTAAAAACTATATTTTTGGCTTCGATATCGATAATAGATCACGCCCCAAGTATCCATTAAAAAAAAATTCAATGTACAGTTTTGACTTTCCTACGATTTTATTATATGTATAGATAGATATGTCTAACTTTCGTATTAAAAGTTTGGATGTCAAATGAAAGCGCTTGACTAGTAGAATACTACACTATGACAATTGTTTAGGTTTTTTATTTTAGGTTATACAGAAGACTAACTGGTTTTAGAAAAATCCACCTTGCTGCCTATGTAATAAAACTTCAACCCAGGCCAGACCAAACGAGCCGTATCGTCCAATGTTCCAACTATTTCCAATTTTCCAATTCTGTCAATTATTGCCTAACGTATGTTTCCGGAACAGTCAGGAGATTGAAGTTAGTTTGCTATGCAGCGTGTTGGGTTATTAGTACATCCAACTCCAAAAAGGTCGGTATCATTTTTTTTTCAATAACATTATCCTACTGTTGGATGGATGGATGTTTGTTACTCTTTCACGTAAAAACTACTGAATAGTTTTTAATGAAACTTTACAATAATATAGCTTATACATCAGAAAACACATAGGCTACAATTTATAAAGATATGTGTGAATTGTCCAAAATATCTATATAAATAAAAAGAGAAGTCCTGCCTGACTGACTCATCAACGCCCAGCCCAAACCCTTTGACCTAGAAAGCTGAAATTTTCACAGATGTTTTCTTTATAATGTAGACAAGGAATAAGGAAGGATTTTTTGAAATTAAACCCCTAAGTGGGTAAAACAGGGGTGCAAACTTAGTATGAAACTTTGCCATTTTTGAAGTTAAAGGCATGAAAATTGGTATTTGGCCTTCCAGTTAAAAATAAAAAGTATGTGTTTCAGAATTTTTGGAAATTCCAGCCCCAAGAGGGTAAAATAGGGAATGTAAGTTTGTATGAAAAATGTGAAAATTTTTAAATTAAGTAAAAATTGAAAATATGTATATTTCTGCATCCTTGAGAATTCCACCACTAAGGGCGTAAAATAGAGGATTTAAGTTTCTATGAAAAATGCGACTTGACGCGCATAAAAATTGGTATTTGCCCTTTCTGTTTAGAAATACATATTATTTCAGGATTTTTGGAAATTCCACCCCCAAGGGTGTAAAATAGGGGATGTAAGTTTAACTACTACGTACTAAACGGCTGGGGTTAGAGACTTGAAATCACACTAAAGAAGGTTTTAGAAAATACCACCCCTAAGGGAGTAAAATAAGGGATGAAAGATTTTATGTAAATCCATAATTTCTGATGTTAAAGGCCATGAACTTTGATATTTGGCCTTGCAGTTAAAAATAAAAATATATATTTCAGGATTTTTGAAAATTCCGCCCGCAAGGGCGTAAAATTGGGGATGTAAGTTTGTTTGAAAAATGTGCCAATTACTAAGTTAAACGCATGGAAATTGGTATTTGGCATTTAAGTTAAAAATTAAAAATATCTATTTCAAGATTTTTGAGAATTCCACCCCTAAGGGTGACAAATTGGTGATGTAAGTTTGTATGAAAATGCGACATTTTTAAGGTATTTGAGCCAATTTAATATAGGTACTAACTGCTTACTCTGCCATAGACTTATTACAGCGGCACTTGTGTTTCATTCGCGCTTTTTGAAAGGTAGGGGTTACCCCCGTTCAATAGAGCCTATCGACGTACGGGTAGGTCAAGGCCTGTCTGGGTTATTGTGTATCTACGGATAAAGGTTGGACTGACCTAATGGCCTAGTGGTTACTGACACTGACTGCTAATCCAGAGTACGTATTTACCAAAAAACAGTAGTAAGTTCGATGATTGCCATCCAGGGGCTTTAAAATAAAAATAAATAAAAAAGGTTTTTATTCACGTAGACTTTGAAAAAGCGTAAATAGTCAGAACATGTTTGTAGTAATATAGTTGTATACATTATTATTTCTAGTAACATAGATATTTAGGTACACATTGTATGAAAACATTTATAAAATTTATTTTATTAAAGCATTGATATTTAGCTAGCTCGTATCAAGTTATTGTCAAGAGATTATGTTTACTTATCTAGTTTAAGTCTAATATTTTTACTACATATTGTCTTTTATTGTCTTACTTTACCGGCTAAGTCGCCGAACATCGATTTCATAAATGGCGTTCAAATAAATAAAGGTTAAAAATGACTTAATCAATCGTTAAATCGGCTTCAACGTTGACAATGGATTCTCGCCCATTTATGACGTCATATGTAGTCATGGAAGCCGATTTAACGATTGATTAAGTCATTTTAACCGTAATTTATTTGAACGCCATTTAAGAAATCGATGTTCGGTGACTTAGCCGGTAGAGCCCCAGGTCAAATATTTGTGTGTTGAGCACGATTCTTTTTCTTATTAAACTGCCCGCATTCACATTAATATTTATCGTAATATTTTTAAACTTTGACAGCTGTGATAGGTAAACACAGCAATGACGCAATACTAGTTGTTTATATTCTCTTTGATGACATTTAAAGTGGTTGGTCGCAACCAAACGCTATTACAGGTCGATACGCATGATAATTTTGTAATTTAATTAGTTGTTTTTAAGCGCTATCGGAAGATCAGCGTTACAGTAATCATTATTATTTACTGTGACATTTTCTGAGGTAGACGCCTTTCCTAGCTAGTACTTATAATGTTGCATGCTTCATAAGTATTATGTAAACTAAACGCAATTAGTTATATCGTCGTAGATGTAAACTAATTTAAGGATTATCTGTGCTTGTTGGGAATAAACCTTTTTTATTATTTTTATTTTATTTTATTATTTCTTCTGTGACTCGGTATAATTGATGACATGACGGGCCTGTTGGCGTGGTTGGGAAATGCTTGCTTTGCACGCCGCAGGTCATGGGTTCGATTCCCACCCAGGACAGATATTTGTGTGCATGAACATGTCTGTTTGTCCTGAGTCTGGGTGTAATTATCTATATAAGTATGTATTTACAAAAGAAAAGTAGTATATGTACTATATCGGTTATCTGGTTTCCATAATACAAGCTCTGCTTAGTTTGTGATCAGATGGCCGTGTGTGATTAATGTCCCAGGATATTATTATTATTATTAGTAAACTGCGCGTTAACTGTCACGGCAATATATGAAATTCATTGGAATTATAGTGGTGCCATCTGCCGAATATCAGTCGTACCTTCGTGGGCTCATGCACAACACTTTGCTGAAGGTTACCACATGATCAAATACGTAGTTTACGTTTCTATAACGGACATACAGACAAACATTCATTTGTATATATACAGATATGTATGTATTTCGAAATACATAAGTGTAAAGTATAGACAACTAATGTTAAACTTATTAATCATTATGAAATGCCATTAAAAAATATAGTTTTCGTGTGTCACATTAACCGCTTACTTATTTTCTTTAAATTAATAATTTTAAACCAATAATTACATCGTTACATGGTGTCAGAATTATAAATAAAACGTTTTAAATGAAATGAAAATTCGTGAGAAAGTTGTAAAATGGCTGCGAACGACGCAGTATCTGGAATAAAGCCGCCAGCTAATTTACAAATTGACTCGGACAAATCAACGTGCTGGGAAAAATGGTTACAACTGTTTGAGTGGTATGCCATCGCTGTTCAACTAGATAAAAAGCAACCAGCAGCAACATTTATGGCACTGATAGGCTCAGAAGCGATCGAAATATACAACAATTTTAACCTTAGAGACGAAGATAAAAATAACTTGCAATTTATTAAAGACAAGTTAAAGAGTACTTCGCACCAACAACAAATATATCGTTTGAAAGATATATATTTTTCAAAATTGTACATAATGAAGATGAACAACTTATTGAATTTTTGACCAGAATAAAAACTCAGGCAAGAAAATGCGAATTTGAACATCAAGATGTCACCTTCACTTTCACTTTGATTAAGTGTTTTCACCCTTGTTATAAGTTCCAACTTTTCACAGGTGGCAAGTCCTAGGATCGCTAAGGGTATTTCTGTGCCTTATGTTAATCATTGCCATGTATTGCTGTGTCGAAGACGGCAAAGAATATCACCATCCATTCCATTCCATGGGGCCGTAGAAATCACCCCGAGGAAATACCTCCCAGAGGACGGGTAGCAGCGTCTCTCTGTGTACTATGACCTTCTAAATGTGAGCGCCAAACCGTCTGCCAAGCGTGGCAATTACGGCATATCGGCAACGTGTTCATGACGTAAAGTCGATGAAGAAGAAGTAGACTTTATTGCATAAATAATATACAAAGTACAGTATGCATAGAACCTCATTTTTGCAATTGGCGGCCTTATCGCTAAAAGCGATCTCTTCCACGCAACTTTGCGTTGGATGAACCAGAATTTAATATCTATGGATAATGGTCGCAAAAGGTGTACGAATTTATTGAAAATAAGAAAAGATAGCTTACGTATATACATATACGTAAGAATAATACTTATATACAGTACTGTATACATACATACACAACATATATACATATATATATTAATATATATATATGTATATATTAATATAAATATATACATATATAAATAAATATATAAACCTAATTATACTCACATAAAAACTAATATGTAAACTAGCATACTTTCGGCTGATTCAAGTAAAGTCTCAGCGGCAACTAGGTAAGTTTAAATAATGTTCTTTAACCATACATTTAAAAGATCTAAGTGACTGGGCGCGTCTTATTTTGATAGGTAATGCATTCCACAATCGGACAGCTTGTATACTGAAAGCTTTGTCAGTAAAATTTGTAGAATGGCATGGCATTTTAAGTCGTAAGTTTTCTGATGACCGCAAAAATCTTGAATTATTTGTGTGAAGAAAATTAAATCGTTTTCTGAGATAATGTGGAGTAGATGGAATGAACAGAATACTGTATAGAAGTGAATATGAGTATTCCGACGAAGACGTATTGGTAGCCACTTGAATTTATTGCGAAATTCGGATATATGATCATATTTGCGCAAACCAAATATGAAACGTATTCAAAAGTTTTGAAGTCGCTCAAGTTTATCAAGTTGTTCCTCCGTTAGATCAAGATAACTGGTGTCAGCATAGTCAAGGATAGGGAGAAGAAGGGACTGAGCAAGTGCAATCTTGGTAGCAGTTGGCAGAAAGTTTCGCAGACGTCTCAAGGAACTTGCAGAAGCAAAAATCTTTTTGCTTACTTCTTGCATTTGAAAGCCCCACGATAAGGTATTGTCCATAACAATACCCAAGTTCTTGACTCTGTCCAAAAAAGGTATAATAGTACCGTCAAAAACAACAAGAGGAATCTGTGAATAGTCAATATTTAGGAATTTTCGGGAACTACCAACAATTATTACCTGGGACTTCGTAGGATTAACTGTTATACCGTGGGGTATGAAATGAGTTGGTGTACTTATATATTTCTAAATACATACATAGGTACATCATCTGTCTATACAAAACATAATGTTTGTCTGTATGTCCTTTATAAAATCGTAAACTTTGCAATTGATCGTGTGATGATCTCCAGCAAAGTGTTGTGTAGAAATCGACCCCAGGAATACCTCCCAGAGAACGGGCATTAGCAATAACTTTA
This sequence comes from Pseudoips prasinana, assembly GCA_951640165.1. Taxonomy (NCBI): domain Eukaryota; kingdom Metazoa; phylum Arthropoda; class Insecta; order Lepidoptera; family Nolidae; genus Pseudoips; species Pseudoips prasinana. The sequence continues at coordinate 17,697,613 of OX621264.1, read as the reverse complement.
TACAAGCTAGCTAAATATAATTGCTATTATAAAATAAATTTTATAAATGTTTTCATACAATCCGTGTACCTAAATATCTATGTAACTAGAAATAATAATGTATACTTAACTATATTACTACAAACATGTTCTGACGCTTTTTGAAAGTCTACGTGAATAAAAACCTTTTTTATTTTATTTATTTTCTCTCTGTGTACAATGATGTGATAGACACACTGCGATCGCCAACCCGACTGCCAAGCGTGGCGATTATGGCATATCCACAACTTCATTCATATAAAACTAAAAATTTCACGCTCTTTCGAGCCTACTGTACTTCTTTTCACACGTGCAACTTATGGGCTAGATATACAAAAAAAATGTACAGCGCTCTCCGCGTCCAATATAACAATGCGTTTAGGATACTTGTGGGGCTGCCCCGTTTCTGTAGTGCGTCAGGGATGTTCGCAGATGGGCACGTAGATTGCTTTTACGCAACAATGCGCAAAAGGTGTGCTTCTCTGGTGCGCAGGGTGTGGGGCAGCCCCAACAGCGTCTTAAGCATGGTTCGCCTGGACTGGACTGTAAATACGTTGGTCACTGTTGTGCAGTCTCCCATGGGATGGCACAACAGTGACAAACCTTCATTTATTTATGTACGTGTTCCGTGCTTTTGATTAATGTCAGTGATTACTAACATAGCCGTAAGTTTATACTAACAATCTTGTTGAGTCTTAGTTACTCCAATAAAGAAATTTCTATTCTATTCTATAACTTCATTGTGGAAATCTTTTAAGGAGGTTTTTGTCCAGCTGTGGACTGGATTCATGGTGAATCAGTTGTCTTGTTGCCATAGTACAGACTCTGCGTGGGAATCGAACCCACGTTTTGCAGCGTAGAAGGCAATCACTCATAAACGGCTGAATCGATTTAGTTATTTTTTTTAATGGAGATAGTCAACAATTAATTGGTTAATCCTGTGTATTCACTGCACCACGGGACAAAGATAGTAGGTACAGACGCCAGTACGTCCAACTACCGCAATCTGTCAAATTTCTTTAATAGATTTTCAACTTTATTACAAAAGAATAAGGTTAACTTTCAATTGGGGAAATTTGACAAATTGGGGTAGCTTGATGTGCTGATGTCTGTATATAAAATGATTTCAAAACTCACTCACCGTTTTAAATCCTCTGTACATGACGCGAATCTCCTGTTTCGAGAACTTAGTTTGCCTGCACAGCTCTTCTAAAGCAACTGGTATCGGCTTCGGCGTCCGAGTGGGTTCCAACTCATACGCATGCTCCTCCACTGGAGACTCCGGCGGGGTCGCCATTTTGGAACGTTATCCCAACGAACTAGTTATAATTTTCTCGATATCATTATGAATTTAAAAAAAGAACAGCTTTTTTATTAGCTGCTGTTTTAACGAACTGCTATTTTAACTCATGAAAATCACTGCTATTAGCACTGATATTTTAGCTATGGTCACATTGACAGAACATTTTGGCGGGAGTTTTGACAGATATCAGTCACAGATTAAAAAGTTTTTAGTTTTAGTGGTGGAGGGTCCGAGGGCAGGATTCTGGTTCTGAAACAAAAAGAAAATAAATCACTATGCGTTTATAGTATTTTACTGTGGTAATCAAATAAAGAGACTGTAAGTAGATAGAGACAACTCTCCCTATGCGCTGTCTATTATTTCATAGGCCTGGTTTAAAAAAAACATGCGGGGCAGTCTGCGGGAACTGTCGGTTGAAGTGAAAACTATTTTTTCATTCTCATACTCGGAACGTAGTGTTTATTTGATCCGAGTGGAAGGTGCTACTTTCCACCTTTAGACGGTAAACCTTATAATAGTAATTGCTTCCTTATGGCGGGAATATTTTTCAAAAATAGAACTAAATTTGGTTCTATGAAATTTTTTTTTTTCCTCCTAATGGCTATCTGCTATAATGACAGTAAACGAGGAGTTTTTTGGCGCCAACGCGGAAAAAGACGCATCGAGGTTATGTTTTATTTTCAAAAACTGGTGTAAATTGGAGTTTTTATGTGTAAATATGGTGGATTTTTAGACATAACATCCTCGACAACGTACACAAGTGGTGGAAAGTGCGATATTGCCGTGAATTGTGATTTTCCGTGTTGTAACCAAAACTCCATAGAAGCCTCTAGTAAAGTCTCCACCGCTTTACTGGGGTAGGACTATGACTTGACTGTGACGGACGTGACGGACATGACTATGACGGACGTGACGGACATGACTGACTGACTTTGGAATAAAAAATAAATATTACAACTGAAGACGAGGCGGTATGGTCACAGATCTTAGCCTGCCCAACGAAGGCAAAAAAAAAAATGTCTGCCCGACACACGACAGAGGGGTACTCTGTGAAACAGGCGTAAGTCTATGTATATGCATGTATGAAATTAAATTAACTCAATATTTGTTGCTTAAAATTAAACTCACGGATTGCAGTTACTCGAATACATATTTTAAGATAATTACGTGACTAAATTCTGGAGCGCATCCAAGTTATTACTAAATGTTTACTTCAAAATGACAAAGCCCGCAAACACAAATATTAAGCATTTATTAATTGGTTCATCAATCCCTCTCGGCACGTTTATAGTTCACACATTTGACATTAGTTTGGCAGCCATTAGAGCTGCGGCGTCTCATGCATGCGTATGCGCAGTTTTTGCTCGTTAGTCATCATATCAGCCGAAATTCGCCTACTGGTGGATGGAAAGGCCTCCCCCAAAAATCTCCACAGTTGCCGGTCTTGCATCCAGCGGCTTCCAGTGGTAGGATATTTTGAACAAATGATTCATTCCATGCAAAACCAACTATGCTTATTTAAATTTAAATGTATTTTTGAAATTGTAAATTAACCAATAATGTAAATTATGCATACCGACATGAATATTAAATTTTATTCCTTGAGTTTTGGTGCCAACGCGGAATAAGACGCATCAGGGCATTGTTTCATTTTGAAAAACTAGTGTAAATTCAAGTTTTTATGTGTGAATATGGTGGATTTTTAGACATAACATCATGGACAACGTACACAAGTGAAGGAAAATGCCATATTGCCGTGAGTTGCGATTTTCTGTGTTGAATCTAAAACTCCATATAAGCCTCTAGTAAAGTCTCCACTGCTTTACTGGGGTTGGACAAGGACTATGTATGACTTGACTGTGACGGACTTTACTCGTCCATGACGGAAAAAAATTATATAAAAATATATTTACTGAAGGCTCATAATGCCGAAGAAGCCAAAGCCGTAAAACGGATTTTTTTTTTTTTTTTATATTTGCCATTAATTATACAATTCGTACTCGTTTATGTTTGTTTGTATTCGTGTTCGTATTCGTTTATGTACTATTTAATTTAATTAATCTTGACATTAATTGCAATTGTTTATTTTATTTGTGTTTTGCTATTAATTAAATTTATTACCTTTTTTGCATGTTTTTAGCAGAATGTATAGGATCCTAATAATAATTGTAAACACCTACCTAAATGTATTATTACCTACATTAGCATTAGCAAATAGAATTTGGATAATTAGATTGATGGAATGTCGTTGCATTTCCTTCTTACATAGTTCCAATGAAAAGGACAGGACCTTTTTACTTGTGTCAATTTCATAGTTTCTAACTGTGTCCCGCGATTTGACCCGCTTTCAACTTTATTTATTTTTATATCAGAAGGCGACAAAGGAACAAGTGGGTCTCCCGATGGTAAGTGATCACCGCCGCCCATGGACACTCGCAACACCAGAGGGGTCGCAGGTACGTTGCTGGCCTTTAAGGGTCAGCAAACAAGTGTTACTGACCCTTTCCCCATCCTGATGACGCTCTGGCGAGCTTACTCATACGCAGAAACACAACATTAATATTATTAATGAATAATAAAGGAATGTCTTCTGTAAGGTGGAAGTACCCCCCAATCGGGCTGCTCTTTCAGTGAATGAACGCTGTGCCCTACCTCTCTTAAATTGCATTACTTTTTAAATTATATCCTAGGTGTTATTCGGATGTATTACCTATATTACTGTAAAGTTTCATAAATATCCGTTGCGTAGTTAATGCGTGAAAGACTAACAAACATCCATACATTCATATTCAAACTTTCGCATTTTGATATACTAGCTGTGCCCCACGACCACGCCAACAGGGTCTCTACCGGCTAAGTCACCGAACATCGATTTCTTAAATGGCTTTCAAATAAATAAAGGTTAAAAATGACTTAATCAATCGTTAAATCGGCTTCCATGAGCACATGTGACGTCATAAATGATCCGGAAGCGATTGTCAACGATGAAGCCGATTTAAAGATTGATTAAGTCATTTTTAACCTTTATTTATTTGAACGCCATTTAAGAAATGGTGGTAAGTGATCACCACCGCCCATGGACACTCGCAACAACAGAGGAGTCGCGGGGGCGTTGCCGGCCTTAAAGAGTCAGCAAACAAGTGTTGCTGACCCTTTCCCCACCCTGATGAGCTCTGGCGACCTTACTCACACACAGAAACACAACATAAAAATTATTACTGATATTATTAAGGAATGTCTTCTGTAAGGTGGAGGTACTTCCCCAGTCGGGCTGCTCTTTCAGCGAATGAACGCTGTGCCCTACCTCTCTTAAATTACATTACTTTTTAAATTACAGCCTAGGTGTTATTCGGATGTATTACCTATATTACTGTAAAGTTTCATCAATATCCATTCCGTAGTTATTGCGTGAAAGAGTAACAAACATCCATATATCCACACATCCATATTCAAACGTTCGCATTTTGATATACTAGCTGCCCCCCACGACCACGCCAACAGGGTCTCTACCGGCTAAGTAACGAACATCGATTTCTTAAATGGCATTCAAATAAATAAAGGTTAAAAATGACTTAATCAATCGTTAAATCGACTTCAACGTTGACAATCGATTCCTGACCATTTATGACGTCACATGTGCTCATGGAAGCCGACTTAACGATTCATTAATTCGTTTCTAACCTTTATTTATTTGAACGCCATTTAAGAAATCGATGTTCAGCGACTTAGCCTGTGGAGCCCCAGGCCCGTCATTCCTATATACTTGATGTACACGAAAGAGAACTTATGTACATAGGAGATTTCAAATTTGCAACGACGATATACCCTGTTCTTTTCATACGAGCTATATTAGAGAGAGATGTAATGATATCTAAATTAGTTTAGTGATGTGAATGACAGAATGACCAGCAATAGCGAGCTAAATTCTGAGTGCATCACTCACCTAAATCGCAACGGGTATTGCAGGTGCATTTATAAGCTGCCAACATTCACTGAAATAACTAATCTAGATATTGTAGATGTTTTGATGGATATATATAATCTTATGACATTCATACATACATCAATTTATATGAAAACATGTAGAAATCAAATTTAATATATAATAGAAATGTTATAGTCATTTAGCTATCTTACTTACTACTACTACTGGTACTACCTATCGTATAGACCACTATCCATTCGATAGTCAAAGTCAAATATCATTTATTCCGTAAAAAATTTACATTTATGTGGAATCGTCATATTTTTTTACCCTACCGTGCAGTGCATTACGTGGCAGCTACTGAGAAACACTGCCAGAAAACTCAGTAGGAATCCTTTTTTAAAATAAAATGTACTTAAGATTAATTACAATCTTGTGTGTTGACTCAGAACAACTCATTCCCAAGCACTTTTATCACTTAAATAATCAGAAATTTTGTAATATGCCCTGATACACAATTTGGCTTTAATAATTCTTTTTAACTTATTCGTAGATAATTCTCTAATATCATTGGGAAGTTTGTTACAGAATCTTATACATTGCCCCATAAAAGAGTTACTTATTTTGTGGAGACGGGTAGTATGCAATATGAGATTTTTCTTATATCTACTATTTACATTATGTGTATCGCTCCTTTTACAGAAGGAATCGATATTTCTATGCACATATAGTAAGTTTTCATATATATACTGAGATGGTACAGTTAGAATGTTAACCTCTTTGAACTTTTCTCTTAGAGACAATCACTCACTAAGTAAGTACCCTGGTGTCAGAGTTGTTCAAGCCGCCCCGTAGGCCTCTGACGCTCAGAAATTAAACCACTTTGGTGGTCACCCATCTATGGACTTACCGCGATCCTAGTTGCTTAACCTCACCGATCGCTACGGACCGGTGAGTGCAGAGCTATTAGAGCCTCGACTGATATATATGAGGCTGATATATAAGAACCATAGAAAACAGAAGGGCCAAAATGTTAGCGCACTTGATACGACATGACACCATCTATACATATAATAAAATCGTAGGAAAGTCAAAACTGTACATTGAATATTTTTTTTAAAAGGATGCTTGTGGCGTGATCTACAATCGATATCGAAGCCTAAAATATAGTTTTTATAATTTTTGTCTGTTTGTCTGTATGTATGTCTGAGCTAAACTCAAAAAGTACTGCGTGGATTTACTTCACTGACGGTCACCGTAGCTTAGTTGGTAGTGCTCCTGCCTACGAAGCTGGTGGTCCTGGGTTCGAATCCCGGTAAGTGCAAATATTTGTGTGATGAGCACGAATATTTGTTTCTGAGTCATGGATGTGTTCTATGTATTTAAGTATTTATCTATCTATATAAGTATGTATATCGTCGCCTGGTACCCATAGTACAAGCTTTGCTTAGTTTGGGGCTAGGTAGATCTGTGTGACATTGTCCCAAGACCTTCTGTAAATTTAATAAAAACTAATGAATAATAATAAAAAATAAAAACTTCAAATTTTGCATGAATATTACTAAAAGGTCGGGTCAACATAGAGGCTACATATTATTACGCTATCGCCTACGGGGGAGGAGCTGTGACAATTTATAAAGTTTAACGCGGGTAAAACCGCGGTGCATGCTAGTATAGTATATGAGTATATTCTGTGTGGCTAACGACAACGAATATAAACACCCTGTGGGGGGAGTCTTCCCGGCTTAGTAGCGGTTTCGCCCGAATTTGGCTCGCCCGAATCGGGCGAATGAACTACTTTCAATTTTGAATATTTTTTAGGCCCGGTTTCGCCCGAAGCAAATTTAATGGCGGGCGAATCAGGTAAAGCAAAATTCAGTAGGGTACGATTCGCCCGAATACTATTATACCTCAGAAAAATAAGTAGTACAGTCGGGCGCACCAATTTAAAGAGGATTTTAAAGAGGAAAAGTCATTGTGCATATCATCTAGTAGGTTACTTACTATTTTCGATTAACACAATATGTGCCTAAGATATTGTGTTAATCGAAAATAGTAAGTAACCTACTAGATAATATGCACACAACAATGACATTTGTTCCTCAGCGATAAACGTAAAGACACACCAAATAAACGCACCCACAGGAACACAAAAGATAGTAGTATATTGCTGTCTCTGTCACTCATTTGCAAATTGTGCGGCGTGTTTCCCACTATTTGGTTTAGTGTGTCTAAAATACTGACAGTGTAACAACGTCTCTCTGTGTACTATAATGTCCTCCCGACCGAATTTCGGCCACGGTGGCCAGTCTCAATGGAGACTAGGCAAGGAGAGGACGAAGCAGACTAAGAAGGACCTATATGGATCAGATAAAGGAAAAGATAAATGTAATGTCGTATCAAGAAGTCAAAGCGCTCGCCGAAAGCCGAGACGACTGGAACTCGCTCTCAACCAACTAAAGCTTAAGAAAGTCTATAAAATCCTGTATTAAACAGAAGATAATAATATAAATAAATATCCTACTAATACTATAAATGCAAAAGTTTGGATTTTGATGAAACTTTTGTAGTATCCGTCACCGTAGCCTAGTTGGTAGTGCTCCTGCCTACGAAGCTGGTGGTCCTGGGTTCGACTCCCGGTAAGTGCAAATATTTGTGTGATGAGCACGAATATTTGTTTCTGAGTCATGGATGTTTTCTATGTATTTAAGTATTTATCTATCTATATAAGTATGTATATCGTCGCCTAGTACCCATAGTACAAGCTTTGCTTAGTTTGGGGCTAGGATGATCTGTGTGACATTGTCCCTATATATGTCCCTATATATATATATTTCATTTATTTCATTTCATTTATTATTTATTATTATTTCATTTATTATCGGGTATATATATATATATATATATATATATATATATATATATATATATATATATATATATATATATATACCCGATAATAAATGAATATATACCCGAATAACACATAGACTATAATATATAATGTTTAACGCGGGTAAAGCCGTAAGGCATAGCTAATCTATGATATAAATAACAAACAGCATATAGGACCTTCGGTCACATAACAACAAATAATTTGCAGGAAACAAACCAAAGTTAAATGTAATGTCTTATCGAGAAGTCAAAGCACTCGCCGAAAGCCGAGACGATTGGAAGAAGCTCCACCGAAAAGAGCTCTTAAATGATATAATAATAATAATAATAATATCCTGGGACATTATTTACACACGGCCATCTGATCCCAAACTAAGCAGAACTAAGCAGTACTATGGATACCAGATAACTGATATATAACATACTAGCTGTGCCCCGCGGTTTTACCAGCGTTAAATTTTATAAATTACCACAGCTCCTCCCCCGTAGGTGATAGCGTGATATTATGTAGCCTATATGTTGACCCGACCTCTTAGTAATATTCATGCAAAATTTGAAGTAAATCCATGCAGTACTTTTTGAGTTTAGCCCGGACATACATACAGACAAACAGAAAAAATTCTAAAAACTATATTTTTGGTTTCGATATCGATTATAGATCACGCCCCACGTATCCTTTTTAAAAAAATATTCAAAGTACAGTTTTGACTTTTCTATGATTTTATTATATGTATAGATAGATACTATTTTTCTTTTGTAAATACATACTTATATAGATCATTTACACCCAGACTCAGGACAAACAGATATGTTCATGCACACAAATATTTGTCCCGGGTGGGAATCGAACCTGCCTGCGGCGTGAAAGGCAGCGTATCTAACAACCACGCCAACAGGCCCGTCAATGATGATGATGATGATGTCTTCCCGGCCGAATTTCGGCCACGGCGGACATTCTCAATGGAGATTAGCCAATTGCACTGGACATATTATAGTGCACAAGTGTGTACGCAAACACAGTGGCACTTTCTATTCCATCACTCTCATGATCCGATGGGACGACTAGCGACACGACCGGAAAGAGGTCAGGTACAGGACCGACGGCTTTATGTGCTCTCCGAGGCACGGGGGTATAATACCGCCAACTTCCAGACTTCGGGTTGATACTGAGAAATTTATTTTTACGGAAAAATCTTAAATCACTTTTTGGCCCGACCCGGGATTTGAACCCTGGACCGCTACCGCTAGACCAACAAGACAGTCATGATGATGATGATGATGACACTCAGAGCTGACATGATGCTCGAAATACTGTCATCTGATTTGTAATTCTGTTTCTCCATACATTATTGACCGACACAACTTCAAAAGCTGTTATTTCCATAAAAAAAAATACATAAAGATATTATGTCATGTTAAAAGTCCTTTAAAATAAATTTGCGTGTCGTTCCTACCTTGAAATAATAGTTTCAAAACGGAAATACAGTTAGCATAATTTATGGTATACCATAGCCAATGTAAGAAATATTGTCTATGGTGCATAGATTGTTAGAGCACCACAAACATTTAGTTGTAACGATTATGATGTGAAAATAAAAGCTTCGCTGTAACAATTATAATGTGGAAATCACTTTAAATGAAAAAACTGTAATAACTCTTGAACGGTTTTATAAATATCTCTCAATATTTATAAATATATTTAAGTTGCTGTGAGGTGACGGCGGCGAATACCAGAATATCATCCCCCATTCATCCCGTGGTGGACGTCGAAATAGTCCGAGGAAACACCTACCGGAGAACGGGCAACAGCGTATTTCTGAGAACTATGACCATCAAACTGCGATCGCCAACCCGTCTGCTAAGCGTGGCGATTATGTCTTAACCCCTCAAGATTATTCTTGGGGGAGGCTTTTGTCCAGCAATGGACGTACTTTGGCTGACATGATGATGATGATGTCATCCCGAGGGGGGCGTAGAAATCAACCAGAGTGAATATCTACCAGAGGAAGGGCAGCAGCGTATTTCTGAGGACTATGACCATCAAATTGCGATCGCCAAACAGTCTGCCAAGCGTGGCGATTATAGCATATCGCCCCATTTTTAGGCAGGCTTTTGTCTAGCAGTGGACGTTCTTTGGCTGACATGATGATGATGATCTCATCTCGTGGAGGGCGTAGAAATCGACTCGAGGACATATCTACCAGAGGAAGGGCAGCAGCTTCTTTCTGAGTACTATGACTACATTTTATTTTACTGTGTCTGCATCTGCCAAGTAAAGTTGCGGGGTACTTTATAAGCATATAATAGACGGACACAAATTACATCCAGGCTCAGAACTGCTATTTATGGGTCGCACAAATAGTTGCCCGGCGCGGGACTCTAACCACGACACGAAGCGGCGAGGCGACTGTCTTAGCCAGGAACATTATTCACACTCGGCCATCTGGTCCCAAACTAAGCAGAGCTTGTACTATGAAAACCAGATAACTGATATACTGCATTTCTTTGATATCACAAATATCTGTCGTGGGTGGGAATCGAACCCAACGCCAACAGGCCCGTGAGTAAAAGTGAAGTCATGTCTATACCCTTACTAGTCTACAATAGCAACAAAACTAAACGCAACTCATTTCATTGAACCGAGTTTCCCGCCGACATTGGCGTGTTGCCAGCGTAAAAAATGAAATATTTTTTTCAATAATAAAATTAAGTGTATTACGTATGTAACCTACGGTGTTCTAAATAAAAGCGAAACCGAGCTGAATTTGTTTTTGTCTATGTAATATGTTTTATTTAGTTACATACTAAAATGTATCCTACTGGCCAACTCAGCAGTATAACTATGGCAAAAAGATGGCCGTCCGTCCAGACTAATACAATAGTAGATAGGTCTTACATTATAAATAAATAATAATAATATCCTGCGACATCTGATCCCAAACTAAGCAGAGCTTGTACTTTGGAAACCAGATAACTGATATATTACATTACTACTTTTCTTCTTGTAAATACATACATACTTATATAGATAATTACACCCAGACTCAGGACAAATAGACATGCATACAAATATCTGTCCTGGGTGGGAATCGAACCCACCACCTCAACAGGCCCGTTATATATTCTAACATACAATTTTTAATCAAAACCCGCTCATAAAGGGGTAAACATCCCAGTTATCCGCCAACACGATGTTAGCCGCACACAATAGCTTTTCAAAAACAAAAAGGGATAACAAACTTTTCCCCCACCACCCCCTATAAGGACAACGATCTCGTTTGAATCATTAACAATAAAACTTTCTCCCTTTCATGTAGATAAAGACCGCTTCCAGTTAACGGCTGTGAGTTGACGGCGGGAAATATCAGAATATCTTAAGGTTTAAGGTTTAAGAACTTTATTTTCTCAAAAAGAAATACAGTTCACTTATATGAGAAAACAACATTTCTAAATAAGTTAAGTTAGGGCGACGAGACAGTTCATGTCGAAATTATAGAAAGAAAACTTTTTACTATTTTAAATCCTCAAAAATGTGTTTTTAAAGCTTTTTTAAAGGTATATATGGACTTCTGGTCTTTTACATGTTTATGCAATTTATTGTAAAGCTGTGCTCCTTCATACAGTATAGTACTTTTCCCGTAGTTTGTCCGAGGGCCCTGAAGGGCTATATTATTTGCACATCTTCATTGATAAATATCATTAGATTAACGCTTTGCATTGAGAAATGTCCCCAACCACCGCAAACTTCTCTTGTCAGGCCTGCGGCAGGCTATGTCGCATCGGTTTGTTTAGCCACCAAAAGAAATGTCTCTCAGACAATGCGCCGTAATTCGTCTGTAACAGACACAAAGGCCATAATATACACTGCGAAATATGCTATAAAATTCAAATTTCATAATTTGGAATGTATTACCAATATGATATGATCTTTCACAAGCAACTGTGAACATATCAGTCGGCCATGTTTCTAGGAAACAAAGCCGATGGATTACACCTACGTCCTCCGGAAGCGTGTAAACAAGGGAATCCTAAATTTGATCTGCCCGTGTGTATCGTTCGTAGTTTAACGCAGGGCGTCTACTCCCAGCCGGGGGTTGCGGAAGTATCATTGGTTCCCGCGACCCCCGGCGCAGGTGTGAGATGGAACACCGGGGTGGTTTTTAGTCAGTAGGAGTCTGACAGACCCCTCCGCCTCCCCCAAGGCGGAGGACATCCAAGCAGGATGCTCCACAAAAAAGGGCGCCTACTCCAGATTGGTAGATGGTGCAGGTTTGTGACCCGCCGGACGATTAAATTTAAAATTCACCCCTTCTCATCCCGTGGGCTCATGCCATATTGCCGTGAGTTGCGATTTTCTGTGTTGAATCTAAAATATAAGCCTCTAGTAAAGTCGCCACTGCTTTACTGGGGTAAGACAAGGAATGGCTCTGAAGATGGCTCTCATAAGGCCGAAGAAGCCAGGGCCGTAAAACTGTATTTAAAAAATTGAAAACGTCATGTAAAATAAAACTATACCTACACAGTTCTGCCATTTTGGCTACCTACCTACCTATTTTGGCTCACATGTTGACCACATGTGAGCCAAAATACTTCCATTATACTTTTCTTTTGTAAATACATGTTTATTTAGATAGCTACACCCAAACTCAGGACAAACAGATATGTTTATGCACACAAATAAGTATACATTTAAAAATGTTGCTTACACGCTTTTAAAATAAATACCAAAATATTTATGGTTTAAAACTTGTACTCCCATGATGTATTATTTAGTTATTTATTTAATCTAATGCCCATTTTTGAAAATCCTTGATAAAGATAAAGATTATTTATTTGTCAAAACGTATATAAACTTCAAAAACAATAATGTATTCATTTATTTTAATTTAAGATAGTTCAAAACTCTGCATGGACATAAAGTTCTAAACAAATTTTCTAGTCGCCATGTTTTTATTTGGCGGGAGACCATAAATCTTTCGTTTTTTATTGACAGGCAGTGGAATTTAATGTAAAAGCGTCGAAGCAACATTTTAAATGTTGATCGTCAATGATCTCGTTTGAATCATTAACAATAAAACATTCACTTTTCATGTAAAATAATAAAAATATTAAAAACCACGCTTAATATAGAAAACCAAACTACAATTAAATACAGAAAATAAATTTAAATTAATAATCGACTAGAAATCGATACATATGTTTTTATTTGGCGGGAAACCATCATAAATCTTTATTTTTTGACAGGCAGTGTCATTTACTTTAAAGGCGACGAAGCAAACATTTTAAAATGTATACTTCGGTATATGTAATTGCCGCGTAATGGCCGGGAAAATCTAATAGCCGTGTTTTGACTAAATATTCAGCTGTATAAAATGTCGCGGGCTTTTATGTTTCCACGTTAGTTATCTGGTTCCATAGTACAAGCTCTGCTTAGTTTGTGATCAGAAGGCCGTATGTGAATAAGGTTTTATTATGTACATATTTTTTCATTTTTGAAAATCCTTGAAAAGCTTCAAAAACAATATTGTATTCATTTATTTTAATTCAATATAGTTTAAATCTCTGCGTGTACATTGATTTCTAAACGAATTTTTCTAGTCGCCATTTAATTATTTGGCGGGAAACCATAAATCTTTTTTTTGACAGGCACCGATTTTTACTCTAAAAGCGTCGAAGCAACATTTTAAAATGTATACTTTGGTCGTCAACGATCTCGTTTGAATCATTAACGATAAAACTTTCCGCTTTTCATGTAGAATAACAAAATACTAACAAACATGCTTTATATAGAAAACCAAACTAAAATATAGAAAATAAATTTGTATTCATAATCGACTAGAGATCGATACCTATGTTTTTATTTGGCGGGAAACCATAAATCTTTTTTTTTTGACAGGCAGTGTCATTTACTTTAAAGGCGACGAAGCAAACATTTTAAAATGTATACTTCGGTATATGTAATTGCCGCTTAATGGCCGGGAAACTCTAATAGCCGTGTTTTGACTAAATATTCAGCGGTATAAAATGTCGCGGACTTTTAATCTTTCCACATGAGTTGTTTTCGATGGTTGGTTTTATTTTTTGTGGCTCTATCCGTGGCTGGGCGTTTAACTGATGTTTGCATAATAAATTACTTGCGGCAAAATGAAATGTATGCTGCGATAAGGAAATAAGGTTTTCTATCTATTTAAGAAACACAGAACTCCTTCTATACTGTAAAGGAATTCCTGCAGGCCAAATAATTGTCTACAAAAATTTGCATGCCATTATTATATGATTAGATATGTTAAGGTACTATTGTGCTACCAATTTAAGAATCTTTTTCTGTACAAAGTGTACGTCTCTGGAATGAGCTGCCAATTACCATACGTCAAGCTAAATGCTTGAGGTATGGTAATAAACGTGTTGTGGAGGCTCGTAAGATCTGTGATGAAGCCTGGTTCGGAGTACTTGCTGATAAAAGACAGAAGCGACATGAAAGCGGCTCGGCACCAACCACCGCAAACTTCTCTTGTCAGGCCTGCGGCAGGCTATGTCGCTCTCGCATCGGTTTCGTCTGTTTAGCCACAAAAAGAAATGTGCTCTCAGACAATGCGCGTAAATCGTCTGTAATAAACGCAAAGTAGTAGTTTATGATATTACTTACTTACTTATCGTGTCGGCAGTGATTACCCTAGTGTCAGAGTTGTTCAAGCCGCCCATTAGGCCTCTGACATGGCTTAACGACTGTTGCCTAATGGCTACAACCGGGACCAACAGCTTAACGTGCCCTCCGAAGCACGGAGACGCTCAGAAATTAAACCACTTTCGCGGTCACCCATCTATGGACTGACCACGAGCTTAGTTGCTTGACCTCGCCAATCACTTACGGACCGGTGAGAGCATCTAGCTATGAGCTAAGAGTTTATGATATTAGTAGGTATATATCTGGTATATTATTTATAAATATTTTAATGTACTTAGTAGGATGCATATTGTAATTTTTTTAATTTTTATTTAGCATTTTTTTTTGGTAAATATAGACTGCACGTGTGGCGCAGCGGCTAAGACAGTCGCCTCGACGCTTTTGTCACGGGTTCGAATCCTGCGCCGCACAACTATGTGTGTGACCCATAAATATTTGTTCTGAGTCTGCATATAATTTGAGTCCGTCTATTATGTTTGTAAAGTACCTCACGACACAGGAATTATATTCCCTAGTGCGGGCGTTGTCTATTTAAACAAAAAAAAACAATATTTACTTGCAAATAAACCTTTGACAGAATTGTATACACTGATTAAAAGTTAACAAGTGTGGATTCCGGCCCAGAGACAACAACAGGGCCACTCTGTACCACCTCGTGGGTGTCGTAGGCGACTAAGGGATACACCAGGTAGTCGTGCAGCAGCGCCACCTGTGTACTAGCTACCACCGACACTGAGAGCGTCAACTCTGAGAGTCGTGAGCGCTTTCCAGAGCTGGATCAGAAACTAGAGGACTTAAAAGATGTTAAAACACCTGAGATTAAGCCAAAGGTGAAGCCCCGTAAACCCAACAAGTTGCTTCTGAAGAAAGAGCTCATGGTGAAGATGAAGAAGTTGCGCGCCAAGCTCGATGGCATGCTGGACACAACTGGTAAGTTCTCATCCTTATTATATAGGCCCATCATGTCAGAGTTGTTTAATGGTATACAACTGTGGGGAACAGCATCCCATTCCAACATAGAGTAGTTAATAGAAAAGTTGGTTCATCACCTACTAGCAGCCGCATAAGGATTTAAACATGCCCACAGTTACAGAAGAAATAACCAGACATGCAAAGGCATACAAAGACAGAATTGTAATCCACCCAAACAAACTAGCCCAAAAATTTATGGAAAAACGACCATCTAAGCCCAGACTCAAACGCAAAATACCACAAGATGTGCTAATATAAATGTACATATTAAGTATAAGGGTGCGACATAGGTCTCACTCCTTAAAAAGCCAATTGTAATGACAGACATACAGCTTAATGTCCTACAATAGTGATAGATTGCTCGCGTCAAGCGCGAGGCTAAGGCAAACCCCTCTGTATGAAAAATATTATGCATATAGAAAATACGTCAGCTAATCGATGTTTTTTATTGGTACTTATCCTTCGATCAATAATAGTACTATTATTGATCGATGTACTTATCCTTGTATTTGTAGATATTTTGCCATTGTATTTCTACACGTGTAGTGTAATCAACGTGTAGAAATGTCTTGGAGAAATTAAGCTCCATAAGTATTGTTGAGCCTTGCCAAGTAAAACACTGGTATCTACGCCCAAACCAGACAGGGCCTTTTTTTGTTTTTTTATTTACGTGGTAGAAATGCTCAATTCGCACCTTGCACTTGCACCAATTGCACTAGACCCACTATAACCACCACGGTAGCCAGCCTCACAGTGCTCTTAGCGGGGGCTCTGGACACTCATGAACGATCTCGCCAGTACCCCCGCTGTACACTGAGCGTCCGCGAGACTCTCACCCGGGGAGGAAAGCGGCCCGAATGCCTCTCCCCCTCCCCATCACGCACAAGCTCGTTTAGGCAACCTGAGCTACAGCAGGTTACCTCTTTCCGGACCGCTTATACAAGATGGGTGGAGTTCCCTTCCTCCAAACGCCAGTGGTCCCAGCTCGGCGCCCATTCGGGGAGAAACCAGCCGGGTGCCGCATACTCTCTCGCGCTGGGATTAGCTCCCAGCGCCGGAGACCAGGCAGAGCATGTATTATGGCAACCAGACAACTTATAAATATACATACATATATATTTCTAAATACATACATATCTATATAGAAATATATGAGCTCTGCCTAGTTTGGTGTGGTTGTTGGTTGTGGTCATCAGTGTGTTAAATTCTTAAATTATTTATCTATATCTATACTAGCCGTGCCCTGCGGTTTTACCCGCGTTACAATTTATAAATTATAGTCAATGTGTTATTCGGATGTATAAGCTATATTACTACAAAGTTTCATGAAAATCCGTTGGGTAGTTTTTGCGTGAAAGACTAACAAACATCCGTACATCCATCCATACTCACAAACTTTCGCATTTATTATGTTAGTAGGATATTAGTTTTTAGTAATTAGTTTATTTAAAGTTTCTTACTTGATAATTTAAATTATTTTAATACTAACTGTCAATCCTTTGTAGATTAATAAATCCTGGCAAATAAATATATTCACACCTCGTAAAAAATATACAAGCTAGATAAATATTATTACTATTATAAAATAAATTTTATCAATGTTTTGACAATCCGTGTACCTAAATATCTACATATATGTAGGATATTTATTCTTTTAAAATTTGTTAATAAATAATATAAATACTCTAGCGCCAAATAAAATTCGACCTTTCATTTTTCTAGGCATGTTGGCGTGGTTGGCAAATGCTTGCTTTTTACGCCGAAAGTCGTGGGTTCGATTCCACCCCAGGACAGATATTTGTGTGCATGAACATGTCCTTAGTTCATAGTATAAATTGTTGTGCACTGTTTGTAATCCATTACATATAAGCTCTCACTCTAACAGGTTTGCAGGAAGAGAACTCATAGTTGAGTTAAGCTCGCCTGTGTACATGATATGTCTAATCTTTTATGTAAATATGTATTTGTGTTTTTTTGTGTGCAATAAAGTATAAATAACCATGTCTGTTTGTCCTGAGTCTGGGTGTAATTTATCTATATAAGTACGTATTTACAAAAGGAAAGTAGTATATGTAGTACAACAGTTATCTGGTTTCCATAGTACAAGCTTTGCTTAGTTTGGGATCAGATGGCCGTGTGTAAATAATGTCCCAGGATATTATATTCACCGATGTAGCCGCTGTGCTTACCTTACCGTACTTTTTAATTGCGTGATTTCACGAAATACATGTTAAGTACCCATTGTTGTATTTTATTACAAAGTTTGATGTTTAATTTCAATTGTTCGTTCGAAATAATGAGTCACACTTTTATGGCATGCCAACCAAATATTTGTACAGACGCCAGCACATCCAGCTACCCTAAACTGTCAAATTTGTTTTATAAATTTTCAACTTTATCGCAAAAGCATAAGGTTCACTTTCAATTGGGGAAATTTGTCCGATTGGGGTAGCTTGATGTGCTGCCGTCTGTACAATGAATTACATGTTTTGTTGGTAAGAAATTTCTGGGTAGGTAAGAAAAATCAATAGTTTTAACAGCCAAAGTTAATTCGTGGAATTGCTACGCACAAACTGAGTTCAATAATATGGAACAAGGTGACATTTTTTTAATTGGAAAGTTATAAGTTATGCGGTGAAATGCTACGAAGGCGTTAACTTTTGATATTTTACAAGTTTTGTTTTTATTATTTAATAAAGTACCATCTATAGTACTTTATATGTATTAATAATATAATAATATCTAGGGACAATGTCACACAGATCATCCTAGCCCCAAACTAAGCAAAGCTTGTACTATGGGTATCAGGCGACGATATACATACTTATATAGATAGATAAATACTTATATACATAGAAAACATCCATGACTCAGAAACAAATATTCGTGCTCATCACACAATTATTTCCACTTACCGGGATTCGAACCCAGGACCACCAGCTTCGTAGGCAGGAGCACTATCAACTAGGCTACGGTGACCTCCAAAATTACATTATTTTTATTACAATCTAGTCTACAAAAATATTATTATTACAACCTAGTCTAGAGACTAATAAGTAATTATATATTAATCTAAACTTCTACATAAACATAATTAATTCTAAGAATCAGTCCACCGACTTTCCTTAGTCATATTTGTTAAGGGGAGTTAAGACACTTTGTTCATGTGTTCTTTATAATTATCACAAAACACGACACTAGTTCATAGGGTTTTGTTCTCTTTAAATGTCTCACTAGCTCTGTAATGTCAAGGAGCTGGATGGCCTCGACGTTCACATGATGTTGAAGACTATGTTCATGAGCTGTATCGTATTTTCAAATAGTCTCTGCAACGGGGTCCATCTTTAGATCCTGGTGTAAATCGTCATGTCTTATATACCAAGGTGTATTTACGATATTTTACAAGCGACCTCTGTGGTAGATCATTTCGTTTTGTTGCTCTATGGTCTAGCGAAATATTGACTAAGGAAGTACAACGCTATAAAAACAACTCCATCATCATCAACATCATCATGATGCTAGTGGACAAATATCGACGGAGATACAACGTTACGAAAAACACTGAAGAATAACAATAAATATTTGTATTTTTGTCAAAATCTCATACCATACATTGGAAATAAAGAAAACAAAAGTTTAGTTGTGAGTCATAAAAGGCCCCTGTCACAGCATTAGCTACGGCAACGCATACATTGTTGCAGCGGTAATCTTCCGATCGACTGCATCATTATCATCATCATCAACAACATCATCATTTCGCTTGGGCAAACATCGACTGCGGAGGTATGTTACGTAAAATCACTCTAAAATCATCTTCATGATGATGATGGTGATGATGATGAACTGTTTTCCGGCCAAAGCGTTCTTTATATGTAATGGGTTACAAATAGTACAAAGCATTTTTAATTAGAAAGCGTTTACTCAATGAGCTGGTAAAGTGCCACGTTACAAAAAACATTCCAGCATCATGATGTTGATGATGATGATGGTAATAATAGGGATGAAGTGTTTTCTGTGCATGGCGTTATTTTGCTCAATGAGCTGGGGATATAGCACGAGACAGAAAATATTTTAACATTATGATGATCATGATGCAAATAATAGTGATGAATTGTTTTAGATTTTATAGATTAATAATAAGAAATCTATAAAATGTAGAACATAAAAATTAACATACACTGAAAGATAATAATTATATAATATAAAAAAGAAATGCTCGTATTAGAAATCGATTACTAATGCATTAATTCAACTGAATCGAATAAGCGTCACTCGTCTTGCTTTTATGTGTTTCCGAACTGCAGCTTACAAATTAATGGTCGAGAAATCTATGGTAACTTTTCAGGGTTCGCATGCTTGACTTTCTATTTATAAATTCCCGCTGTAAAGTGTACAAAATGTTATGTCAACTCTTGTTATATTTTATAACCTCCTTTTTAATTTCAATAAAACGAACCTAAAATTTAATCTTAACACTAGCAACACTGAATTTATGTTGCCTCCCTTATGTAACTACATTATGCTGTAACGGTAATATCCGAGCGTATCTCGGCGAGTAAGAGCAAAGATCATAAAAAAATGGCGGGCTTTTTTTAATAAAATCTTGCGAACACGTTCGTGCTGTAGTTCGGTGCAGTCGTTACATTTTATAGGTTAAGCGATTGGATTTGGCGAAACCGTGGATATTTTATTGCAAATTTTATTGGATTCTACCTGTATCCATCTTATAATTTATTTAGAGACATAAACCTCGTTTATAGCTATTCTGTAGAAAGCCAAGGCGAAACTAATCATAGATGTCGCTTTTAAACATTTTAGGTTAGGTGTTTAACATTGACAGTGACAGATGAGATAGAGAGAGTCGGCGCCAACGTGGAAAAAGATGAATCGAGGTATTGTTTCATTTTCAAAAACTGGTGCAAAATCGTGTTTTATCTGTAAATATGATGGGTTTTTAGACATAACCACAGAATAAAAAAAACTTGTGTGTACTTATGTACACGCGTTAGAAGTTATACTTCTTAATATACAACTTGAACATAGTTATCAATTTTCATACCACCTAGAACTAACGTCATGCTGTTATTTTTACGATGCGCATCGTAAAAATTCACTGTCATACCACCTAGAACTAACTTCATGCTAACTTCATGCTGTTAAATTTTTTGGTGTCGGTGTGCGCGCGCATCGTAAAAATTCACTCACATCATTTTTCTCCATCGCGCCAAAAGAAGTATAACTTCAAAAAGTACTTAACATAACATCTTCGACAACGTACAGACGCCAGCACATCCAGCTGGCTATTACATAAAAAAAACCTGATGAGCCATATTTATAAGTCTTCAATCTACATAATTATGTATACACCCAGTTATCTCCACCCAGACTGACCCATATATTAACTTTTTATATTTAATAGCCGTATAAAGTCTAGAAGGTATATTTTATATGACCGCGTAAAAACTGAAATTTGTTTACGGCGGCTATACATCATGATAAAATCTATTGAGGCATAAATTAGAGGTACAAAATGGCTTAAGGCCCGGATTTCGGCGTGCAGCCATCTCTCTCATTTATATGTTTAACTGGCTTGTTGGACTAGTGGTCAGTGGTCAACCAGAAGTCGTGGGTTCAATTCGAGCGAGGACTATTTTTTGTGTGATAAAATAATACTAAATAAATCCTGGGACATTATTTACACACGGCCATCTGATCTCAAACTAAGCAGAGCTTGTACTATGGAAACCAGATAAACGATATACTACATATACTACTTTTCTTTTGTAAATACATACTTATATAGATAATTACACCGAGACTGAGTACAATGTTTGTCCTGGGTGGGAATCGAACCCACCACCTCCGGCGTGAAAAGCAGGCATTTTGCCAACCACGCTAACAGGCCCGTCAATCCACCAAATATTTGTTTTGTTTGTAGGTATAATTTACCTTTACTTACCTAGATATACTATAAGTAGATTTTTTTTTATAACAAGGGATATTAATCCCTGTGTCGCGGGGCACAAACACAATATTACCGGACACAAATCACACCTTATGGTTCATATAAGTAATTGTTCTGATTGGCAATTGAACCCGGGTCACAAAGGATCCAGGCTACAGTCTCATCGGCTCATCACTTGTCTGGTTGCCATAGTAGGCTGTAAGGTACTATGGCAACCAGACAAGCCTGATGCCAACTTTTAAGTTTACAGTTAGCCTAGGATGCTTTCACAGCTTTAATTGACTTTAGAGGCGTACGAGGGCTCAAACTTTCTAGCAATAAACTACAAATAAAGTATTCGCACTGGTGGGCACCCCCTTTGGGGTTCGCACCCTGACTGTGGGCGGTTCATGACGGGGAGAAGCATGAGAGGGTCATATATTTTAGAGATGTTTAGGCAACTTTCTTTTTTTAGGTTCTGAGATGGTATTTCATCGACTCGAATGCAAACTAAGGGCGCTGGTGGTCGCGACGCGTTCGCGGTAGTACTCTCGTCTGGCGAGTAGTACATGTCATTTATAGAAATATCTAGGGACATAATAATAATTTGTAGGGACAATGTCACACAGATCATCCTAGCCCCAAACTAAGCAAAGCTTGTACTGTGGGTACCAGGCGACGGTATACATACTTATATAGATAGATAAATACTTATATATATAGAGAACATCCATGACTCAGAAACAAATATTCGTGTTCGTCACACAAATATTTGCACTTACCGGGATTCGAACCCAGGACCACCAGTTTCGTAGGCAGGAGCACTACCAACTAGGCTACGGTGACCGTCAACCGTCGACCGTGTTTATGCAAGCGAGATAGCTGGGGCTAAATTCCGGCCCTTAAGGTGGGAGCTTATTTCTATGTAATATGAATAATCGTATTGTAGTTATATGAAGTCTAGAAATAAGATAGCGTAAAATGTACGTTCATTTACGTTTTAAAAATAGCCAAGAAATTCTTCGTACTGGCTCTATCTACGCGCCTAACCAACCAGTCCAACAAAAGGTAAGTTTTTTAATTTTTTTTTCAATAACATATTATATTAGTATGTTTAGTAGGAGTCACCAATTTGGTTAGACCAATAAATTAGTAGAAGGAGTAGAAAATCAGAAGCGAATTAACATGTAAAATTATTTAATTTCTTGACTTAATATTGAAGTTATATATCTTTTTTAAACGTCACTCACTATCATAGAGAATTTGAAGAAAGTAGATATTATACTGTAGTTGTTGCCACTACATCTACTATATAAAAATAAGTCGGGTTTTCCTTCCCGACGCTATAACTCCAGAACCGATTTCCACGGTTTTGCATTCGTTGGAAAGGTCTCCGGCTCCGTGAGGTTTATAGCAAAGAAAGTTTATAAAATTTTACGCGGGTAACACCGCGAGGCACAGCTAGTATGTTATAGAAACCAAAGCTACATTTTAAAACTACATAAGTATAAAATGTAGCCGTGTGGTGTCCGGCATAGGAAGTATACGATCCTGTGGGTGTCGTAAAAGGCGGCTAACGCTACGTCCTACGTAGGCGGTTCAAAGCGAACGCGATTATGAAGCGGTGACACGCGAATTCGATGCGATGCGGTGCTACGTGCACGCGAATCGTTTCGCGGAGCCGCCACCGACGCCGCACCGCATCGCATTGAATTCACGTGACACTGCTTCATAATCGCGTTCGCTTTGAACCGCCTACGTAGGACGTAGCGTAAGTGATACACCAGGTAGTCAGGCAGCAGCGTCACCTGTGTACTAGCTACCACCTAACTGTGGTCACCAACTCTCATGCCAAGTGCGGTGACTAAGACCACCCCTCCAAATAATAACGTTATAGAAACCTTTGGGGGAGGCCTGTGTCCACAGTGGACGATATCAGGCTGATAATGATCATAAATAAAATAAACTAGATACAAACGACGTTAAAAAAAATTCTGTGTGTACTTATGTACACGCGTTGGAAGTTATACTTCTTTGGCGTATGGAAAAAAAATAATTAAAATGCAGTAGTGATTAACGATAAATATTAAAATTAATCAAAAAGATTTTATTTAAATAAAAATACTAGAATATACAACTTGAACATAGTTATCAATTTTCATACCACCTAGAACTAACTTCATGCTGTTAAATTTAGGTGTCAGTGTGCGCGCGCATCGTAAAAATTCACTCACATCTAGAACTAACTTCATGCTGTTAAATTTAGGTGTCGGTGTGCGCGCGCATCGTAAAAATTCACTCTCATCATTTTTCTCCATCGCGCCAAAAGAAGTATAACTTCGAAAATCCTCTTCACCATTCTCGGGGAACGTTCCCAGAAGGCTGGCAGCTTTGTCACGTTGTATAGCAATGCTGATTCTTTGACCAAAATAAAGGAGTTTTGGCGCCAACGCGGAAAAAGGCGCATTGGGGCATTGTCGCAGTCAAAAACTGGTGTAGATTCGAGATTTTATGTGTAAATATGGTGGATTTTTAGACATAACATCTTCGACAACGTACACAAGTGAAGGAAAGTGCCAAATTGCCGTGAATTGCGATTTTCTGTGTTGAATCTAAAACTCCATATAAGCCTCTCTAAAGTCTCCACTGCTTTACTGGGGTTGGACAAGGACTATGTATCTATGACTTGACTGTGGCGGATTTTACTTGTCAATGACGGAAATAAATGATATAAAAATATATTAACTGAAGGCTCATAAGGCCGAAGAAGCCAGAGCCGTAAAAGGGAATTAAAAAAAAAGAAAAAGTATAGCAATACGGATTCTTTGACGAAAATAAAGGCCAGCCTTTTGGTGACGTGAAGCATCAATCATCTTATTTATTAGTTTGAACAAAACCTAACATTTCTTCCAGCCAATGACGAACATGCATTCCAAATCAATCGTAGATGATGCTGCCATCTGCATGCAGTAGGATTAATATAATTGTTGGTCTGGTGGTTAGTGACCATGATAGGCAGGGCATAGCGTCATTCGCTCAAAGAGCAGCCCGACTGGGGAAGTACCTCCACCTTACAGAAGACATTCCTTAATAATAACCTTAATATTGTGTTTCTGCGTGTGAGTAAGGTGGCCAGAGCTCATGGGGGGGAGAAGGGTCAGAAACACTTGTTGACTCTTAAAGCCCGGCGACTCCTCTGGTGTAGCGAGTCTCCATGGGCGGCGCTGATCACTTACCATCAGCTGACCCACTTGCTCGTTTGTCGCCCTCTGATACAAAAAAATTACTGCTACGCCAGAGGTTGTGGGTTCTGTCCCCACCCCCAGGTGCTAATCGTGCTCATCTCACTCAGATTTGTCCTAGATATTTGTTTTGTGGCAGTGTGTCATCATTTGTTTAATTAAAGGGATTGCTGTGTGGTGGCAGCATAGAATATCATCACCTCATCACATCCCGTGGGGGGCGTAGAAATCGACCGAGGGAATACCTACCAGAGAACGGGCAGCAGCGTTTTTCGGTGAACTAACCATCAAATTGCGATCGCCAACCCGTCCAGTCCCGCCAAGCGTCATCGTCATCCACATGATGATGATGCTGCATTAAAGGGAAGTAGGGCTTGATAACAGCTGGTGCTTAATTACACGGTGAGAGTGCTATGTTTTGCCTGCGGATTCTGACATTTTTTTTTAATGCAAAATGGGTTTGCGATTGACCACGATCTCACCTGATGGTAAGTGAAGATGTGGTCGAAGGTGGACCGCGCGTCATAAGATGCCTGTTCACTCTAACCTTGAATAAACCCATGTTATATGAGTCTGGAAACACGTCGTTTGGGAGGCTGTTCCACAGCTTAGCGGTGCGTATGATGAAAGAGGAAGCAAAAGGCTAAGTACGGCATAATGGGATGTCAACGACATATCGGTGGAGAGCCTCCCGACGCCTTGTAGTCCGATGAAAAAAGGGTGATGGAGGGATAAGTTCATGGAGGCCTTGACCGCATTCTCCATGAAACAGCCTGTAGAAAACCGATAAGCTTGCAACCTGACGCCGATGATCCAAGTTTTGCAGCTTTTTACTTGTTAGGTCTCTATCGTCGATTATCCTGCGAGCGCGTCTGTCTATCGAGTCCAAAGAGTCTAGCTGATACTTTGCGGAGCCGTCCCAAAGATGAGAGCAGTACTCCATGCAGGGTCGGACTTGAGTTTTGTATAGATTTAAAAGCTGTTCCTTCGTGAAGTACCGTCTCACCTTATTAAGTATACCAAGCTTCTTTTTTTTATTTCTGTTTCTGTCTGATAGAGAAACTCCGAACTTGAGCCTATTTACGAGACCATAGTAAGCGACCACGTCTCTGTTCCGTAAGTTATCACTGGCAACACACATTAGTCGAATACTTATCTACTATATAAAAATAAGTCGGGTTTTCCTTCCTGACGCTATAACTCCAGAACGCACGAACCGATTTCCACGGTTTTGCATTCGTTGGAAAGGTCTCGGGCTCCGTGAGGTTTATAGCAAAGAAAATTTATAAAATTTAACGCGGGTAACACCGCGGGGCACAGCTAGTATCTTATATAACAAGCTGCCAATAGAATTTAAAATTATACGCAGAGTTAACCTATTTAAAAATAAATTGAAGACATTTTTATTGAAGAAAGCGTATTATAGTATTAATGAGTTCATAAATGACAAAAAACAAATGTAACAACGTATTCTTGACCATTATGTATGATAGTTTTTGTTAGTTTTATTTTAGATTTTAGATATGTATTGTACAAAAAATGTTTCAACACAATGTAAATTGTTAAGAAATAAATAACTTATGACTTTCGATTTGAAAGACTGCGGTATTTCGGGCAAGAAGATGTTACGTAGCTTCCCAAACGTTCCCCAGGCAGGTTTGATACGACGTCAAGACTCCTGGATATTTTACTAGCTATATGGGGTAGAGTGAACTGTCATGGGTCCCTTTCACAACAGAGTAAGGGCCTATAAAACTTTAGTGCTTTAAAAAGTAATCTGTTACACTTCAGTGGGACTACACCCTAAGGCTTTCGTCATAAACGTGGCCTTACGATCGTCATAGTTGTTATGGCACTTGAGTTCGAGCCTAACGTGCTCTCGGCATACAGAGGGCTCTCAATACAAAGGGTCTTTGGCGAAATACCGGAAACTATAGATGAAAGAAACGTCTTTGGCGTGCCGGAAAGCTTTTATCTTTTCGTCTCTGCTCAAAATGCGTTTGTATTAATTTTATACAGCCATATTTTTACAAATCCTACCTGTGCCCCGCGGTTTTACTCGCATTAAACTTTATAAATTATAACCTATGTGGTAATCCAGGGGGTCAGCTAACTCCATACCAAATTTGATTAAAATTGATCCAGCAGTTTAGACGTGAAAAAGTTTATTTTCTTTTAAAAAGACAACGCCCGCATTAGGGAAATTAATCATATAATTAAACAAATAATAGACGGATTCAAATTACATCCAAACTCAGAACAACTATTTATGGGTCACACAAATAGTTGCCAAAAACCCGCGACACGCGGCGAGACGACTGTCTTAGCCGCTGCGCCACACGTGTGCGCAGGAGTAACAAACATACACACTCACAAACTTTCACCTTTATGATATTAGTAGAATTGCTTCGGCAAATACTTTTAAACCCCTGAAATACTCTTGATTAATATATGCTCATATTATTTGACTGCCTCGTTGGTCTAGCGGTAGCGTGTTCACCCGCAGAGAAAGAGGTCCTGGGTTCAAATCCCGGGTCGAGCCAAAAAATGATTTTGGGACATTTCTGTAAAAAGAAAATATTCTCAGCAACAGCCTTAAGTCTGGGAGGTGGCGGTATTATTATCCCGTGCCTCGGAGAGCACGTAAATCCGTTGGTCCTGTACCTGACCTCTTTCCGGTCGTGTGGCCTAGGCGTCCCATCGGATCATGAGAGTGATGGAATAGAAAGTGCTCCTGTGTTTGCGCACACACTTGAGCACTATAATATGTCCCGCACAGATGGCTAATCTCTGTGGCCGAAATTCGGCTAGGAGGACATTATTTATTATTATTATTTGTTGAAGTCGTGTACCACCACACCATACCATCCAGTGGGTGTCGCAAAGGTGACTAAAGGATACACCAGGTAGACAGGCCACAGCGCCATCTGTGTATTACCTACCAGAGACTCTACCGGCTAAGACGGCGAACATCGATTTCTTATATGGCGTTCAAATAAATAAAGGTTAAAAATGACTTAATCAATCGTTACATCGGCTTCAACGTTGACAATCGATTCCGGACCATTTATGACGTCACATGTGCTCATGAAAGCCGATTTAACGATTGATTTGCCCGGTTCCTATATTCCAAAAACGAATCGTTTCTACTACGAATAGTTAGAATTTCTACCAGGCGTAACGCAAAACCGTTCCTATAAAATACTAGTCGTTATCCAAATAACCAACGTCTGGTTACTAACGGATGGGAGGACGTTAGTAAGCTTATTGTATGGAGATGCGTTCGAAAGTGTTCCTATAAATATTTTCTACTGTCACGGAACTGTCAAAATAACGAGGCGTTACTGCTTTGATTACTAGTCGAATTTGGTCGGTTTACCAGTCGTTTGTATTTTATTTTGGTAGTTAACATAGTGTTTGAGGAGATTTCCGTGATGTCTAGCTCTGAAACTGATAGAGAATTCATGGCTTTGTTTTCCGACGGTGAATGATCAAGAAGTGGGACGAAGAGTTTATAAAGAAAGGGTTGATTATTTTTCCGTGCATGATTGCCAAGAATTTCAGTTGAGATTTCGGCTCGATAAATCAGCTGTGGAACAACTATTCCATGAAATTTATCCATAATTGAGAGTGAAAGGAAGACGATTTGTACATAATAATATCTTCTAAGATTTCATAACTACAAACCTTAGATCAAATACTCAATTTAAAAACTTATTTAGAAACCATGGAATACTCCTGGACAGATGTCAGACGCCAGACGCATGCGCTATGCGCTTTCCTGTTACGCGTTTTGTTCACACCATGCACGCGTAACATCAAATTTTCAATACTAATGATTTATAAATATATTTTAAAACTAAAACGCTAATTAAATTATTATGGTAATTTGTACTATTACTCACATAATATTACAGAATAATAAATGATTTTAGTTGCATATTGATGTACGATGTTTTGTTATTACTAAACGTAAAGAGGAGCGAGAGGTTCATCGCCGAACGAGTCGTAGGTGGTTTAAACTACGGATGTTCGTCGCAGGTAGGGCATTGTGGAACGCTAGTTTTGCATCGGTATCGGTAGCTGAATTACGGATGGTAACGTTGGTCCAATGACGGATCGTAAAATAAAGGAACCGGGCATAATTTTCAACCTTTATTTATTTGAACGCCATTTATAAAATCGATGTTCAGCGACTTAGCTGGTAGAGTTACAGCAGTGCCCGCGATTTTTTTTATTTTATTTGACGTGTGCAGTTAGCGTCTCGGCTTTTACTGCTTCACCGGACAGTAGGGGTGAGCGTGGGCTCTAACCGCCTAGCAAAAGTAAACTACAAACTAAGTACCCGCGCCGGAGGGCACCCGCTGTGGGGTTCGAACCTCGGCTCTGGGCGGATACTGACGGGGAGAGGGCAAGAGATCATGATTTTAGGGGATTTTGTGCAACTGTCGCTCTACGTTAATGCGCGACGCGGGCATCGCTACCGGTTTAGGTCCGGAGCGGACATTCATCGGATCGAATGCAAACTAATGTTCCCGCGAACTTCATTCCGCGTTATAAATGTTTTTGTCCCTGCCCGTTTGTCCCGCGTAGTACTTCGGGATTGATATTTTTTGATATGAATCATAGCCTACGACACTCCACAATAACGTAGCTTTCTATTGGTGAATTAATTTTGAAAATTGGTTCAGTAGATCCAGAGATTACCCCTTACAACGTCACAAACTCACACACACACACACACACACACACGCACGTTACCACTTTATAATATTAGTATATATTCTACTACTACAACTCGCATACCAAGCGCGGTGACTACGGCAAATCCCTTCCAAAGGCAACGTTATTATTTTTATTCACGTAGACTTTAAAAAAGCGCTTGTAAATAGTCAGAACATGTTCGTAGTAATATATAATTAATTTATAATTATTTCTAGGTACATATAGATATTTAGGTACACGGATTGTAGGAAATAATTTACATACAAATTTACAGTAACGATATTTAGCTAACTTAAATTAAGTTATTGTCAAGGTTCATAATATGTAGGTTTATTTATCTAAATTTTAAATTTTAGCTATATTTTTACTACATATTGTCTGAATGGTTCTGTCTATATTAAGGTACGAATTAAATGTTATTATTATAGCGGACCTTGTGTTTATAACGACGGTCGCGCTTTAATGCTACCACCGGATCCAATGCGGCCCAACTGAGAAGACCCAGCGAAACAAACTCAGCGGCAAACAACCTTTGGGGTAGACCTATGTCCAGGGGTGGATGGTAACAGGCTTATGATGATCATATTATTTTATAACTAAACATACATAGATACTGTGTGGTGACGGCATAGAATATCATCACCCCATCACATCCCGTAGGCGGCGTAGAAATCGAGGGTAAACCTACTGGAGAACGGGCAGCAGCGTTTTTCCGTGAACTATGTCCATCAAACTGCGATCGCCAACCCGTCTGCCAAGCGTGGCAATTATGGCATTCCCCCCATTCTTCGGGGAGGCTTTTGTCCAACAGTGGACGTACTTTGGCTGACATGATGATACATAGGTACATAGAACTTCATTATTATAAGTTTTACTTGTTTATTTTCAAAAGTAAATAATTAAATTAAATTATAAACTAAAAATTAGGAAAAACTACAGAAAACTTATTTACCCTAATAGGCGTCGAATAATCCCTCCGCATCATTTAATAATTTCCTATTGTTATTTTACAAACCTTGAGGGTAAAACTTTTACAAACTTTGAATGTCTTATTTATTTATATCGAATCAACCGCCTAATAAATACGTTTCAAGCTTCTAGCTCAAAAATGACTATATTCCTCTTAACCCCTTACAACCCATTAAAAAGTAGGCCATGTCCTTTCTCATGCTCTAGACTATATAATAATAATAATAATTACTACTGGGACCGGTCTATCATTACAGACAGAACTATTGTTGCCAATAAGCCTGATATTGTTTTGGTAGACCGGTTGGAGCGCCGGGCATTTATTGTTGATATCACTGTCCCATTTGACGATAACCTCGTAAGAGCCGAGAATGACAAGTTGTCAAAATACTTAGATTTGGTTCACGAGGTTACCGCCATGTGGGATGTGGACTCAACAATAATTGTCCCAATAGTCGTCTCCGTAAACGGTCTCATAGCGAAGAGCCTCGACCAACATCTTAAGAGGCTTTCGCTAGATCACTGGGTCAAGGGTCGGATACAAAAGGCGGCAATATTGGGAACGGCACGCATTGTGAGGAGGTTCCTTACTCTGTCGCCCTGACCACCGGCGGCCTAGGGTGTCAAACCCCGCCGCTGGTGGAACTCTATTTTTTTCATATTTATTTATATATTATTGTTTTATTTTTTTAGGCAATTGTATAAATATAAATATGTTAAAAATAAGAAAAATAAATAAATAACTTGGAATAATAATTATAATAATAATAACAGGCGGCGGTTACATGCAGAAGGTGGTTTTGCTGGCGAATGCCAGGATTGTGCGGAAATTTCTCTCCATGTAGCCCATATATTTAATAAGTTGTATTCGTATTAAAATACCCTTATATAATATATTGTAAATAATAGTGCTAATAAACATGTGGTAATAATAATATAATATTATACTATCAATCTGTATACTAAATCTCATTTAAACCGGTTCCGTAGTTTTGGCGTGAAAGCACGACAGACATACATAGTTACTTTCCCATTTATAATATTAGTAAGGATATTTTTCATTAATAACTAGCTGTGCCCCGCGGTTATACCCGCGTCAAATTTTATAAATTATCATAGCTGCTCCCCCGTAAGTGATAGCGGGTTAATATGTAGCCTATATGTTGACCCAACCGCTTAGTAACATTCATGCAAAATTTGAAGTAAATCCATGCATAACTTTTTGAGTTTAGCCCGGACATACATACAGACACACAGACAAAAATTCTAAAAACTATATTTTTGGCTTCGATATCGATTGTAGATCACGCCCCAAGTATCCTTTTCAAAAAAATATTCAATGTACAGTTTTGACTTTTCTACGATTTTATTATATGTAATAGATGGCTTCGATAGCGATTGTAGACCACGCCCCAAGTATCCTTTAAAAAAAATATTCAATGTACAGTTTTATCTTTTCTACGATTTTATTATATGTATAGATATTGGTATCTCGTCTCACCTCTATAGTCTCACCCTAAACACCGAAACCATCAGCTCATACCACACAGCTCTGCGTATGCAGGCAGAAGACGCTGACAGCGATGATATGCAGATACCCACAGACTTTCCCACCCGAACGCACCCACCCGTCCTGTCGCAACGAGCCGCGCGCCCGCGCACGCAGTGCGAGACGGGACGCGACGTCGTGCGGGTCGCATTCGCCCTCAAGATGACTTCCAGGAGAAGTTGAAACGTTGGCCGAATCCAACATAAAATTAATTGGTGGTCCTGGGTTTGAATCCCGGTAAGTGCAAATATTTGTGTGATGAGCACGCATATTTGTTTCGGAGTCATGGATGTTTTCTATGTATATAAGTATTTATCTATCTATATAAGTATGTATATCGTCGCCTGGTACCCATTGTACAAGCTTTGCTTAGTTTGGGGCTAGGATGATCTGTGTGACATTGTCCCCTAGATATTATTATTATTATTAATTACGTGAGTTATCCGTTACTAATCTTTCATTAATAATATTGGTTATTATTACCTGCAATGTTTCAATGCATGTATGTTATACAGTCACCTCGCCACTTTGATTCCACACACAGTACAACATGAAATATCATATTAATTAACGTACGGACCGCAAGACCGTGCTATAAATTCCTGCTAGAAAAGAAAAAGATAGGTGAAGACAAGGACAGAAGCATTTCGATCAATCCTACTAATCCTACATACCTACAAGTACCATACCTACCCATACCTACTAATCCTACAAGTATTATAAACGCGAAAGTTTGTAAGTAAGGATGGATGTTTGTTACTCTTTCACGTAAAAACTACTGAACGGATTATAATGAAACTTTATAAAAATATAGCGTATATATCAGAATGACACATAGGGTACAGTTTATAAAGATAGTGTGTGAATTGTCCAAAATATGACGATATGTGTCAAGGAAGTAGGAAAAAACTACCATCTGAGAGCTATTCCGGCGTGCACTGCCAAAACCGCTAGAGGTACCATCCTACTAATATTATAAATGCGAAAGTTTGTGGGTATAGATGTATGTTTGTTACTCTTTTACGCCAAAACTTCTTTTACCTTTGCCCTATGCCCCAAAAGCCGTCGGTTCTACGAGCCATGTGTTCCGCGCACTGCCACTTCAGTTTGACAAGTCTTAGTGCTATATCGGTGACTTTGATTCGCCTGCGGATTTCGGCATTTCTGATTCGATCTCGCAGGGAAACTCCAACCATAGCCCAATTGCTCTTTGGGTAACCCTAAGCGTTCGAATGAGACTCATAGAGAGCGATGATGCAGGTTCCTTCAGGATATTTTCTTTCACTATTATATATACGCTCAAGACTGCGAAAAATTCAGGGGCTTGGGTTTAAACTCGAGACGTGCGAGACGTGACGTGTACACAGTATAACCGCAGTTTTATATTAGACTGCCTCGTTGGTCTAGCGGTAGCGCGTTCACCCGCAGAAAACGAGGTCCTGGGTTCAAATCCCGGGGCCAAGTGATTTTGGGACTATACTGTAAAAAGAAAAAATTCTCAGCATCAGCCCGAAGTCTGGAGTTGGCGGTATTATACCCCCGTGCCTCGGAGAGCACGTTAAGGCGTCGGTCCTGTACCTGACCTCTTTCCGGTCGTGTCGCTAGGCGTCCCATCGGATCATGAGAGTGATGGAATAGAAAGTGCTCCTGTTTGCGCACACACTGGTGCACTATAATATGTCCCGCGCAGATCGCTAATCTCTATTGAGACTGGCCGCCGTGGCCGAAATTTGGCTAGGAGGAGGTGGTCACCGTAGCCTAGTTGGTAGTGCTCCTGCCTACGAAGCTGGTGGTCCTGGATTCTTATCCCGGTAAGTGCAAATATTTGTGTGATGAGCACGAATATTTGTTTCTGAGTCATGGATATCTATCTATATAAGTATGTATATCGTCGCCTGGTACCCATAGTACAAGCTTTGCTTAGTTTGGGGCTAGGATGATCTGTGTGACATTGTCCGTAGATATTATTATTATTATTATCATAACCGCTATCTCATATTTAAGCTAATAGCATTACATTTTTGGTAAATCTTCACTTTACATAATATGCTGTAGAGAGACTATTCTATAAAATGGAGTGTACCTCTCTTGAAATATTTTAAAGCGGCTTCAAGCTTTTTAACGGTAATTTTTCCAACACCACTATGCTAATACCGGCCCCTTTCTTACACTTGAGACAATATCATGACTAGGTCGAGATATACGGCATAATCTCCCACTTCAGCCACTCCAGATATTACGCCTCAGTCAGCGGCGACCCTAAATTTTTGCTACTAATCAACTTTTATCGCAGAACTTTGAAAAGATATTTAATGTGATATATACAACGGGCCAGTGACGTCGATGGTAAATGTTTGCCTTTCACGCCGCAGGTCGTGGGTTCGATTCTCACCCAGGACAGATATTTGTGTGCAAGAACATGTCTGATTGTCCCGAGTCTGAGTGTAGCTATCGACATAAGCGGCGACCCTAAATTATGCTGCTAATCAACTTTTATCGCAGAACTTTGAAAAGATATTTAATGTGATATATACAACGGGCCGATGGGGCAGATAGGTTCTCGAGTGGCAACCACGACCCGGAAGACGCTGCGTGGGCAGGCCTCCTACAAGGTGGACCGACGATCTTGGAAGGGTCGTGGGAAGCCGCTGGATGCCGGCAGGGCAGGACCGGCAATTGTGGAGATCCTTGGTGGAGGCCTTTGTCCAGCAATAGACGTCTTCCGGCTGATATGATGATGATGACGATACAAAGGGGCAGTTGGCGTGATTGGGAAATGCTTTTCACGCCGCAGGTTGTGGGTTGAGTCCCGCCCAGGACGATATTTGTGTGCATGAACATGTCTGTTTGTCTCGAGTCTGGGTGTAATTATCTATATAAGTATGTATTTACAAAAGGAAAGTAGTATATCAGTTACCTGGTTTCCATAGTACAAGCTCTGGTTATTTTGGGATTAGATGGTCGTGTGTGAATAATGTCCGAAGGGTTAACAACGAGTGAAGCGACGAGCGGGTTAGGTTGTATGAGCATAGCGCACGAGCCGCGGCATGGACAATGTGGACAAAAATGCTTAAATTGCGAAATATATAATTTGGTTAAATGAAAAATGTCAATTGACATTTTAACGCAGCGGCTAAGACAGTCGCCTCGTCGCGTCGTGTCGTGGGTTCGAGTCCCGCGCCGGACAACTATTTGTGTGACCCATAAATAGTTGTTCTGAGTCTGGTTGTAATTTGTGTCCGTCTATTATATGTTTGTAAAGTTTGTTGTCTTTTTTTAAAACCAAAAAGATAAATGTTTCTTTTTGGTTTTTAAAAAAGACAACGCCCGCACTAGGAAATCTAATCCCTGTGTCGCGGGGTACTTCACAAACATATAATAGACGGACACAAATTACATTCAATTAAATTACAAGTGTAGTGTTTGCTAATGGATCATTTGCCAAGTGAGTTTTGTTAAGGTGATACTTTTGTCAAAAATGTTTCATATGCCAAATGAACATTTGGTGGTTTGTCGCATGACATAGGTCGAACATTACTTATCCGCAGAAATGAAATGAATAATTCTAGAATTTTCTTAGCATTCCTACATAGGTATCTTACAATCTTTTGAACACGAACAGCACATTCTTGACAAAGTATTACTGCGCGGGAGTTCCTACGGGTTTTTATTTTAGCTCCGGCAAGGTCATATCATTGTAGATAGTATAGAAATGCTAATGTTTTCTGTTTACGTGTTTGATCTTGAAAACTATTGGATCTATTTTGGTCGGACATCAAAAAAGAGGAAGTTTCTATTAAACTGTTAAATTATTTTTACGTTGGTTTGTTGTTCGCTTGGGTGACTATGTTCGTTGATGTTCGTGAACTGATTTTAATTGTATTTTAGCTTCCTGACGGCAAATGGGGCCGGACCGCTGAACATGATTAACTTAACTTTATCATACACTAGCTGTGCCCGCGACTTCGTCCGCGTGTTAATTAGTTTATTTTGTTTTATTATTTCTTTTCAAAAATAAATGAATTTTCTAAAATAAAAGTAGCCTAAGTTACTCCTTATTACATCAGCTACCTGCCAATAAAAGTCCCGTCAAAATCGGCCCAGCCGTTTCAGAGATTAGCCGGAACAAACAGACAGACAGACAGACAAAAATTGTAAAAAATGTTATTTTAGTGTATGTACCGTATATATATTCATATTTATGTAGTAAAAACCGGTTATTTCAATATTACAAACAGACACTCCAATTTTATTTATTTGTATAGATGAACCAAATCAAATATGAACATGTCTGTTTCTCCTGTATCTGGGTGTATTTATCTATATAAGTATGTATTTATAAAAGTTATCTGATTTCCATATTACAAGTTCTGCTTGAATAAATAAAAAAATTAAAAAGGTTTTTATTCACGTAGACTTTAAAAAAGCGCTTGTAAATAGTAAGAACATGTTTGTAGTAATACATATTTCTAGTTACTTATTACAGATATTTAGGTACACGGAATGTTAAAACATTTATACAATTTATTTTATAATGGTAGTGATATTTAGCTAGCTTGTATTAAGTAATTTGGGATGGCCGTATGTGAAGTAGAAGGATATTATTATTATTATAATATATTTGACATAATAATAATTCGGCATAATAATTATCTTTTCACAATAACAATTAAAATTAATGCATTTTGGGTATTACATGATCACATATCCTACTAATGTTATAAATGGGAGAGTTTGTGTGGAAGCATGTATGAATCTTTGTAACTCTTTCACGCAAAAAACTACCGAACGGATTTTAATGAAACTTTGTAGTAACACAGCTTATACATATATCCGAATATCTCATGGGCTTTAATTTGTAAAGTTCAACGCGGGTAAAACCGCGGGGCACAGCTAGTAATCACACTAATATTATAAAGACGAAAGTTTGTAAGTGTGTCAGTGAGTATGTTTGTTACTCTTTCACGCAAAAACTACCGAACGGATTTTAATGAAACTTTGTAGTAACACAGCTTATACATATATCCGAATATCACATGGGCTCTAATTTGTAAAGTTCAACGCGGGTAAAACCGCGGGGCACAGCTTGTAATCACACTAATAATAGGTCTTTACCTATGAAATTGCCGTTTTGTATGAAAAAATTTAAACGAATTTTTTTCATGAATTTTTTTATTTGTATTAATCGAAGTAATCACCCATGCAATCAATGCATCTTTGCCATCGCAGTGGCAGTTTATTGATGCCCTTCTTAAAGAAATCAGCTGGACGGGAGGCAACAAATTCTTCAAAGGCATTTTGTACTGCCTCTCGGGTATTGAATTTTTTTCCCGCCAAGAAGTTATCCAAATTCTGGAAAAAGTAGTAGTCTGTAGGCGCAAGGTCTGGTGAGTAGGGCGGATGACGGAGAGCTTCCAACCCCAGTTCTTGCAACTTGGAGACCGTCTGCTGTGCAGTATGAGGTCGCGCGTTGTCGTGCAGGAGCAGCGGAGACGAGCGATTGACCAATGCTGGTTGGAGATGCGCCAGCTTCTCCATCATTGTGCTCAGTTCTTTACAGTACACATCTGCAGTAATGCTCACCCCGTTTGGTAAGAAGCTGTGATGAATCACACCGGCGCTAGACCACCAAACAGTGACCATCACTTTTCTAGGGGTAAGTTTTCGTTTAGGGCATTGTTTAGGTGCTGAACCAGGATCCAACCAACTTGCTGAGCGCTTGCGGTTATCAAACAGAATCCATTTTTCATCGCAGGTAACAATGCGGTTCAAAATTCCTTCATTTGTGTGTCTGTTGAGCAGTGCAAGGCACGTCTCGACGCGTACTTCGCGCTGGCGATCATTGAGTTCGTGGGGCACCCATTTGTCAAGCTTTTTTACCTTGCCAATTTGACGCAAATGGACCAATATTGTTTTGACGCTAACGTCGAAAGCTGCTGCTAATTCAGCCGTAGATTGTGTATCATCAGCTTCCACAACCGCCTTTAATTCGTCATTGTCGACCAAAGTCTTCGGACGACCGCGAGGTTCATTTTTCAGGTCGAAATTTCCAGAACGGAAGCGAGCAAACCAATAACAGGTGGTGCGTTGGTTTGTAGTGTTAGCTCCGTAAACGTCGTTGATGTTGCGTGCCGCTTGTGCCGCGTTGCTGCCACGACGGTACTCATATTCCATAATTACTCGAATTTTTAACGTATCCATGATGACGAAAAAGATTGAAATGCGATGAAAATGTAACACTAATCAATAAAGAAATGACTACTTTTGGAAAAAAGAATCCATGTTTTTAAAATAAAATTAATTTGAAATTAGAATTCTTAGCCAAACAAAAATTATTTTGATTTGAAATGGCCAGTACTGCAGAACGGCAATTTCATAGGTAAAGACCTAATATTATAAACTTTTGATGAAACTTTAAAGTATTATAGCTTATATGTCCGTATAACACATAGGCTGTATAATAATATGAAATTTATAAAGTTTGACGCGGGGCACAGAACTGGGCCTCTAGCACGAGTTCCTGCAGTTTACTTACTCGATCACACGTACAGTTTCTCCCATACATTGAGCACCAGCGCCTCTCGCGGAAACTATTAAGAACTAAAATTCTGGTGCTCAATGTATGGGACGAAACTGTACGTGTGATCGAGTAAGTAAACTGCAGGAACTCGTGCTAGAGGCCCAGGAGTAATAAGTAAAATATATGTTCAACTTCAACCAAAAGCAGAAAAGAAGGTGTTTCAAATATATTATTAATTAGATAAAATGCATAAGTATAGCTAATTACTTTAGATCAGTGTTTTTCAACCTGTGGGTCGCGACCCCCTGGGGGGTCGCGAAGCCTCTATAGGGGGGTCGCGAAGCTTCTATAGGGAATTTGAAAAAGGTTAGGAAAGCTAGTCATAGGGTCCCAAATGTATTTAGAATATTATGATTAGGCCCGCTGCAAATACATTAAAAGTTAAGCGCGAAGTTTCAAAACTCTGGCTGTACTTTGTCTCTTGATAACCACCTGACCTCTGTATGATAAAGTAAATTTTGGTGGAGTGCTCCCATATTTTCGCAAATTTTCGACACAGACGTATCCGAAACGCTTTTTCTTTAATAGAATTTACATTTTTTATAACAATATTTAGAACTTGGCTGTATTCCTGTGGCAAGGTTTTGGTCGCAAGAGCTTGACGTTGGAGAAAACTATGTGTAGTGCTGTAGTATTCGTGAGAAGCGTTATACAAAACAGTATTTCTTCCATTACATTTTCCTTGGATTCAACGCACAAAAGCTAGAAAATGCACACATTCCGCAGTATCGGTAGATTCTTAAAATTTCAAGGAGTCATCGAAACATTATTCGTCATATCGCTTATCCTCGATTGAATAAAGTATCGAAAAAATCTTTATCAAGAGAAAACTTCGAGGAAAATAACACACTGTGATTTATTCCCAATCACAGTAAAGCTGAATTTCAAATAACTGATGTCGTCAAAAAGTTCTTCCTTATTTTAGTTTCATCACTCCCGCTAGAAGTTGACGGTTCTATTGGTCAATTCAGACATTAATCCATTTTTAATCATTAAAAACCACTGTTAGATACTTAAAAACAATGTCTGTCGCTCGCCAAACAGTATCTGGCTGACGGTCTCAAATAGTAGCAAAACATGCAACTCGCGATCGCGCGTGCCGCCACTGCATAGCCATCGTCGGCCCCGTAACGTTCATTGCGTTTAGCTTATTCATTCCCTCAACTCGCATTTTAATTTTGCATTTATCCGAACCCTAATTATGAAAATGGATAAATAAGTTGGATTCAATATTTGTCACAAAAGAAGACAATTAAATATAATAATTCTTAACATTCCATGGATTCACCCTGCGGAAACCGGGTCCATCGCGTGTTTGAGGAGGGAATACTCGACAGAGTCTGAAACTTGCGACTCAGATGTAGGTTTAAGAGGTATCCCTGTGATGCATCAACGGTCACCTTCTCTGTCTCTCAGTGTTCCCCCCTCTTCCTAGCCCAATTTGGTAAGATCCTAACAATACCTCTTTGGACATTCGTTTTAATATAGATCTTACGGAAGTTTTTGATAATCCTAGGTCTTTTAATAGGTTTAAGAGGCATTTTGCTGGTATACCTCTCACACCCACTTCCACGGCATATAAATTAACCACAAAACCGATTCTCGTTAATTCAATTGATAAGTCGTAATACTAGTTTGTCTTGAACGGTGATCTTTAGGGATGTTGGTTTCCCACGGTACGGTAAGCTCTATGACCACGAGGCGTAAATACATGAAAAAAAGCGGGTCAATAACGGGTAGGGGGGTCGCGAAAAATTTCTTCATACTAAAGGGGTCGCGTCATGAAAAAGGTTGAAAAACACTGCTTTAGATAATTACTATAGATTTAGAAAATAATTAATACTTACTTAGAATTACGATAGGTCAGTCTTCTTCTTCTTATCGTGTCGATGGTAAGAATTATATTCTATCTTCCCAAAATTGGGCAACGCTGACCTCTTTGGCTGAAGCGACATACAAGTCCTGAAGGGAACAAGAGACTGGACAAGAGGGACAATCGGATAAATGTGCCATACTTTGGGGTGACACGCCGCACTCGCAGATGTTTTGTGATGTGGGAATGTAACCCCATTTGCACATGTTTTCTTTTGATCTACCAACCTGGGTACGTAGTCTATTAAGAGTCCTCCAGGTTGGCCATGGCAAATTATGTCCCTGAGGTAATTTTTCCTTTGGCGGGACAAACAAAGGCGGAGCAAATTTATCTCGCCATATGGTTGCCCTCGCTTTCTGTGAATCGATAGTAGCTGGGTATAGCTGGTATAGGTCAGTATAATTTGACGTATATCTGACGAGCTGCCTCCGTGCTTCGGAGGGCACGTTAAGCTGTCGGTCCCGGTTTTAGTCATTAGACAATAATCGTTAAGGCATGTCAGAGGCCCAATAGGCGGCTTGAACAACTCTGACACTATGATAACCACTGCCCATACGATAAGTAAACTAAGTAAGGGTAACAGACAGGATCCTCAGTAAGGTCTAAGTATAGTGCTTAAGTTATTGATTTGCGAAGCTCGTGTGCCACTCCTCTGCCAACCTACTTTAATGTAGCTATTTATACCTACACAGTATCCGGTGAGAGCATGAAACGCGACCGTCGTTATAAGTATAGGTAAGGTGTCCCATAAATAGCAATTTATAGCATATTCTGCAAGCATAACTTGTCAAAACGAGTATGTGAGACTATTCTACAAGCATACCCTGTCACAATTTTTAGAGACTATTCTACAAACATACCCTATCATAACTATATGAGACTATTGTACAAACATACTCTGTCAAAATTTACTGCACGTGTGGCGTAGCTGCTTAGACAGTCGCCTCGCCGCTTCGTGTCGCGGGTTCGAGTCCCGCGCCGGACAACTATTTGTGTGCCCCATAAATAGTTGTTCTGAGTCTGGATGTAATTTGTGCCCGTCTATTACACAGGGATTAGATGCCCTAGTGCGGTAGTTGTCTTGATAAAAAAAATATGAGACTATTCTACAAACATACCCTATCAAAATTATTATTTATGTCTATTCTACAACCATACCCTATCAAAATTATATGAGTCTATTCTACATACGTACCCTATCAAGGTTATATGGGACTATTCTACAAGCATACCCAATCTAAATTTATTTTCTTTCTTTCTTTCTTCTTCTTTCTTTCTTTCTTTCTAAATCGGTTCTAAAACAATGAATAAATCGGTGTACAACAACGAAACATATTTACTGTCGAATAGATAAGCTCTTCTTTTAAAGTCGATTCTTTTAAAATCGATTGTCAACGTTGAAGCCGATTTAACGATTGATTAATTCATTTTTAACCTTTATTTATTTGAATGCCCTTTGAGAAATCGATGTTCGGCGACTAAGCCGGTAGAGCCCCAAGACAGATATTTGTGTTCATAAACATGTCTGTTTTTCCTAAACTTTATTTATTTGAACGCCATTTAAGAAATCGATGTTCGGTGACGTAGCAGGTAGCCCCCCTGGGTGGGAATCGTAATTCATGATCACTGGTATTGAATATCCGATTTCGATCATCTACTTTTGCCGATGACTGTACGAGTACGTTAATACTTAAAATACGGAGTGTTTGTATATATTACGAGTATGTAAACAGAATTGTATTTGAAATATGTAAATATTTGCACTG
Organism: Pseudoips prasinana; assembly: GCA_951640165.1. Classification (NCBI taxonomy): domain Eukaryota; kingdom Metazoa; phylum Arthropoda; class Insecta; order Lepidoptera; family Nolidae; genus Pseudoips; species Pseudoips prasinana. The sequence continues at coordinate 17,655,167 of OX621264.1, read as the reverse complement.
TTTCAGCAATTAAAATATTAATCGAAATTTATATTAGGGTGCTTCGTAAAATTACTGCGATTTGAATAGAATCGCTACCATTATCTTCTCATAAAAATATAATGGTTTAATCTCAAAACTTAATGTAAATAATTTCGTATGAATACTTTGATAGTTAAGAGTATTTTCAATGAACACGCGCGAATTTTGACAGCACATAGCGGCCATTTTGATTTTTTAAAGGCAACGCCCGCGCTATGGTAATTAATCTCTGAGTCGCAGGGTACTTTCATCATATCAGCCGAAAGACGTCCACTGCTGGACAAAGGCCTCCCCCAAAGATCTCCACAATTTCCGGTCTTGCGTTATTTGCATCCAGCAGTTTCGGGTACCTATATAATAGACGGACACAAATTACATCCAGACTGTGAACAACTATTTATGGGTCACTCAAATAGTTGTCTGCGCGGGAATCGAACCCGCGACACGTAGCGATAACAATTAAGAAGCGTATTCATTGCCCCATGATAGATTGGCTGCTTTTGTGAAGTTCATGCAACATACTTATGCTTATTTCGAGTATTTATATCAAAGCTGTTCAATCAAAGGTTAGGTTATGCCATGCTAATTCGTTATCACAAAAAAACTGAACCAGAAATGTTCAACAGAGCGAGAAAACACATCGAAACCTGATGTTAGGTGAATACGAAAAAAAACAATACCCGTCACAAAAATCGACTTTATCTACCACCATCAAGATTAAAAATATTAAATGAAAGTCCACAATACATGGCAATACGAATATGTAACAAATTACCACAAGAAATTAAAAAAGAAACCAAATTCTATATATACAACAATAAACTAAAATGTTTTCTTATTAAAAAATGTTACTATTCCGTTGAAAAATACTTAAACACAAAAAAACAATAACAAAACAATATTAATAAATAAAATTATCTAATAATAAATATGAATTAATATGGCGACAGAATAGATATTTTAACTAACATTATTTTTACTATTACATTATTAACTAATTTGTATCTATAAATTTAGCTATACCATACTTGAAATAACATGTTATCTCTCAAATTTGCAACGCCTGCAAAAGGCCGCTAAGTTCTAAGCACCACTATTGAGTAATAAGACCTGTTTGTACACTTAGTAAGCAAATACATGAATTTGAATTTGAACATTTAAAAAATGCTATCTCGAACACTACGCAAAATCGTAGAACATACATGGGGGTGTATCGGATACTCCTCATCATAACGTATCAAAATTTTGCGTTTGAACGTCAACTCCTCGGCCAGCCTGTATAGCAAAGCTGTTCAGAATTATGTGCCTTATAGACTATTCTAGTTGTACACTCTTTTCTCCTAGATATTAGTTACGACGAAACGGAATCGCTCCTCCAATCCTTGCAATAAACTAATAATACATACACCTTCACGCACACACACACACACACAGTCACACACACACACGCTCACACGCATACGTCCACACTCACACGCGCACACACACACTCACACATGAATCCACACAGACGCACGAACATGCACATACACGCGTTCACATTCTTAATAAAATGAAAGTAGTACTTATGTGAGAATGAAACACTGTATTCAATCCCAAGGAGACGGCACTGTTTCTCTTTATTACAGGCTATCCTGTAGCCTAAAGAGGACAGTACCCTAACCATTTAAGTGTAGTATTTTTATGTGTTTATTACCCTAATATGCTATTTGTATTGTTCTACAGCAACTATTCTAAGAAATAAAGTTTTATTTATTATTATTATTCTCTGTCGTGTGTCTTGTCAGAAAAATGATCCGCACATTACGGCCGATAGATTATGAGACGGCAAACAGACCGGAGCACTTGACACGCAGAATAAAACGTTATACGAGTGGTTTATTTTGGGTTTGTTTTTATTATTCCTAGCTTCCGCAAGCTGTTAAACACGCACGTATAATATTAAAGGTACTATGTGCGGCAGTAACACAATATCACACTATTTTAAAGGCGAAAGTTTGTGAGTGTGTATGTTTGTTACTTCTTCTCTAAGTCTAATCGGCTGGAGCGATTTTAATAAAATTTGGTATGGAGATAGCTGATACCCCGGATTAACATTTAGGCTATAATTTATAAAGTTTAACGCTGGTAAAACCGCGGGGCACAGCTCTCCCGAAGTCAAGCGTGCATAAAGTTTTATTTCAAAAACTAACACAGCTACCAAATATTTAAATATACGTTGTAATCTAATCACACTCACCACACACCGCGACACTTTGGCCGGACGCCATGTTTTCACGAAAGAGTTCGCATGCAAATTGAATTCTCTATGTGTAAAGAGGTTTAATAGTTTTGGCGGCATTTCCTCTAAACTTGTTTATAGTTTTTTTTTTATAGAATTAAACCTTCTTTACGGATGCTTAACTTGTGGAGCTGGTGATTGCGTGAGGAGATCTTCACGAAAACTGACATCGGGCGAGGCGAACTGCTACTTCTCTTCTTCTTAGGACTCCTTCCCATACTTCCAGCCGCTATTATGGTTTATTTACTGTACGCGCAGTACGCCTTTTGAATTCTTTACCACATTCCATACGTGATAGCTCGGCATTGAGTATTCTTAAGAGCACAACTAAGAATCACTTCTTATCTCTGTAACTTACGTATATATCAGGTATATAGGTTTATGTAGTTTATTAAATAGATATATGTATATTTTTATTAAATAAAAAAATCAAGAGAATGTTTTTAACATCTTCCACTATATACGACGGGCCTGTTAGCGTGGTTGGTATTTTTTTTATTTATATAAAGAGAACTTAAACTAATTACATAATATTTGATGCAATCATAAACTCATTAGAGTTTGTCCGTGCATCAGAGTCATCGATTCTTTATAGGTAACCAGTAAATACGCAGTAGATACGCTGCCTTTCACGCCGCAGGTCGTGGGTTCGATTCCCACCCGGGACAGATATTTGTGTGCATGAACATGTCTGTTTATCCTGAGTCTGGGAGTAAATTATTTATATAAGTATGTATTTACAAAAGAAAAATAGTATATGTAAGTAGTATATCAGTTATCTGGTTTCCATAGTACAAGCTCTGCTTAGTTTGAGATCAGATGGCCGTGTGAATAATGTCCCAGGATATTATTGTATCATCATCATCATTTATATAATATATGTATAGAACTGGAAGCCTCCTACAAGATGGACCGATGATCTTATGCGGGTGAAATAATGAAATAATGAAATTTATTCAGCACTTGGGTATTAACATACACTTGTACTTGTCAAGTTCACAATGGAGTACATAAACATAGTCGAATACAGTATAAAAATTACAAAAATATAATTAGTCTAAAAAAATTAATCTATTATTTTGAAATTTAGTTGTACAATAGGGTCGCTGGAAACCGCTGGATGTGAATAGCGTAAGACCGGCCATTGTGAAGATCTTTGAGGGAGGCCTTTGTCCAGCAATCGTCTTTCGGCTGATATGATGATGAGTTGATGAGGCACTTTGGGCCGTGTAGTTTCCGACCCAGAAAGAATAACAGACCCTCCTCATATCTTCTCATATCGACACACCAGGTAGTCGGGCAGCAGCACCACCTTTTTTTATAAGGCAGGGGGTATGCCTAACCATCCACCTGTAGAACCAGGTGGATGCGCATGCCACCCGCAAAAAGTGTCTGCGGGTGGGTATGTCGGACTCGCACCGACTAAACCTAACCTGCCGTGGACTTCTTCTGGCGCCTAATAGGGGGAGCCCCGGGAACGCGGGTATGCTGCTCCGGTGCCCCCCTTTCACACGCACCCGAGGAGAGCTGTGGATTGCCCTCCCCATTTGCCGACTCCTGACAGTACGGCACAGCGACTGCGCCACAAACAGTTCGCTGTCTGCTGCACCACCTGTGTACTAACTAACCTAACCTAACTGCGGTCGCCAACTCACATGCCAACCGCGGGAGCTACGGCAAACCCCTCTAAATGGCACCGTTAGAAACCTTTGGGGGAGGCCTATATCCAGCACGACAGCACATGGACGATATCAGGCTGTTGATGATAAGACACTTTGAGTTCCTTCTCCTCCTAATCTTAGAAGGGACAAGTAAAGAAATAATAACTGCTTAAATTTATACAGGGTAGCCGAGGAGTTGACGTTCAAAGGCAAAATTTAAATACTTTCCGATGAGGTGATCCGAATCACCCCCATGTATATTCAGCGACTGCGAAGTTTTCGAGATAGAATTTTTTTAATGATATTTTTCGTAAATTTCACCTAACAATCGTTTTCGATTATTTTTCTCGTGTTGTTGAACACGAGTGGTGTTCATTGTGATAAGTAATTAGCATAGTTTAACCTAACACCCTAAAAAGTATGGTTTAGCTAATCATTGCAGAACTGACTTAGAATTTATTCGAAAGTTCAAAAGTAGGGTTTGAGCTCAAGATTCATAAATTTTCAAAGTATCAAAAAAAATCGTAGAACATACATGGGGGTGATACGGATACTCCTCATCATAAAGTATCTAAATTTTGCGTTTGGACGTCAACTCCTCGGCCTGCCTGTATAAATCTAGGAATCCATTCCAACCTACTTAACAGTGCGTTCGTTGTCTTGGTTTTTGCAGCTCCGCAATAAAATGTGGCTTATTGGTCGATCTGTTTAGTAGCAATGTGTTTATATAAACACAAATTAGTAGAAATACAGATATCCATCAAGTCTGTTTATGTTAAAAGAGAGTGGGATGTGTATATAGATGTAAAACCCACAACATTCGCAAAGAAAAAAGAGTGCGCTTTAACTAAAAACTAAAATTTATAGGGTGCTAACCAAACAGACTTCTTTTTAATCTTAGGTGTATAATAGTATTATACACCTTTTGCTACCATTATCCATTGATATTAAATTCTGGTCCATCCAAAGGAAATAGGTTGCCTGGAAGAGATCGCTTTTAGACTCTAGACAGACGGAACGCATTTCAACTGAATTGAACTGCAATCAGACTGTGCGTTTGGTTTTGCAGTTCTATTGCAGTCGTATCAAATGCATTCAAACTGCACTTGAACTGCAATTTGTTGTTTCTTTTTAATAGCATTATACGCCTCTAAAAATTTACATTGCCAATTGTTATCAAGTACTCAATAGCCGCGCAACGGTTATGACGTACCTAGCTGCTATGTTATAATACTATTTTACACTGTAATTATTTATTTGATTAGTGATTATCATTTTATTAATTACTATAATAATTCTATAATAATTCTACATCTTAAAAATATTATTAATCGATAGTAGACTTTCAAACGGTTGTCATTAATAAAAATATAAATAGGGTAGGCGAATTATTAAAGAGGCATTCTTTGTACGACGGTAGATGAGAACGTTACTCTGTTCGATTAAATATTGTGTGTGGAAAATATCTCGGAGTTTTAATGTGCAGAACCTATGAGTGCGTAATACAATCTAAATTATTAAATCAGCCACAATTTACGAGCGTCTGAATGATACTACCTTTGCCACTAGTTATCTTCAATGTAAGCCACTCGTAATTAATCTTAAAAAATTAAGACGAAAAGTTGTAACTACACTTTTTGCCATAGTAAGCTATTTTAAGCTGTGCGGCGTGCGCATGTTTCTCTCTCTCTCTCTCTCTTATAGAAAGCAAGCCAGATATTTTCGTTTCGTCATTCTATTTCGCATTGAACAGAGTGGTGTCGCGACGATTATTTTTCTTGAGTGTATACAGGTTTTTTGTACATAATAAATAATAAAAAATAACTTCGATCCATCCGGGTGTCCCTTGACACCTCTTAAGTTTTTTGTATTAATTATAAAATTAAATATTATGTCACCTGAAAAATTCATAAAGCTCCAAAAAAATGGCATCATTGAAAAGTTTCCACCAATCTTCACCAGCAAAAGTGTATCTAGCTAGATGGTCACAGTTCTAACCTAACCTAACCCAAAGAATTTCCTTTTTTAGGAATTTAGGTGACAATGTATGATGAAGAAGGACAACTTAAGATAATTGTTGATCTTTGCTTGACGCTTTCTATAGAATCTTTAGTTGACGTTGTAAAAAAGACGGATTACTTTGGGGGAGGCTTTTGTCCAGCAGTGGAAGTCTTCCGGCTGATATGATGATGATGATGATTATATGTTTGTAAACTACCCCGCAAGAGAGAGACACAGAGATTAGAATCCCTAGAGCGGGCGTTGTCTTAAAACTCCAGGGTCAAACAGAGAACTTTTCTTGCCAGAAAAATCCCAACTACACTATTTAAATTGATTTATAATAATAATAAAGTTATTTATTAAAGTAACCAAAGACTCAAAATTGTTTACATAAGACTTATTCTATGTTAGTTAAGATACCTATAGCTAAAATTTTGTTTACATGAGTTTGGAATACATGAATCATTGATGCCCCATTCCATGAGAAACAGTGCAGCAGTGATTCATGTATAGGCAGTCAAATCTGCTTGCGATCATGGCCAGAATGCTGTTAGAGTGGCCACGAATCCTGCTCACCAGGGATGCACACCGTTTGTGCATTGTGGCGTAGAAACAGTCCACTCTGGCTTCAGCAAACATGCCCGATGCGCTACAGAAACGTGGCAGACCCAACAGCACTCTGAACGCGTTGTTGTATTGGATACGAAGAGCGTTGTAAGATTTTTGAGTATATTTAGCCCACAAGGAGCACGTATAGAAAGAGGAGCAATAGGCTCTAAAAAGAGTGATTTTTACTCATCATTCCACTCTTTATGATTTGAAACCATCACTGATTAGACTGTATGTGGGCCGTTATGAGTCAATTGTAAAACTGTTTACAAAGTTCATAATCATAACTCAATAATGGATCTATAAAGAGTGGAAATAATTGAGCAGCCAACTGCCAATAAGAACGTTTCACACATCAGGGAGGTCAAGAGAGGTTGATCAAAGAATTGAAGACTTTATAATAACGCTTCTTGACCACCAGCGTCCTCCATGACACTTTGATTGCTTCCGTCCGTAACTAACTGCCTCGTTGGTCTAGCGGTAGCGCTGACCCGCAGAGAACGAGGTCCTGGGTTCAAATCCCGGGTCGGGATAAAAATTGATTTTGGGAGTTTTCTGTAAAAAGAAAAATTTCTCAGCATCAGCCCGAAGTCTGGGAGTTGGCGGTATTATACCCCCGTGCCTCGGAGAGCACGTAAAGCCGTCGGTCCTGTACCTGACCTCTTTCCGGTCGTGTCGCCTAGGCGTCCCATCGGATCATGAGAGTGGTGGAATAGAAAGTGCTCTTGTGTTTGCGTACACACTTGAGCACTATAATGTGTCCCACGCAGATGGCTAATCTCTGTTGAGACTGGCCGCCGTGGCCGAAATTCGGCTAGGAGGACATTATTATTATTATTACTGCAGTACTTTATAAGGGCAGGAGTCTAGCTAAACAGATTTCTTGCTGTCCGTAATATCTGGGTTATACAACATAGGGCGACTTAACCATCAGCAGCCTGAGACTGTGGAGCACCAGACCAGACCATTGTGCACATTGTCGAAGAGTGCCCCATAAAACGATTCTCGGGGGGACTTGAGGGTCTGCTTGCGCTCACAACCAAGGCAAGGGACTGGTTACTGAATCTAGATGTAAAATTGTAATTTTTGGTACTATATTTAATCTTATAATAACGGAAAATTAGCCTATGAAAAGAAGATTATTAAGGTAAGTTATCGCTCACGATAGATACTTAACTTAAACCACTTGTTACTGCAGTACTTTATAAAGGGCAGGAGTCTAGGTTAACAGATTTCTTGGTGTCCGTAATATCTGGGTTATATAACATGGTTCAACTTCAATATTAGGATAAATTCTCGCTCACCATAGATACTTAACTCAAGCGCTTTTGCCATACCTACTATTGGAATCAAATATAACAGCTCACTTAGGATCCTTAAATTGATCCTCGGTGCTTTTGCAGCTGGCTTCTTTATTTGCAATTCTCTCGATTTATGAGGCTATAGCCTCTTTATATAATATAATATATATAATAACTAGGGACAATGTCACACAGATCATCCTAGCCCCAAACTAAGCAAAGCTTGCACTATGGGTACCAGGCGACGATATACATACTTATATAGATAGATAAATACTTATATACATAGAAAACATCCATGAGTCAGAAACAAATATTCGTGCTCATCACACAAATATTTGCACTTACCGGGATTCGAACCCAGGACCATACCATTCTGTCGCCCGCTTTGCTCTGGAGGAAAGTGGAACTATTCATTTCTAACTCCTCCTTTTTTCTTCCTGATTAAATTCGTTGCGGGATCCAAGACAGTTAAAGCGATTCCCCGGGACATGCCTGAGCTTCACCGCTCAGTGTCATTTCATTGTGTGCCACTGTTGATACTGGCTTACACGGGCTGCAGTGGTGGGTAAGATGGAGGGACTAATCGCGATAGATACTTAACTTAAACCATTTGATACTACAGTACTTTATAAAGGACAGGAGTCTAGCTTAACAGATTTCTTGGCGTCCGTAATATCTGGGTTAATCGGACGACAGCCTCGCGACTTCGCGTATTAACGTAGAGTGGAAGTTGCAGAAAACTCCCTAAAAACAACCGAACCTCAAGCATCCACAGAAATAACTGTCCTAAGCCGAAGTTCCACCCCAAAGAGGGAGCCAACCTAACATATAATTCCATCATCATGAAAACATCGAAAATTAAAGTATATTATTATTATTTATTAAATTAAAGGCCAACAAGGACCAATTTATAAAAATACACTAATACAATACAATACTTAAAATAACATACAGAACAATAACATTACAATACAATACAACAAAACAATCAAAACAATTTTTAAAGGTATAGACGCCAGCACATCCAGCTACCCCAATCTGTCAAATTTCTTTCATAGACTTTCAACTGTATCACATAAGCATAACGTTCACTGTCAATTGGGGAAATTTAATAGATTAGGGTAGCTTGATGTGCTGGCGTCTGTACATATGTGAGGAACACTTAGTGCGCGGGTTTAGGCCGGTTTTGTAAGAAAATCCTAAATTTTATTTCTTAATTAATCCTACACGCACGGAACACTCGGTGCACAAGTCCGACTCGTACTTGGCCAGTTTTAAAATGGAATATCCTTTTTTCGTTTACCAGCTGTGTCCCGCGGTTTCACCTACGTTAAAGTAATTTCAGCGTAAAAGAGTAACAAACATACATACATCCATACATCTATTATCACAAACTTTCGCATTTATAATATTAGTAGGATGTGTACCTCTAGCGGTTTTAAGCACGCCGGAATAGCTAGCAGATGGTAGTGATAGTGTTTTCCTACATAGGTACTGGACACTTATCGTCATATTTTGGACAATTCACACAATATCTATATAATTTTTAGCCTATGTGTTATTCTGATCTATAAACTATATTATTGTAAACTTTCATTAAAATCCATTCTGTAGATTTTACGTGAAAGAGTAACAAACATCCTTCCATCCATACTTACAAACTTTCGCATTTATAATATTAGTAGGATGTGTAGGTACTTCTAGCGGTTTTGGCAGTGCACGCCGGAATAGCTCGCAGATGGTAGAGGTTTTCCTACTTAACACTTATTGTCATATTTTGGACAATTCACACAATATCTATATAAACTGTAGCCTATGTGTTCTTCAGATGTATAAACTATATTATTGTAAAGTTTCATTAAATCCATGCAGTAGTTTTTACTTGAAAGAGTAACAAACATCCATCTATACATCCATACTTACAAACTTTCGCGTTTATAATATTATTGTAATATTACTGCAAAGTTTCATCAAAATAAATATCTATATGTACCTAGAAATAATTATACATTAATTATATATTACTACGAATATGTTCTGATTATTTACAAGCGCTTTTTTAGTCTACGTGAATAAAAACCTTTCATATTTATTTTATTTTATTTAAAAATCAATTCCGTAGTTTTTTTATGTGAAAGAGTAACAAACATCCATGCATCCATACTCACAACCTTTCGTATTTATAATATTAGTAGGATAACGCTTTAGCTCGTCAAGAACACCTCTACAAAAGTCCCTTATTACTCATTACACATTCAATCCTAAAATATTACACGTGCTAAAATCTCCTTTAGTAAATACGCGCACGTATCCGAATTCCATCCACACGCCTTCAAAATAACACACATTGCTGTCAAAATACCATAGAGTAACAGCCCTAGCTATATTTTGTTGTCTTTGGCACGAATCACGTACAGTTTGGCGCCATGTTTTAATGTACACTTATTATTTTTTAAATAGAAGAACTTTTTAAATTTTACGTAAATAAAATTTTTTTTTTACATATAATTTTTTTTATATATCCTTCATATCAAAATAGTAGCATATTATGCAATAATATTAACCCGTAATATCAAAATGAATTAGGAACATATTCCTAATTTATTACTATAAACAACAAATGCCTAATATTTACACGTCAGGTACGGCAAATCTAGAAGACGCCAGCATATTCAGCTACCCCAATCGGCTAAATATATTTTATAAATTTTCAACTTTGTCATAAGTATAAGGTTCACTTACTATTGTGGAATTTTGACAGATTGAAGTAGCTGGATGTGCTGGCGTCTGTACAACATTTTTTGTTTTTCCTTCCGAGAAAACTAATGCCGAAGAAACAACTACCAAAAAGAAATGCCTCACATCTTCTGTCTCATTCGGACACTCACTTTTCGGATATTTTTAATATTTGCTACTTTTTCTCATACAAACCTCTCATAATAACGATAAACTCCTTTAACGCACACATAAAATCCAATTCGGTGCAATCGTTTGGAAGTTATGAGCGTTCAAACATTTTGGTGATTCATTTTTATTTATATAATGAATCATAAGCGTTTGTTTTCTATTTATTTACTCTCAACAAAGATCATAAGAAAACACGTACAGATGCCAGCACATCAAGCTACCCCAATCTGTCAAATTTCCCCAATTGAAAGTGAACTTTATGCTTATGTGATAAAGTTGAAAATCTATAAAAGAAATTTGACACATTGTTGTAGCTGGATGTGCTGGCGTCTGTACCTCTGTAGACGCCAGCACATTAAACTACCCCAATCTTCCCCAATTGAAAGTGACCCTCATGCTTCACCGATAATAAAGTTAAAAATCTATAAAAGAAATTTGACAGATGCTTACATAACTATTTTTCAGTGACTAGATTTCTTTTTTTTTTTTTGCTTTGTTATGATTATGATATATATTTGTTTTGTCTATATATCAGTTTAAAAAACAGTTATTGAATAAGTTTGTCTAATTTAAATATTATTACCGTATAAATACCTATTATTAACACTGTATAATACCTAACACATATATGCTACCTAGACTAAGTTAATGTTGTTGATTACCTATAATTTGCCATAGTTGTTTGTTACTAGTTTTACCGTTTCTTATGATCTGTTTTAGATAACGATGCTGGTTGTGTGATTAAAGAAGTCTTTTCTAAGAAATACTGTATTAGTATTAAGCAAATTACACAATTGTTTGTTGTCTCAAATAAAAAAAATAAAAACTGACGGTATATAATATCATCACCTCATCTCATCCCATAGCATAGAAATCGTCCGAGGGAATAACCAGTGCACTATGTCCATCAAACTGCAATCGCCAACCCGTCTGCCAAGCGTAGCAATTATGGCATATCCTAACATTCTTTGGGGAGGCTTTTGTCCAGCTGTGGACGTACTTTGACTGACATGATGATGATGATGTTGAGAAATTTATTAGCATTCTAAAGCACCTTCAAAATTCTTCCGCAACACCTTCAAAATAACAAACATATTATTATTTCTTTAAATACCATAGAGTAATAAACAACCCTAGCTATATTTTATTGTGTTTGGCACCAATCGCGAAGTTGGGCGCCACACTCACTGCATCGTCGTAAACAGTGCATAACTAGGAGTTTAATGCTTTTCTAAGATTTTCTTAAAGCTTTCCATGGACTAAATACTACAGAGTAGGTAATTGCGAGAACCATAAAACAAAATACGTATTGTTATAAATAGAGTTTTTACTGCACGTGTGGCGGATTTTTGTTTTTCAACGCCCGCACTCGGGAATTTAGTCCCTGTGTCTTTTACTTGTTCTTTTACTCTTGGGTCCTTTTTACAAACATATAATAGACGGATACAAATTATATCCCGACTCAGAACAACTACTTATGGGTCACACAAATAGTGGTCCAGCGCGGGGCTCGAACCCGTGACACGAAGTGGCGAGGCGATTGTCTTAGCCGCTGCACCACACGTGTAGTTGGTTATTGTGGTTGCCTCGTTGGTCTAGCGGTAGCGTGTTCACCCGCAGAAATGTCCTGGGTTCAATTCCCGGGTTGGACCACAAGTGAATTTGGGACGTTTCTGTAAAAAGAAAAATAATTCTGGCAGTTTGCGGTGTTATAACCCCGTGCCTCCGTGCCAAGGGATTAATACTTATATCATTTAGTGCGGAAGTTGTCATTTTATAAAAAAAATAACATTATTGGACAGTCAATACCAACGCCATTTATAGGGTTCCGTACCCTATTACTACTGTTCTGTCAGTCAGTCTGTCTCCAGGCTGTATCTCATGAACCGTGATAGTTAAGACAGATGAAATTTTCACAGATGATGTATTTCTGTTGCCGCTATAACAACAAATACTAAAAACTAAAATAAATATTTAATGGGGCTCCCTTACAACAAACGTATTCAAAATATCTACCCTCCGATCTACCTGTGCTGAGGCAGTGCTGAGGCATCAAACCACACTTAAAATCGGAAATTTCTCGAGTTAAATCCATGGTGATGTATACACGCCATATTTGAAACTAGCTGTGCCCGCGACTTCGTTCGCGTGGATGTCGGAACTTAACAATGTATTTTTTAGTGTAAAGCGCTGTGGGAGGATACCGATACAATTTTTTTTATTTAATTTGTTGCTTCTTTATTTTGCCTGTGGAACCATCTGGAGCGTACACAAAAACGTTATTGGGGTTGTTTACGCGTGAAAGAGCTACGTATAGTTGACCATGGGAACAGCATCCACCCCCGCAACGGATAACGCCCCCTGAGCTTTATTAATCGTCATGGCATAACAGAGACTGACTGGGAAATGCACTGGTTTGAAAGAGAAAGGAAAGTTTTTAGGAATTATTGGTATCCTTGGAATAAAAACAATATCACCGGCGCCGCAACCTGTTAATATTTCAGCTTCGATAATGTTTTGCTGCAGATTTGTGACTTTGAGCCGAGTGCCGTTACAAAGTTTGGAAGGACATCAATTTCTGAGGAAAATTATTGGTACACCGATTTTTAAAACTATTTTGTGGGCTGGAAGTCCGCGTGTGCTGAGGGAATCCAAAAATTCTACCAGGTAGTGCGTGGCGTCATCTTCTTCCATAACTGTATTTATCGAGATATATTCTTTACTATTCCCGGACGCATGAGTCAATATTTTGAAATTAATTGCCGCAGCTTGGTCATGTCAAAATAGCTCGCTGACATAGCCAAGAACCAGCTTTATTTCCCATGTTTGTGGTATCAGAAGAAATTAGCTCCTGCTGTGATGTAACGTAAGAGCAGAGATTACCAATCAAAATAACTTCCATCTTCTTGTACGGGGTATGTGCCATCGCCTATTTGTTACAATAAATTGGCAAACTCCTGTGCATTTTCGCAGCCTCTGACTGATCGGGCTCCCTCCTATACTCATAATTATCTCTTGAATAGCCAATAAGGACCTGTTGTGACAAATTTCACGTACCCTGTCAGGAATTTCTCCATCAGTATTTAGTTGTACATGTCTCATAAAATCTTCAGCAAACTTTTCATGGTACTTTTGCCATAACTGGTTAGCACCCGATAACGCACAAAGGTCAATAAGATGGCAAACAAATGTCGCAAGCAATGTGGACTATCGCTCGCGCATGCTTCCGCTAGAGCGTCATCCCAATGCTGACCTCCATCTAATAAATGGCGTGCTCGGCAAGCGGCCTGGTATGTGGGATGTTCAATATCATCCACTTTACGGAGCTCAGCAAAAGACGTAGGTCCTCGCACTACATGGACCAGACTGTGGGATGAACTCACACGTGAGCACGCCACGTGAACCTTCCTTAAGTCAATTCCAGCTAACTTGAGAGTTGGACTTTGCGATTTGTTGATGGTTATCGCGACACACACTTTTATAGAGAACTACAGTATTTTAAACTGAAAAGGGAAATCATTTGGCACTAACGGAACACTGTTTCTCCCTGGGCGGATCCAGGCATAATAGTAGCCTCTATAACACGATGCAAAGTTTTGACTTGAAGCCTAGTGTCCTTGCAAAGTTTAGGTGGCTTCAAATTCCTCAGAACCATTATAGGTATACCCACACGCAACATACATCCCCTATTATACGCCTTTAGGGGTGGAATTTCCTATAATCCTGAAATAGATATTTTTATTTTTAACGGAAAGGCCAAATACCAATTTTCATGCATTTCACTTAAAAAATTGCACACTTCATACAAACTTACATCCCCTATTTTACGCCCTTGGGGTGGAATTTCCAAAAATTCTAAAATATTAATTTTAATTTTTAGCTGAACTACTAAATATAAGTTTCAATGCCTTTAACTTCAAAAATGACGGTTTTTCATACAATCTTTCATTCTCTATTTTACCCCCTTAGGGCAAGTATTTCCAAAAACCCTTCCTTAGTGAATTCATACGTCATAAAAAGTACCTACCGGCGAAATTTCCGTTCCAAAGCCGTTCAGGCTGTGCGTTAATATGTCAGTCAGTCAGTTTCCTCTTTTACGTAGGTAGGTATATAGATTTATGCTGAGAAAATTATGAGAGACAGGGTTTATTTACTACATTCAATTCGCGTTACAAACGAATCGACAGCACAAACTTTCGATCGACTGACATTATAATTTAAAATTAAATTATAACAAATCCAACCTTGTACATAAGTAATTCAATTTGCCCAAAGAAAACAGAATATTTTAATAACCAATTTTAGACAAAGTCATACTTCTAGCCAACCAAGACCTTATTTCGAAACAATTCGGAACATTCAAAGCCCTAATCTGAACACCGCGAGTCAAAAGCAATGCACAACGACATCTATCGAAATAAAATTTAACTATCAAGCACAACGACATCTATCGAAATAAATCAACTATCAATAATTTTAAATGAAATACTACAAATCCAACCTTCTACATAATTCAATTTGCCCAAAGAAAACAGATTTTTTTAATAACCAATTTTGGACATACTTCTAGGCAACTAAGACCTTATTTTGAAACAATTCAGAACATTCAAAACCCTACGTAACTCATGCAATCAGCAAACACGGGCAAATCTTAACACCGCGAGTCAAAAGAAATGCACAACGACATCTTCTATCGAAATAAAAATCAACTATCAACCTAGTTCATTCAGAATAGAGACATCTCTATTCTGAATGAACTAGGTTGATAGTTGATTTTTATTTATATATTATGACATCATAATATGCACAATGACATCTATCGGACAGTTAGGTAGTTCAACTATAAACATTAGTTCATCTTGAAGTAAGGAAATGTGTGTTATTTTTTCATGATTACTTTAAAATCTAATATCTTTTGATAGACTGAACCGATTGCAATAAAACAAAAACTAAATGTTACCTCAAGTTGCGCTCAATCGTTGTGTATAAAAGTTATCTATATTGCTTTCGTATATTTTACGTGATACCCGAACATATAAACAGACAAACAGACACACAGACAAACAGACAAAAATTCTAAAAATGCTGGAAATAGGTTCTATTGGTTGTTCTTTAATACCCTGGCTATTCTTTTTGGATTTTCTTTTGATGTACAAAATTTATTTTTCTACAGATTTATTATATGTATAGATAGATGGCGCCATAATGTAAAAACAAGTGACAATTGATCTTTAAAGACAAACATTCTTTTGTCAAATATAGTATTACGTTTTAAAATATTGGTTATGACGGTTGCCAGTTCTGCAAATTTTAATCTGCCCCATGTACTAATATTATAAATGCGAAAATTTGCGAGTATGAATGTTTGTTACACTTTAACGCAAAAACTACCCAACGGATTTTGATGAAACTTTGTAGTAATATAGCTTATATATCCGAATAACACATAGGCTATAATTTATAAAGTTTAACGCGGGTAAAACTGCGGGTTACAGCTAGTGAATTATAATAATAATAATATCTAGGGACAATGTCACACAGATCATCCTAGACCCAAACTAAGCAAAGCTTGTACTATGGGTACCAGGCGACGATATACATACTTATATAGATAGATAAATACTTATATACATAGAAAACATCCATGTCTCAGAAACAAATATTCGCGCTCATCACACAAATATTTGCACTTAGCGTGATTCGAACCCAGGACCACCAGTTTCGTAGGCAGGAGCACTACCATCTAGGCTACGGTGACCGTCATCTATATATTATAAAACTGCTTTATGTGTAAGTCTTCCCAGAGCTTCTTAAAGCACGTAGACTGATCTTCGATTTACATGTTGGAATGTGCAATGCAGCTCACTCTAGAGTCGGAGAGTTCGCACGTCCCTACTTCCTATTTCTACGTACGATTGAACGATTTTTTTTTTGTATCGTGCACCGCGGCGATTTGTCAATTACGACAATAAGCAACTCCGTTGTCTGAATTCTCTTCTGAATTGGTATTTTCAAACAAATGTGTGGTGAAACTTATACAGATGTCTCATCACATACTGATAAATCTTTCTAAAGAGGGTTTGGACACTATGCCTCTTTAGTAATATTGAAAGATTACAGACAAAGACACCAAGAGTCGTATTTAACATTCCACAATATATTAGCAACAAGTTCCTATAGTATATAGCTACCATCCATCTAGACTGCACGTCTAGAAGGTCACCCTGGTGGTTGCCATCCATCTAGACTGCAGTTGTGCAGTCTATATGGATGGCAACCACTAGGGTGACCTCTGTGTACCGGAGCAGGAAACCCGCGTTCCCGGGACTCCCCCATCAGGCGCCAAGAGAAGTCTACGGCAGGTAGGTTTAGTCGGTGCAAGTCCGACATACCCACCCGCAGACACTTTTTGCGGGTGGCATGCCAAGGCATTTCCTCTGCCTTATCAAAAAAAAAAGTTAAACTTTAATGCGGCAATTTTAAAATTTAAATTTGAAAATTTGTTTGTTCTTCTAAACTATTAAAAACTGGCGAGCATGTATGAAGAATATAATGACAGTAAACGGGGCAAAAGACGTGTGCAAAGATCGTGAGAAATGGAAATCTGTTGTCTCTGCCTACCCGTCTGGGCAACAGGCGTGAGTATATGATTAAAAACTTATTATAGGTTCAGAATTATTTCCAGTACAATGGTAGGGGCTAGGTCCGATGTATCGATAATTTCGTTAGTAAGTAATGGAATCAGGCGTTACTTTGCGGAAATCCATAACAATCAAAATACAAAATCAATATTTAGTGTTAATTCCGCTAATTGTCAGTTTAATCATGCTGGGATGCAATTTGCACCGCCCTCCCGCCCGCAAAAATGTGCACATGCAAGAAGGACAATATAAAAAGCAAATTACATGCGCCAGTATATGGGATATGTATATGGGTATATGAGTATATGGGACCAATTTCAGATAGAATTGCCAATTTACTGCGTAAAAATAATATTCACGTTGCATTTCGGACGGACCAAACTATACGACGTCTTTGTAATGGAAAAGATAATTTGGAAAATTGCAAGAAATCCGGCGTGTATAGGTTGGTCTGCGATGATTGTGACGCGGTATATATAGGTCAGACAGGCCGAAATTTTGAAATACGGTATAAAGAGCATGTAGCTGCTTATAGGAATGGCCATCCTGATAAATCTCATTACGCCAAACATTTAATTGAAACTGGCCATTCCTTGGGCGACAATAATACGTATAATATTTTACATAGTTGTGATAAAAGTTTCCGGTTATGTGTGTTGGAACAATTAGAAATATTAAAACATAGCAGTAATAGTTTTGCATTTTTGAATGACCAAACAAATTTAGTTTCATCTCCTTTACTACGAATATTTGGGGGTAGTTAGAAATAATTGTCCATGCGGTTGGTAGTATATAAAAGAGCGCTCGCCTCGTTGGCTTTTAGTCTCCTTCGAGCACTCGACGAGTTAGCAGCCCTTGAGAATGGTCCGTGGAGGACCGAAACACGTGTTGGGTATCGTACTGGCGCATGTAATTTGCTTTTTATATTGTCCTTCTTGCATGTGCACATTTTTGCGGGCGGGAGGGCGGTGCAAATTGCATCCCAGCATGATTAAACTGACAATTAGCGGAATTAACACTAAATATTGATTTTGTATTTTGATTAATTTCGTTAGTATTTTATGAAACTGCTTGCAAAACTCAGCACTTGCGAATGTAAAGAAATATTTACAATATACGATATCTATAGACAATTATTCACGATTCATTTACAAAGTAAGCTGTGTGGTGACGGCGAAGAATATTATCACTCCATCTCGTCCTGTGGGGGGCGTAGAAATCGTACGAGGGAATACCAACCAGAGAACGGGTAGCTGCGTTTTTCTGTGAACTATGACCATCGAACTGCGATCGCTAACCCGTCTGCCAAGCGTGACGATTATGGCATATCCCCCCATTCTTTGAGAAGGCTTTTTCAACAGTGGACGTAATTTGGCTGATATGGTGATGATGATTTACAAAGACGACTTTTTGGGGGTGTGCCTAATCTAACCTAATGAGGCTTGTTAGTAAAATGGCGTCCAGGAATGCCATGGAATGCCCCTACCGGCTTCATTGCTGATTACGTCAATAATAATAATATCTAGAGACAGTGTCACACAGATCATCCTAGCCCCAAACTAAGCAAAGCTTGTACTATGGGTACCAGGCGATGATATACATACTTATATAGATAGATAAATATTGATATACATACTTATATAGATAAATAATTATTTAAATACATAGAAAACATCCATGACTCTGAAACAAATATTCATGATCATCACACAAATATTTGCACTTACCGGGATTTGATCCCAGGACCACCAGCTTCGTAGGCAGGAGCACTACCAACTAGGCTACGGCGATCGTCAATATGTCAATATTATTGACATACGTCAAATGTAAAATACAGATCGCAATAGGTACCTTGGTGATTGGCGATATACCTATCTTGAGACTGACCACGTGCCTGGGTGCTTTACCTCTCCGTTCACTCACGGATTGGTGCTTGCAACTGGCTATGAGCCCCTCGGTGGTGTTCAAACTTGAATTTATAAAATAGTTTCTTTTTTGTGTTTTGTTGCAAGATCATGAACATCCGATGGTCTGATTATATACGGAACACAGAAGTGCTGCGACCACCACCGAAGCTGTCACCGCATGAGATAAGCTTCAATACCTTTCACATTGGCTAATGTGAAAGGTATTGCAGCTTATCTCATGCGGTGACAGCTTCGGTGGTGGGGACATGTGTCACGCATGGCAGAGCAGCGAGTGGCTAAGCGCATCTTCAACTCGGAACTTAAGGAGGGCAAGCGAAAGCAGGAGCGGACAGCTCCTCAGGTATAAAGATGTGCTTAAGCGCCACGTGAAGAACTGTAGCGTAGAGCCCTCGCAATGGGAACAGCAGGCAGCCAAACGGTCAGAATGGCGGACTTTTGTCCAAGCCAAAGTCGACTGTTTCGAGTCTGGAAGGCGCGCTGAGCTGGATACCAAGCGGGACGAATTGAAAGCCAGACCCTCTGCGGCGATCAATTACAATTATTACAATGGTGTGCTCACATGCCCGCAATGTGCGAGGATTTTTTCAAATAAAATTGGCTACTTAAGTCACATGCGAGCACACAAACGTCGGCTACAGTTGGAAAAGAAGCGGTCGCCGTAGCCGAAATCGGCCGGGACCACATCATCAAGCATTTGTATAATATTCTCTATGGTAACATCGGATCAAAATCGTATCGCTGCCGTATCGCACAGTATAAAATCGCCTCGACATAACGTACTTACGGCAGGTACGTATCATTTAATGGATGGTCGGTAGGGACGTGCAGATGTTATAACAGATGCTCAATTTCCCATAACTTTTTTTCATTAATCGCGGACAAAAAGATGAATGTTCATAATTTTTAACCTGTTTTGTGGTATCGTGACATGTAAGTCGGTTTAATCTCTGTTAATATGAACATCAGGAAGTCACCTCCAAATAGATTTGTGCAGTGAAAACTTCTTTAGGTGCGTTGACCACATTTTGGGTATTCAAAAATCATAGAACTCGCAACATCGTCACCGAACGCTTTCCATAAGGTATATCGCATATAGAGGGTTGCCATCCGTCCAGGTTGCCCCAGATTTGTCCTAGTATAGAGGGCGTTCGAGGAGCGTACGGGCAGGGTTTTATTTGTAGTCCGGGTAAGCCTTGGGCCGCCGCGACTATAACTAGACCACTGACCGTCACTGGCAGTGAAAGGTTGGTTATGAGTGTTGATGTCCGGATTCGGGGCTCCAAAACCCGGTATTTTCGAGTGTCTATCCGATTGCCAAATTTTAGAGATAGCAACCCTATCACCACTCGAGAATCTTTCTGGCCCAGCTGCCGTCGGTTCTACGAGGTTCACTTGAGCTTTTGAATTTTGTATGGGTAGCTAAAATTATTATTTCCATATAACACATACTGCTTTTGTTTAACTTGTTCAGTTCCTCGGCGCTCTTTAAGTTATGTCCTCATTATTTTTTAATATAATATCAAGACAAACGAGCAAGCGGATCCAAATAATGGTAAGTAATCACCCATGGACACTTATAACACCAGAGGCTGCAAGAATATTGCCGGCCTTTAAGAAAGGAATAGGCTCGCTTCTTGATAGTTGCCATGTTTGCTTGCTTATCGTATGGGTAGTGGTAACCCTAGTGTCAGAGTTGCTCAAGCCGCCCAGTAGGCCTCTGACATGGCTTAACGACTGTTGTCTAATGACTACAACCGGGACCGACAGCTTACCGTGTCCTCCGAAGCACGGAGATGCTCAGAAATTAAACCACTTTAGCGGTCACAATCTATGGACTGACCGCCAGCCTAGTTGCTTAACCTCACCGATCGCTTACGGACGGAGAGAGCATTTAGCTATGAGCTCCTCAGGTTGCCATGTCATACCGGATCGGAAATACTTCCGCAGTTAATTGATTCCACAGAGTGGTAGAGTCCGGTAAAGGTTTCTTATGAAACTCACGGAGGTAGACGAGCATTCATCCACCTGGAGATAGGGTCTGCGGATTTATTGGATGAACAATTCTTTAGAATACTCCCCGTGACAAAAGAACACATAGAGACGCTACATCTCTCTGACGGGCCTGTTGGCGTGGTTGGTAGATACGCTGCCTTTCACGCCACAGGTCGTGGGTTTGATTCCCACCCAGGACAAATATTTGTGTGCATGAACATTGAACATGTCTGTTTGTCTTGAATCTGGGTGTCAATTATCTATATAAGTATGTATTTACAAAAGAAAAATAGTATATGTAGTATATCAGTTATCTGGTTTCCATAGTACAGACGCCAGCACATCAAGCTTCCCCAATCTGTCAAATTTCCCCAATTGAAAATGAACCTTATGCTTACATTATAAAGTTGAAAATCTATAAAAGAAATTTGACAGATTGGGGTAGCTTGAGGTGCTGGCGTCTGTACAAGCTTTGCTTATTTTGGGATCAGATGGCCGTGTGTGAATAACGTCCCAGGATATTATTATTATCAAGCTAGGGCATGAGATTAAGAAGGATGATGATGGTTTCGTATCTACAAGGCTGCCGACCGGCCGCCGTTTTTATTTTATTATAAATGGGCAAATCTTCGATCGCCGTCAGTCTATTGCGACCATAAATAGCATATTGATTACAATTTCGCAGGGAATAATTGTTAACAAGCGACAATAGAACTATTCTTTATTGCACACAGAAACATACATTTAAATTAAATTTTACAAAGCTGGTGGTCCTGGGTACGAATCCCGGTAAGTGCAAATATTTGTGTGATGAGCACGAATATTTGTTTCTGAGTCATGGATGTTTTCTACGTATTTAAGTAGGTACTTATCTATGTATATAAGTATGTATATCGCCTGGTACCCGTTGTACAAGCTTTGCTTCGTTAAAGGCTAGGATGATCTGTTTGACATTGTCCCTAGATATTATTATTATTATATTCTTCCAGCAACTACATGCTAAATTTCGGGTGATAATAAATAAAAAGTGTTATCACGTAGACTTTAAAGAAGGGCTTGTAAATACGCGGAACAAGATCAGATGCCCAGTCGCTCGTTTAACCCTTAGTCAGATAATAGAAAAATAGTGAAAAAAAAATGGTATAATACCTACCACCTCATTTAACCTCTGTATTGTTGTAATAACAGATAATTATTTTATTGATATATGTTGTGTACAACAGTTGTTGTTACATGTTGCAGCTTGACCGATAGGAGTCTAAAAACAATATTTATTATTTATTGTTTCCTTAATATTAAAACACAATTACAGAAAAATACCCCACTAAACCGATCAGTCGGTTTGACTGCGGGAGAAAAGTCTCAATAAACAAGAAAACAACAACAAGATATATACTAAAAATAACTAATAACTATTATTAATCACAGTTGATATTATGGCACTATTTTATGTATTAACAATATCTCTATTATCTGTCTAATCTAATTTAGTAAGAAAGTATAAATATAATTTGTTTTTAAATATATATTTTTTTGGTTCACTCCTAATGTCAGCCGGTAGACTATTAAAAATATAAGGCAATCAAAAGTTTATTAATGGTTCTGTCACCATAATAATTGATGACCCTAGGTACTTCAAATCTTCCGGCAGTCATTGATCGTGTATTATAGACATTTTCTACATGTATAAGATTACCGTCCGGATTACTATGGTTATTTAATGCTAACAGAAATTTATGTTTGATCAATACTAATAGGTAATATTTTACAAATCTTAAATAATTTACTGCAGTCGTTTTTACAATTAAATATGGATAGATTAGTTGTTAGGACCAGTTGGTAGTACGAGCAACTTCACAATAATTTTTAAATATGTATTTTGAATTACGAACATGTAACCTCGGAACATGTTTAAGTAATATAGTTAAATTAGGCAGAAAGGTTCTCGAGTGGCGACGACGAATTGGAATACACTAAGTGGGCAGGCTTCCTAGAAGATGGACTGTTGACCTTGTGAAGGTCACTGGCAGCCGCTGGACGGGGGATGCGCAATACCAACAGTTGTGTGGAGATCTTCGGGGGGATCTGTCCAGCAGTGGGCGTCTTTCGGCTGATATGATGATGATGATGATACAAAAAAGACTAACCTATTCCGTGGGACACTCGTGCATATTACTTAATTACTGGGCTGCTGGTCGTGATAAGTGGCCCTGACTGCTATAGGTCGTGGGTTCAATCCCTATACAACATGTAACATAATTAACGCACACCCTCAAACACCCCAATTAGGCTTTTCAGGCTTGCACGGACAACTAGTGTCTGTTTTTATTTTATTTTTGTTATGTTATTTTACATTTTTTCTTCTTTCTTTCTTTCTAATTAGAAAATTATGTAGTGATCATATTACATACACTAAATTTTTTATTTAACATGTATATGAATTTTTATTTTTCTTGAAATAAAGTTTATTTTTCTTTATTTTGTATTGAATGATGGGATTTGTATGAATACAAATAAAACTGCGATTTTAATAGTCTTATTACTTTGACCTAAGGTCCATTTCAATTTGTTTTGACTGTACAGGGTTAATATAACAATAATTTACGTAGTTTTAATTATTTTAGTATAAAAAAAAAACTTGTGTGTACTTATGTACACGCGTTAGAAGTTATACTTCTTAATATACAACTTGAACATAGTTATCAATTTTCATACCACCTAAAACTAACGTCATGCTGTTATTTTTACGGTGCGCGCGCACGATGCGCGCGCATCGTAAAAATTCACTCTCATACATTTTCATACCACCTAGAACTAACTTCATGCTGTTATTTTTAGTTAAATTTTTTGTTGTCGGTGTGCGCGCGCATCGTAATAATTCACTCTCATCATTTTTCTCCATCGCGCCAAAAGAAGTATAACTTCAAAAAAAACCTATATTAAAAATGATGAATGGTCGTTAATTAAGTTACATAATTGTTTAGGTATATACCCATAAAAAATATTTGTGTGATGAACACGATTATTTGTTTTGTCTGGGTGTAATTTAGTTATAATATATACCTAGAGCTATGCTTGGAGTTTCCATTTGAGATCGAATCAGAAATACTGAGATCCGCAGGCGAATATAGCAATATGCCTCGTTGGTCTAGCGGTAGCGTATTAACCCGCAGATAACGAGGTCCTGGGTTCAAATCCTGGGTCAGGCCAAAATTGATTTTAGGACTAATCTGTAAAAAAAAATTCTCAGCATCAGCCCGAAGTCTGGGAGTTGGCGGTATTATACCCCCGTGCCTCGGAGAGCACGTAAAGCCGTCGGTCATGTGCCTGACCTCTTTCCGGTCGCCGGTCGTGTCGCTAGGCGTCCCATCGAACCATGAGAGTGATGGAATAGAAAGTGCTCATGTGTTTGCGCACACACTTGAGCACTATAATATGTCCCGCGTAGATGGCTAATCTCTTTTGAGACTGTCCGCCGTGGCCGAAATTCGGCTAGGAGGGCATTATAGTCATAGTCAGTCTTACCTTGTAAATAACATTGATATGTAAAGCTTATTCTATTCTTTTTTATATATCTGCCAACCCCGTTACTGTAGTAACCTACAAAATGTTATCGCCGAGGGAAATCGCAGTACGGACCCATTATTCTTTCGCTACAAAGTAACAAATGTTACGCTATCAAGATTTTTTAGTTACAATGTGGAGGGTAGTTCAACAAAAGAATTGAAGGTACAGTCAGCGGCAGGTTGGAAGATACATTCACCTAAGGAAAACCGACCTTACTGCCTTCTAATAAAGACGTTGTTAACAGCGTATTTACATGGAGTACATAGTTTTATTAAATCGATTTAGTCAGATATTACTATCGGTTCTATATTTTGCGTGGCTGAATAATTTAAATGAATACATATGCAGCTGGATACCCTGGGATACCCTGTAGGTCGTGGGTTCAAACATGTTCTGACTATTTACAAGCGCTTTTTTAAGGTCCCGTAGCCAAATGGCAAAAAATGGAACCCTTATAGATTCGTCATGTCTGTCTGTCTTTCCGTCCGTATGTCACAGCCACTTTTTTCCGAGACTAGGAGAGCTGTACTGTTGAAACTTGGTAAGTAGATGTATTCTGTGAACCGCATTAAGATTTTCACACAATTCCAAAGTGGTAAAATGACTATCCCCCCTCTGTAACTTCTAAAATAAGAGAATGATAAAACTAATAAAAATGTATGATATACATTACCATGCAAACTAACAACTAAAATTGGTTTGAACGAGATTTAGCAAGTAGTTTTTTTTTAATACGTCATAAATCATAAACCGCAATTTGCTTTCATTTAATCAACTGAAATACTGAAATACCGACTCGCGCTTGGTCGGTTTTTTAAAGTCTACGTGAATAAAAACCTCTTTTATTTATTTATTTCCACCACACTGAAATTTACACCACTCATTTTTTCAGCTTAATATGTTCAGAATGCTAAAAGTAAAACTAAAATCATGTTGTCAACCAATCATGACGTCCACATCCAGAAGGGGGGTAATTGACCAACTTTACCAATAAAAAGCTTGCATGGTGAGTGGCAGAGTCAAATGTGTGGAGGCGTGCTTCATCCAATATTTGATGGTAGGCAGTTGGAGATAGGCGTGAAGGGTTTTATTGCGGACGTACAGCCGACAGCACATCCAGCTACCTCAATCTGTCAAATTTCTTTTATAGATTTTCAACTTTATCACAAAATCATAAGGTTCACTTTCAATTGGGGATAATTGACAGATTGGGTAGGTTGATGTGCTGGCGTCTGTACCATGGTGCGCCCACGGCACATCTCATGAATCAATTCTGAAAGCGTTTGGAGTGGGTGCATTAATCTAGGAGCAGTGTGTGCGAACACCGAACTCGCGTAAGTCATCATGGGAGAAATTCAATGTTTGCAAGGGATAATTTACTGCTCGCATTCAGAAGGCACTGTAACTGACTAAGAGTAAATACGGCCCCATTACGCACGTATCGTTAAAGTTTACCTTCCGGTCAAGGATCACCCTGATATATTTGGCTTTCGTATCCCAAGGGATAGGTTCGCATTCGCGGACAGGTACTATTGAGGGGCTGGGGTTCGCTCTTGAGAAGAGTACGGCTATGCTCTTAGAAGGGTTCACCTCGGTTCTCCATTTCCTCAACCATTCGCCTTTTTTTTTACTTGGTGTAAATGCCAAATCGCATGTATGTAGGGCCGACCCACTAAAACTACCACGGCAGCAAACCTCGCAGTGCTTGTAGCGGGGGCTCTAGGTACTCCTGAACGATCTCGCCTGTACCCCCGCTGTACACTGCAGCCTCCGCGAGACTCTCACCCGAGGAGGGGAGTGGGCATGAATGCCTCCCCTTTTCCCAGTACGAAGATGCGTGTTTAGGAAATCTGAGGTACAGCAGGTTACTCCGGGGACGAACTATTTGCCTAGAGCTGTAGCGGAAATCTAGAGTTGAACGTGGATGAAACTCGGGCTCTTGCTAGAGTAGTATAGATCGGTGTCGTCTGCGAAGAGGGTTAATTCTGCTGCTTGCAAGTGTTGAGCTGAATATTAAGCAGATGTTTTGTTTTTTTTTAAAGACAAGGCCCGCATTAAGGTATCTAATCCCTGTGTCGAGGGGCACTTTACAAACATATAATAGATGGACACAAATTGCATCCGGACTCAGAACAACTTTATTTATGGATCACACAAATAGTTGAAGTTGAAGCGGGAAGGCAACTGTCTTAGCCGCTGCGCCACACGTGCAGTCCAAAACATTTCTATAATTATATATTAAAAGCTTTTACATTGATTTCAATGTAAAATTGGATTTTTCGTTGATTATTCCTCCGTGGCGTGCCCATTTTTATGAATACAGATACATGCACTTACGAGTATGGTTACTACCACTGTGTCAAGAAGATAGGTTTAGCCGTTCAGGAGAACGATCTGGAACGAACTACATGAGTTGCCTAAGAAAGAACTTCGTTTCCATTCAGCTCAGTCAATAAACTAATTCATTCATATATAGGAGTTGATAAAAATCTGCTGTTTAGTATAGGTTGGTACATAACCTCTCTATTAAGTACTAAATCTTTTATAGCTCTGCTCACAGATTAAAAAAATCCATGGAATTTTTAGTGATTGGCTGATAATTTATAGACCCATTAATTGACACCACTTTTATATTTTTACATCCGAGCCCAATATTGTATGAAAACGTATCCGTCTCCTTTCGATACTTTATGATGAGGAGTATCCAAATCATACGCATGCATAATTTTTTCAATGACTGGTTTTGTAAATTTCACCTAACATCAGTTTTCGATGTTTTTCTCAATCTGTTGAACATTTCTGGTTCAGTTTTTTTGTGATAACTAATTAGCATAGTTGAACCTAATCATTGCAGAACTGACTTAGAATTTATTCGAAAGTTAAAAATTAGGGTTTGAGCTCAGGACTCATAAATTTTCAAAGTATCAAAAAATCGTAGTACATACATGGGGATGATTCGGATACTCCTCATAATAAAGTATCTAAATTTTGCGTATGAACGTCAACTCCTCGACCACCCTGTATATTCATTAAATAGCCATAAGTCTTAAGACATAACTCATCACAGTTAGTTCACGATCCCCTCCACAAAATTAAGAGAATGCTGCGAAAAGAATGATGGCCAAAGTTTGAGAACAGTTTGCGTGTGGCGAGGATTAATATTGGATTTGGCAACATTAGGATTTTTAATTTCGTAGAACGTTCCATCGAAATATGCTTAGAGCCACTTTATTATATATTAAATTATAGCCCAAGAGCCAACGACAATTTATTCACCTTTACTTCATAAAAGCTGAAAATTTCTCAGAGCATGACCCCTACACATAGGTCCAGGTTTCCCCGCATTTGTCCTAGTATAGAGGGCATCATAGAAGCGTGCGGGCGGTTTCCGTTTGGACGTACCTATTATATTAAAAACGTTCCAACCCAAAACAAGTCCAAAAATAAGTTATCTACATCAGTGAGGTGAGCGAGCATGGTACTGTCATTATAACGAAAACGTTCTAAGGTACCTTGCTAGTACTGGTAAGTAACAATAGGGTTCCAACCCACACATATCATCTGGATGTAAAAAATACTGAAATGTTCCAACCTATTTGAAACCATTTTGATATATTCGTTTTTTTTCTATGGCGTAGGTCTTTTTTCCCCTTAAAATGAACTATGTTACTTGAAACGTTTTTGTTCACTTTTGATACTTTTGCTTACATTATAACTATCATGAAAATGATCTAAACAGTTTTGAACAATTTTGAGAAATACCTGTAATCGTTAAAAGCATTTCACAAACAACTGTTGACAAAAATAAAATAAATTGGCTGAAATACTATTGAAAAAAGAAAAACTGTACTCGTTATTATCAAAACTACAGAAGGTTCAGAAGAGATAAATATTGAAAAAAAGATAAATGGCAAAGTCTTTCCTATAAACGAAAAGTTTGTTGTTTCCGTTATATCCCAATGGAAAAGAGATCGCCAAAGTGAAATTGGACCTTGTACCCCTTCAATCCAAGAGATTGCTTAGTTTTACAAAAACCTCAACGGAAATGATAACGTCCTGGATGATGTAGATAGATTAGGCACAACTCCTGATTTTGACTTTGGAAATTCGAAAGAGGAGTGAATTTTATGTTACATGCATGGCAATATCATTTTTGTAGAAGATATTTTCGTTTATTTTTGCTTATCTAACCATAATATTAATATTACAGTATTATGGCTGATTATGATTGTTTTCATTTATTTTGCCTCTAATCCTTATCCATGATATTAAAATACGTAACAATAATGCATGTTTCACCTCAGATTGTTTCTTTTAAATTGCTCAGTCGATATAAACAGGGTTTACACTACTAGAAAGAGGATGATATGGTGAAAGGGAGTAAGTATATAATTTTTGGAAATACATTCATGTTAAATGACCAGTCAAATCATTTATTTCTGCTAAAACATTTGGAACATTTTGGAGAAATATATTCAAGCCTTAAGCAAATCACAATTAATTAAAAACGTTCCACGGCTTATTTATCGATTATCTGATGATGTGATGTTAATAAGTACATTTTTTATTACTCAATTTGACTGTCGTATGGGTTGGAACGTTTTCAATATAATACGTCCATGTGTAGCCCTGATTTAAAAAAATCAAGTCGGCTCGACTCGCTCGCCCCGGTTTGGACAACCGACGAATTGATACTGGCAGAGTCTCAGGACGGTTATGACTTTTGGGCTCCAAAATCCGGGGTTTTCACGAGCCTTGTCCTGGTGGCCAAATTTTAGAGATTGCAACCCTTCCTACTGTGACGACCTTCTTGGTTGTCACCTTCGTTCGTCCAAACATTTAAAAAGAAATAATTAAAAAAGAACGCGTTTGAAAATATTTCAAACGAAAATAACAAAAACGAAAAGAACAGTCAGAGAGTCTACGAAAGAGCTCTACACAAGCCCTGTTACCTAACATAGTAAAATTGAAGAAAATATACAACGATTATTCTACGTCAGTGTATTATTTACGATATTTAAAAGATCCTGAAGACGATCTGAAGCAGCAGAACGTCATACTACACAGGTTAGAACGGTCAGCGTACAGAATTGGGATTGTGGTTACTTGGGTAGGTAACAGGTAAAAAGGGTATGAAATTGTCTCAAATTAGTTAAAGCATATACATTAGAAATCACGTCGAAAGTTACTAGTAAAACACCAAAAACCTCGCAGGACTAGATAGCTTACATTATAATTATTATAAGCAACAAAATTTGATATACGCGCTGAGATGGTTTGGCCATTTAGAAAGGATGAATGAAAGAAGATTGACAAAAGAAGTATACCTGGCCTGTGTGAATGGTACAACCGGAAGGGGAAGACCTCGTAAAACATTCTCTGACCAAATCGGAGACGTACTCAAGAAAGGTCAGGGCAGAAGTACCCTAAACCGGCGAGCATGTATGAAGAATAATGTCAGTAAAGGAAGCGAAAGAGGTGTGCAAGGATCGTGACAAATGGAAGTCCGTTGTCTCTGCCTACCCCTCTGGGAGACAGGCGTGAGTCTACGTATTAGGACATAACGCAAAACATGAAAAAAAGATTGTTGTACTGTCGTAACATTTGTAGGTCTATGTTTCACTCATAAGTCTTTAGGTATCTTGATAATTTCACAGCTTAGTGTAGGCAAATTTGGAAACCTTGTTACATATAGGCGGCAGTAATCTTTGTGATGTGCGTAGAGTTATAAAAATTCAAGCGGGAAATTAAATCCATGGATAATTTATGTACGAAAACAAAATCTAACTAATTCTCAAAAGTTGTAGAACAAAAGTTGTTGCTTATGGTTTTAACTATATAGTCCTGCGAGGTTGTTGGTGTTTTACAAGTAACCCTCTTTATTATGAAGCAACAGTTAAAAGGTACAGACGCCAGCTCACATCCCGCTTCCTCAATCTGTCAAATTTCCTTTATAGATTTTCAACTTTATCACAAAAGCATAATGTTCACTTTCAATTGGGGAAATTTTACATATGGGGGTAGCTTGATGTCCTGGCGTCTGCACAGTAATAAACAGTTAGTTAATAAGCATCTCATTAAGAGCCTATGCTTACCACGTTTATTAAGCGCGCTGTTGTCGCGCGTTCCTAGCGATACACACGCGCGTTAGCATCGCGTTGGTATCGATTCTAACAAACACCAAACTGCTCTCTACGAAAAAAGCACGCCATTGACGCGCGTTTCTAAAACACACGTGAGTGTAGTAATACACGTGAGATATATGATCGGTGGGCCCCAGTACTAAACCTTTTAACCGATGTAATGAATTCCATTTGTGCATGAGAACAACGTTAATTTGCGTTTATAACAAACAAAAGGGGACGAAGACAATTACAGTTCGTAATAATTAATGGCGCTGAATGATAATTAATAGATAATTATGTCTCTTGGGGAATATTTTGCCGCCGTTAGGAATCCCTTTACTGTGTGGTGACGGCGAGGGCTCATGAAGTTGTCGGTCCCGGTTTTAGCCGTTAGACAACAGTCAATAGGTCAGAGGCCTTATGGGCGGCTTGAATAACTCTGACACCAAGATAACCACTGCCCATATATAAAGAAAGATAATATATTGGTATTGACATTGATTAGCGCGGGACCGGCAGTTGTGGAGATCTTTGGGGAGGCCTTTGTCTAGCAGTGGACGTCTTTCGGCTGATATGATGATGAGTGCTGAGTCGGCTGTGGGCCTGATTTGATGATCAACATCAGATCAGGCGAAACAAGAACACCAACATATGCGTGCGAGATAGATACGGGCTGAAGTCATTAGATTAATGAACAGTTTTTTAGGCACTCGTGCATAAAGAATTATTAATTAATACTTCGTATGGACAGTGATTCTCCGGAATTCAAATTCGTTCAGTATAAGAAAGAATATATTTATTTGTACTACATATAAAACGAGGTGTAATTTATGTATAACTAGCTGTGCCCCGCGGTTTTACCCGCGTTAAATTTTATAAATTATCATAGCTCCTCCCCCGTAGGTAATAGCGTGATAATAATTATGTTGATCCGACGTCTTAGAATTCAAATTTTGCATGAATATTCATGCAAAATTTGAAGTAAATCCATGCAGTACTTTTTGAGTTTAGCCCGGACATACATACAGACAAACAGACACACAGACAAAAATTCTATAAACCATATTTTTGGCTTCGATATTGATTGTAGATCACGCCCCAATAGCCCCAATAGGGCCCCAATAGCCCATCCTTTAAAAAAAATATTCAATGTACAGTTTTCACTTTTTTACGAATTTATTATAGATATGTATAGATGTGTCAATCCAGGGTGTCAGCTAACTCCATACCAAATTTTATTTAAATCGCTCCAGCCGATTAGACGTGATGAAGTAACAAACATACACACTCACAAACTTTCGCCTTTATAATATTAGTAGGATAATTATGTACTAGCTGTGCTCACCTGTTTCACCCGCGTTAACTTTATAAGTTATAATAGCCTGTGTTATTCGTATATATAAGGCTTTGATCAGCTTACGGTAGCCTGTAAAACCCTTCGTGGAGAAATCGTCTGTCCTGAGCTCCTTAATTTATTCTGTCGGTTATATGTGCCTGGTCGTAGGCATCATCAGTGCCGCCACCAGCGTGAATTATTTGCGAAGGCGCTGCATCATACTGTCACTAGAGCCAAGTCTCCAGTATGTCGAATCCTAGATATGCTAAATGCCCTCCTGATTGCCTATCCTGAATGCGATGTGTTAGCAGGTAGATGGACAGTCATTAGGCGAATATGTTTGGTTTTCTGCGAAAGAAAGTATGCAAGGATGTCCAGTATTTTGTATGTAACCCTAAAAATAAATTATGTCATTGTTTCTATGTTAATTAATGTAATTGGTTATTAACCGTTTTATTTAACTACTAGCTGTGCCCCGCGGTTTTACCTGCGTTAATCTTTATAAATTATCACAATTCCTCCCCCGTATGTGATAGCGTGATAATATATAGCCTATATGTTGACCCGACCTCTACGTAATAATCATGCAAAATTTGAAGTAAATCCATGGAGTACTTTTTGACTTTAGCCCGGACTTACATACAGACAAACAGACAAAAATTCTAAAAACTACATTTTTTGCTTACACTTCAAATGTAGATCACGCCTCAAGTATCTATTTAAAAAAATATTCAATGTACAGTTTTGATTTTCTTACGATTTTATTATATGTATAGATAAATAAATAAGGTAGGTATATGATTACAAAGTTTCGTCCAAATCCGTTTGGTAGTTTTTGCGTAAAATTAACAAACATCCATACTTACGTCCATACTCAGAAACTTTCGCATCTAAGTATTAAGTAGGATGTATTTAGAAATATACAGGCTGGCCGAGGAGTTGAAGTTCAAACGCAAAATTTAGATACTTTATAAAAATAATGTCCTCCTAGCCGAATTTCGGCCACGGCAGCCAGTCTCAACAGAGATTAGCCATCTGCGCGGAACATATTATAGTGCTGAAGTGTGTGCGCAAACACAGGAGCACTTTCTATTCCATCACTCTCATGATCCGATGGGACGCCTAGGCGACACGACCGGAAAGACCACAACTCCCAGACTTCGGGCTGATGCTGAGAAATTTTTATTTTTACAGAAAAGTCCCAAAATCACTTCTTGGCCTGACCCAAGATTTGAACTGGGTTCAAATCCTCCTCTCTTTCTCTGCGGGTGAACATGCTACCGCTAGACCAACGAGAGCAGGCATACTTTATGAGGAGTATCACCCACATTATGTTCTACGATTTTGCGTAGTTTTCAAGATAGAATATTTTTAATGATATTTTTTGTTTGCAGTTTTCGATTTTTTTCTCGTTCTGTTGAACAGTTCAGGTTTTTGTGATAACTAATTAGCATAGTTTAACCTAACACCCTAATAAGTATAGTTTATCTAATCATTGCAGAACTGACTTAGAATTTATTCGAAAGTTTTAAGGTTTGAGCGCAGGACTCATCAATTTTTCAAAGTAAAAAACTACGCAAAATCGTCGAACATATATGGCGGTGATTCGGGTACT
The DNA here is from genome assembly GCA_951640165.1 of Pseudoips prasinana. Classification (NCBI taxonomy): domain Eukaryota; kingdom Metazoa; phylum Arthropoda; class Insecta; order Lepidoptera; family Nolidae; genus Pseudoips; species Pseudoips prasinana. The sequence goes on along the minus strand of OX621264.1, from coordinate 17,621,179 downwards.
CCTCATTATAAAGTATCCTAATTTTGCGTTTGAAGGTCAACTCCTAGGCCACTCTGTATAAGTACGTTTATCAGTTGTCTGGTTGCCTTAGTACAAAAGTATAGTTTATCTAATCATTGCAGAACTGACTTTGAATTTATTCGAACGTTCAAAAATAAGGTTTGAGCGCAGGACTCATCAATTTTTCAAAGTAAAAAACTACGCAAAATCGTCGAACATATATGGGGTGATTCGGGTACTCCTCATTATAAAGTATCCTAATTTTGCGTTTGAAGGTCAACTCCTCGACCACTCTGTATAAGTACGTTTATCAGTTGTCTGGTTACCGTACAGGCTTGGCCTAGTTCGGAATCAGATGAGAGTGTGTTATTTGTCCAAAGATATTTATTTTATCCATTAGAAAAACGAATACTCCATCTCTTCCCGTGGGGGCGCAGAAGTAGTCCCAAGGGAATATTTATCAGTGAACAGGCAGCAGCAACTAAAACCATTATTCTGGGATCGCAATCCCGTCTGCCAAGGGTGGCGATTATGGCATATATTTGAAGGGGGGGGGGGGGGGGGGTTAAGTCCAGCAGTGGAATTGTCTTGGCTGACATGACGATGATGATTATAATGATGTATAAAACATGGTGTACAAATTAAGTTAACTAACAAAATAGTTGCTTGCTTGCTTATCGTATGGCTAGTGGTAACCCTTGTGTCAGATCTGCTCAAGCCGCCCAGTAGGCCTCTGACATGGCTTAACGACTGTTGACCGACAGCTTAACGTGCCCTCCGAAGCACGAAGACGCTCGACGAAATTAAAGCACTTTGGCGGTCACCCATCTATGGGCTGACCGCGAGCCTAGTTGCTTAACCTCGCCTATCGCTTAAGGACCGGTTAGAACATCTAGCTATGAGTGTCAACAACAAAATAATAGCTAAGTACCTATTTTATTTGTTGTCTTATTGTACCCGCACAAATAAATATATTAAATTTGTAGTACGGCGAGACCAAAATTTTACCTAAAGTACGAAGTCAATATAAAGCGCTCTCCGCATCCAGCGATTTCCAGCAACCCGCACAAGATCATCGGTCCATCTTGTCGCTATTTATAAATATTTAGGTCACTTAAGATTTCTATCAAGATATGTTTGCACAAAAAATACTAAGTACTATTCAATTGAAGTCGTTCGTTTTTGAGTTCATTCGGTCATTAATCATATGGGCAGAGATTAACTGCGATTTAGAATTGTTGAAACCGCAGCGTTGAAATATTCCCATACAAATGTTGTTCAACTCTGATTATATAAGTAATCAGGATTAATAAAAATTAAGATTGTGTTTTTTTTTAACAGTATTTTTTACGATGAACAGTGTTCATCGACATTCGCCATGAACAAAAAAAATCAAGGTGTGTGGTCAAAACTGAAATGAGTTAACTCATTTCAGTTTTGACCACAAATTATATATATAATTATATAACAATCTAGTAGTACTATAATTTAGTAAGGATACGTCCTACCAATTTGAGACAATAACCACCATTACATAGAATATATTCAACCATAAAATCACACTTATATTATAAAGGCGAAAGTTTGTGAGTGTGTATGTTTGTTACATCATCACGGCTAAACTGCTGGTGCGATTTTAATAAAATTTGCTATGTAGGTAGCTGACACCCTGGATTAACACATAAGCTAAAATGTATAAAGTTTAACGCAGGTAAAACCACGGGGCACAGGTAGTAAAAGATAAACACGGTTTTTATTCATATAGACTCTAAAAAGCGCTTGTAAATAATTGGAACATTAATAGTATTACAATTTAACCATAGACATTTAATTCTACGTAGTCTAGTGACTTTTATTTGATCAAGTAGAATATAATTTAATTTTAGATAATAATGCCTTAGTTAAATACTTAGGTATTTCTTGAAGTTAGTGTTAAATTGGTTATTTAAGGTTTTTAATTTACTTAATCTATAGTTAAATATACCTAAAACTTAGATATACTTATATACTCGATATATTCATTTAGCTATATAATATATACTCTAATAGAACTACTTACCTTTACTGTCAACTATCAAAGAGTATATAATCACTACATTTATCAACTATTCTTACTCATTATTATTTTAGTGCCTACCATAGACAATCGACAAAACGTGAAAGAAATATTCATAATTCATCCTTTTTAACAAGCATTACAAATCGAAAAATTATAGAGCAATAATATAATGAATGCCTATGAAGATAGGTACTTTAAGGTTAACCGTATACCTGTATCTAAATGTATAAAACATAGTTCAAAAACGTGATGGGTATTATTTAATTAAAGGAATGGATTAACAAACAAAAACTAGGTAAAATAATAATTTATTAATTTTATTTTCACAACACAAAAGCAACAGATTAACAGGTGAGATAATTAAAAAAAAATAAAACACAACACTAACAAAAGCAATAAAACGAGCAAAGGACATAAATCATTGTGCCAGGGCGTATTATTACAATGTTATTAAATATATTATTTCAAGCGTATATTAAAACTAATAACATACTTACAATATTTGCGAAAAAGATGCAAGAATTTGAACGTTTCACTTTGTATAATAGACGAAAATATGTAATTTTCACTCATTACACCGAACCACGACATAAAACAGGACAAAATTAAAAAATACCATAATGTCGAGATTCCCTATTTCGTCCCTTTCACTCTTAGATACTCGCCAGATTTAGATTCAATAAATTAATTATATTATTATCACACACACCACATTTCAACAAAAATATCTATTAATTTTATTCATTATTATTGTATTTTCCTCAATGATTTTTACCGCAGTTACCGAGTTAACTCATTTCAGTTTTGACCACAAATTATATATATAATTATATAACAATCTAGTAGTACTATAATTTAGTAAGGATACGTCCTACCAATTTGAGACAATAACCACCATTACATAGAATATATTCAACCATAAAATCACACTTATATTATAAAGGCGAAAGTTTGTGAGTGTGTATGTTTGTTACATCATCACGGCTAAACTGCTGGTGCGATTTTAATAAAATTTGCTATGTAGGTAGCTGACACCCTGGATTAACACATAAGCTAAAATGTATAAAGTTTAACGCAGGTAAAACCACGGGGCACAGGTAGTAAAAGATAAACACGGTTTTTATTCATATAGACTCTAAAAAGCGCTTGTAAATAATTGGAACATTAATAGTATTACAATTTAACCATAGACATTTAATTCTACGTAGTCTAGTGACTTTTATTTGATCAAGTAGAATATAATTTAATTTTAGATAATAATGCCTTAGTTAAATACTTAGGTATTTCTTGAAGTTAGTGTTAAATTGGTTATTTAAGGTTTTTAATTTACTTAATCTATAGTTAAATATACCTAAAACTTAGATATACTTATATACTCGATATATTCATTTAGCTATATAATATATACTCTAATAGAACTACTTACCTTTACTGTCAACTATCAAAGAGTATATAATCACTACATTTATCAACTATTCTTACTCATTATTATTTTAGTGCCTACCATAGACAATCGACAAAACGTGAAAGAAATATTCATAATTCATCCTTTTTAACAAGCATTACAAATCGAAAAATTATAGAGCAATAATATAATGAATGCCTATGAAGATAGGTACTTTAAGGTTAACCGTATACCTGTATCTAAATGTATAAAACATAGTTCAAAAACGTGATGGGTATTATTTAATTAAAGGAATGGATTAACAAACAAAAACTAGGTAAAATAATAATTTATTAATTTTATTTTCACAACACAAAAGCAACAGATTAACAGGTGAGATAATTAAAAAAAAATAAAACACAACACTAACAAAAGCAATAAAACGAGCAAAGGACATAAATCATTGTGCCAGGGCGTATTATTACAATGTTATTAAATATATTATTTCAAGCGTATATTAAAACTAATAACATACTTACAATATTTGCGAAAAAGATGCAAGAATTTGAACGTTTCACTTTGTATAATAGACGAAAATATGTAATTTTCACTCATTACACCGAACCACGACATAAAACAGGACAAAATTAAAAAATACCATAATGTCGAGATTCCCTATTTCGTCCCTTTCACTCTTAGATACTCGCCAGATTTAGATTCAATAAATTAATTATATTATTATCACACACACCACATTTCAACAAAAATATCTATTAATTTTATTCATTATTATTGTATTTTCCTCAATGATTTTTACCGCGGACGTTATAATCCGCTGATTTTGTTAAAAATAGCTGCACGCCACCTCCTCCACAACCGCCTCTGCCCGGGAACGGGCGGTAACTAGCGGAAAAGGTTGCCTACTAACACATTAATGGTTCCCGAGGTGTATTGACTAGATTTTCATAAATTACGGGAGCAGGATTAAAATGGTTCTGTGCATATTGCATTAGATTCAACTTGAGCAATTTAAAGCTGTATTGAGGGCAACGGAGATGAAATATCAATAAATAATTTACGTTTCTTGTAGATTTTTCAATGGGTTGTCTTAGAGATGGGTTTAGTTTTGTATTTAAGATAAAGCTGTGATAAAAAGCTGGACAATTATTGGTTTTTTATAGCCAAGTAATACATTTTTATTTATATTTATAATAAAATAAATTATTATTAAATTAATTTATATTCATGTTCTTATTTTAATTCGGTTTCTATTTTATATGTGATGTTTACATAATTATTTTATTATTTTACATTTATTTATGTTCTTGTCTACAACTTACTTGCCCTGTAACAATATACAAACGTACATTTTTAATATTAGTATTTTAACTCTGACTTGACTTTAAACAAAATGTTAACAAATGGTGTTATCACTAATGTCGGTTTTTTTCTACTTTCTCTTTATACATTTTTCTTGTACTTACTGCTCAAATGCTATGGATCTCCGTAAGCGTTACAACACAAGGCATGTATATTTAAATAACTTTCTTTCATTAATATCCCAGAGTATGTAATGTTGATATTATATTGTTCCTTGTTTAAAAATGATAAAACGAGGGTGTTTTACTTCAGTCATCTGGTCTAATTAATAGACCACATGGCTGAAGTAAACTTAGATACTTATACGAAACGGCTATGCGAGACAGAGAGAAACTGTATGCTCGCACCTCTCGCTCTTACCTCTACAGTAATCTACGAAACGTAATTCTCTCACTCTCTTTCTATATTTAGTAACTTATACCTCTGTCTCTGTTATCTTCCGTTCACCTCACTGATCACATTTTTCGTAACGCATTCACAAGCTTACTCTCCAAGTAAAGCGTGCATAAAGTAATATTACGCAAGCTTGAATAAATATTTAACATAGAATAGATTATTCTAAGGAGTGACAGATATGTCTTCATTTGTTTAAATAAAGATAATATGAATTTATTAACTTTATTGTCATTCTCGCAATTTTGATCACCTTTTGAGATCCTTATTTTCTGATCGATCTTTTGTTTTGTATTGACTTTGTATCTATAGGCCATAGCATCTTCTTCCGACTTTTTAAGAAAAAAAAAAGAAATGTTTTTTTTAAGAAATATGTAATTTGTTACAAAATACCTGAATATAAACACTACTGATTTAGTTAAACTCCTACCCATCTCAAAGTCTGTATCTGTCATATTTCGTGTTACGTTTTGTATATTGTATTGCAAAATACATACATATATTAGAAACAACAATTAATTATATTGCATATGTTTGAAAGCGATATTATATATAATAAAATTTTGATTAAATATACCTTGTACCACATAATTTATGTTTTACATTAAATCAGTAGTGTTAGTACGAATTGCGATTAGGGAATCGCAATACCTGAGCAACACTGTTTCCCATATGTTGTGGGTAAGTTGTTAACTATGACAACACTGATCAAGGTACGCGCGGCCATCCTCTTTTATCGATGTTCCACAGATTATAGCTGGCGCCGGGATGCAGTTGCGTTTAGTTACTTAAGTAAAACTATTACAAAAATCCTTCGGATGCCAAACGATTTCATTAGCAGGGAAAATCTTGCATTAAATATTTTACTTGGCTATAGTTCAAAATTTTGTTAAATTTTTTGTTATAAGTTTTTACTTATTTTCCCCAACTGCGCAAGGATTATTTAATGATGATTAAGTTGTATATTAACGTTTGTTTGTACTATTGATGTGCCGAGATATCCGAGGTAAAAGAAAAATCCGTATCCGGATCCGTTTTGAATACAAAGCAGAAATTGTTTATAGATGATAATGTCTGAATTTAGGACACGGTGGCCATTCCTTTTATAGTTAATTTTTTTTAAAGACAACGCTCGCATTAGCGACTTTAATCCCTATGTCGCGGGGTACTTTACAAACGTATAATAGAAGGACACAAATAACATCAATTCTCAAGGGATACTAGCCATCTGCGCGGGACATAATACTGCCGTCAATAACATAGTTGCAGTAAGTACGGTTTAGACAGTTTCGAGAAAAACGCGGTTAAAGTTTTGGTGCGAAAATCTTTCATAAACCCGTTGTTTGTCAGTAGATCATGTCGGTTGATACCTTAAATGAAAGATGACCTCTGCACCTATCTATTCTTTATATTGAAAGCAATACTGAGTAATATACAGACTAAATAACTTAATTATTTTTGTTAAGCAAAGCATCTCCTAGAGGGTCTCTCTTAGAAAACGCTTAGCATAAACACAGAAAGTGTGTTTTTTACTGTGTTTATGCTAAGTAACCATACAAACCAATAGTAATTTTTTATCGTTTATATGTTTTATTATTAGCCATCAGGGCTTTTCTTAACTGGGTATGGCACTATATGCTTAGAAGTGGACCACTTTATGATAATATGTATGAAACACGCAAACTGTTTAAGCAGAAATTAATGTTTTGTCAAAATAACCAGGAAAAAATCAAAGCCGATATTTTGGCTACTGATCATACAAATAGACGCTTTCAAAAGTTTTGGAAAGCTACCCAGAAAATGCAACCTAAGCCTGTAGTACCTACCCGTGAGCATCAATGGCATGTCTTATCCAAAGGGATAGCGGACATATTTAGGCAAAATTTTAAAGTAATATCACTCACTCAGAACGATAACACCGAAATTAAACACCCCGGACGTTGCTATCTGGTGACTCGATTCGGAGAGCATGTAAAGAGGGGCATGATATAATAAACTCTATGGAAAGAAGATATTCCTTAATAATAACATTCATAATTCTAATGTTGGGTTTCTGCGTATGAGTACCGTCGGCAGAGCTCATCGGGGTTTGGGGAAGTGTCAGCAACACTTGTTTGCTGAATCTTAAAGGCGGCAACGCACCAGTGACTCCTGGGAGTGTCGACAGGCGGCGGTGATCACTTACCATCAGGTGACCCACATGCTCGTTTGTCGCCCTCTGATATAAAAAAAAGGCGAGAGGTAAGTCGTCCGGACATGATTGTCTTAGTTATATACTAAGATAATCATAGACACTTCCAAAATACAGGTCCTCATCTCCCGAGGGTTCTGTCCATGTTACTTAATTTTTGTCTGTGGCACTGATATCTGCCAAACAATTGTGTCAATCACAAAACAGTGGGACTGTTTTTACTTTATGAGTTGTCCCAATCAAGAAAGACAGAACGGGAAACACGTCCGATATAAACAACTATCGACCTATTTCTCTGGCAACTATATCAGCCAAAGTGCTTGAGCGGTCAATTCGGTTTTTGAAACATCTATAAAAGCGGCTGTTCTGACGCTCAAACATACGGTCAGGTACTATACAGACCGAAACACACCGGTGTACGATGCTTTTTTGTATCTCTCCGAGGCATTTGACCTGGTAAGTTACAATATCCTGTGGCAAAGATGCGTAAGCCAGGTATACCTAAAAAGCTGGTAAGTATCTTTAAATACTGCTGGTATGGCCACCAAACTTACCAGGTCAGATGGTCGGGTGCCCTTTCGGAAATGTATTTATTGTTTGGAGTATGGCATGAGGCAGGGAGGCCTGACCTCACCTACTCTTTTCAATCTTTACATCAACGAGTTGGTTGGGGAGCTCGGCAAAACCAGTATCGGATGCTCAATTGAGGGTAATATTATGTATTGCTACTTTGTAGCTGTACCTACATGCGAGGCAGCATTACCACCTTTTGAAGATCTACACATACGTAGACGATGTCATTATCTTTATCTTGTTTTACGGTCTCTTTGTCGAATTTGTATGCCTTCCTGCTGTCTGTATAGCGTTGCTGCTGCTGGCTGTTACATGTAGCTGCACAAGTTGTATTAGGAGATTTATTGACCAGCGCGAGAGAGTATGCGGCGCCCGGCTGGCTTCTCCCCGGCTCTGAGATCGCTGGCTTTGGAGGAGGGGAACTCCACTTGTTTGTATAAGGAAGAGGTAACCTGCTGTAGGTTGCCTAGACACGCTTGTCCGTGCTGGGGAGAGAGGTAGGCATTCATGCCCCCTCCCCGCCCCGGGTGAGAGTCTCGCAGAGACTGCAGTGTACGGCGCAGGTACTGGTGTGATCGTTCACGAGTACTCAGAGCCCCCGCTACAAGCACTGTGAGGCTGGCTACCGTTATATTTTCCAGATTTGTTTGTTGGTATATTTGATCTTCAGAATCTATTTTGCCGGGCGTACACTATCTACTAAAACTATGCTTGATTGTCTGCCACTCGAATTACCCCTCCTGCCCCGCCTCGCATCAAAATTTTACGTGAAAATTCGAATAACTCTAAGAAACAGCCTTAATCGCCGATAAAGTTACTGCTTGCATTATGGATGAATAAGACTTTTTTAGTTACAATTACTTATTATGTTCACAGTGAAGCAAATTTACTGCACTGTATTTATGACGTGGTGTTACATCGCAACTCAATTAAAAAGAACTCAACAAACTTAGATGCAATGCAATTAAAAAGACTTACAATTCTTATAATAAGTTATAAGATCACATTGTATGTACTTGCTAAGCATGAGTACAGTATAGCTTACATACTGCTCCCGTTATATAAGTACGCCTGGTCGGTATGGTTAGAATTGCTGCCTAACATGAACACAGGATGGCTATACCTATGCTCTCATTACAAAAAGTAACACTATGTTTGATCTGATTAAGTTATTTAACATAAACGCATTATCGCATCAAACTGTCTTTGTAATAAGTAATCTGGAACCTATGCTTAGGATCGTTACTAAGCATACATACAGTATCGCATCTTACTGTCTGTATTTTGTGTAACCTGAAGTTGATGCTTCTGATAACGAGTAAACAAAAATTACAGTATTGTAACATACTGTTTTTATAAGACTAGACCACTCATTTACTAAATATGGGGATACTGCTTAGCATCATAACTATATATCCCCTTACTGTTTATTTGCTTGATCCATATCCTATTTTTATACAGTAATTGACTTAACATATTAGTTGTATAGATGCCATACTGTACTTTGGCCGAGGGTCTCTGAATAAAAACTTGTGCAATAAGTGTACCCACTGTAATTATGGTTTGTGATGTAGAAAAAAAGGTCAACTTACTGCAAATTTTTAATTGTTAAATTTGGATTAAAAAGTGATACGAACGTATGAGTAAGATACAAATGTAGATCTCGTTATCGTGATTACGGCTGTATATCTAACTCAATTTTGACAAAACCCCGACTTACTGTAACTATCCTATTGACGGCAGAATATAAGTAGTGTACAAGTGTGTGCGCAAACAAACACAGGGACACTTTCTGTTTCATCACTCTTATGACCCAATGGGACGATTAGCGACACCACCGGAACGAGGTCAGGTCGGCTTTACATGCTCTCCGAGGCACGGGGGTGTAATACCGCCAACTCCCAGACTTTTGGCTGATACTGAGAAATTTCTTTTTATGTAAAAATCTAAAACTTTGGCCACTTTTGGCCCGACCTGGGATTTGAACCCAGGACCTCATTATCTGCGGCAGTCAATTAGATGATAAGGTAGCAATGAGAAATAACTTAATGTCATCTGTTTTTTATATATATATATATCTGTGGGCGACAAACGAGCAAGTGGGTCACCTGATGGTAAGTGATCACCGCAGCCCATGGACACTCGCAACACCTAAGGAGTCGCGGGTGCGTGGCCTTTAAAAGTAAGCAAACAAGTGTTGCTGACCCTTCCCCCCACCCCAATGAGTACCTTACTCTCACTCGAAAACACAACATTAAGATTATTAATGTTATTATTAGGGAATGTCTTCTGTAAGGTGGAGGTACTTCCCCAGTCGGGCTGCTCTTTGAGCGAATGAACGCTATGCCCTACCTCTCTTATATCTATCTTTTGAGCTTTTTTTACTGCATGACTGTAAACTCACTCGAGGTTCTCGAGTAACAACTACAAACAGGAAGACGCAGCGTGGGCATGCCCCCTACAAGATGGACCGATGATCTTGTGTGGCTCGCTGGAAGCCGCTGGATGCGAGTAGAGCACGACCGGCAATTGTGGAGAACTTTAGGTAGTTCTTTCTCCAACAGTTGAAAGTCTTTCGGCTGTTATTAATATAGTAATTTATAGAGGATCGAATATCGTGGGATATTATTTACACACGGCCATCTGATCCCAAACTAAGCAGAGCTTGTACTAGGGAAACCAGATAGGTATATGATATTACTACATGTACTACTTTTGTTTTGTAAATACATACTTATATAGATAATTACATCCAGACTCAGGACAAACAGACGTGTTCATGCACACAAATATCTGTCCTCGGTGGGAATCAAAACCACGACCTCCGGCATGAAAAGCAAGCATTTGCCAACCACGCCAACAGGCCCGTTAATTATACATAGGTACATAGACTAACGCCTATTTCCCAGAGGGGTAGGCAGAGACAAAAGATTTCCATTTGTCACGATCCCTGCATAGCTATTTCGCCTCGTTTACTGTCATTATATTCTTCATATGCACGCCGGTTTAGGGTACTACTGATATGGTCTTTCTTGAGAACGGCTCAGATTTGGTCAGACAATAATAGGGCACAGCGTTCATTCGCTCAAAGAGCAGCCCGGCTGGGAAAGTACCTCCACCTTACAGAAGACATTCCTTAATAATAACATTAACAATTTTAATATTGTATTTCTGCATGTGAGTAAGGTCACCAGAGCTCTTCGGAGTGGGGAGAAGGGTCAGCAACACTTGTTTGCTGACTCTTAAAGGCCGGCAACGCACCCGCGGCACCTCTGGTGTTGCGAGTGTCCATGGGCGGCGGTGATCACTTACCATCAGGTGACCCACTTGCTCGTTTGTCGTCCTCTGATATAAAAAGTTTATTGTTGTCTAGACAAGATAATATGTATTAGTTATTCCTAAGTTAAAAATGTTCTGTCTACAATGGGTAAACTGTAATTATAGTGTATGTGGTGTAAATAAATAAAAAAAATATGTTCTACGAGGTCTTTTTTTTTATTTAATTAAGGTATGCAAAATACAGAACCGCCAGCAATACGTTACTAAATCGATGTTATATACTCTTGCTTGCTTAAATAGTTCGTGGATACACTTTGATTTTAACACCGTCTTTATTCCCAAGCAATAAAGTCGGTTTCCGTTAGGTGAGTGTAGATGTATTAACCGGCAGTCGACAGTAACTCTGATTCGTTTGTTAAGACTACCCTCCACATTGTAACTGAAAAATCTTGATATACATTTGTTACTTTGTAGCGAAAGAATAATGGGTTCGTACTGCGATTTCCCTCGGCGATAACATTTTGTAGGTTACTGTAACCGGGTATTTATATACATAATGCGGACGTTTTTAATACTACCTTGCTTGACGGTACGAAAAAACTTACAGAATCATGAATTACTTAAAAAATCCGCGACAACAAAATTAATAAACTAACACTCAATGGCGAACTGCGCATTTTCAAAACACTACCTGTGGGATTGATGTTTAGACGCCAGCACATCAGGCTACACCAATCTGTCAATTTTCCGCAATTGAAAGTGAACCTTATACTTTTGTGATAAAGTTGAAAATCTATAGAGGAAATTTGACAGATGTACAGGCGTCTGTACATACTGAACCTTCGGCCCATCGAGATAGGGAGCTGGTTGCTACTCAGAGAAAAAGAAATCGCTAAATAAGTGATTACAGAAATATCAAGTGCACGATTACGCGGCCATAACTTCCAGGGTGAATACTTCGTGAAATATTAATCTTAGTCTTATACTTCTTTTTTCGACAATTCTTGACAAATGACATATTCAATTAACAAAAAGATTTTTTTTTTGCCCTCTTTGGGCAGGCTAAGGTCTGTGACCATACCGCCTCGTCTTCAGTTGTAATTTTTCTGTTTCAAAGTCAGTCAGTCATGTCCGTCACGTCCGTCACAGTCATGTCCATCACGTCCGTCACAGTCAGGTCATAGTCCTACCCCAGTAAAGCAGTGGAGACTTTACTAGAGGCTTCTATGGAGTTTTGGTTTCAACACGGAAAATCACAATTCACGGCAATATCGCACTTTCCTCCACTTGTGTACGTTGTCGAAGATGTTATGTCTAAAAATCCACCATATTTACACATAAAAACTCGAATTTACACCAGTTTTTGAAAATAAAACATAGCCTCGATGCGTCCTTTTCCGCGTTGGCGCCAAAACTCCCTTTTTTTATTGTTTTTGTCATAAAGTTAGTATACCTTTTGCCCTCTTTGGGCAGGCTAAGGTCTGTGACCATACCGCCTCGTCTTCAGTTGTATTATTTCTAATTTTATATTTTAAAGTCAGTCAGTCATGTCCGTCACGTCCGTCACAGTCATATCCGACACGTCCGTCACAGTCATAGTCCCACCTCAGTAAAGCAGTGGAGACTTTACTAGAGGCTTCTATGGAGTTTTGGTTTCAACACGGAAAATCACAATTCACGGCTATATCGCACTTTCCTCCACTTGTGTACGTTGTCGAAGATGTTATGTCTAAAAATCAACCCTATTTACACATAAAAACTCGAATTTACACCAGTTATTGAAAATAAAACATAGCCTCGATGCGTCCTTTTCCGCGTTGGCGCCAAAAACCCCTAACAAAAAGAATTAGATCTCTAACCCAAGTAGTTGCTGAGATCTCCATGGCCACGCAAACCTCCACGTTACGTTCGCGCGGCCAACTTAAAGCCCCTATAACTTCTTTATTTCTGCTTTGACTTTTTTTGGTTTATTCCCTTAGATTTTGACTTCGACAAAAATTTTAGAGATTTTTTTCTGTTTGGATAACGTAGTGGAGCAATGGTGACGCACACGATTGTGACGCATAAAAATACCAGCCAAGTAATCGCGAAGGACCAGTTAAAAAAATAAAGGGATATTATGTATGGCCGAACGTCCTGATATCAGAACGTTCGGCCTACCTGAATCTCCTTAACTAAAGACCTACGAGAAAGTGCTTTACTCTTACACGTAATGTCACTGATAGCAAAATAAAATGAATTTAAGTCCTAGCAATATCAGAACACTGGTCGAAGACTTTCGACTTAACTTCTCAAGTCGAAAGTCTTCGACCAGTGTGTTGCCAGTGATGACTTACAGAACTGAGACGTGGTCGCTCACTATGGGTCTTACCAGGCGGCTCAAGGTCACTCAAGGATCAATGCAAGGGGATATGCTCGGAGTTTCCCTGCGAGATTGAATCAGAAATGCTGAGATCCGCAAGCGAACCAAAGTAACCAAGTAAATTTTCCTGCGCAAATGATTGCTTCATCATTTTATTCGTCGGGATACGTACCCTGGGATAGCTCTGTATTGCCTTCCCCTATTGCAGACTCTTGCCAGTCCGGCACAGCGACTGCGCCACAGACAGATCGCTGTCTTTGCGGAGCTGGTTGCAAGTGGCAGCAGTAGAGTACACTTCTCTAACTGCCACCACAGCCCCAAGGGGAGTTGGGCTAGCGGCTGCCGCCGTCGCCCGGACGCCTCCTCCGTCTACGAGTGGGATTAGCTCGTTCCCGATCCCGTTTGATGGCTTCCTTCTGGAGCATGACTGCTTCACAGAAGGAGACCACAGCATCCCATTTGGTGGAGTCTAAAGAAGGGTAAGGAAGTGATAGGCCGGGTGGCTTTGATCGGACGGGATCAAAGCCTCCCGGCCTACAACTTCCTTAGCCCGAGTCAGCTTCCTCTCTAGAATCAACTAGAATGTCGAGTAGCTTAAGTGAAGCAAAATATTCCGCAATTCTAAAACTACTCATTGGTGGTGAGTACATTGCGTTAAAAAAAACATCAAGAGAAAAGAGGTTTTTATTCACGTAGACTTCAAAAAAAGCTTATAAATAGTCAGAACATGTTTGTAGTAATATAGTTAATTGCTGTGTGGTGGCGGCGGCGAATATGAGAATATCCATCTCATCCCGTGGGGGGCGTAGAAGACGACCCGAGGGAATATCTACCAGAGGACGGGCAGCAGCTTCCTTCTAACTACTATGATCATCATACTTCGATCGCCAACCGGTCTGCCAAGCGCGGCGATTATGGCTTTTCCCCCCAAGACGATTCTTGGGAGAGGCTAGTCCATCAGTGGACTTCTTTCAGCAGTAATGATGAATATAGTTAAGTATACATAATTACTACCAGTTGGGGAAGAAAAATCTCTAATCCTGTTTATCCTAGTGTGAATAACGGGTTTAACTGTTTAAACGATTGAATTGTCATTGGTCCTTGATGAGTAGGTATGCCAAATTTCAATTTAATCCGATGTTTTGAAGGACGTCAAAATAATGTTCATTTTCCGTCACATACATACGTATGAAGCTAATATTTTTTTGTAAACAGAAAAAAAGATTTTTTAACAACATCAACTAAAAACATGCATAAAGTTCTCAGGGGGTTGGTAAAACGAGTACCATAGACGGAAAAAAAATATAGATATATAAATGGCGTCTTCTTGGTCGAATTCGGAGTGAGATCCGTTCTGGGCCGGCCACGATGCCATACAAGGTCATGGTTATGGCAATAGACTGCACGGATATGTACAGACGCCAGCACATCAAGCTACCCCAACCTGTCAAATTTCTTTAATAGATTTTCAACTTTATCACAAAAGAGTAAGGTTCACTTTCAATTGGGGAAATTTGACAGATTGGGGTAGCTTGATGTGCTGGCGTCTGTACCTATCTGCTGTGGTACTACTATTCATCTTTCTTGTACCTTTTGGTACAAGAAAGATGAATAGTAGTACCACATTATTTTATGACTTATACACAATTTTCAGAGTATAAGTCATAAAACCGCATGCCGTCGCCCGGCACGGCGTATCCGTCCTAGCACGGCCACACTCAGATTGGCTGAAATCTACAAATTTAATGGGTGAGCCGTGTCTGTGATAGATGTACGTGTCATGTACTATATAAAATACCTATTATATTAAAGAAAAAACCTTTCAAATCTATTAATAGTCACTGCAATGTTTCAGGTAAAACGCTTGACAATACCTGAATAGCAATAATTTGTCAAGTAGTTCTATTGCTATTCAGTTATTGTCAGGCGTATTTAACCTGAAACATTGCAGTAACTATAAAATAGATTTGAAAGGTTTTATCTTTATAGCCTATGTGTTAATCTAGGGTGTCAGCTAACTCCATACCAATAAAGAAGTAACAAACTTTCGCCTTTATAATATTAGTAGGATGGTACGGAACCCTTCGTGCGCGAGTCCGACTCCCACTTGGCCGGTTTTTTTTCAACCACACTGTCCGTTTATACACTTGCATGACCGCAGCATTTTTGAAGTGAAAACTTCTTTAGCGGAGTTGTTCACTTTTTTTCTTAATTATGTTCGATACAGCCGATACCTAACCAAATTTAATTCTATTTTTTAATTTATTCCCACCATAGGGTTAGAATTACTATAATTCTTTACCGCCAAAGGGTGGAAAGTAGCATCTTCCACTCGCTGCTCGGATCAAATAAACACTACTTTCCGAGTTTATAAAATAGTTTTCACTTCTATCGGCAGTCCCCAAAGACTGCCCCGCGTGTTTTTTTATTTTACGGGACTAGTGGACTTTGTGTGGATGCTCGAGGGTCGGTCGTTTTTAGGGAGGCGATCAACCCAGATATTACGGACACCAAGAAATCTGTTAAGCTAGACTCCTGTCCTTTATAAAGTACTGTAGTAACATGTGGTTTAATTTAAGCATATATCGGGACTAAGTAGTCCCTCCCTCTTGCTCACCACTGCAACTCCTGTAAGCCAGGATCAACAGTGGCACACAATGAAATGACACTGAGCGGTGAGGCTCGGGCATGTCCCGGGGAATCGCGACAACTGTCTTGAATCCCGCAACGAATTTAATCAGAAAGAAAAAAGGAGGAGTTAGAAATTGAATAGTTCCACTATTCATAGACTTGTGTCTTGTTCTGTGATTACATTGGTCGAACGTTGGAGAGACAAGAGTTTAGATATATCTACCGTGTACAGACGCAAGCACATCCTGCTACCCCAATCTGTCAAATTAATTTTATAGATTTTCAACTTTATCACAAAAGCATAAGGTTCAGTTTCAATTGAGGAAATTTGACATATCGGGGTAGCTTGATGTGCTGGCGTCTGTACCTAAATAGCTATCCAATTTTTTTTTGAAGGCAGGGAGAATGCCTAATTATCCCCCTGTATAACCAGGTGGATGCGCATGCCACCTGCAAAAAGTGTCTGCGGGTGGGTATGTCGGACTCGCACCGACTAAACCTAATCTGCCGTGGTCTTCTTCTGGCGCCTGATAGGGGGAGCCCCGGGAACGCGGGTATGCTGCTCCGGTGCCCCCTTTTGCGCCGTGTCCCAGATGGTCGGGACACGCACCCGGGGAGGGCTCTGACTTGCTCTCCCCAAATTGATCAAATACGTAGCCCTTTATAACAAAATGTAGTTTACTGTGAAAACACATAACTGCGGAGGACCTTTCTTAAAGGCGGGCAACGCCCTTGCGACCCCTTTGGTGTTGCGAGTGTCCATAGGCGGCGGTGATCACTTAACAACAGGTGACTCGCTTGCTCGTTTGTATATGTTGTATTATTTGTATGTTATAAATAAAAAATTTGGCAACAGTTGATTGTAGCTTCAATCCTTAACCAATGAGTTTTTGAGGCACAGAGTCGTAGCCAGATGCTTTAACCGGTCTGCAAGTGATTGGCGAGGTTAAGCAAATAAGCTCGCGGTCAATCCATAGATATGTGACCGCCAAAGAGGTTTAATTTATGAGCGTCTCCGTGCTGCTGAGGACACGTTAAGGTTGTAGCCATTAGGCAACAGTCGTTAAGCCATGTAAGAGGCCCACTGGGCGGCTTGAACAACTCTGACACTAGGGTAACCACTGCCCATATGATAAGACAGCAAGTAAGGTAGGAACTAAGGTGTCGCTTTATATAAATAAAAAGGTATATGAAATCAAAACCATAACACATTTTTCTAAAATATAAGTTTTATTTACATAAGAGGAATGTTGCAGAAATTCTCGTCCTTTAAGCTTCACGTTTGGTCATCCTAGATGGACAAAAAAACATTATCATTTATTAACATACTTAAAAACACAAATATAAGCATATTTAAATACAAATGTGGTATACATTTGTATTTAAATATGCTTATATTTGTGTTTTTATTATATTATGTATTCGCTTATATTTATGTATTCCCACGTTGGGCGCCAACAGTAGTATCTATCACCTTTTGGCGCCCACCGTAGGACATCCAAAATTGAAAATATAGAACATAGATGATCCATATTTGTTGTGAAACGATTCCAGCCTGATCGTTACGATCTTTGGTTGAACGGACAGGACATAGGTTGTTATTCAGAACAGCCTGAGAAAATGGTCCCGGCTCCACACCCGTCTGGACAAGATATACTTTTGTAACAAAAATAATACAGAACAAGTGGACGAGCCGGAGAAGAAAACCAGACAGAAACTCCGGGCATGCTTTATTTGCTATCTTTTGCTTTTTTCTGCATAATAAAATACTATTGTTGGATCTGCATGCAAATGAAAAGCAGGTTTACTTATAATACTTGTATTTCACAAGAACAGGTGGTACAAATAGGTACAATATTCATTAAGATATCAACACACGATTTCATGTCAGCGCCGACCATATAATAGCACTTGGAATAACTTTATTATTAATATCACTGAATTTGACATAATATTATTAATGGAACCGTGACATTAATTATTACATACTTCTTCAATTAGTAATGAGTTGCTTGCTTCCAAAATATCAACATATTACAATCTTATTTATAAACGCTTCTTAAATTTAAGCTGGACGCTTAGACATGGGTTATCAAAATTTTCATTTAAAAACCCAATTTAACTTTGACACGCGGTTAAGTCATGTCAAAATTTGAACCTCACCGACCCCTTATTTAAATCTAGTTTAAATGGATAAAGATGGCGGATTTTATTTGCATCAGCTGACGTTTTGTTTCACGTTTGTGTGAATTGAGGTTTTATGGAAGTTATTAGGTGTTTTAAGTTTTATAATAAATATACTGAATCCCAGTTGGATTCATTATCATAAACCACCGAAGATTATCAAAACTCCTTGAAAATGTACTGTTACGTCTAATTAATTATGTATTGTTAATGTATCATTTCATGTCTACCATAGAGAAAAAATTATACATTTTCGACCCATCGTCGGAATTAGTTGATTCATTTTGGTCAAGCTCTATACCAGTCCCAGAAATGTTGACTGAGTATAATAAAATGACGTTTCTTAGGCGCGAATCTTTTAAGTACGGTTTTGTAAAAAAAGAATTAGTGGAGCGGGTAATATCGATGGATGTCCTGAGCGGCGATCGAACCCGAAACCCGAGGATCACGAGGTAACCACGTGATCCTCGGGTTTTTTGCAATAAAAATGGTCTATATAATGTAATACTTATCAAGATCAGCGCTGACACAAAATTGTGTGGATTTAGATAATATTAAAATTTTATTATATTACATTTAAATAAGTATATTGCAAACCCGCTATACGACACTCCTAAATTAAGACTGCATTTTGAAAGACTTTTAAAGCGTATAAAAGAAGCAGCTAATTTTGTTCTTTGTAATTCTAGCTTCCACCAGGGTAAATTATTCACCCGTTTAAACATAATTTTTCTATGATAATATCCTGGGACATTATTTACACACGGCCATCATACTATGGAAACCAGATAATTGATATAATACTTTTCTTTTGAGACTCACCAACCATAATCTCTCCACAATTATTTTTTTTGTTTTTGGAACCTTGAAATTTTATGAGTCCTGTGCTCAAACCCTAATTTTGAACTTTCAAATAAAATTCTGAGTCAGTTCTGCAATGATTAGATAAACCATACTTTTTAGGGTGTTAGCTTAAAATGTGCTAATTAGTTATCACAAAAAACTGAACCAGAAATGTTCAACAGAACGAGAAAAAAATCGAAAACTGATGTTAGGTGAAATTTACGAAAAATATCATCTTTTTTCAAATTTATCTCGAAAACTACGCAAAATCGTAGAAAATACATGGGAATGATTCGGATACTCCTCATCATAAAGTATCTAAATATTGCGTTTGAACGTCAATTCTACGGCCAGCCTGTATATAGATAGTAAAAAATGCAGTCAAGTTTAAGAGGTCTAATTAACTAACTAAATCTTAGTCGACCACCTAATAAGATTTTTATTTTATGTACAAAATGTTAACTTTTTTTTCAGCGCAGTAGGGTAAATACAAAGCTATATGGGCTAATATATTTTAAGATAAAAACTGTTATAAAAGACAACACTGCTATACCCAAATTTATTCCGTGTGAAGTTGGTGCCAATAACAGAGGATTGGAATGATGATGGAATTAATAAAGATTGTATAAAAAGTAGGTCCTTTTTATACAATCTATACATATAATAAAATCGTAGGAAAGTCAAAACTGTACATTGAATATTTTTTTAAAGGATACTTGGGGCGTGATCTACAATAGATATCGAAGCCAAAAATATAGTTTATAGAATTTTTGTCTGTATCTCTGTTTGTCTGTATGTATGTCCGGGCTAAACTCAAAAAGTACTGCATGGATTTACTTCAAATTATGCATGAAGAGGTTGGGTCAACATATAGGCTACATATTATCACGCTATCACCTACGGGGGAGGTACTGTGATAATTAAAAAAAAAATACCGCAGGTAAAACCGCAGGGCACAGCTAGTCTCTAATATAATTCAAAAAGAAATAACATTCTCGGTTCTCGAGTGGCGACCACGAACCGGAAGACGCAGCGTGGGCAGGCCCCCTACAAGGTGGACTGATGATCTTGTGACGGCGCTGGAAGCCGCTGGATGCGGATAGCACAAAACCGGCAATCGTAGAGATCTTTGGGGGAGGCCTTTGTCCAGCAGTGGGCGTTTTTCGGCTGATATGATGATGATGATATTACAGAGGGATATAATGACATTTTAATTTGTTTAAATTGGGTAAAAAACAGAATCGCCAGCAGTGTCTTGTTTTTTAGAACAGTTTTTATTATAACATTTCTATCTATTAGGTTAAGACCGAAATTTTTAAGAATAGCGTAATTTTTCAACGGGGCCCGTCCCTTCGAAATCGTAAATTTTCTTATAAATACTAAAATTATAATCCGATCATAAGAAAATTTATACGGGACCACCACGTAAGCTTGCCCATTCGAATAAATATAATATTCAATTTTCAGTATGGTGTCCTTATAATTGCATGCGTGATTGTAACTTTAACGTTATATTAAAAAAAAAATATTATCTAATAAATTACGAGATATAGTACTTTATGTGTATTACAATCTAGTCTAGAGACTAATACACTAGATTGTAATACACATAAAGTACTATACCTCGTACTTTACTATAAATAAATAATAATAATATCCTTTAGTAGGTTTATTATTCACACACGGCCATCTGATCCCAAACTAAGCAGAGTTTGTATTAAGATAACTGATAAACTACATATACCACTTTTCTTCTGTAAATACATACCTTATGTGGATACATTACACCCACACTCAGGACAAACAGACATGTTCATGCACCAAAAATATATGTCCTGGGTGGGAAACGAACCCACGACCTCCGGCGTGAAAAGCAAGCATTTGCCAACCACGCCAACAGGCCCGTCCAGCTAAACTATTATATTCATAATGTCTCAGTGAAATTATAGTTTATTTAAATTATATAATGAAATTGATTCCATGAATATAACATATTTTTATTGTAATTGTGGTATAAAAAGATAATGTATTTAATATTATCTCAATTATTATTAGTTTATTTGCCAAAATTCCCAATAAAACGGTAAATTTTCCGCGAGTCCAGGGAACGTAACATTTCTTTAAATTTATTTTTGGTTAATAGGAATTAAATTTACATTTTTATTCATAATATATACCAAGCGATGGGCTCCATCCAGTCGCTTAAGGATTTCCGAAGCTCGTAAAAAAACTATCCATTGACTAAAGCCGCATCATAATCTATTCATCCATTTTTGAGTTACAACTATTCAGACGCACAGTCCTCCACAAAGTGCTGGTTCACAGATAGAGACTTTAAGTCTTAAAATATATGTTGTACATTTGACGTATGAGAATACATTTTAAATACAAAAACCGACATCATTGCCGTCATAATAAGGCGCTGTATTGGTAGAGTCTCTGACGTCTCCAGATGGTTAATTTAGCCCATTCATTAAAGAATAAACCAACTCTTTCAATCGGTTTTGGTTTTCAACTGAATGCAGTTGAAAACCAAGACCGATTGAAAGAGTTGGTTAATTGAAATTTAGCCGATGTAAACAGCAGATTGAAATTTATTTAATGTAGTTCATGTCTTCACCGTTACAGTTGTCATAAAACTAATATATTGTCAGAAGCTGATAATAAGTTTGTTAATTATTGTTTATGTTTAAAACATAAATATAATAGAACTATCACCTATCCACTGAACCAAACTGTTAGAGTAGGAACTTAACTTTACCATCCTGGCGTGACCAATAACTAGTATTAAGAGGTAGGTTAGATTAAAATAGAATTAACAAGTACCGCATGGCTATCTCATTTATTTCATTCAAACTTTTAACGAGATGGCTGAACAATGTTTAGCCATCTGGTTAAACGTTATTTATAACATTTATCTAAGCATCTAATACCACCATCTTATTAAAAGCCTAGCCTTCCAATTTATCTGTTATAATAGTTAGACATATGCTGTCGCGATATTTTTTGTAGATAATTATATGTTCTGCAAAGACATAGTTCATTATTTTGTTCTATAATCAATAGTTTTCGCAGCGCACGCAATGTAAGAAACTTATTTGGTATTTTTTCCACACCTTTGGTTACAGTATTGGTTGGTTTTATTACGGATCTTTAACTTTTTTGAAAATTTAATATAGGCTATGTTCACCGGAGATATTATAATAGGTCTTTACCTATGAAATTGCCGTTTTGTATGAAAAAATTTAAACGAATTTTTTTCATGAATTTTTTTATTTGTATTAATCGAAGTAATCACCCATGCAATCAATGCATCTTTGCCATCGCAGTGGCAGTTTATTGATGCCCTTCTTAAAGAAATCAGCTGGACGGGAGGCAACAAATTCTTCAAAGGCATTTTGTACTGCCTCTCGGGTATTGAATTTTTTTCCCGCCAAGAAGTTATCCAAATTCTGGAAAAAGTAGTAGTCTGTAGGCGCAAGGTCTGGTGAGTAGGGCGGATGACGGAGAGCTTCCAACCCCAGTTCTTGCAACTTGGAGACCGTCTGCTGTGCAGTATGAGGTCGCGCGTTGTCGTGCAGGAGCAGCGGAGACGAGCGATTGACCAATGCTGGTTGGAGATGCGCCAGCTTCTCCATCATTGTGCTCAGTTCTTCACAGTACACATCTGCAGTAATGCTCACCCCGTTTGGTAAGAAGCTGTGATGAATCACACCGGCGCTAGACCACCAAACAGTGACCATCACTTTTCTAGGGGTAAGTTTTCGTTTAGGGCATTGTTTAGGTGCTGAACCAGGATCCAACCAACTTGCTGAGCGCTTGCGGTTATCAAACAGAATCCATTTTTCATCGCAGGTAACAATGCGGTTCAAAATTCCTTCATTTGTGTGTCTGTTGAGCAGTGCAAGGCACGTCTCGACGCGTACTTCGCGCTGGCGATCATTGAGTTCGTGGGGCACCCATTTGTCAAGCTTTTTTACCTTGCCAATTTGACGCAAATGGACCAATATTGTTTTGACGCTAACGTCGAAAGCTGCTGCTAATTCAACCGTAGATTGTGTATCATCAGCTTCCACAACCGCCTTTAATTCGTCATTGTCGACCAAAGTCTTCGGACGACCGCGAGGTTCATTTTTCAGGTCGAAATTTCCAGAACGGAAGCGAGCAAACCAATAACAGGTGGTGCGTTGGTTTGTAGTGTTAGCTCCGTAAACGTCGTTGATGTTGCGTGCCGCTTGTGCCGCGTTGCTGCCACGACGGTACTCATATTCCATAATTACTCGAATTTTTAACGTATCCATGATGACGAAAAAGATTGAAATGCGATGAAAATGTAACACTAATCAATAAAGAAATGACTACTTTTGGAAAAAAGAATCCATGTTTTTAAAATAAAATTAATTTGAAATTAGAATTCTTAGCCAAACAAAAATTATTTTGATTTGAAATGGCCAGTACTGCAGAACGGCAATTTCATAGGTAAAGACCTAATAGCTTCCCAACAGTGAAAGAATTTTTCAAATCGATCAAGCAGTTGCGCAGCTTATTCAATACAAATAAACCAAAAAAGCAATAAAATCTTTCCTCTTTATAATATTAGTGTATCTTATTAAAAGCCTAGCCATCCAATTTATCTGTTATTTAACCATCCGGCTACGGCATATCCATAAGCAGTTGTATATAGAAAACTCAGCCTCCACCTTTCCCAGCACTCATATAAAAATAATTTACAATACACTCACACCGCACATTCACATATAACACTATATTTATATAACTATGTATATAATGTCTATTATGTCCCGTACACTATCATACCATATTCCGCCCGTTGTCGCCTGCTATCCGGTCCACGATCTATAACAAGAAAAATATTTATTTTGGAGATTTAGTCTAGACGTGACTAAACTGCAGACCGCAGGGGGCTCCGTCACCTATATCCAATATACAAAGGGATTTTTCGAATGTTGTGTATCACCAACCGGGCTGTTATTAATGGTATATGGTATGCAATACCGCACAACCTTACGCGCCGTCATATGGACTAGACAAGTAAAATACTGGGCAGGTGGCAAGTGGTGCCATACTAAGTATTTGATATGCAATATAATTCAGGGTGCTGGTGGGGCTCCCACGCTTCTGTAGTGCGTCTGCGATGTTTGCGCACGCCCACACAGACGGCTTTCACACGGTGCTGAGGCGCCGGATCGCTTCGCTGATGTTTCGTACGCGTGGGAGCCCCAACACCATCCTGAACGTCCTCTGTCAGAAGATAGACAGTCCCATTCTGGGGCACTGGGTTCAAGTACAAGTGCGTGTGCCTGGAGCCCCAGAATGTGGCAGATATTTAAATTAAATTAATTACTTTTTATGACTAACATAGTTTTTAAGATGTAATTTACTAACAATATTATAGGCCAAGTGTCTGAAATAAAAAGATTTTATTTATTTATTTATTTAATATATTTGTCACAGTTTCTTTGTTTACTTTACTTTCAGTTCCTATCCATCCAAAGGTTGTCTGGAAGAGATCGCTTAAGGTGTCGTACAGTATGTTCTTTATCCTACTAATATTATAAACGCGAAAGTTTGTAAGTATGGATGGATGGATGTTTGTTACTCTTTCTAGTAAAAACTACTGAATGGGTTTTAATGAAACTTTACAATAATAAAGCTAAAACATCAGAATAACACATAGGATACAATTTATAAAGACATATTGTGTGAATCGTCCAGAATATGACGATAAGTGTCAAGTAAGTAGGAACAATACGCAACCATCTGCGAGCTATTCCGGCGTGCACTGCCAAAACCACTAGAGGTACGCATCCTACTAATATTATAAATGCGAAAGTTTGTGAGTACAGATGTATGTTTGTTACTCTTTTACGCCAAAACTACTTAAACTTTAACGCGGGTGAAACCGCGGGGCTTAGCTAGTATCCAATGTATGTTTCTTTCCGTTTGAGTGTGTGCAATAAAGAGTATTCTATCTATATATCTCCCATCCATGAATCTTGAAGAGAATATTAACTCACCCCTCTTATAATTGGCAAGTTAAGTAGAGACCCGAGAACTGGCACCATTCTCAAGAAGTTCACTGCGGCTGGCAGGAATCCTCTGTAAAAACAAAACAAATAGATTTTAGTTTCTGGCACAAAAACCGATAGAGGGCGTCTACGTCCGCTATAAAGAAGAAAGGGAACTTGTAAATTTGATCTGCCGGTATACGTCATTCGTGTAGCTTAGGACCCTTAAATTGATCCTCGGTGCTTTTGCAGCTGGCTTCTCTAGTAGCAATGCTCCCGTTTTTGAGGCTATAGCCTCTTTATATCATTATGTCTCCCGCTTTGCTCTGGAGGGAAGTGGAACAATTCATTTCTGACTCCTCCTTTTTTTTTTTCTGATTATACTCGTTGCGGGATCCAAGACAGTTGTCGCGATTCCCCGGGACATGCCTGAGCCTCACCGCTCAGTGTCATTTCATTGTGTGCCACTGTTGATCCTGGCTTACAGGAGTTGCAGTGGTGGGTAAGACGGCGGGACTATCTGGGGGGAATTTAGGATTCCCTTGCTAACACCTTATACTCAGCCCGCTAATGCGAGGAGGCCCGCAGATTTGGACCGGCACCAGCCGGGGGTGGCGGAAGTATCGTACGTTCCCGCGATCCCCGGCGCATGTGTGAGATGGAACATCGGGGTGGTTTTTAGTCAGTAGGAGTCTGTCAGACCCCCGCCCCTAAGGCGGAGGACATTCATGCAGGATATTCCACCCCGGAATAAGAAAAACGTAGCCAACCCAAATTTCAAACCTGGAACTTCCAAATACTTACTTGAATAATAGGAAGAATCCATATATCTCCGCTATCATCCCCACCATGGGCCACCCCAGTAACACGACGGTAATCCCACCAAAGAACGCGACGGTAGCTTTTATTTTATGCCGTTGGAAAAAGAAAAAGAATGTCCGCTGAAGACCTATGACGCACGCTAGGCCACTGATGAAGAGAATCTGGAATTAACAACAATTTACATTAGTGAATAAAAGTTAGAGGAACTTCGATACTTGGGAGTGAACCTGCCTTCCGATCCAAAGGTTACAGATTCGACCCTCGCAAAAGACAAATATATGTGTTTGTGAACATGACTAGTTTTCTTGGTCTAGGTGTGTTCTGTGTAAATAAATAAATTAAATGATGACGGTCACCGTAGCGTAGTTGGTAGTGCTCCTGCCTACGAAGCTGGTGGGTCTTGGGTTCGAATCCCGGTAAATGCAAATGCAATAATATCTGAGTCATGGATGTTATCTATGTATTTAAGTATTTATCTATCTATATAAGTATGTATATCGTCGCCTGGTACCCATAGTACAAGCTTTGCTTAGTTTGGGGCTAGGATGATCTGTGTGACATTGTCCCCAGATATTATTTAAAAATAAATAAAATAAAAATAGCACACATTACTTACATTTCCTATAGCCAGGAGGCCTTTGTCGAATAACAACAGAACACCGAGGAACAGAAAGGTCATGCCGAACCCGGCGAGGCCCACGCCTATCTCTGCAAAAGAAAAAGAGAGGATATAAATATAAATATCATCATCATCATCATATCAGCCGAAAGACGTCCACTGCTGGACAAAGGCCTCCCCCAAGGATCTCCACAATAGCCGGACCTGCGCTGCCCGCGTCCAGCAGCTTCCCGTTATAAATATAATTATTATTATTAATATAAATTTATTCATACTTTTTTTATTTAATACAGTTTAAATATAAAGCAACAAATAAAATCTTTATAAATCTTTGGTTTGTCATCCTATTTGTACAGACGCCAGCACATCAAGCTACCCCAATCTGTCAAATTTTCCCAATTGAAAGTGAACCTTATACTTATGTGATAAAGTTGAAAATCTATTAAAAGAAATTTGACAGATTGAGATAGCTGGATGTGCTGGCGTCTGTTCAATTGAAATGTTCAATTGAATTAAAAACATTTTTATAGTCTCACCAATTCAATAAAAAATAAATTCTAAAATCTAAAATGTTCCCACCAAATTAATATATTATATACTAGCTGGGCCCCGTGGTTTTACCCGCGTTAAATTTATAAATTATCACGGCTCCTCCCCCGTAGGTGATAGCGTGATAATATGTAGCCTATATGTTGACCCGACCTCTTAGCAATATTCATACAAAATTTGAAGGAAATCCATGCAGTACTTTTTGAATACAGACAAACAGACATACAGACAAAAATTCTAAAAACTTTTTTTTGACTTCGTTATAGATTGTAGATCACGCCCCAAGTATCCTTTTTAAAAAATATTCAATGTACAGTTTTGACTTTCCTACGAGTTTATTATATGTATAGATTAATATAACATAGTTCCCACACAATGGAGACAACATACAACCTCCTTCGTTTGAAGATTTTTCATGCATTCATTTCAGTGGTTTGTGGCCCTGACTGGTAAACCCCAGGTTGTGGGTTTGATCCCCACCCTGGAAAATCTTTATGAGCATGATTATTTGTTCTGTCTGGGTGTTATTCATCTATAATCTGTATTAATTTCGAGATATATAAGTAATTTAATAGTTGTCTAGTGGGCATAGTACAGGCTCTGCCTAGTTTGGGACCAGATTGCAGAGTGTTGTCCCAAGATATTATTATTTGTTTTCTATACTAATATTATAAAGAGGTAACTTTTGTGAGTTTGTGACATTGTAAGGGGTAATCTTTAGATCTACTGAACCAATTTTCAAAATTATTTCACCAATAGAAAGCTATGTCATTGTGGAGTATCATAGGCTATGATTCATCTTCATAATTTTAATTAATCCCGAACTTTTAACCCAAAGTATTATGCAGGACAAACATATTTATAACACTGAACCTGAACAAAGTCCGCGGGCACTGCTAGTATTTATATACATATATTTTTTTACAGGCCTATAGGCGTGGTTAATAGATACCCTGCCTTTCACGCCAGAGGTCGTGGGTTTGATTCCCACCCAGGACAAATATTTGTGTGCGTGAACATGTCTGTTTGTCTTGAGTCTGGGTGTAAATTATCTATATAAGTATGTATTTACAAAAGAAAAACAGGTTTACATAATACAAGCACTGCGTAGTTTTGGATCAGATGGCCGTGTGTGGATAAGGTCCCAGAATATTTTATTTTTATTAGTTTATACA
Source organism: Pseudoips prasinana (assembly GCA_951640165.1). Taxonomy (NCBI): domain Eukaryota; kingdom Metazoa; phylum Arthropoda; class Insecta; order Lepidoptera; family Nolidae; genus Pseudoips; species Pseudoips prasinana. The sequence goes on along the minus strand of OX621264.1, from coordinate 17,592,706 downwards.
TTTGCTTGAGACTGCACAGAGCCAGACCTAATTCTAAAGAGACCAATAAATTTTTGGGTGATGCTGAATTTGTATAGTATATACAGTATTGTTTATTTTAGAAAACTGTTATTACTTATTACAACTAACAGAAACAGTAGGAAGGAACATGTATAAATAATACTTATTAATACACAGAATATTAGTTAAATATAATCTATATAAATAACTATGTATATACATAATAAAATACCTACGATAAATATCATCATACAATATATGATAAATAAAATAAATATATTACCAAATAATATATGAAAATTACTGATGCTACTTGTTACATTATTTTTAAATTATATTATTGGTGTTTTCAATATGGTAGGAATTATATATATGTTTTTTAATAAATTACTGTACTAGGGTGTAGCAGCTCATACTTACGTATTGTTAGACATACTAGAGGACCGCACTCGGCCGCGAGCCCGCGCATACTGAGCTTACTGAGCTAGCCAAAGTATGGAATGAGAACAGGCCGACCGTATCATCACGCTCGCACAATGTAGGGAGTACGACACACCTACCGACGTTGTCAAATAATGTTTTTAGATGTACCTAATTTATTTTTATTATTTTGAACCGATACTATATATATAAGCAGCGCTTCTCAATAAATGACACAGATCGTTATTCGCCGTTTTACTTACTACAAGCTCCGCAATAAGGGAATGATATCCCTGAATCTCACAGGCCTTTACAAACATGTAACTCACAGAAACAAAGCACACCCAGGCTCTGAACAATAATTGATGCGGAACACAAATACAAATAATAATGACCTATGCAGGATTCAAATCCGAAACCGAAGTGCATCTGGGTAGTAGCAACCTTGATCAATGTGCCATCACTGTCTCACCTCGTCCCTTAAGCGCGCGGTTGTTTTATGCGATAAACGCTGCGTTACGCGCAATGCGATTAATGCACATCATTTCATATCAGGTAATATAATTACAAACCATTGTTTTATGCGGTTGACACAGCGGCTCGCGCAGCGTGAGGCGCGATGCGTGTCATACGTGGTAGACGCATCCGTTGATCGCATGCGTCTGACGTTGCGATCACCGCATAAAACAACCGCGCGCTTAAGAGCCTCACATATGGCATACAGGTTAGACAAGAAATATTTGTGAGTAAATTATGTTTGTAATTATTTTAACTACACCAAAATAAACAAGCTATAAAAAAAATATGAAATAATTATACTTCTGAAAATTTTGTCAACTCCACAACACACATGTCTCTTATATTTTTATGACTGTATATACTACATGTGACTTAAACAATACTGGCTTATAGCTAAACATCAAAATAAGAAGGCTGTTGTTAATGGCAAAGATATCAGAATGGTGTAACATAAATATTAACAAATAAATATTCGGGCAACTAACACATTCATCTGATCCCAAACTAAGCAAAGCCCAAACTATAGGAATCAGACAAGTGATAAATATACCTATAAAACTTTAAAACACATACATATTATAGATAAATTGGTTAATATCTCAAATCATGTCGCCTTCAAACATAAGTAAATTCAGGGGGGAGGGATGGAGGGGGGAGGGGGCTACCCTCCTGTACCATCCCCAACCCGCGGAACCCCATGGTTATGGAGATATCCATGGTTAATGTTTTTCTAGCGCTCGGCGGCCGCTGCCGGGGCACGCTCGCTACGCTCGTAACCGCAACCTAACCCAAATTATTTCATAAAAGTGCAGTTTTGCAAAAATATTATGATAGTGACAATGAACAATTCAGCTTTGGGTATTTTTCGGATTATTATATATAAACAAAATATAACTTCTAAACATGAAAGCAATGTTTTTACACTGTTTTACAACGCTGTAGTTATCGAAATCGCTACGAAATGTTCAAAATTGCGTTCTGTTTTATGCATTTGTATGAAGTCTTACGATTTTGAAAAATTAATTTAAAAAAATAGGCGCGTCTCCGGCAGAAAAAAATGTGTTTTATCACTTAGTAGGAACCCCTTAACCCCTCCCCATATACACACTTAACTCAAATTCAGGCGACTCGATATGAGATCCAACCCGATAAATTACACCCAGACACAGCCCAAATAATGCCCATTACACAAATATTTGTCCTGGGTGGGAATCAAGTCCACAATCTTTGTGGCTTAGCAGTCAGGGTCACTAAACACTAGACCAACAGTCAGTAGTGAATGTATCTTGAGGAATACCACTTTGTAAAATACGCATCAGCTGATTGTTATTCTTGTATGGTCTATTTTTAAAGTTTATTTTGTATGTTAATGAAACCTTGCTTAGTTTTATAGGCAAATTAGAAAAAACAAAGAAAAGTATAGTTATTGCGGGTATATGCCACATAATCCTTATTTATATATACTAAATGAAAAGAAAGTGACACTGTTTTTAAATTTTTTTGTCTGGTTTAGAATTTTTTTTGATGAGTTGCTCATTTTTATTATTTGAGAAACAGACTGTTAAGAGCGTGTTTATGAAGAGTATTAGGGGTCAGTTTGTCACAGATTTTTAGTTTAGTAACAGAAAAAGCCTCTGTTGTATAAGTTACAAGATATGCTCTTCAGTATTGACGATAAATAAAGAAACAAAACGCGCAATTCGAATTCTAAAATAAAACATGAAAGACTTACTTTGTGTATCTGTAATTTCGATCATTTTGTGCTATTTGAGGTACTCTTGAGGAAAATACACGTTGTTATTCACCCAGATTTAATTTTAATATTATTTTCGGACTAATTCCTAACCTACACTCCACGTCATTTTAACAATCTCACTCTAGCTGTCATTTTGACAGTTAATAGCACAGAGCATTAGATTACTGCGTTTAGTTAATATCAGCGTCAAATATGGCTATTATATCTAAAAATATTTTTTTATTTTTCTATAATTATCATGTGGCACTTTTAAAATTAATTTAGCAGTAATTATTGTAATTTCTGATTAACTAGTACGCCAACTAGAATACGCTATGTCAATGCAAACGCTTCTCCTAGGAGAATGCGCGGTGGATGAGCCATAGTTTAATTTTATTCAGAGCAGAGCCTTCGTAAAAAATGCCAGCACAATTTTTTATATTAAGATGTGGTCGAAGGTGGACCGCGCGTACCCTTATGATGCCTGTTCACTATAGCCTTGATACCCATGTACAGACGCCAGCACATCCATCTATCCTAATCTGTCAAATTTCTTTTATAGATTTTCAACGTTATCACATAAGCATAAGGTTCACTTTCAATTGGGGAAATTTGGCAGATTGGGGTAGCTTGATGTGCTAGCGTCGGTACCAAAATTTTGCCAGATTCAAGCTATTGAGTAAACCCATCATACGAAAAAGTAAAATAATATGTTCAATCTACATTACATTTCTGATTCTTGATCACGTACGGGACTACTGGGTTCAATAGTGATTGAGTGAAGCGTGCTCTAGAATCATCACACTAATATTATAAAGCCGAAAGTTTGTGACTTCTTCATGGCTAAACGGCTGGATCAATTTTAATAAAATTTGCTATGGAGTCAGCCGTAACCCTGGATTAACGCATAGGCTATAATTTATAAACTTTAACGCGGGTAAAACTGCGGGGCACAGCTAGTAATTAATAATCACCAACATGATCGCAGTCTCACACATATCTGTTTTCACTAATAATTTATGGTACATGTTCCTCTCATATTCCCGAGACCTTCGTTCTGAAACGGTAGGGCCAGGGCCAGTTGGACTTGTCAGAAATTCACTTTTATTGATATTTAACTTCAGCAAACTCGACAAGCACATCCGGAGTTCTTATTCAAACTACGTTTGGCAAACTATGTACACAGCTGATCTAAGTGGAGTCTGGGGCTACGACCAATTTTAAACCCTTTTAGGTGTGAATAAGGTACCGCTTTGCCTGTTTCACATCTAAGCTTAAAAGACTCGGGTATATTTTAAAAGTAATAGACCATGGATACAATAATAACAGCTACAGCCAGCCAGGGTTAAGAATCTACAGAAGTGGATTTTTAAAATGAATATGAAATACTAATAGAGAAATTTAATCTTACCGTTGTAAAGAAGCCAGTTTTTCTACCATTATCTTTCTTCTGCTGTATGTAGCTCAGGTGTCAGCACAATAAAACTCAACTTTATTTTTTGGTAAGGCACGTGGAATTAATTCGCATGCAATCCGCAAAAAAGTGTCTACGGGTGGGTGTGTGGGTAATAATAATAATATCTTGGGACATTATTTACACACGGCCATCTGATCCCAAACTAAGCAGAGCTTGTACTATGCATTAACTAAACCTACTTGCGCCTGGACTTCTCTTGGCGCCTGGTGGGGGAATCCCCGGGAACGCGAGTATGCTGCTCCGGTGAAACCAGGACATCCTGGTATTTTACTCCTACTTCGCCACCCCAAAGACGATGGTATTTAGTCTGATTACGTAGGTCTCTTCATCTAGGCTAAAAAGAATTGCGAAGTTCAACAAATTCTTACCATATTTTCAATATTTGTAACTAGGCGTTCAGGGATTTAGTGTTAAATAAAACGAATTTTAGATTAAATAACTTGCATTTAATCATAATTATACAACAAATAATGCAAACTCTCTACTAATAATTATTCATCTACTTCTATTGATTACATAAGACAAGTATTGCAATATATTTACTACAAAGTGTGATGTGTGCTGTTATGTATTTAGTGTGGTTATGGGATGATAATGTATCAACAGGCATTTTTGGAGGTAACCAATGCTGTATTGTCTTGGGAAAAATCGTCACCATGAACCTTCGAGTATGAACTCATTCCATTGCCTTAAAGTAGGTACACGCGGCCACATATCAAGTTGTACGACGCCAGCACATCAAGCTATCCCATTCTGTCTAATTTCGCCAATTGAAAGTAAACCTTATGCTTTTATGATAAAATTGAAAATCTATAAAATAAATTTGACAGATTGGAGTAGATGGAAGTGCTGGCGTCTGTACCTACATTTCCAATATAAGCTGACCTCATCCTATACAACTTGAAATCAGCTTACACTGGAAATGTATAGCTTGATATGTAGCCGTGTGTACATAAAAGGAAGTTTTCAAGAAAAGATACTCTATGAGGTCGTAAATAAAATGATTAAACGAAACGTACTTTTAATGTCTGATTATTCTGGCATCTATTAATCAGCTGGAAGAGGCTGGAGGACGTCTACTGTCCATCGTTTGGAGGAATATAACATGGTGGGCATAGTACACAAAGACACGCTGCTGCCAATTCTCTGGATATTCCTTCGGGCGATCAATTCGGAATAACGCCTAGTTCGTAATACAAAATAGGTACTTTAAAATATGTTAATGAACCACAAACGAAAGTTCCAAAGACATGGTATAATTAAAAAAAAACATGAATGGCGGGAAAATACTGGAATATATAATCTTTATGACATGTCAAAAACAAAAAACATATTCTTATTATAAGATTCTCTAAGCATTTTGGGCGACTTTTTGTTTTTATTTCTAGCGAAGAAAATTAGTTGAATCGTGTTATGGAATAAATGACGTTCTTTTAAATATAGTCAAAATTAACAGTTCTTTTTTTAGGGTTCCGTAGCCAAATGGCAAAATACCCTTAAAGATTCGTCATGTCTGTCTTTCTGTCCGTCCGTATGTCACTCTCTTCTGAAACTATAAGAGCTGTAGCCTGTACTGTTGTAAAGTAGATGTATTCTGTGAACCGCAATTAAGATTTTCACACAAAAATTGAAAAAGAACAATAATTTTGGGGGTTCCCCATACATAGAACCGAAACTCATTTTTTTTCCATCGTACCCATACATGTGGGGTATCTATGGATAGATATGATGTACAAACGCCAGCACATCAAGCTACCCCAATCTGTCAAAATTCCCCAATTAAAAGTGAACTTTATGCTTTTGTGATAAAGTTGAAAATCTATAAAAGAAATTTGACAGATTGGAGTAACTTGATGTGCTGGCGTCTGTACATTACCAAGCAAACTTCCACCGAAAATTGGTTCTAGAGATCTAGTAAGCAGTTCTTTTTAATACGTCATAAATCGTAAACCGCAATTTACCTTTCATTTAATCAACTGAAATACTTGCTACTACGGAACCCTTCATAGGCGAGTCCGACTCGCACTTGGCCGGTTTTTTTTTTAAATCTTAACCTATTAAAATACTAGCAGAAAGTTATAAATTTTCGGTTCGTCCGTAAAGTTTCGTTTTGAAAAGACACCAGTCACCATTGGGAAGTACATACATACATAGACTCACGCCTGTTTCCCAGAGGGGTAGGCAGAGACAACGGATTTCCATTTGTCACGATCTTTGCATACTTCTTTTGCCTCGATTACTGTCATTATATTATTCATACATGCCCGCCGGTTTAGGGTACGTCTGACCTGCCCTTTCTTGAGAACATCTCCAATTTGGTCAGAGAATGTTCGACGTGGTCTTCCTCTTCCGGTTGTCCCATTCACACAGGCCAGGTATACTTCTTTTGTCAATCTTCTTATGTATGATAATATAATAGAAGAGACTACTGATAAATATTACATAGATAACTCCTTATTGCACTCATAGACATACAAACAGTGAGAAATAAACGCTAAGACTGAAATTTTCCATAGCATCGAATTTTACCCATGAAATAAAAGTATGTATATAGAAGACAAAATTCAGAAAATTCTATGAGTATAGTTTATTCTTATGATTAGGTAAATATAAATAATTTGTTTGTATATATCTGTATCTTTATTTTATACTTGGAATTGGGTACAAACTGATACGTTCAGCGAAATTTGACTAGAGTAAAAATATTATGTATGACAGGTATGAATTTGTATGAGTGTGTATGATTAAATAGAAGTGTGCTATTAATCTACTCGGAGGAAATTCGATCTTTAATCTTTGACCTGTTATTAGTATTAATAATAATTAGATTATCATACTATAATGTATGGTAATGCAACGAATAATGCGTGCATTCTTTTTTCAAATTTCTGATTGAATAAGAATTGAGAAAAATGTATATGAATGGTGAATTGTGACTATATAGAATAGCGAAGATATATGTATGAGATGTACGACTATGTATGATTAATAAACGTGTGCAATTAATCTACTTGGAGAAAAACATCTTACTACATTATGTGAAACTTGTAATTATTAGTATTCATTGCATTATCATACCATATTATGCTATGATTACAATACAATATTATTGTATGGTAATGCAATGATTGGAAATTAATGGCTGTAATCCTACAAAAAAAAAATGTATGAATACATAAATTTGTATGACTCCTAAAACACGTGCTATTATTTTACTTGTAGACATTCAGAAGTACTGTGATTAGACTAATTTGTTAATGTATGATTAATGTATGAATGTGTGAGTGTGTATGACGCCGGCTCCGCCGGGAGGGGGTCGCGTTATGGCGGCGTCATGCTGCCGCCATATTCAGGGGATGCTCCACGACCTGTTGAAATAAGTAAACATACATGTACAGACTACAGCATCTGTCTCATAAAATATAAAAAAAACACGGGAATATCCTACTAATGTTATAGACGCGAAAGTTGTAAGTATGGATGGATGGATGTTTGTTACTCTTTCACGTAACAACTACTGCATGGATTTTAATGAAACTTTACAATACAACATAGGCTACAATTTATAAAGATATGGTGTGAATTGTCCAAAATATAACGATAAGTATCAAGTAAGCGGGAAATAATCTACCATCTGCGAGCTATTCCGGCGTGCACTGCCAAAACAGCTAGAAGTACAAATCCTACTTATATTATAAATGCGAAAGTTTGTGAGTATAGATGTATGTTTATTACTCTTTTATACCAAAACTACGTTAACGCGGGTAAAACCGCGGGGCACAGCTAGTTTTACCATAAATATATACGGGTAAATTTCAAATTCTACACGCTACATAGTATTTGTAGAAATTTCATCCATAATAATGTCCTCCAGGTCCAATTTTACCATCTGCGCATGACATATTATAGTGCGCAACTGTGTGAGCAAACACACGGGCACTTTCTATCTCATGATCCGATGGGACGACTAGCGAGAGGTCAGGTACATGAGGCTTTACGTGCTCTCCGAGGCACGGGGGTCTTTAATTTTTTGGCTCAACCCGAGATTTGAACCCAGGACCTCATTATCTGCGGTTGAACACGCTACCGCTAGGCTAACGAGGTAGTCAAATTTCCGGTTGCCATGGCAACCTTTAAGCCTATTCCTATTTTAAAGACCGGCAACACTTACAATTGCACCAGAAGGGCGAGGGTCCATAGGCGGAGATGATCACTTACCTTACGCCGTACTATTCAATGAAAAATAAAATATATATATCAGCCTCTTTTCTCCATTTACTTACCACGGCCTCTGCCGCGGCCTCTACCCCTGCCCCTCCCGCGGCCGCGTCACCTGCGTCCATCTCCCAGACCCACCATATCTGGCAAACCAACATAGTTATTAATACCCTCATTTTTGTCAATAGGTTCAATATAGGTTCTCTTCTCTGTCATACCTATATTAGTAGCCGTTTTTTCCAAATAGGCCAGGGGGCCCTGTATGCCACTGGAATAGGCTCCCCTACCACCGGCTAAGAACATGTTTTGGGCAAGACTGTTCTGCATTTGCTGAAACATAAACCAATATTAGAATAACTGGCCCTGATTCAATGCAATGGTGGCGATTCTGTATTTAACACCAGTAAACGAATTTAAAAGTCATTACCTCTCTTTCTAATATAGCACGTATGAAAAGAACAGGGCAAAATGTAATAAAATTTCTTATTCGCTTTAGATATGGTCACAAAGATGCAGGTACACACGGCTACACATCAAGTTACACACTTTCAGTATAAGCTAATCTCGCGTTGTACAGGATTTCCATATAATGACAGGTCAGCTTATATTGGAAATGTATAGCTTGATATGTAGCCATGCGTACATTGTTCTGTAGGGTCCGTCATTATACCCTTAGTGGGCATGCGAATATTAATTAACTTAGATAGGCACTATTACACATGTTATAGTATTGATATAAAACTGTCAAACGGTCACCATAGCCTAGTTGGTAGTGCTCCTGCCTACGAAGCTGGTGGTCCTGGGTTCGAATCCCGGTAAGTGCAAATATTTGTGTGATGAGCCCAAATATTTGTTTCTGAGTCATGGATGTTTTCTATGTATTTAAGTATTTATCTATCTATATAAGTATGTATATCGTCGCCTGGTACCCATAGTACAAGCTTTGCTTAGTTTGGGGCTAGGATGATCTGTGTGACATTGTCCCCAGATATTATTATATTATTATTATAAACAACTAAAACATGAGAACTTCAGCGGTGGCGTTGTCAATAAATAAAAAAAAACATAACTAAATGAAAATGTCAGGAGTTTTGGCGCCAACGCGGAAAAAGACGCATCGACGCTTTGATTCAATTCGAGATTTTATGTATAAATATGGTGGATTTTAGACATAACATCTTCGACAACGTCCACAAGTGGAGGAAAGTGCGATATTCTTGTGAATTGTGATTTACATTGTTGAAACGAAACCTCCATAAAAGCTTGTAGTAGTCTCCACTGTTTTACTGGGGTAGAACTATGACTTGACTGGACTTTGACTAACTGACTTTGAAAACCATGATATATTAAAACTGAAGACGAGGCGTTATGGTCTCTGATCTTAGCCTACCTAAAGAGAGTGATAAAAAGAAAATGTCACGGCATCCCTAGTTGCGTCAATCTAGTTCTGGCGCGAAATACTGGATCAAAATGGGCGTCACGTATAACTTCTCGACTTTCATGGGACCGTTATAGGCTCCCAGTTTATTATTAGTAGTTGGCAGCTCTCGAATGATTTCAAAAGTGGACTGGTCTCAACAACCACAAATTATCTTTGACGGGACTGTTATCCCTCCCAGTAATAACGTCAAGAATCTGGGAATTATAATTGACAATACGTTGTCCTGGGGTCCTCATCTTAAAAATGTTAGTGGTAAACTTTTCGCATCAGCAGGTTCCCTCAGGCGTCTACGCAATTTCCTCCCTATTACCACTAAAACTGCTCTTGCACAATCACTTCTCTTACCTATTCTCGACTATGCCGATGCCAGCTATCTAGATCTCACGGAAGAACAACTGGATAAACTTGAGCGTCTCCAAAACCTTTGTATAAGATTCATATTTGGTCTTCGCAAATATGATCACGTTTCATCATTCCGTTTAAAGCTCAAGTGGTTGCCAATTCGCCTTCGTCGGAATGCACATATTCTTTCCTTATTATATAACATACTCTTTAACCCTGCTACGCCTTCATATCTTAAAAACCGATTCGAGTTTCTCTGTGACACGCATTCGAGATTCCTAAGATCATCGCATAACTTAAAACTGCATAATCCTATACATTCCACAATATTTATGGACAAGTCATTTGCCGTTGAAGCAGTAAGGTTATGGAACGCCTTGCCAATTAATATAAGACGTGCCCAAACTGTTGCTACGTTTAATAAAGGTGTTAAAGAACACTACCTGCGTTTGTAAAGATCCTTCCTCTTTTATATATGATGTATGTATTTTGTTATTTTATATATTATACACTGTATTGTATTTTATAGAATGTATATATTATGTAATGTTTATGTATGTATTTATGTTTATCATATATGTAGTCATAGGTACCATGTATTTGGTATACCCCTTTACACTTTATACACATTTATTTTTCTTCTTTTTAAATGTTATTTATCCACTACTTCTTTTGTTACACACCCACTTTTTAAAACAATTACAGCTCCTATCCATCCAAAGGTTGTCTGGAAGAAATCGCTTAATGCGATAAGACCGCCCATTGTACTAAATTTATTATTATTTTTTGTCCTACCTATTTTTTCCTGCTTGTGTGTACAATAAAGAGTATTCTATTCTATTCTATTATACTCTTTGGTTATAGGGCACCATAGGGCACAGTTTTAATAATTTGACAGTATGTCTGCCATTTTCTTTTCAAACGTGCTATGTAATGACATTTAATCTATATTAGTAGGTAGTGGAGAAGGTAGTATAGCCATCAATAGCGACATAGAATAGGTACATCAATTTAGAACGTAATAATTACCAGCAGAAGTTTGAATATTCGTTATACAAGTTTTCATTATAATTGTTTTATTTGAATTATAAATATGAAAATCTTTAAATAATAAATAAATAGGAGTACTGTTGGCGTGGTTGGCAAATGCTTGCATTTCACGCCGACGGTCGTGGGTGCGATTACCACCCAGGACAGATATTTGTGTGCATGAACATGTCTGTTTGTCCTGAGTCTGGGTGTAATTATCTATATAAGTATGTATTTACAAAAGAAAAGTATTATATTGTAGTTTATCAGTTATCTGATTTCCATAGTACAAGCTCTGCCTAGTTCGGGATCAGATGGCCGTGTGTAAATAATGTCCCAGGATATTATTATTATTATAGTCAACACACTGCCATCTGATCCCAAACTAGGCAGAGCCTTTGTATGGCAGCCAGATACCTGATAAACGTACGAGTACTTATATATTTCTAGACACAGAATAAACAGTCGTGTTCATTGCACATAGATTTGTCCCGGGTGGGAATCGAACACCCTCTGGCTTAGCAGTCGGGGTCACTAATAAACCAATAAGCAAGTCACTCATCACACTAATATTATAAAGGCGAAAGTTTGTGAGTGTGTATGTTTGTTACTTCTTCAGGTCTAAACGGCTGGAGCGATATTAATATAATTTGGTATAGAGTTAGCTGACACCCTGGATTAACACATAGGCTATCATTTATAAATTTTAACGCGCGTAAAACCGCGGGGCACAGCTTATTAGTGTGATTTTGTTGTTTAAATAAAATCAAATACTTGTAAGATTACCTAATGAATTATCCAATATTACTACTGGTACTAAAGTATTCATTATATTAAATACATGCATGATTTTTAGCAAGAGTTACAAATAATATTCTCAAAATAATTATCTACTACTGCTATTTATAACGTTGGTTTGTCATCAAACGAACGGCTATAATAAAATTAAAAATAATAGTGCGATAAAATCTTACCTTATTATGTTGCCAGTTGAAAAAAATCAAGCGGTGCTGAGAGGTTACAAAATAAATGAAACAAAAAGAAATAATAAATCAAAACTATATTTAAAAATAAGCATAAACTAATTTTAGCTAATCAGAAAGTACAAAATAATTCTTCGTAATTTATACCAAACTCAAATCATAATCAACCTTCTTGGAAAGAGCACATTGATTGAGTAGTGTTATAACCATAAGCCCCAGCGACCGTAGAACCGACGGCCGCTGGGGCAGAAAGGATATAGAGTAGCGACCACGAACCGGAAGACGCAGCGTGGGCAGGCCCCATACAAGATGGACCGATGATCTTGTGAGGGGGAACACCCAAATACTCCGAAATACTTTATTCCGAATTTCGATGTTCCGATTTTCAAAAGTCCGAATTTAAGAATTGTAATGTCTATTATTAAAAATCATGAAATTTATTTAACCGTAAATGCGATTTGTAAGTTTTCCGATTTTCGTACGTTCTAAGAGCCAAATGCTCGAAGGGTTCTCGGTCCTAAAAACGATATTCCGATTTTCAATACTTCGAATAAACTAAAAGTCTACATGTTGTGGTACAAAATTTAGTGACAGAAACGAATCGCTGCAAAACCGACTTCACGTAGTCTTGTCTGCCCTATCCTGGAGTGTAATTTTAGCCCGCGTAGGCGCGGAGGGGTGGAGCGGCCCGCGAGCTCAAGAGCAGGTGATTTGAAGGTCCGCCGCCGCGGCTGAGGCTGCAGCAAGCCGACGCTGCGGTGGTGAGCGTTAAAACCATCCGCGACGACAAACTCGCGTGGGTCCGCCCAAATGCGGCAGCGCGGGAGCCGTGACAGAAACAATGCTTGCTGTATGCCTGCTTGCATGCTGCATGACTGCTTGCATGCTGCAAGTCTGCTTGCATATTGCATGAACGGTTCGGAATTTTGAACCATTCGGAATTATGAAAATCGGTATTTTGAGATTCCTATTTGTGACTGACGGAATAAAGTATTTCGTATTTATGTAGTGTACCCCTAGTGAGAGTCGCTGGAAGTTTCTGGATGCGGGTAGTGCAAGTCTGGCAATTGTGGAGATTTTTGGGGGAGGCCTTCGTCCAACAGTAGGCGTCTTTCGGCTGATATGATGAATAGATAATTATTTTCTTATCATCTTCATTCGAATCAGTCGAAAGACTTCCACTGCGGGAGAAAGGCCTCCTCCAGGGATCTTCATAATGGTTGGTCTTGTCCTGCCCGCATCCAGCGGCTTTCCACTACGCATATAAACTCAAAGACAGATTTTTTAATTCATATGCGTATTAGAAATCCGTTCGGTTTGAATTCCCAACTGTCTAACCAAAGGCTCTTATAGAACATAAACAGAATACTTACACTAAAATTACTATTTAAATTAATTATTGTTAAAGAATATATAGATTCGTCTTCCACGTTACTTTTTACAACCGATTGGAGCAAAATGTATATGAGAATATTGGGAAAGCTTAGTTTCTTTTTCTACTACAAAAAAATTTGGAGTCCGATATATAGAGGGTTACTTGTAAAACACCAACAACCTCTCAGGACTAGCAACCTAACACCATAAGCAACAACTTTTGTTCTACACCTTTTGATAATTTTTTAGATTTTAGTTTAGTACAATAATAAGTTTTAATTTAATTTCCCACGTGAATGTCTATGTAAGTCTAGGCATCACACAGATTACATAAATATACTCTTGCGAGGGCCCGGGCAAGGGGTGCAGCGCTAATGCCTTTGAACTTGACCCATTTCTCTAGTCACCAGTCATCATGTGTCCAAACTCGTAGAACAAAAGTTATTGCATATGGTGTCAACTATCTAGTCCTGCTTGGTTGTTGGTCTTTTACAAGTAACCGTATATATTTTAAAACAATAATTATAAATAACTATTTTTACGTTTTTATTACAACTTGTAGAACCCGATCGTATAATGGCTTCATTAATACCTATCTAACTTTGAAATATCACCGTTGCATCGCATACGATACCCGTTCTATCTAACTACCGTCGTTGCACGCTCGCGGGGTACGCGGGCGGTAGCGGGGGGCGGGGTACCTGTTGTTGTTGCAACGCTGCTTGTTGCTGGAGTGCGGCTTGTTGCGCGGCAGCTGCCGCGGCTATCTGTTGCGCCTGGAAGAAGAATTTTATACAAGTTGTAACATTAATTATAATACACATATTGTATGCACAAACACGGGGATACTTGCTATTTCATCACTCTCATGATTCTAATGAAATTGGACCGGAATGTGGTCAGAGGGGCTACCGGCTAAGTCGCCGAACATCGGGATAGTGATCGGCGTTCAAATAAATAAAGCTTAAAAATTAATAAATCAATCGATAAATCGGTTTCCATGAGCACATGTGACATCATAAATGGTCCGAAATGGATCATTCGTAAAATCGGCTTCAACGTTGAAAATCGATTCCGGACCATTTATGACGTCACATGCGCTCATGGAAGCCGATGCATGAATGTTAGTCATTTTTAAACTACATCTATTTGAACGCCGATCACGATCATCGGCGTCTTAGAGGGTAACCCCAGGAACGATAGATTTACGTGACCTCCGAGGCACGGCGTTGTAATACCACCATCTCCCACCTCCTGGCTGATACTGATAAATTTTCTTTACAGAAAAATTCTAAAATATATTTAAATCGCCTTATGATTTCCTATTTATTAAGATTAGATTTACGATTTACGCTTTACATTTTTATTATAAAAACGCCCACACTAGGGAATCTAATCCCTGTGTCGCGAGGTTTTTTACAAACATAATATACGAACACAAATTACACCCAGACTCAGAACAACTATTTATGGGTCACACAAATAGTTGTCCGGCGCAAGACTCGAACCCGCGACACGAAGCGGCGAGGCTACTGTCTTAGCCGCTGCGCCACACGTGCAGTCCTCATCGACATTGCGAATAAATGCCATGAAACTGAAAATTACAAATACCTGGACGCTCTGCTGTACAACATGTTGTTGAGTGCTCTGCGGCTGAACAACGGCCTGTTGTGAGTTCTGTTGTTGGCACTTGTTGTATACTGTGTGACCCTGGAAATAAGAAATATAATTTATGTAAGGCTTTTTTTTAAATAGAGAACGTTTGCACTGATTAGACGTGTCCCTGTATCGTGGGGTACTTTACAAAGGGTGAGACATAGGCTTCTCTTTATCTACGCACCACGCGGGCGAAGCCGCGGTTTCATCATCATAACAGCTATAAAAAGACCACTGCTGGACAAAATGCTCCCCAAGAATCATCTTTGGGGGATATGCCATAATCGACACGCTTGGCATACGGGTTGACGATCGCAGTATGATGGTCACAGAGAGTGCTGCCCTCTTGTAGATATTCCCTCGGGTCGACTTCTACGCCTCCCACGGGATGAGATGGGGTGATGATATTCTGTTATTCGGCGCCATGTCCATAATTTGTGGAGAATATGACAAAATGCCATTTGCCACGCTTCACAGACAGGTTACCGTACGCAGTATGAATGTCATAGTACTCAGATACCCGTTCTCTGGTAGATATTTCCCTATTTCTACGCCCCCCATGCACGGGTTGAGATTGGATGGTAATATTAAATATCCTGGGACATTATCAATTCACACACGGCCATCTGACCCCAAACGTAGCAGAGCTTGTACTCTGGAAACGAGATATCTGATATACTGCATATACTACTTTTCTTTTGTAAATATGTACTTACTTATATAGATAACTACATCCAGACTTAGGACGAACACTATTCACTCCACCTTCCTGTGGTCCCTCCAGCCATCTTGGTTATATGGACCGAATCACGGGAGTTGCGCGCGCTACTTGCTCTGGGGCTCTACCGGCTAAGTCACCGAACATCGATTTCTTAAATGGCGTTCAAATAAATAAAATTTAAAAATGACTTAATGAATAGTTAAATCGGCTTCCACGTTGACAATCGATTCCGGACTATTTATGACGTCATATGTGCTCATGGAAGCCAATTTAACGATTGATTAAGTCATTTTTAACCTTTTTTATTTGCACGCCATTTAAGAAATCGATGTTCGGCGACTTAGCCGGTACACTCTGGGCTCTTTCCGCGCGCAATTTCTTGACTCCCTACACTTTTTAGTGTGCCCCTTGCCTTCTCCCCGTTCTGGGGCGGTTCTACTAATGTCTTCGCGTCCCGTCCTGGGTTTCACGCTCACTTAGGACTAGTGTTGAAAATGACTAAAGTGACTGAATTAGACTGACGGTCATTTACGGTCAAATTGGTTAAAAATGGTCATTAACTGTCAAAAATGGTCACTTTCAGTCAATTTGATTTCAGTAATATTTTAGTACCTTTTAAGTTTTTGTCGTTGATAAAAGTCTACAACTTCTAAATTAATACAAAAAAGCAATTTTTATGACTTATAGTATTATTATATAGTGTTAATCATTCTACATATCTTCATTCTACAATCATGCGTGCATTTAAGACAAAATGGCAACGTCGCATCGCCTCGCTCATCGTTGTCGTATCCTCTCATGATATAATAGAAAATAAAACGTTGCTTCATTTAAACTTGCATATAAATTGGGTACTTACCTAAATAAATAAATAATTGGGTGGTAGTCGAGAATAGACAATAATATTCGAGTCAAATTGACTGAATTTGACAGTAAATGACCGGTCATTTAAGGTTTATGACAATTGTGACTAGTCATATTCAGTCATTTTACATCTCAACTCAGGACGAACAGACATATTCATGCACACAAATATCTGACCAGGATTGGAATCAAACCCACGACCTGTGTCGTGAAAGGCAAACATTTACCAACCGGCCCGTCAACTTATATTAGTCCAAACTAACCTGCAAGTCAGCCAACAAGTTCTGCCACTGACTAATCTTGTCGTAATGTCTTCTTAGCAACTCCTCCTTCCTCTGCAGTTCACACTTTAGTTCGTTATTATCTTCCTTCACCAGGAGCTCTGGACGCATCGCGGAAAGGAGGAACCTGTAATATAAATGGAAAATGGACTTAGTTAAAAAGACCGGCCAAGTGCGAGTCGGACCGACTCACGAGGGGTTTCGTACCATTATCTATTAAAACGGTAATAAAATCAGTGTTGTATGGGAGTCGCCCTTAGATATTGTTTTTATATAGGTAATATATTAGATAAGATTATATATACATATTATATATGTGTATCAGTATTACCTTTATTTATTTGAACGCCATTTAAAAAATCGATGTTCGGCGACTTAGCCGGTAGACGGCCAGGGGCTCTAGTCATTTTTAACCTTTATTTATTTGAACACCATTTAAGAAATCGATGTTTGGCGACTTAGCCGGTAGAGCTCCTGCTGCCGTTATCACGTTGATCACACAACCAATGACCCCTGGTTCGTACCCAACGAATTACTACACCGTGATCTACGCCTGCCCACTGTAAAACAAGAAATTGTACGCTTTACCAGAAAATATGAAGAGCGCATCGAACGACACCCAAATATTCTGGCCCAGCCTCTCATGGCAAATCTCAACAAAGCGCGACGACTGAAGCGTAAAATACCTCAAGATTTAATTCAATCACAGTAAACACAGCTACTGTTTTAACAATGAGGATGTGACACAGGTCACATACCGAGATCGCCAGCGATAGCACCAACCAACATACTGCTGACTGTCCCATAAAGGAGACAGATTGTAGTAAATACATAAACCAAAAAAAAAATTAAAAATATAGGAACTCCTTTAAATATTTATTTTATTCTGTTTTTTTCCTTTTTTTTTGCTATAGCGGGAACAGAAATACATTATATTATGTGAAAATTTCAACCGTGTAACTATCACGGTTCATGAGATACAGCCTGGTGGCAGACGAATATTCGAAACAAACTGACATGATTGCCTTTTTTTATTAGCCTTCCAGCGTTTGACCGCGCACCCTTCGCAATTCCAGATCAGTCGTTACAAAACGATCGCCAACCGTCTACAAATATATCACAAACTTTATTTGCTTCCAAGCAAGCGTTTAGAGAGGGAATCTAGGGAATTTTCACAAGCTACAGCAGCCTGCAAAATAATAATGTCTTGGTACATTATTTACACACGGCCATCTGATCCCAAACTAAGCAGAGCTTGTACTAAACCAGATAACTGATATACTACATACATAAAGAAAAGTATGTAGTTATACTACCTATATACTTTTCTTTATGTATGTTTTCTTTTATAAATACTTATATAGATAATTACACCCAGACACAGGACAAACAGACATGTTCAGACTGATAATTACCAATTGGCAAGTTGTGCGTGATAGCTTCGCGCTGAAGTAGAGACTTTAAGACGACTTTAAGATGAAGGAAAACGTAGTTACAAACCTCTTCTGCAGGAAGAAAGCTTCCATCTGCCTCGCTAGGTCGATGAAACGCTCCACCTCGACCTTCACTTCTTCCTTTTCCACGCATGGAGATGCTTCTTGCTTCGTCAGCACGTTCAAACATGCCTGTAAGATCAGGTTTAAAAATTATACTCTTTGGATTACAGAGGCGTAAGGAAACTTTGCTGTGTGGCCGAAGGCATAGAATATCACGATCCCGTCTCATCTTATGGAAAGCATAGAAGTCATCGCAAGGGAATATCACCCAGAAAACGGGCAGCAGCGCCTCTCTGTGTACTATGACAATCATACTGCGATCGCCAACCCGTCTACCAAGCGTGGCGATTATAGCATATGCCTGAAAATGATGGATACATTTCCATTGTGGAAATCTGGCGATCATAACATATCCCAATGATAGACACAACTCCATTGCGGGAATCTTTTGGGGAGGCCTTTGCTCAACAGTGGACGTCATTCGGCTGACATGATGAAGGAAACTTAGGCAGTGTGGGCATGCCCCCCACAAGGTGAAACGACGATTTTACTAGGGTCGCTGGATGCCGTTGTATGCGGGCTGTGAAATACCGGCAATCGTGGAGATCTTTGGGGGAGGCTTTTGTACAGAAGTGGACGTCTTTCGGCTGATATGATGATGATGGAGACTTTATCTAGCAGTCATAGGTGCCATTTTCCAAACACTGCCTCGTTGGTCTGGCAGTAGCGTGTTCACCCGACCTAATTATGACACAGCCGACGCGACTGGACATAGGCAAAGTACGGATGCCAGCATATCAAGCTTCCCCAATCTGTCGAATTTCCCTAATTGAAAGTGAACCTTATGCTTATGTGATTAAGTTGAAAATCTATAAAAGAAATTTGTCAGATTGGGATAGCTGGATGTACTGACGTCTGTACAAGGCCGATAGCTTAACGAGCACTCCCAGTGTAACATCGCCAATTTCAGTCGGCTTCCATGAGCTTGATAACCGGCGAATTAGGTTGTAACTGTAGAGCTGTAGCCCCCTGGTTGGTTTACCTTCCGTGCCGACAGATAAACCTTCTCTATATGAGGCCGGTGGTCGTTTGATAGTAGATACCTCTATCAGAAGCTAATAAATTCTATTTCATGTAGCTCACAGGGGGGCTACCGGCTAAGTCGCCGAACATCGGGACATGAATAAGGGGTCCTCAGCTCGGAGGTAACCAGTCTCGCCAAGCTGGTCTAAATTGTGCGTCATTCAGATGTACGAGGTAAGTAGGGATAATACTTCCCTTGTATAAAACGCAGAAAACAGAAAACAATATACAGTGATCGGTGTTCAAATAAATAAAGGTTAAAAATGACTTGAACGTGAAATCCGCTTCGACGTTGAATATCGATTCCGGACCATTTATGACGTCACATGTGCTCATGGAAGCTGATTTAATGATTGATTAAGTCATTTTTAACCTTTATTTATTTGAACGCCGATCACTATCCCGATTTTCGGCGACTTAGCTGGTTCCTAATGACTTGCCGAGATGGGATAACCGTCAGTTAATATAAACAAACAAATATAATACAGACACATGAGAGCCTAATTGGCTCACGTTTAATTTTGAACCTATTTAGCTGTTAATAAAGTTCAAACTATATCATATCACACATATGTACCTACTTACTGTCTTATGAAGTACTAGCTGTAGATTCAATTTCATCCATGTTTAAACTGCCTATGATTCTTCGGGTACATAATAATACTAATCTCCTTGTCAAATTTTGGATACGGCGGTCAATCTCAATGGAAACTAACCAGCTAAGTAGAATATAATATTATGGTGCAAGAGCGTCTGCGCAAATACGGGTGCACTGTAATCGCTCACTTTCCTCCTATAGCGCAAGACCGACAGCTTTTCAACGGACTCCGGGCCGCGCCAAATTGTATTTTTCTTGCCAGTAAAATCCCTATAAAATATATGGCCCGAACTGGGAATTGAACCCAGGACCTTATCAAAGCAATAGGTTCAACGGTTAAACAGTTCCCATAGAGAAAGAATTATACCAATTTTTAACCCCTGGCGCGGCTATCGGTGGGCATTGATGCAGCTCGGCCGCTTTCAGCCGCTTCGGGCGTTCCAACGCCTAGGGCCGCTTCGGGCGTTCCAACGCCTAGGGCCGCTTCGGGTGCCTGAGAGCTAAATAAAACGAACCTATACGAGTAATTAATAAGACTTTTGCCTTTTACTTCCTTTTTCTTTTTTTTCGAGACTAGTCCATCCCTCTTACCCACCAACAGTGGCACACAATGAAATGACACTGAGCGGTGAAGCTCAGGCATGTCCCGGGGAATCGCTTTAATTGTTTTGGATCCCGCAAAGAATTTAATCAGAAATAAAAAAGGAGGAGTTAGAAATGAATAGTTCCACTTCCTTCTTCTGCCTTTTACTTCTTTCTGGGTGTTGAGCGCGCGGTAAACGTTTTAACTTTCTGCGCCGTGTCTGACACTAACATGGCATCTGAATGACCCGAAAACGACCCCGGCGTCCTTAGGTATGATTATTAATGCCGCAGCAGCCCTAGCTGCACCGATACCCACCAGGGATACATTTATTTAAAGGAAACCACCCCTTGCGGGAAACTATCTCAGCGCCAAATAAAGCGTGTCAATGCCGCGGTTTGCATGATATCTGACCAGACATACACACTTAGACGTTTATAATATTAATATTACGGGCGAATTAATTTAATTTAATCCAGGGGACCTACCGCCTCATTCGCCGCTCATCATTCGTGCTAATCATCGTGATCATGATCGGCGTTCAAATATGTGAAGATTAAAATGATTAAATCATTCGTTCAATGGCCAAAACGTGGCCGATTGAACGAATGATTTTTTTCATCATTAAATATTTATCTATCTATGTAAGTATGTATATCGTCGCCTGGTACCCATAGTACAAGCTTTGCTTAGTTTGGGGCTAGGATGGTCTGTGTGACATTGTCCCTAGATAAATTTATTTATTAAAATTTATTATTCTAAGCTCCCCAATCGGTTAATTATTCTGAAATGGCAAATAACAGACCAAAATAATGCTCATAATTAATTTTATTGCAAGAAATTCATATTTAAAACAGCATTAAAATTATTGCTATTAGATAATAATCTACAATTAACAAACAACTCGGTAATATTTGAGGGTAGATCAAATTTTGGAAGTCTAGCTAGATGTTTGTCTAGATGTAATCCCCGTAAATAGCAACAGACAAGGTTAATTTTGGATTGCAACTAAATCAACAATTATAAAATAGATTAATTCGTTTAGAAGATCTTGATACAATTTTATTGCATACAATGGCAGAAAAAACTGCAATGATATCCCGCTGTGCAGCGCTATACATTTCGGCTTACGTCAACATAATTGACAGGTGTCAAACATAATGAAACTTACACAGTAGGTTTCCAATTAAATAATTATATATACTTATTGATATTACGAAATTGTTAAGCATCTTCTACACGGTTGCAAACCAACGTCTCAACAGACGTCACCCTGGTGGTTGCCATCCATCTAGACCTACAGTTGTGCAATCTAGATGGATGGCAACCACCAGGGTGACCTCTAGGTACCCCACGTACTATATGTTAGTTGAGAAAACTTGGTCAGCCGATAGATTCAGGTCTTAATTCTTGGTTAATAGCTTTTGTGGAAAGCCATTAGAATTTCGCCAATGTCAGGGTGCGAGCTTTGCCCTAGGAGCAAAACGTGGGTAGGCCCACGTTTTGCTGCCAGGGCACATTTGGAGCCGCAGTAACGCTGAACTATCAGGGATACTAAAGCCGATTTTCATGCCATTATATTCTAACGCTGGATAGCACTATAATACACTCTTTATTTTTACATTGTACAATTACATTGCAATGTAATATTTTAAATACAATTTGTATTGTATTCCTCAAAGAAACAAAATTGTTACTTTAGAAAAATATAATATAAATTAATTAAGTACCTTAAGGAGAGTGCCCTGATTCCCAAGATACAAGTTTACTTAGTTTGGGAATCAGGAACTACAACTTTTTAAATTATTTGTTTTGTGTGAAAATAAACAACTTTTTTATTTTTTGTTACACTAGAATTCAATGAAACATTAGTAAATGTCTCGCTAGACACTTCACCATTGATGACAGCGATATATTTTTGAATTGCCATCCGCTATCTAAAATGACAGGAATATTTTCGTCTTGCCAGAACTTGAACCTTCCAAATCCTTACTGTGATAGACTTCCAAAATTTGATCGCATCAGTTCAAAACATTACAAAGCTACATAATATTTTTGACTACCATTTTAACAATCATCTCACGTATATTGAACTCACGGGCTTGTTCGCAAACTCAAGTTGCTGTTTATGGCGAGAAAACGTAAGAAGATTGCGGAAAGACATGACATGCATGCTATAATCTATTACTTGTTTCCTGAGTTTGCGATTATGAGTACGCTCTAAAATTTACAATGCTTGATCGCAAACTCAAATAACAAGATGATGAGACTTTAAAATACAATTAAAAATTCTCTACTAACAGTAGGGAAAAGCTTCTGACAATTGGGAGATAGCGTTTAAAGTTACAGCTTGACTATAGTAATCAAATTTTCAATAAAATTCACCTACCAGTTATTTGTCCTCGAAAGCTTGGCCTGTAGAAAATGCCTTTGGTAATGCCCCAAAGGAATTTACTACCAGCCAATATTTGGGTTGCTGCAGGTACCGTATTGGGTACTGAGACCACCATGTAAATTTAATGTTTATTCCTAAGTTTAAATGCAATCAATGCAAGCGTAATTTTGTTGAGAGATAGGCAGAGACACCAGATTTCCCTTTACAAACCACTTTTGCCTCCTTCTCCAATGTGAGTATTTCTGTCCTGTTCTTTTTCTACAATATATCAGACTTGCTCAGAGAGCGTAGTCTTCAATTAAAACAATATGTAATATTAGTAAGATTATAATAAGTTACTTGAGTTCGCGTATCCGATTAAGTTCTTACATATCATTTATCCTGCCTAATTGAGTGTCCAACGCATCAATCGCTTATTGATTTCATTCAAAGAATGTTTTGCGCATAACTAATGTCTGAGTTTTACCATACAGCAAACTTACACAGTTTTACCAAACAGCAAACAAACATATATATACAAAAGTACAAAATGATCCGATTAAGGATGCATGTTTATCCTAGGTTGCTATATCGGCTGGCGTTTGGGGGAGGGAACGAGTGGAGTTCCCTGCTGTAGCTCAGGTAACACGATTGTGCGTACTGGGGAGGGGGGATGGCATTCAGGCCCCTCCTCACCCCGGGTGAGAGTCTCGCGGATGCTCAGTGTACAGCGGGGGTACTGGCGAGATCGTTCACGAGTACCAAGAGCCCCCGCTACAGGCACTGTGAGGCTGGCTACCGTGGTGGTTTTAGTGGGTCGAACCCACACCATGCGCTACTAGAGCATTTCCACCACGTAAAAAAAAGGTTGTTATATCGGACAAAGGACAATTCTATTAGTATCCAAAGCGCCATTATAAGGATCATACCAAATTTGGCTAGGAAGAGGGGAGATCACTGAGAGACAGAAGGTGAGTGTTGATACATCACAAAGGGCCCTTAAGCCTACGTCTGATTCGCAAGTCTCAGACGCTGTCGAGTGTTCTCTCCTCTACCACGCGATGGACCAGGTTTCCGCACGGTGAATCCATGGAATGCTAAGAATTAGGTCTTCACCTAAGCGTGCCGTCAGTATGTGGATGGACTCCCAAGTGATTCAATTTCTAAGCTGTTGGTCCTTTATTCATTAAGTCTGAGGCGTACTGGCCGGCTAGAATTCTGACACTGGGGTAACCACTGCCTATACAAATAAATAAAAAAATATGTGATTCTCATGACTAGTGGCAGCTGGCAAGATAGATAAATTGTTTACATCTGTATTGCACTTCATTTTATGGTTGACAGATAACTAGAAACATATCTACTACCTTCCATCGGATTTTACCTAAGGGTCGTCCATCGTTGGCTTTTAAGCAACGTGGCACAAAAAGTGCCTGGATTTCTCTGGGAAAAGTTTTGTGTCAGGGTAAACGCCCAGGTTTCTCCGAGTATTTGAAAATGTCTTCAGGTATGTTAGCAATTTACCTACATACACACAGCTACATAACAGTTATACATTTCCAGTATAAACTGATCCCGCGTTGTATATGATTTCCATACAATGAGAGGTCAAATTATATTGGAAACGTATAGCTTGATATGTAGCCGTCTGTACTCAAACAAGTCTAGGGTTTCTGAACGAGCGTCTGAAACATATGCAATAGCAATTGCATATGTTTCAGACGCCCGTCTACCACTCTATAACTGGCTTACCCGGATACTTTTACGAACATAATACTAGACGTTGCTGGCGATCCTATTTTACACGGAATCCTAAATTTGATCTGACTGTGTGTATTTTCTATGGTTAACGCAGCGCGCCAACCCCGGATTGGTAGATGGTGCTGGTTCGAGACCCGCCGGACGATTAAATATATGATTTCCCATTTTGAGGGTTCCGTACCCAAAGGGTAAAACGGGATCCTATTACTAAGATCCGCTGTCTGTCTGTCTGCTCGTCTGTCACCAGGCTGTATTGAAAATTCATCCTTTTTAATGGTTTTATAGGTAATGGTACGGGACCCTTCGTGCACAAGTCCAACTCGCACTTGACCGATATTTTAGTAAGATTAGATCTAAAAACATTTAAATTAGTTTAGTGGGGTAAAGGGTACATTTTCCAGCAGGGGTAACTCATGCGACTTGCGTTAGACATCTCAATACCAAAAACAAAGACAGCTTTTATACAATTTTAATCATTACACACTGTGGTAACACGATAATAATTAAAATTTTAATCATAACACAATGTGGCAGCCCTATAATAATTTCACTTTTAATCATTACACACTGTAGCAACCTTATTATAATTTCTCTTTTAATCATTACACTGTGGCAACCCTATAATAATTTCACTTTTAATCATTACACACTGTGGCAACCAATTATAATTTCAATTGTGGGTTCAATTTTGACATAATTTATAATTTACATACACTCTTAAACAATTGTTTCAACCGCTCACACGAGACTATTTACGTAATCCTCTTTTTTACCACTTGTAGTAAATATTTACCGATACATGTATTTAATTAAACATTAACAATGAGACATTTACAAGGTGTAATATAAATCATCTTTAAAATGAATTGTATAAATTTAAGTGCGGATGGGAATCGAACCCACGATCCACGGGGTATCCGGCCCCATGTGCGTTAACCGCTACGTCACCGCTCCCAGGCTCGTATTTATAAAATCCAATCGATATTTTCTTAACGCACTTAAGACGCTTTCGAACGTATGTTGCTTAATTTGCCTATGAAACTAATCAACCTGTCAACAGCTTCCTAAATAAAATTAAAAAAAAAGATTATCGAAATATAAAATCGCACAATCGACAATCAGTCGCATTCGAGCACTCGACGAGTTAGCATCTCTTGCGAATGGTCCGTGGAGGTTAATTAATTTAAGTTTATATTGTCCTTCTTGCATGTGCGTATTTAATACTGGCTACCAACAATTAGCGGAATTAACACTACATATTAATGACGTGTTATGATTGTTAAGGATTTCCGCAAAAAAACGCCTGATTCCATTGCTCAAAAAAAAAATTATTCGCGAAAAATGTCAGTCAGCTGACCCCTTAATAAGGGCAACGAAAACCTATAACGGTTACTGTCCGGTGAAGCAGTAAAAGCCGAGAGGCTAGCAGCACGCGTCACGTTCAAAAAAAAAAAAAAAGAAAAAAAAAAAAAAACTATAATGGTTATCTTCAATTTGCAAGTAACATGTACAGACGCCAGCACATCCACCTACACCAATCTGTCAAATTTGATTTATAGATTTTCAACTTTATTACAAAAGCATAAGGTTCACATTCATTTGGGGAAATTTGACAGATTGGGGTAGGTTGATGTGCTGGTGTCTGTACATTTCCTTCAATTTACACCTTGTATATGAATCATTGTTAAGTAAACAATCCCCTTATGTACAAATTGGTGAAAAAATCCCGTATATACGTCAAGTGCACGCAAAAACAAATCTTAATAATACAATTATTCTATAATAAAGCTGAATTTGGCGAGTTTAATGTCAAAATATAGTCCCCTTTCATATATCCATAAGGAAGTAGAAAATAAAATAAAAATCGTACATTAAAATACTTATTTATTAAGATTTATTACAAATAAAAATCGGTACAGTCATAACGTAAAAAGTGGTTGCACTTAAGAGGCTGACAACATCCAATTTTATCGTTTCACGCCAATACTGTATGAAGTAATAAGCATGGGCCAAAATAGGGTAAACAAAAATCTATCATAATGGGGTTAAATTGAACAAAATCATTAGCAATTATAATATAGCCTGATGCTTTCACTGGTCTGTAAGTGATCGCGAGGTCAAGCATCTAAGCTCGCGGTCAGTCCATAGATGGGTGACCGCCAAAGTGTTTTAATTTCTGAGCGTCTCCATGCTTCGGCTCACTAAACCTGCAGCCCGCCGGGCCTTTGTTATAACATTTCGTTTAATTAATAAAATTGTAATAATAATAATTTAATTTCGGAAAGCCATCCACCCATCGGATCATGAGAGTGATGGAATAGAAAGTGCCCTTGTGTTAGCGCACACACTTTTGCACTATAATATGTCCTGCGCAATTGGCTAGTCTCTATTGAGACTGGCCGCCGTGGCCGAAATTCGGTCAGGAGTACATTATATTTTGCTTAAAAACTTTTAATATACATTTTCAACAGTGATAAATCAAATAGTATTGGCATAAAATAATTTGGTTGTTGTAAGCATCTTAAACATGACATTGACTGTACATCAAACAAATAAAAAGTAAATTCTTACTATTATCATTTGACATGTAACCCACCACAACTACAACAATTACCTATTTAATATTACTTAAAAGTAATGTGACATGAAAATGTGAAAATTACAAGCACAAAACTACTAGTTTCAGTTCAAAAGCAGAACTTCCGGTTCCCTGATGGACCTGAAACCAGTAGACTACGTCGTCTTTGTATTTTAAATGACTTATTCAAGTATATTACAAACTTAAAAGATTTTAAACAAACCGCACTCAGTCATCGTAAATAGTTAATATAATTTACAAACGGTCACTATCACTTAACTAATTTAAGTAATATAGAACAATTAGCATTCTTACTATTTCCATTCTTCCACTATTAATTTAGTAATTTATTCTATTTATAGTTTATTAAATAAATAATCTAATCCTATATTTCTCCATCAACAGATATAGGTAATTGTAGAAATAATTACTTATCTGTGCAAATTAATTTTTATTATTCAAACAAGTATTAGCTGCTGATGGAAAAATTGGCCCTAAATGTATGTTGATTAGGGGTTTCACTTCAATATAATACAATAATAAAAGATTATATTCCCTTACAATAACATTAAACTGATACAAGGGTTAAACAATATTTATCGTATTAAACAAACTGGTTTTCTTTCATTTCTTCAGTTTCATGATAGTGAGATATTCATGATATACAATATACATTCTTGAAAGTCATATTATATTTAACTGTCAATTTATTATCTTAATTGTTGTTGCTGCAGCCATAGGTTCCAGGCTGGAATTTCCAGCTTTACTAACCCTATACAGGCTGGCCAAGGAGTTGACGTTCAAATGCAAAATTTAGATACTGTATGATGTGGAGTATCCAAATCACCCCCATGTATGTTCTATGATTTTGCATAGTTTTCGAGATAGAATTTTTTTAATGATTTTTTTCGTAAATTTCACCTAACATAGGTTTGTTCTTGTTCTGTTCAACATTTCTGGTTAAGTTTTTTTGTGATAACTAATTAGTATAGTTTAACCTAACACCCTAAAAAGTATGGTTTATCTAATCATTGCAGAACTGAGTTATAATTTATTCAATATGAAAGTTCAAAACTAGAGTTTGTTTTTCAAAGTATCAAAAAAACACAAAATCATAGAACATACATGAGGGTGATTTGGATGCTCCTCATCATAAAGTATCTAAATTTTGTATTTGAACATCAACTCCTCAGCCACCCTGTATGTCATCTAAGCAAACACCAGCAATAGCAATATTTAAGTGAGATCAAACATGGTGTCATTCCATCTAAAATCACCCCCTGAAAATACTGCAAGATCAACAGCTTTCTTTCTAGGCCATTTTGAACTCTATCTGCTTGTAATAAAGTTCAAAACCAATAAATTAAAAATATACCTACTGCCTTAAAGAGGGTTACTAACTGGAGAACTGGTAAAATATCATCTGATGGTATTACTGCAGTGAGGGGAGAAGAGTCAGCAACTCATGAGTTGCCATGTGTCTTAAGAAGGGCTGCCTTAGGACAAACCAGCATCAGGACATGTATTGTGTGTTACTATGGTAACAGATTCGTTTGATTAAAGTAAATGTGATTGATCTATTTTCTACACAAGATAAATGTGAATGTTGTAAGAAAATCCATTAGAAGATTCTAATGCTTATTTATTGAGAATAAAGTCGATTTTACATTCTATGCATTATTACTGTTTGATCATTAGTCTGTGGTAAATTTAACTTGATCTAAAGTGCAGTTTGACAAGATTTTGCTAAAGTGGATCTTATTTAAAATCAATCTTTAAGTCAAGTATGTTTTATGAGTTTTAAAGTTATGGAAAAATAGATATTGATCAAGTCTAAAGTAAAACATAATTACGTTTTACTTTAGACTTATACTTTCAATATATATTTTCTATAACATTAAAACTCATAAAAAAAAATTTTAAAAAATAAAAATTATTTGCTTATTTGAAGTAAAACTCTCAAATCAACAATTTGTGGTGGCTAAATAGCAAGGTTTTGAAATGTAAACATTAGCTGTGCCAATAAAAAAAAATAAAAATAATTAATACTTGTATTCATTCTTAGCATGTAATTTCTTGAAACTGCTCATACATTTAAGATTGCTTCCTGCACTGTGATTAGAATTCAAACCACTTCATTTTAGAGCCAATAATCTGAACATTAACCTATAACTAATTATAAATACTGTTCATTTTTGATAATTATAGGGCCATGGAGGCTGGTATGGACTTCTATAATAGTCATTACTGTTCAGTTGTCCGTACATCTGTGGAACATTTTCCATTGGATTTGGTTGATAGTAGTCCGACCTCCATGGACTTCTTTCCAAAGAACTCTGAATGGTATGAGGATTGTTGTAAGTTCTATAATCTAATGGTGTGTTTAAAAATATGTTGTCATTGTACTGTCCTATTGGGAGAGGCCAGTCAGATTTTTGTGGTGACTCTATACTCTCTACGATAACCTTATCATTTTTTGGAGGTGTAATTATTGGTTGTGGAGGCTTAGCTTTAGTAGGTGTTTTGGATCTTTTAGGCACCACTGGGGGAAGGCTCTGTTTGATAGACATGAATTTGTGGAATTCACTCTCAAAAGCACTTGGATTTTTATTTATCGGTGGGATCTTGGGAACTCGAAGATTTGGATCTAACAGTATGGCTGAATAAGGCTTGGTGGCAAAAGTCTGAGGGCTAAGCTTAGGTGGAGCTGATGGCGATAAGGTTGAACTTGAGGGTTGAGGGATTATACATTTTGGTGGGGATAAAGGTTTGGGTGGACTTGGGGGTTTCTGAAGAGTTTTCATAGTTTTGTAAGTCTGAACTGCTTTTGCCATAATGGGGGCAACTTGAGAATTGTATTCATATCTTTTAACATTTCCAGTATCTTCTTTCTTCTTGGGTGTTCTCGGTTTTTTTGGCTTCTTTTCCTTCAAGGCATCTTCTGGTTTCTTCTCTTTTGGTTCTCTCTTTTTCCTTTCCTTCTTTGGTTTTTCAACTTTTTCACCATCTGATTTGACTGAGGATTTCCGTTTTTTTGGTTCTTTGTTAACATTAGGTTTAATTAGTATGGTTTTAGTTTCAGTTGGAAGTGGTTGTATAAGTTCTGGGGTAGTTAAGGGATCATCAGATGCTGGTGCAGGTTTGAGGATTGGTATTTCTTCTTCAGCATGTGGTGGTGAATCCCAGTTGGATACAACAGCTTCCATACTTTGCAATTCTTCATCAGATAACTTTTTAGTTTTGACTTTTCTACCTCTTTTCTGTGGTGTTTTTTTCTTGTCTGATTCATTATCTTTTGATAGGTCTTTTATGTTTTCAGGGTCTGCATCTCCATCATTTCCTTCTTCTTTGATAAGTCCATCAATGTCTTTAGGTTCTTTTGTCTTTACTTTGCCTTCTCTCTTGGTAGTATCTTTTGCCTTTTTCCTTGTCTTGGAGTTCTTCTTAGTCCTAGGTGCTCCATAGTCTGAATCCTTGTCAGAATCAATGTATCCTACATCAGGTAACTGTGCCTCAGAAGGATCCATCTCATCACCTTTAAGCCAGATGTCTTCCAATGCATCAAGTTGAGATTCATCTGGTAACATCTGTCTCTTCATTGAGGTCATCATGTCTAAGTCTCCTTCTGCCATTGTCATCTCAGCATCATCCATAACATCATGACCAAGGATGGATACAGCAATAGCTCCTTCAGAGATGCTTTTACTAGCCATTGCTCTCTTCAAATGGAGTGGGTGTCGTTTCTTTTTCTTTAAACCTTCTTCTTCAGCTTCAATAAAGGAATCAGGTAGCTCTGTATTATTTTTGTTACAAAGTATATCTTGTCCAGATGGGTGTGGAGCCGGCACCATTTTCTCAGGCTGTTCTGGATGACATCCTATATCCTGTCCCTTTAACCAAAGATCGTAACGATCAGGCTGGAATCGTTTCACAAAAGTATCCATTGATATTTTCACCATGTCATTGCTACATGTACATTGAGTTGCTCGCTTACCATATTCAACCCATCGAGGTGCAGCAAAGTTAGTTGATTCAGCACAGTTGAAACCATGGTTGAATCCAGCATGATAGCCATAGGGGAATGTAATCATGATTTCTCCAGCTTCTTGTGTAATTTTATTGATTGGAACAGAATATTGCTTCAATATCTGAGGAGATATTAGTGTCATCTTATGTCTTAAAAAGGCTTGGCAAGTTTTGGCCGAAGTTGGGAAGAAGCCAGCTGCGATCCGTTCAAATCTTTTGCCATGTTCAGGTGGAATAGCATACCATGTTTTTGGGTCTCCAAAGTGGAGGTAATTGATAGAATATAAGTCCATATCTTCAGTATGCCATGCAAATGTGGTCTTCCACATACCAAAGTACAAGTAGGCTGTGTTTACACCATCAATTTCAATTCCGTAGTCAGAGTTGACAAAATCTAAAATAGTCCCAAGGTGGTTTATGTTCCACTCTTTGACATCAGGATCTGTGATGCTGCCATTAACATCAGCTCCATAAATAGGAGCTACATATGTCACATTTTTCCAGTATTTTCTTTCCAAATCGTCGAAGCTCGAGTGACGAGGAGTGCAGTATTTCGCAGAGTTAGCCATGACAGCGAATTGTTTCACAGTCATGGATTTCTTTTGAATATTAATTTGTTGAAACAAACCTTGTTTGCCAGTCACTACCTGGCAGATAGGCGACGGTATTGTCACGTTCAGCTGGTCCAAGTCATACCCCGACTTGCGAGGCACCCACTCGGGCGGAGGAATCACCTTCGCCAAGCCAGCTTTATGGGCACCTTTCGACTCCATGTACTGAACGTATTTGTTGAAATCCTTGAATTCCTCCCATGTTGGGCGGAATACCTGTATCGCCATCCCATTAGAAGACACTGCACCTTCATCCCCGGCCACCGACATTGTTTTTTTTATTACCACAAACACCAAAAATCAATCAACAATGTTTCATCACAATTTTGTCACTATTACACCATGGTTCATAACATCCACGATTTCATTAAATGTCAAAATCACACCGCATAATATTTTAGTAAAATCCAGCTTTCAGTTCTTTAATTGAGTTAACAAAAATGCGATAAACCTTTCGTAACGATGTGAAAACATTATCAGTAAAATGGCCGACTCCAAACGAGATGCGCTTGCAACAAAATCCCTTCACGACAACCATGAGCTAGTCGAAGCTTCATAAGCGAATATAGGTCACGTACACACAAAAGTTGCTCACATTTCTGGT
This sequence comes from Pseudoips prasinana, assembly GCA_951640165.1. Classification (NCBI taxonomy): domain Eukaryota; kingdom Metazoa; phylum Arthropoda; class Insecta; order Lepidoptera; family Nolidae; genus Pseudoips; species Pseudoips prasinana. The sequence goes on along the minus strand of OX621264.1, from coordinate 17,559,932 downwards.
ACTGCCGGATTTATTTAGCATACGAAGCTTCTACTAAATAGCAACATCGGCCACGATTAGATATTTTTTTGTATGTTGGTATCTCTTCTTATTTTGACGTTTGTCGATACTCACCATTCTTGAGGTTATGAATGAAATTGCAATATTTTAAATGTAAATAACTGTTAACAATTATCAATAACGTTAAATATAAACTTACCTGAAACGATTCTTCGAATTCTTCCACCAGATTACCACTACCGTTTGACGGTGCCGCCATTTTTGTCTCATTCAATCGACACTGTTTGTTTATCTCGCACCTTGACAGAAATGAACTTATTTTGAAGCGTGATTCACGCACATCACTACTACATTCTCATGTGCGCGCCTTCTCGCTCACACTTTAGAATTTATTATCTTTCTAGCTTTATCTAGCAATCAATAAATTAGGGCTGCTGAGAAAATAGAAATAAACTTTGTTAATTACTCAAAATTGTAACATAATTGGGTCGTACTCATCGGTATTTCGATAATTTTTTATTTTATTTTTCAGTAAAGCTATCATTGTTAATACTTGAACACACATTTCGGGATACAGATACTTCTCAGTGATTAAAAGTTTTTCCAAAGTTTTAAGAAATTTACTACGGGGAAGTAAAACTTAAGTTCCCTCAAGTTAACTCAAATGTGATAAGATACCTTTGATCTCCTTTGAAGATACATTGATTATGTATGTACTTCCACTTCATCAGCATGCCATATTATATTAATAATATAACCTAACAGTAGTGGCAACCTTGAGAAATATAGTAGGTTGTCGTGAGTCACTCTTGAGTGCGCGCATGCCATTGTTTACATCACGTGACAATGTTTGTAAACTTCAGTGGCCCGAGAAAATTTGACTTTCAATCATATTATTCAAAATTGTATTGGACGACTTTAGCAGAATAACATGAAAATTTTATTCAAATTATATGGTTATTATGTCATATTTTGACTTGTAAAAGTTGAATGTCTAGCACGTGTGGCGCGAATGATAATGTTATCAGTAGCCAATAGCAATGCGCACGTCAGTGTGACGTCATATAGTATTGTAGGTAGTGAAGTGTTTGTGCTATTCATTCGTTTTGCTACGTTCATTGCCCAGGGATAATAAGCAGCGTTTTACGCATATTAGGTTGAGCCTACTATTACTTTTCTTAAACACTGCTAATGAGGTACCTAGGGGTTTGGGAACCTAACCCTATATTCATATGTAGTATCAGACCACTAATCTGTCCGGTAAACAAGTAAAAGCCCATAGGTTTATTAATCATCATAAAATACTCTATATTGTACAGACGCCAGCACATCCAGCTACCGCAATCTGCAAATTTCTTTTATCGATTTTCAACTTTGTCACTTAAGTATAAGGTTCACTTTCAATTGGGGAAAATTGATGTGCTGGCGTCTGTACGTAATGCAAAGATAATAAATGCATTCGAAATAAGTAACATAATCTTATACAATATATGAAACTTAAACTGAAATACTTAGTTTAATGCGATAAACTATTCGGATGCGGATTCGGATGGACAGGAGTTGTAAATAAATATTGCAAGAACTGAAGTTGTGCAACAAATTAAGTAAAGGAAAAAGATTATATTATGTACGTCTTATTGACTACGTTAGGTAACGAGACGTCAAGAATCCCATCCGTTAGCCTAGAAAATAATTGCATCAAGCGGACCAATTTCCGCGCCATCAATATACCCATTGAGTATATTTAATACATCTAAACTCTGAAAACAACCTTATTGCAAATGTTTAGGATTGTCAATGTATTAACAAGCGCGGCGTGCCAAGTGATCATTTAAAAATATTTTTTTTTTAATTTTATTAACTCGTTAACGGTCACTATATGCTATACTCGTAAAGAAAAAAAAGTAATATAATTTATTTTGTAGGGACCAATACATCTATATAAGTATTCATATAATCAATCTGTAGAAAATCCGTTTTTGTACATAGAAAATATTAAAAATAATAGGCAGATGTTTGAAGGTAACCAACAGAACCAATTTCCAGCTTTTTTGTCAGTTTGCTCTTTCGCTGTGCACACATCACATAAAAAGTTCAAAAAAAACTACTTAGGTACTAGATCTCGTTCAAACCAATTTTCAGTGGAAGTTTGCAGGGTAATGTATATAATTTAATTTTTTTACTTTAATTTTCTCTTACTATAGAAGTTACGGGGGGGGGGACACTCTTTTTATCACTTTGGAAGTGTCTCACGCGCAAACTATTCAGTTTAGACAAAAAAAATGATATTTCTGAATATCATTTTTGAAGACCTATCCATTAAATGCTCGAAGATACATCTATAGATACGATGAAAATAAAAATTTGAATTTCATTTCTATGTATGGGGAACCCCCAAAATTATGGTTCTTTTTCTATTTTTGTGTGAAAATCTTGATGCGGTTCACAGAATACATCTATTTACCAAGTTTTAACTTTAAGCTCTTATAGTTTCGGAAAAAAGTGGCCGTGACATGTGGACGAACAGACAGACAGACAGACAGATAGACAGACATGACGAATCTATAAGGGTTCCGTTTTTGGCCATTTGGCTACAGAACCCTAAAAATATTACGCAACTTGAAGTATTACTTAGTTTTTGTTTGAACCCAATCGGTTCACTTCACTCATCATATCAGCCGAAAGACGTCCACTGCTGGACAAAGGCTTCCCCCAAACCACGTCACTTCAGTATATCAAGAGATATTAGATTTTAAAGTGTTTAAGATGAAAATTAACACGCCATTGAGTTACTTGAATAACTAATGTTGAGAGTTGAACTTCATATTCGATAGATGTCGTTGGGGCTCATTTTTGGATCACGGTGCGCAGAAGAATGATTTCGTAGTTTTGAATGTTCCGAATTGTTACGAAAAATGTCTGTGTTGTCTAGAAGTTAGTTGTTATTCAAAATAGGTTTGGTTTTAATATAGTGTCATTTGTTTGAAAGGTTGTGCACGTACAAAAGATTTGTATTTTTTCGAGCATGTTCGACTGACTGACTGGCTGGCTCATTAGGGTGGGGGAAGGGTCAGCAACAGTTGTTTGCTGACTCTTAAAGGCAGGCAACGCACCCGCGACTGCTCTGGTGTTGCTAGTGTACATGGACGGCGGTGCTCACTTACCACCAAGTGTCCCACTTGCTCGTTTGTCGCCCTCTAATATAAAAAAAATGATTACGAGGTTTTATATAGTTTTCATAAACCACGCGATTGAAGTCGCGGGCACAGCTAGTAAACAATAGAAATAACTAAAAAAGGTAATTTAGCAGTCAATGAAGTTCAGGAGTAACGCAAATATTGCGATACTTCGCCATAATTATGCTATCTCGAATGTTTTCCATAAATCAATTTTCAGTGACAAAATACACCAGAGTTGGAAGTTAAGAGAGAACTAATTTATTTTATTCTCAAACCGTCATGTTTGTTGCGCGGATTTCTTTTCTGTGAAGAAATTATTTTATGGGAAAAAATTGCTGGGTGATATCTATTTACTGGTATTTCATTAATATCAGTGATATGGTAAGCCCATCAGCATGCAGACACATGTGTTTGATGTTTAACGCTACATTGAATGGCTTCAGTTGGAAAGGTTCCAGGTCCAATGGAACAGTTGCAATTTTATTCATGTACCCCAGCGTGTAGTCGAGAGTGTATATTCAAGAATATATAATATATTGCCTAAACGCTATGAATACTTCTTATTTTTATTGGATAAGTTATTTGTTCTTATATAATTGGGTATTAGTGTGGAGTGGGACCGGTGCTTACGACCTCCAGTACACAGGTGGCGCTGCTCACCTACTACCTGGTGTATCCGTTTGTCACCTTTTACATGATGGGATGGGATGGCCCTGTTATTATTTTTAGTCCGGTAACCATACGGTAATAATTATTTAGAATTAACCAAATATAATTTTAAAACCAAATATAAACGCCTGACAAAATGTCTGGAGCAAATATGTAAATAATATTCGTCATATTACATGTTCGCTTCAATTTTATATTCGCATATGCATCATACTACATCTTTGGAAAAATATGTTTCATTTAACTGTGCGCACCTATTATTGTTATTGATTTATGTTATTGTGGATAAATAAACAATTATAGTAACAATTTTTATCTTATCTGATACAACATAACTAATAATCATTGAAATCAAATAACTTTTAAAGCTTTAGGCCTTAAGAAATAAAAAAAACTTGTGTGTACTTATGTACACGCGTTAGAAGTTATACTTCTTAATATACAACTTAAACATAGTTATCAATTTTCATACCACCTAGAACTAACGTCATGCTGTTATTTTTACGATGCGCGCGCACCGTGCGCGCGCATCGTAAAAATTCACTCTCATACCACCTAGAACTAACTTCATGCTGTTAAATTTTTTGGTGTCGGTGTGCGCGCGCATCGTAAAAATTCACTCTCATCATTTTTCTCCATCGCGCCAAAAGAAGTAGGTATAACTTCAAAAAGTTTTACGACGATATTTGATCAGGGTTAGAGCCACGGTACCCCTTTTTCTGCCATTTCTTAGGTTGGAAAGTCGTTCCACACATTTTAGTTATCTATTTTGACTTTAATTACAGAAAGTTACTCTATCTAAGGATGATACAAAACTTTAGGCACACTGTCAATAACAAGTTCCAGTCATGTGCAAACAAACTCAACCAGGGTTATGATCTAGCAGAGCTTTGAACGTGTTGATGGTGCAAGAAATTGGAGAATTAAAGTAAGATTAGAGTACGACGTAAGGGCATAGCAAATGGTCGATGGCTTCTTTCGTGATCGTAATTAATTGAAGGTATTTTATATTTACCGATTCGGATATAAAGCCACCTGGTCACCTAAATGTTAGCGAAGCCTATATGCAAAAGGTAATATGTCACGCGTTCCCAAACTTTTCTGCTTCTCAGTAATCTCTGATGAACTTCTTCACACCCAGAATATAAATACAATCACTACGAGTTCAACATGTAAGGTTGAGGTATTTCCTCAGTGATGGGATAAATATGAAGCAAAAATGGTTTGCTACACCTCACTTAAATTTCGTATTTTCAAAACGAAATTTGAGTGGTGTGCAAACATTCCTTCCTAACCTCCAATGTAAAAAGAGGACATATAACACGGACGTATAACAGTACCTACTCCATTACCATATCAATGTTAAAATAAAATATATCCAATTGTTTCTAATTATTAATATTCAATGAATGCTACATATTTAATTATGATACATCTCGTACTATTGTCCATATTTGCTATTTTCATATATAATCTAAATGAAAAGATCAGAAAATTAAAGTAATTTTAGAATTGAGTAATACACTGTATTATTATATACATAAACCCTTCGATTATTAATAGTACTATTGTTGATCGAAGCATAAACCCTATGGGAGTTGACTTTCGCAGGGTAGAGAAAGCGAATTATATAATACCAACATTAGCATATTAATAATTTTAGGGAAACTAACTTTCTTCTTATTCACCGTATTCAGTATTTTCAGCCACCCCTATATAGCTAAAAGACCAATATTGATTAAGTCTTATTTGACGGTTGGCTTTTTTTGTCAATGAAAAACAACATGGCGTCGGCGACATAACCTCTTCGGAATTGTATTTAGCGACTGTTATTTAGCTTTTTGCGAATTAAAATACTTATAAGTGGTTACATGCTTGAGAATTAAGTGTGCATTAAATAAACTGAAATGGCGGATGCGGCGGCGAGGCAGTTGCAATATGAATATAAAGCTGTAAGTTTATTTGTGTTTATACGTTAATACGTTCTTTGATTATTGCTTGTTATTGTGTAATTTTTTTACATGTCTCATTGTAGTACTCTTATTTATTCCGTTATAAGAACAATAAAGCAATTATAATATACAATATGACGAAATAGATTCTAGCGTAGCTTTGAAGTAATGTGTTTTTAATGTTTGCAGAACTCCAATCTTGTTTTACAAGCTGATGTGAGGCTTATAGAACGTCGTGGTCGCGATGAGGCGACGGGCGAGGTATTATCCCTATCAGGGAAACTCCTAGGGACTCGTATGGGCGACAGGGCTCAAAGAACGAAGCCAGAGAAAACAGAGGAAAGAAAAGTCAAGTATGTATGATGAATATCTGCCAGTTTTAGACACTTTTAAACAATTTCAAAAGTGCTATTAGACTGGCCTGTTGGTCTAGAGGTTAGTGGCGCTGACTGCTAAGCCAGAGGTAATGGGTTCAATCCCAACCCATTAAATTTTTAGTGTGATGAGGCACTTCCTATGTGGCACACTACAAAGTCCCTGGAAAAGTCCTGATGTACATAGTACACTTCTCACTGTGTATGAAACAGTTAGCACTGTTGAAGGATCACTTATACTGGAATGAATTACCTGCTGCGGTGTTTCCCCAGCGCTACGACATGTCCTTCTTCAAATAAGGTTTAAAAAGAGTACTAATATCACGGCAGGCAGCGGTTTGCTGTGCCCCTGGCACTGCGAATGTCCATGAGCAGCGGTTACCACTTACCATCAGGTGGGCCGCTAGCTCGTCTTCTTCCAAAGGCAATAAAAAAAAAAAATACTTCTCACTTTTCCACTTTTACTTCTTCCTCTTGTTCACCTTGGATATACTTGAATTAAAACTCACTGTTCCAATTTCAAACATTCTAAAAGTCAGAAATAGAACAATTAATTTTTTCTTTTTCATCTAGAACCTTCACCAATATAGAAATATTTGATACAATATAGAAAGTCTTTCTCTTCACCTTTCTCTTTCTTTTCTACCAGGATACCAGGCGCATTTAGAAACATGGTGTGCATAGGTTCTAATGTTGAGTGTCCCATATATCCCCATCTATTGGTAGACCATTCTACAATTGAAAAAGAATCCTTATTACTAATAATAAGATAAAATAAATTGCTTACAATGAAAGTACTTTATCAAAATTCTGTTTTTCTTTTATCAGACGACAGAAGCGAGATGAAGCCTCCTATGAGCTCTCCAAATCGAAGACAGCTCGTGTAGCCTGGGCTGATGACACTCCTGGAGTATTGTACAGACCGAGAGCTCAGCATACTAGGCACGCTTATGAGATGCTGCTCACATTTATGCAGAGTGCTCTTGGAGACCAGCCCCGAGATATTTTGTGTGGAGCTTGCGATGAGGTATGTACTGTAGCTTTTTTCTTAGTTTTGTGTACCAGATGGTACAGAATAAAAGGTGCTGACGTACAGAAGCCACACTTTGCGAAACAACTTAATGTCTTTATTCTTTGACAATATTTATTTATTTAAAGGTGCACCAACAGCTTCTGTATATAACATATCACAACATTTATACAATTTATTTTATTAGGTATATATGTTAGGTTGCAAACATAATTAAAGATAGTAACAGGTAAAGTTTTTTTTTTATTTAGTATTGCATTCCACAATATATGTATAAAAGTTGGTAGACTGATGTGTATACGAACGTAGGGAACAAGTGAAACAACGGACTGCTCGAATCACACTGACTTTATTAGGTGCGTGCAAGCACCCACGTCTTATAACACTATACATAACATCCCTCCCTCTAGTTTAACACTGTATTCTTAAACCTATTAATAACTTATCCTAAGTATTTAATAAAACTTGCTATGGCGCAAGTTTTACCGGATTAGTTAATTCTAATCGCGATCTCAATTTACGTCCAAAAACTAAATGAGCGGGCGAACAACCGGTTGTCGAATGTACGGAATTCCGATAATCGAATAAGTATTTACACAATTTATTGTTTAAGCTCATAGACTTGCTTAAAATACACGATTTTATTCCCTTTTTGACCACTTTGACGTAGCTCTCTGCTTGGCCATTGCTGGGAGCGTGAAACGCAGGTGACGTCACATGCAATATACCGTTAGATACACAAAACCTTATGAATTCCATTGACGTAAACTGTGTGCCATTATCACTTACAATGGTATGCGGCAATCCAAATCTCGCCATGTATTCGTACAATTTGTTAATGGTCGTTGAAGTTGTCGTTGTTGTCCCCATATCATACGCTTCTACCCATTTACTGTACGCATCCACGATGACTAGATACGAACGATTATGAATGGGACCGAGGTAGTCAATATGTATGCGGTAGAATGGTTGAGGAGGGTGGGGCCATAATGCGAGCGGCGCCCGCGCTGGGGATTGCCTAAGTTGTAAACAAACTTCACAATCTGCTATCATTTTCTCTATGGCGTTATCTATCCCAGGGAACCAAAATCGACTACGTGCTTCAGCCTTCGTTTTCACAATACCCAAATGTGATTTATGAAGTTCTGATAGCAATTTAGTTTTAACCGAACCGGGAATTACTAATTTGTGGCCGCGCATAACGCAACCGTTTTCAAATGATAACTGTGTTTTACATTGAAAATACGGTTGAATCAATGCATTTGACAACCGTTTTGGCCACCCCCTGGTAATGTACGAAACAACCTTACTTAAAATTACGTCTTTACGCGTTTCGTTACGAATTTCGTCTAAAGTGACAGGTAAGCTCCCGTCTATAACAAAGTTAATATACGAAGCGCGTTCCTCTAACGATGCTAGACAAGCGTCGGTTTCGTGGCCGTACCGCCTCCTTGCTACTGACTCATCGGGTAGACTCGCGCGCGACAGGTAGTCCGCACTGTTATCAGCGCTGCGTACGTATTCTATAGAGTAGTTATAACCACTTAAGAACATCGCATAGCGCTGTAATCTATTCGCAGAAACTTCTGGGATACCGCGATATGGCCCAAAAATACTTAGCAAAGGCTTGTGATCCGTACGTAGCACAAACGGAACTGCTCTCCCGTATAAGTATTGGTGGAATCGCCGCACGCCAAAAATTATCGCAGTTGCCTCCTTTTGGATCTGGGAATACCGTTTTTCTGCGGCATTCAAGGTCCGCGAAGCGAATGACACTGGACGTTCCACCCCATCAGACCCTATCTGCGACAGGATGGACCCTAAACCGCTGGGAGACGCATCGACAGTCAAAATAATTTTGGCATTCTGATCAAAATGGGCCAGTATCTGATCTGAGGCCAATATTTTTTTTATTGTATTAAATGCCTTATTATGAACGGCCTCCCACTTCCATTTGTTGCCCTTTTGCAATAAGGAATAAAGTGGGGTCAATATACTCGACGCGTTTGGCACGAAATTCCTATAATAGTTTGCTAATCCAAGAAACGATTGTAATTTACTTACATCGGTAGGAATAGGGGCGTCAACGATGGCTTTAACTTTTGTTGCGATTTCCTTAAGCCGTTTTTGTCAATTGTGTAACCCAAATATTCAATTTTGTCCTCAAAAAATGCGCATTTATCTTTACGAAGTGTTAGCCCCGCCTCTTGTAACCTTTGGAGTACCGCACTTAGTCTCTCTAAATGTTGAATTTTTGTTTCACCCGTGATACAAATAATAATAATAATATAATAATAATAAGTTTATTTTACATTTAGAAATACATACAAATTCTCTTATTCTTAATAAAAATACAACAATGAAAATTTTATTTAAAATAGAGATTTCGTTGACGACTGTACTAGTATAAACTGTGTCACAGTCGGCAGCGTCTTACCTCTAAAATTGACTTTACTCAATAACCAAGTCCCAAAAAACTAAGATTAAAAACTAAAAATAAACAAACTATTAGCTAAGATTTGTGCTAAGAACATAAAACAAATACTATTATAAGGTATACATTATCTCAAATACACTGTGTGTGTGTGTATACGTGTGTTTTGTGTGAGTGTGTGTTTGTGTGTGTGTGTGTGTGTGTTTTAAGCATTTACAATTTTTTCGGTATCGATATAATTTAAGCGTAAGAGCCAGTCTCGTAAAACAATCTTGCATTTATAGGTCGAAAGTGTGTAGATGTTATTTACATCATTTGCGGCGTTGTACAATTTGTTACTAATTATATAGTATTGGTGTCGAGCGAGTGTAGTTCTATGAGGGACCATTGTGCAGATTCTCGTTTTGTTTCGTTTTATTATTTGTTTAAAACCAATAGTTTTATGTTTATGGAGAACAGCGACAAGAATAAAAAGCTGTCTTACGGTCAGTATTGAACATTCCCTGTACAAGAGCTCAGTGCTGTATCTTCGCGGTCTTCCAAGAATCACTTTTAATATTGCTCTCTGTGCACGTTCTATTGGAAGTAGAGTAGTCTTATTGATTCCACCCCAAGCAATAATACAATATTTCAGCAAACTCTGAGCAAGGGCGTGGTAAACGCATAAAAGCGTTGGAAGATCAGCTGAATTTCTAAGTTTTCTAAATACAGGGATAAGTTTCCTTATACGGGATGTAAGTTGGCATATGTGAGCTGACCAGTTTAGAGAACTGTCTATTATGAGCCCAAGATATTTTATATTTTGCGTACGAGTTAGTATGGGGCAATTGCATTTATTTATAATAACACAGGTATGTGCACTAACTTTAAACTCTATTGACGGTTGTAAATCAGTACGATGAGCGAAAGTAATGTAGCAAGTTTTATCAACATTTAAAGTTAGCAGATTCACATTTAGCCACATCATAACATCTCTGAGCGCATTCTCAGTATAATATTGCGCCTCTTCCCAAGTCTTACCATGTACAATGAGCGCTGTGTCATCAGCATAAGTGATTATATTGCAATTTGGCATTGATTTCATACACAAACTATTAATATAGAGGAGAAACAGAGTCGGGCCTATAACGCTACCTTGTGGAACGCCAAAAGAGAGTGATGCTTGAGCACTTGTATAGTTACCAACTTTAACAAACTGGGTCCGATTTGAAAGGTAGGATCGGAAAATATCAAGTGCAATACCACGTATACCAATTTTTTCCATTTTGGAAAGAAGCAGGGGAATGGATACAGTGTCAAAGGCTTTAGACAAATCTAGAAACACACCTATAACTTTCTCCTTGTTGTCAAGATTTTTAGCAATCGTCTCAGTCAATAATAGAGTAGCATCTTCTGTTGACTTGCCTTTTATAAATCCAAATTGGTTTTGTGCAATCAGGTTGTTTTGGTTAAGAAAATTGACAAGTCTGGAATTTAAGAGCTTTTCAAGGATTTTAGATATGACTGAGAGTACCGATATTGGTCTATAGTTTCCAATACTCTCTCTGTCCCCAGACTTATGGATGGGATGAACTAACGCCCTTTTCAGGACATTTGGAAAAACACCTGTAGTCAGACAGAGTTGATATATATGTGTCAGGGGAGAAATTAAGGTGCTTTTCGTCTTTTTTATTATTTGTGTCGATATATTATCGATACCAGCTGCAGAGTCATTTTTCAGGTTATCAATAATGGTTATAATCTCACAACGGTCCGTGTCAAATAGTGCCATGGAATCTTTTGGTGATTGAAATGTATTACACCCGCCATTTACATTTGGTTGATTAATACCCTGTTTGCATAAGATTGCATTTGCATACGTTTTACCAATATCTGCAAAGTAATGATTGACCAAGTCCAGGGACTTGCATGGATCTACATTAAGATTAAGCAGCTCCAGAGGAGGAAGTGAAGATGACTTTAAATTTGTAATTTTGTTGATCGTGTTCCACGTTCCCTTTGGATTATTTTTGTTTTTAACAAATTCTGCTTTCTCGAAGGCTATCTTTAGCTTCTTTAGTAGATTGTTACAGAAGTTTCGGTATCTAGTGTAAGTGACCCTAAGTATAGCGTTATTTACATCAATTTTAGATCTTGTGTGTAATTTATCCCTATGTCTTATACATCGTACCAAACCAGGGGTTATCCATGGTTTGATAGCACGCTTTCGGTGAGGAATAGTGATTTGTTTAGAATTTATTGCGAGGGCTTTGCAAATAATTTCACTAAGAGTTGAAGCTGCAACATTAGCATCATTCGTAGAATAGATTGAAGTAAAATCAGTTTTTGTGAGTTTCGATATTAATGATGGATAATTAATCTTCGTGAGTGTAGAATTATAGGTATATCTTTTAATGTTACAATCTAGGCAAAAAACAAGTGGAGAATGATCTGTTATAGGTGAATCCAATACATATGTAACGGCATGCCTATCGGATCTTAACATGACATGATCAATGCAGTTTGTATTACGAGTAGGCAACTCGTGGGCAGCTAGCAAACCGTGGCAAGCCATCAGATCAAGATAATTGCTACAGTTCGGATCATTACCATTTGGGGAAATATTTATATTAATATCGCCAATTAAAATCACTGATTTAACCGACTTCAGTGAGTCAAGGCACAGGTCAAGACTGTCACAGAATGTATTTATATTGCGATATGATGGTGATCTGTACACGGCTACGACAGCATACTCGTTATCATGTTGAAGAATAAGACAATTGGCATCTAACACTGAAGGTTTCAATATGAAATGTCTGATTTCAGTTTTAACGTATATAAGGACACCATCATTTTGATTGAGATAATCTGAGGAATACGATGTGTATCCAGAGAGTTTAGGTGCAACCGGGGATTTGCTCAGCCAGCATTCCGTGAGAATAAGAATATCACACTGTATGCAGGTTCGCTCTATAAGGATAATAAGTGCATCAAAATTGCATGCTACACTACGAATGTTAGTGTGCATTATAGTTAGACTTGTACGATGTAGATTTATGTGATTAATCAAATTTTCAGGAGAGCAGATCATTGATTCTGAAACTTGAGATGAATCTATGTCGGACAATATTTTATCCAGAAACAGCATTTTTAACGTAACAGTTCTAAAACGCATATCTTTATGTGATGCAAATAATAATGTTTAAATTGCAAAAAAAACTAGTAAATGTATAAATATCAGCTTTTTACACTCGTATGATAAAATTAAAGGATAGATTAGAGTTTTAACTGTTGTGCTTTTTGTGAGTATTTGTCGTGTAATGTTGAAAATTATGTGGTTAGAGTATTGAGACATATGGTATGTGTGTGAGCGTACGTAGTAATGAATTTTAAATTTAAAAATAAGATAGGTGAAAACATGACCAACTGTAGGAAAGACTGCAGTACTAAAAATAAAGTATAAAAGCCATACATGATTTACTAGTCACAGTTCTGGTCGACAATTCAGTTTTTCTAAATCACAATCGCTGTCAATCCGATGGGACGGAGCACCTGACTTCTGGCGCAGGAAAATCCTTCCATGGGCGGTCCAACAGAATTCATAACGGTTTTTCTTGCTGAAATCACGAGCTAGGTGGAACAATCTTTTTGCGTTTTGGGTAAGTAATTCGGCAATGTATATTGGTTGAGGTGGTACGTCGAGTTTTAAGTGAGTCGTATTTAGTTTGTTGTCTTGATTAGTCCGGTTGTGAGATTTTATCGACGTTAAAACTTTTTCTTTCAATAAAACAGACGAGAAATCTACTATGATGGATCTGTTGGCCACTTTATCTGACTTCAAGCGGAATATATCTCTAATATGAGTTTCTTCAACACTAATTTTTGTGGCTGTCCCAATTTTTTTTACCAAATTGATTAGATCACTCTTAGATTCATTTTTTTGGGTGGGAACGTTTCTTATCTCTATGGTGGTTTGCTTTTGAGTTCTCTCTAGGTTTTCTACTTTTAATTCCAATGTTTGTATATATGCTAGGTGCGTACGCCGCTCACTCTCCATAGCGATTAGTTTGTTCTTCATATCCTCGTACTGCTTTGACATAAAGTCCATAGATTTTACTATATCACTGTTTTGCCTCTGAATATTATTTATGCTTTCCTGTATCATATTTTGTTGAACTTTGAAGGAAGCTAGCGAGTGTTTTAGATCAGTTATACCTACAGCCATCCCATCAATATTGTTAGAGTTCTCATTTTCAAGTTCGATGACGGTCGCAGAACACGTATCCGCTTTGGCATTTTCCTGACGTGATGATGTAGATGCTTTTTTCGGTGGCATTGTAAACTCAGTTTAAGTCGGGCAGGAACACGTTAACAGTTAACACAGCAGATAGTACTTCACGTGAAGTAGTTGTAGGTAGGTATACGCTCAATTTAGTAAGTAATGAATACTTACAAACAGCTTTGGTTTCGGTCAAATATACAATACCAGCACTCACTTGATGTCGGTAACTGAGGCCGTGCCCAAAAGGTCTAAAGCGCCGTGCATTTGGTGTCACTTACGCGTTTAGATAGATTACTGTTCACTTCGAATTATGGACGTTACTTTTTATTGTTAGTTAAATTAGTTTTGGTAATTATCAGTATAAAACACTAGTAACTGGTTATGGACACTATATAATAAGTTGTATTATAACTTTATTATAACTGTTATTCAATTTAAATTACGTGACCGGTGATTTTAACACTTAATAACTATTTTTAATTAGGAGCACTGTTAAAACGTGACTATTGAGTATCCGAGAAAGTCGAGTCATTGAACCGTAACGCCATCTAAACCTGTCAATAAGCATTCCATAGCTCGCTGAAAAATTGCTGAAGCATTGGACAAACCGTACACGAGCCTTGTGAAGGAAAATAACCCTCGATGTGTATTAATACAGGTCACTTTTTGTGACTCCTCATCTAAAACAAATTGCGAATAGGCTTGTGTTAGATCCAGTTTACTAAACTGCTGCCCTCCGTGTAATTTTGTGAACAATTCATTTGCGGTCGGTAACGGGTATTGATCAACAACCAATTGTTTATTTACGCTGACGGAATAATCTACGCACAGTCTAACTGACCCATCGCGTTTTAGCACGGGCACAATAGGCGACGCATACTCCGAATGAGAAACCGGTTTTAGTACGCCAGTTTGAACCAAACGATCGAGTTCACCATTCACCTTATCTCTTAGCGCAAAAGCGACCGGCCTAGCCTTAAAAAACACTGGTTTAGCATCATCTTTTAATTGCAACTTAACTTTATATTTAGTAAACATTCCTAACTTATCGGAGAAAACCTTTGAATAACGTGACTTCAGTTGCTCAACGAGGTTATCAGAGGTCCCAAAAAAATTGATTTGTGACATTTTGAGTCTAAATAAGCTTATGAAGTCACGACCTACGATTGGCGGCCCCCCGTTGCGTATAACCCGAACGTTAATAATGTGTGTGCTTTTTAAATAACGGAAAGGTAACTGGGCAACTCCAACACAATTAATTTTACTACCGGTATAGGTAAATAACTGGTCGCTGGTTGGTGATAATGGCACGTTTCCAAAATGTTTTCTGTACACTAATTCGGAAATTGCTGTGACAGCCGACCCCGTATCAACTTCAAACCTAAGTTTCACATTGTGAATAGCCACAAACAAGGTCATGGGTTCACCCTTATGAGAACATATTTTAATACTCTTACCGTCATCATCACTTTCGCTCAACCCGCCCGCGCCGGTACCCACAAAGTTAATTTTTTTTGCACATTCTCTTTAGATGGCCTTTTACATTGCACTTTTTACATGAATACCCGGCAAACCGACACTGAGAAGTTTTATGATTTTTATATCCGCACACTAGACACATTTCTTTTTTAGCACTGGGATCTTTGGCGGCACGTGCAATTTTGAACACCGTGTCGTTCGCCGACGTGGACAGCGCGAGACTCGTAGACGCCGATGATGCTGCCGCTCCCTTGCGAGCGCTGCGCACGCTCTCTGCTATGTCCACTGACTTTGCCAGCGTCAGATTGTCAAGTTCATGGGAGAACAGCTTGTCTTTCTCCGGCCCAGGAAGCATTCCCATTACAAACCGGTCACGGAGCGCTTCTTCCACGTTCAGGAATCCGCAATTCGTAGTAAGCCCACGAAGCCTTGCAGCCCACTGCGAGTATGATTCGTCCACTTCTTGACTAGCGGCATAAAAATTGTAACGTTCTCCGAAACCACATATTTTTGGCGTAAAATGATTGTCCAAAGTTTCCAAGATATCATCATACGGAACGGCTGATATTTGTTTCGGTAGCGCGAGGTCTGCCGCTAGCTTGTAGGTACTGTCCGTGAGCGCACTCAGAAGAATTGCCCTTCTTTTCACCTTCGACGGGTCCTTTACATCGTCGATGTCGTTCGCAATGTACCACTGCGTAATTCGCTGCTTATAGTTTTGCCACGAATGGATATTATGGTCAAAACTCGATAAAATTCCGAAGTGAGACATTTTCTTTTTTTTTTTCTTTTTAAACGCGGGTAATCGTCGCCACTGATGTGTATACGAACGTAGGGAACAAGTGAAACAACGGACTGCTCGAATCACACTGACTTTATTAGGTGCGTGCAAGCACCCACGTCTTATAACACTATACATAACAATAATAATGTTTGTATCAATTGTGGACCCTGCAGGGTACAGCACAGATTTAGGAGAGAGGAGGAAGAGTGCATTATTACTAATTGGATATTTAAATAACATAATGAGTTTTTATTAAATTAATGTATTAATATAGTTAGTCCTGAATTTATTTATTATACTTAATTATTTAGTTATTTTAGTTTATTAAATTTTACTATTTTATAAGTCAGCTATATTTTATAGTATTTATCATTTATTAACTTACGTAATTAATTTTATGTTGGATTCGGCCAACGTTTCAACTTCTTCCCTCGCACCTCGCACGCAATACGAGACGGGACGCTACGTCGCGTCGTGCGGGTCGCATTCACCCTGAAGATGACTTCCAGAAGAAGTTGAAACGTTGGCCGAATCCAACATAAAATTAATTACGTGAGTTAACCTTTACAATCTTTCATTATGCTTTAGATACTCTAAATGTGTAACTTGGTTTTAAGTAATATATTTCCTACAGGTGTTGGTAGTCCTGAAGAATGACAAACTGAAAGACTTGGATAAGAAGAAAGAGATTGAACTCCTTCTAGGACCAGTGGCTGATGAGAGATTTGCATTGCTGGTAAATTTAGGTGAGTCATCGATATATAAAAATGGATGTTTGTCTGTTTGTCTGTATGTCCTTTATAGAATCGTAAACTATACATTTGATCATTGTGATGATCTTCAGCCAAGTGTTGTGTATGAGCCCACAAAGGTTTCTGAGTTGGTACAACCAATCTTCGACAGATGGTGCAATAATTTATTATGTTAAACACAGGCGAAACTGCCATGCACAGCTGAAAAAGATTCACCGAAATGTTTGTATGTTCATAACTTCCAAATGATTGCACTAAATTGGATATACCATATCTTTCTTTTACGTGTTCTTTATTGTCAAAAGAAGGTTAGTATGCATTTTTATATACTGTGGACATGGATCGCAATCGCGATAAAGATATAAGCAAATCATTACCCTGGGCACCCATTTAAAAACGTTAAAGATTAGTATGTTAAAATAAAATAAATATAAGTATTTAAAAATATCTGAAAAGTAAGTTTGCAAATGAGATAGAAGACTGAGATTTTTTTTATAATGACCTCTTAATTTACTGAAGACTGCACCAAATTGGATTAATCTTTCTTTTAAGTGTTCCTTATTGTTTTTTTTAGTTGTTGTTTCTTTGTTGTCACTAAGGAAGGGAAAATACATTAAAGCTCTGTCAGTCTTTCACCAGGGTGTATCAGAATATATAGTTATTATTCTTTAATAATAAATAATTGATTAAACGTGATTTTTTTGCCGAACGCGAGTCTGACTGGCCTGTAAATTTTTACCTGTAATAGATGCACACCCCACCAAAGCCAAGGCAATTGCTCCTTTGAACCATCCAGATCCAGATAGACAGAGTAAGGATAATTCTTTTCTGTTTCCAGGCAAAAAGATCACAGACTTCAACATCAGTTCTTCAGCTGAAGGCAATACTGAGATAGATGAGACATACGGCATCAACGTGCAGTTCGAGGAGTCCTCGGAAGAGGATGATGAAGACGCTTATGGAGAGGTCAGTTTTCTTTTTATTAATAACTAGCTATGCCCCGCGGTTTTACCCGCTTTAAAGTAGTTTTGGCGTAAAAGAGTAACAAACATACATAATATAATAATAATATCTGGGGACAATGTCACACAGATCATCCTAGCCCCAAACTAAGCAAAGATTGTGCTATGGGTACCAGGCGACGATATACATACTTATATAAATAGAATAAATACATAGAAAAAACATACAAATATTTGCACTTACCGGGATTCGAACCCAGGACCACCAGCTTCGTAGGCAGGAACACTACCAACTAGGCTACGGTGACATACATACATCTATACTCACAAACTTTCGCATTTATAATATTAGTAGAATGTGTATCTCTAGCGGTATTGGCAGTGCACGCCGGAATAGCTCGCAAATGGTAGATTTTTTCCTTCTTACTTGACAGTTATCATGATATTTTAGACAATTCACACAATATCTTTATAAACTGTAGCCTATGTGTTATTTTGATGTATAATCTATATTATTGTAAAGTTTCATTAAAATCCATTCAATAGTTTTTATGTGAAAGAGTAACAAACATCCATTCATACGGATGGAGCGATTTTATAAAATTTGGTATGGAGTTAGCTCTCCCTGGATTAACACATAGGCTATAATTAATAAAGTTTAATGTGGGTAAAACCGCGGGGAACAGCTAGTTTATAGATAAATTACATCCTGACACAGAACAAATAGGCGTGTTCATCACACAAAGATTTTTGTCCCGGGTGGGAATTGAACCCACGCCCTCGCAGCAGTCAGGGTCCCTCTCCACTAGACCAACAGTGGTATCCAGACGCAGAGTTTGTTATAAATGAAAATTGAAGTTCTTTGTCTCATTTCTGAATCGTAATCTGTTACGGCATGTTAACGATTGGCATGGCAGTATAAATCGTTATTGTTCTTAGGTGAGAGAAGAAGAAAAAGAAGATGGCGAGGGCTCAGAGAATGAGAAAGAGAAAGAAAGTAGTGCTGATGAGGACAGCGATGGAGAGGGAAAGAAAAACGCTATACATGCTAATGTAAGTATCTTAACCAATATTTATTTTATTTTAATTTTAAAACTTTATTCACAACAATGTACAGAGGCAGACTTAATGCCAAAGGCATTGTCTGCCAGTCAACCTTGGGGTGATGCAGAGAAAACATGGTAGGTGCACTATGAGGACAGTGAGAAATATCACCAGCGCTCATAGCCACATGCTCTCACCGGTCCGTAAGTTATTAGCGAGGTTAAGCAACGAGGCTCGCGGTCAGTCCATAGATGGGTGACCGCCAAAGTGGTTTAATTCCTGACCGTCTCCGTGCTTTGGAGTGCTCGTTAAATTATCGGACCCGGTAGTTCGGTTGTAGCTATTAGGCAACAGTCGTTAACCCATGTCAGAAGCCTACTGGGCGTCTTGAAGAACTCTGACACCAGGGTAACCACTGCCTATACGATAAGTAAGTAATATCACCCTGTTCCATCAAAATGTCATATATTGGTCATACTTAAAGCAGCATGCAATATAACACTCTTATTTAAAATAATTCCTTGATCCGCCGCTTAACCATGTTTCAGCTAAACCCTGCTCAACCACTTAAACCCCGCTCAACTATTTCTTTATTTAAAAACCCTACTTATAGGTTTCTCAGCTAAGTAACGTCATTTTATTTTACACTGTCAACATTTCCGAGACTGGTATAGAGCTTGACCAAAATTAATCGACTAAATCGGATTATGTACCAAAACTTTATGATTTTTTCTCTATGGTAGACATGGAATGATAGATTTATGATCGTAACAGTGCATTTTCAAGGACTATTGATTTTCTTCGGTGGATTTTGAAGTTTGTGATAAGATATCAACTGGAATTCAGTATTTATTTAAAAACTAAAACGGTTAGTAACTTCAATAAAACCTCCATTCACAAACAAACGTCAAACAAAAAGTCAGCTGATGCAAATAAAATCCGCCATATTTGAGCAAGCTTTAATCCAGGGGCCGACGTGGTTTAAATTTTGACATGGCTCAACCGCGGGTCAAAGTTAAATCGTGTTTTTAAATGAAAAATTTGATAAACCATGGTTGAGCGGCCGGCTTAAATTTAAGTAGCGTTTTTAAATAAGACTGTAACAGTTTAGCACATCTTTTGGTACGAGACAGTACGAAGAATTCAGATTCACTTTTGTTCGGACATAACACAGACAGAACTGGCTCAGTACTTGCCCATAGCAAATAATAATAATATATCCTGGCACATTATTCACACGTGGTCATCTGATTCCAAACTAAGCAGAGCTTGCACTATGGAAACCAGATAACTGATATACTACATATACTATTTTTCTTTTGTAAATACATACTTATATATATAATTACACCCAGACTCAGGACAAACAGACATGTTCATGCACACAAATATCTGTCCCGGGTGGGAATCGAACTCACGACCTGCGTCGTGAAAGGCAGCGTATCTACCAAACACGCCAACATGCCTAATATCTTTAGCTTGTCTTACTAGCTGTGGCCCGCGGTTTTACCCGATGACAACTTTATAAATTATAACCTATGTGGTGTTAATCCAAGGTATCAGCTAACTCCATACCAAATTCTATTACATACATACTCACAAACTTTCGCCTTTGTAATATTAGTGTTGTGATTTTTCAGCTTTCGGAAGAACAGTCCCAAAAACGTCGTGATGCCACCCTCCACCCCATGGACATCGATGCCTACTGGCTCCAACGACGTCTGTCCAGACATTTCCCTGATGCCATGGTCTCTCAAGCGAAGTCCAGCGAAGTGTTAACAGCGCTATCTGATGCAGCGGACGACAGGGACCTAGAAAACAGACTAGTGCTGTTACTTGGATATGACTGCTTCGAATTCGTCAAGCTGTTAAATAAATACAGATATACAAGTGAGTCGGCAATACTTAACTTTTATATTGGTAGAAAACGTTGGGAAGATATAAGCCCAAAAGGCATCTGATTCAATTCATACGGTCGGTCCATGTGAATGTTAAGGATTATACCGGCAGATCGCTTCGTGTCTGGTTCGAGTCCGGACGAATAAATACATGAATCTTATTTTTGAGTTAAAATTTACGCTTTGCATCCCGAATAATGCTATAAAACTAAAATTTGTTACAGTACTGTACTGCACCAAACTGGCGTCTTCGCAGTCTGAAAGTGAGCGGGCATCCATCAGAGAAGAAATGTCTAAACAGCCACATTTGCAGAAGATCTTGGCGCAGTTGGAGACCGGAAAAGGTGATGATGAGGTAATTGTCTTATCATTTTTTTTAATAATGGCTGTCTGCTGTTACTTTCAGAAATTTTGCCAGTGTCATTTAATGGCTACACATGGGATAGTGCAGGATTATATTTTATATTTATAATAAATACAAAATTGTGGGACGATTTTGATACCTGTAACAAAAACAAACATAAATCATTGTTAGTTATTTATATATATATATATATATATATATATATATATATATATATATATATATATATATATATATATATATATATATTTAAATCGCCGAAGACTTGTTGCGTCTTTTCAAAGTCGAACCCTATAGCGTCTACCATTTCCAATGACTTTTTAATTGTTATTCGTGCGAATATAGTTACATTGCTGTCATGTGAATACTATAGTCGACGAGAAATTTTGTTTAGGTACGAAAATTAGATATTCAATTTGAAATAATTCTCGCTGGTTTTTTGCGTCCGTTCTCGATGGAAATCATGTGACACATTGTATATTTTTGTATACGTTCCATGCATTTAATCGTTTTTCCTACATCCATCTAAATGTATGGATATATTGATACCGTATATTGTACTATATTAATTCCATGTATTCTACTAATTAAATGACTCCTTACTATATTGGAGATTATATCGGTACCGTATATTATTTTTGTATGTACGCCATAAACTGTTAAGTTTGTTGCTTCCTCCTAACCTTATGTTATATCGATACATATATAGGTGCCCATATAATAAATAAAAATCATAAATAAATTAAATAATAATAAATAAATAAATCAATAAATTCATTGCGTGACGTGGTCTCTGTCTACTCCAATGGGGAACAGGAGTGACGATATGTATGTATGTATGTATGAATAGAGATTCATCACTTTTTATGAAGTCGATTGAAATAAAATACTTATTTATGTACCTACATAACAGGCAATCAAAACAAGTTATCCCTATATTACATAGATTAATTAAATTTTAAATTATAGTTAGCTAAGTCCGCTAGGCTAATTAAAAAATATTAAGGATATGATATTTAGGTTTATGTGGGATCATTTTATTTATGTGAGCGTGTTTCTTCTGAACTTAAGTAAGAACACAAAATAAAACAATTGTTTCGGTAGTAGGTATTTTTAAGTTTTATTGTTTACAAATCAAGTAGGTACAATAATAATCCCATAGTCATAATAATCAATGTGTCGGACAAATCCAATACACCGAAATCGGAACATAAAAGTAATTTAAGAAATTAACAATTTTAAGAACGACCAGATGAGAGGCTAATTTACTGTGTCATTGACTATAATTAACTTGTATATGTAAGCAATACTAGTTTTCAACCGTGGCTCTGCCCACGTGACACGTCGATAAAAATTAACAAACAGAAATTTGTTTAGCCGTTTAGGCGTTAAAAAAATAAAATAAAGATGCTTAGAAAATTTTTAACCTGAATATTCACATACCAGACATACCTATCAGTACAAAGTCTCAAAAATAAAAAAGCGCTTTAGGCGTCAAAAAGTAAAATAAAAACGCTTAAAAAAATATTAACGTAACTATCAAAAATAAAATAAATCAGTCCAAAATCTCAAATATAAAAATTACACAACAATACTCATATTTAAACATAAAAAAACCAAACCCATTGAGGTAGGCGTTAACGTCACTAAATATTAAACATAATTATTAAGTAACAAATCAGTCATGAGCTAAACAGCTGTTGCCTTTATCGCTATTAATACTTAGGCTCTATATAGTATTAAAAGATGAGGCACAATACTAATTACTTAAATGACAATATATATTCAAATCACTTTGGAAACAAACCACAATAATAAAAACAAAATAAAATATAATAAAAACTAAAACGTTACAAAATATGTATTTGGTGATATTACGCTTAAATTAAATCAATCACAAGCTACTGTCCTTGGCACATTTAGTCCAAAAATACAAAGTACTCGCATCTGGTCTTGAAGATTAGATGAGTTGTTAATTAAGATATCATTATAAACATCCAAAAGTGTCCGAGTCGTCGACTTTGGTCGAGTCTCGTCCCTCTTCGAGAGTTTTAGCGTGTTTATCAGGATACCTGAATTACAAACTATACCTACCAGTATTCAGACTTCAGAAAATTATAAATAAAATACTACGACTATGTTAAAATAAATGACTAGGTTTCATGTAACCACCCGGCAAGAATGACAGAAATAAATGATATTGATAGAGAGCTAAGACTAAACGACAAATTTTGAATGAACAATTACCAGGTCTATTTCTTAGTGTAAGTGTTTTGTATGATTACTAATGCATACAGTTGACTCCAACTGTAAGCATTAGTAATCATACCCCCCCTCCCCCCCCCCAGTCCCCCAAAACAACAGAATTAGATTTATGTGTCGATATGGATACCGGTTTTAATAATCTACTATCCACAGTATGAGTTATGCCAGGTGAATTACTTATGTCACTTAAAATACTATCACTACAGATTACCGAGGTTTCTTCATTTAAGGGCTGTTCAATGTTTTTGTTAGATAAGGGCTTAAGTTGTAATAATGAATAGTTCTTCTGATGAAACTCTTCAGATGAATGAGGTAAATTGCCAAATAAGCAAGCTCGATCCAAGATCTTGTCATCGTATAAGTAAGATTCATCGGATGAAGTCTGCAAAAATAAAATTAACATAGTTAGTTAGTTAGTTGGGCGATAGGTTTCCGCACTTAGCCTCCCAATTGGGCCATTGTGCGTGATACTTGTTTGGCTACTCGAACCATTTTAGTTCCATCCAGAAGTCCAGGAGACCATGAAAGCCTGGCTTGAGGGCCTCCTGCAGTGTCTTCGGATCATTCAGGAACTTTGCCCGTTGGTAAGCGACGCTCTTGCAGTGTAGCAGTACGTGTGCTGGTGTTTCTTCATTTTCAATGCACCCTCTGCACAGGGGGCTGTCCGTGACGCCAATCTTGAAGAGGTGTTTGTTTAGCGTGCAGTGTCCGGTAATTGTGCCTATCACCATGCGTAGATCCTTCCTGTTCAGGTGTGATAGATTACGCGACAGGCGTTTGTTCAGAGATGGTAGAAACTCTTTTGTCTGTCTGCATGATTCCAGATCTATCCACTCTTTTTCATGTTCTTGTGTGGTTTTTTCACACAGCCATGTTTTCAGTTGGTTATAGGGTATGGGTACAATGGGTTCAGGTCCCATTGTTGTCGTTTCCGATCCCTTTCTTGCCAGCTGGTCCGCAGTGTCATTTCCTAGAGATCCACTGTGCCCTCTTATCCACTGTATTGTGACCTTGTTGGTTGTTGAGATCTTTTCAAGCGCACCGTGGCACTCCAGAATGAGTCCACTGTTGAATTGGTTGCTCTTTAAGGCTTGAAGCACAGAGGCACTGTCTGAGATTATGCGTATGGATTTACCATGTACATCTCGAGACTTGACTGCTGTTGCTGCTAGTGTTATTCCCACGCATTCCGCTTGGAAAATAGAATTTAGACTACTAAGTGTTGTTGATATGTTAATGTTGAGGTCGTTGGAGAAGACGCCGGCTCCTGTGCCTTTGTTTGTTTTCGAACCATCAGTATATATCCGAACTTCATTTGTGCCAGAGCTGTCCTTGGCTTCCTCTTGAAGTTGGATGACGTAGTTTTTATCAAATATGAAGGTTTTAGGGATTATGTCACATATAGCGTCCATCATTGGGAGCGTCTTCTTAATTTTATCCATGATGCGCGTGTGATTTTCCCTATAATTTTGCTTCCACAGGCCAGTAAATTTTTAACATAATGATCTATATTTTTAATTTATTAAGTTTTTACAATACGATTATCAACAATATGACATTTCTTAACTATAAATTGTAGGTTATTTAAACTTCTACTAACATCTTTTACAGGCGGTATATAATTGGAATCTGTGTTAAAAAAAATTAAAATTCATGTAGATATACAAACCTCATTGAACAGCGCTGATTAAAATAAATCACGTGAATTTTCTTTATTTCCTCCTAAAAAAACAATAAAAGTCAGTTAAATAAATCATACGTATCTGTGTAAAGACCACTCAAGATATTTTTAAACCTAAATAGTAAACAGTAAAAATAATGTGTATATCAACAGCCAGTTGCGTGCAATTAATTGTTCAGGTGTCCCGAAACCCAACGTAAAGTGGTCACCGGGTGACGGGGTAGACAGTACCTCTGGTCTAAATTTGTTTTTTTTAATTCTATGTCACTTGGTACTTCTTGGTTGATTTTGATGAAAAAGCGAGATTACTATTATTATTATAATTTCATTTATTTATTTTATTACTAACTAACAAACTCTTTCATTATGACACTTACACTACGAAAAACATTCATTATTATTGTGAACTTGTATTATAATCAAATACCGTCCTCTTTTTGTACAAAACAAATAAACAGAATTAATACTTTTCATTATAACGATATAATAACGATAATTTAAATTTTCCAACTAATTATAAATTAAAACTTACTACTCGTAGGTACCTACCTATTCACTATTTTTAATATACTTAATGGGATACTTACTTGCTAATGAGAGTATCCTGGCACTTCTTTTCATGGTGCCTGTTATTTTACTTCCACTATACAATATTTATACCACAAGCGTTATTGCGTCCGCGGTGGCCGGCAAAAACATATAAACAAAAACATGCCGCTTGCATATCGCATGCGAACTCCGCCCCCTCACCTCTGTCACCCCCTCGTCTCCTCTGGGACGATGTCATTTTGTGCGACGCAATTAAATCACACATTAGAATTGATAAAAACTTTTATTATATACAGAAGCCACATTATCGGCGTGTTATACGTAACCAAAATATCGAATACGCCACTGATATACGGCGCACATAAGCGACCTCCAAAATTCGCGCGCCAAACAGCGGAACTAAGAAATACGCCGGAAAGCACTCCGGTGACAAAACAACGTCCATGCCAATATTTCACCCAGCCATTGTACTAACCTTTACTGTACTTCTGGCTGATTTTGAGAGATGGACAATCTTGCGTCCGTATACAGGATGCAACAAGTCAGTCGGACGCAACATCATCGGTAAAAACCGCCATGTAGGACGCAATATCAACTCCGGGATGGAAATATATATATATATATATATATATATATATATGTATTTCTGTGTTTAATTTATGTAATATATATATATATATATATATATATATATATATATATATATATATATATATATATATATATATATTTACATAAATTAAACACAGAAATACATGCCCTATAATTTTATTTTGTTAGTTGATATAAATTTCATAAACGCACCAATTAAAGGAGGAGTTATCTTTAAAATGAATTGTATACATGTTAGTGCGGGTGGGAATCGAACCCACGAACCACAGAGTATACGGTTCCTTGTGCGTTGATCGCTCCGCCATCGCACTGTGGTGTTCAAACCCGAATTTATATGATACGTTCGATATTTCTTAACGCACTTAAGGCGCTTTTAACGCCATCTTACAAAAACATACTTCACTAATATGGCTGGTATGCCAATACTTGGTTTGCACAATTACCAACAGATGGCGCTTTTTAAAATAATTTATGTCTGAATACTTTTTAAGTCATAGTTTTTATTATTATCCTACTAACTAGCGGCCCGGTACGTGCTTCGCTACGTATAAGGCATACTAATAAAAAAAATAATTAAGTTCATTTATTCAAACAAAAAATATTTTAAATTGCTAAAAGATGTTGATTTTACACTTTTTCAAGACTATTTTTAAATTTTCTCTACGTACAAACCTTCCCTGGACTTCCACGAATAAATCAAGACCAAAATTAGCCAAATCGGTAAAGGCGTTGTTGAGTTATAAAATTACAACGAAAAGTGGCATTGATTTTTATATATATAGATTAACTATGATTTAAATTTTATTTTTAGCGTTTCACACATTTTGTGTGAAACGCTGTAACAACATGTAAAACTGAAAACAAGTGCCAGATATATGTACTTAAAATGAGTTAAAATGATTGAAGGCCAGATGGGAATCGAAACCATGAACCGTTTTCGACAAGAGTTAACATAATAAATAGATATACAAGTAAGATAAACAGTGGACCTAATTTAAAACCCCATTTTTCTATACTAAGTAATGCGTAGAAGCTATTTTTAAATGTTTTATTAGCTCTCCATACTGAGGTATTAAGTAGGGTGTAGAGGGAGACTTTCTTTTTAAATATTTTACTAAAATTAAAACTGGCTTCATGTTTAGTTTTAGGGTCAGAACCATGAAACTAACTCACAAACCTAAAACACTTTTATATCTAGTATAACGTATAATAATATTAGCCTTATTATAATAATATTGGCCTTATTACGGCTTAGGGTCACCCAAAGAGCAATGGAGAGGGCTATACTTCGAGTTTCCCTGCAAGATCGAATCAGATATGTTGAGAGCCACAGGCTTACCTAAGTAACCAATATAGCCCGAAGAATTGCCAAGCTGAAGTGGCAGTGGGCAGGGCACATAGCTCGTAGAGCCGATGACCGCTTGGGTAGAAAGGTTCTCGAGTGGCGACCACGAACCGGAAGACGCAGCGTGGGCAGGCCCCTTACAAGGTGGACCGACGATCTTGTGAGGGTCGTTGAAGCCGCTGGATGCAGGTAGCGCAAGACCGGCAATTGTGGAGAACTTTGGGGGAGGCCTTTGTCCAGCAGTGGACGTCTTCGGCTGAATTGATGATCTTTTTTTAAAGTGTTTCTTTATCTATCTTTGCAGACCGCTCAACAATCAGAAGCACCTCGCAAACGTCAGAAAACTGAGACGGATACCGGTGTGGGCCAAGTGTCGGGCTCCCGCAAAGTGTTGCAGTTGGAGGAGCTCATGTTCGCCGCGGGGGCGCACTTTATGGCGAACAAGAGGTGTCAGCTACCCGCGGGCTCCTTCAGGAAACAGAGGAAAGGTATGTTATCTATATATATACAAAACCGAGACGGATACCGGTGTGGGCCAAGTGTCGGGCTCCCGCAAAGTGTTGCAGTTGGAGGAGCTCATGTTCGCCGCGGGGGCGCACTTTATGGCGAACAAGAGGTGTCAGCTACCCGCGGGCTCCTTCAGGAAACAGAGGAAAGGTATGTTATCTATATATATACAAAACCGAGACGGATACCGGTGTGGGCCAAGTGTCGGGCTCCCGCAAAGTGTTGCAGTTGGAGGAGCTCATGTTCGCCGCGGGGGCGCACTTTATGGCGAACAAGAGGTGTCAGCTACCCGCGGGCTCCTTCAGGAAACAGAGGAAAGGTATGTTATCTATATATATACAAAACCGAGACGGATACCGGTGTGGGCCAAGTGTCGGGCTCCCGCAAAGTGTTGCAGTTGGAGGAGCTCATGTTCGCCGCGGGGGCGCACTTTATGGCGAACAAGAGGTGTCAGCTACCCGCGGGCTCCTTCAGGAAACAGAGGAAAGGTATGTTATCTATATATATACAAAACCGAGACGGATACCGGTGTGGGCCAAGTGTCGGGCTCCCGCAAAGTGTTGCAGTTGGAGGAGCTCATGTTCGCCGCGGGGGCGCACTTTATGGCGAACAAGAGGTGTCAGCTACCCGCGGGCTCCTTCAGGAAACAGAGGAAAGGTATGTTATCTATATATATACAAAACCGAGACGGATACCGATGTGGGCCAAGTGTCGGGCTCCCGCAAAGTGTTGCAGTTGGAGGAGCTCATGTTCGCCGCGGGGGCGCACTTTATGGCGAACAAGAGGTGTCAGCTACCCGCGGGCTCCTTCAGGAAACAGAGGAAAGGTATAGAATAGAATACTCTTTATTGTACACACTCAAACAAAACAATTATATGGAAGACAAAATAAATAACACAATAATGTACAATGGGCGGTCTTATCGCATTAAGCGATTTCTTCCAGACAACCTTTGGGTGGATAGGAGCTCTAAATATTTAAAGTAGTAGGTGTGCAACAAATGAAGTAGAAAAGTATAGAAACATTGTAAGTGTATATATAATTATATATAAATATATAATGAGGTTTATAGCAATGTAAGGTGGCATACCAAATAGCATGTGTATATAGCAAAATATGTATAAATACAGTATATAATATATAACATAAATATTATATTAGACAGTAGGTGACTTTACGAAAGTAGGTAGTGTTCTTTAACAGCTTTATTAAACGTGGCAAGAGTTTGTGCACGTCTGATATCAATTGGCAAGGCATTCCATAATAGTACTGCTTGAACAGAAAATGATTTGTTCATAAATATGGTAGAATGCATAGGAGTATGCAGCTTTAGGTTGTGTGATGATCTTAGGAATCTGGAATGTGTGTCACAGAGAAACTCGAAACGGTTTTTAAGATATGTAGGTGTAGTGGGATTAAAGAGAGTGTTATATAATAAAGAAAGAACATGAGCATTCCGACGAAGGCGGATTGGCAACCACTTGAGCTTTGACCGGAATAATGAAACGTGATCATATTTGCGAAGGCCAAATATGAATCTAATACAAAGGTTTTGAAGACGCTCAAGTTTATCCAGTTGTTCTTCTGTGAGATCTAGATAGCTGACATCGGCATAGTCGAGAATAGGTAGGAGAAGTGATTGTGCAAGAGCAGTTTTAGTGGTAATAGGGAGGAAGTTGCGCAGGCGCCTGAGTGAACCAGATGACGCAAAAAGTTTACAGCTAACAGCTTTCAGCTGAGGACCCCATGATAACGTGCTGTCAAATATAATCCCCAAATTTTTTACGTTATTACTAAGAGGGATAACCGTGCCATCAAAGGTGATTTGGGGGAGTTGGGACCAGTCCACTTTAGACGTCATTCGGGAGCTGCCAACTACTATTGCTTGTGTTTTAGAGGGGTTAATTTTGAGACCAAACATCTGGCTCCACACTCTAATCTGAGCTAAATCGTTATTGACTGTCGCGATTGCAGTGGGTAAATTCATAAGCGAAGCATGGGAATAAATTTGAAGATCGTCTGCATAAAGATGGTAGGAAGAAGAGATATTATTGGAAATCGTATTAATAAATAAAGCAAAAAGCAACGGAGAAAGAACGCCACCCTGCGGCACGCCAGCAACTGTATTAGACCATGTAGAAAACATGTCATTAATACGAATTCTTTGCCGGCGCCCAAACAGGTAAGATCGAAACCATTCAATCACCGTTGGAGATATGTTAAGTGACGTCAAAATGCCAAGGAGAATGTCAAAATCTACAGTATTGAACGCGTTGCTAAAATCTAACAAAAGGAGAACTGTAAGATTTCCACTCTCCATGGCACCTCTTATGTCTTCCGTAATATGGACCAGGGCTGTGACGGTACTATGACCAGGTCGGAAACCGGATTGCATAGGATTGAGGAGATTGTGCTTACAAACATAGGAATTAAGTTGGGTGTAAATAAGCCGCTCGAGGACTTTGGAAAGGAATGGAAGAATAGATATAGGACGATAGTCGGAGAAGGAGGATGGATTTCTGGTTTTAGGAATGGGAGTGACAAGGGCTTCTTTCCATGTAGAAGGAAAGAATCCACTTGATATGGAACAATTCAGGATGTGACTGATAATGGGTAGGATATCATCAAGGATAGGAATTATCATATTACGGCTGACACTGTCGCTACCGACCGCATTGGAAGTATCGACAGGATGCCTTTCTTAACATCACAATCGGAGAATTGATTGAAAACAAAAGGTGGATAATCAGCAGTTGGAAGAGATGAAAGATAGTTCAAAGATTGAGTTTTAGCTGATGCGTTACTCGACGATGAAGAGGAAAAGTACTGATTAAGCGAATTGATGTCTAATTTATTAGGAAGAGTATCTAGAGATTTTCCAACTCCTAATGATCTAAGAAATTTCCAGATTTTCGCTGGATCTCCGTTTTCAACGGATTTATGAATATTATGGCGTTGAGCACTCCTACACATCTTATTGCAGCGATTTCGGATCGCAAGATATTTGTCCCGAGAGTAATCTGATGGTCGACACTTGTATCTAGACTTCGCCGCTGTTTTAAGACTTATGAGTGTCTTGATCTCGTCATTAAGCCACGGTGCTGGTAAGTGTTTTACTCTTACAGCTCGAATAGGCGCGTGTATGTCGTACAAGTCAATCAAGGTGGAAGTAAATATATTTACCTTGTCATCAACTGATGCGGAATTCCTTAACGAGCTCCAGTCAATACCCCTGGCAGCTTCTCGAAGACTCAAGGTTCATACCACTAAAATTGCGCTGCAAAAGAATTTTCGACTTAGCCTTTGGTGGACGGATTGCGTAGGAAAGAAAGATCAGATCGTGATAAGAAAACATGTCAGCCGAGCATTGACCATGCTTGGCGACATGATCACGAGAAGAGACGAAGATAAGATCCAAGAGAGATGGAGTTGCATTAGGAAAGCGGTGTGTTGCATTCAATGGAAGACAGGAAAGGTTGGTCGATTCAGAAACCGACAGGAGAGAGGAAGCACGAAAATCATTTTTAAGGAGGCAAGTGTTGAAATCACCCATTAAAATAGTATGACTGTAAGAAGGAGTGAATTTTTCTAGAAGTGTTTCGAAAGAATTGAAGAAATTGATGCGGAGGGATGGACAATAATATACACCCAAAAGAACTTTTGTATGATGCAGTTCGACTTCAATTAGAAGATGTTCACCTGCATTCAGTGGCGGCGGCTGCGGTGACGTATCAATTACGTTAAAGTTAATGTAGTTACGGAGATAAATGGCTACGCCACCACCACTACCTGCCACACGATCATTTCGTATTAAAGTAAAGCCTGGAAGGGAGTAAGAGACAGATGGAAGACAAGGTTTTAACCAAGATTCAGATACCAGAACGGCATGGGGATGTTCTTACAGTCAAAATTTGCCAGCATCTCTGGATAATGAGCCGGAATGCTTTGGGCATTGATGTGGACTACATTGAAATTCCTAAGAACATCGTTAAAGTGAAGTTTGAGAGTATCACCAAGAGATGGGAAACTTAGGTAGCTCGAATCACTACACGCGGATTGAATGCTATCGGAATCACTGTCATAGTCAGTTATTGACATAAATAAATATTAGTGTATAATAAATATGTCTATAAATATATAATTAAATATATAATATAAATAAATGATAATGAATAAATATAAAACGCAAATACGCTGTAATCTCAAATAATCAGCTATTCGCTACTTTCCACCCGCCAGTTTCTGTGTAATTAATTACTATAGGCTAAAAATAATAATAAAAAATAAACAAAAATGCTTAAAAAACTAGTCACAAAGCAAAGAATAATTATCGCCGTCGTTTGCATTCGCCCCGCTTACAAACACCATAGACAACTTTAAGTGGCCAAAAGACTAATTTTGCAAGGGCGTGTACACGTGACTGACATTGACTATAGAAAGGTTTGACAGACTAAATTTAAAGAAAAACTTAGAATTTAATAAAAACAGTGAAACCAAAATTACCTACAGATATATAAAACGATCAGAAGTACATAAAAACTTATAGTTGTAATAATATGAAGGTAGAGGTTAAACAGACAAATGAAAACTCGGCGCCAAGCAAGACGGGAAACGATCAATGAAAAACTAAAGTTTAGCAATACATCGATCACTTTTTTGGTGCCGTATTGCGCCGACTTCTTTGGGATGCTGGTTCAGAAATGATTGTTCCCTTAGATCCGCCTGCCACAGGTTTTATCGGCTCAGGCGGGCTTGAACTAGGAGCCACAGTCTCTGTGTTTGAATCATCCGTCTTGATGTTGAGGACGTCCTCTGTAGTTACGACACGATATCTCTTACCTTGGGCACCGATCACAAATACATTCCCCATTATTGGGTAAGCCTGGGTGACGCCAAACCTGGATCTCGCAGCCATAAACGCGGTGTGCCTGGTTTTCGTCAGGAACTCCGAGACAGTTACTCCTGATCCCTTCAGCGCAGTTTTCAAGGACCAAGCCTTGTCCCGGACTGCAACCACATCGAATTTGCACAGAATCTAGATGAAGCGCCTACGCGTCCCATTCGATGGCACCGTCTGATGTCGCTCTCAGTGAAATCATCCATGCCCAGCTGTGTGCGTAGAACTTTGACGACTGTCTGTGCCACATCCTCCTGCTTGCCCTCAGCGAGACCATGGAACAGCAAGATCTTCCTGCGCCCGCGCATCTCCAGACTATCCACAGTGCGTGCCAGGGTATCCACTTGCTTCTGCAGAAGGTTTAGGGTCTGCACGAAATTAAGTTTGTAGGAGGCAAAGTCGGAAGCCAGTGTAGTGACTGTTGGAAGACTTGTGATTGCAGCTTTATTCAGTTCAGCTTCAACACTGGCGCACTTCTTAAAAAACTCATCTCTTAAACTTGATAGTGAATCTTGTATGGTAACTGCCATTGCCACTGAAGCAGATTGTAGTGAATTTTTGTGATGTGATTTTTACACTTAACTGACAGGTGGGTTGGGTTTATTATATATTATTTAGCATAAATATTGTTAAAAATTTATAGTATACTTATTAATTATTATTTTAAAGTTAATTAAATAGAGGAGCAAAATCAATCTTGTCTACTTGTTACAACTACCCACCAACCAAAAAGGTATGTTATCTATATATATACAAAACCGAGACGGATACCGGTGTGGGCCAAGTGTCGGGCTCCCGCAAAGTGTTGCAGTTGGAGGAGCTCATGTTCGCCGCGGGGGCGCACTTTATGGCGAACAAGAGGTGTCAGCTACCCGCGGGCTCCTTCAGGAAACAGAGGAAAGGTATGTTATCTATATATATACAAAACCGAGACGGATAGCGGTGTGGGCCAAGTGTCGGGCTCCCGCAAAGTGTTGCAGTTGGAGGAGCTCATGTTCGCCGCGGGGGCGCACTTTATGGCGAACAAGAGGTGTCAGCTACCCGCGGGCTCCTTCAGGAAACAGAGGAAAGGTATGTTATCTATATATATACTAAACCGAGACGGATACCGGTGTGGGCCAAGTGTCGGGCTCCCGCAAAGTGTTGCAGTTGGAGGAGCTCATGTTCGCCGCGGGGGCGCACTTTATGGCGAACAAGAGGTGTCAGCTACCCGCGGGCTCCTTCAGGAAACAGAGGAAAGGTATGTCGTCTATATACGAGGGGTGATCCAAAAGTAATGATAATCAGTTATTTCTAGTGCACACAAAAATACAAAAAAAATATCAGTCACTTGTTCAGTTACCCACTAGTTCAGGAAAAAAAAATCATATAAATAGGCCACGATTCCCGGGAGCTACATTCATTTGAATACAGACTGTCAAGGAGTGAACATCAAAATGGAAAAAAACGAAAT
The DNA here is from genome assembly GCA_951640165.1 of Pseudoips prasinana. Taxonomy (NCBI): domain Eukaryota; kingdom Metazoa; phylum Arthropoda; class Insecta; order Lepidoptera; family Nolidae; genus Pseudoips; species Pseudoips prasinana. The sequence goes on along the minus strand of OX621264.1, from coordinate 17,525,438 downwards.
CAGAGCTGTCATTAAATACCTCTGCTTGAAAAAAATGTCTACCAAAGACATACACAGCGACTTGGTGGAAACATTAGGGGACTCTTCTCCTCCATATTCCACAGTTGCACGCTGGGCTAAGGAGTTTAAGCTGGGAAGAACATCGACGGAAGACGAACACCGCGAAGGACGCCCATCGACGTCCCTCACTGAAGAAAATGTGAAAAAAGTTGAAGAAGTTGTATTGGAAGATCGAAGAATGACTATCAGGCATGTAGCTGAGGTCACAGGGCTCTCATATGGCAGCATTCAAAGAATCCTTGCGAACGAATTGCATATGAGAAAGGTCTCCGCGCGTTGGGTACCGAAAATGTTAAACGACGAGCAAAAGAAGAAACGAGTCAACATGTCAAGAGCAAATCTCGAAAAGTTCCAGGCAGACAAGGATAATTTTTTGTCACGTTTTGTGACCATGGACGAGACCTGGATCCACCATTTTGATCCTGAAACAAAACAACAATCGATGACATGGAAACGACCCGATGAACCGACGCCGAAGAAATTCAAAGTGTCAAGCTCAGCAGGGAAGGTTATGGCGTCTGTTTTTTGGGATGCTGAAGGAATAATCATGGTGGACTACTTGGAAAAGGGGGCCACTATTACAGGCTCCTATTATGCAGAACAAATAAGAAGATTGCGGGAGGCTATTAAGGAGAAAAGGCGAGGCAAACTGCGGGCTGGAGTACTGTTCCATCAAGACAACGCACCGGTTCACAAAGCTGCAATTGCCATGGCTGCCATTCAGGAAGCGGGCTTTGAGCTGGTGGAACACCCCCCCTATTCACCAGATCTAGCCCCCAGTGACTTCTATCTCTTTCCACGACTCAAGGAACACCTCCGAGGCAAGAAATTTGACGATGATAGCGACGTGATGGCCGCGGTTGAGGACTTTTTTGAGAGTCAAGATAAAGATTTTTTTTCTAAGGGAATTTTAGGTTTAGAAAAGAGATGGACTAAATGTATAGACTTGCTAGGAGACTATGTTGAGAAATAAATTTATTTTTTTATTTTATTCATTGTGTTTATTATTGATTATCATTACTTTTGGATCACCCCTCGTATATATAGAAACTTTTTGATTGCCTGAGAGTTGTAGAGAACGAGATTCTGGGTTCAAATCCCGGGTCAGGCCAAAAGTGATTTGGGACTTTTCGGTAACAAGATTTTTTTTTTAGTAGCTGCCCCAAGTCTGGGTTATTGTATCTCTAACTCTTTCCGATCGGATCATGAGAATGTAATAGAAAGTGCCCCTGTGTTTGCGCACACACTTGTGCACTATAATATGTCCAACGCCGATGGCTAGTCTCCATTGAGGCTGGCCGCCGTCGCCGAAATTCGGCTAGGAGGACATTATAATCAGTGTACAGATGCCAATAGATCAAGCTGCCCCAATCTGTCAATATTCCCCAATTGAAAGTGAACCTTATGCTTATGTGATAAAGTTGAAAATCTATAAAAGAAATTTGACAGATTGGGGTGGATGTGCTGGCGTCTGTACATCTTACATGCTCCTGTGTATGTTATGACGGTCACCGTAGCCTAGTTGATAGTGCTCCTGCCTACGAAACTGGTGGTCCTGGGTTCGAATCCCGGTAAGTGAAAATATTTGTGTGATGAGCACGAATATTTGTTTCTGAGTCATGGATGTTTTCTATGTATTTAAGTATTTATCTATCTATATAAGTATGTATATCGTCGCCTGGTACCCATAGTACAAGCTTTGCTTAGTTTGGGGCTAGGATGATCTGTGTGACATTGTCCCTAGATATTATTATATTATTCTATCATCTCCATCATCAGGATACGAAGAAGTTCACGTGCCGGCACTCAAACCGAAACCATTTGACGAAGGAGAGACTCTGATGCCGGTTGACAAACTGCCGAAATATGTGCAGCCTGCGTTCGACGGCTTCAAGACATTGAACAGGATACAGGTATGATAGTAAAAAGCATTTTTAGGGTTCCGGAACCTATTACTAAGACTTCGCTGTCTGTCCGTCTGACACCAGGCTGTATCTCGTGAATCGTGATAGTAGTTAGACGGTTGAACGATTTCACAGGTGATGTAATTCTGTTGCCGCTATAACAACAAATACTAAAAAACAAAAGAAAATAAATATTTAAGGGGGCTCCCATACAACAAAGGTGATTTTTTTACTCGTTTTTATAGATAATGGTACGGAACCCTTCGTGTGCGAGTCCGACTCGCACTTGGCTGGTTTTTATTTATTAAATACAATTCTATCATAGCTCCAGTCTGTGAAGTGGATTATTAATTTCTAAGTCCTTCTTTTCTTTCTGATTAAATTCGTTGCGGGATCCAAGACAGCTATCGCGATTCCCCGGGACATGCCTGAGCGTCACCGCTCAGTGTCATTTCATTGTGTGCCACTGTTGGTCCTGGCTTACAGGAGTCGCAGTGGTGGGTAAGAGGGAGGGACTAGTCCCGATAAAAAAAAATGACGGTGAGTTAAAGCAACTAAGCGAGCGGTCAGTCCATAGATGGGTGACCATCAAAGTGATGTCTGAGCGTCTACCCATCTCCCGCCTCACCGCTCTGTATCAGTTGAAATGGCATACAGAAGTTGCTGTGGTGAGTATGAGGGTGGGAGTAATCCCTTTTATGGTTATTCTGATTATTGATGGTCTCTGTTTCCGTGAATTACGTGATCTTGAGTCCCCATGCAATTACGAACTGAAACACAGTAGAAAAAATATTTTCGATTATATTTTCTATCACTAGGTAGGTACAGACATACACGGCTATAGCTAGGAACGCGCGTCGGTTTCAATATCCGACTGCACCGGCCGGCTGCTGCTCTAAAAGTGAGTCGCGCGCCGCTCAGCCCGTGAATATTGACTCCGTGGAGCGCTTGCAGATGGCGCTGCTATTCCGAGGATGACTCGGTTGTGAATCCTTGACTCCGTAGAGAGCTGACAAGTGGCGCTACCGTTCCGAGGATGACTCGGTTGTGAATTCTTCACTCCTTAGAGAGCTGACAGATGGCGCTAGCGTTCTGAGGATGACTCGATTGTGAATCCTCGACTCCGTAGAGAGCTGACAAGTGGCGCTAGCGTTCCGAGGATGACTCGATTGTGAATCCTCGACTCCGTAGAGAGCTGACAGATGGCGCTGCTATTCCGAGGATGACTCGGTTGTGAATCCTTGACTCCTTAGAGAGCTGACAAGTGGTGCTGCCGTTCCGACGATGACTCGATTGTGAATCCTTGACTCCGTAGAGAGCTGACAGATGGCGCTACCGTTCCGAGGATGACTCGATTGTGAATCCTTCACTCCTTAGAGAGCTGACAGATGGCGCTAGCGTTCTGAGGATGACTCGATTGTGAATCCTCGACTCCGTAGAGAGCTGACAAGTGGCGCTACCGTTCCGAGGATGACTCGTTTGTGAATCCTTGACACCGTAGAGAGCTGACAGATGGCGCTACCGTTCCGAGGATGACTCGATTGTGAATCCTTCACTCCTTAGAGAGCTGACACATGGCGCTAGCGTTCCGAGGATGACTCGGTTGTGAATCCTTCACTCCTTAGAGAGCTGACAGATGGCGCTAGCGTTCCGAGGATGACTCGATTGTGAATCCTTGACACCGTAGAGAGCTGACTGATGGCGCTAGCTTTCCGAGGATGACTCGATTTCGCCATATATATTTTTAGTCAGGTTAATCAAGTAGTAAGTAGCACGTTAATAATTTCTGTTTATCATTATGACTTCAGAGCCGCATATCAAAGGCAGCCCTCGAATCCGACGAGAACCTGTTAGTGTGCGCGCCCACCGGCGCCGGCAAGACCAACGTGGCGCTGCTGTGCATCCTGCGCGAGGTGGGCAAGCACGTCAACGACGACGGCACCGTCAACGTGCACGACTTCAAGATGATCTACGTGGCGCCCATGCGCTCGCTGGTGCAGGAGATGGTACGTACTAACATAACCAATATCAAGCACGTCAACGTGCACGACTTCAAGATGATCTACGTGGCGCCCATGCGCTCGCTGGTGCAGGAGATGGTACGTACTAACATAACCAATATCAAGCACGTCAACGTGCACGACTTCAAGATGATCTACGTGGCGCCCATGCGCTCGCTGGTGCAGGAGATGGTACGTACTAACATAACCAATATCAAGCACGTCAACGTGCACGACTTCAAGATGATCTACGTGGCGCCCATGCGCTCGCTGGTGCAGGAGATGGTACGTACTAACATAACCAATATCAAGCACGTCAACGTGCACGACTTCAAGATGATCTACGTGGCGCCCATGCGCTCGCTGGTGCAGGAGATGGTACGTACTAACATAACCAATATCAAGCACGTCAACGTGCACGACTTCAAGATGATCTACGTGGCGCCCATGCGCTCGCTGGTGCAGGAGATTGTACGTACTAACATAACCAATATCAAGCACGTCAACGTGCACGACTTCAAGATGATCTACGTGGCGCCCATGCGCTCGCTGGTGCAGGAGATGGTACGTACTAACATAACCAATATCAAGCACGTCAACGTGCACGACTTCAAGATGATCTACGTGGCGCCCATGCGCTCGCTGGTGCAGGAGATGGTACGTCCTAACATAACCAATATCAAGCACGTCAACGTGCACGACTTCAAGATGATCTACGTGGCGCCCATGCGCTCGCTGGTGCAGGAGATGGTACGTCCTAACATAACCAATATCAAGCACGTCAACGTGCACGACTTCAAGATGATCTACGTGGCGCCCATGCGCTCGCTGGTGCAGGAGATGGTACGTCCTAACATAACCAATATCAAGCACGTCAACGTGCACGACTTCAAGATGATCTACGTGGCGCCCATGCGCTCGCTGGTGCAGGAGATGGTACGTCCTAACAAAACCAATATCAAGCACGTCAACGTGCACGACTTCAAGATGATCTACGTGGCGCCCATGCGCTCGCTGGTGCAGGAGATGGTACGTCCTAACATAACCAATATCAAGCACGTCAACGTGCACGACTTCAAGATGATCTACGTGGCGCCCATGCGCTCGCTGGTGCAGGAGATGGTACGTACTAACATAACCAATATCAAGCACGTCAACGTGCACGACTTCAAGATGATCTACGTGGCGCCCATGCGCTCGCTGGTGCAGGAGATGGTACGTCCTAACATAACCAATATCAAGCACGTCAACGTGCACGACTTCAAGATGATCTACGTGGCGCCCATGCGCTCGCTGGTGCAGGAGATGGTACGTCCTAACATAACCAATATCAAGCACGTCAACGTGCACGACTTCAAGATGATCTACGTGGCGCCCATGCGCTCGCTGGTGCAGGAGATGGTACGTCCTAACATAACCAATATCAAGCACGTCAACGTGCATGACTTCAAGATGATCTACGTGGCGCCCATGCGCTCGCTGGTGCAGGAGATGGTACGTACTAACATAACCAATATCAAGCACGTCAACGTGCACGACTTCAAGATGATCTACGTGGCGCCCATGCGCTCGCTGGTGCAGGAGATGGTACGTCCTAACATAACCAATATCAAGCACGTCAACGTGCACGACTTCAAGATGATCTACGTGGCGCCCATGCGCTCGCTGGTGCAGGAGATGGTACGTACTAACATAACCATTATCAAGCACGTCAACGTGCACGACTTCAAGATGATCTACGTGGCGCCCACGCGCTCGCTGGTGCAGGAGATGGTACGTACTAACATAACCAATATCAAGCACGTCAACGTGCACGACTTCAAGATGATCTACGTGGCGCCCATGCGCTCGCTGGTGCAGGAGATGGTACGTACTCACATAACCAATATCAAGCACGTCAACGTGCACGACTTCAGGATGATCTACGTGGCGCCCATGCGCTCGCTGGTGCAGGAGATGGTACGTCCTAACATAACCAATATCAAGCACGTCAACGTGCACGACTTCAAGATGATCTACGTGGCGCCCATGCGCTCGCTGGTGCAGGAGATGGTACGTACTAACATAACCATTATCAAGCACGTCAACGTGCACGACTTCAAGATGATCTACGTGGCGCCCACGCGCTCGCTGGTGCAGGAGATGGTACGTACTAACATAACTAATATCAAGCACGTCAACGTGCACGACTTCAAGATGATCTACGTGGCGCCCATGCGCTCGCTGGTGCAGGAGATGGTACGTACTAACATAACCAATATCAAGCACGTCAACGTGCACGACTTCAAGATGATCTACGTGGCGCCCATGCGCTCGCTGGTGCAGGAGATGGTACGTCCTAACATAACCAATATCAAGCACGTCAACGTGCACGACTTCAAGATGATCTACGTGGCGCCCATGCGCTCGCTGGTGCAGGAGATGGTACGTACTAACATAACCAATATCAAGCACGTCAACGTGCACGACTTCAAGATGATCTACGTGGCGCCCATGCGCTCGCTGGTGCAGGAGATGGTACGTACTAACATAACCAATATCAAGCACGTCAACGTGCACGACTTCAAGATGATCTACGTGGCGCCCATGCGGTCGCTGGTGCAGGAGATGGTACGTACTAACATAACCAATATCAAGCACGTCAACGTGCACGACTTCAAGATGATCTACGTGGCGCCCATGCGCTCGCTGGTGCAGGAGATGGTACGTACTAACATAACCAATATCAAGCACGTCAACGTGCACGACTTCAAGATGATCTACGTGGCGCCCATGCGCTCGCTGGTGCAGGAGATGGTACGTACTAACATAACCAATATCAAGCACGTCAACGTGCACGACTTCAAGATGATCTACGTGGCGCCCATGCGCTCGCTGGTGCAGGAGATGGTACGTACTAACATAACCAATATCAAGCACGTCAACGTGCACGACTTCAAGATGATCTACGTGGCGCCCATGCGCTCGCTGGTGCAGGAGATGGTACGTACTAACATAACCAATATCAAGCACGTCAACGTGCACGACTTCAAGATGATCTACGTGGCGCCCATGCGCTCGCTGGTGCAGGAGATGGTACGTACTAACATACCACTATCTTTTAAATTTATTTGTAGCCATGAGTTGTCGGTTGTCGCTTGAATCTCCACGGTATGACAATTTAGTGGGCGTATAAACTTTATACGATTAAAATGACAGCCTAAAAGTTCAATGAAAATTATCCAGGTTAACATTTCTGATTCGATCTCGCAGGGAAACTCCAAGCTCTCTTCATTGCTCTTTGGGTGATCCTGAGCCGTCTGATAAGGCCCATTTTGAGCGACTCTGATCTACCCTTCTTTATTATATATTGCGCAATCGAGTAATCCTTTGAACGCTAGCGCCATCTGCCAGCGCTATAGACACAATAAATCAAACACAACGAAACGTGAGAGATAAAATAACTCGTAATTTTCAATGACTAGATAGGTACAGATATACACGGCTATAGCTAGGACCGCGCGTAGGTTTCAATGTCCGACCGCACTGGCCGGCTGCTGCTCCACAAGTGTGTCGCGCGCCGCTCAGCGGGGGAATCATTGACTCCGTCGAGCGCCGACAGATGGCGCTGGCGTTCCGAGCAAGACACGATTGTCGTTGACTGTATTTGTTTATACGTAAAACCAGATAGTTAGATAATGTCTAATAATAATAATTTATTTTGGGACATGATTCGCACACGGCCATCTGATACCAAAGCAGAGCTTGTACTATAGAGCTATCTATAATTTTGGCCCGAGAGTGTCTCTAAGAGAAAAGTTCATAGAGGTCAACATTCTAACTGTACCATCTCAGTATATATTAGGTCTTTACCTATGAAATTGCCGTTCTGCAGTACTGGCCATTTCAAATCAAAATAATTTTTGTTTGGCTAAGAATTCTAATTTCAAATTTATTTTATTTTAAAAACATGGATTCTTTTTTCCAAAAGTAGTCATTTCTTTATTGATTAGTGTTACATTTTCATCGCATTTCAATCTTTTTCGTCATCATGGATACGTTAAAAATTCGAGTAATTATGGAATATGAGTACCGTCGTGGCAGCAACGCGGCACAAGCGGCACGCAACATCAACGACGTTTACGGAGCTAACACTACAAACCAACGCACCACCTGTTATTGGTTTGCTCGCTTCCGTTCTGGAAATTTCGACCTGAAAAATGAACCTCGCTGTCGTCCGAAGACTTTGGTCGACAATGACGAATTAAAGGCGGTTGTGGAAGCTGATGATACACAATCTACGGCTGAATTAGCAGCAGCTTTCGACGTTAGCGTCAAAACAATATTGGTCCATTTGCGTCAAATTGGCAAGGTAAAAAAGCTTGACAAATGGGTGCCCCACGAACTCAATGATCGCCAGCGCGAAGTACGCGTCGAGACGTGCCTTGCACTGCTCAACAGACACACAAATGAAGGAATTTTGAACCGCATTGTTACCTGCGATGAAAAATGGATTCTGTTTGATAACCGCAAGCGCTCAGCAAGTTGGTTGGATCCTGGTTCAGCACCTAAACAATGCCCTAAACGAAAACTTACCCCTAGAAAAGTGATGGTCACTGTTTGGTGGTCTAGCGCCGGTGTGATTCATCACAGCTTCTTACCAAACGGGGTGAGCATTACTGCAGATGTGTACTGTGAAGAACTGAGCACAATGATGGAGAAGCTGGCGCATCTCCAACCAGCATTGGTCAATCGCTCGTCTCCGCTGCTCCTGCACGACAACGCGCGACCTCATACTGCACAGCAGACGGTCTCCAAGTTGCAAGAACTGGGGTTGGAAGCTCTCCGTCATCCGCCATACTCACCAGACCTTGCGCCTACAGACTACTACTTTTTCCAGAATTTGGATAACTTCTTGGCGGGAAAAAAATTCAATACCCGAGAGGCAGTACAAAATGCCTTTGAAGAATTTGTTGCCTCCCGTCCAGCTGATTTCTTTAAGAAGGGCATCAATAAACTGCCACTGCGATGGCAAAGATGCATTGATTGCATGGGTGATTACTTCGATTAATACAAATAAAAAAATTCATGAAAAAAATTCGTTTAAATTTTTTCATACAAAACGGCAATTTCATAGGTAAAGACCTATTATATGAAAACTTACTATATGTGCATAAAAATATCGATTCCTTCTGTAAAAGGAGCGATACACATAATGTAAATACTAGATATAAGAATAATCTCATATTGCAAACTACCAGTCTCCACAAAATAAGTAACTCTTTTATGGGGCTATGTACAAGATTCTATAACAAACTTCCCAATGGTATTAGAGAATTGTCTACGAATAAGTTTAAAAGAATTATTATTATAGCCATATTGTGTAGCAGGGCATATTACAAAATTTCTGATTATTTAAGTTATAAAAGTGCTTGGGATTGAGTTGTTCTGAGTCAACACACATGATTGTAATTAATCTTAAGTATATTTTATTTAAAAAATTATTCCTACTGAGTTTTCTGGCAGTGTTTCTCAGTAGCTGCCACGTCATGCACTGCACGGTAGGCTAAAAAAATATGACGATTCCACATAAATGTAAAATTTTTACGGAATAAAGTTACTTTGAGTTTGATACCAGATAACTGATATACTACATATAATACTTATTTTTGTAAATACATACTTACATAGAAAATTACACCCAGACTCAGGACAAATAGCCATGTTCATGCACACAAATATCTGTCCTGGGTGGGAATCGAACTCACGACTTGCGGCGTGAAAGGCAAGCATTTACCAATCACGCCAACCGGCCCGTCAACTAATCTTTATTTACTATGCGTCCTTACATTCCATCTACATTATTTCGTAATATCTGCCTACATATTAAAACTACTAGCTGTGCCCCGCGGTTTTACCCGCATTCAACTTTATAAATTATCACAGCTCCTCCCCCGTAGGTGACACCGTGATAATATGTAGCCTATATTTTGATCCGTCCTTTTAGTAATATTCGTGCAAAGTTTGAGGTAAATCCATGCAGTACTTTTTGTGTTTATCCTGGACATACATACAGACAGAAATTCTAAAAAACTATATTTTTGGTTTCGTAATCGATTGAAGATCACGCCCCTAGTATCTTTAAAATTAAATATTCAATGTTATAACGCGCACCTCCCTATACTGTTTCGACGCAAGCCCTGAGGGGAAAGCCATTATGTTTTCTTTACTGTGTCAGTTGAGTCGAAGTCGAATGTGAGTAATATTACGCGTCTATAGTGCAAAGGTCGATCGTCACGTCGACGTGGTCCGCCACCCGTCACGTCTCGTTTCCCAGAGAGGCGAAAAGTGGTCAACGGAGAGCCGTTTTGCTACGTTGAATGTTGGAGGAAGAATAGAGGGTAATATGGACGAAGTATGTCAGCTGATGAGTGAAAAGCGGATCGATGTGTTGTGTGTGAATGAGACGAAGCGGAAAGGGTGTGATACTACAAAACACGGACAATACACGACGTATTGGTCTGGAGTACCGAACACCACCCGAGCTTGCCAAGGTGTGGGTCTCATTCTTTCCACAAGTATGTCTGAGTGTGTGACTGAGTTCGAATGCGTGAATGCAAGAGTAATGTGGTTGAGAATTAAAGTTGGTATGACCCGTATCTTCCTAGTAGGAGTGTACGCTCCTGTAGATATGGGTGCAGTTGTAATACAGCGAGAACAAGAGGAAAGAAAGGCATTCTGGGAGACCCTGAGAGATGTGTTGCGGTTAAGTCAGTATAATGAAAGAGTAATAATGTTAGGTGATTTTAATGGATGGGTTGGGGTAAAACGTCATGGTTTTGAAAGAGTACTAGGTCAATTCGGTGACGAGAGTGAGAATGAGAATGGGTACAGTCTGCTTGAGATATGTTTGGAATGGGGTCTTTGTGTTACAAATACTATGTTTGAACATAAAAGAATCCATACGTTTACACGAGAGAGGAAAAATGTGAGAAAGAGTATGATTGACTTCGTGATTGTAGATGAAAGACTGAGAAAGAATGTCTATCGTGGGACCGCAATCCATACAGACCACTTTCTGGTAATGAGCCGAATAAGTGGTCTATTCAAAGGATGGCGCCACCGAATCCGTGAGACTAAAAGTGTACTAGAGAGAATAAAAGTAGAGGAACTGCAAGAGGAAGAAGTGGCAGATGAGTACAAAAGTAAGTTGGTTGAGAAGTTTGAAGGATCTGAAGACATAAGAGAAGTAGAAGAGCTATGGAAGGTAGTCAAAGAAGGTGTGATGAGTGTAGCTGGTGAAGTATGTGGCGTAATAAAGAGAAGAAGAGGAAGAAAGATGAAGAATATTTGGTGGGATAAAAGTGTACAAAAAGTTGTATGTGAAAAGAAGAAAGCGTGGTTAGACTGACTAGCCACCAGAGCAAACGAATGCATAAAGCGACGAATGAGGATATAGAAAGGGCCTGGAATGATTATAGGAAAATGATAGGAATTGTAAAGGATGTGGTGAACGAAAAGAAAAATGAACAAATGGATAATTTTGATAGAAGGTTGTCTAAGGATTTTCAGACGAACATTAAGTTTTTCTGGAAATCCGTTAGATCAGTAAGAGGCATAACTCAAACCTCAGAACTGAAATCCATACGAGACCAAGATGGAAATATAGTGAAAGGGGAAGAATGCGTGTTAAAACGTTGGAAGGAGTATTTTGAAAGTTTGTATGAAAGAGGTGTAACAGAGAGTAAACGTAGTTCACTAAGTATAGACAAGAACAAATCTAAAGATGACATTGGTATGGATGAGATTGTGAAAGCTATTAAGGGTATGAAATCAGGTAAGTCACCAGGGTATGACAGGATAACTTCCAAGATGCTGAAGGCTGGACATGGCGTCATAGCGAGTCAGCTGTGCAGCCTTTTCAATTTATGCTATACCACCGGCCAAGTGCCAAGTGATTGGTGCAAGGCTGTCATTGTACCTCTTTACAAAGGGAAAGGCTCACGGCAAGACTGTAAAAACTATAGGGGCATTAGTCTGCTCAGCGTCGTTGGTAAGTTGTATGCAAAAGTATTGGTTGAAAGAGTTGTGAAAGAAACCGATGCGAAAATATGGGATGCACAGGCGGGTTTTCGGAAAGGAATGGGATGCACGGATCAGGTCTTTTCTCTGCGAAGCATAGTAGAGAAGTTTTTGGGCAAAAACCAAAAGGTTTACTGTGCCTTCGTAGACTTAGAAAAGCCCTACGATAGAGTGTTGAGGAGTGAACTATGGTCGGTACTGTCCATGTATGGGTTGAACGACAACCTTGTTCAAGCACTGAAATCTCTTTATAGGGATTCCAGAGCTTGCGTGAGGATTAACGGGTCATACACCGAGTGGTTTAGCATCCAAAAGGGTGTTAGACAGGGATGTGTAGCGTCACCGTGGTTGTTTAACCTATTCATGGATAGCTGTTTAAAAGATTTGAAAGAAAGTGAATGCGGTGTAAGGATGAATGAGTTACTCATCAAATGTCTGCTTTACGCTGATGATCAAGTTTTACTTGCATCATCGGCGGACGAGTTGCAGGTGATGGTAACAAGTATGCATGAATCTTTTGAAAGGAAAGGGATGAAAATGAATGTAGGTAAGACGAAAGTAATGGTATTTGAGAGGGATGAATACACAACAGCGTGTGATATTGTGATTGGAGGAGAGAAAGTCGAACAAGTGAATGAGTTTGTATATTTGGGAACTTTGTTTACGAGAGATGGGAAATATGAAAAAGATATTGTTAGAAGAGTAAATGCGGGGAACAGAGTGAATGGGGCACTTCACGCCTTTATGAGTAGCCGGCAAGTATCAAAGAAGGCTCGACTAGCCGTGCACGATGGAGTGTTAGTGCCAACTTTAATGTATGGAAGTGAAAGTTGGGTATGGCAGAAAAAGAATGAAAGTAAAATAAATGCAGTGGAAATGAGAGCTCTGAGAAGTATGTGTGGTGTGACTTTGAGAGACAGAATTCGAAATACTGATGTAAGAGAGCGTTGTGGTGTGAAAGAGGATGTAGTCACAAAGATTGAAAAAGGCATGCTGAGATGGTTTGGCCATTTAGAAAGGATGAATGAAAGAAGATTGACAAAAGAAGTATACCTGGCCTGTGTGAATGGGACAACCGGAAGGGGAAGACCACGTCGTACATTCTCTGACCAAATTGGAGATGTTCTCAAGAAAGGGCAGGTCAGAAGTACCCTAAACCGGCGAGCATGTATGAAGAATATAATGACAGTAATCGAGGCAAAAGAAGTATGCAAAGATCGTGACAAATGGAAATCCGTTGTCTCTGCCTACCCCTCTGGGAAACAGGCGTGAGTCTATGTATGTATGTATGTATAGTGCAAAGGTTGTAATTGTATTGATACGCTACCTAATGTGTAATTTGTGTTTTCGTGGTTCACACCAATAAACTATCTATAACTTATACCGATTTGTTTCAATCCGTTATAATGTATAGTTTTGACTTTCCTACGATTTTATTATATGTATTAAAAGTCAACAAATATTTTGTTCCCAGGTGGGCAACTTCAGCAAACGTCTCGCAGCGTACAACATGAAAGTGTCCGAGTTGACCGGTGACCACCAACTGACCAGAGAGCAGATTGACGCGACTCAACTGATTGTCTGTACGCCTGAGAAGTGGGATATCATCACTAGAAAAGGTGAGGGTTATATTTCATTATTATAATAATATCCAGGGACATTATATACACTCGGCTATCTGATCCCTAACTGAGCAGAGCTTGTACTATGGAAACCAGATAACTAATATAATATCTAGTGACAATGTTACACAGATCATCCTAGCCCCAAACTAAGCAAAGCTTGTACTATGGGTACCACGAGACGATATACATACTTATATAGATAGATAAATACTTAAATACATTGAAAACATCCATGACTCAGAAACAAATATTCGTGCTCATCACACAAATATTTGCACTTACCGGGATTCGAACCCAGGACCACCAGCTTCGTAGGCAGGAGCACTACCAACTAAGCTACGGTGACCGTCGATACTGATATACCACATATACTTTTTTTTGTAAATACAAACTGTGACTGCACGTGTGGCGCATCGGCTAAGACAGTCGCCTCGCCACTTCGTGTCGCGGGTTCGAGTCCCGCGCCGGACAACTATTTATGTGACCCATAGGTAGTTGTTCTGAGTCTGGATGTAATTTGTGTCCGTCTATTATATGTTTGTAAAGTGCCCCGCGACGCAGGGATTAGACTCCCTGATGCGGGCGATGTCGTTTTAAAGTCATAATTACAAAAAAACTTATACAACGTGTAACAGAAAGAGTGAACGTAACTTAAGGGGCATATACGGTCTCCTTAAGCCTACCTATACACAAAATCTCATACCGAAATACCATCATTTTAATCTTGATCGTAAAATAATATACCGTTCAATATATCGACAAGTATTTTTATCGATATAACGAACATCCGTACTAACACAGCACAGCTGATTCTGATTTACGCTAGAAATTGTTTGACATACCTCTGTGTTTATATGCACGCCTGGTAGTTTGATTCCGATTGCACTCACTACACATATTTTGTTTTATTTTAGAGTTATGTTTTTATTTATAGCACTGCTGAATAGCTATTGGATACTTTACATCGTATAAGTACGTGATACACAAACACATTACGAGATCCTTTTTATAGTTTAACTTCTAGTTGAAGTTGTTTTCAGTACTGATGGAAGAATTTCATTATTTCACGTTCACTAAAATCTGCACCGACACCGAAAGCTCAACTCTAAGACTTGTCAACTAACACGAGTCTCTCTCATGTACAACATAGTCATAGAATCGTAAAGCTTGCATGTTTCTTAGTTATAAAGAGGCGTGGCCTCCATCGCGACACTGTACCCTTCACGACATAGGTTCCTCGTAATTAAACAGCCTTAAATTCTGTGACCTATGAATCCTCATCATCACAAAGTGCACGTCTGAGGCTATTATTACGATCACTAAACGACATAGTTAAGGATTTCGCGGAACACTTTACTCATTACTAAACGACATTTTAGACGATTTAGTAACCAAACACGACCTAAATAGACAGCAGTTTACGAACAACTGATGATTTTAATATTTTTATTAAATAAATGAATTGCACAATATTTGATGAATTTGGCGGCTTTCTTCGAACGCGGCCCCTTTGGCGGCGTCTTTGAGTCCATTCAAAAGAGCCGCCTAGGTATCGACGACGCGCGCGGCTCGCTTACATGAATATTAAAAGATATTTAACCGTTTATTATTTACCTACATCAACTCTTTGATTTTGCCGCCATATTAGTGTAACTTTGGATATAATCAGGACGGAATTTGAAATATCCCCTACTGTTCATATGAGCCTAGTACATTATTCATATTTTTTTATTTGTATGTATGCACTTTCTATTCCATCACTCTCATGATCCGATGGGACGACTAGAGATACGACCGGAAAGAGGTCAGGCACAGGAACGACGGCTTTACGTGCTCTCCGAGGCATGGGGGTGTAATATCGTCAACTCCCAGACTTCGGGCTGATACTGAGAAATTTCTTTTTACGGAAAAATCCCATAATCACTTTTTGGCCCGACCCGGGAATTGAACCCAGGACTTCATTATTCCCATAATCACTTTTTGGCCCGACCCGGGATTTGATCCCAGGACTTTATTATCTGCAGTTGAACACGCTACCGCTAGACCAATGAGTTATACACGAACACATTCAAATGGCGCGGCGCGCGGGGCCCGAATATTAAAAAATATTTAACCATTTATTATTTACCTACATCAATCCTTTGTATTCGCCGCCGTATTAGAGTTCCTTGCGACAAAATCAGGACGGAATTCGAAATGTCCCCTAATGTTCATATGAGCCTAGTACATTATTCATATTTTTTCGTAATTTATCAGTAGTCGTACCGCGTGGGTTTATCTGGTTAGTTTGTATTAAAAATTAAGTACCTATTCGTTTCCGGCCAGATTAAATTCACATACTGAAAGAAAAAATTAATATTCTTACTATTTAACACACAAAAAAATATCTGCAGTTACATAAGTCAATTAAATTATTTATTTCTCCTAGATCCAACATCTTGCGGAATATCATTTTAAATTAAATTCAGTGATTTTTCCTAGTTATCAAATTTATATGAATTTAGAGCAAAAATTCAGTTAAACATTTGATTGAATCTTAAAATAAACACGTGTAATAAATTATGTGACTGTACAGAACCACACTTTTTATTTACAGGCTAAGTAGTAGGTACCCAAAGAGTTCGCGGTAAGGTTCATTCATTCATTACCCTTGCGGCTGAGTTTTTAGTGTTGTTCATAATGTCGGTAATCTTTGTTGTTGATTTAGGTGGTCGATAGAAAAATAAATTACTAGTTGAATAAAAAATGATTATTTCTGTTTGAAGTTTCGTCCATAGGTAGCCGTCCTGATACCCTATAACCCCCTTAAGTTACGTTCACACTTCCTGTTACACGTTGTATAGATAACTACACCCAGACTCAGGCCAAACAGACATGTTCATGCACACAAATATCTGTTCGGGTGGGAATCGAACCCACGACCTCTGGCGTGAAAAGCAAGCATTTGCCAACTACGCCAATATGTATAATATTTTTTATTTTATTTATCTAACTTTATGAAGATAGTACAAAGGCGGACTTAATGCCTTATCCCAGGCAACCTTAAGGTGGTGCACAGTTAACAAGATAGGTGCATTAGGTACAGATATTGCAGAACGAAATTAAGATATGATACAATTAGAAAAAGAAAGAAACCAAAAGATGCACATACATATACATGCATATATATAAATAGCTGTGCCGTGCGGTTTTACCCGCGTTTAACTTTATAAATTATAGCCTGTGTTAATGCAGGTTGTCAGCTAACTCCATACCAAATTTTATTAAAATCGCTCCAGCCGTTTAGACGTGAAGAAGTAACAAACATACACACTCACAAACATTCGCCTTTATAATATTAGTGTGATAGTCAAATATATTTTTATTATACTTTACTAAGTACACAGTACGATAGAGACAGATGTGGCACTTGTCGGGACTAGTCCCTCCCTCTTACCCACCACTGCAACTCCTGTAAGCCAGTATCAACAGTGGCACACAATGAAATGACACTGAGCGGTGTGGCCCAGACACTCACACACAACACAACTCTTTCCAGACAATACAACTTTACTAATTTGACCGTTCTCTTTCAAAACATTAGCTTAATTAATTTTGACATATATGTGTCAACGCCGTCAGGGGAGATCCTGGTGATCTGTAGTACAGGCTTGCCTAGTTCAGACACCAGTCTCTCGCAAACAAAATGTACCCACATGTTTATTATGTAACTCCATGTAATTATCACTGTTTGTGAAGAGAAATAAATAATTTTTGTATTTGTAAATCGCTTTAACTGTCTTGGATCCCGCAACGAATTTAATCAGAAAGAAAAAAGGAGGAGTTAGAAATGCATAGTTCCACTGCCCTCCAGATAGTCCCGCCGTCTTAACCACCACTGCAACTCCTGTAAGCCAGGATCAACAGTGGCACACAATGAAAGTACACTGAGCGTTGAGGCTCAGGTATGTCCCGGGGAATCGCTTTAACTGTCTTGGATCCCGCAACGAAATTAATCAGAAAGAAAAAAGGAGGAGTTAAAAATGAATAGTTCCACTTCCCTCCAGAGCAAAGTGGGAGACAGAATGATATAAAGAGGCTATAGCCTCATAAAACGAGAGAATTGCAAACTAGAGAAGCCAGCTGCAAAAGCACCGAGGATCAATTTAAGGGTCCTAAGTGAGCTGTTATATTTGATTCCAATAGTAGGTATGGCAAAGCGCTTAAACGCACGGACGTTGTTCCTTGTTATTACAAGATCCGTATAATAAGTTTATTATACAGATGTGGCACTATGCTTGAGTTATTATATCTTATTATCACTGAGTCTTAATTAAGTCCGCCTTTACCGCTTAGTGAATTTCATATCTTTTAAATAGGACAAATGCGAGAACCAGAGAGCCGCCGGCTGAAGTATAAAAGCCTTTTTAAGTATGAAAGAAACGACGCTATTATCGCTATAATACCTTTGTTTACGTTTACTACTAGTTTGCAATCGTTATACCAATATAGCGGTGGTAGCATTAAAGCGCGACCGTCGTTATAAACACAAGGTCTGCTATAATAATAATACTTTGATATAGACAGAACTACTCAGACAATATGTGGTAAAATATAGCTAAAACTATAAATTTCGATAGTAAACTTAAACATAATCTCTTTGACAATAACTTAATTCAAGATAGCTAAATATCATTGCTATTACAAAATAAATTTTATAAATGTTTTAACAATCTGTGTACCTAAATATCGTATGTGACTAGAAATAATTATGTATACTTACTTAATTATATTACTATAAACATGTTCTGACTATTTACAAGCGCTTTTTTAAAGTCTGCGTGAATAAAAACCTTTTGAATTATTATATATTTATGTACAGACGCCTGCACATCAAGCTACCCCAATCTGTAAAATTTCCCCAATTGAAAGTGAACCTTATGCTTTTGTGATAAAGTAGAAAATCTATAAAAGAAATTTGACAGATTTGTGTAGCTGGATGTGCTGGCGTCTGTACAATATTCTACCTGCCATTTTGATTGACCACAGGTTAATTGTCATCAGGTGGCGAGCGTTCCTTCACCAACTTGGTGCGCTTGATCATTATTGATGAGGTGCACCTCCTTCACGACGAACGTGGACCTGTCCTGGAGGCGCTAGTTGCCAGGACTTTGAGAACTGTGGAGCAGACGCAGGAAGAGGTATGCTTTTTAAGACAATACTCATTGACATAATTTTTCCGAAGATCTTGCAAGGGTCGTGGGAAGCTGCTGGATACAGACGGCACAAGACTGGCCATAAATGATTTTTTAAATGAGAAAGATTTGTAAATTTAGTTTTAATTGATATTGTAATTATTGACTTAGTGAAACTTATTTGATTTATTGCGCGTTTTTAATCTATGGATATTAATTATTTGACGGTCACCGTAGCCTAGTTGGTAGTGCTCCTGCCTACGAAGCTGGTGGTCCTGGGTTCGAATCCCGGTAAGTGCAAATATTTGTGTGATGAGCACGAATATTTGTTTCTGAGTCATGGATGTTTTCTATGTATTTAAGTATTTATCTATCTATATAAGTATGTATATCGTCGCCTGGTACCCATAGTACAAGCTTTACTTAGTTTGGGGCTAGGATGATCTGTGAGACATTGTCCCTGGATATTATTTGATTTATTGAAATTGTAATATTTATTTGATTTATTGACATTGAGATTTATAAAAGACATATAGAAATTATAATTAAATTTGTTTTATATAGTTAATGCGCAATTGAAAGCAATTTATTTTAAGTTAATTTTTGCATGCCAGAGCAGGTAAAGTATGGCTGGACTTTTATTTGCATTTAATAACATGCACCATGTTATGAAATGTAAATATAAGTAATGTTAAATGTTGTAAAAGTATAATACTTGCGAAATAAAATATCTTTATCTGTGGAGATACTTGGGGGAGGCCTTTGTCCAGCAGTGAACATCTTTCTATTTATTTTCTTCGACTGATATGACGATGGTGATGAGTCACTACAGTCTTTTCGCCATAAGATGAGTTCCCTGACAGTTAATATTTTTCCGTGGCACGCATACTACTTTAGACCAATAAAAAATCAACTGGCAAAAAAATTACAAGTGAAATGATAAAAAATATATTTGCCTTTCGTAAATTAGTCATAATTAACTGTTAATAAATTAAGTAAATATAATAAAGAAGTATAAATCTTCAAAATGTCTAATGCGTTGAACGGAACGTCGGCCAATAGAGATTGACACTACTCATAGATTGACACGAATCCGTCTCCAATTTCTTTGCCAACTAAATCGATATTATACAAAAAATCGATTATATTTCGTTAGGTCACGTCACTACAATTAAATAAAATAAATAAAAAAGGTTTTTATTCACGTAGACTTTAAAAAAGCGCTTGTAAATAGCCAGAACATGTTTGTAGTAATATAGTTGTATACATTATTATTTCTAGTAACATAGATATTTAGGTACACATTGTATGAAAACATTTATAAAATTTATTTTATTATAGCATTGATATTTAGCTAGCTCGTATCAAGTTATTGTCAAGAGATTATGTTTAATTATCTAGTTTAAGTCTAATATTTTTACAACATATTGTCAATGGTTCTGTCTATATTAAGGTATTATTATTATGACGGACCTTGTGTTAATAACGACGGTCGCGCTTTAATGCTACCACCGGATCAAAAAAAAAAAAATTGTCAGACAAGAACTGTCAGGGAACTCATCTTATGGCGAAAAGACTATAACCGCTGCCATAAGACAGTAACTCACTGTTATCATAGGAAAAGGCCAATAATTGTTGTCTTAAGGAAAAAGATACATATTCTTGCCATAGAACTATAGTCACTAACTGTTGCTATAGGAAAATAGTCACTAACGATTGTCTCAGGACAAAATACACTAATTATTGCCATAGAACTATTATATAGTCACTACAGATAATAATATCCAGGGACATTATTCACACAGCCATCTGATCCCAAACTAAGCAGAGCTTGTACTATGGAAATCAGATAACTGATATACTACATATACTATTTTTTTTTGTAAATACATACTTATGTAGATAATTACACCCAGACACTGGTCAAACAGACATGTTCATGCACACAAATATCTTTCCGAGGTGGGAATCGAACCCACGACCTGCGAGGTGAAGTCCAAGTATCTAGCAACCACGCCAACCAATGTAGTATACATATTTTTAGATTTGTTTTTCCATAGCGGAGAAGTTGTTAGGTGATTTTTTACTTATTACTGACAATAGATGGCGCTTATATAAATTATGACTTTACAGGTTCGTCTCGTAGGTCTTTCTGCCACTCTGCCAAATTATACTGACGTCGCTGCGTTCCTGAGGGTCAAGCCAGAACAGGGCTTGTTCTACTTTGACAACTCATTCAGGTAATTACTTATCGTATGGGCAGTGCTTACCCTAGTGTCAGAGTTCTTCAAGCCGCCCAGTCATGGCTCTGACATGACTTAACGACTGTTGTCGAAGACTACTACCGGGACCGACAGCTTAACGTGCCCTCCGAAGCACGGAGACGCTCAGAAATAAAACCACTTTGGCGGTCACCCATCTATGGACTGACCGCGAGCCTCGTTGCTTGACGTCGCCGATCGCTATGAGCTAAATAATGCGTACTCTTTACAACAGCAACATGTCTCTTGCTTTGTGGTGACGGCATAGAATATCATCATCCCATCTCATGCCGTGGGGGGCGTAGAAATGTTTCTATATGTATATCATTCTTGAGATCCTCCGTCACAATATGTCCCAAGTATTTAAACGGGGCAACTCTACTCTCAAGCGAACCACTTAGTGTGCCTCCCTGACAACTTCCGTTCGCTCTGCGCGATCACACTTTTCGTAACTCTCACGTCATACATTTAGCTTACTACCCAAGTCAAGGGTGCAACACGAAATCATTCCTAACTAGCTGTGCCCCGCGGTTTTACCCGCGTTAAACTTTATGAATTATCACAGCTCCTCCCCCGTAGGTTATAGCGTGATAATATGTAGCCTATATGTTGACCCGATCTCTTAGTAATATTCATGCAAAATTTGAAGTTAATCCATGCAGTACTTTTTGAGTTTAGCCCGGACATGCATACAGACAAACAGACACACAGACAAAAATTCTAAAAACTATATTTTTGGCTTCGATATCGATTGTAGATCACGCCCCAAGAATCTTTTTTAAAAATATTTAATGTACATTTTTGACTTTCTTACGATTTTATTATATGTATAGATTATACCACCCAGTTCGGCGCACGCCGCTTATATAAGATTCTATAACAAACTTCCCATTGATATCAGAGAAATGTCTACGAATAAGTTCAAAAGGACTATAAAAGTTAAATTGTCTAGCAGGACTTAATACAAAACTTCTGATTATTTAAGTGACAAAACAGCTTGGGAGTCAGTCACTCTAAATTAACACATTTAAGTACATACAATGTAATTTTATATTTAGAAATAAACTAGCTGTGCCCCGCGGTGTTACCTGCGTAAAATTTTCTTTGCTATAAACCTCACGGAGCCCGAGCCTTTCCAACGAATGCAAAACCGTGGAAATCGGTTTTGCGTTCTGAAGTCAGGAAGGAAAACCCGACTTATTTTATATAGTAGATATTTTAAAAAAGGATTCCTAGTGAGTTTTCTGGCAGTGTTTCTCAGTAGCTGACACGTCATGCACTGCACGGTAGGGTCAATAAACATGACGATTCCACATAAATGTTATATTATAACGGAATAAATGAATTTGAAATTTGTTTTTATTTTTTAGGGTTTTAATAATAAATGATAACTTGTGACAGGCCCGTGGCGTTAGAGCAGCAATACATAGGAGTGACAGAGAAGAAGGCGCTCAAGCGGTTCCAGGTGATGAACGATATAGTGTACGAGAAGACCATGGAGCACGCTGGAAGGAATCAGGTGAGAACAGTCACTTACTAAGCCCTGAATGTACGTGTAGCAGAGCGGTTAACCGTTATACAACCGGTGAACTATACGACATAAGATAAATACTCTTTATTGCACACAAATAACAGAAAAAAAATAGGAAACATTGAAAAAAAAACTTGTGTGTACTTATGTACACGCGTTAGAAGTTATACTTCTTAATATACAACTTGAACATAGTTATCAATTGTCATACCACCTAGAACTAACTTCATGCTGTTAAATGTTTAGGTGTCGGTGTGCGCGCGCATCGTAAAAATTCACTCTCATCATTTTTCTCCATCGCGCCAAAAGAAGTATAACTTCAAAAAAAATGTGAGCCGTCACGGGACGCCTGGTAGATGTGAAACATCGACATTATTTTGTAAAAGTAATATGCAGAAAAGAACATATTGTAATAGGAACTAAATATGTCAGGGCGCCACGGCATGCGTCGCCACGCCAGAAATCTGTTTTACGTGCGGCTATAGATGTTTCACATCAAAAAAGGCGCCAGCGCATCCAGCTACCCCAATCTGTCAAATCTTTTACTGTATATAAAAGATTGAACATCTATAAAATTTGTCAGATTGGGTTAGCTGGATGTGCTGGCGTCTGTACCTGCTACTTTCATGTGTGTTCGTGCTAAGTAAATATATTTCTATTCTAATTTAAATCGGTTGTCATTGAGATACATTAGGTGTACGTTTGATTAAAAATCTTGCTTTATTGTACGCTAGTGTCAGAGTTGTTCAAGCCGCCCTGTAGGTCTCAGACATGGTTTAACGACTGTTGTCTGACGACTACACCCGAGACCGATACGTGCCCCACGAAGCATGGAGACGCTCAGAAATTAAACCACATTGGTGGTCACCCATCTATGGACTGACGGCAGGCCTAGTTGCATTACCCCGCCGATCATTTAGTTGCACTTATCAAAATCAATTAATTCTATTTTAATAAATTAATGCAATATTTTACTTAATAATACTGTCACTACATTGTTTATTTAAGAATTATGAAGCAATTTGCATGCCTTAGGCCACCTACGCACTATGCGGTTAGCCCGCGGTTGCACTTGCGATTAGCCAGCTGGGGGATAGCCGCAATCCTAACCGTAATGTGCGGTTAGAAACCGTCGTGGGTTGGGGTTGGGTTCTGATCGGAATATACTGTGGATTTTGTGTTCCAGATTGCTGGCCTATTTTTAATTTCAAATATACATTTTTCCATATCGAAATCTATAGTTAATGCACTAGCGTCGATAAACACATTCACCGTTAATGGCGGGCAATCGCAAACTAGCACTGTCCGCGGCTGGCCGTCAGTCAGGCCGCCGCAGTGCTCAGGAAGATCGGAGCGGTTGACCGGCTGCCGCATCACAGTGCGAATAAAAACTACTTTCTCGTACAAATATCTGAGTACCGGCAGCCGCACGGCTGGCCGCATCGCGGCTAGCCGCATAGTGCGTAGGAGGCCTTAGCTTTTAGGTAGAATACAGCGTACAAATAAGATTAATCTGTACGAGATACAATATACATGTTGTGTGTACATAATATACATGTTTGATACGAGCTAGCTAAATATCAATGCTATAATAAAATAAATTTTATAAATGTTTTCATACAATGTGTACCTAAATATCTATGTAACTAGAAATAATAATGTATACAACTATATTACTACAAACATGTTCTGACTATTTACAAGCGCTTTTTAAAGTCTACTTGAATAAAAACCTTTTTTATTTTATTTATTATTTTACCATCCTCTGTAATGCCTGTATTGAGCGAATAAAATTGAATTGAATTTACGGGCCGGTGATAGCATCTGGCTATGAGCCATTTCCATGTACCCACATTACAAAGACCTTACATTACAGAATTGATATTTATTTACAGATTCTGGTGTTCGTACATTCACGTAAAGAGACCGGTAAGACGGCGCGCGCCATCCGCGACATGTGCCTGGAGAAGGACACTCTTGGACAGTTCTTGAGGTACGGAATCTACTTTTTTTAATATAATAATGTCCTCCTAGCCAAATTTCGGCCACGGCGGCCAGTCTCAATAGAGATTAGCCATCTGAGCGGGACATATTATAGAAAGCCAAGTCAAGTCAAGCCAAGTCAATTACGCAGGAGATATTATAGTGCACAAAACGTTAAACACGACAGTGTCCGCGCCAACACAGGTGCACTCTTATCCCTACCTCTACGTATCCAATGGAACGGGGGGCCGCTACAATTGGTGAGAGGTAGGGACGTAGGCATCACCTAGGGCTCTGATGCCAACCTTATTTGTAGGCACTGCAGTGCACTGAATCTAGTGGCTGGCCAGGGTCGCCAGTCGGTCGTAGCGGGAGGTATCCGCTCTTGGGGAGTGGTAGGGTGAAGGAAGGGATACTACTGCCACAGGAGACAGGAATGTGTTAGCGGTAGCTGGGGTAGTCCGGGGTCGCGTAGTGATTCTAAGCATTAAGTAGCTATCGGACTGATAACTGACTGAATCACCCTCTGATCGTATATTATAGTACTCAAGTGTGTGTGCAAACACAGGAGCACTTTCTATTCCATCACTCATGATCCTATAGGACGCCTAGCGTCACGACCGGAAATAGGTCAGGCACAGGACCGACGGCTTTACGGGCTCTCCGAGGCGCGGGGGTATAATACCGCCAAATCCCAGACTTCAGTCGCTGAGATTTTTTTCTTTTTACAGTAAAGTCCTAAAATCACCTTTTCCCGACCCGGGTTTTGAACCCAGGACCTCGTTTTCTGCGGGTGAACACGCTACCGCTGGCCGCCGTGGCTGTAATTCGGTTAGGAGGACATTATTACTCACATAATCATTATCATGCAACATACAATTATACTAACATTTTGTATGCGGTAATATTTGTTTTGTATTTCTAACTAGCTGTGCCTCGCGGTTTTACCCGCGTTAAATTTTATAAATTATCAGCTCCTTCCCTGTAGGTGATAGCGTGATAATATGTAGCCTATATGTTGACCCGACCTCTTAGTAATATTCATGCAAAATTTGAAGTAAATCCATGCAGTACTTTTTGAGTTAAGCCCGGACATACATACAGACACACAGATAAACAGACAAAAATTCTGGAAACTTTATTTTTGGCTTCGATATCGATTGTAGATAACGCCAAAAGTCCTTTTTTTTTTTTTTAATATTCTATGGACAGTTTTGACTTTCCTACGATTTTATTATATGTATAGATAAGGTTTTTGCTGCACCTTGTATATTTGGGGTGTAATTTGTTTCTTTAAATTGCATGTTAGTATAGTTCTAGTTCTATAGTTCTACAGGAATTTAAACAATTCAATTACTTCTCCAGGGAAGGCTCAGCAAGTATGGAGGTCCTTCGTACAGAAGCTGAACAAGTGAAGAACCCAGAATTGAGAGAACTATTGCCGTACGGGTTCGCCATCCATCACGCCGGTATGAGCAGGGTCGACAGGACCCTGGTTGAAGATCTGTTCGCTGATAGGCATATTCAGGTAAGTTTATAGAGATTTTGGAGAATTTTGGCGCCGATGCGGAAAAAGACTGTTCCGAGTCAATACGACCGAACACCGAAGTGCTAATCCAGCAAGTTCAGACTTATATAACATGGGTTTATTCAAGGTTAGAGTGAACAGGCATCTTATGGGTATTCGTGGTCCATCTTCGACCACATCTTCACTTACCATCAGGTGCGATCGTGGTCAAGCGCAAACCCACGATGAAAAAGAAATCTAAATCTATCGGCAATAAAACAACAGTTCTCCAAATTCCAGTCGTTTTTTTTTATTCCCCCACAAAAACACATCGAGGCATTGTTTCGTTTTTAAAACATACAAACATACATAGACTCGCACCTGTTTTCCAGAGGGGTAGGCACAGACAACCGATTTCCATTTGTCACGTTCTTTGCACGCCTCTTTTGCCTCGTTTACGTAAATACAATGACATAATTGTTTCATTTTTAAAACATATATACATACATAGACTCATGCCTGTTGACCAGAGGAGTAGGCAGAGACAACGGATTTCCATTTGTCACGTTCTTTGCACGCCTCTTTTGCCCCGTTTACGTAAATACAATGACATAATTGTTTCATTTTTAAAACATACATACATACATAGACTCACGCCTGTTGACCAGAGGGGTAGGCAGAGACAACGGATTTCCATTTGTCACGATCTTTGCGCGCCTCTTTTCCTCTTCGCTCCCGTCACGTATTCGCCAGCTTACCCCGCAAGTCAAGCGAAAGTTTTACTTAACAAAAATATTGTGATTTATGACGGTCACCGTAGCCTAGTTGGTAGTGCTACTGCCTACGAAGCTGGTGGTCCTGGGTTCGAATCCCGGTAAGTGCAAATATTTGTGTGATGAGCACGAATGTTTGTTTCTGGGTCGTGGATGTTTTCTATGTATTTAAGTATTTATCTATCTATATAATTATGTATATCGTCGCCTGGTACCCATAGTACAAGCTTTGCTTAGTTTGGGGCTAGGAAGATCTGTGTGACATTGTCCCCAGATATTATTATTAATATTGTTTCCAGGTGTTGGTTTCCACTGCAACCCTCGCGTGGGGTGTGAACCTCCCCGCCCACACCGTCATAGTGAAAGGCACTCAAGTGTACTCCCCGGAGAAAGGGCGCTGGAGTGAGTTGGGAGCCCTGGATGTGCTCCAGATGTTGGGAAGAGCTGGAAGACCCCAATACGATACTAAAGGAGAGGGTATGTAATATAAAGCATCTGCTAGACGGCAAATCAACGTCCCACCGATCTCTGGTGGGACGTTGGTTTGCAACCGTGTAGAGGATGCTTAAGAATGAAAGTCAAGTCAATTTATTAATGCCAGTGTCAATGCAGACTAGCCATATGTGCAGAACATAATATAGTGCTCAAGTGTGTCCGCAAACACAAGGGCATTTTCTATTCCATCACTCTCATGATCCGATGGGACGACTAGGGTCCGGAAACAGGTCATGTACAGGACCGTTGGCTTTACGTGCTCTCCGATGCACGGGGGTTTAATATCACTTCGGGCTTATACTGAGAAATATTTCTCTTTCTGAAAAGTCCCAAAATCATTTTTGGCCTGATCCGGGATTTGAACCCAGAACCCTGTTCTCTGTGGGTGAACACTCTACCGCTAGACCAATGAGGCATTATGTACTATGGAGCGTACACATTAAAGAGAGAAATGTTGCAATCTGGTGGTAACTGTGCCAGGTTTTCTGTGATAATAATAATAATGATACTATGAGGCGCTCATAGCTAAATGGTCTTACCGATACGTAAGTGATCGGTGAGGTTAAGCGACTAGACTCGCGGTCAGTCCATAGATGGGTGTCCGCCAAAGTGGTTTAATAAGGAAATGCTCAGAAATGGCCGAAATGGGCACGTTAAGCTGTCGGTCCTGATTGTAGTCGTTTGACAACAGTCGTTAAGCCATGCCTTTTACGACACCCACTCACGTAGGCTGTGAATGAGTGAGTGGGTATCGTAAAAGACGACTAAGGGATTCACCAGGTAGTCGGGTAGCGGCGCCACCTGTGTACTAGGTATGACTACGCAAACCCTGTGGAGCCCTGTGGAGGCCTATGTCCAGCAGTGAACGATATCACGCTGATGATGATAATGAGCTACCAACCTGCTGCAGCGCTCACCGCTCGTGCGGGCGCTGCATGTGCTCAACACACTATCTACTCAGATAGATCTGTTCTCGTGTCCACTGAACGTATTCACAACGGCTGCCTATTGCCTTTGCAGTAGCTAGTTTAGTTTAAGAGGCCTATTACAGTCCACTAGCGCCGCCAATCGAAAAAATGTCATAACTCATAAATAGAATCAAAAATACAAAATATGTTCTATTATTACTGTGGAAAAGGCAATAACGTAATTGTATAACACCTTATCAACACTTGAAATATAGCTGTTTAGCTAAATCGTGCATTTGTAACAAAAACGGCCGTTTATGTTTTGAATGCACGAGTTAGCTAAACAGGTATGTTTCAAGTGTTGATAAGGTGTTATACAATTACGTTATTGCCTTTTCCACAGCGCGGCGGCGCTAGTGGACTGTAAAAGGCCCCTTAAGTTATGTTAGTTGGTAGGGAAAATAATGTAAGATTAGGTACGTAGGTATTATATAGATATAAGTTTAACTTCTCTGTCGCATTAGGCTCGCCTGTAACGATAGAATAAGTTTTATGGTAAATAAATAAATAAAAATTATTATATCTAATGCACTTTAACGTTCCCCAAAGATCGCCTAGATTTAATACACCTATATCTATTCCATTTTCGTCGACTAATTATAGGCAAAATTCATATATAGTGCGAGTAAGCAATGATTTTAATAAATTATGTAATAAGTTTGATTTTGACCCTTTTAATACCAGAAGTGGCTCGCAGGCAGCTGAACCTTAATTTTTTCCAATAAGTTTTAACATAAAATATGTCTTCAGCTACTCTGATTAAGAGTAAAATCGGAAGCATTGTATGGGTGTATCAGTCGCTATCCGTGGAAACCTGTAATTGGCTTTATGTTTCCTATTATAGCAGTGATATTTTTTATGTATAGCTGTTGGTTTTCCAAACAATCTATACATATAATAAAATCGTAGGAAAGTCAAAACTGTACATTGAATATTTTTTAAAGGGTTACTTGGGGCGTGATCTATAATCGATATCGAAGTAAAAATATAGTTTTTAAATTTTTTGTCTGTTTATCTGTTTGTCTGTATGTATGTCCAGGCTAAACTCAAAAAGTACTGCATGGATTATTTTCAAATTTTGCATGAACATTACTAAGATGTCGGGTCAACATATAGGCTACATATTATCACGCTATCACCTACGGAGGAGTAGCTCTGATAATTTTATTTTAGTTTAACGTGGGTAAAACCGCAAGGCACAGCTAGTAAATAAATAAATAAATTTTAATGAAATTACTGCCTCGTTGGTCAAACGGTAGCGTGTTCACCCGCATAATACGAGGTCCTGGGTTCAAATCCTGGGTCGGACCATAAGTGATTTTGGGACTTTTCTGTAAAAAGTAAAATTTCTCAGCATCAGCCCGAAGTCTGGGAGTTGGCGGTATTATACTCCTGTGCCTCGGAGAGCACGTAAAGCCGTTAGTCCTGTACCTGACCTCTTACCGGTCGTGTCGCTAGGCGTCCCATCAGATCTTGAGAGTGATAGAATAGAAAGTGCCCCTGTGTTTGCTCACACACTTGTGCACTATAATATGACCCGCGCAGATGGCAAATCTCCATTGAGAATGGCCGCCGTGGTTGAAATTCGGCCGGGAACACATTATCACTAAGTAATGTACATTTCAGACAGAAAACGTGGCAGCACCAACAGCATCCTTCGCATGATCGCTAGTCGGCTAGACTGTATTTACGTCAATCATTGCTGCGCCATTTCGCATGGAATGACGCAGCAATGAATGGTAAATTTGTTACATATTTCAAAATACTTATATATATTACTAACACTAGTTTATAAGAAAGTTGTTACTTACTTATTGGACACTAATTTGGTCTGAAAATAAAGTCTTATTATTATTATTTCCTCTGTCCACAGGCATTCTGATAACCAACCACTCGGAGCTCCAGTACTACTTGTCGCTGCTGAACCAGCAGTTGCCCATAGAGTCGCAGCTGGTCAGCAAGCTGCCCGACATGCTGAACGCGGAGATCGTGCTGGGCTCCATACAGAGCGTTAGAGACGCCGTCACGTGGCTAGGTAAGCCAAGATCAGGATCCTATCATTAAAGAGATAAATAAAAAAAAATAACACCATACTATTAGATTGAATAATCTTGTCCTACTGCATACTCCTGTACTGTGGCATAAAGCATTCTTTATCTCTGAGCGTTAACAAATTATTTCTTAGTCAGTGGAGGGTAGATCAATTTATTATAATAATTTTGTATCGAGTTTAATAGTGTTGCGGTTAAATATTGTAATTACGTTTAACAGTGATTTTAAATTCCGCAAATTTAAAGTTTGTTTGTCAAACTCAAGCTCAAATTATATATTATGTTAAAAATGTTCTCAAGTAAGTGAAATTTGTAATTTCTTATTGAGAAATAAAATTCTTTAACCTCAAGCTTCTGCTGTCCATCCGTCTGTCCCATGAGCTATATACTGCTATATAGAATATCACGAAGACGCTCAGAAATTTGGCGGTTTCCCATCTATGAACTGACCGCGGGCCTGGTGGCTATCTTGCCGAACTCTTACGGACCAGTGAGAGCATCTATATCTTGGCTATATTGACTTACTAGCAGCTGTGCCCCGCGATTTTACCCGCGTTAAACTTTATAAATTATAGCCTATGTGTTAATTCAGGGTGTCTGCTAACTCCATACCAAATTTTATAAAAATCACTCCAGCGGTCTAGATGTTAGGAAGTAACAAATATATACATTCACAAACTTTCACCTTTATGATATTAGTATTTACTAGCTGTGCCCCGCGGTTTTACCTGCGTTAAATTTTATAAATTATCAGAGCTCATCCCCGTAGGTGATAGCGTGATAATATGTACCCTATATGTTGACCCGACCTCTTAGTAATATTCATGCAAAATTTGAAGTAAATCCATGCAGTACTTTTCGAGTTTAACCCGGACATACATACAGACAAACAGACACACAGACAAAAATTCTAAAAACTATATTTTGCCTTCGATATTGATTATAGATCACGCCCCAAGTATCCTTTCAAATTTCAATTCAATGTACAGTTTTGACTTTCCTACGATTTTATTATATGTATAGATTATATTTAAGATATTTATTTATTTATTATAATAGATATGTCATGAACTTACAATTATTATTTAAAGAAGACAATTTATTAAGATAGGGTTAACTCTCCACAGACATATACAACATTAGATAAAAACAAATTGACACTAAATATACTAAACAAAAATAAACAAACAATATTTAAATACTATACCACTGATGCAAATGAAACTTAACCTAAAAATAAACATTATATTTGATATATCACACTAATATTATAAATAAAGGCGAAAGTTTGTGAGTGTGTGAGAGTGTATGTTTGTTACTTCTTCACGTCTAAACGGCTGGAGCGATTTTAATAAAATTTTCTATGGAGTTAGCTGACACCCTGGATTAACAGATAGGCTATTATTTATAAAAAATTACATACATACATACATAGACTCACGCCTGTTTCCCAGAGGGGTAGGCAGAGACAACGGATTTCCATTTGTCATGATCTTTGCACACGTGTTTTGCCTCGATTACTGTCATTATATTCTTCATACATGCTCGCCGGTTTAGGGTACTTCTGACCTGCCCTTTCTTGAGAACGTCTCCGATTTGGTCAGAGAATGTTCGACGAGGTCTTCCTCTTCCGGTTGTTCCATTCACACAGGCCAGGTATACTTCTTTGGTCAATCTTCTTTCATTCATCCTTTCTAAATGGCCAAACCATCTCAGCATTCCTTTTTCAATCTTTGTGACTACATCCTCTTTCAGACCACAACGTTTTATAAAAAATTAATGCGGGTGAAACTGTGGGAAGAGCTAGCAATTTTATAAGTTTAACGCAGGTAAAACCGCGGGGCACAGCTAGTTTAAGTTAAACTTAACAATGTCTACAAAGTAAACTAGACTTTATCTTAATAATATAAAGTTTACAATTCAAAGAAGATATTCTTTTGCACTGAAGTCTTAATTTAAATGCGTTTTCATTTCACAGGTTACACGTACCTGTACATCAGAATGCTGCGTCAACCTCAGCTTTACGGGGTGTCAGCAGAGAAATTGCAGGAGGATGCGTTGTTGGAGCTGCATAGAGCTGACTTGGTCCATACCGCCGCTAGCCTGTTGGATAAGTATGTATTCTGAAGTTCTTTCATTGTGAGGCCATTTGCAATCTTCTTAGGATGATATTGTAAGCACACTCGCAGCTGTAAGAGGTATTTCTGTACGGGATCTAGGGAGATCTTCTCAATGATAACACATGTATTTACAACCAATCACTGATTTTATTGATAATAATAAAATTAGATTCACAATGTTTACTTTAGCACACCATTTTTATAACTCTTGACAAACATCAGTCAAACGTAACATCATACTTTTTATTTGATTCGAATTCTATTCTCATTTTAAAAGCTATGTCTAGTTATTTTAATAAAATGACCAGGGCTAGCTATCTTGATAAAAGAGGTTTTATTCTATAGGAGGACAGGTAATATCATTACAATATTAATAATTAATTAAGAATGTTTCACACAACTTGTTGCTCTATACGAGATCGAACCCGGGTTGTAAAATGGCGAAGTGACTGTCTCAGCCGCTGCGCCGCAAATAATAATAATATCTAGGGACAATGTCACACAGATCATCCTAGCCCCAAACTAAGCAAAGCTTGTACTAAGGGTACCAAGCGACGATATACATACTTATAGGTAGATAAATACTTACATACATAGAAAACATCCATGACTCAGAAACAAATATTCGTGCTCGTCACACAAATATTTGCACCTACCGGGATTCGAACCCAGGACCACCAGTTTCGTAGGCAGGAGCACTACCAACTAGGCTATGGTGACCATCTTTAGTGAAAGTTATTGTGGAAACAAGTTGTTAATTAAATACATTCAAGTACTGAAGAGTTATTTTGATTATAATGATGTTGGTCCCGTGCCTACAAGTATGTTTATCAGTTGGACTTGGACGGGCCTGTTGGCGTGGTTGGCAAATGCTTGCTTTGCACGCCGGAGGTTGTGGGTTCGATTCCCACCCAGGGGCTCTACCGGCTAAGTCACCGAACATCGATTTCTTAAATGGCGTTCAAATAAATAAAGGTTAAAAATGACTTAATCAATCGTTAGATCGGCTTCAACGTTGACAATCGTTTCTGGAACATATATGACGTCACATGTGGTCATGGAAGCCGATTTAACTATTGATTAAGTTATTTTTAATCTTTATTTATTTGCATGTCTGGTTATTTCTTCTTTAACTGTGGGCATGTTTAAATCTTTATGCAGCTGCTCGTGATCGCTGGTGATGAACCATGGGGCATTTGTTATTAATCTTAGCATTTTATTTTGAAATCTTTGTATTATCTCTATGTTTGGAATGAGATGCTGTTCCCCATAGTTGTATGCCGTAAGTCTTCACTGGTTTTAGGATAGCCTTGTAGAGGATGAGCTTGTTTTGACCGCCATGATGAGTATGTTTGATATTTCAGGGCCGGCCTTATAAAGTACGAGCGCAAGTCCGGCCACTTCCAGCCGACGGAGTTGGGCCGCATTGCGTCCCATTTCTACTGCACATACGAGACGATGCAGTGCTACAATCAGCTGCTGAAGCCCACGTTGGGAGAGATCGAGTTGTTCAGGGTGTTCTCGCTGTCGGGAGAGTTCAAGCATATCGCTGTGAGGGAAGAAGAGAAGTTGGAGCTCTGCAAGCTTATGGAGAGGGTGAGTTATTCGTCTTATTTAGCAGTAGTAGTGTTCATTTCGTTGGCTAGAGTTCTCCAAGGTGCACGTGTGGCGCAGCGGCTAAGAGAGTCGCCTCGCCGCTTCGTGGGTTCGGGTCGGACGCGCCGGACAACCATTTGTGTAATCCATAAATAGTTGTTCTGAGTCTGGATGTAATTTGTGTCCGTCTAATATATGTTTGTAAAGTACCCCGCAAAACAGGGATTAATATCACTAATGTGGGCGTTGTCTTTAAAAAAAAATATTGTTTATGAATTTTTGTGACGACTATAAGGCCTCCTACGCACTAAGCGGATAGCCGGAATGCGGTGAGCCGTTAGCAATCAATATTGCTGACCGGCTGCCGCATCACTGTGCGAATAAAGCCTACTTTTTCGTACAAAAATTTGAGTACGGCCAGCCGCGGGGCTGGCCGCATTGCGGCTAGCCGTATAGTGCGTAGGAGGCCTTATAGTCGTCATATATAGCTTAACGTGCCCTCTGTAGTACGTCTGGCTGCCTCGTTGGTCTAGCGGTAGCGTGTCAGCCGCAGAAAACGAGGTCCTGGGTTCAAATCCCGGGTCGGGCCAAAAGTCATTTTGGGACTTGTCGGTCAAAAGAAGTTGGCGGTATTAGACCCCCTTGCCGTCGGTCCTGTTCCTGACTTCTTTCCGGTTGTGGGTGTCCCTCGGATCATGAACGTCTCCATTTCTACATACATACATAGACTCACGCCTGTTTCCCAGAGGGGTAGGCAGAGGCAACGGATTTCCATTTGTCACGATCTTTGCACACGTCTTTTGCCTCGATTACTGTCATTATATTCTTCATACATGCTCGCCGGTTTAGGCTACTTCTGACCGTTTCTTGAGAACGTCTCCAATTTGGTCAGAGAATGTTCGACGTGGGCTTCCCCTTCCGGTTGTCCCATTCACACAGGCCAGGTATACTC
The DNA here is from genome assembly GCA_951640165.1 of Pseudoips prasinana. Classification (NCBI taxonomy): domain Eukaryota; kingdom Metazoa; phylum Arthropoda; class Insecta; order Lepidoptera; family Nolidae; genus Pseudoips; species Pseudoips prasinana. The sequence goes on along the minus strand of OX621264.1, from coordinate 17,490,377 downwards.
CATTTCTAGTGGGCTTTTAACTCTTTGTTTTTCTTCTAGATGTCTATTGTTTAGTTGTTCTCGTCGGAATAATTACTCTCACAAAAATGGCCCTATCTTGAGACAAAATCTAGTAAAATTATATTGGATACACAAAAACAATTTAATCTATCTTATTATTATACTAAATCAATAAGTCTCAAAATGAATAATGTTATTGTTTCGATGTTTTCTTTTGTCTTCCTAAAGATAATCTAAAATAATATGTGGTTGTGGTTGCCTACTAAATAATTACTTTAAGTGGACCAGATCCGTGTTCATGCTCAATTGAGTATGTTTCGCCGGACCGTCTCAACTGGGTCGTGTTGAAACCGGTAGTAGATGAACCCACTGAGTTTGTTTCGCTGGGTAATCTCAGTTGGGGCGCATTGGATCCGGTGGTAGCATTAAAGCGCGACCGTCGTTAGAAACACATGGTCCACCATAATAGTAATATTTTATTCGTACCGTAACAGAATCATTCAGACAACATGTATTAAAATATAGCTTGAACTATAAATTTCGATAATTAAACCTAAACATAAATAAATTTTATAAATGTTTTAACAATCCATGTACCTAAATATCTATATGTAACTAGAAATAATTATGTATACTTAACTAAACGAACATGTTCTGAATAAAAACCTTTTTTTTTATTTATTGTCTAAACGGTGGGCGCCGCCCACTTTGATGAGGCGGCGCGTGATAGGCGCGAAGTGTAAGAGCTGTGATTGGCCGCGGCAGTGTAGCTCGCGGTACGTAACACCACTGTAACATTTGATTCTTTTCTCAGGTCCCAATTCCAATAAAGGAAAGCATAGAAGAGCCTTCAGCCAAGATCAACGTGTTGCTCCAGGCGTACATATCGCAGCTGAAGCTGGAGGGGTTCGCTCTGATGGCAGACATGGTGTACGTCACCCAGTCCGCCTGCAGACTGCTCAGGGCTATCTTCGAGATTGTCTTGCATAGAGGTACGCATGGTGTTTGCGGTGAAGCGTAGAACGACTTCTTTGCCCCTAAATGTATTCTTATTCTTCTGGTGGCGGCTATTTCCAGTCCCCGGAGGTCCTGGTAACAATGCGTCCAGTGATGAACTATTGTGCTCACCACTCCAACTAAACTTCCTTGTCCAACCCTGCAACAGATGTATTGCAGAATCTTTTTGGCAGGAGTATCGATAACATCGTCCTGGTGCGAGAAGTGTTGGCCCAGGAAAAGAAAGAAAGAAAGAATGAATTTAATTCTCATAATAAATACAGAAAATTGATTCAACTGTGGTATACATTTTAAATATTTTTAATTTTATCCGTACTAGTATGAGAAATAATAATAATAATGTCTGGGGACAATGTCACACAGATCATCCTAGCCCCAAACTAAGCAAAGCTTGTACCATAGGTATCAAGCGACGATATACATACTTATATAGATAGATAAATACTTATAGACATAGAAAACATCCATGACTCAGAAACAAATATTCGTGCTCATCACACAAATATTTTCACTTACCGGGATTCGAACCCAGGACCACCAGCTTCGTAGGCAGGAGCACTACCAACTAGGCTGCGGTGACCGTCAAGAAATGGCCCTATCTCAGCTAGTACTACTTTTCTGTAGTGCTGATCTTCCGATAGGGCCAGTATGTAGGTACTGGAAGCGTGATACCAGACGAATTTACATTATCATACAAGCTAAGAAAAAAATAATCCTGGATTGATATAACATCATACTTAGGTACACATTAAAATAACATAAAATTAACCTACACACTCTACAGTCTCCGATGGCCACCATAGTCAGGTGTTTCCTGAGACGGCAATGTCCCGTTAACACCCTAGTTATGATGCATATATTCCTCCTATTAGGCGCGAGAGCCTCATTTGCAGTTTTGCGGTAGGAGCCCTTGATAGCTTTTTTGGAGTGAGTTAATCCTGGAAGTTTGTGCCAGCGTTCAATAGCTCCTAAGTGTAATTATTTACATAGGGGTAATTCTTTCATGATCCTGACAGATTGCCTATATGTCGACCTATCCCTAGAATAAAGTTAATTCTGCATAATCGTTACTTTAAAGGAGTGTGATTTGAAATTTGTCTAGTACTACATCGGCTATGATGGCTATTTTTCTAGCAATTTGCTTATTCTCAAAAATGGGAAATCATAAATTTGATCGTCCGGCGGGTCTCGAACCTGCACCATCTACCAATCCGGGGTAGGCGCTCTGCGTTAAGCTACGAACGATTTATGATTTCCCATTTTTGAGATTAGATAAACGATTTGCATTGCGAATAATGGTATAAAGTTCAAATTTAATAATTTGCTTATTGTTCTATCAATAATCAAATTGCTAGAAAAATTATTATCGATGTATCTTATGAACCGTGATAGTTAGATCATTGAAATTTTCAAAGATGATGTATTTCTGTTGCCGCTGTAACAACAAAAATTGAAAAAATAAATATGACTGCCATACGCCTTCTGTGATTTTTTTTGCTTGTTTTAACTCGATGTTGATAACGGCCACATGTAGCGCTTGAAATATTCACACAATATCACATTAATATTATAAAGGCGACAGTTTGTGAGTGTGTGAGTGTGTATGTCTGTTACTTCGTCACGTCTAAACGGCTGGAGCGATTTTAATAAAATTTGGTATGGAGTTTGCTGACACCCTGGATTAAGACATAGGGAATAATTTATAAAGTTTAACACAGCTAGTTTACCAAAACAAACAAATACCAATTTATTTATTGTGAACACAGGTAGATAATGTACATTTAAGGGTGATAGTAAAGTGTTAGTCCGCTATGTCCAGCCTGTTAGAGCATGCAACTGGATTTTATTTTGTTATAATTTTTGCGTGATATTAGAAGCTATGCAATTACAAATTTGAAAATAAAATTAAATAAAAGTAAAAATGTCACACAATTAAATTAGAAAATATACACATGTCAATATCGCGCAATGTATAGACGTCAATCATTTAATATGTCAATTAACAAACAAATAAATAAAGTAGCCTAAGGCGTCAAGATGGTTACATCAATACACAAATTATCAATTTACATAGTTGAGCCATTATTATAATTTACATTACATATCATTATCTAATCAATATTCACTTATGGTGTAATAAAAACTTATTAATTAAAAACTCCGTCAAAAGCTATAAATAAATAAATAAAAAAGGTTTTTATTCAAGTAGACTTTAAAAAAGCGCTTGTAAATAGTCCGAACATATTCGTAGTAATATATAATTAATTTATAATTATTTCTAGGTACATATAGATATTTAGGTACACGGATTGTAGGTAATAATTTACAATAAGATTTATTTTATAACAGTAACGATATTTAACTAACTTAAATTAAGTTATTGTCAATTTAATTATCAAAATTTTTAATTTTAGCTATATTTTTACTACATATTGTCGAATGGTTCTGTCTTTATTAAGGTACGAATTAAATGTTATTATTATGGCGGACCTTGTGGCTATAACGACGGTCGCGCTTTAATGCTACCACCGGATCCAAAGCTTTTTAAATAAATAGATAATTATCTTTTTATGTTGTTCCCAGGCTGGGCCCAGCTGGTCGACAAGACACTGGCTCTGTGCAAGATGGTGGACAGGCGCATGTGGCAATCCATGTCACCGCTCCGGCAGTTCAGGAAAATGCCTGAAGAAGTAAGTACATATTTCAAAAATGGGAAATCAAAAATTTTGTCGTCTTGCGGGTCTCGAATCAGCACCAATGTATCGAAAAACCGTCAGTCCCGTGTTTGGGTCGTACACTCACACTGGTCCACTACAATGTCCTTAGTGGTTAGTTAAGAACAGAAGCAGCTGAAGTCTATCGCTTCGTTCGGTCACACACTTGTCCGATTCTTAATAATAACTTGCTACTAATATATTTTTTTAACCACAGGTCATTAAAAAACTAGAAAAGAAGAACTTCCCCTGGGAGAAACTGTACGAGCTCGGTCCCAACGAGATTGGGGAACTAGTCCGAGCCCCCAAACTGGGGAAGATGATCCACAAATACGTACACCAGTTCCCCAAGCTGGAGCTGGCGACACATATCCAGCCTATTACCAGGTCTACTCTGCGGGTCGAGTTGACCATCACACCTGACTTCCATTGGGATGAGAAGGTAAAGAAGCATCTTCATCATTTAATGAGACTGTCCTCCTAGTCGGATACGGCGGCCAGACTTCATGGAGACTTGCCTTTTGCCACTTGTTGAATATTTGCGCAGTTTGTTTTGCGCGGGACATATTAAGGTATTTGACGGCCTGTTGGTGTGGTTCGCAATTGCTTGCTTTTGACGCCGGAGGTCGTGGCTTCAACCAGGATAGATATTTGTGTGCATGAACATGTCTGTTTCTCCTGTGTCTGGCTATAATTATCTATATAAGTATATATTTATAAAAATAAAGTATACTATTTTTTAAATTTCTTAATTTTTTTTCATTATTTTATCCTGGGACGTTATTCAGACACGGCCATTTAAACTGAAATTAATAAGAGCTTGTGTCTGAATAATGTCCCAGGCTATTATTATAAAAAAAATACGACATACACTACTTTTCTTTTGTAAACATATATTTATAGAGCTTGTACTATGGAAACCAGATAACTGATTATCAGTTATCTTGTTCTCTCTGTTCCATAGTCCCCGCCTAATTTGAGATCAAATGGTCGTGTGTGAATAATGTCCCAGACTATTATTATAAAAGATAATGGGAAAATAAAAAAATATTGGTCATACATTGGCAAACCGAGGTGCGCATATAGTTAAGTCTGTAGTATGTAGCGCGCCGATAGCTAGTCTCCATAGAGCGAAATTTAATCTGAAGTAAATTACATAAAGTTAGTATAAATACTGAATTGAACTATATAATGGTCCATAGTTTTTCTAGTATCTATATATATAAAAATCAATGCCACTTTTCGTTGTAATGTTATAACTCAACAACGCCTTTACCGATTTGGCTAATTTTGGTCTTGAATTATTCGTGGAAGTCCAGGGAAGGTTTGTACGTAGAGATTATTAAAAAAAAAGTCTTAAAAAGTGTAAAATCAACATCTTTTAGTAATTTAATGTATTTTTGTTTGAATAAATGAACTTAATAATCTTTTTTTTATTACTATGTCTTATACGTAGCGAAGTACGTACCGGGCCGCTAGTTTTTTATAATAAAATAAAACAGTATACCAAATTTATTTGCAGATCCACGGCCAGTCAGAAGCGTTCTGGATCCTAGTGGAAGACGTGGACTCCGAAGTGGTGCTCCACCACGAGTACTTCCTGCTGAAGGAGAAGTACTGCAAGGATGAGCACCACGTCAAGCTGTTCGTGCCGGTGTTCGAGCCGCTGCCCCCTCAGTACTTCCTCAGGGTCGTATCAGACAGGTAACAGGAAAAAGGTGCACCGCCGCGGAATGGAATGGAAGCAAATTTCTGTAATAAAATTATGCAAAGCATAATGAACTCTATGTCAATTGAGTAAGATACAATCCAAATACGAGCGAATGAACAGGCGAATGCTCGAGAAAGAGAAAGAGCCCCGGAAGACGCACGACTTCTAATTTCGGACGTATTTAGATTCTATCTTACGAAATAGACATAGAGTTCATTATGCTATGTACAATTTCGTTGCAAAAATTCGCTTCCATTCCATTCCGCGGCAGTTTTAATTGAGCCTAATGGGGAGCTTGGGGCTTCGTGTCCCGTATATAATATACTAGCTGTGCCCCGTGATTTTACCCGCGTTAAATTTTATAAATTATCACAGCTCCTCTCCCGTAGGTGATAGCGTGATAATATGTAGCCTATATGTTGACCCGACCTCTTAGTAATATTCATGCAAAATTTAAAGTAAATCCATGTAGTACTTTTTGAGTTTAGCCCGGACATACATACAGACAAACAGACATACAGACAAAAATTCTATAAAATATATTTTTGGCTACCATATCGACTGTAGATCACGCCTCAAGTATACTTTTTAAAATATAATCAGTGTACAGTTTTGACTTTCCTACGATTTTATTATATGTATAGATTTTGTCTATAAATAATATTATATACGGAAAAATTAAATAAACGCAAAGTTTGGACATCATTATATTAATCGTAAGGCGGGATTGGAACCAGCGCATTAATCCAGTGTAGGCACTCTGCCATTAAACTATGTACGAATCATATTAACGGGCCAGACCAAGCTCACCTATTAACGGGCCTGTTGCCCTGGTTGGCAAATGCTTACTTTTCACGCCGGAGGTCGTGGGTTCGATTCCCACCCAGGACAGATACTTGTGTTCATGAACATGTTTGTTTGTCCGGAGTCTGGGTTTAATTATCTATATAAGTATGTATATGCAAAAGAAATTTAGTATATCAGTTATCTGGTGTCCATAGTCAGATGGCCGTGATTAAATAATGTCCCAGGATATTATTATTATTAACTAACATCCTACACATGCAAATAAAACCAGGTACTAAAAGCCAATATTAAAATAATAAAAAATAAATAAACACAAATTGATAGACAATATAAATCTAATCAAAACTATGTCAGGTCTTCTCATCTTTCTGAATCAAAGACCAAGTTGTTGGTGACTTTCCTTTGGTAGCATCAACACCAAAATCTCTTGAATCCTCCAACTAAATTCTTAAGCTTGTTCCAGATGGATTGCAGCAGAAACTCAACTCCCGGTTTCCTTCCGCCACCTCATCCTCCCAGAAAAGAATCTCCCACCCACAGAACTGCTGGACTTGCAGCCGTTGCCGATTACCGCACTACGGAACCCCAAATACGAAGACCTGTACAATGAGACCTTCCCGCAGTTCAATCCGGTGCAGACTCAGGTATAATAGGACTTTGTTATTTTATTTATTTACTTACTGTGCCACATTTTGTAATGACTCCGTAAATGTGACATCAGAATATCTCTAATACTTTGTATCTTGTCGCAAAATTAATAATTATTTATTATTTTATTTAATATTGATATAATATTTATATTATATCAATATTAAATATCAATATTATTATATCAATATTAAATTACAAAACATTCACATAAATCTTAGATATTCCCATAAAAAATGTTCGTCCCCTATTCCCTATTGTTATTTTACATCTTTAAGGGTAACTTTGAATGTCATATTAATGTATATCGAATCAACACCCTTAAAAACAACTTGAGATGTGTCACGGGACATCCGGATGGAACGAAGTTCCTTTCGATTAATTAGTGAAGGAATTTTAATATTTTTTTCAAGTTATAATAATGTTTTTTCTATAATTTACAAATATAATACAATATAAACTTAATCAGTAGGCTTAATTTTAGTAATAAAAAATGAGCAAAAAGTGTCGTTACAACTTTTCTTATTATTTTTTCCGTCTAGCCCCCTTTCGCAACGCGCGATAAGGAACTTCGTTCCAATAAGTTTCAAGCTTCGTTACGTTAAGCCTTCGTTTACTGTCATTATATTCTTCATACATGCATCTGTCGCTAAGCATCGGTTTAGGGTAATTCTCGACGTATCCTTTCTTGAGAACGTCTCCGATTTGGTCAGTGAAATTTCTACGAGGTCTTTCCGTTGTCCGGTTGTACCATTGACACAGGCCAGGTATACTTCTTTTGTTAACCTTCTTTCTATAATCTATATATATATATATATAAATCAATGCCACTTTTCGTTGTAATGTTATAACTCAACAACGCCTTTACCGATTTGGCTAATTTTGGTCTTGAATTATTTGTGGAAGTCCAGGGAAGGTTTGTACGTAGAGAAAAATTAAAAAAAGTCTTGAAAAAGTGTAAAATCAACATGTTTTAGAAATTTAAAATATTTTGTGGTTTGAATAAATGAACTTAATAATATTTTTATTACTATGCCTTATACGTAGCGAAGCACGTACCTGGACGCTAGTTCTTTCTAAATGCCCAAACCATTCCAGCATACCTTTTTCTTTATGAATAACGGGCTGTACCCCGCGGTTTTGCCCGCTTTAAATTTTATCACAATTATCACAGCTCCTCCCCCGTAGGTGATAGCGTGATAATATGTAGCCTATATGTTGACCCGACGTCTAAGTAATATTAATGAAAAAAATTAAAGTAAATCCATGCCGTACTTTTTGAGTTTAACCCGGACATACATACAGTCAAACAGACAAAAATTCTAAGACCTATATTTTTGGCTTCGATATCGAATGTAGATCACGCCCCAAGTATCCTTTAAAAAATACTCAATGTACAGTTTTGACTTTCCTACGATTTTATTATATGTATAGATAATTATTATAATATTTCTTAACAGGTGTTCAATGCAGTGTACAACTCCGACGACAACGTGTTCGTAGGAGCTCCTTCCGGTTCCGGAAAGTCGGTGATAGCAGAACTTGCGCTATTGAGAATGTTGTCCACCAACGCGTCGGGGCGCGCCGTGTACCTGTTGCCTAAGGATGCTCTGGCGGACATCGTGTTCGCGGACTGGTATCACAAGTTCGGCACTAGGTTCAATCTGAAGGTCAGTAGTTAGCACTAGTAGCAAATATTACTTGGTGTAGTAATTTGGGGCGGTAGGCAGTCCAAACGGCATGCTCGCAAAGTAGTATGAGCCTAGCGGTGTTTCAGCTATTTAAAGTCCAAGTGAACCATGCTCTCACCGGTCCGTAAGTGATCGGCGAAGTTAAGCAACTAGGTTTGCGGTGAGACCATGGATCTGGGTCCGACCGCAAGTGCGTTGCAGGTCTTTAAGAAAAAAATAGGTCCGCTTCTTGAAGGTTGCCAAGTCATACTGGATCGGAAATAGCTCCGCAGTTAATAAAAAACACTTGTGACAAAACATTATTTATCACAATAGTATTCTTTATCTTGTCCACCATATAACCCTACTAGATATAATTAATATTTCCATCATAACTGGTTATATATATATTAATTCATATTTTATTTTACAGGTATTTATGTATATTTTTTATTATTATGTATGTATGTATATATTATATATATATATGTATGTGTTAGAATATTATTTATTTATTATTATTTGTATTTAGATATAGATAAGTTTTAGTATTATAAGTATTTTAATTAGTGGTAGTACTACAACTAAGTAGATATCACTATTAGTGTTAAGTTATTATCACCTAAATTCTTACACCTTACACTATACCCCTACTCCAAATTCCTTACAATATGGTCCAACTGAAGGTTGTCTGGAAGAGATCGCTGTAAGCGATAAGACCACCAGGCGCCAATTGTACCCTTTTAATATAATTAACTATATCATAAATTGTGTTCTGTTAATGGTGTACAATAAAGTGTATTTATCTTATCTTATCTTATCTTAATTGATTCCACAGAGCGAGAGTGCGCGGCAAAAAGTTTCTTGTGAAAAGCACGGTGGTAGATGACTATTCATCCAGGTGATAAGGATGAAATTTCCACTTTTGTCGAGAGGGTCTGTGGCGGAATGTGGCGGCAGATATACGCTCGAATAATTCTGTGAACACATCCCGTGATAAATTCTGTAAAGGACATATGTGTAGTGGTTTTGTTACCTTTTTTCATTATATTAGAGAACTTAAAGTACAGCCCCGCAAGACTTTGCTAGTCAACAGCAAAATGTTACTACAACTTACCTTATCATGTCAGCCAATCTAAGCCTCCCCAAAGATCCCCCATCTTTGGAGAGGCTTAGGTTGGCTGATTTTCGTGACACATCGCGCCAGTGCCTCTAGCACGAGTTCCTGCGGTTTACTTACTCGATCACACGTACAGTTTCGTCCCATACATTGAGCACCAGAGTTTTAGTTCTTAATAGTTTCCGCGAGAGACGCTGGTGCTCAATGTATGGGAGGACACTGTACGTGTGATCGAGTAAGTAAACTGCAGGAACTCGTGCTAGAGGCACTGGCCTGAGAGGGGACGGCACCGCGGTGGGGACGCGGGTGTACGCTCGTGCCTGCACCGCCGCGCACGCAGCTGCCGGCCTGCTAACCTCCCCTCCATCACCCACGGGAATGAATCTATAAGCCATACCGAACGCACGTAATACACATTTGTCGTGCTTATCATTTCGTTACGATTGTACTGTTCATTTATTTATTATAAAAAAGTATACTACAGTTTACTGCTTTCATTTAAGTCCAGCTAATATTCCTATCTTCATATATTAGGCGCGCTGGATCAAACAGCTGACATATGCCATAATAATGACTGCACGTGTGGCGTAGTGGCTAAGACAGTCCGCGCAGGACAAATATTTGTGTGACCCATAAATAGTTGTTCTGAGTATGGATGTATTTTGTGTCCGTCAATTATATGTTTGTGAAGTACCCCGCGACACAGGGATTAAATTCCCTAAAGACAACGCCCGCAGCGTTTTAGAAAAACCGGTCAAGTGCGAGTCGGACTCGCGCACGAAGGGTTCCGTGCCATTATCTATAAAAACGAGCCAAAAATTCACGTTTGTTGTATGGGAGCCCCCTTAAATATTTATTTTATTTTGCTGTTTAGTATTTGTTGTAATAGCGGCAACAGAAATACATCATCTGTGAAAATTTCAACTGTCTGACTGTTACGGTTAATGACATACAGCCTGGGTGCCAGATGGACAGACAGACAGACAGTGAAGTCTTACTAATAGGGTCCCGTTTTACCCTTTGGGTACGGAACCGTAAAAAGATAAAAAACCGGCCAAGTGCGAGTCGGACTCGCACATGAAGGGTTCCGTGGCAGCAAGTATTTCAGTTGATTAAATGAAAGCAAATTGCGGTTTATGACGTATTAAAAATAAACTAAATGCTAGATCTCGTTCAAACCAATTTTCGTTGTTAGTTTCCATGGTAATGTACATCAAATATTTTTTTAGTTTTATCATTCTCTTATTTTAGGAGTTACAGGGGGGGGGGGGAGACACTCATTTTACCACTTTGGAAGTGTCTCTCGCGCAAAGTATTCAGTTTAGAAAAAAATTATATTAGGAACCTCAATATCATTTTTGAAGACCTATCCATAGACACCCCACATGTATGGGTACGATGAAAAAAAAAAGTTGAGTTTCAGTTCCATGTATGGCGACTCCCCTTAATTATTATTCTTTTTCTATTTTTGTGTAAAAATCTTAATGCGGTTAACAGAATACATCTACTTACCAAGTTTCAACAGTACAGCTCTTATAGTTTCGGAAATAAGTGACTGTGACATACGGACGGACAGACAGACAGACATGACGAATCTATAAGGGTTCCGTTTTTTGCCATTTGGCTACGGAACCCTAAAAAAGAAAGAAAATAATCGCCACGCTTGGCAGATCGCGATCGCAATTTAATGGTATATATACATAGTTCACAGAAAAACGCTGCTGCCCGTTCTCTGGTAGGTATTCCCTTGGGATGATTTCTCCCCCCCCCTACGGTATGAGATGGGGTGATGATATTCCATGCCACCACACTTACCTTAAAAATACATATTCTTTTTTACAGGTTGTACAACTGACAGGTGAAACTGCGACGGATCACAAGCTGCTGAACAAAGGACAAATCATTATTACTACGGCGGATAAATGGGATATTCTGTCCAGAAGGTAAAACAAGTTTTATTTATTCTCTTTGGTGTTTTAGTTTGGGTAGCAGCGTAACCGTAATAGGTGATATTTAATTTATTAAGAATAAACTAAATAAGAAATAGTCACACCTATAATACAGAAAGAAAAACATACATACATAATAATGTAATAAAATCGTAGGAAAGTCAAAACTGTACATTGAATATTTTTTAAAAAGGATATTTTATAAATATAATTTAGAATTTTTGTCTGTATGCATGTCCGGGCTAAACTCAAAAAGTACTGCACGGGTTTACTTCAAATTTTGCATGTATATTACTAAGCGGTCGGGTCAACATATAGGCTACATATTATAACGCTATCATCAAAATTTGTAGTAAATCCATGCAGTACATTTTGAGTTTAGCCCAGACATACATACAGACTACACTAGTTACATATACATATTTAGGTACACGGACTGTTAAAACATTTTTAAAAATTATATCATAATAATAATGATATTTAGCTACCTTGAATTAAGTTATTGTCGAAGAGATTATGTTTAGGTTTAATTATCAAAATTTATAGTTTAAGCTATATTTTACTACATATTGTCTGAATGGTTCTGTCTATATTAAGGTACGAATCCAATATTATTATTATGACGGACCTTGTGTTTATAACGACAGTCGCGCTTTAATGCTATTACCGGATCGAATTCGGGTTCATCTACTACCGGTTTCATTATTATCGTTATTAAATTTTATTGGTGCAAGTGTCTCTCCCATCCTATTATGAGATTAAGGGAATAGAAAGTGCCCAAGTACAAATTCGACCTGGAATTATGTAGCGCTGGCACATCCTTTTAGCATAGCTGTTTTGCACATCTATGGTGGAAAAGCGTCCTAATCATCATCATCATGTCAACCAAAGTACGTCCACTGTTGGACAAAATCCTCCCCAAAGAATAATCATAATCAGCACGCTTGGCAGACGGGTTGGCGATCGCTGTTCCATGGTCATAGTTCACAGAAAAACGCTGCTGCCCGTTCTCTGCTAGGTATTCCCTCGGAAGATTTCTACACCCCTCACGGGATGAGATGGGGTAATGATATTCTATGCTGTCACCACACAGCAAAAATACTATAATACTTGAGTTAATTTATTTATTAAATTTTGTACACACAAACGTACAATAAATAGATAAAAGTACGAATGAATGAATAGTACAAAGGTGCTGCTTATTTCGCAAGAAATTTCTTCCAGCAGACCCGCGACAGGAGAAATTGTACACAGCCATAATGATGTTTGTAGGTCTATAATACACTACATACTAATAATTGCATACATACTTTCTGCCAATAAACCTTTTATCTTATCTTTATCTTTACTATAATATATACATATAAACATTAGATCCAATTTAGACTTATCAATAAACTAAATACTAATATTACATTCTATGAGGATGAAATTTAAAGGTAGTTATTTTTCACTAGTCTTATGAAAGTGTGAATAGTTTTGCAGTTTTGTATATTTGGCGGAAGAGAGTTCCACAATCTGACTGCAAAGTGAAGGAATAGGAATAAATTTATGAAACTAAGCCGTAATTCTCTTGTAGATGGAAAGTGCGCAAGAGTGTACAGAGCGTTACGCTGTTCATAGTGGACGCTTTGCAACTGCTGGGAGGGGAAGAAGGGCCTGTGTTGGAAGTCGTGTGTTCCAGAATGAGATATATATCTTCCCAGATTGGTAAGTTCCTTAGAATTGTATAAAATCCCGGGATATTATTCACACGCCAATCTGATCCCAAACTAAGCAGAGATTGTACTATGGAAAACAGATAACTGATATACTACTTTTCATTTGTAAATAAATATTTATATAGATAATTACACCCCGTCTCACGACAAATAGATATAATCATGCTCACAAAAATCTGTCCTGAGTGTGAATCGAAACAACGGCCTGCGACGTAAAGCATTTACCAAGTAAGCCAATTTGATTTTTCTGAACTCAAAGGGTTATGGAACGGTACTGTACCTCATGAACAGTGTCCTGCGGACAGACAGACGGACAGCGGAGCCTTAGTAATAGCATTCCATCATCCTTTGGGTACAGGCAACACAAAAAGCAATGAAGCTCAATACAAGCTCTGCAATTTACATGAATTGTGAAGGCAATCAGTGTGGCCACGTCCTGGGGCTCAAAATTTGCTTGTCATCGCCACCCAAAAGAGAAGAAGAAAACTTGACTAGATCAAGATGCCAGTCAATTAATTCCTCTTCGTTCCTCCAGGTCGGCAAATCCGCATCGTGGCGCTGTCTCTGCCGCTGGCAGACGCCCGAGATGTCTCACAATGGTTGGGCTGCAGTGCCAACTGCTCGTTCAATTTCCATCCCAGTGTTAGGCCACTGCCTTTGGAACTGCATATTCAGGTAAATATTAGAAAAAGTTACCGACATAGCCGTAAGAATTGCCAAGCTAAAGTGGCAGTGGGCGGGGCACATTATTTTTTTTTATACAAATAAAAATAGCCGTCCGTTCTACATAGCTCGTAGAACCGACGGCCGCTGGGGCTGAAAGGTTCTCGAGTGGAGACCACGAACAGGAACACTCAGCGTGGGCAGGCCCCCTACAAGGTGGACCGACGATCTTGTGCGGGTCGCTGGAAACTGCTGGATGCGAATAGCGCAAGACCGGCAATCGTGGAGATCTTTGGGGAGGCCTTTGTCCAGCAGATGTTTTTGGACGTCTTTCGACTGATATGATGAAGATGATGATTAGTAAATTTATGTAGTGTTGGTGTGGTGGCGGCGACGAATAACACCATCCGATCTAATCCTGAGGCTTATCCTGTGGGCTTCATCATCATTACGGCTAAAAGAAGTCCAATGCACAAGCCTCAGCACAAGGGATATGCCATAATTGCCACGCTTAGCAGACGGGTTGGCGATCGCATTATGATCGAAATAGTACTCAGAAGGAAGCGGCTGCCCGTCCTCTGGTAGATATTTTCTCGGGTCGACGTCTACCCCTCCGATAGGATGAGATGAGGTGATGATATTCTGATATACATCGATGAATGGGCAGGAACGTCTCTGTAAGAACAATGACTACAATTCTGCTATTGGAAAATCTTTCATATGCTACCTAGGGATTTTATTTTATACTAAAAATACTGCTTGTTTACTAATAATTGAATTTTCGAGGCGATCATAGTTAGTTGCACACACCGGTGGTTAGTGGACGGCGAGATTAATTCTCCGTGCGTGTTCTGTCGCGGGGCGACGGGCCCCGCGCCCGCGCATCAAGCCCGTCCGGGATGCCCGCGCGGGGGCCCGCAGCGGGGCACTTTTGTATGGACCCGCGTAACGTAGTTTAAGGCCAAGTAGCTAGGGCACGCGGTTAGATAGATGGGTGATCGCCTTGTAGTTTAATTGCTAAGCGTCTCCTTGCTTTGGACAAACATTAAGCTTTAGATCCTGGTGTTTGACAGACAACAGTCGTTAAGTCGGGGGCCTATTGAAATGTTTCCATTTGTGCACTACGTGAGTTCAACAAGTGAATGTGCGACTATACCACGTTTTGTCGCTGAATAGTTCCTTCTTTTCACCTTTAGAAGCACCCAGGGTTTGAACCGTGGGTAGTTCCTAATGATGAAGAGAAGTGTAGATGATGAAAAATCTAGTGTATGTTAAGAAAGAAGAAAGAAAGGAAACAGGTTGATTCCTAACAAGCATAGTATACTCAATATTTTATTTGCATTCCACAATGTCAATTAGGTGAAGGTAATACTTGGTAGCATGATGGACCCTGTCGGGCACACCAAATCTAGAACAGAGGAAAAGGGCTTTACTTAAACATACTAAATTCGATTATTACTTAGGTTTATGCTAATGAAGATAAAGTCTAGTGGATGTGGTAATTCCCAACGCTCTTACTTGTGGTATTCAGCAGTAACACTCTGTTAAAGAGATCCCACTGAATCCCAAAAATAATGATTTCAGTTGCCAGTACTTCAGTTACTGTAATAATAATATCTTGGGACATTATTCACACACGGCCATCTGATCCCAAACTAAGCAGAGCTTGTACTATGGAAACCAGATAACTCATATACTACTTTTCTTTTGTAAATACCTACTTATATAAATAAATACAGTAAGACTCAGGACAAACAAACATGTTCATGCACACAAATATCTGTCCTGGGTGGGAATCGAACCCACGACCTCCGGCGTGAAAAACTATCATTTGCCAAACACGCCAACAGGGCCTCAAACACACACAGACACATATATATACACACTGAGATTTATTATTTTTAATACATGTTTTAACATTCTTGTGTATCTTCCCCCAGGGCTTCAACATTTCCCACGCGGCGTCCCGCCTAGCCGCCATGACGAAGCCCATCTACAACTCGGTGATCCGCTACGCCGGCGCCAAGCCGTGTGCAGTGTTCGTGCCGTCCCGGCGCCAGTCGCGGCTGCTGGCCGCCGATCTGTTGGCCTTGGCTGCGGCCCATGGCAGACCCACCAGGTTCCTGAGGGCCAGGCCCGATATGCTGGCGCCCTTCTTAAAGAAACTGCAGGATAAAGTGAGTGATCTTCTGTGCTATGTTTGCGGTTAAACCGGAAGACGCAGCGTGGGCAGGCTCCCTACAAGATGGACCGATGATCTTGTGCGGGTAGCTGGAAAATGCTGGATGCGAATAGCGCAAGACCTTTTCAAGACCAAGACCAAGAGTTTTTCGGCTGATATGATGATGATGATGTGTTTCCGTCGTCCCAGGAAAGCTTTAGACGATCCGGGTGATGAGATTGCGACTTATCTAGAACTAGTCAAGGTTATTATAAATTTTAGTGACAAGTACATAATCCAATGTAGTCGCTCATAGCTAGATGCTCTAAATGGTCTCAGTCATCGGCGAGGTTAAGCAACTAGGCTCGCGGTCAGTCCATAGATAGGTGGCCAACAAAGTGGTTTAATTTCTGAGCGTCTCCGTGTTTCGGAGAGCATGTTAAGCTGTCGGTTCCGGTTGTAGTCATTGGAAAAAAGTTATTGAGCCATGTCAGAGTTCTGGGTGGCTTGAACAACTCTGACACTCGTCTTTCCGTATCAACGTAAAATGACCAAACGTAAATACCAAGTCCCTAAAAATGGACACTGTCAGCCGAGGGTTGTATGAATAGTTTTAATTTTACCAACTATCCAATAGGTAGACATATACTTTATTGAACCAACATTGTGGCGAACGGAAGATAGGAATATTATTAGTAGGATAGGAACTGGGGATTGGAAAGAAAACTAGTGTTTGTAAAGGAATCTTAATTGGGGTCGATCACGGACCACACACGTACTTAGAGTCCCGGCGACAAGCACTGCGTGAGAGTTCACACATGCACACTTACAGGGACCCCGCGACGAGCACTGTATGAAAGTCTCGACGTACACCATATTTAATGCGTAAAAACTTTTGCCATTCTATCGTATTGAGTTAAAAATCTCTTCTTTTCTACTCACAGATGTTAAAAGAAACCCTATCAGCTGGAGTGGCATATCTTCACGAAGGCGTAGAGAGTGCCGACCGACGCATAGTACAGCAATTAGTGGAGTCTGGTGCCGTGCAGCTGTGTGTGGTCGCCGCGGAGCTAGCGTGGGCCTTCGCTGCCCATGTCCACACTGTTATCATCGCTGATACACATACGTGAGTGTTTATTTATTGTGTCCCCAATTAGTGTCTATAAAACTGCGTGTGTTTGTGCAATTCATACATGGTAGAAGTGAAACTTAGACGGATGGTTCGGGCCTAGAATGAATAACTGTAATACCATCCGGTGGGTGTCGTAATTAATGAATAGTAAACGCAAATGCAAAAAATGACGGTCACTGTAGCTTAGTTGGTAATGCTTCTGCCTACGAAACTGGTGGTCCTGGGTTCGAATCCCGGTAAGTGCAAATATTTTGTAATGAGCACGAATATTTGTTTCTGAGTCATGGATGTTTTCTATGTATATAAGTATTTATCTATCTATATAAGTATGTATATCGTCGCCTGGTACCCATAGTACAAGCTTTGCTTAGTTTGGGGCTAGGATGATCTGTGTGACATTGTCCCCATATATTATTATTATTAAAAAAAACACGTGAATGATACACATACACTTTGTGTATGTGTATTTAGTTTATACGTATTCGTTACGAAATTTTGTAGGTAAGCTAATTTCCTTTCTATTCAGTACACTATCTTATACCCCTTTTAATCTCCATATACATTTTGGTTAGATAGATAGATAGATTACACTTAATTGCACCAAATCGAAGCATTACATTATAACATCAGTTAACTTATATACTATGGTACAAACGGCGGTCTTATCGCTAATACAGCAATCTCTTCCAGACAAATGGTTTCAAAACTTTGGTTCATCCAATTCATTGGTTACCTGGAAAAGCTTTTAGCGATGAGGCCGCCTATTGCATGAACATTACCGTTGTTTATTTTACTAAATTGTAAATTATTTGACGCAATAAAGTGTACTCATTATTATACACCACGTTGTTTATAACATGAGACATTTTTCGAAGACTTCGTTGGACTTAGGCGCAGACACGCTCATAATGCAGCATACATTCTAATAAAAAATTCAAGTAACTAGACAACTAGTCCGTACGTCTTATCACATAAAATTTTAAATTCAGTACTAATAATTGAAGAAACCGAGCCTTTGGCGAACGCAGGAGACTCGCAACCAGCACTTTAACTTAAGCGATGAATAGGTCCCTTATGGAGTTCGGGCCGCAGCTCAGGGGGGCGCTGAAGTAAAAAGACGGAACACAGGAAACAGGGTATGATTACTGGCACGAACTACAGGCATGGGATCACAGATCAGGGGTCCAGGGGTCAACGCGATCTTCGCCACCGAGGACACTACGCTAGCTAACTTGCGGCTCTCTCTAAATTGCTAGGTGGACAACCCTCAGAAAAAAGCCAGACAGAAACTCCGGATTGCTTTTCTCGTCTCCTTTAGATATAAATAGGTACACACCTCGGCAATTCTAGACTCCTTAAGACTTGTCCAATACAGGTTGTCCTGGGAAGCCTGAACGCAAAAAGCGAAAATTTGAATGTTAGCTACATTGATCAATCTGAGTCGGTACCTCCCGGAAGCGGTAACAACTTGTATCCTCTAGATATATATAGTATAAGAATATAAGCAGCGTTCGGAAAGCTACGTAATATCTTCTCGTCCCTAATACCGAAGTGTCTTAAGTCGAAAGTCTTCGACCAGTGTGTGATGACTTGTGGAACAGAAACGTGGTCGCTTATTATGGGCTCAAGGTCAACTAAAGAGCAATAGAGAGGGCTATGGTCGGACTATCCCTGCGCGATCGAATCAAAAACGTCGAAATCCGCAAGCGAACCAAAGTAGCCGACATAGCCCAAAGAATTGTCAAGCTGAAGGGGAAGTGGGCAGGGCACCTGCCCTTGCTATACCTTGTAGAACCGACGGCCGATGGGGCAGAAAAGTTCTTGAGTGGCGACCACGAACCGGAAGACGCAGCGTGGGCAGGCCCCCTACACGGTGGACCGACGATCTTGCAAGGGTCGCGGGAAGCCGTTGGAGGCGGGTAGCGTAGGACAGGCTATTGTGGAGATCCATGGGGGAGGTCTTTCAGCTGACATGATGAAGAATATAAACATCTTAAGCTGTAAGCACCGTGTCCTACCGAATTGTATAGGATAATAAATCGAAAAATCCAAGGCCTAGTTTTATTTGAACCTCAGGTGTACTTCAGACAGAACCAGCATGGTATCTATTCCAACATAATTATTTTATATAAGTCGCCATAGAGTTGTCTGTTGTCGCTTGAATCGTCACCGTTAAAAAATTTAGTAGGCGTATATACTTTGCAAATCTATTTAGGTTATAAACTTTGACACGGGAAATCAAACACAACGAAACGTCAGACAGTACATACATTTTCAATCACTACATATGTAGGTACACTATTCCTTCCACCTTCCCATGGTCCCTCTAACCATCTTGGTTATATGGACCGAATCGCGGGAATTGCGCGCGCTACTTGCTCTTGGCTCTTTCACGTGCGCAAATTCTTGACTCCCTACAATTTTTTGTGTGCCCGTTGCATTCTCCTCGTTCTGGGTTTCCCGCTCACTGATAACGGCGACTTCGCTTCCAGCAGACGCCGCATCCACTCTCCCTGCTCTTTCGGCCCGTTCTAGTTCGCACCTTTTCTTGCTCCACGCATGCGCAAAATCTCTGAGCAGCCGGAAGTTTTCCGCAGGGGAGACCAAGTCCCCGTAAAAGACCGGGCCCTCCCCCAGACGTCGAATCCGAGCAGCATCCTGTGCCTTAATTTGGCGTAAATGGGGCAGTTCCACAGTACGTGGTCGATGTCCTCGCTATCGGCACCGCAGTAGCAGGCGCATGTGTCGGACAGCCTCATGTCGTAGAGCCTTCTCTTGAAGGCCCCGTGCCCCGTGAGAATCTGCGAGACTTGGTAGTCCGGCTCCACCCAGGTTGCCCTGAGTCGTACCCCCACGTCGGGGAAATACCGATGGAGCTCCCTACCCTTTACCTCCTCTACCCATTTCTGTTGCCACATGGTGACAGTCTCCTCCGTATTTTTTTTCCTCTCAATCCGAGCAGCATCCTGTGCCTTAATTTGGCGTAAATGGGGCAGTTCCACAGTACGTGGTCGATGTCCTCGCTATCGGCACCGCAGTAGCAGGCGCATGTGTTTGACAGCCTCATGTCGTAGAGCCTTCTCTTGAAGGCCCCGTGCCCCGTGAGAATCTGCGACGCTTGGTAGTCCGGCTCCACCCAGGTTGCCCTGAGTCGTACCCCCACTTCGGGGAAATACCGATGGAGCTCCCTACCCGTTACCTCCTCTTCCCATTTCTGTTGCCGCAAGGTGACAGTCTCCTCCGTATTTTTTTCCTCTCAGTCCTCAGTTCCTTCCCAGTCAGGTGTCTTACATCGTCAACCTTACCCGCACGCATCACCTCGATGTCTGCGGGCAGTACTCCCGCGAGGATCTGAAGGGCCACTGTGCTGCAACTACGGTATGCTTTGATCAGCAAGACTAACGCCGGCCGCTGTGCTCAACAATGCGGACCTCACCATGTGGGTCGTCACGCACCTCCAGCAGCATCCCGCCGCGTAGGTGATCGTTGCGGTGAAGATGCCCCTGTACAGGATCTTGAGAGCCCTATACTGCATACCCCAGGATGCGGCAGATATACGTGACATCTTGCCTAATCCCTCCGCTGCACGCTCACCGATATTTTGAGCGTGCTCCCGGAAGCTGAGACTCGAGTCGATCGTCACGCCCTCAAAACTCTGGCTGATCGTACGCTTCTGACTGGGGCCCCATCGAGTCTTATTGTTATGTTGGGGGTTCAAGGGTGGTTTCATAAGAGAAACAACCGTATCGATCGAGACTTATTTATTGAATGAATCATATTCTAACACAAAATTAATAGGTAGTATAAATGGTCAGTCAGCATATTGGTAAAACATTGTTAAGGAGCATACTGACTAAATAATATAAAGGAACATACACAATAATATTATGACATACTTAATTATTACACTTCACCTCCCGGGGACAAAAAGAAAAATATATATATTGGTAATATATATATATTTTGTTTTTAAATGACATATTATTACAATAAAACTTAATTAAAACTTATTTCTAAACATTGCAATGTTAGTACCTAATTATTACATATTTAATTTAAAAATTGATTTTAGTAGCTAAGTCATTGCCAATATGGCCTTGTCCTATTTTTATGTACTAATTCTATTTTGTTATTTTTATTTATTTTTACATTACATCCTAAATCTTCTACAACTAAATAGGGACCTCCATATAAAGCATCTAATTTACGTGTATTTTCATTTTTTAGTAGAATTAAGTCATCTTTTTTATATTTTATTGAATTCATAGTTTTATCATAAATATCTTTTCGTTTATTTTTACTTGTTAACAAATTATTTCTAGCATCGGCATGTGCTAACTGTAATCTATATTTCAGTTGTAATGGACAGTCATCAACATTATACAGTGGTTCTACACAATCAGTTATATTACTAGGTATTCGACAGAGTTGACCAAAAACAAGTTCATATGGCGTGTACTTTGTTTCAGTATGAACAGTATTATTGAAACTAAATGACCAAAAGGGTAACCAATAACTCCATGTATCCGTATGATTACCGCATTGAATTCTTAAAAATGCACCCAAATTTTTGTGAGCATTTTCAAGAGCTCCAATGGACTGATGATGGTAGGCAGTCGATGATAATTTTTCAATATTAAGAATTTTACAAACCTGTTCCATTGTAGAAGAGATAAATTCGGCTCCTCGATCTGTTGCTATTGTTTCGGGAACACCAAATTTTAGTATAAATTCTCTAACAAATGCACCTGCAATGGACACCGTTTCTTTATTTTTTAAAGGAATAGCTTGTACAAATTTAGTTAACTCACACTGTATAGTCAATATATAACAATTTCCATTCTCGTCTCTATCTAAAGGTCCTACTACATCTAAGAAAATTTTTTGGAACGACGTAGAAGCCGTAGTTGTAATTTCCATAGGTTCCTTAATGTAACGAAAGTATTTAGACTTCTGACATTTCGTACATTTTTTTACATAATTTTGGACGTCCTTATTTATATTTGGCCAATAATACCGTCTTTTAATCGTGTTAATCATTCTGCGCACCCCCGCATGACCGCTGGATGGCAATAAATGAAAGTCGTTCATAATAATATTTTTTTCGTCATCATCTGTAATTCTTTTCACACCTCTTAATACACATAATCGTGGTCCGGACCAATTACTAAGTGTGGTTATCTCTTCACAAACACTTTTAATAAATTCAATATTAGTGTTATTTTTTATTATACATATTTCGTCTATATGTATCATTTCGCAAAATTCACTTAATTTCTGCACAAATTCGGCTCGCGAAAAGTGTGCCTTAAAATCAAGATTTATATATAAGGTCTTTTTAGACTCTATAAACACAAAACACTCTACTTCTTTAGTTATTAAATATTTTTCTCTGTAATATTTTAGCTTACTGCTCTCAACCAAACACATTTCTACAGAATCACACGGTTTTCCTAATATTTCCACAACTCTTGGTTGATCAGGCCAATCGTTAATGGATTTATTAAGAATCGTTTCATCCCCAACCTTTTTTACTTCATTCATTCTCTTCTTTTGCGTTCTGGTCATTACAGCCATAACTTGTTCATTCATACTCTTCAACTCATCAGATGTAATACATACTCTGGACAAAGCATCTGCCACGACATTATCTTTACCTTTCACATAAATTATCTTAAAATTATATTCTTCTAGAGTTAATCTGAATTTTAATAGTCTACTAGAGGGATCTCGCATGCCGAACAAATACACTAACGGTTTGTGGTCGGTCATAATGGTAAACCTATTTCCATACAAATAGGGTCTAAAATATTTGACAGACCATACTATGGCTAACAATTCTTTTTGTATGGTAGGATAGTTCATTTCGGCTTTGTTTAATGGTCTACTAGCATAAGCAACTGGTCTTAAATCTTTGTTACACAATACAGATCCGATAGCCGTGCCTGAAGCATCTGTCTGTAAGATAAATTCGTGATTCTCAGAGAAATCGGGATATTGTAAAATAGGTGAAGACATTAGAGCACCTTTTAAAGTTTCAAATGCGTTTTGACATTCTTTTGTCCATAAAAATGGTACATTTTTACGACATAATTTATTCAAAGGTAGTGCAATATCTGAAAAATACCTAATAAATTTACGGTAATAATTGCAAAAAGCTACAAATCGTTTTATTTCATCGACTGATTTTGGAACTGGGTATTTCTCTAATACTCTTGTCTTTTCCGGATCAGGTAAAACACCTTTTTCAGAGACTATGTGACCCAAATATAAAATTTCCTTCCTTAAAAACTCACATTTCGTTGGATTAAGCTTTAAATTGACTTTTCTGAGTCTTTCCATTATACTTATTAAATTTTGATTATGACTAGACAAGTTTCTTCCAAATACAATTAAATCATCTTGGTACACTAGACATTTTTCGTATGTTAATCCGGACATTGCTACAGACATCATACGGCTAAAGGCGTTAGCACTAGTTTTGAGGCCCATTGGTAGGCGTTTCATTGAAAATTGGCCTGTATTTGTGGTAAAGGCTGTTAATTTACGAGAATTAGGATCTAAACTTACTTGATAATATCCTTGGTGTAAATCAAGGTGAGTAAAATAAATGGCACCGGATAAAGAATCTAATATTTCGTTAATATTTGGTAAGGGAAATTTATCGTTACAAATAACTTCGTTCAATTTTCTATAATCTATGACTAGACGCCATTTATTTTCACTTCCTTTGCTACTTTTCTTAGGCACTAATAAAATTGGACTTGACCATTCACTATTTGTCTCTTCAATAATATCATCTTGTAACATTTTATTAATTTGTCTAGCTATCTCTGGTTTTAATGCCTGTGGTAATCTGTAGGGCTTTACGTAAACTGGTGTTGAATTTGGCTTAATGACTATAGACTGCTCATAAATATTTGTCGTAGTTAATTTGTCGCCATCTAAGTAAAAAACATCTGAATACTTAGCGCATATTGCCTCAATTGACTGTTTCTCCTCTTTGTGTAAATAATTTAAATTTAATTCAGATAATAAAGTTTTAACTCTTGTAACATTCAAGTTATTTTTATTAATTGTACATATATCATAAGTATTCAGTGGTTGTAAAGTAGGGTTAAAGGATTCTAAATCTATGTCTCTATCGCTAACATTTAATATCTTAACTGGAATCCTGTTATTTCGTACCTTTGTTATCGTATTTGCCAGAAAAACATCCTTTGTTAGCTCTCTTCCACATACAACTACCTCCTGATTACAGCTTTCATTCACAAAAATAAAATGTATGGATTCAGATCGTGCTGGTACTACAATAGAATTTTTGTTTCTGTCGCTTTCTTCTATAAAATGTAAATAATGTGTTTTTCCGTAACTAGTAAGGGATAAAATATTTGTATCTAAATTTATGTTAGCATGAAATTTCTCTAAAAAATCTAAGCCTATTATTCCATCAGCTTTTAATGTTAAGTAAGTTAAGTTAAAAACTAGAAAGTTATGTTTAAATAAGACATTATCGTGTTTTAAAGTTAAATTTACAGAGCCTTGAGAACGGCACTGGCCGCCTATTCCATTAATTAGAGTATTATCGCTTTGTATTGTCACATTTTTTGGCAAAGTATTACTTTTAATTACTGATAATGTAGCACCCGTATCAACCAACCAATAATAATTAATATTTCCAATATAAAAACTGACGTACTTTGCATCACCTTGGTAGGATAATACAAAGTGGTTAATCTCGAAAAAACTGATTGGTTACATTGTCGTTTTGGCCGCATTTTTGTGTATCCTCCGTTTTATGGACTGGATACATATTTTGGCCTCGCCTTTGGCTGATGTGGCCTCTGGAGCCTCTATTACCTCGCTGTTGGTTATTAAACGAGCGGTAATTCCCTTTATAAATACTATGAAAACCTCGACCACGATTAAAAGAAGTATTATAAGCTTGCTGTCCGCGAGAATAATTATTATAATATTGACTACGAACAGTGCCTCTTTGGTAACCCTGAGAGGGTCTCGTTTTAGAACGAAAGTGTCCATTTTTAGATGCATGCAAAATGTTATCTGACGACGATGGTTGACATGAAGACACCTCCTCGTCCTTAGCAGCTTGGATGGCATCTTTTAGACTAGTGAAGCCGCGTGCGGACACTATGGTGCTCAGCTTCGTGTTACGCAGACCGTCTGAAAACCGTTTTATAGCAAACGTTTCATTCAAGGGTTTTAATAATTTAAATGCCTCCGATTTGCCATCTGCTTGAGCGATTGTCAGTTCAGTGAACAACTTTTCTACGTCACCGCCATAGTCCTCTATCGATCTGGAACCCTGATGAACATTTTGTAGCTGGGTTTGCAAGGCTATAAAAGACTTCTTTGGTAAAAGATATTTATTTAAATCGGTAACTAATTCTTTTATTGTGGTATAGGTCCCAGAAATACGTAACTTAGCGTTATCATTAAGCCTACTTTTTAAAATGAAAGTGATCAATAGGGCCTTACCTTTATCATCAATCATATCGCCATACATTTCCACGGAATCTATCAATCGCCTAGTCGTCGCGTCGCTACCGTCCATAACTGGAATCAAGCTACACGCTACCTTAAGGTCAAACTCCATCTTTGATAAGTCTAGCCTATCGGGAAAAATACACAATTTATTTATTTCCTCGTACTTCCTTTTTATCTTTTCATAAATTTCTACTACCAATGGTAGGTCGATTTCCTTACTGTTTTTTAATATTAAATACAATTCACAGCATTTTTCAAAAATATTTTTCGATTCTAATAACTTATTTGTAACAATATTACCCTTATACCTAGCTTGCCCCTTCTTAACTAGATAATTTCTAATTCCTACCAAAACATCATAATTTTCTAATAAACTATCAATCATAATTCATATAATCTAAAAATATAACAACATTCTAATTATTACGACACTTAATTGGATCGACAAACAGAAAACATATTGCGAAATGACCAACGCTGCATTTCAGTTTCCGGACGGCCTCACATTACTGAGTCACAATACACGATTTTAGAACAATTAGGTAAACGCTATTTACTAAAAAAAATGTATTGGAATGATGTGTGGAATGTAGATACATTACGCTTGGTTAGTAGTACACAATAATATTATGACATACTTAATTATTACACTTCATTATGGTGGACTGGCGTCGGCCCATTCCTCCCCTGAAAGTCATAGAATAGGACTTCGGGGGGGAGAAGGCCAGCCGGTTCTTATGTAGGTACAGATATTCACGGCTATAGCTAGGAACGCGCGTCGGTTTCAATATAGGACCGCACTGGCTGGCTGCTGCTCCACCAGTGTGTCGCGCGCCGCTCAGCGGGGGAATCATTGACTCCGTCGAGCGCCGACAGATGGCGCTGGCGGTCTAAAGATGACTCGATTGCGACATATATTTCTATATATTATATATTTCCTTTGCAGTTACAACGGCAAGCTGCACGCCTACGAGCAGTACCCCATCACGACGGTGCTGCAGATGGTGGGGCGCGCGTGCCGGCCGCTGGAGGACGAGCACGCGGTGGCCGTGCTCATGTGCGTGGCGCACCACAAGACCTTCTTCACCAAGCTGCTCAACGACTGCCTGCCGCTAGAGGTCGGTAGCCGCCATTATACAGATAGCAGTACCCCTCACGACGGTGCTGCAGATGGTGGGGCGCGCGTGCCGGCCGCTGGAGGACGAGCACGCGGTGGCCGTGCTCATGTGCGTGGCGCACCACAAGACCTTCTTCACCAAGCTGCTCAACGACTGCCTGCCGCTAGAGGTCGGTAGCCGCCATTATACAGATAGCAGTACCCCTCACGACGGTGCTGCAGATGGTGGGGCGCGCGTGCCGGCCGCTGGAGGACGAGCACGCGGTGGCCGTGCTCATGTGCGTGGCGCACCACAAGACCTTCTTCACCAAGCTGCTCAACGACTGCCTGCCGCTAGAGGTCGGTAGCCGCCATTATACAGATAGCAGTACCCCTCACGACGGTGCTGCAGATGGTGGGGCGCGCGTGCCGGCCGCTGGAGGGCGAGCACGCGGTGGCCGTGCTCATGTGCGTGGCGCACCACAAGACCTTCTTCACCAAGCTGCTCAACGACTGCCTGCCGCTAGAGGTCGGTAGCCGCCATTATACAGATAGCAGTACCCCTCACGACGGTGCTGCAGATGGTGGGGCGCGCGTGCCGGCCGCTGGAGGACGAGCACGCGGTGGCCGTGCTCATGTGCGTGGCGCACCACAAGACCTTCTTCACCAAGCTGCTCAACGACTGCCTGCCGCTAGAGGTCGGTAGCCGCCATTATACAGATAGCAGTACCCCTCACGACGGTGCTGCAGATGGTGGGGCGCGCGTGCCGGCCGCTGGAGGACGAGCACGCGGTGGCCGTGCTCATGTGCGTGGCGCACCACAAGACCTTCTTCACCAAGCTGCTCAACGACTGCCTGCCGCTAGAGGTCGGTAGCTGCCATTATACAGACACTGCGGCAAGCTGCACGCCAAGAGCAGTATCCCATCACGACGGTGTTATTCTTAAAGTGAAACTTTTTCGTCCATCTATTGCATGTTGCGACATGGCCGGCCATGGCTCGCACATAGAAAATTGTCTACGAATAAGTTTAAAAGAATTATTAAAGCCAAATTGTGTAGCAGGGTATATTACAAAATTTCTGTTTATTTAAGTGATAAAAGTGCTTGGGATTGAGTTGTTCTGAGTCAATACACATGATTGTCAGCCGCTGTCAGCCGCTGTGTGACGGTGCGGACGGACTTTTTGCTTATCATAAGTTACGTGCAGTTAAATCGGAAATAATATTGTATATATCTTATTTTGCCACTGGGCATAATGTGGTGATAGAATAAAATACACGTATTACATTGAATAGTGTTATATTGCTCAATAAAACGTACTTAAATAAATTAAACATTCATCTAATCACTTATAAACTACCTACTTATTATAATTAATAAGGTTGTTTCGTAAAAATATTAAAACAAAGAAATAAGTGAAAGAGTGAAGTAAGTGATTATACATAGTGCAAAAATAAATAAATAATAGTGTTACTGGAGGAACAACATAATAATAAATAAAGAATAACAATGGTGAATTGCTCAGTATGTAAAAAATACCTAGCGATGCGAGGTGGCGCCAGTTGCAGTAAGTGCCCGAACAAATATCACCTTGCCTGAGTACAACTGTCCGGCGTGCCCAGGGCCAGTAGTAACTGGATATGTCAGTCGTGTATGGGTACGCCTTCGGTCAGCAAACCAGCACCAAAAACCCCTACCGATCATACGGGTAGTGATAGCGGGAGTACACCTATAGTAAGCCCTAACCCCATGCCTGAGGATACTCCCAAGCTTCCTGAAACCGACCAGGATGAATTTGTTGATGTTGCGTCACCTTCCCAACTAGATTTGCTCCACCAAATAAAAGCCGAAGTCCGCCAGATGAGAGCCGAAATAAAGCGCGACGCTAAAGTATTAAGGGATCAAATGACTGACCTCAGCAGCAAGGTATCTAGTTGTATCTTACGCGTGGACGGTTTCGAGGAAAGGATAGTAGCTCTGGAACAAAAAGCAGCTCTTACCACCACCCCGAACGCGGCTATTGAGATCCTCGAGCAAACCGTTGATCGGCTAAAACTGGAGCTCAATGACCGTGACCAGGACTTGTTAGCCGCCGACGTTGAAATCGCGAACCTTCCTGAGGAGAGCGGGGAAAACGTCCTGCACACCGTGGAACTGGTGGCAAAGAAGCTCGGTGTTGCCCTGGAGTCCTCTGACATAGTTTTCGCTGAGAGGGTTGGCCTTAAGCCCGGGCGTGTCACCACAGTAGGTGTGACAGACGGGGCGGGCGAGGCAAGCGAGGGCACGACGCGCGGGCGGCGCATAGTGGTCCGCCTGCTGCGGCGATAGCTCCGTGACAAACTGCTTCAGTCAGCTCGAGTCCGACGGGGAGTAGACTCTGAGGGCCTCGGCTTCGCGGCGGCTCCGAGACGATTCTACGTGAATGAGAGACTGACTAAAGTGAACAGACACTTATTCTACCTCTCTCGTCAGGCAGCCCAACGCATGCAGTGGAGATACACCTGGACAAAGAATGGCAAAATTCTCGTCAAGAAAACTGACGGTAATCGCACCCATGTCATTCGGACCGAATCGGACATCTTACGTGTTTTTGGAGATGATGCGTTGGTACAGGAACTATAACAAATTTATAACATGTATGCATTTCTTACATTGTTGTTGTAGACTTTATATTTGTTGTGTTTCGTGTATAACTATGTTTTTATTACATCTTCTTGTGCCACCTTCCAACTTAGTATTGTATGTTTGTCTAGCCATACTCATAACTAAAAAAGAAAGAGGAATATGTGTTCAATATTTTTGTATATCTTCAATATGTCTATGTGATTCAAAGATTCATTCATTTCATTTCTTTAATCAATCTCAATTTACTTTTAAGTACATAATTCAACATAAACAATATCAAAATAATCTCTTAATAATTTGCGATATAAATAAATTAATATCATGTAAATATACAAATTTTATATCATATACCTTAAGTTTAATTATAACTTTCATAAATATTACTCAATGGGTAAAAACAGACATTTAAAAGTAGGACTTTTTAACGCGGGATCTCTCGGTACTGGGCATGATGAGTTTGTAGTCGCAATGGACAGTCATGATGTTGACATTATGGCTATCAACGAGACCTGGCTCAGGGAGGGGGAGGAAGATCGTGCCCCAAATGTTCCTAACTATCGGTTACACCATGTTCCTCGCATGGTCACCTCGAGAAGATCGCGTGGAGGGGGGGTTGGTTTCTATGTGCGTCGAGGACTGCGAATACGTGTACTGACGCATCCGCCAGCACCATCTCTTGAACAAATGTGGCTCAGGTTAAATGTAAATTCATACTCAGTTGTTATCGGTACAGCTTATAGACCTCCCTGGCTTGATGTTAATATATTCCTAGATGCTCTTACAGAGTCGATGGCTTCCTTTCCAAACACTGACAAAATAATTCTAGTAGGAGATTTTAACATTAATGCGCTGAATCTCATAGATGGTAAAACAAAACTTCTTAACTGCTTCCTGCAGACCACGGGCCTTACCAATATTGTAACTGAGCCTACACATTTCACTGACCACAGTGAAACACTCATAGATTTAATATGTACTGATGCCGCGGTCTGTGGGGCTTCAGTGTCACATATACCAGAGCTAGGCCATCATGCAATAGTCTCAGCAGAATTTGGTTTTAAAATAGAAAAGCCCATCCCACATTGGATTACCTACCGTCCAATGAATGACATTATACCTGAGAACTTCCAAAGTGATTTGATCAGAATGGATTGGAACTTTATTTGTGGACTAGAAAATGTCAATGATATGGTAGAGACTTTAAGCAAGGACATCATAGCCCTATTTGATCTCCATGTACCAATTAAAAGAATCCTAGTCAAAGAGAGAAACTATCCTTGGATCACTCCTACTATAAAACAAATGATATGGATTCGTGACAGGCATCATAGTAAATGTAAGCGCACTAAGTCTGACATTCACATCAATTTCTATAAAGCACTTAAATATGAAGTCAGAGCTGCCATTGAAAGGGAAAAGTCTGTATATTATAGCAATCATATAAATCGAAACATAAAAAATCCTAAGAAACTTTGGAAAAACTTAAAGCAAAATATATCATTCAACAAAACACAAAAAAGTGATATACCACCACACTTCAGTAACCCTGACCTATTAAATAAACACTTTTTAGATATTCCCTGCAAAGATACCATTACCATATCTCAATTAACAAAATTTGAGTATAATAGGTTTAGTGCTGGAAATTTTGTTCTCCAACCTGTCAATGAAGAACAAGTCTTGAAAATATTTCGCAGTTTCAAGTCTAATTCTATGGGCATCGACAACATTTCACTTGACATGTTGACTTTGACACTTCCACAGACTTTAGCTACAATTACTAAAATCATAAATAAATCTATATTAAATTCTACTTTTCCAGACATTTGGAAGACAGCAATAGTTCGACCAATACCCAAAAAGTCGAATCCTTCTAGCCCTAAAGATCTACGTCCAATAAGCTTACTGCCTTGCCTCTCTAAAATTCTAGAGAGAGTGGTATGTGATCAACTCACTGAATATGTGGAGCTCACTAATATACTGCCGGTATGCCAGTCTGGCTTCCGCAAAGGTCACAGTACATCAACTGCACTATTAGACGTAGTAGGAAATATATTAGAAGCTAGAGATCAGGGCAAGGGAACTATCCTTACTCTGTTGGATTTTTCACGTGCATTTGACTGCATTGATCTTTCCCTATTACTCTCCAAACTCTCATATTATGGCTGTAGCATGGAAGCAGTTAAGTGGTTTCATAGTTACCTTAGTAATCGTTACCAGTCTGTTCGGATGAGAGATGAAATAACTGGCAATGAGGTCACATCCTCACAATGCCCAGTGAAACGAGGCGTACCACAGGGCTCAATCCTCGGCCCATTACTTTTTATAATTTATACAGCGGATATCTCTCAATCCATAAGGAACTGTAGTTTCCATCTATATGCAGATGATCTGCAGTTGTATTTTTCATTTACACCTTCTAATTGTCTTGAAGCTGTAATGAAAATAAATAATGACTTAGATAGGATAGCAGAATGGTCACATAAAAACTCACTAGTGTTAAACCCAGCTAAATCAAAATTTTTAATCATGGGTTCCAAGAACATCATTACACAAATTGCTTCAAATTCCCCTAATGTCATGTTAGATGGTATGCCAATAGAACGAGTACTTGAGGCCCGCAATTTGGGAGTTGTATTTGATGGCCAACTACACTTTGAAACCCACATACAACAAGCTGTACGAAACAGTTTTTACAGACTAAAACTCTTGTATCGCATACGACCCTATATTAATATTGACATTAGGACAACCCTCTGCGAGTCACTCATATTATCTCGACTCAACTATTGCGACACAGTATATGGAGGTTGTCTATTAAAAAGGTCTGAAAGGTTGGTACAGCGACTGCAAAACGCATGCGCACGTTTTTGTTATAATATACCTCCACGGTCACATGTCACTCCTTTCCTGAATAGTGGAAATATGATGAAAATGTCATCCCGTAGATTACTTCATTTGTCTACTTTGGTTTTTGGTTTAATCGCTACACGTAGACCCCAATATCTTTACTCAAAACTTTGTTGGTCTAGAGACTACAATTTATATAATACCAGAGCGTCAGCTTACCTCATATCAACACCAAAACATAGAACAACTGCCTTCCGTGGTTCTTTTAAATACGCTGCTGCCAAAGTATGGCGAACCATACCGCCTCCGCTCAGATGCCTGCAAACAGTGTGGTCTTTTAACATAAAATATAAAAGAGTACTTCTGGCACAGCAAATATTAAATAGTTAAGTAAATGAAGTAAATTTACTAGTTTACAATCAAAAATTCTTACTTACCTAGGTTTATGCATCGTGTAGTTGCGAGGACAGTGGAAATCTCTTGGCAGAGATAAATTTCGTTTTCATTCTACGGGCGTGACATTTTCGATAAGTTAACATTTACCGTTTCACACAATGAGTATGGCTATACAAGCAGCAGTGCATCATCAGAGAGTTCATGTGTACTGTATCACATTTAACTCCTTACTTTGGTGTTGTCGTATCTGATAAGTTTATGTTTTATATGTTCGGAAAATAATGTCCCTGTCATAGTTTCATAATGTAAACAAACATTTATCGAATCTTGTTCCATCTTGTTGTCGTTTGCCACAGAGCAAGTAACATAATTTTAATAACTTTGTTTCAAAGATTATATAAGATGTGTACTACGACATTGATACTCGATTTATTTGTTTGTAGAAAATATGTAGTTTAGCTTTAATGATAATAATTTGTGTTTGATTTATTTTATTTTTGTTTTTATCATTTCATTTGTCCGTGATTTACTTGTATTTGTTATTATTATTATTGGTTGTATTTGTTTACTTATGTTAATGTTCCGTGAAAGTCACTCGGCACCATCAGAATTACCAGCGCTAGAGCAATAAAATGTTCTAGCAAATGCTGAGGTGGTGCCATTTCAGACTTGCACGGACAACAAGTGCCTTTGTTTTACTTCTTTTTATCTTTGGTTTTGATTTTTATTTTATATTTTTGTTGTCTGTGCAATGTGTCCTGAATAAATCTTTTTCTTTCTTTCTTTTCTTTCTTATTGTAATTAATTTAAAAAAAGATTCTTACTGAGTTTTCTGGCAGTGTCTCTCAGTAGCTGCCACGTCATGCACTGCACGGTAGGGTAAAAAAAATGACTATTCCACATAAATGTAATTTTTTTACGGAATAAATAATTTTTGACTTTGACTTGACCTCAGCTGACCATTTATATTCTCACTCATTCTACAAGTGCTCCATGCACTGCACGTGTGGCGCTTTGGCTAAGACAGTCGCCCCGCCGCTTCGTGTCGCGGGTTCGAGTCCCGCGCCGGACAACTATTTGTGTGACGCATATCTAATTGTTCTGAGTCTGGATGTAATTTGTGTCCGTCTATTATATGTTTGTATAGTACCCCGCGACACAGGGATTAGATCCCCTAATGAACATGATAATCGATTCCGGACCATTTATGACGTCACATGTGCTCACGGAAGCCTATTTAACGACTGATTAAGTAATTTTTAACCTTTATTTATTTAAACGCCATTTAAGAAATCGATGTTCGGCGATTTACGCCCGAAATTAATAAACGATCCTAATCCATTTTATGCTATCTACGATAACAATTTCGATCCATTTGTCTATTAAACCGTGCCAATAAAGCGTCCACAGATTGAAAAAGCAATCTTTCCGAACGAGCGATCTTTGGGAGGACGGATCATAGAAAAAGATAGGCCTTTGTACTAAAATGACAGGTTGCACGTGCCAATAACCAATCCATTAATTTTGACATAAGCTTAGATAGCCAAAACAATCTAAAGTTGCAATCCTAGAAATTCGGTGGATTGACAATTGGTTCTAAAGATAAAATTGGTGAAATAGTTCATTATATTCCAAAATATCAATCAATAATAAAATTATTGCTTATCATATGAGGATCCATTATAGGTATTATATTTATTAATAAGTAATTATTTGTATATTAGTTATAAATGCTTTGCAACAAAAACAAACAACCAACTTACTGCTTGTTTGTTCTTGATCCGATCGGCGACGACGGCGCAGGCGTGCGTTTTGCTTGTCAAATTTTGATACGGTCCGTTCCACCAAAACATAATGTTTGACCAATTAAGTTTCATTTTATTATTATATACCCTAGTCGTCTAGTAAAACATTTTAACCTAGCTATAAATAAGTCAGTATTGATGACTTATCGTTAATATATTTAAAAATAATTTTTCTTCTTAAATTAAATGGTATAATTGTATCCTGTGTTACCGAGTTCTGCATAAAATGGAACGCTGCAGAGGGAAAAGATCGCACCCCAATCTCTGGGCAAAAAATGGATGGATTGATATGTTTTGTTATTGGCACGCAGGTAAAGATCAAGATAGCGGTAGAGCTAATCTAGAGATAGGACTGACTGACAGATTGGGGATCGTTTATTAATTTCGGGCGTTAGACGGTAGTGCCCCAGTTTAGGATCAGGTGGCCGTGTGTGAATAATGTCCCTGAATATTATTACTAAGATCCTAATCACAGTAATATTATAAAGGCGAAAGTTTGCGATTATGGATGTATGTTACTCTTTCACGCAAAAACTACTAAACGGATTTTAATGAAACTTTGTAGTAATATAGGTTATATATCCGAATAACACGTAGGCTATAATTTAACACGGGTTAAACCCCGGGGCACAGTTAGTTAATAATTTTCTTATGTTGTTTATTCCACAGAGTCATCTCGACCATAGACTACACGACCATATAAACGCGGAGATCGTGACCAAAACCATAGAGAACAAACAGGATGCCGTCGACTATCTCACATGGACATTCTTGTATAGGAGGTTGACACAGAACCCTAACTATTATAATCTTCAGGGTGTTACTCATAGGTGAGTTACTAAGCAATTTTAAAATCTTATTTCTTTTGATTATCCTAGTGTCAGAGTTGTTCAAGCCGCACAGTAGGCCTTTGACATGGCTTAAAGATTGTTGCCTAATTGTTACAACTGGGACCGACAGCTTAACGTACCCTCCGAAGCACGGATACTCTCAAAAATTTTACTACATTGGCGGTCACCCCTCTATAGACCGACCGCGAGGCTAGTTGCTTAATCCGCCGATCATTTAGGTACCGATGAGGGCATCGGTCTAAGTGTGTGTTAAAAAAAATGTTCATTTCTGACAAAATATCATACTATACGTAGCAAATATTTGCAAAAAGAAGACGATTGTTTGTAAATTATACTTAACTAGCTGTGCCCCATGGTTTTACTCGCGTTAAACTTAATAAATTATAGCTTATGTGCTAATCCAGGGTGTCAGCTATCTCCATATCAAATTTTATTAAAATCGCTCCAGCCGTTTAGACGTGAAGAAGTAACAAATATACACACTCACAAACTTTTGCTTTTATAATATTACGTTTAAAGGCCTTCGGCGAAGTCGTTCCATCGGATCACGAGAGTGATGGAATAGAAAGTGCCCCTGTGTTGTGCACTATAATATGTCCCGCGCATCTGTGCCATTTCGCTAGTCTCCATTGAGACTGGCCGCTGTGGCCTAAATTCACACACACAGCATATACACGTGCAATCATAAATAATAATAAGTTATTTATTTTCTACAGACATCTCTCCGATCACCTGTCTGAGTTGGTCGAGACGACGCTCACAGACCTGGAGCAGTCCAAGTGTATCGCCATCGAGGACGAAGTGGATGTACAGCCTCTCAACTTGGGCATGATCGCTTCCTACTATTACATCAACTATACTACTATTGGTACGTACTGTTCCTTTCCTAGTTATGTTAAGGCTATATATAAGTTTCGCCATTGACTGCAAGACCTGGGAGGAACGTGTTAGTGTAAGATCAGACTGGCGCCATGATATTCACCACGGAGCTATAAAACATGACGAAGCCTGGCTGGACAAACTGAAGCAGAAAAGGCTCCGCGTCGCCCCTCCCCATCCCATAGATTCGCAATTTATCTGCGACAGGTGTGGCAACATATGCCGAGCGGCTATTGGACTGATAAGTCACAAAAGACGATGCAATATTAACCAAATATAGTAACAGCAGCGCTGCAACCATCATCTACCAAGATGTTGGGGCCACCCCCTCGCGCTGCGCACGCGCGCGCACACGGTTGCTGCGAGTGGCCTTCTCGCACCCCCTCACCGGGGGCGGTCGTTGTGTGTGAAACCCTGGGAGTGGGGTCGTATAAATTGTTACCCTCTCGGTACCGAGGGGGCCGATCATAGCTGAAAGCCGTGTCCTCTGTTGAGTAGAATCTGTAGCTGTTTCTTCTTGCCACCGGGTGCTCTAGCCACACCGGGTGAGACACGATTTGTGAGCGGCGTCAATATTTATATGAAGCGTGGTACTAACGGCATAGCAGCGCTGCTTCTGATTGCCTGTGCGATAAGTTTTTATCATTTTAATAACAATTATGTTTATGGCTATCATATTATGTGTATATATTGGAGACTAGCTGTGCCCCGCGGTTTTAACTGCGTTGAATTGTATAAATTATCACAGCTCCTCCCCCGTAGATGATATCGTGATAATAAGTAGCCTATATGTTGACCCAACCTCTTAGTAATAATTATGTAAAATTTGAAGTAAATCAATAATTATCAAACTAAGCAGAGCTTGTACTATGGAAAGCAGATAACTGATATACTAAATATACTACGTTCCTTTTGTAAATACATATTAATATAGATAGCTACACCCAGACTCCGGACAAAAAGACATGTTCATGCACACAAATATCTATCCTGGGTGGGAATCGATCCCACGACCTCCGCCGTGAAAGGCATGTATCTACCAACTTGCTTACTTCTCCAATAGAACACACATTTAATTTTCTTTCTTTCCAGAGCTGTTCAGCCTGTCTCTCACCAACAAGACCAAGATCCGTGGACTTTTGGAGATCATTTCCTCGGCGGCGGAGTACTCCGAGCTGTGCATCAGACATCGCGAAGAGAATATCATCAAAACGCTCGCTGCCAAGTAAATATGCTTATTTATTTTTATATATTACTATTATGTATTACATATTTTAGTCTATGCCACGAGCGTCAAAGACATACTAAACATAGGTATTATAGTTTGTAATGTTACTTGCTCGGTGGACGAACAACAACAAGAGATGCGGTAAAAATACTGTTTTGTTGAAGTTATACTTCTTTTGGCGCGATGGAGAAAAATGATGAGAGTGAATTGAAGTGAACAGCATGAAGTTAGTTCTAGGTGGTATGAAAATGTATGAGAGTGAATTTTTACGATGCGCGCGCATCGTAAAAATAACAGCATGACTAGTTCTAGGTGGTATGAAAATTTATAACTATGTTCAAGTTGTATATTAAGAAGTATAACTTCTAACGCGTGTACATAAGTACACACAAGTTTTTTTTAGTATTTTTATATTATGACAGGAACATTATATTCCTAACCTATAAACTTATCAGACGGTCGCAGAAAGGTTCTCGAGTGGCGACCACGAACCGGACGACGCACCGTGGGCAGGCCGTCTACACGGTGGACCGATGATATTGTGCGGGTCGCGGAAAGCCGCTGGATGCGCTAGGTTTTTTTTTTCAATTTATTTAGGGACCTTCTTGTCCGCTATATAAAAAATAAAATAAATAAAAAATAGTTTATTTCGGTATCTTATACTACTACAATTTATGTTACACTAGCTGTGCCCCGCGGTTTAACTCGCGTTAAATTTTATAAATTATCATAGCTCCTCCCCCGTAGGTGATGGCGTGATAATATGCAGCCTATATGTTGACCCGGCCTCTTTGTAATATTCATGCAAAATTTTAAGTAAATCCATGCAGTACTTTTTGAGTTTAGCCAGGACATACATACAGACAAACAGACACACAGACAAAAATTCTAAAACTATATTTTAGCTTCGATATCGATTGTAGATCATGCCCCAAGTATCCTTTTTTAAAAATATTCAATGTACAGTTTTGACTTTCCTACGATTTTATTATATGTATAGATAGGGGTCTCGTTTTAAATATGTTAAATACTTGTGCTAGGAGGCTCCGCTCTTCACAGATCGTTACGTCACCTCCATGAATAAAAATACAATAAAATAACACACTAAACTATACTAAAAAGCATTTGAGCTGCTTGCTGCTTGCTTGCTGCTCCTGAAATCGACTGGTTTATTCCTGTGTCGCGGGGTACTTACAAACATAAATAATAAAATAAAAAAGGTTTATATTCACGTAGACTTTAAAAAAGCGCTTGTAAATAGTCAGAACATGCTTGTAGTAATACAGTTATTATTTCTAGTTACTTATTATAGATATTTAGGTACACGGATTGTTAAAACATTTATAAAATTTATTTTATAATAGTAGTGATATTTAGCTAGTTTGTATTAAGTTATTGTCAAGGACATTATGTTTAGGTTTAATTATTGAAATTTATATTTTACTACATATTGTCTGAATGGCGTATACCATATAATTGACGGTCACAAAGAATATATAGACTCAGGACACAAGTATTTATCCGTCACACATAAATACTTGTGTCCATCAAGAGACTTAACTATATTGTACAGACGTCAGCACATCAAGCTACCCCAATCTGTCAAATTTCCCCATTTGAAAGTGAACCTTGTGCTTTTGTGATAAAGTTGAAAATATATAAAAGAGATTTGACAGATTGGGGTAGCTTGATTTATGTCAATAAAAATTATATATTTTTTTTTCTTAACCTAATAATTCCTTCTTTTCTTTGACAGAGTGCCCCATAAGCCGACAGCGCCATCTGGCGGCAGTGTGAAGTATAACGACCCGCACGTGAAGGCCCACGTGTTACTACAAGCACATCTCTCCCGGATGCAGCTGCCTGCCGAGTTACAAGCAGACACCGCCGTGGTGTTGACTAAGGTAAGATAATACGAAATATTACGTTAATTTAATGTACCGCGTCAAGGTTGCAATTAGTGGTAGCGTATAATCTCGATGATTGGTGATTATTAAATTCGCTAGCGGGTGTAGTATCCAGAGTCCTCCCATGGTACATGTCCCAAAGGGGGCACTACTACCGGCACTACTACACTACTACCTGCGTCCCCGGTTTCCCCCCCCATGAGGCGCCAAAAGAAGTCTACGGCAGGTTAGGTTTAGTCGGTGCGAGTCCGGCATCCCACCCGCAGACACTTTTTGCGGGTGGCACGCGTAAGCATTCCCCTTGACTTACCAAAAAAGTAAAATGCGTGGACTGCATATAAATAATAAATATTTTTATTATATTTCCTTCTCACGAGGAAATTTACAAAACAGCATGTTCACAATTAGTACTAGTAATCTGGAGGCAGAACTAGGTTTTACTTCAAATTTTACCGAATTATTGATTACTAGCTATGCCCCGCGTTTTAAAGTAGTTTTGGTATAAAAAAGTGACAAATACTACTCTGTCAAGAAAGTACCGGGAAAAGATCAATAATATACAAAATGTTTGTTATTCATCCAAATTTATTTTATCACCTTCAAAGTATGTTCCTTCAGAAACGATACACTTACGCCAACGAATAATCCATTCATCAAAACATTTTTTAAACGCTGCTTTCGGAATTGAGTTCAGTTCTCACCGCGTATTCTCCTTTATGTCTTCTACCGATTGAAAACGGGTACCACGAAGTGGTAATTTGAGATTAGGAAAAAGAAAGAAATCATCTGGAGCCATATCTGGTGAATATGGTGGTTGCTGGATGGTATTTGTTGAGT
Organism: Pseudoips prasinana; assembly: GCA_951640165.1. Taxonomy (NCBI): domain Eukaryota; kingdom Metazoa; phylum Arthropoda; class Insecta; order Lepidoptera; family Nolidae; genus Pseudoips; species Pseudoips prasinana. Next base: position 17,450,081 of record OX621264.1, on the reverse strand, counting down.
GTTTGGTCAAAAATTCGTTCTCAATGATGGCCTTGTGCGAAGGCGCATTATCGTGGTGCAAAATCCAAGAATTTTCTTTCCACAAATCTGGCCTTTTTCGTCGAATTTGCTCTCTTAAACGCCGCATAACGCTCAAATACTATTCTTTATTTACCGTTCGACCTTCCGGTAAGAATTCAGAGTGCACAACACCGCGACAGTCAAAGAAAACAGTCAACATGACTTTGACTTTTGATCCATGACCTTTCCATTGACCACTCTTAAGCACGAGTTTTTGATAAAGTCGATCCACCGTAAGCCTTCTGTAACATTTTCAGTGACTCCGAACACGAAATTCCATTAGCGATGCAAAATTTAAGACAAACTCTTTGTTCGATATTTTTGTCCATTATGAAATTAGCAATACACACTATATATGATATTACTAAAACCAGCACTGTATTTAATATAAATAACAGATTCAACTCAAACTCCGCGCCAAAATGGAAAACAGTTGTGCCAATCTAACAACAATAAAAAATAAAACAAAAATTTGAATTTGGAACCATAAACAAATCATCTATTCCCGATACTTTTTTGACTGAATGTATACATCAATTCTCACAAAGTTTCGCATTTATAATATTAGTAGGATGTGTACCTCTGGCGGTTTAGCAGTGCACGCCGGAATAGGTCGCAGATGGTAGATTTTTCCTACTTACTTGACACTTATCGTCATATTTTGGACAATTCACACAATATCTTTATAAATTGTAGCCTATGTGTTATTCTGATGTATAAGCTATGTTATCTTTAAGTTTAATTAAAATCCATTCAGTACTTTTTACGTGAAAGAGCAACGAACATCCAGCCATCCATACTTACAAACTTTCGCGTTTATAATATTAGTAGGATTATTTATATTACACTTGTATGATAGTGATAAGAAAACACGTTTTTCAGCATCAATATATTTAAATCTTCAGGATTGCGCCAAAAAAATTAATTCACTTCTGTATATCAATATACACATAACATATTATAACACCTGTGGACAACCTTTCGGTTCGAGCGTTCGGTGAGAACTGTCGAACTAGGCCGTTATTCCAAATATCATGAACGGGAATAAACTGAATGCATCGGCCATTACGCGCATTCACCTCTTATAGGCAGATTATATCCTTTTAATAAATATTAAATTAAATACAAAGCAAAATCGTACCTTTTTAAGTAAACAAATCACCAAAAATGTTACTAATTATTTGGAAATCATAACAATAGTAAATATTTTCCCTCTTCCTCCCAGGCTATCCGGCTGATCCAGGCGTGCGTGGACGTGGTGTCGAGCAGCGGCTGGCTGTCCCCGGCCGTGGCCGCCATGGAGTTGGCGCAGATGATCACGCAGGCCATGTGGGCTAAGGACTCGTACCTCAGACAACTGCCGCATTTCACTCCCGAGTTACTGCAGCGAGCTGCCGACAAGGTAACTTAACATTTTTCAGGGTCACCCAAGTTCAAGGTCAAGTTAAAAATGATTTAATTTAGTGGTAGTCAACATTTTTTTTATAAAATAATGCCCGCTTTAGGGAATTTTATCGCTGTATCGCGGGGTACTTTACAAACATATAATAGACGGACACAAATCACATCCAGACTCAGAACAACTATTTCTGGGTCACGTAAATAGTTGTCCGGCGCGGGAATCGAACCCGGGACACGAAGCGGCGAGGCGACTATCTTAGCCGCTGCGCCACACGTGGAGTCATTCGTATTAAAATATGCCAACAAGGTACTAACCTTTTTTTCAAGGTCAAGCAAGTTCAAGGTCATTTTAAAACGGTATTAATTTAGTGGTAGTCAACAGCATTCGTGTGAAAGTATTAGTGTTTTAGGACGCATGCAGTGCAGTCTGTCTTCACACATGACAGTTTGTGGGACCAATAAATATTTTCTATGTTCTTAGGGTGTGCGTCGTGCTAACTTTAATCGATATATGTACCCAGGTACAGTACAAATTACTTAATTTATAGGCATTTATTAGGAATTAAGGAATTCGTTAATAAAATTTGTCTTTTAATACAAATACAAATATTTATTGGAACCAAAAACAGATAATATACAATATTGTGTGTACGTTAGCAGCTACATTAGTTAGGAAAAACTGTGTCGTAGCTGTTAGCGCCCACCTCCGAGGTAGACTACAATGTTCCATAGTTAGGGTAATTATTAGTTAAACATTTATAAAAAAAGTAAAAGGAAAATCTTATGAACTATCAGATCACTTTGAGTGTGACTGGGTGTGTCTGTGTGTTTTGGTTGAGGGATTGTGTGTGTTTATAGAGTTTAGTTTTAGAAGGAAATTATTGGGTGTATTGGATGTTAAGACTCTACGAGACTCTCCAGCTCTTCATAACTTAGATTACTCAGCCGTTTATATTAAACTATAAAAATCATTAGGTTATTTTTTAATTGTTGCGCAATAATTAACGCGCATTACATCATATGTGTGTAAAAAACCAACAAGATACCATGTAAGGCATTATTTGTTTTTTGAAGTTTTAGTGTTTTAATGGAACAAATAACATATCAAACAAATCCGTAGATCTGCCAAAAGTCAAATGCGAGTTTATACTACGGTGAAATGACGTTTTTTTGTTTACTTACATATGACGTCATTTGTTGGGGTTGGTCTTCGTTTGACATAAGAATAGATAAAAAGTATTAGTATTTAGTTCAGTTCGACTTCCACTTGCGGTTACACAATTCACAAGAGGCCTTATATCATAATAACAGCTGTAAAAAGTCCACTGCTGGACAAAAGCCTCCCCCAAGAATCATCCTGGGGGGGATATGCCATAACCGCCACGCTTGGCAGACAGGTTGGCGATCGCAGTATGATGGTAATAGTACTCAAAGAAATGCTGCTGCCCGTCCTCTGGGAAGCACTCCCTCGGGTCGATTTCTACGCCCCCCACGGGATGAGATGGGGTGATGTTGGGCCATATATACTGCTTTAAAGAAAATCCCATTAATATTTTAATTAAGGTATGAATCTTGTAATCGTTCTGCATAACTTAATTTTAGATTTTCAATGATTACTGTCTGATTGTCTATGGTATACCCTGACTGCTATTACTGATCAAGTTTGTCTCCAACAGGGTGTGGAGACGGTGTTTGACGTGATGGAGCTGGAAGACAACGCCCGCGCGAAGCTACTGCAGTTGTCTCCGACCGAGATGGCGGACGTCGCGCGCTTCTGTAACAGATATCCTAATGTGGAACTTACTTATGAGGTTTGTATAAGCTAGTTTTTTTTTTTTTTTTTATCTGCGACGGAGTTCACTTGGTGCCTGCGCCGTTAAAGAGGGAATGCTGCTTAGGTGCTTATAAATACTCATGCGGTATAATAAATTAATACTTAATTTTATATGAAAGTAAAATCTCTCAAAATATTAAAAGTTGTAGAAAAAAGTAAATAAAATAAAAAAGTTTTTATTCACGTATACTTTAAAAAGCGTTTGTAAATAGAACATGTTTGTACTGTTACGCACTCGTTCTGCACCATTTCAAAGTATAATATCGATTATTAATAGTTTTAAGATGTAAAATCATTATAGAATTATTATAGTAATTAATAAAACGATAATCACTAATCAAATAAATAATCATAACATAGCAGCTACGTCATTACCGTTACGCGGCTATTGAGTACTTGATAACAATACAGAATTATTTCTAGTTACTAGATATTTAGGTACCTACGGATTGTATGAAAACATTTATAAATTTTATTTAATTTTTTTAATAATAATTTTATAAACAACTTAATACAAGCTAGCTAAATATCATTACTATTATTTACCTAGCATGTATTAAGTTGTCAAAGAGTCTATGCTTAGGTTTAATTGTCGAAATTTATAGTTTAGCGATAATTTACTACATATTTATTTGATATATTTATTTATTCATTTATCACAATGCAATTAACTGGTTTACACCCAATATTGTCGAATGGGAAATAACTCTGTATACTTACTTACTTATCGTATGGGCAGTGGTTACCGTAGTGTCAGAGTTGTTCAACCCGCCCAGTAGGCCTCTGACATGGCTGAACGACTGTTGTCTAATGACTACAACCGGGACTGAGAGCTTAACGTGTCCTCCGAAGCACGGAGACGCTCAGAAATTAAACCACTATGGCGGTCACCCATTTATGGACTGACCGCGAGCCCAGTTACTTAACCTCGCCGATTGCTTGCGGACCGGTGAGAGCATCAAGCTATAAGCGCCTGTATATATAGTTAGATAATCTCCGTAGAGCTTAGCCGCCTTAAGGCAAATTTGGCCTATTATAACTGAATGGGATCCTGGTGACCTGTACTACAGGTTCTTCTAAACCTACATCAGGCTCCAGTCTCTCATAAAGGAGGTTGCATACTTACAAAATTCTATGTACAGACTCCAGTAATCCAGCTAGCCGAATCCATCAAATTTTTTTTATGATTTTCAACTTTATCACAAAAGCATAAGGTTCACTTTCAATTGGGGATTTGACAGATTGGGGCAGCTTGGTGTGCTGGCGTCTATATATAGGCTTAGCAATGCGAAACATGTTTTGTTAATGTATCCAACCTATTTGTGATGAGAAAATGAATACTTTTGATTTATTAACTACAGTAAACCATATAATGACGCTAGTTGTACCGATTGGCAGGTGAAGAACGAGCGTCACCTCCGAGCCGGCAAGCCGATAGTCGTGGAAGTGTCGTTGGAGAGAGAAGACGATATCGTTGGACCGGTCATTGCGCCGTTCTTCCCACAGGTAATCACACTAATATTATAAAGGCGAACGTTTGTGAGTGTGTGACTGTGTGAGTGTGTACTGCGTGATTGTGTACTGCGTGATTGTGTACTGCGTGATTGTGTACTGCGTGATTGTGTACTGCGTGATTGTGTACTGCGTGAGTACACACTCACGCAGTACACACTCACGCACTCACGCTGTACTGTGTGAGTGTGTGTGTTTGTTTGTTACTCTTTCACGCAAAAACTACCGGACGGATTTTGATTAAACTTTGTAGTAAAATAGCTTATGTATCCGAATAAAACATAGGCTATAATTTATAAAGTATCACGCGGATAAAACCGCGGGGCACAGCTAGTAATATTATAAAGGTGAATGTTTGTGAGTGTGTATGTTTGTTACTTCTTCACGTCTAAACGGCTGGAGGGATTTAAATAATTTAAAAAAAAAGTATTGGTTATCACACTAATATTATAAAGGCAAATGTTTGTGAGTGTGTATGTTTGTTACTTCTTCACGTCTAAACGGCTGGAGGGATTTTAATAAAATTTGGTATGGAGTTAGCTGACACCTTGGATTAACACATTAACTTATTTATAAAGTTTAACGCGGGTATAACGGCTGAGCACGGCTAGTCAAGGATAAGATAAAAATATCGTATTCATATTTTTTTGGTTGGTGGTTTGTGTGGTTGGTAGATACTTACCTTCCACACTGTAGGTAGTAGGTTCGATTCCTACTCTGGACAAATATTTGTTTGTATGAACATGTCAATTTGTTCCGAGTCTGGGTGTAATTATCTATATAAGTACGTATTTACAAAAGAAAAGTAGTATATCAGTTATCTGGTTTCGATAGTACAAGCTCTGCTTAGTTTGGGATCAGATCGCTATGTGTGAATTATGTCCCAGGATATTATTATTAAATATAATCTTTTCCTTCCTCAGAAACGCGAAGAAGGCTGGTGGGTGGTGATCGGTGATCCTAAGACCAACACGTTGCTTTCTATCAAGAGGGTCTCGCTCGCTCGAAGTGCTAAGGTATTATTGGCTTTATATAAAATAATATTTTTAGTCTAGACTGCCTCGTTAGTTTAGCGGTAGCGTGTTCAACCGCAGATAATGAGTTCCTGGGTTCAAATCCCGGGTCGGGCCAAAAAGTGATTTTGGGATTTTTCCGTAAAAACGAAATTTCTCAGTGTCAGCCCGAAGTCTGGAAGTTGGCGGTATTACACCCCCGTGCCTCGGAGAGCACGTAAAGCTGTCGGTCCTGTACCTGACCTCTTTCCGGTCGTGTCGCTAGTCGTCCCATCGGATCATGAGTAATGTAATAGAAAGTGCTTCTGTGTTTGCGCACACATTTGTGCACTATAATATGTCCTGCGCAATTGGCTAGTCTCCATTAAGAGTAGCCGCCGTGGCCGAAATTCGGTCGGGAGGACATTATTATCTATACATATAATAAAATCGTAGGAAAGTCAAAACTGTACATTGAATATTTTTTAAAAAGGATACTTGGGGCGTGGTCTACATTCGACATCGAAGCCAAGAGTATATGTTTTGGAATTTTTCTCTGTTTGTCTGTATGTATGTCCGGGTTAACTCAAAAAGTATGCAGTACTTTTTGAGTTTAGCCCGGACATACATCCCGGATTTACTTCAAATTTTGCATGAATATTAATAAGAGGTCGGGTCAACATATAGGCTACATATTATCACGCCATCACCTACAGGGGAGGAGCTGTGATAATTTATAAAGTTTAACGCGGGTAAAACCACGGGGCCCAGCTAGTTATTAATGTTTTTAGTGGGTTAGTGCGTTGCGAGCCTAGATAGCAGTCTTTCGATTAATTCTGGTAGCTCAACGCCACAGGTAAGACTGGGATGTCAAAGTTGTGACATAAAGTCTGTAAAGGATCAGCGAGGTTAAGCAACTAGGCTCGCGGTCTGCTACCTTAGACTGTCGGTCTCGGTTGTAGTCATTAGACAACAGTCTTTAAGCCATGTCGGAGGCCTACTGGGCGGCTTGAACAACTCTGACACTAGGGTAACCACAGCCCATTTTATTTTGTCTATGAAACTAAAAATCGAGTAATACGTGTTGCTGTGTTTCTGACGGCAAAGAATATCATCACCCCTTCTCATCATGTGGGGGGCGTAGAGCTGGTCTTAGGGAGTATATGACACAGAACGGGTGGCCATGTTTCTTTGAGTACTGTGTCTATTATACTGCGATCGCCAACCTGTCTGCCAAGCGTAGCATTTGTGGCATATATAATAAAATATATACATATAATTAATTAAATAATTTATATTATATTTACATGGATTTCAAAAAAGCGCTTGTAAATAGTCAGAACATGTTTGAAGTAAAATTCTACTTAACATATTTATTTATAGGTGTATGTAGATATTTAGATGTGCGGTTTGCCATCATGTCAGCCGATTGACGTCCACTGCTAGTTAAATGACATAGAGTTGTGTGTTGTCCATCATTTGGAAGGATATGCCATAATCGTTACGCTTGGCAGACGGGTATGCGATCGCAGTATGTTCGCCGGGCAGAGATGCTGCTGCCCGTTCTCTGTGAGATATTCCCTCGGGAAGACTTCTCCCGACCCACGGGATGAGATGGGGTGGTGATATTGTATGCCGTCAGCCACACAGCAGCACCAGTGCGGTTTGAATTGTTGTTTCTCTGCCTACCCCTATGGGGAATAGGCGTGATTCCATGTAAATTTTTGTGTTAAATGCTGGAATTCGCGTGCTGCTTTTTCTTGAATATAGGTGTTAAGTCGACATCGACTCGACGTTCCACTAGAAATGACATCTGTCAAATCTAGTTCCGTCATAATCCGACAGGTGGCATCTTGAATGTGCCGTCATATTGTACAAAGTGGTTGTGTTAACTGGTGTTGTTGCGGCAGGTGCGGCTGGACTTCGTGTGCGGCTCGCCGGGTAGGCACACGTACACGCTGTACTTCATGTCGGACGCGTACCTCGGCGCCGACCAGGAGTACAAGTTCGCGGCCGACGTGGCCGAGCCCGCCAGCGACTCCAGCGACTCCGAGTAGAGCCAACGTACAGCTGTAGCTAATATATAAGTGGATTTATGTACAAGTTTGTTTTATTTCATATCCCACTAGCTGCGCCCCGCCTATATGCCTATATATTTTAGCATATGTGTTATTCGGATATATAAGCTATATTACTACAAAGTTTCATCAAAATTCGTTCAGTAGTTGTGGCGTAAATAACGAAAGTCTGGCTGTCGTGGGCTCTTGGGTTAATAGAATGAATCCAACATGGCCGCGACCATCGACTCGACGTGCCGCTAGAAATGACATCTGTCAAATCTAGTTCCGTCATAATCCGAAAGGTGGCAACTTGAATGTGCCGTCATTTTGTACAAAATGGTTCTGTTAACTGTTGTAGAGGCAACGTACCTCTGTAGTTAATATATAAGTGGATTTATGCACAAGTTTGTTTTATTTTATATCCCACTAGCTGTGCCCCGCGGTTTTACCCGCGTTAAATTTATCCGCCGCGCCGACAATCAATACGATACAATACAAAAATCTTTGTTTGCAAATATAGGTGGGTTCAAGATGTCCTAATTTATAAAATGTGCTATCAATATTGCACCATTTCGGCATGCAAATCTTAAAATTAATTCAATTAGAATTATGATAGAATGAGAGGTAAAATAATCATTGGCATAACATAATTATGCGTTTCCGAACTTCAACTTTAATGTCAATGGTAAAAGACACTGCGGGGTTCGCATGCCTGATGATCGGTGATTTTATTTTGAACTAGCAGTGCCCGCGGGCTTGGTTCTGCGTTATAAATATTTTTGTTCCATTTTTGGGTTAAAAGTTAGGGATAAATAAAAATTATGATGATGAATCTTAGCCACTTCTCAATGGCATGACACTTCTCAATAACGTTGATTTCTATTGTTGATAATTTTGAAAATCGGTTCAGTAGATCCAGAGATTACCCCTTACAACGTCACAAACTCACAAACGTTACCTCTTTATAATATAAGCATAGATTTGTCTGCCAGTGTACTAATAGAGTATACTAATGGTGCTAAAAAAAATAAAGACAGAAATAAAAGTGGTATTATTCGTAACTTTGTTTTATTTTATATCCCTCTAGCTGCGCTTTCCGATTTTAGCCGCGTTAAACTTTGTAAATTATAGCCAAGTGTTAATCCAGGGTGTCGGCTCCATACCAAATTTTATTAAAATCGCTTCAACCGTTTAGACGTGAAGAAGTAACAAACATTCAGTATGATGGAGTAAGGGTTGGACATCATCTGGCGGCACGGAATCGCCTTTTTCCGTCGCCCTTTCTCTTTCTGTCGCTTAGAACTGCCATTTGCTAGACCGAGACAGAAAGCATAATGCGATAGCACGCGGCGGAATCTTCGAGGTGATCGGCGTCACGGACAAAATGCAATGGTCGGCAGGGAGACTCCGGAACGCTGAAGCGCGCGATAGCATGCTAACGCATCCTTTCACCGCCGATCACTTGCTATCGCATGCTGTCTCACTCTATCGTACAATGGCGCACGCGGCCGCTCGTCAGCTTGTTCATTCATGCCGTATTATATATTCTTTTTATTATTTTGAATTTCTTGCAAAATACACGCTAGAATCACTGCTCTCTCTTCCGTGGTCCTATCCATCTCGCGCTTGAAACTAAACTGATCATGAAAGAACGCGGCAGTATGCCACCGATGCTACAGCATGCATCGCCTTTTTAGTCTGCGACAGCTCGCGTTCGCATGCGGCAGCATACTGCAGCACGTGGTAGCACAGGCGGAAGAAATGCGATTCCGTGCTGCCAGATGAGGTCCAACCCTAAGTCATGGTACGCAAATAGATATTCTATGCCGTCACCACACATGTTTGCTGTGTGGTGACGGCATAGAATATTATCACCCCATCTCATTTTTTTTTGTGGACCATTAAACTGCCATCGCCATCCCGTCTGCCAAGCGTGGCGATTATGGCATATCCCCCATTTTTTCGGGAGGCTTTTGTCCAGCAGCGGACATACTTCGGCTGATATGATGATGTAAGGTTAATGTGAATGTTTTTCTGTATGAGCATTCAGAAGTTTGTTTTATTATATTTCCCACTACCTGTGCCCCGCGGTTTTGCCCGCGTTAAATTTACTTTGGCTCTGTGGATGACGGCCATAAAGAATATCTCCACCCCGTCTCATTCCGTGGGGGGACGTAGAAGTCGTTCCGAATATATACCAGAGAACGGATAGCAGCGTTCTCCTGAGTACCATGTCTATCTTACTGAGATCGCAGACCCGACTGACAAGCGTGGCGATTATGGTAGATCCCCTCAAATTGGGAATTATTCGGGGAGGCCTTTGTCCAGCGATGGGTGATGATGATGAAACTTTATAAATTATAGCCTATGTGTTAATCTAGGGTGTCAGCTTACTCCATACCAAATTTTATTTAAATTCCTCCAGCCGTTTAGATGTGAAGAAGTAACAAACACTCACAAACTTTCGCCTTTATAATATAAGTGTGATCCCATGGAGTAATTATCTGTTAATGGTACGCTAATAGAAACCTCACATACATGACCATATGATATTTTTTGGCCTATATTGGACACGGCGACCAGACTCAATGGAGACTAGCTATCTCCGCGGGACATAGTATACCTAGTGCACACGTATCAGAGCTCTTCAAGACGTCTGTCGCCTCTAACATGGCACTACAATGGTCTCCCAACCTATTAAGAGCCATTTCACGTTTTCGCGCGAATTTCTAAGATTTTGGGCTCCTATATTACCATCTTAAGTAATACCCAGAAATTATTGAATACATGTTAAATATGGAAAAATCGTTTTTGTTGACGTTTAATGTATCACATTTACCAAAAATAATTTGCTTGTTCTGTAGTGATTCATCTCCCACAACCATTTTAATGAAAAATCGCCGCAGAGTCAATTTCAAAGTCCTGTATCTGGCAATAATACTTATAAACTAAGCTAAAAAAAATACATTCAGCATGAGACATATATTTTATTCGTCGTTTAATGTAACAGATTTTTTAATTTTGTTACCATTAATTAGTAAAAAAATAAATCCTTACACCAATTTTAAGTTTTTTTTTTAAATTTCATATTGATTTTTGGTTTAAATAAAGCGTAATTACTAAAATAAAATTATTATACCAAAATAAACTATGTTCTTTGTAGAATCGAATTCTACAGTTTTTTTTTAAATATTTGCAATTAATTTGTCATAATATCGATTTGAACATCAGTTTAAACTACAATAAATTACGATACACGAGCGAGTGGGCGCCGATTAGTACGGCGCGCGGCGCGAGCGTAATCATTTTGTGAAATGGCTCTTAAGAGTTCTTGGAGGTAGAACATGATTTTTACTAACTTCTTCAAATGGCGCGTTTAGCAAATATACATACCATACATGATGATGTCCTCCCGACCGAATTTCGGCCACGGCGGCCAGTCTTAATGGAGACTAGCCAATTGCGCAGGACATATTATAGTGCACAAGTGCGTGCGCAAACACAGGGGCACTTTCTATTCCATCACTCTCATGATCCGATGTGACGCCTAGCGACACCACCGGAAAGAGTTCAGGTACAGGACCGACGGGTTTACGTGCTCTCCGAGGCACGGGGGTGTAATATCGCCAACTTCCAGACTAGATATTAGAGAAACACAACAAATAATCGTGGTCATAAACCAATGATCTGTCCGGGGTGGGAATCGAACCCAATAGCTCCGCCTTTTCAGTCAGTCAGGATCACTAACCACTAGATCAACGGGTCAAAAAAAAACATGCGGATCTGCCCAGTCAAGACAATCTGCCACTTTGGGGACTGCCTATAGAAGTGAAAAAATAGTTGACGCGAGTTACACGCTTTTTGTTCACCCACAAAGTACAAATATACAGAGTACTACTCTGCCAAGAAACTACCGGGAAAAGATCAATAATAGGTATACAAAATGTTTGTTATTCATCCAAATTTATTTTATCACCTTCAAAGTATGCTCCTTCAGAAACATTACACTTACGCCAACGAATAATCCATTCATCAAAACATTTTTCAAACGCTGCTTTCGGAATTGAGTTCAGTTCTCGCCGCAATTCTCCTTTATGTCTTCTACCGATTGAAAACGGGTACCACGAAGTGGTAACTTGAGTTTAGGAAAAAGAAAGAAGTCAGCTGGAGCCATATCTGGTGAATATGGTGGTTGCTGGATGGTATTTGTTGAGTGTTTGGTCAAAAATTCGTTCACAATGATGGCCTTGTGCGAAGGCTCATTATCGTGGTGAAATCCAAGCATTTTCTTTCCACAAATCTGGCCTTTTTCGTCGAATTTGCTCTCTTAAACGCCGCATAACGCTCAAATAATATTCTTTATTTACCGTTCGACCTTCCGGTAAGAATTCAGAGTGCACAACACCGCGATAGTCAAAGAAAACAGTCAATATGACTTTGACTTTTGATCGACTATGGCGTGGTTTTTTCGGTTTCGGTTCAGTTGGAAGGCGCCACTCCGAAGCTTGTTGACTAGTTTGCATGTCAAACTCGTAAACCCACGTCTCGTCACCAGTAACGTGTTGGGTTGGAATTGACTCGTTCTACCATGTCCTCAGCCACTTTCATGCGATAGAGTTTTTGGAGAAAATTCGGATCTTTTGGGACTAGCCGAGCGGCAACTTGTTTCATAGCCAAATGATTAGTTAAAATGGTACGAATCGACTCGTGAGATACAGAAAGTTCGGCGGCTATCTCTCTTAGAGTTGAATGAGGATTTTCAGTCACTACTTCCTTCACTTTTGCGATGTTAACTTCAGTTGCAGACGTTCATGGCCTGCCAGAGCGAGGCAAATCTTTCATCACATCTCGACCGCTTTTGAACGCTTTGAACCACTCTTAAGCACGAGTTTTTGTATAAAGTCGAGTCACCGTAAGCCTTCTGTAACATTTTCAGTGACTCCGAACACGAAATTCCATTAGCGATGCAAAATTTAAGACAAACTCTTTGTTCGATTTTTTGTCCATTATGAAATTCGCAATACACACTATATATGATATTACTAAAACCAGCACTGTATTTAATATAAATAACAGATGCAACTCAAACTCCGCGCCAAACAGGAAAACAGTTATGCCAATCTAACAACAACAAAAAAGTACAAAAAATTGAATTTGGAACCATAAACAAATCATCCATTCCCGATACTTTTTTGACTGAATGAATATGTACATATAGCTCATGGGAAGCGTGCGATGACGATGACGCGAGTTACATTATTTTTGTTCACCCAAAAAGTGCTAAACGCGCCTACATAAGTTTTCAATTTAAAAAAATAACCAATGTGCATTTCATTCGTATGGTTTAAAACCATACGAATGAAGTAAAACTTAGATATAGAAAATGATGTCAGAAAGAGAGAAAGGAAATGGGTGATTGCACCTTTCTCTTGCCCCTACAGTAAGAACCTCTTTCTATCTTCACTAACTATACCAGATGCTCCCACCGGTCCGTAAATGATGGACGAGGTCAAGCAATTAGGTTAGTGGTCAGTCCCTAGATGGGTGGCTTAATTTTTTTACGTTTTCGTGCTTCGGAGGTCACGTTTAAGTGTCCCGGTTGTAGCCATTAGGCAACAGTCGTTTAGCCATGTCGGAGATCTACTGGGCGGCTTGAATAAATCTTACACTAGAGTAACCACTGCGCATACGAATAAGTAAGTCAGTAACTTATATTACATGTAACTTAATTAACGCACATCTTGAAAATAGTTTGTTCAGAATCTTTTACTGAATCGATTTATATCATTTTTAATATAGGTAATTTTTTTTTCAAAATAATTAACATTCCGGAAATTATTGTCATATTAACCCTATACAGTCAAAATAAATTGAAATGGGCCGTAAGTCAAATAATAAGACTTTTAAAATTGCAGTTTTATTTGTATTCATACAAATTCCATCATTCAATACGAAATAAAGGAAAATCAACTTTATTCCAAGAAACTAATTTAGTAAATAACAATGCATATACATGTTAAATAAAAAAAAAATTGTGTATGTATTATGATTACAAAAATTAAATAATATTCTAATTGGGGTGTTTGAGGGTGTGCGTTAATTACGTTACATGTTGTATATCCGCCTAAACTGCCGTCCGCCTCGCCCGATTTTTCGTCACGAATTCATCTTTCTCCCCAAATGCGTAAAGATGTTTTACTTCAATGAAACCGCATCGTTTCGTGTACTAGGTACATTAGAAAGGTATATTGCATAAATTACAACTATTCACAACATATGAATCAACAACCTTGAAAATTCAACTTAATACTCAAGTATTCAGTCGCACAACAGTTCCATAACTGGTTATTGTATAGCAGGATAAACGCGATATATTCTTAAAAAAAATACCAATACAATTAATGATAGGTATTTCCTTCTGAGAGACCCGTCTTCTCGAGTTATTCATATATATTAATACACCTTCGGAATAGACAGTTCATTGCGTGTGTGTTCGTTGAACTTAGTGATACATGGTTATTTCTCAAGTGTAGTGCAAAATGATGGGGTTTTACGTGATTTTAATGATGTTAATTTGTGATTTCGGTAAGTTTACTAGCAGTCTTATTATTTAGATCAACAGAATCTAGGGATTGTTTTTTATTACTTCATACATGTTCTGAATATTTACAACCCCTTTTTAAAGTGTAGATAGGTACGTGAATAAAAACCTTTTTTATTTAATTTAATTCATCAAAAATCTAAAAATGAATGTAAAATTATCTGATATATTAAATGGAGGAATGATCTAATGCCTTTTCTTTACATAATTAATATGTAGGTATCTATTAATAAAACTTTTAAATCGTTCTTTGATGTAGGTAGCGAATTAGTACCTAAGAAATTGCCGCCGAATTTTATTTTTTCATTTGTTTTTTTTTTATTTTTGACAGTAGCATTAAAGAGGTTTTTGTCTGTACCTATGTATATAAACTTTTTATGGAAACTAAAAAGATTTTATACTATAAAGTCGTAAATATTTTAGGACAAAGTTATTCCTAGATTCTGTTGTTAGTGGACTGCTTTTTATTAATAGAAGAAAGAAGTTATCAATATGCCTGTATGTAATACTTTTAGAATTCCGTATCCAAAGGGTAAAAGGGGACCCAATTAATATTAGTCTGTCTGTCTGTCCGTCTGTCTAACACCAGGCTGTATCTTATTCAGAACTGTGATAGTTATACAGTGACATTTTCTCAGATGATTTATTTCTTTTGAAAAAGACCAAAAAAACAGAATAAAATAAATATTTAAGCGGTTCCCATACAAAAAACTTACTCGATACTGATAACGGCAATATGTAGACGCTTTAATAATAATCTTTTTTCAGGCATAAAAGTACATAATATCACATCAATTTAACATAATTTATAAATATATTCAATATAATTAATGTGATTGATCCATCAATATTCCTGTAACATCTTGTATGTATACTTATATTCATTAAATTAATGAGTTAAATTGAATTAAGATCTAATTTTAATATTTAATAATTGTAGTAAAAATAAATAAATAAATAATATAAAAATAACGT
This sequence comes from Pseudoips prasinana, assembly GCA_951640165.1. Taxonomy (NCBI): domain Eukaryota; kingdom Metazoa; phylum Arthropoda; class Insecta; order Lepidoptera; family Nolidae; genus Pseudoips; species Pseudoips prasinana. The sequence continues at coordinate 17,434,646 of OX621264.1, read as the reverse complement.
GAAATGACAATGTAATCTAATTCAGATAAAATCAAACAAATAATTAAATATCCAGAATAATTAAATATTCACGGAATATTTAGTTATAAATTAACTTACAATATTATTTATTGTAGTAGGGTGACCACTGTCCATACGATAAAGATAAAGAAAGATGGAAAGGGATTATTTTTGAGGCATATAGGCATATAGTCCATAATAAATAATAAAATATAATACACTTTATTGTACACACAAAAAACGAACATTAACAATGAAACATTAATTATAATGTACAATGGGCGGTCTTATCGCATAAAGTGATTTCTTCCAGACAACCTTTGGATGGATAGGAATTAATTGTGTAAAAAATGCCGGGGACGGTGCAACAAAGTGTGGTACATAGATAAAAATATAAATAAAAGAGATAATTAACAAGGTATACTAAAAACTAAAAATATGTAATAATCATATTATTATTACACATACATATACGTAAATAAAATACTATACTTTAAATATAATACTATATTAAAATACTATATTCATATAAAATAAATTAATAATAACCGCATTTATCACGGGAGGTTTCGTGAGGAGTTGTTCGAAGTTATACCTGCCGCTACATTTTTCTACAGACCCTCGCCAGTAGTGGAAATTAAATCCGTATCACCTTTTTTTTTACGTGTTGGTAATGCTATCATGTCGCATTTCCGTCCGTTGTGGAGGCGATGGGGTATGTAGGGATCCCCACTAAAACCACCACGGTAGCCAGCCTCACAGTGCTTGTAGCGGGGGTTCTGGGTACTCGTGAACGATCCCACCAGTACCCCCGCCATACACTGCTGCTCAATGAGACTCTCACCCGGGGACCTGAGCTACAGCATGTTATCTCTTCCCGGGACCGCTTATACAAGATGAGTGGAGTTCCCCTCCTCCAAACGCCAGCGCTCCCAGGGAAATCGATATCACTTGGATGAACGGTCACCGTAGCCTAGTTGGTAGTGCTCCTGCCTACGAAGCTGGTGGTCCTGGGTTCGAATCCCGGTAAGTGCAAATATTTGTGTGATGAGCATGAATATTTGTTTCTGAGTCATGGATGTTTTCTATGTATTTATCTATCTATATAAGTATGTATATCGTCGCCTGGTACCCATAGTACAAGCTTTGCTTAGTTTGGGACTAGGATGATCTGTGTGACATTGTCCCTAGATATTATTATTATTTTATAGTATATTATGAATGGGCCGCTACCACTGTTTTTGTTCAACATCTTGCAACCAATATCTGGAGTAGTTTATTATACGGATCTAGTAGCAACAAGGAACAACTTCCGTGCGTTTAAGTGCTTTTGCCATACCTACTATTGGAATCAAATATAACAGCTCACTGAGGACCGTTAAATTGATCCTCAATGCTTTTGCAGCTGGCTTCTCTAGTTGCAAATCTCTCGTTTTATGAGACCTTAGCCTCTTTACATCATTATGTCTCCCGCTTTGCTCTGGAAGGAAGAGGAACTATTAATTTTCTAACTCCTCCTTGTTTCTTTCTGATTAAATTCGTTGCGGGATCCAAGATAGTTAAAGCGATTCCCAGGGACATGGCTGAGCCTCACCGCTCAGTGTCATTTGATTGTCTGCCACTGTTGATCCTGGCTTACAGGAGTTGCAGTGGTGGGTAAGAGGGAGGGACTAGTCCTGCAGCACTGTGTTTCGCAAGAAACTTTATACCACGCACGATTACTCGAGGTATTTGCGATCCGATATGGCGTGCCAACCTTCAAGAAGCGTGCTTATTTCTTTTGTAACGGCCGGCGATTAAACTGTTGTTAGTGAATCTGACCGCTAAGTTAGAGGTCGTGAGTCCAACTCCCACCCAAAATCTTTGTTGTTTGTTTTATATCTATACTAGCTGTGCCCCGCGGTTTTACCCGCGTTAAATTTTATAAATTATCACAGCTCCTCCCCCGTAGGTGATAGCGTGATAATATGTAGCCTATATGTTGACAAATTTGAAGTAAATGCATGCAGTACTTTTTGAGTTTATCCCGGACATACATACAGACAAACAGATAAACAGACAAAAATTCTAAAAACTATATTTTTGGCTTCGATATTGAATGTAGATCACGCCCCAAGTATCCTTTTAAAAAATATTCAATGTACAGTGCCTCTAGCACGAGTTCCTGCAGTTTACTTACTCGATCACACGTACAGTTTCTCCCATACATTGAGCACCAGCGCCTCTCGCGGAAACTATTAAGAACTAAAACTCTGGTGCTCAATGTATGGGAGGAAACTGTACGTGTGATCGAGTAAGTAAACTGCAGGAACTCGTGCTAGAGGCACAGTTTTGACTTTCCTACGATTTTATTATATGTATAGGTATTCACTTTTTACTCTCTGTTTTATATATTATGTTTCGTTTTTTAATGTTAATTTTGTTTCCTAAATTTTAGTTTTATTATAGCTTTTTTTTATAATTATGTTTTTATTTTGAGAGATAGGTACTTTATTTTGCACTACATAATTAAAAACTTAAAGAGATTAATTTTCATATTGACATATAACCAAAACGTACTTACTATTAAGGATAATATATATTGGCACAATCACACCAGTACCCCCGCCGAACACTGCAGCCCGAACGCCTCCCCCCCAGAAGTGGAATATTTATTATTATAGCTTTAGTATTTTTCATTTAGTTTTATTTCCATTTACATATATTTAGTTTTAGTTGTTATATATTTTTTGGTTTTTACTGATGTCACGGGTTACATGTCTGTGCATGTTGTGACACCTTAATAAACTGTGCATTTGATTTTAATTTATAAGTGTTTTATTTTGACTAGCACAAATGTAACAGTTACTGGTTGTCCTAAATAAATAAATCTGTATAGGTAAAAGTTATTAAATTATAGCCTACGTCGTATTCGGATAATATGTATAACATTGAGGTAATAAGTCACAAATAAGCGACTTGTAGGTAAAGGTCGTAAAATAAAAAAATGCTATATTCGAGATACAGATGTAAAATTTAATTTTTCGACTTATAGAGGGTTGAGAATTCGAGTAATGGAGGTTTTGGTGTTTGAAGTGAAGGGAAAAAAACATTTTTTAGTTTTCAACTTATCGAGGTTTGGTTAAGGAGGTTGTTTATTATTATTATTAATAGCCTGGGACATTATTTACACACGGCTATATGATCCCAAACTAAGCAGAGCTTGTACTATGGAAACCAGATAACTGATATACATACAATACTTTTATTTTGTGCATACATTCTTATATAGATAATTACTCCCAGACTCAGGGCAAACAAACAAGTTCATTCACACAAATATCTGTCCTGGGTGGGAATCGAACCCACGACCTCCGGCGTGAAAAGCAAGTATTTTGCCAACTATGCCAAAAGGCCCGTCAAGATTTTTCTGTACTTACAATCGGTTGTTATACAGAACAGTTGATACCGGTTATATTTAACCACTTGTAGACATTAATCTATATCGCGGCCATTCATCTGTATAATGGCGGCCATTCATCTACAACTTGTAACGTAATTAACGCACACCCTCAAACACCCCAATTAGAATATTCTGTTGTAATCATAATACATACACTGAATTTTTTATTTAACATGTATATACATTGTTATTTACTAAATTAGTTTCTTGGAATAAAGTTTATTTTTTTATTTTGTATTGAATGATGGAATTTGTATGAATACAAATAAAACTACGATTTTAAAAGTCTTATTACTTTGACTTACGGTCCATTTCAATTTGTTTTGACTGTACAGGGTTAATATGACAATAATTTCCGTAGTTTTAATTATTTTGGAATAAAAAAATACTTATATTAAAAATGATATAAATCGATTCAGTAAACGATTCTGAACAAAACTATTATCAGGGTGTGCGTTAATTAAGTTACATGTTGTATATGGCTAAATTCCATAAAGAAATATTTTGAGGCGCAAAAATACCGTAGATATACACATAAAGAAGTAAGTATAGAGTTTATTGTCAAAAAAGGTTTTAGGTTATTTATTTTGTTTATAATTAGGGTTTTTACATGTACGTATATTTCGCCAAACGGCTGACGTAGTTTGTAGGCGATTCGCTCATCTTCTAACAGGTTTATTTTATACTAGCGGTGCCCCGCGGTTTTACCCGCGTTAAACTTTATAAATTATCACAGCTCCTCCCCCGTAGATGATAGATTGATAATATGTAGCCTATATGTTGGCCCGTCCTCTCAGTAATATTCATGCAAAATTTGAAGTAAAGCCATGCAGTACTTTTTGAGTTTAGCCCGGACATACATAAAGACAAAGACAGACACACAGACAAAAATTCTAAAAGTTATATTTTTGGTTTCGATATCGGTTGTAGATCACGATTTTTTTTAAAGGATACCCAGGGGTATCCTTTATAAAAAATATTCAATGTACAGTTTTGACTTTCCTACGATTTTATTATATGTATAGATAACTAAATAACTTATATTACGTAAACTAATTTATTACATATCCCAAGACCTCATTAGTTTTCATTTTTAATCTCATTTCACACGAATCATACTAATATTCTAAAGGCGAGAGTTTGTGAGTGTGTATGTTTGTTACTTCTTCACGTCTAAACAGCTGGAGCGATTTTAATAAAATTTGGTATGGAGTTAGCTTACACCCTGGATTAACACATAGGCTTTAAATTATAAAGTTTAACAAGGGTAAAACCGTGGGGCACAGCTAGTTTACAATAAATCTTTGTGTCGTCTCGTAACGCACTATATTTATTAAATCAGCTAGGTTATATATGTTAAGCGGCCCAATATAATTTAACCATTTAAAACAATTAAAAAGAGATAATGTCACAGACACAGGTGGCTGTATAAATAAAATAATGAGTATAAAAACGAGAAATATCGGTTTGTACAGACGCCAGCACATCAAGCTACCCCAATCTGTCAAATTTCTTCTTTGATCGCGTGGTTCATGAAAACTAAACCTCGTCAATAAGACATGAGTAAGAAAGCTAAAAAAAGCTTTTATGATTTCTGACTTTGCCATAATGATAAGCATGTATTTCTTAAATGTGACATTAATTTTTCATTACTTATTATGCTAGTGACATTTTTTTTTTATATATTATTTTGTAATTTAATTAAATCATTACATCTTAAAAAATTACATGCCCTCACAGTGATCTTCACATTTGTATGACACCGTGAAATGTTAATAATGTACCTGTGTTCGTAATTAATAAATTGATTTGATTTGATTTAAAAGAGGGTAATGAAAGCCACACACTAATAAAGGAATTGCAAATTAAGGACATCTAACTTTATTCAATGAGGCACTTATGTTAATGTAGCTCTAAATAATATGTTAACAGTGAAATCCGGGGCATGTACAAAAACGTTCGGGGGATTCCTGAGACCTACTTATTTTTTTTAACACCCTGGCTATTCAGTCAAATTTATTTTATAAACTTTCAACTTTATCAGAAAAGCGTAAGGTTCACTTTCAATTGGGGAAATTTGACAGATTGGGGTAGCTTGATGTGCTGGCGTCTGTACCTTGATCTTGGACGCGAGGTTGTTGACACGCGGGAGGTATGCTACGGTCATCGTACTGATTGAGGAAAGCGTTCTATATATATGGCTCCTCTTATTTCTGGACCAAAAATAAAGAGCAACATTTAATAAGTTTTTTTTTAAAAGCACTTTTAAAATTATTTATGACGAGAACGATTACTTGTTCAAATCATTTCTCCGACAAAAATCCTACGACGAAACGGAAGAATTCTTACAGTGATCACTTTAAATTAGTACATACATGTGTTACATAATTATACATTAACTAGCGGCCCGATACGTGCTTCGCTACGTGTAAGGCATATCTAGTAATTAATAAATGATTTTTAAGTTAATTTATTCAAACAAAAAAATATTTTAAATTGCTTAAAGATGTAGATTTTACACTTTTTCAAGGCTTTTTTTAAATTTTCTCTACGTACAAACCTTCCCTGGACTTCCACGAATAATTCAAGACCACAATTAGCCAAATCGGTAAAGGCGTTGTTGAGTTATAACATTACAACGAAAAGTGGCATTGATTTTTATATATATAGATTCAATCTGCCCACATAAATTTCTTAATACGATTATTGTCACACGCTTTATATATTTATACTATTTATCTAGCAGCACAATATAACAAACATACACACACACATAAACACACGCCCATTCAAACACACACGGACACACCATTTCACTGCATGTTATTTATATCTAATTTAGTATCTAAGTAATTGTAAACTAGTAAATTAATATCTAATACACATCTTAACTATTATTGTTACTGTTCATACCAAAGGGAAGCGGACTGTTGTTCCTTACTACAGGTTAGAAATTAACATATCAAGGATAACAGAACTACCCCACAAGATTGTATAAAAAATAGTTGTAAGAACTGCCATGTGAAACTATTAGTTGTAACTAAAATCACTTTTTATGAAAATAAAGATATTTATTTATATTATTATTATTGTTGCGTCTGGGTGTAATTTATGGTATTCTCTCGTTTTCCATAAATTCATTTGCACTAATATTGTTTGCCATAATCATCCCCGATCATAATATTTACTTGCACTATTATCATTTATACTAATAACGTTTGCCTTAGTGATAACTTTTATTTGCCATAAAATGACTTTCTATTACAACATATATCATAATAATTAGTTTGCTTAAGTAACACATCTCATAATCGACTCTTAACATAATCAAAATTTGATATAATTATGAAAATAATACATATTATGCTCCACTTTAGATTAAGTCCCGTCGATTTGGAGCTTCATATTTTTTTGCATATAGTAAGTTATTGTTTATGTAAACAAATATACAAAATCGCAAACACAGGAGCTGCATAGTTTTCGAGAAAAAAGTTTAATTTTTATATGGATATTTTTAATTATTACACGTCTATAAATTGTCGAGAGCGCGTATCATGATAGTTCTGCAAAAATATAGGTACTTTTATGAAATAATTTGGTTTAGGTTAGGTTAGAACTGCGAGAATTTAGCGCGCGAAGGCGAGCGAGCGTAGCGAGCGTGCCGCGGGAATGGCCGCCGAGCGCTACTAGATACACTGAAAATGAAAATGAAAAAAAAATGAAAAATGTTTTATTCATAGACAAAGTTGGTTTAACAATATTGAGGTTGACCTCTCCTTTTAAGTGTAAAAACACCTGTGCCAGGAGAGGCCGCTCTCCCTTAGCTTGATTACGTTTATAACTTAAATATTAAATCTTAAGTATGGTATACAAAAGTGAACTAAATCTATGTAAGCACTTACGCCATGTGCGCACGTGTGAGTAGAAGCATGAGTGAGTGTTTGTGCTTGTGTGTGCGACGGTGTCTGTGAGTGCGTTTATGTGTGTGTGTGTATGTGTGTGTGTGCATGTGTGCGTGTGTGTGTGTGTGCGTGTTTGTGTATGTGTGTTACTGTGTAGTGTATTACACTATTGTTAGTGAAAAGGGGTGAGGATGGTACAGAGAGTAACTAATTTGACTGACCTTGAGCTTGACATTTATTGGGTGCAAATTTTGACCCGCCAAGAAATCTCCCCCTCCCAAATATCCCACCAGTCCGGATAGAAAGGTTTGGCGATTTATTTTTCGGAAACGATAAGTTTCCGTTTTTTGGGGATTACAACAACACACTAAAACACTATATTCTACCTAAACAATACTACCATATAAAAAGCGACGGGACCTAATGTACAGTGCTTCCCATAATATTGTTAGGTCGAAATTAATTATCGTTAACACCCCGATTCAGTGCAGTCTAATGTTAGTGGCTATAGGGTTGCCAGTTTTTATAATCGGACTTCTGCAGATGGTGGGGGTGTACTGATACTTCTACGGAACCAAATTCAATTTAAAGAACGGAAAGATATCTCTCAAATGTCTATTGAGCGTGTGTGTGAGGTAGCTTGTGTTGAAACACAATTCTATTACATATTGTGTGTTTATCGACCACCATCATCTGACTTAAAGCTCTTTGCATCCACAATTGAGGATATTCTTAGGAAATTCAAAACACACTAAAACACTATATTCTACCTAAGAAGAAATACTACCATATAAAAAGCGACGGGACCTAATGTACAGTGCTTCCCATAATATTGTTAGGTCGAAATTAATTATCGTTAACACCCCGATTCAGTGCAATCTAATGTTAGTGGCTATAGGGTTGCCAGTTTTTATAATCGGACTTCTGCAGATGGTGGGGGTGTACTGATACTTCTACGGAACCATATTCAATTTAAAGAACGGAAAGATATCTCTCAAATGTCTATTGAGCGTGTGTGTGAGGTAGCTTGTGTTGAAACACAATTCTATTACATACCTATTGTGTGTTTATCGACCACCATCATCTGACTTAAAGCTCTTTGCATCCACAATTGAGGATATTCTTAGGAAATTCAAAACACACTAAAACACTATATTCTACCTAAGAAGAAATACTACCATATAAAAAGCGACGGGACCTAATGTACAGTGCTTCCCATAATATTGTTAGGTCGAAATTAATTATCGTTAACACCCCGATTCAGTGCAATCTAATGTTAGTGGCTATAGGGTTGCCAGTTTTTATAATCGGACTTCTGCAGATGGTGGGGGTGTACTGATACTTCTACGGAACCATATTCAATTTAAAGAACGGAAAGATATCTCTCAAATGTCTATTGAGCGTGTGTGTGAGGTAGCTTGTGTTGAAACACAATTCTATTACATATTGTGTGTTTATCGACCACCATCATCTGACTTAAAGCTCTTTGCATCCACAATTGAGGATATTCTTAGGAAATTCAAAACACACTAAAACACTATATTCTACCTAAGAAGAAATACTACCATATAAAAAGCGACGGGACCTAATGTACAGTGCTTCCCATAATATTGTTAGGTCGAAATTAATGATCCTTGACACCCCTACTCAGTGCAATCCGACCCGAATAGGTTAGGTTAGAAGACTAAGGCGCCTTCGATTTCACCGTTAAAAAAAAAAGGCGATCAATGGACGTTAAACTTGGCTGGACACTGAACTGAGTTTAGCGTCAATTGATCGTGTTTAACTTTAACGGTGAAATCGGCTCTTAGTATTTTACCACCCAGAAGTAGGAACCCCGCCAAGCGGGGCTCCGTCGAGCTTAGTTAGTAGACGCCATATGAGGTTTAGTGTTAGGTTTAACTACTAAATTATTTACCAAATTATCTTTATTTATATTATAGGGTATTGACAATGATTATTTCTTCAATTATAGATTCTTTTGGTATTTTATTTCTTTGTGAGAAGAAGGATTTTTAAAGGGGGGTTTGTTACAACTATACATATAATAAAATCGTAGGACAGTCAAAACTGTACATTGAATATTTGTTTTAAAGGATACTTGTGGCGTGATTTACATTCGATATCGAAGCCAAAAATATAGTTTTTCGATTTTTTGTCTGTTTATCTGTTTGTCTGTATGTATGGCTAAACTCAATAAGAATTGCATGGATTTTTTGCAAATTTTGCAAGAATATTACTAAGAGGTCGGGTCAACATATAGGCTACGCTATATTATCACGCTATTACCTAAGGGGGAGGAGCTGTGATAATATTTAAAGTTTAACGCGGGTAAAACCGCGGGGCACAGCTAGTGGTGAATAAAAGTTAAGGAAAATGGCATTATTGAAAACGAAAATTATAGCAAATACATTTATGGATTTAAATTATTATGACACTTGATCGATTTATGGCCAATGGAATTATTGAAAGTCATTTTATGTCATTCCAAGATTATGGCTACTGAAACGTTATTTCTAATGAAATAATGGCAAATACCAGTATGGCATATGAAATTATGGCATTTTAAATTATGTCAAACATTAGCAAACCGTAATTTATATATAATTTTATCTATTTCTATGGTTTACCCGCATTAAACTTTATAAATTGTCACAGATCTTCCCCCGTAGGTGATAGCGTGATAATATGAAGCCTATATGTCAAACCGACCTCTTAGTAATATTCATGCAAAAATTTAAGTAAATCCATGCAGTACTTTTTGAGTTTAGTCCGGACATACATAAAGACCAGCAGACAAAAATTCTAATAACTATACTTTTTGGCTTTTTGGATTTGTAGATCGTGATCTACAATCGACATCGAAGCCAAAAAATATAGTAGGATACTAGGGGCGCGCCCTAAGTATCCTTTTAAAAAATATTCAATGTACAGTTTTGACTTTCCTATGATTTTATTATAAAATATGTATAGATATAAAATAAATAAATAAAATAAAATAAATAAGGTTATCATTCACGTAGACTTTAAAAAAGCGCTTGTAAATAGTCAGAACATGTTTGTAGTAATACAGTTATTATTTCTAGTTGCATAATACAGATATTTAGGTACACGGAATGTTAAAACATTTATACAATTTATTTTATAATAGTAGTGATATTTAGCTAGCTTGTATTAAGTTATTGTCAAGGAGATTATGTTTAGGTTTAATTATTGAACTTTATATTTTATTAATATTTATTTGTTTTTCATTAAGTTAATATACATATTTAATATTTCAGTATCATGCTCAGTTCAAACTCCAGTGAATGGCGAAACAGCGGTATCCAAGTTAGCAGGTTACAATCTCCGTCATCATAGACTAAGGTATTCTAAAAAAACATATGAATAGTGTAATATCATTTAGTACAGACGCCATCACATCCAGCTACCCCGATGTCAAATTTCTTTTATAGATTTTCAACTTTATCACAAAAGCATATGGTTCACTTTCAATTGGGGAAATTTGACAGATTGGGGTAGCCTGATGTGCTGGCGTCTGTACATACATACATATCTATATATCTACGACGGTCACCATAGCCTAGTTGGTAGTGCTCCTGCCTACAAAGCTGGTGGTCCTGGGTTCGAATCCTTGTAAGTGCAAATATTTGTGTGATGAGCACGAATATTTGTTTCTGAGTCATGGATGTTTTCTATGTATTTAAGTATTTATCTATCCATATAAGTATCATAGTACAAGCTTTGCTTAGTTTGGAGCTAGGATGATCTGTGTGACATTGTCCCTAGATATTATTATTGTTATTATCATTTAGTGCAGACGCCAGTATATCCAGCTACCCCAATCTGTCAAATTTCATTTATAGATTTTCAACTTTATCACAGAAGCATAAGGTTTTCAATTGGGGAAATTTGATAGATTGGGGTAGCTTGTTGTGCTGGCGTCTGTACATACATATCTACGACGGTCACCATAGCCTAGTTGGTAGTGCTCCTGCCTACAAAGCTGGTGGTCCTGGGTTCGAATCCTTGTAAGTGCAAATATTTGTGTGATGAGCACGAATATTTGTTTCTGAGTCATGGTTGTTTTCTATGTATTTAAGTATTTATCTATCTATATAAGTATGTATATCGTCGCCTGGTACCCATAGTACAAGCTTTGCTTAGTTTGGGGCTAGGATGATCTGTGTGACATTGTCCCCAGATATTATATATCTATAACACGGGTCCGTAAGTGGTCGGCGAGGTTAAGCAACTAGGCACGTGGTCAGTTCGATGGGTAACCACAAAAGTGGTTTAATTTCTGAGCGTCTCCGTGAGGGTACGTTAAGCCGTCGGTCCTGGTTGTAGTCATTAGACAACAGTCGTTAAGCCATGTCAGGGGCCTACTGGGCGGCTTGAACAACTCTGACGCTAGGGTAACCACTGCCCATACGATAAGCAAGCAAGTACATATATTTTCCATGGCCCAAGTATTCCATTTTCAAAAATAGATGGTTTTTAATAACCTACAACTGTGAAGCACGAACGGCAATTGTGGAGATCTTTGGGGGAGGCTTTTGTCCAGCAGTGGACGTCTTTCGGCTGATATGATGAATATATACTTACTACGTACCTTACTCGTGAAGACCTATATTTGGCCTACTGTTTAATATTTGAATTATTTTCAATATGTTGCTAAGTGCTGTTGGCCTTCCAAACGAGACGAGACGAGACGAGACAAGACGAAACGTGACGTGACGAGACGAGACGAGACGTGACGTGACGTGACGAGACAAGACGAGACGTGACGTGACGTGACGAGACGAGACGAGACGAGACGAGACGAGATGAGATGAAATGAAATAAAATAAAATAACCTGTTCCATAAAATTTCAGTAGGTATCTAATGGCCCACGTGATGAAAGTTAGTCGTAGGGTTACCAGATGATAAAATAAAAAGTCCGGAGTAAAGGCCATATATCCATTGAAAAGTCCTGAGATAGTTTCGCAATTCGAGTATTTACTTTCAAAGTCCTAATTCTCAGTCCTATGTCTGAATTAATAATTATTACTGCTCGAAATTAACCTATTGACTAGAGGTAGGGCACAGCGTTCATTCGCTCAAAGAGCAGTCTGACTGGGGAAGAACCTCCACCTTACAGAAGACATTCCTTAATAATAACATTGATAACTTAATGTTGTGTTTCTGCGTGTGTGTAAGGTTGCTAGAGCTCATTGGGGAGGGGAAGGGTCAGCAACACTGGTTTGCTGACTCTTTTAAAGGCCGGCAACGCATCTGCGACCCCTCTGGTGTTGCGAGTGTACATGGGCGGCGGTGATCACTTACCATCTGGTGACCCGCTTGCGCGTATGTCGGCATATTAAATAAAGAAAAAAAAATAACATAAGCACCATTGTTTTGTGTGTTGTGGATCTTGTAGCAACAAGGAACAACTTCCGTGCGTTTAAGTGCTTTTGCCATACCTACTATTGGAATCAAATATAACAGTTCACTTAGGACCAGTTAAATTGATTCTCGGAGCTTTTACAACTCGCTTCTCTAGTTGCAATTCTCTCCTTATATGAGACTACAGCCTCTTTATATCATACTGTCTCCCGCTTTGCTCTGGAGGGAAGTGTTACTATTCATTTTCTAACTCCTCCTTATTTCTTTTTGATTTAATTCGTTGCGGGATCTAAGACAGTCAAAGCGATTCCCCGGGACCTGCCAGAGCGTCACCGCTCAGTGTCATTTCATTGTGTGCCACTGTTGATCCTGGCTTACCGGAGTTGCTATGGTGGGAAGAGGGAGGGACTAGTCCCTATAAAAAGCACCATTGTTATAACACCAAAATACGAAGAACATTATGGAATTAGTTTGAAATAAAGTTTTATGTCATATATTTTAATTATGTTACAGATACCGTAGATCAACATCCTGTGTGTTGCCACCAGCTCCAGATAATGGCTCATACACTTCCAATGTGCCAGATGCGACCGAGGGCCAGACGTTCCCAATTCTACTCCTAAAGGTCACGTGCCTACCAGGGTATAAAGTGGATGGAAAAGCTGACGCCCTCTGTCACAACGGCATATGGTTACAGGCTTTACCGTCTTGTGTGCGTGAGTATCATTTTAAGGTCAATTTCATGCTTATTAAATCAACAATATACTGGCTAGTGATCTTGACTGCTGAGGTCGTGGGTTCGATCCCCATCCAACGTTGAAGTCGATTTAACGATTGATTAAGTCATTTTTGACCTTTATTTATTTGAAAGCCATTTAAGAAATCGATGTTCGGCAACTTAGCCGGTAGTGCTCCAGGAGAATTCTTTGTTTGAAGAGCACTATTATTAGTTCAATGTCTGGGTGTAGTTTATCTATACTCTATAGTATGTTTGTATTTCGAAATATATTAATTTGTTTATGAGTTGTGTGGTTGCCATAATACAGACTCTGTCTAGTTTGGGTATGATCTAATCTCAAAAATGAAAATCATTAACTTAATGGTCTGGCGGGTTTCGAACCCCTCTACCAATCCGGGGTAGGAGCTCTGTGTTAACTAGCAGATCAAATAAAGGATTCTCTTGAATCCATCAGATATTTTTTCTGATAAAGATATATTGAGAACACCTTCCGATTAAAAAAAAAAAAGATGTTAATAGATTGTAAGGTGCTATCCGTCGGATCATTAAATTTATAATTTCCCATTTGTAAGATTAGATAGATAGATAGATACACTTTATTGCACAAAGTATAAAAAAAACATTTTACAGAATAAAACTTAATATTTAAATAATGTACAATTGGCGGTCTTATCGCATAATAGCGATTTCTTCCAGACAACCGTAGGATGGACTAGCATATTTGAAAATGACAGGCAGCTGATAGTGTACCGTCGTCAGTTCTACAGAGTGTAGTGTTCTAACCTAATAATTAATATACTACATAGGTTAATGTACTTACATACATTCATATTCATACATAAACAAATATAATAAACTAATAAATATTTCATAATTCCATAAATAAATAAATCGCATGTTGATTGTTAAACAATTTCATGATGTCTTTACGGGAAATTAGTTTAGTGTATAGGCAGCTCCACTATGGAATGCCTTGCCTATCTTATTAGACGTGCTCAGACAACATCAGCTTTCTAAAAGCTAGTCAGAGAACACTCTCTGTATAATTTATGGTTCCTTGAGTACGTTAAAGTTTTTATTCTCATTAATTTCTTAAATTATGTTTTTGTTAATTTATTAAAATTATTTTTTATTGTATATGCTGTAAATACCACAATTTTGGTATATCTCTTGTTGCATAGTTACTGCTATTTAATGTTCAGCTCCTGTCCATCCTAAGGTTGTCTGGAAGAGATCGTTTTATGCGATAAGATCGGCCTTTGTACAACTTGTCTATGTAATATTTCATGTCATATTCTATTCTATCGTTCTTGCAGCTGACAAAGAAGCATCTCTTGCTACCGAATTAAACGAACTCAAAAATATTACTAATGAACTACAAACGGCAGTATTGCAATTGACAGCAAGTTTTAATGTGGAAAAAGCAATGCCAGTGTCGCCATCTATAGATGAATTAAGGCGAGACATATCACAAGTTAAGGAGGCGGTATCACAACTAACGACGGCAGTAAATGCAAACCATTTACAAACACTATTTGAAATATATGCGCTGAGGGCATCAGTTGAAAGACAAAGCGATTCTCGCATTGCTACAACCACTACCACCAGCGCTCCGCTCTTGCCTATGGGATTAAAAACAGGTACCAAATTTATAATCACACTAATATTATAAAGGCGAAAGTTTGTGAGTGTGTGAGTGTATATATTTGTTATTTCTTCACGCCAAAACGGCTGAAGCGATTTAAAAAAAAATTGGTATGGAGTTAGCTGATACCCTGGATTAACACATAGGCTATTATTTTTAAAAGTTTCACGCGCTAAAAACCGCGGTGCACAGCTAGTAATAATATATTTATAAGTCGCAATATAGTTGTAGGTTGTCGCTTAAATCTTCGCCGTTCGACAATTTAGTGGGCGTATATACTATGTATGATTAAAATGAAAGTCGTAGTTCAATTTGCAAATCCATTTGGGTTTCAGTTTGTCACAATAAAGCAAACAGAACGAAACGTGAAACAGTGGATAAATTACAGATATACACGGCTATAGCTAGAGACGCGTGCTCCAAATATGTCGCGCGGCGCTCAGCCGGTGAATCATTGACTCCGTCGAGCGCCGGCAGATGGCACTGGCCTTCCGAGGGAGACTCAATTTTGAATCGTTGACTGCGTAGAGCGCTGACAGATGCAGTTAGCGTTGCGAGGATGACTCGATTGAGACATATACAGGGTGACCGAGCGTTCAAACGAAAAATTTAGATACTTTATGATGAGGAGTTTTTTAGAATTTCGAAACGATTTTTGTTATTTTGAAAATTTATGAGGCCACTTATTTATACTAACTAACTTTAGTATAAATTAGTGATTGAGCTCAGGACTCATACATTTTTAAAGTACCTAAGCAGTAAACCATACTTTTTCGGGTGTTAGGATAAACTATGCTTATTAGTTATCACAAAAAAATTGAACCAGAAATGTTTAACAGAACGAGAATAGAATTGAAAACTGATGTTAGGTGAAATTTACAAAAAAAAAATCTTAAAAACATTCTAACTCGAAAACATCACAAAGTATCTAAATTTTGCGTTAGAACGTCAACTCCTCAGCCACCCCATAATATTATCTCATCATAAAAGATTGATTATAGTGTACAAAACTTAATAACATGACATGTATGACTACGGTAGCCCACCGAACGAGATCGCCGTACTCTGTGTGCACGACTAAATCAAATCAAATCAAATTATTTATTTCATTTCATTTTAACAATAAATAATTCAAGTTCCACCAAAATCTACCTAACAAGACATATGAAAATTACTTAAATACATTTTTATTATTGCGTACATAGTTACATACAAATTCATTATTATCATCATCATATCATTATCATCAATTTGGATAAATAATCTCTAAGATTTTGTCTCTAGTTAAAACAATAATAATAAAATGTCAATAATTAGGTACAAAATTTATATAATTAAATTAATTAAAATAAATCATTATCGGTTATAAATTCATTAATGCTGTAATAACTTTTACAAATCAAAATCTTTTCATTTTTGTTTTAAGAAAAATTGTAGTACGAGTCTTCATAAATTCTGGTATTTTATTATAAATCTTTGGAGCAATACAAAGCAAACTTTTCCCCATTAGACTGGTTTTTGCACTTTGCACACAGAGTTTGTTGTTATTATTGTAATGTTTGCGTCTATTTCGTTTAACAACATCAGATACGCGTTGAAATAACTGTGGATTACTGTGAACAAACAATGCAACCTCCAGTATGTAAAGACTACTTTTACTTTTGCATTAAAATGGAATAAAAACTTGAGAGGTGTCAAGGGACACCCGTATGGAACGAAGTTATTTCTTATTATTTATTATGTACAAAAAACCTGTATACACTCAACAAAAATAATCGTCGCGACACCACACTGTTCAATGCGAAATAGAAATGAAAATATCTGGCTTGCTTTCTATAACAGGGAAAGAGAGAGAGAGAGAGAGAGAGAGACAGACAGAGAAACATGCGCACGCCGCAAAGCTGCAAAAAGTGTCGTGACAACTTTTCGTAAGATTTTTTTCCGTCTAGCCACCTTTCACAACGCGCGATAAGGAACTTCGTTCCAATAAGGGCAACATGTTGCAGCGGATCTCCCAGAGCATCGACTGATTTTGGTCTACACAAGGTGAATGAATGATGAGAATGGTCTATAATGACAGACTTGATGGTCTAGCGGTAGCGGGTGAACCGCAGAGAACAAGGTCCTGGTTCAAATCCGGGCCGTCGGGCCGAAAGTGGTTTGGGACTTTTCTGTAAAAAGTAAAATTTCTTAGCATCAGCCCGAAGTCTGGGAGTTGGCGGTATTATGCCCCAGAGAGCACGTAAAGCCGTCGGTCCTGTACCTGATCTCTTTCCGGTCATGTCGTTAGGCGTCGATAGGATCATGAGAGGGATGGAATAGAAAGTGCTCCTGTGTTTGCATACACACTTGTGCACTATAATATGTCAATTCAATTAATTTATTTCTCTCTTCACAACAAATGGTTACATTTCACATACAACGTATGAAATTTAAATGACGGTCACCGTAGCCGAGTCGGTAGTGCTCCTTCCTACGAAGCTGGTGGTCCTGGGTTCGAATCCCGGTAAGTGCAAATATTTGTGTGATGAGCACGAATATTTGTTTCTGAGTCATGGATGTTTTCTATGTATTTCAGTATTTATCTATCTATATAAGTATGTATATCGTCGCCTGGTACCCATAGTACAAGCTTTGCTTAGTTTGGGGCTAGGATGATCTGTGTGACATTGTCCCTAGATATTATATATTAAATTATGCATAATTAGGGAATATATGTATGTAGATATGCAACCAGTTTTGTGAGAGACTGGTGTCTGTGATAGGTTTTGTACAAACCTGTATTAGAGGTCAACAGAATATGTCCCGCGTAGATGGCTAATCCGCAGGCGAACCAAAGTCATCGACATAGCCCGAAGAATTGCAAAACTGAAGTGGCAGTGGGCGGGGCACATAGCTCGTAGAACCGACGGCCGTTGGGGCAGAAAAGTTCTCGAGTGGCGACCACGAACCGGAAGACGCAGCGTGGGCAGGCCTCCTACAAGATGGACCGATGATCTTGTGCGGGTCGCTGGAAACTGCTGGATACGAATAGCGCAAGACCGGCAATTGTGGAGATCTTTGGGGGAGGCCTTTGTCCAGCAGTGGACGTCTTTCGGCTGATATGATGATGATGATGAGATGGCTAATCTCTATTGAGACTGGCTGCCGTGGCCGAAATACGGCTAGGAGGACAATATCCTTATATTGAGCTTACTTATTATACCTAACCCTGATTTGTCAGCAATGCACTCGCGACTCCTCTGGTGTTGCGAGTGTCCATGGGCGGCGGTGATCACTTACCATCAGGTGACCCGCTTCCTCTTTCGTAATCCTATTTGATACAAAAAAACCCGGCCAAGTGCGAGTCGGACTCGCCCATGAAGGGTTCCGTAGCAGCAAGTATTTAAGTTGATTAAATGAAAGTTAAATTGCGGTTTACGGTTTATGACGTATATAAAAAAACGACTTACTTGATCTCGTTCAAACCAATTCTCGTTATTAGTTTACATGGTAATGTACATCATATATTTTGCTACTTTTATCATTTTCTAATTTTAGAAGTTACAGGGTAGGGGAGGGGGGGGGGGTCACTCCACTTTAGAAGTGTCTCTCGCGCAAACTATTCAGTTTAGAAAAAAATGATATTAGGAACCTCAGTATCATTTTTGAAGACCTATCCATAGAAACACCACATGTATGGGTACGATGAAAAAAAAAATGAGTTTCAGTTCTATGTATGTGGAACCTCTACAATAATTATAATTTTCTATTTTTGTGTAAAAATCTTAATGCGGTTCACAGAATACATCTACTTACCAAGTTTCAACAGTACAGCTCTTATAGTTTCGGAAAAAAGTGGGTGTGACATACGGACGGACAGACAGACAGACATGACGAATCTACAAGGGTTCCGTTTTTTGCCATTTGGCTACGGAACCCTAAAAACCTATTTTGTGAGAGACTGGTGGCTGATGTAGGATCAGAAGAACCACCGGGAGGGATATAAATTGATATTCATACTTAATATTCATACTTCTTGTACAAGAACAGCTTGATGTGCTGGCATCTGTACAGATGCCAGCACATCAAGCTACCCCAATCTGTTAAATTCCTCCAATTGAAACTGAACCTTGTGGCTTTCTGATAAAGTTGAAAATCTATAAATAAACTAGCTGTGCCCCGCGGTTTTTTCCGCGTTAAACTTTATACATTTTCACAGCTCCTACTCTGTAAGTGATAGCGTGATAATATGTAGCCTATATGTGAACCCGACCTCTTAGTAATAGTCATGCAAAATTTGAAGTAAATACATGCAGTACTTTTTGAGTTTAGCCCGGACCGTTTACATACAGACAAACAGAAAATTTTTGGCTTTGAAATTGATTGTAGATTACGCCCCAACTATCCTTTTAAAAAAATATACAATGTACAGTTTTGACTTTCCTACGATTTTATTATATGTATAGATTTGCCAGATTGGGGTAGTTGGATGTGCTGGCGTCGGTACATCTTGATGCTTTTGAATTTGTTTTTGACACCAATGATCTAATTTATATGTCATTTCATCTCTCTCAAATATGATGTCTTCCCGGCCGAATTTCGACCACGGCGGCCAGTCTCATTAGCCAATTGCGCAGAACATATTATAGTGCACAAGTGTGTGCGCAAACACAGGGGCACTTTCTATTCCACCACTCTCATGATCCGATGGGACGCCTAGCGACACGACCGGTAAAAGGTCAGGTACAGGACCGACGGCTTTACGTGCTCTCCGAGGCACGGGGGTATAATACCGCCAACTCCCAGACTTCGGGCTGATACTGAGAAACTTCTTTTAACGGAAAAATCCCAAAATCAATTTTTGGTCCGACCCGGGATATGAACCCAAGACCTTATTGTCCGCGGTTGAACACGCTGCCGCTAGACCAACGAGGCAGTCGAGGCTCTCTCATATAACTAGTATGAAAAGGATAGGGCATACATAAAAGTGTCCAACGGGCATATTTGACGATGCACATTAGGTACTCTTATTGGAACGAAGTTCCTAATCGCGCGTTGTGAAAGGAAAGACGGAAAAAATTCTTACGAAAAGTTGTCACGACACTTTTTGCTGTGCGGCGTGCGATGTTCCTCTCTCTCTCTCTCTCTCTCGCTATCTCTTATAGAAAGCAAGCCAGATATTTTCATTTCTATTTCGCGTTAAACAGGGTGGTGTCGCGACGATTATTTTTGTTGAGTGTATACAGGTTTTTGTACATAATAAATAATAAGAAATAACTTCGTTCCATCCGGGTGTCCCTTGACACCTCTCAAGTTTTTATTACATAACCACTCCTTATTCAAAACCAAACCATAAAAAAACCGGCCAAATGCGAGTTGGACTCGCCCCTGAAGGGTTCCGTAGCAGCAAGTATTTCAGTTGATTAAATGAAAGGTAAATTGCGGTTTACGATTTATGACGCATTAAAAAAAATCTACTTACTAGATCTCGTTCAAACCAATTTTCTTTGTTAGTATACATGGTAATGTACATCATATATTTTTTTTAGTTTTATCATTCTCTTATTTTAGAAGTTACAGGGGGGGGGGGGGCACAATTTTTTTCCACTTTGGAAGTGTCTCTCACGCAAACTATTCAGTTTAGAATAAAATGATATTAGAAATCTTAATATCATTTATTAAGACTTATTCATAGATATGTATGGGTACGATGAAAAAAAATATTTTTTGAGTTTCAGTTCTATTTTATTTTATTTTATTTATTTTATTAATAAGCACACCAACAGTACAATTACATAGACTTATAAATTATTCAGTTAACTAATGTTATGTGTTAGTAATCATACAGATAACAGGTATGCATAACATTGTTGAAAATGTCTTTATAGACTTCCAGTGCAGATAAAATTCTGCTTAAAAATCACAAAAATAACTACACAGACTTAAATTAAAGAACTATAGTAAATAGGCCGTACAAGATTTAGATACATATTATTTATACAATAGGAAATGTCTGTATGATACAAATTTCATTGAAAAAATGTCTAAAGATGTATTATTTGTTAATCTTTCATTATATAACCTTGCAAAACGCGTAAGGGGACTGTTATATGAAGAATTTAAAGTGGATTTGGGTATATCAAATAATCGATATAGCCGTACTGAGCGTTGAGGCACCTTGAAGTTAAAATGTTTTATCAATTGGGAATCAACAGAGCCATTTATGATCTTGTGGAGATATAGAAGATCAGAGATTTCGCGTCTTTCCTTTAATGATAGTATTTTGAAGTGTGCCAATCTGTCACTGTAGTCAGGAATAGACTTACGGATTCCATTTCTTATGGACAAACAACGTATAAAGCGAGCTTGGGTGGATTCAATACCATTCGAATAGGTCGAGTAATAGGGAGACCATATGACTGAACAATACTCGAGAGTACTCCTTACCAAAGCATTATATAGAAGTATAATGCTATCATTATTCCGAAAGGGTTTTGTCATTCTAATAACGAATCCCAGAGTTTTCTTTGCTTTAAGCATTATGTAATCCATGTGTTGGCGAAATGATAAAGAGGCATCAAAGTAAACTCCAAGATCGCGAATAACAGGCACTCGGTCGAGATACACTCCGTCCATGTGGTATTTATTGTCTATAAATTTAGTTTTGTTCGTGAATGTTATGTAATGACATTTTTTTTATATTGAGCGTCATTTTATTGTCCACACACCATTGCTGGAGAAGGTCAAGATCGTTTTGAAGTTTTGAGCAGTCATTTCCAACAGTTATTCGAGAAAATATCTTTAGATCATCTGCATATGCCAGGCATTCGCATTGCAGTAAGTCCAGGAGGTCATTTATAAATAACAAAAATAATAAAGGACCTAATTTGGACCCTTGAGGAACGCCGGAACTTGGAATAAATGGAATTGATTCATAACCTGACAGAGATACAAGCTGGCAACGATTTTGTAGGTAACTTTCAAACCAACGCAATAAAGAACCGTGAATCCCTGCATGATTTAGCTTCGTAGAAAGGATGGAATGATCGACCCGATCAAATGCTTTGGCAAAATCCGTGTATACAGCATCAACCTGACCTCTAGCTTCAAAAGTATCTGTAATAAACGTTGTATATATAATTAAGTTTGAAGCTGTAGACCGGTCAGAGACAAAGCCGTGTTGCCGGGGATTAATTAAGTGTCTGAGATGCGAGTAAACTACTTTATATATTAAACCTTCAAATAATTTAGCAAATTGAGAAATAATAGAAATAGGCCGGTAATTAGTGACGTCATTCATGCTTCCAGATTTATGTATGGGGACAATATGAGATATTTTCCATATTTCAGGGAAAGTACCTTCATCAAGCGATTTATTAAAAATTATAAAAAGCGGGTGAATGAGAGCATTCATACAAACGCGAATGAAAGTAGGAGGTATACCGTCTGGCCCAGCACCTTTGTTTAAGTTAATTTTTTCTATAGCTGATTTGATGTCAGTCTCTAATATACTGATAGAAGGTAAAGTGTAGCTGGATTTGAGGTGCGCCTCTTGATTAATTGACTGTGATTTATCGCTGTTACTAGTGTATACTGAAGAAAAATATTCTGCGAAGAGATTAACCACATCCGTACCTCCCTCTCCAACACGATTACCATATAAGACCTGGTGCGGAACACCTTTATAAGACTTTTTTGTTTTTACGTAACCCCAAAATGCCTTGATATTACTTTTTAAATTGCTCTCCAGCCTTTCTATGTAACCGCGAAAGCAATTCAATATAGCTAATTTAGCTTTTGATCGTAAACAATCGAAAGTATCATAGTCTCGAGGATTACGGAACTTTTTGAACCGGCTGTGATATTTATCCTTTTCTTTAAGAAGTCTAATTAATGACAATGAAAACCAGACTGGATATTTACCCTTCTTAGGCTTACCTTGAGGAGTATATTTTTCAATAATTTCCCACAAAATATTGTAAAAATGTTGAACATACTCGTTACAATCCAAGTTAGAAAACTGATCCCACTCAATACGTTTTAAATCATTAATACAAGATTCATAGTCAGTTTTAGAAAAATTAAAATTTATATGTGATGTATTATGAGTCAGATTGGGTTCAAATTGCATCTGGTACACTAACTCTAGGGGCGGGTGGTGAATATCCAGTTTACTAAGGGCCGGCGCTTCGGCGACATGTACACTCATCTTACTATCCACCATAATGAGATCTAAGATATTGCTATTTTGATTACAAATATTGTTAACTTGTATATGGTCTGTCATACTAAGAAAGTTCTTGAGGGCTATGGATTTTGGATCAGAAAGTCCGAGAAAAGGGTTGGTATGTGACCAATTAATATGTGGAAGATTAAAATCACCAATTATCAGTGACATTGATTCCGGGTATCCAAGACATATTTCTTCGGTTCTAGATAGAAATTCATTAAAGACGTCAGGAGGTATATAACTAGGTAGATAGACAAGACAAAGATTAATACAGACATTTCCAATTGACAAACATAACCAAATATCCTCTACAGAGGTTTGCCAATGTATTTTATTCACAACTGTAAATTTATTACTAACAGCTACCAATAACCCGCCACCATAAGATTTTGAATAAACTTGTTTAAAAGCCGCGCTACGATCGCGACGTATAACAGTGTATCTTTGATCAAAATATTCCGAAGATAAAAATGCTTCGTCTAACCAAGTTTCTGTAATACATACTATATCATAATTTGTGTTTAAAATTGAAAAGAGAAATTCTTGTGCTTTTGTTTTTATTCCTCTTACGTTTTGATAAAAGATAGATAACTTAACCATAATAATTGCAAAAGAAATAAGGATCTACGTCACCTAAACTGTTAAAAACCTTAAATAATCTTATCTAAAGATTGTTCATCTTTAATCAGAATACTTTTGGAATCTTCATTTTTACATACATGTATGTATGTATGGTTAACCCCCAAAATTATTATTCATTTTCCATTTTTGGGTGAAACTCCTAATGCGGTTCCCAGAATACATCTACTTACCAAGTTTCGAAAGTCCGAAACTATAAGAGCTGTACTGTTGAAACTTGGTAAGTAGATGTATTCTGTGAACCGCATTAAGATTTTTACACAAAAATGGAAAAAGAACAATAATTTTGGAGGGTCGCCATACATAGAACTGAAACTCAATTTTTGTTTTTCATCGTACCCATACATGTGGGGTATCTATATATAGGTCTTCAAAAATAGTATTGAGGTTTCTAATATAATTTTTTCTTAACTGAATAGTTTGCGCGAGAGACACTTCCAAAGTGGAAAAATGAGTGTCCCCCCCTGTAACTTCTAAAATAAGAGAATGATAAAACTAAAAAAAATATATGATGTACATTACCATGTAAACTAACAACGAAAATTTTTTAATACGTCATAAACCGTAGACCGCAATTTACCTTTCGTTTAATCAACTAAAATACTTGCTGCTATGGAACCCTTCATGGGCGAGTCCGACTCGCACTTGGCCGATTTTTTTTGTTTAGTACATGAGAATTTAGATTTATATTATTTTCAGGTGCTGAATGTGACTGGAGTGGATTGAAGGGGGTCTGTGTTGACTCACAAACCTGCATCAGCACCCTTGATATTGCGCTCATGAATGTAATTCCGGTAAGTTTGATAAGATAAGATAAGATAAGATAAGATAAGAACTTTATTCGCTTAAGACATGGTTACATAAGGTGTTAGGTACATAATATTGGTTCCCGACGTATCTACCCTTAGAGGGCATGCGAATAATTTATTAATCATAACAAGACGGTCACCGTAGCCTAGTTGGTAGTGCTCCTGCCTACGAAGCTGGTGGTCCTGGGTTCGAATCCCGGTAAGTGCAAATATTTGTGTGATGAGCACGAATTATGACTCATCATGGATGTTTTCTATGTATATAAGTATTTATCTATCTATATAAGTATGTATATCGTCGCCTGGTACCTATAGTACAAGCTTTGCTTAGTTTGGGGCTAGGATGATCTGTGTGACATTGTCTCAATATGTTATAAAAATAAATAAATAGTAATAATATCGTAGATACGATAGATAACAGTTCATTGCACCAAATCGAAATATAACATTGAAACATAAGTTAACTTATATTATAAGGTAGGTACTATAGAAACGAATAGCTGAATTATAATTTTAAAATAATAATAATGTTCGCCTAGCCGAATTTCGGCCACGGGGGCCAGTCTCAATAGGGATTAGCCATCTGCGCAGGACATATTATAGTGCTCAAGTGTGTGCGCAAACCCAGGAGCACTTTCTATTCCATCTGTCTCATGATCCGATGGGACGCCTACCGACACGATCGGAAAGAGGTCAGGTACAGGACCGACGATTTACGTGCTCTCCGAGGCACGGGAGTATGATACCTACCGCCAACTCCCAGAGTTCGGGCTGATGCTGAGAATTTTTTCTTTTTACAGAAAAGTCCCAAAATCACTTATGGCCTGACCCGGGATTTGAACCCAGGACCTAGTACCGCTAGACCAACGAGGCATTTCTTATTTTTCGGGACTAGTCCCTCCCTCTTACCCACCACTGCAACTCCTGTAAGCCAGGATCAACAGTGGCACACAATGAAATGACACTGAGTGGTGAAGCTCAGGCATGTCCCGGGGAATCGCTTTAACTGTCTTGGATCCCGCAACGAATTTAATCAGAAACAGAAAAAAGGAGGAGTTAGAAAATGAATAGTTCCACTTCCCTCCAGAGCAAAGCGGGAGACAGAATGATGTAAAGAGGCTATAGCCTCATAAAATGAGAGATTTGCAACTAGAGAAGCCAGCCGCAAAAGCACCGAGGATCAATTTAAGGGTCCTAAGTGAGCTGTTATATTTGATTCCAATAGTAGTAGTAGGTATGGCACAGATGGCGACCCTTGGTTGAGGTATTCCATCTACATTGCCATTCATTTAGTAGTTCGTTATTTATGTCAGCTATTGGCATACCAACGAGGTAGTCAATTTTAATATACTGTACACTTATAGGACATTCAGTCATTAAATAGTAGTATAATAGTATTCAAATTGACAGAAAATCGTGTGCGAGTGCAATTTATCACTCTTTTACGAATATCACGTAAAAGTAGTTCTTGCGACTCTATTATAATTAAGTTCGGCGAAACAGTCGTATAGACATTACTAGGACGACAACAACGGTTATACCACCGAAAGTTGTGTAATGGTCATATGAAACAGTCGCATAGAAGTTTATACGACGTGTTTATACGACTACAAGTTGTATAAAGATAAGACAAAGTCGTATTATATGCTAAAATTACTTCAATACGATGTTTATAGAAATGTAAGCTGTCTAAGTTTTACTTCATCATCATCATCATCATTACAGCTAAATGAGTCCACTGCTGGACAAGCCTCCCTCAAGAATCGTCTTGGAGGGATATGCCATAATCGCCACGCTTGGCAGGCGGGTTGGCGATCGCAGTAAGATGGTCATAGTAGTCAGAAGGAAGCTGCTGCCCGTTCTCTGGTAGATATTCCCTCGGGTCGACTTCTACGCCCCCCACGGGATGAGATGGGGTGATGATATTCTGATTCTGATTTGTCGCCGTCACCACACAGCACCAAGTTTTACTTAAACGACTGAAATGTTTGATGGGTAACCCTAAAAACAAAGAGTTGGAAAACATTACTTTTAATTTTCAAGGCCAATAATTTAAAACAGGCTTCTTCTTCTTGTTCTTCTGGTGGCGGCTATTTCCAGTCCCCGGAGGTCCTGGTAACACTGCGTCCAGTGATGAACTATTGTGCTCGCCGCTCCAACTAAACTTCCCTGTCTAACCCTGCAACATAGATAAATTGCAGAATCTTTTTGGCAGGAGTATCGATAACATCGTCCTGGTGCAAGAAGTGTTGGCCCAGGACGGTGTTACGTTTATGCATCAGTGGCTCACAGTGACAGAGCAGGTGTACACAAGCTTTGTAATATCATAACTTACATGTTGCCAACAGTCAGTAAAATCATTTGCAACCTTCTGCTCTTTTTAAAGTCTTCAAATTTCACAGGTCTGCCCACAAATAGACAATCAACAGTTGATCTGCTGCACAGATTGCAATGTCGTCAATGCCACCAGGTAAGATATGATGTCTTCTCGGCTGAATTACGGCCACGGCGGCCATTCTCAATGGAGACATATTATAGTAAAAGAAAGAAATAATTTTTATTTTCATTACAAATACGGAAAATACATTTAATGTGGTACCTATACATTTTAATCATTATTAATTTTATCCGTACTGGTATAAAAAATGGCCCTATCTCAGCTAGTACTGCATTTCTGTAGTGCTGATCTTCCGATTCCGAGTGCACAAGTGTATGCGCAAATACAGGAGCACTTTCTATTCTATATCTAATTCGGTGCTTTTCCATGAGGTATAGATCAGCCTCGATAAAATGGCTACCCCGGATTGGTAGATGGTGCAGGTTCGAGACCCGCCGGACGATTAAATTTATGATTTCCGATTTTTGAGATTAGATGAAAGCTTTGCATTGCGAATAATGCAATAAAAATAATGCAACAATAATAAATGGGATGGGAATTTCAAATTAAATGATTTGGAAGGTATTTTAATAAGATACGGTCTTTCACATGCAACTGTGAACATATCAGTCGGCCATGTTTCTAGAAAACAAAGCCGATAGATAATGCCTCCATCTTCCGGAAGGCTGTTAGCAAGGGAATTCTAAATTTGATCTGCCAGAGTGTATCGTTCGACGCCTACCCCGGATTAGTAGATAGTGCAGGCTCGAGACCCACCGGACGATTAAATTTAGGGTTTCCCATTTATGAGATTAGCTTTGCCAAGTCATCAGATATAATATAAAGTAGCTGTCTGGTTGCCCTAATACAGGCTCCGCCTCATGTGAGTTCAGATGGCAGTGTGTTAATTGCACTTTGCATAGTACCTGGTCTTTTGCATGATACCTGGTCTTTTGCATAGTGCCTGTTCTTTTGCATAGTACCTGGTCTTTTGCGTAGATTATAGATAGCTCTTACAGCTCTTTTTTGCAATATAAATATGGTGTCAATGTCAGCAGAGCTACCCCAGAGAAGAATTCCATAGGACATTACACTATGAAAATAACTGAAATAAACCATTCTAGCTGTGTCAACATCAGTCATGGTCTTTTCCATAGTACCCGGTCTTTTGCATAGTACCTGGTCTTTTGCATAGTACCTGGTCTTTTGCATAGTACCTGGTATTTTGCATAGTACCCGGTCTTTTGCATAATACCTGGTCTTTTGCATAGTACCTGCTCTTTTGGGTAGCACCTGGTCTTTTGCATAGTACCTGGTATTTTGCAAAGTACGTGGTCTTTTGCATAGTACCTGGTCTTTTGCATAGTACCCGGTCTTTTACATAGTACCTGGTCTTTTGCATAGTACCTGAAATCCTTTAACGTCTGCTTTTGCTTATGAAGAATATTTTTTTCAGGAGTGGTAAAGCTAGTCTCGAGGCTGTGACAAAACAATCTACGGGCCAGAAGTCTAGGGACAGTAAGTAATTTTTTTTATTATATTAGAAAATTGTCTACGAATAAGTTTAAAAGAATTATTAAAGCCAAATTGTGTAGCAGGGCATATTACAAAATTTCTGATTATTTAAGTGATAACACTTAAATAATCAGAAATTTTGAATTTTGAATTCAGTGACAAAAGTGCTTGGGATCGCAATCCCAAGCACTTTTGTCACTGAATTACAATCATCAGAACAATGAGTTGTTCTGAGTCACCACACAATATGATTGTAATTAATCTTAAGTATATTTCCGGTCACCGTAGCCTAGTTAGTAGTGCTCCTGCCTACGAAGCTGGTGGTCCTGGGTTCGAATCCCGGTAAGTACAAATATTTGTGTGATGAGCACGAATATTTGTTTCTGAGTCATGGATGTTTTCTATGTATATAAGTATTTATCTATGTATATAAGTATGAATATCGTCGCCTGGTACCCATAGTACAAGCTTTGCTTAGTTTGGGGCTAGGATGATCTGTGTGACATTGTCCCTAGATATTATTATTATTATTTTATTTGGTAGTGGGCGGGGCACATAGCTCGTAGAACCGATGGCCGTTGGGGCAGAAAGGTTCTTGAGTGGCGACCACGAACCGGAAGACGCAGCGTGGGCAGGTCCCCTACAAGATGGACCGATGATCTTGTGCGGGTCGCTGGAAACAGCTGGATGCGAATAGCGCAAGACCGGCAATTGTGGAGATCTTTGGGGGAGGCCTTTGTCCAGCAGTGGACGTCTTTCGGCTGATACGATGATGATGATGATATTTTATTTAAAAAAAGGATTCCTATTGAGTTGTCTGGCAGTGTTTCTCAGTAGCTGCCACGTCATGCACTGCACGGTTGGGTAAAAAAATGACGATTCCTCATAAATGTAAAATTTTTAAGTAATACATGATTTTGACTTATGGAACGTCATTACCGTTGTAATCTCTCTCTCTCTCTCTCTCTCTGTGTTCTACCATTTATACAACGGGATGTGTTCAGAGGAATTATTTGATTTGATGCCCACGGCAACCTTCTACCATCGCACCTCGCGCCACATACAGGGAGTTCAACCTCACATCCTCGAACCTTTTCGTTCACGTACGGCTGGCTTTCAGCGAAACTTCCTCCCACGTACGTTGAGGTTGTAGAATGAACTCCGTGTTACGGTTTTCCCAGTAGACTACAGCATGGGGCTTTTCAAAAAGGGAGTTATACGCTTTCTAAAGGATCGGCAACGCGCTATTGATGCCAATTTATGAGTATGAGTCTTAAACTAGGCGTAACATAAACTCATTAGAATTTTATCTGTACACCAAGTCGTCGATAATAGTTATATTATATATTTATATATAGTCGATATTAGTTGAGATTAGATTTACGCTTGGCATTACGAATAGAATGGAATATCTATATTCGCTTTAGATATGGTCACAAAGATGGTATATGCATTGATTTGTAGGTTCCGACATCTACCCTTAGTGGGCATTCGAATATTAAGGGACTTAAGTAGGTACTATTATACATTATTATTATTTATTTATTTATTGTTTCCTTAATATGAAAACACAAGTACAGAAAAATACCCCACTAAACCGATCAGTCGGTTTGACTGCGGGAGAGAAGTGTCTCAATAAACAAGAAAACAACAACAAGATTTTTACTAAAATAACTATTATTTATTTATTTATTTAAAGGTACACCAACAGCTTCTGTATATAACATTTCAAATAATGATTGGTACCAAGTTATGGTCTTATACAGTTGCCAATAACAGGTGAACCAACACTCACAAATAGAAATGATAACCTAAGCTAAAACAAAGTGCAATTAAAGTGATAATAAACTATAGAAACCAAAATATAACAAACAGTTATTAAACTTAACTTAACATAATTATCAAATAGAAATTAAACCAAATTATACTTATACTTAAAACAAAAAAAAATATATATATAAAAAGACAAAAAAATAAATAAAAAGACATCAATAAACACAAATGTATGTAGTATATGAGATATACCTATGTACTAGCATAATATATTATTCGTTTGTGTGCGTGTCTTCAAAATTTGGGTTTTAAAGATATTCATGGAGTCATGATATATGTCAGCATGTGGAGTGGACTTTATATATGAACTCATCATTCTATTATTAATCACAGTTGATATTATGGCACTATTTTATGTATTAAAAATAGCTCTCTAATATCTATCTAATCTAATTTAGTAAGTAAGTATTTATTTATGTATTTATTTACATGTTATAGTATCAGAATAATGTTATAACATTAAAAAATTATACTTTGTTAGATTTTTTTTTATTATATTTCCCGCACTAGGGAAATTAATACAGACGTCCAAAAGTACATCCAGACTCAGAATAACTATTTATGGGTCTCACAAATAGTTGACCTGCACCCGGTACACGAAGTGGCGAGGCGATTGTCTTAACGCCATTCGTGCGTTTAGAGTTGTGAAGAGGATCTTTATAGTGCCGTATTAAAAGCCTTACAAATGCTACCAATTTTCAGATTGTCTAAAATATTTGAAGGAGGTCTACAATGATTCCTGTGGAATAGTTTTGGATGGAGAAAATAAATGCAGCAATTACCAGTTTGGAGCTGCCAAGAACTTCCAGGCTTTTGGGACTGAAACACCCATTTCTTACCCATATCAGGTATCAGGTATCTAAAGTCTATCGAGGTGGCCCAGCGTGCAGTACTGAAAGTCGCTACGTTCAAGCCCATTAGATTCTCTACAACAACATTATATGAAAAATGGGAGGTTTTGACCGTGAGACAGTTATACATGTTAAGCGTTGTCCTCCTACAACACAGTAAGTTAAGTTACACACCATTACTCCTACAAAAACGAAGAAAAGACATAGTATGCGAGAGAACTAAGCTGTCTAACACTACATTTTGTCAACGATTTGCCCACTCCATTGGACCATTACTTTACAATAGGTTGAACAGAATTCTAAACATATACCCATTAACAAAAATACAATGTAAGAAGAAACTTACCGAATACCTGAAAAGTCTTACCTATGAACAGACTGAACTCCTACTGCAAATAACATCCTAAAAAACCTAAGCAATACGATAGTACATACATTTCTCATAAAACACACACACTCACACAAACGCCCACATGCTCACTCACATTACTACACAAAACATAACACTACACAATATCACACACAACACCACACACAACCTCTTACACACCAGTCACTTACATTCTCATCCCACACAAATAAGAGGACCTGCACGCAAACACTACACAAACGTTTTTATTATGTTTTACTTTTCTTTTAATTCCTTTTGCATTGTAAGAAAATACATTACAAATTATTAATTTGATTATATTCAGGATATAACATGTAACATATAATTATGATATTATGTAAATGGCTTAAATAAATGTACAATACTCGAGGGGTTGGGCGCTGATAGCCGAAATACAGGCTCTGCCTAGTTCGGCTACAGATGACTACCATTTAATCTGACCTAAATTAGCCTGTTAAAATATTTTGTAACTTAGGCTTAAGTTTTTTGAACAATAAACATTATTATCATTATTATTATTATTATTATAATAAAAATGTCCACGTGAATTTCGGCCACGGCGGCCATCTGCGCGGGACATATTATAGTGCTCAAGTGTTTGCGCAAACGTAGAAGCACTTTCTATTCCATCACTCTCATGATCCGATGGGACGCCTAACGACCGGAAAGAGGTCAGGTACAGGACCGATGGCTTTACGTGCTCTTCGAGGCACGGGGGCATAATACCGCCAACTCCCAGACTTCGGGCTGATGCTGAGAATTTTTTCTTTTTACAGAGAAGTCCCAAAATCACTTTTGGGCCGACCCAGGATTTGAACCCAGGACCTCGTTCTCGCTACCGCTAGACCATCGAGGCAGTCATCATGAGATCACGATGAGAGCATCATCTTATCAGCTGATGAGGCCCATAGGAAGCTTCGCTCGTACTATGGGCCTCATCAGAAGGCTCAAGGTCACCCAAAGAGCAATTGAGAGGGCTATGCTCGGAGTATCCCTGCGTAATCGAATCAAAAACGTCGAAATCCGCAGGTGAAACAAAGTAGCCGACATAGCCCAAACAATTGCCAAACTGAAGTTGCAGTGGGCAGGGCTATAGCTCATAGCGACGACCGATGGGGCAGAAAGTCTTCCGGTTTGTGGACGCCACTCGAGAACTCGAGTGGCGTCCACAAACCGGAAGACTGCAGTGTGGGCAGGCCCCCTACAAGGTGGACCGACAATCTTTCAAGGGTTGTGGGAAGCCGTTGGATGCGGGCAGTGCAGGACTGGCTATTGTGGACATCTTTGGGGGAGGTCTTTGTCCAGCAGTGGATGTCTTTCGGCTGATATAATGATGATGAAGCCGAAAGACGTCTGCTGGACAAAGGCCTCCCCAAAGATCTCCACAATTGCTGGTCTTGCGCTATTATTCAGCGGTTTCCAGCGACCCTCACTAGATCATCATTCCATCATGTAAAGGGCCTGTCCATGCTCACGTCTTGCCGTTCGTGGTTGACATTCGAGAGCCTTAGGAGAGAAGTGGAACTAACTATTCATTTTGTAACTCTTCCTTGTTTCTTTCTGATTGAATTCGACGGTCACCGTAGCCTAGTTGGTAGTGCTCCTACCTACGAAGCTGGTGGTCCTGGGTTCGAATCCTGGTAAGTGCAAATATTTGTGTGATGAGCACGAATATTTGCTTCTGAGTCATGGATGTTTTCTATGTATTTAAGTATTTATCTATCTATATAAGTATGTATACCGTCGCCTGGTACCCATAGTACAAGCTTTGCTTAGTTTGGGGCTAGGATGATCTGTGTGACATTGTCCCAAGATATTATTATTATTTGTTTTTTGGATTATTATAATTCGTTGCGGGATCCAAGATAGTTAAAGCGATTCTCCGGGACAAGCCTGAGCCTCACCGCTCAGTGTCATTTCATTGTGTGCCACTGTTGATCCTGGCTTGCAGGAGTTGCAGTGGTGGGTAAAAGTGAGGGACTAGTCCTCTTATTAAATAAATAAAACCGACCAAGTGCGTGTAGGACTCGCGTATAAAGGGTTCCGTACTATTTTCTATAAACACAAGCAAAAATTCACGTTTGTTTTATGGGAGCCCTTAAATATGTATTTTATTTTGTTTTTTCAGAACTACATCATATGTGAAAACTTCAACTATTAAATTTTAATTTTATAGCATTATTCGCAATGTAAAGTGTTTATTTAATCTCAGAAATGGGAAATCTTAAATTTAATCGTCAGGCGGGTGTCGAACCTGCACCAACCTACCCCGGATTGGTAGATGGTGTAGGTTTGATGAACGCTTTGCATTGCGAATAATGCTATAAAATTAAAATAAATAATAATTTGGAAGGTATTATCAATATGATATGATCCTTCACATGCAACTGTGAACATATCAGTCGGCCATGTTTCTAGAAAACAAAACCGATGGATAACACCTACATCCTCCAGAAGGGTGTTAGCAAGGGAATACTAAATTTGATCTGCCACCGTGTATCTTTCGTAGCTTAACGCAACCCCGGATTGGTAGATGCAGGTTCGAGACCCACTGGACGGTTAAATTTATTATTTCCCATTTTTGAGATTAAAATTTCAACTGTCTAACTATCAGGGTTCATGAGATACAGCCTTTGGACAGACGGACAGACAGACAGCAAAGTCTTAGTAATAGGGTCCCGTTTTACCCTTTGGGTACGGAACTCTAAAAAAGGTTCAAAATAATGTAAATTTTTCCTTCGATTTAGGCTCTTCTTGGCTACGGTGAAGATGTGGAAATTGCCGACAAATGGGGACACTCTGGAGTGATCATCAGCGACAGATTCGTTCTTATTAGTGGATATCGGGCTGATATGTAAGTATGTTGATATGTAAGTTGTAATTCTCTCGTTTAATGAGGCTATAGCCTCTTTATATCATTCTGTCTCCCGGTTTGCTCTGGAGGGAAGTGGAACTATTCATTTCTAACTCCTCCTTTTTTGAAGTTATACTTCTTTTGGCGCGATGGAGAAAAATGATGAGAGTGAATTTTTACGATAACGCATCGTAAAAATAACAGCATGAAGTTAGTTCTAGGTGGTATGAAAATGTATGAGAGTGAATTTTTACGATGCGCGCGCATCGTAAAAATAACAGCATGACGTTAGTTCTAGGTGGTATGAAAATTGATAACTATGTTCAAGTTGTATATTAAGAAGTATAACTTCTAACGCGTGTACATAAGTACACACAAGTTTTTTTTTTCTTTCTGATTAAATTCGTTGCGGGATCCAAGACAGTTAAGCCATTCCCCGGGACATGCCAGAGCCTCACCGCTCAGTGTCATTTCATTGTGTGCCACTGTTGATCCTGGCTTACAGAAGTTGCAGTGGTGGGTAAGAGGGAGGGACTAGTCCCGTAAAAACAAATGATATGTAACTTCGTTTTATCCCATGTTTAGGGAGTGATCTTCTTAAAACGATTTGACACGTATTCATTGGATTATGATGAGGAGTAGTAGCCTAGTTGGTAGTGCTCCTGCCTACGAAGCTGGTGGTCCTGGGTTCGAATCCCGGTAAGTGCAAATATTTGTGTGATGAGCACGAATTTTAGTTTCTGAGTCATGGATGTTTTCTATGTATATAAGTATTTATCTATCTCTATAAGTATGTATATCGTCGCCTGGTACCCATGTTACAAGCTTTGCTTAGTTTGGGGCTAGGATGATCTGTGTGACATTGTCCCTAGATATTATTATTATAATATTATTATTAATGTATACTTTATTTTGACCTGTGACTGAGTTGGTGGTGAACCTCTCTTCTGATAGGTTGCGAGTACGATCCGCGCAAAAGACAAAAATTTGTGTATAAAACATGTTCATGAACATGTTTATTTGTCTAGTTCTGGGTGTTTTCTGTTTCGATTGTATTTTGTTTTTTAATTAATTATTTATTTAAATAAATAGTAATTTAGGTCTAATACATTTTTAAACTCGCCAAACTATATTATTTAACGGCGAGAAGCGCTCTTATTCTACTACTTAAACCTACTTATTCTATATATTATACTAAATATCAACTGATAAGCTACTTAATCATATTATAACTATCAACAGATATCATATGTACTTAATTACTACAACAGTGCATCTTTTAATCTCTTTTTTAACAAGCCAATATTGATTTTTGGGTTCTGTCTTAGTAGATTCATTTTATTAAATATATTGGGAACCATAAATTTATTTGTTCTTTCTCCATAATAGTTAGTCACTTTTGGTTTAGTTAACATGTATTATGTAGAACTAGCTGTGCCCCACGGTTTTATCCCCGTTAAACTTTATTAATGATAGCCTATGTGTTAATCCAGGGTGTCAGCTAAATTCGTACCAAATTTTATTAGTATTGCTCCAGCCGTTTAGACGTGAAGAAGTAACAGACATACACACTCACACACTCACTAACTTTCGCCTTTATAATATTAGTGTGATAGCCTATGTGTTAATCCAGGGTGTCAGCTGACTCCATACCAAATTGTATTAAAATCGCTCCAGCCGTTTAGACGTGAAGAAGCAACAAACATATACACTCACGCATTCACTTACTTTCGCCTTTATAATATTAGTGTGATATACCTTCCTCCATTCGACGGGCCTGTTGGCGTGGTTGGTAGATACGCTGCCTTTCTCGCCGCAGGTCGTGGGTTCGATTCCCATCCGGGACAAATATTTGTGTGCGTGAACATGTCTATTTGTCCTGAGTCTGGGTGTAAATGATCTATACATCATGTAACTTAATTAACGCACATCCTGAAAATAGTTTGTTCAGAATCGTTTACTGAAGCGATTTATATCATTTTTAATATAGGTAATTTTTTATTGCAAAATAATTAAAACTACGAAAATTATTGTCATATTAACCCTGTACAGTCAAAACAAAAAAGGACCGTAAGTAAAATTAATAAGACTTTTAAAATCGCAGTTTTATTTGTATTCATACAAATTCCATAATTCAATACAAAATAATGAAAAATAAACTTTATTCCAAGTAACTAATTTAGTAAATAACAATGCGTAAACATGTTAAATTAAAAATTCAGTGTATATATTATGATTACAACATAATATTCAAATTGGGGTGTTTGAGGGTGTTCGATAATTATGTTACATGTTGTATCTATACATATAATAAAATCGTAGGAAAGTCAAAAAAAAAGGATACTTAGGGCGTGATCTCCAATCGCAGTCGTAGCCAAAAATATAGTTTTTAGAATTTTGTCTGTGTGTCTGTTTGTCTGTATGTATGTCCGGGCTAAACTCAAAAAGTACTGCATGGATTTACTTCAAATTTTGCATAAATATTACTAAGAGCTCGGGTCAACATATAGGCTACATATTATCACGCTATCACCTAAGAGGGAGGAACTGTGATAATATATAAAGTTTAACGCGGGTAAAACCGCGGGGCACAGCTTGTAAGTATATATTGACAAAAGAAAAACTGTTTATGTAATATATCAGCTTTCTGGTTTCCATAGTACGAGCTCTGCTTAGTTTGGGATCAGATGGCTGTGTGTAAATAATGTCACAGGATATTATTATTCCAGCACATTGTCATACATATTCCTGGGAGTGCAGAACCGCACTGGCTCTCGCCAGGATTGGCAGGTGCGCCAGGTGAAGAGGCGCATCAGACATCCCATGTACAAGCAACCTGATGTCCACTATAATGACATAGCCCTGGTGGAAACTGAAACACCGTGAGTATAATTTACTACTTTTATAGGTCACCGTAGCCTAGTTGGTAGTGCTCCTGCCTACGAAGCTGGTGGTCCTGGGTTATAAGCGATTGGATAGGAATTCTTCAATATTCTTTCAGAGCCTGTCATAGGCAACCAGCCATTCTGACGGTCACTCTCTAGTCCCCAGTCGTCCGTGTAAAATCATTTATTTTCCATGGATTGAGTTATGTCAGACAGAACTCGCTGAACAAAAGTTGTTGCTTATGGTGTTAGCTATGTTATCTTGCGAGGTTGTTGGTGTTTAAAAAAATTATATAAAAAAAAATGTTAATATAATTTTATTATATGTGTATTTTTTTAAAATTCTGGTTAATGCACATCAAACTACCCCAACCTATCAAATTCCTTTCATAGATATTCAACTTTATCACAAAATCATAAGGTTCACTTTCAATTGGGGAAATTTAAATTAGTAACAGAACTATATTGATAAAAACACACCTGTCGCTGTAGTATTCTTCGATATGAGCCGCGGGTTTGACTTTGTAAGACAAGAAAACCTCTTAAAGAAATGCGAGCTCTACGGTTTACGGGGAGCAACTCTCGATTGGCTAAGAGGTTATCTGACGCGACGTCCTGCGTGAGGGATCTAGACGCGAACGCGAAACGGCGCGGCGCGAAAACAACAAACAGTCGAAATCTATTGAAGTGTCCTAAGTGACCAAACGCGCTGCGGAGCGGCGCGAAATGAAGCGAACGCGATCAGTTGCCTTGATATTTTTGCGCGAACTGGATGCGGCGCCGTCACATCAAATCGATCAGAGACTCTCGCTCGCAACACTGCAACCGACATTTCATACTCGCCGGTCGATAGTACGACCGCGAACGCGTCGCGACCACCAGCGTCCTCCATGACCATTAGTTTGCATTCGATCCGGACCTAAACCGGAAGCGAGGCCCGCGTCGCGTATTAACGTAGAGCGACAGTTGCACAAAAATACCCAAAAATCACGATCTCTCGCTCTCTCTCCGCCAGTATCCGACCAGAGCCGAGGTTCGAACCCCACAGGGGGTGCTATCCGGCGCGGTTACTTAGTTTGAAGCAGTAAAAACCGAGAGGCTAACTGCACGCGTCAAGCTAAACAAAAAAAAGCGGTGCCGTCGTGTTTTTGCGGCGTCGGTGGCGGCCGCGCGAGATGATTCGCGTGCACGTATGACATAGCCGCCGCGTCGCTTCGCATCGCATCGAATTCGCGTGTCTCCGCTTCATAATCGCGTTCGCTTTGCACCGCCTACGTAGGACGTAGCGTAATCAATAGACAACAATGTATTGAAGTCTCAGGATTGAATAAAAATAAGGAGTTCATAAAATGCCAACCTCCGTATAGAAAGTAAGTAAGTAAGTAATTTATTTGCATAACCATGTGTATACATATAACAATGAAATTGCATTTAAGATGTAACGTATTAACATATTTGGTTCAGACATGTTTGCCATAAAATGGCGTGCAGATATTTGAAATGTACAATAATTATGTCAATTGAAAGAAAATTAAAATAACAATCTGTATACAATAAGAATAAATAATAACTAATTACCATATTATGTCAAAAGTGAATTAAAAATCATGTCGTAAACAGATATGAACCCTAATATTATGATTGAACTATTAATAACAATATGTCCTAAAACTTATTAGCTAGATATTCGGAGACATTATAATAAGCTTTGTCTACTAAAAGCGATTTTATCTTGCTCTTAAAAGCATTGTCAGGTAGTTAGAAACAAATTAAAATTAAAATTTATTTATTTTGTGAACAAAGGTATTACAGGTTGTTACATAATATATATCAATAGTTCATTCCGTGTTCCACCAGTAGGCATACAACATTTTTCAAAAATCATTAAGACAATATCAATAAAAAAGAAAAAAAAAAGTTAAATTACAAATGTCACAAAATGTTTTGGAAATAAAAATAAATACCAAAAATGTCAACAAAATAGAATATTATAAAAAGATTGTTGCAATTACAATGTTTGATTAGAATTTGTCTTCCAGGTATTCCCTAACGGAGTAATACGACTTGGCAACAAGTAATTTATGGAGCTTGCATTTAAAGTCTTGCTTTTGCCAACAATGACTTGAGATTGTTGGCAAAATATTGAGATTGGGGTAGCTTGATGTGCGTATGTACAGACGCCAGCACATCAAGCTAACCCAATCTGTCAAATGTATTTTATAGATTTTCAACTTTATCACAAAATTATAAGGTTCACTTTCAATTGGGCAAATTTGACTGATTGGCGTAGCTTGATGTGCTGGCGTCTGTACGTGAATGTAATGTTTCAGGATAGAGTTTAATGAAAACGTGCTGCCGGCCTGCCTACCCTCTGCTGAATGGAACGATGAAGAAGCTACCTTAACTACCTGGTCTCAGACAAATGAATTCGGCGGTGCTGATAATTTGAGAAGCGTACGTATAAATATAGGGTACCTTGTAAATAGGGTTGCCAAGTTTTTGGAACGAAGTTCCTTATCGCGCGTTGTGAAAGGGGGCTAGACGGAAAAAAATCTCACGAAAAGTTGTCACGACACTTTTTGCTATTACCTTTTTGATATGTTACCAAGCCAATTATTACGAAAATTGAGCCTACTGATTAAGTTTACTTTAGGTACATTATATTTGTTAATAATAAAAAAATATTATTATAAATAAAAAAAAATATATATATATTACAATTCCTTCACTAATTAATCGAAAGGAACTTTGTTCCATCCGGGTGTCCCTTGACACCTCTCAAGTTTTATTTTTTACTAGAAATAACGTATATATATGACGTAAACGTGAAGTATGTATATGACGGGCGTGGTTGGTAGATACGCTGCCTTTCACGCCGCAGGTAGTACGTACAACCGGATTAGCGCTCTCATTCTCTGCAGCTGAATACGCATGCCCGGTGTGGAGTCGCTCAGCCCATGCAAAGCTAGTGGATATAGCTTTAAACGAAACGTGTCGAACCATCACTGGTTGTCTTAAACCGACACCAGTTCATTTGCTGTATCCACTGGCAGGCATAGCTCCTCCGGCGGTGCGTAGAGCGGCGGCAAGCTCCAGCGAGAGATTAAAAATGGACAGTGACGCACGGCACCCATTGCATGATCACAGTCCTGTGTCACAAAGGCTTAAAAGTCGACACAGCTTCGTGAAGTGCGTCCTTCCACTGAGCGGAGAACTCTCACAGGCTAGATGCCATCTGTGGCGAGAGTGTACCAAACTGCCTACACCATTTGATCCACCATCTGAAAGTCTCGCCCCTGGATGGAAACTGCCTTGGCTAGCCTGGAAATCATTAAATAGGCTTCGAACCCAGGTTGGTCGCAGCAGGGAGAACTTGCTCAGGTGGGGTTTCATTAATGATCGCAGCCTTCAATGTAAATGTGGTGTAGTCCCACAGACAATGGGACATCTACTATCATGTAGCGCGTGCCCTTACAACTGCACGCTTAAAGAACTGATGGAGGCTACTCATAATGCGATTCTCGTGGCCAAGTTCTGGGCGGACACAGTTTAGATTGCCATCGACTCGCTAAGAAGAAGACGCCTCAGGTCGTGGGTTCGATTCCCACCCGGGACAAATATTTGTGTGCATGAACATGTCTGTTTGTCTTGAGTTTAGATGTAATTATCTATATAATTATCTATATCCAAAAATGAGCCCAGAGAAGAGGAAACGAAACGTAACAAAAACATTAATTGAAGATGAAAGTTTAGAAAAAAATTATGCAGATAACTTTCAAGATGATGAAGAGGACTGTCCGTGCATATATAGCAATGGTCTATTTTCTAGATCTAAGCCTGGAGAACATTGTTTGGGGTGCTTAAGTTGTTTGCGTTGGTCCCACGCTTCTTGCGCTGACGTTCCTAAGAGAACTCAGTGTTTTAATTGTGAACTTTGTCAGTAATTTCATAGCTTTTAGATGTATGTCATTTTGTGCTTATGTAATATGCCATTTTGTCCATAGCATATGGACAAAATGGATTGTAGCTGATCTCCAGCTGATCTCAGTTATACTAATTATAATTTATTTTTAAATATGTTTTTCACATAAATGTTGATTCAATTTCATAGACATATAACCAAAGAATTTTAATGTGAAATATGACTGTCCTGTGAATTACCATTAAAGAGTTATGACCCAAATATAAAACCATATGTCATTTTGTACGTATTTCCCCTATGTATATTGGCGCCTGGTACCCATAGGACAAGCTTTGCTTAGTTTGGGGCTAGGATGATCTGTGTGACATTGTCCCTAGATATTATTATATTATATTATACTAGCTGTCCCGACAGACGTTGTCCTGTCTTAAACATGACTTTTAACGCACGGCTTCTGTCAATACTATGTCAAATAAAAAAAAAGTTACATTAAAAAAGTTTATATTGTCCAAAGCGCTTAGCGTTAGATTAGAAATAATATTGTAGGGTTGTGAAATATTCTTAAATTTTATAATTTTGCGCGCCATTTATTAATTATTTTCTTTTATAAGAACCTTCTCCCGATAATAAACAACACAATAAAAAAAGAAATAGTGAAATCGGTCCAGCCGTTCACGCGTGATGCGTGACCAAGGGAAATTGGGATTCATTTTTATATATATAGATATATTAATGTAAAAAAATCTTATACAAATCTCTGTTTATGATCTGTTCATTGTGCTTTCAGGTCGACGTGCAGAGATATTCGCAGGAGGAGTGCGCTAAGGTATACAGCTTTACCAAGAGCGGGTACAACCATACGTCTCAAATGTGTTTCGGACATAGGAAGAACCTTGTGTTGTCCTGTGTAAGTGTTCAAATTTTTATTTTATTAGCTAGGTACTGTCGCCAGCACATCAAGCTATTTTAAATACGGTCACCGTAGCCTAGTTGGTAGTGCTCCTGCCTACGAAGCTGGTGGTCCTGGGTTCGAATCCCAGTAAGTGCAAATATTTGTGTGATGAGCACGAATATTTGATTCTGAGTCATGGATGTTTTCTATGTATTTATCTATCTATATAAGTATGTATATCGTCGCCTGGTACCCATAGTACAAGCTGTGCTTAGTTTGGGGCTAGGATGGTCTGTGTGACGTGTCCCTAAATATTATTTAAAAAAAAATGTCAAATATCCCCAGTTGAAAGTGAACCTTACGCTTATGTGATAAAGTTGAAAATCTATAAAATAAATTTGACAAATTGGGGTAGCTGGATTTGCTGTCTGTACATATATGCCTCGTTGGTGTAGCGGTAGCGTGTTCAACCGCATGTGAAAAGGTCCTGGGTTCTAATCCTCAGTCGGGACTAGTCCATCCCTCTTACCCACTGCAACTCCTGTAAGCCAGGATCAACAGTGGCACACAATGAAATGACACTGAGCGGTGAGGCTCAGGCATATCCCGGGGAATTGCTATAACTGTCTTGGATCCCGCAACGAATTCCATCAGTAAGAAACAAGGAGGTGTTAGAAAATGAACAGTTCTACTCAAATCCGCGGTCGGGCTAAAAAGTGATTTTATAAATTTAATAAATTGGCGCTCATAGCTAGATGCTCTCACCGTTCCGTAAGTGATCGGCGAGGTTAAGCAACTAGGCACACGGTCAGTTCATAGATGGGTGACCACCAAAGTGGTTTAATTCCTGAGCGTCTCCGTGATTCGGAGGGCACGTTAAGCTGTCGGTCCCGGTTGTAGTCTGACAACAGTCGTTAAGCCATGTCAGAGGCCTACTGGGCAGCTTGAACAACTCTGACACTAGGGTTACCACTGCCCATACGATAAGTAATTAAGATAAGTGAGTATAAATTTACTGTTACGAAAATTTCTCAGAACCAGCCCGAAGTTTAGGAGTGGGCGGTATCTATACCCCCGTGCCTCGGCGTGCAAGTAAAGCAGTCGTTCCTGACCTCTTTCCGATCATGTCGCTAGTCATCCCATCGGATCATGAGAGTAATGTTAATTTACGTGCTCTTCGAGGCAATATTAACTTTTTAGGCCGACCCGGCATTTGAACCTTAAACCCTGTTATCTGCGGTTGAACAAGCTATCGCTAAACCAACGAGGCAGTCAAAAATCACAATCACACTAATATTATAAAGGCGAAAGTTTGTAAGTGTGTGACTGTGTGAATGTATATATTTGTTAAATCTTCACGTCGAAACGGCTGAAGCGACTCTAGTAAAATTTTGTATTCCCTGTATTAACACATAGGCACACAATTTATAAAGTTTAACGCGGGTAAAACCGCGGGGTACAGCTAGTACTAATATATAAACTATTATAATAATAAAATAAATATAGTTTATTTCGGTATCTTATACTACTACAATTTATCTTACATAGGGGTCTCCTTTTAAGTATAATAAATACTTGTGCTAGGAGGCTATTAATAGGTAGTACTAATATATATTTTTTTGTCCCCAGACCAGTTTCGGTGATCCTCTCATAGTGAACAATCACATCAGCTCTTGCGTCTTCACAGTCACCGGGATTAAGACGAACAGTCCATACTGCTCAGAACCCAGTCTCTACACCAGGGTCTCTCACTACGTGCCCTGGATTGAGAGCGTCGTCTGGCCATGAGAGGGACTCCGCCATCAGATGCCATTACTCACATATTCCGAATTCTAATACCAACGTCTCCCTGTTCACATTTTGTTGTAATAGATTTTTAGGGTTCCGTAGCCAAATGGCAAAAAACGGAACCCTTATAGATTCGTCATGTCCATGGAGCTATTACAAAGAGGAGACGTTGTAATTC
Source organism: Pseudoips prasinana (assembly GCA_951640165.1). NCBI lineage: Eukaryota > Metazoa > Arthropoda > Insecta > Lepidoptera > Nolidae > Pseudoips > Pseudoips prasinana. Next base: position 17,390,383 of record OX621264.1, on the reverse strand, counting down.
GATTTTTCTATGAAACAACGCGTGACATTTTGCGGGGGGGAGAGGGTGTTAGATCCCGCCTACTTCTTTGTTTACATCTACCGGTCAATAGGTAAACTAATCGCATGTTTTGTCGACTATCATTAGTAGTAATGTAACTTTCTTACACTAGATGTCACACAGTGCAGGATGCAACAGGGCCGGACTCATAACTTCGTTCCAGGGAGTACTGTTTTTTTTTTTTACTTTTGCGAACCATAATGATATCCTTTTTTTATTGACAGTGATATTATTATAAAATAAATGTTAGAATAAAAACGTCATTGATGAATGATGATTGAAGATTATAGGATTTTGTTAATGACTTATTTTACAAAAATAGCGGCTGAGTCGGACTCGCCCATCAAGAGTTCCGACCTGCAAGTATTTGAGTTTATTGAATGAAAGATAAATTTCGGTTTAAGATTCATTACGTAAAAAAAAACCTACTTACTAGATCTCGTTTCTCTTATTTTAGAAGTTAATAGGGGCGGGGAACAAATTTTACCGCTTTGGAAGTGTCTCTCGCGCCACCTATCCACCCCACAATGGGTATGGTATGGGTTTGATGAAAAATAAAATATTGAATTTCAGTTCTGAGTATGGGTAACCCCCAAAATTTATTCGTGTTTTTCTATTTTTGTGTGAAAATCTTAATACGGTTCACAGAATACACCGACTTACCAAGTTTCAACAGTATAGTTGTTATAATTTCGGAAAAGTGGCTGTGATATACGGACGGAAACGTTCACTAAAAACAGCGGTTCCCAAATTCCAGGTAATCATAAAGTATTACAATAGTTGGTGTTAGATGTAAGGTTTTAATAAAACTTCATAATTTACAAAAAGTAAACAAGAGACTGACCAAGAAAAATGTTTCCTTAAAAATATAATTAATTTACTTCAAAAGAAAAAATCGATTGATAATTCAATATTTTCCGATTTGACTAAAAAATTTGAGGTTGCAGAATTGTTTAATGGAATGTACATTAAAAATAAAAACAGTTGTACGAGGGCCTTCAAAAAACATTCTCCGGGTACTAGAAAATTTACCTTAACTCTGCATTTTTACTCGCCATCTGCTTATAAATATGTACGTGAAATGTTTAATAGATTATACCTCCATACATTATATGCATAGCCAAATGGCTACCCAAGCTTATGTTTTTCAGTTAGTTGCAATCAATGATTCCTGGAAACTACCATTAGCTTATTTTTTATTGACAGTATTAAAGCAGATTCACATAAAAAATAGAAAAATGCAATCAAATCGGTGTACAAATTCGTTCTGTGACATTCGATGACTGTAAAAGCAACATTGCAACAATGAAAACACTGGGTTGAGAGTTGGATGATATAAAAAACTTAAACACTGATTGAAACACCAAAGTGCTAATTATAATGTAGTTGTATTTTTAGACGCGTGTCATATGTTAAAACTGATGCGGAACACCTTTGAATCTAAGAGAGTAATTTAAACTATTGGTGCAAAATCAATGCAATGGCAATATTTATCGGAATTAACTTGCAAGAAGAAAACTGCTTACAACTGGCAAATAAACTTTCACATCGACATATCCATTTTAAAAACAAAATAATGAATGTGAAATTTATTCGTAGACAATTGTCTAATATCATTGGGAAGTTTGTTATAGAATCTTATACATTGCTCCATAAAAGAGTTACTTATTTTGTGGAGACGGGTAGTATGCAATATAAGATTATCCTAATATCTAGTATTTATATTTTGTGTATCGCTCCTTTTACAGAAGGAATCGATATTTTTATGCAGATATAGTAGGTTTTCACATATATACTGAGATGCTATAATTGCTGAAGTTATATACCTACTTTTGCAATAAGATCTTAAATATTCTCGCATTTAGAGAATCTGAAAGCACAGCAGAATATATCAAGATTTCTAAATGATCTTTTTGATACTCTAAATACTAAAACAACGTGTAAAGTCGGTACCGAGAGAAGAACTGTGTTTTCAAACAAAAGCGTTCCACCAATCAAAACACATAATAATACTGGCTTATTAGGATTATTAGTGTGCATCAACAGTATGACTTATTTGTATAACGCTTTAGTTGTAACTAAAATTCTATCTTTTTTATTAACATATAAACTCAGCCAAGACCATGTCAAACTATTTTTTGGGAACACACGGAGTCAAGCAATGTTAGCAATGTTGCTAACATGCTATGTTGTTGCTTGAATAGCAAGTTCAGTTGTTGAGCGAAATACAGGCCATCATTTCGGGAACGTGTCGTTTCTAGAACTACTAGGCGAGCTGCCGTTTCTCTATAGATGGTCGATGACTTATTATTAATATTCCGAATTGTTATTCATGTTATATTGGAAATAAAATTAAATATTTTATGGGTAAAAAAATGCATTGTTGCGCACCGATATATCCAGTTTTAAACAAGGTAAAGTTCCCTTCTTTAATTTTCTAAGGCCTTTTTTGTTACTACGAAGTCTTCATCGTTAAAATGGCAAGAACAAATTTTTGTATATTTAGAGGGAGACCAGTCTTGTCTGTTAATTTTTGCTATCCATTTTTGTCTAAGGTTATCTTCAGATGGCAATCTATAACATTCATAATTTTAAAATTTGACTAAATAAACTAGGTAGGCTTGAAGTACTTAATTTAAATTAAGTAAACAACGAGCATACTAATGAAGGGAAGTAGGTACTTTAATTAAATTACTGTACATAGAATATTTAATTTATAGGAGATTGTATTTTTTTTGTGCAGTGCATTCCATGTTTAAGTACTGTCTATTTATGATACAGCTGCGGGACATTAGGTAAAATAACTGGATCCTAATTACGGCCCTGTTTTTGTTATGTTCATATTTGTTCGATAGATGGCGGGTTTTTTTTTTAAATTATATTAAAAGCTACAAAAATGTATTTTGGCCATTAAAGGGGTTTTACGAATGAATGTAAAACAAATTTCAGTACATACGATTATTAGATTATGATAGTACTGAGCTCTGCGTACCTAAATATTTTTTATTCCCATGACCCCAAGTATCGCCATCTAATGTCGTGTAGAATTATGTTTCGAAACGCCGACGTTAAGGGAATTTTCTAGAACTATTTTGATAAAAAATCGAATAAAATTACTTACAAATGAAATTTGATGCCATCCATAGCATTAGAACGTCTGTCCGAGTAGTTTTTACACGATAAAACACAACACTTCATTATTTTTATCTTCTAGCGCAAATATAGCTGTAAATTGTGAACGTGACGTAGATGTGCACAGGACGAACGCCAACAATACATTGACTTAGGCCACGCCTACATGATGACGTTTGGACTCAGTTGAAAATCACAGTTCTCAGTTGCTTAGGCCGTCTCCTCTTTGTAATAGCTCCATGGTCATGTCTGTCTGTCTGTCTGTCCGTACGTATGTCACAGCCACTTTTTTCCGAAACTATAAGAGCTGTAGTGTTGTGTATTCGGTTTGTAGTGTATTCGGTGAACCGCATTAAGATTTTTACACAAAAATAGAAAAAGAATAATAATTTTGGGGGGGTCCCAATACATAGAACTGAAACTCTAAATTACTTTTTTCATTGTACCCATACATGTGGGGTGTCTATGGATAGGTCTTCAAAAATGATATTGAGGGTTCTAATATATTTTTTTTCTAAACTGCATAGTTTGCGCGAGAGACACTTCCAAAGTGTTAAAATGAGTGTCCACTGTCCCCCCCCTGTAACTTCTAAAATAAGAGAATAATAAAACTAAAATAAATATATGAGGTACATTACCATGGAAACTAACAACGAAAATTGGTTTGACCGAAATCTAGCTAGTAGTATTTTTTAATACGTCATAAATCGTAAACCGCAATTTGCTTTCATTTAATCAACTGAAAGACTTGCTGCTACGGAACCCTTCATGTGCGAGTACGACTCGCACTTGGCCGGTTTCTTTTTTTTTATGCGCTTGACCACGACCTCACCTGATGCTAAGTGAAGATGTGGTCGAAGGTCGACCGCGCGTGCCCATAAGATGCCTGTTCACTCTAGCCTTGAATAAACCCACGTTATATGAGTCTAGAAACACGTCGTTTGGGAGGTTGTTCCATTGCTTAGCCGTGCGCATGATGAAAGAGGAAGCCAAGCGCTTCGTACGGCATAACGGGATGTCAACAACATGGCGTTGGAGAGCCTCCTGACGCATTGTAGTCCGATGAAAAAAAAATCCTTTTTTTTGTAATATTAATTGGCGGTAATTATGTTAATATCTAATCTCTGGGCGTGGTTGGCAAATGCTTGCTTTTAAAGCCGGAGGTCGTGGGTTCGATTCCCACCCAGGACAGATATTTGTGTATGAACAAATCTGTTTGTCCTGTTTCTGTGTGCAATTATCTATATAAGAAAGTATTTGCAAAAGAAAAGTGTTATATGTAGTCTCAGTTATCTGGTTTCCATAGTACAAGCTCTGCTTAGTTTGGGATCAGATGGCCGTGTGTAATGTCCCAGGATATTGTATCTTAAAGGTCATAGCTCATTAGAGCCACCCGGCATCCTACCTTTACCGCTTTGCCGTCAGAAGTCTACTCGTTGTTGACAGCCGGGTGGGTCTAATGAGCTATGACCTTAATGCATTACGACTGCTGTTTAACGATAATATAATTTATTATTATATAATTGTGTGTTTAATTATTATTTACTATAAACTTATTACTTAACTAATCTTCTATAAAATTATTACTTACCTGCCCCTCAGTTTTACCAGCGTTAAACTTTATATATTACAGCCTATGTGTTAATTCAGAGTGTCAGCTAAATCAATACCAAATTTTATTAAAATCGCTCCAGCCGTTTAGACGTGAAGAAGTAACAAACATACACCCTCACAAACTTTCATCTTTATAATATTAGTGTGATATTGATTGTAAATTATGTTGGCATTAAACATGTATAATATAATAAATACCTTGAATTCATATTCAAAATTCATTTATGCCGTTACAATATTACATTGGTGTGGAATCGTCAAATGTTTTTACCTTACAGAGAAACACTGCAGAAAGCTCAGTAGGAATCCTTTTAAAAAATATTTACTTCAATTACATTGAACGTAAAAGTATTAATTTAAAGCGGCTCAATCCCAAGCCGTTTTGTCACTTAAATAATCAGAAGTTTTCTAGTAAGCCCTGCTACACAACAGTTACGAGTAGACTAGAAAGAGATATTAATTACAATTAAATTAGTTTAATTTTTGTAAATGGATAAATGTGTCCTATGGATATGAAGAAACAAGTTGTCCATAAGCCACTAAGCGCCTGCAACAACATTGGTAGCATTATTCTGAGAAAATACGTAAATAAATAATTGATGCACAGGCGTTTCAATAGCTTTTGTTCTATTTCTTTTATATGACCCCCTCAAAGTTGTGCAAAAATATATAATGTTAAGGTAGCAAATAGATAGCTAATGAATAAATTAACAAAGCTGTTAAAATTACGCTAAAATTACGAGCATTTTAGCGCCACGTCTCTCCGCGAGATGTGGCGTCTCTATGTGTCCTCTACAGCATTTATCACGGGGAGTGTTCGAGCTTATACCTTCCGCCACAGACCCTTTCGCCAAAAGTGGAAATTTCATCCTTATCACCTGGATGAATGGTCATCTACCACCGTGCGTTTCACAAGAAACTTTTTGCCGCGCACTACCGCTCTGTGGAATCAATTAGCGAGCCTATTCTCTTCTTAAAGGCCGGCCGGACTTGCAGCTCCTCAGGTGTTGCGAGTGTCCATGGGCGGCGGTGATCACTTACCGGGCGGTGACCCACTAGCTCGTTTGCCATCCTATTATATATATAAAAAAAAATTAGAAGTGGTCGGCCAACATGACGTCAGAATGGCTGACCACTTTATTTCTTTGATATATTTCGTAACATTAAGGTAGCAATTATTTCGTTACTGGTAGTAAATAGTAGCAAATAGTTGATAAACGGCATGGTCTCATGTACACATCTCGCTTGGTCCAGCCATCCTGCCGGTAACGGCATTATTGCACTTATTCTATTTTCATTCTAGAAAGAAAGACTCAAATGATATTATACGTGGTTTAATTTGTAATGTGTTTAATTGCGTTAAATTAAGCGTACTTTGAATCCCTAAATATGTTGTGGAAGCTAGATTTGATTTCCATTCTTCTTTATGGCCACACGACACTTTCGATCCAGGGCACGTAGTAAGACAACTTGGAGTATACCGAGGGTGTCTTGCAGGCTGGATTATATATTTCCATTCCGATGATAGTCTGGATGCAGGAGGAGATGTAGCTGTCAACTACCAAGGGGTCACCGCTATAGGCCTGTTGGTAAAAAAGTGAGTTGAGTAAATTAATAATACATATAACGTTTAATAATACATATATTACGATTATTTAGACAATTCTTTATTATAGTGATTATCGTTGCATTATATCGAGACAAACTTTTGATTACTAATATTTATATCACCCTAAAAATAGAATTATATAATCAAATAACGTAATTGAGATAAAGGACATTTATACCTAATTTTAATAATTAAACTTGCAATGCCTGCAAAAGGCCACTAAGAGCGAAATTTGTACCTAATATTATTATTAGATAAGGACTGTACAACACTTAGTCGCAAATAAACTTTTGACTTTGACGTTTAATCTGTGACCGCATCCTATTTTAAAACGCTTTTATTAGCTTCACTTGTAACTAAAGCAAGAAAATCTTAGAATCTTAATTTGACCCACTTCTCGGTCTCCGATTAGGATTAAATTTTGCATAAGCTCTGAGTTCTGATGACAATACATGACTGGCTAAGAAACGTTATTACAAATGGCTGGCTGTTTGAAATCGACTCCCATGATATGGGTATCAAATGAAAGGGTATGCTGTCATAAATACGAAAAAAATAGTCACGTGACTTAAATCCAATATGGCGGACGTCCAAGATGGCGGACAGGCTATCTGAAATGCATCCCAATGATATGGATTTTGTAATTTTTTGTGCGTGCTAAAAGCGTGTTTATTAAAATATTTTATTTAATTAAATGTAAACTGGAATTAACTTTATGGAGTTGTGAACAGATGGTTACGAATTAAATCTGTTCTGGGGGTTCACTCCATAAATTGTGACTTCCAATTCAGACAAACTTTAAACTAGACAAACCTCTCGGCTCAGTACATCCCAGCTCTTAAATACGTCGTACGTTATTTGACTTATACATACGTCTGCCTGCCTCGTTGGGTTCAAATCCCGGGTCGGGCAAAACAGGGAATTTTCCGTAAAAAGAAATTTCTCAGTATCAGCCCGAAGTCTGGAAGTTGGCGGTATTACTCCCCCGTGCCTTGGAGAGCACGTAAAGCCGTCGGTCCTGTACCTGATCTCTTTCCGGTCGTGTCGCTAGACGTCCCATCGGATGATGAGAGTGATGGATAAATGAGTATTTGAATGATAAATCATTATAAAAAATAAAAATACTTTTGACATCTTTAAATCGTTACTATATAATAAATAATAATACGCAAAAATGCAATTAGTAAATAATATAAATAACACAATTTATTTTTTCTCTTTTCTTATAATTATACGTGACTTACATAACATTAACTCATGACCTGACATCACACATCATGACAATTATTTATACCTGTACCTACTATACTACCTCCCAAATTACAATGTAAAAATATTGCTGTGCCCTAGCAGGGTTCATGTTTGGTACTGTACCTACTCTATTGTTAAGACCTATGTAAACCCATTAATGCAATTAATAAATTGAAATTGGATTAGAAAGTGACCTTGTGTTTCCACACTATAATATTTCCTGCGCAATAGGCTAATCTCTATTGAGAATGGCCGCCGTGGCCGAAATTCGGCCGGGAAGACATCATCACATATGTCGTATAGTAGTGCCGTATATAGTCTTAAAAATATGACTTACATGACAAGATCCCTCAAGATCTTGTCTATGCCTGTAGCACGTGAGTGCGTGTAGTGATAGGAGACAGGCTTAATATGAATTAAGTTCTTGAAAAGACAACATCCGTGATCTTAGTGGTGGACCAAAGGTCGCTGTCGACGCCAATAAAAGTCTCTTTGCAAACACTATTTCGTTTCCAATCCCCTGACCCACCACTCGCGTCAGAAGTGGGATTGGGACAATTAAGGCTTCTAAACCTCTGTCCCACCGCTCGCCACACCTGGTGTCAGAAGTTGGATTGGGAAAATGCCACTGGTACATAGAAACGAGAAAGTAGTACGTGACTCTCGCCATCACTTTTTTCTCGTTCATTGACACCAGCGCCATTTTCCCAATCCCACTTCTGACATAGGCCTGTAGTAGATTAGATTTAAGAATATGACTTACATGACATGATTCCTGGAGGTCCTGTCTATGCCCATAACAACTATGTATGGGGTTATAGTACCCATAAGGCAGAAATTGGTAATAAGCGTTGACCGCAGCGATACATTCTTGTTTCGTATATTTTTGGACATTAATCTGAAATCAACCAATAGAAAACATTAAAATTTATTTATTTAATAATAATAATATCCTGGGACATTATTCACACACGACTATCTGATCCCAAACCAAGCGGAGGTTGTGTTGTGGAAACCAGATAACTGATATACTACATATACCACTTTTTTTTGTAAATTGTATTATATAGATAAATACACCCAGACTAAGGACTAAAGACATGTTCATGTGCACAAATATTTGTCCTGTGTGAGAATCGAACCCACGACCTCCGGCCGGAAAAGCAAGCATTTGCGAAACACGCCAACATTTGAACCCAGGACTTTGTTCTCTGCGGGTGAACACGCTCCGCAACTGCGTGTGAGTAACGTCGCCTGAGCTCATCAGGGTGGGGAAAAGGGTCGGCTGCTGATGTTTTTAAAGGCCGGCAACGCACCTGCGATTCCTACACACAAACCGAAACCTCGTACTCGCCGGACAAGAGTACGACCGCGAATGCGTCGCGACCACCAACGCCCTCCATCACCCTTAGTTTGCATACCGTACCGATAAAAAGCCCCCTCCGAACCGAAATCGGGGGCCGCGTCATGTTATTAGCGTAGAGCGAAAATTGCACTAAACACCACTAAAAGCCATGATCTTTCGCCGTCTCCCCGCCAGTAACCGCCCAGAGCCGAAGTTCGAACCCCACAGGGGGTGCCCTCCGGCGCGGGTACTTAGTTTGTAGTTTGCTAGACGGCTTGAGCCCTCCGCTCCCCTCTATACTCCGGTGAAGTAGTGAAAGCCTCCTAGGCTAACTATAGCGTCAAGTCCAAAAAAAAAAAACAAAACCTACGATTCCTCTGTTGTAGCGAGTGTACATGGGCGGCGGTTATCGGTTAGGGAGCAAGTGGGTCACCTGGAGGTCCTGGCGGGCTACCGACTAAGTCACCGAACGTCGGGATAGTGATCGGTTCAAATAAATACTTAATCAATCGTTAAATCGGCTTCAACGTTGACCACCGATTCCGGACCATTTATGACGTCACATGTGCTCATGGAAGCCGAATTAACGATTGATTAAGTCATTTTAACCTTTATTTTTTAACACCGATCACTATCCCGATGTTCGGCGACTTAGCCGGTAGCCCCCCAGGTGACCCACTTGCCCATTTTTCCTGCGCAATTAACTAATCTCCATTGAGAATGGCCGCCATGGCCGAAATTCGGTCGAGAAGACATCATCATCGTCATCAAATGTTTATTTTATTTTTACTTACTTACTTATGGTGGGGGCAGTGGTTACCCTAATGGCAGAGTTGTTCAAGCCGCCCATTAGGCCTCTGACATAGCTTAACGACGGTTGCCTAATGGCTACAATCGGGACCGACAGCTTAACGTGCCCTCCGAAGCACGGAGACGCTCAGAAATTAAACCACTTTGGCGCTCACCCATCTATGGACTGACCGCGAGCCTAGTTGCTTAACTTCGCCAATCACTTACGGACCGGTGAGAACTAGTTATGAGCGCCTATTTTATTCTGTTTTTCAGTTATTTATTGCTTTAACGGCAATAGAAATACATCATCTGGGAAAACTTCAACTGTCTAACTATCACGGTTCATGAGATACAGCCTGCTGACAGACAGACAGATAGATTGGCGGTCTCTTAGTAATAGTGTCCCGTTTTACCCTTCTAGTACGGAGCCCTAAAAAGAGAAGAAGAATAATTGCAAACTTCAATACATTCTTACTTTTCGGATGACGTCACCAGGTTTCCCAAGCTCATGATTCATGACCCAGGTGGTTAGGTAAGCCTCATCATCATCCAGCTCTCCTGCAGGTAAACAAGCAGGCAGGACGTTCTCATTGAACTGTATACTGAAAAAAGACATGGAATTAATAACATCAAGTGCTTCATCCTCATCATCATCATATCAGCCGAAAGGCGTCCACGGCTGCATAAAGGCCTCCCCCAAAGATCTCCACAATTGCAGGTCTTGCACTATTCACATCGAGCAGTTTCCAGCGACCCGCACAAGATCATCGGTCCATCTTGTAGGGTCTTGTTGTAGCCTGCCCACGTTGCGGCTTCCGATTCGTGGTCGCCACTCGAGAACTTTTCTGCCCTAACGGCCGTCGGTTCTACGAGCTATGTGCCCCGCCCACTGCCACTTCAGTTTTGTAATTCTTCGGGCTATGTCGGTGACTTTAGTTCGCCTGCGGATTTTGACATTTCTGATTCGATCCCGCAGGGAAACTCCAAGCATAGCCCTTTCCATTGCTCTGTGGGTGACCTTGAGCCTTCTAATAAGGCCCATAGTGAGCGACCACGTCTCTGTTCCGTAAGTCATCACTGGCAACACACAAAACAAAACACGGCAAGAAAAAAACTCCATAGCTTCCAAAGACTAGCATACTTAGCAACTACTGGCAGCATGAGAACGACTTCCACAGCTGCAATAGAGGCCTTACTAAATCTCAGACCATTGCACCTAGTTGTCCAACAAGAGGCCGCAGCAACAGCCATAAGGCTCAGCAAAACTGGCCTGTGAAAGCAAAATTATAGGGAAAATCACACGCGCATCATGGATGAAATAAAGAAGACGCTCTCAATGATGGACGGTATATGTGACATAATTCCTAAAACCTTCATTATTGATAAAAACTACGCCATCCAACTTCAAGCGGAAGCTAAGGACAGCTCTGGCACACATGAAGTTCGGATATATACTGATGGCTCGAAAACCAATAAAGGCACAGGAGCCGAAGTCTTCTCCAATGACCTCAACATCAACATATCAACAACACTTAGCAGTCTAAATTCTATTTTCCAAGCGGGGTGCGTGGGAATAACATTAGCAGCAACAGCAGTCAAGTCTCAAGATGAGCATGGTAAATCCATACGCATAATGTCTGAGATTATGCGCACAGAGGCACTCCTCTGTGCTTCAAGCCTTAAAGAGCATCCAATTTAACAGTGGACTCATTCTGGAGTGCTACGGTGTACTTGAAAAGATCTCAACAACCAACAAGGTCACATTACAGTGGATTAGAGGGCACAGTGGATCTCTAGGAAATGACACTGCGGACCAGCTGGCAAGAAAGGGATCGGAAACGACAACAATGGGACTTGAACCCATTGTACCCATACCCTATAACCAACTGAAAACATTGCTGTGTGAGAAAACTAACTAACTAAAAAGCTAAGTGCATATGGCATACGTGGAAATATCTTAAAATTAATAGAATCGTACCTGTAAAATCGTATACAGCATACTGAGCTAGCTAGAATAAATTTAATAACAAAAAGAGAGGAAATATAATAATCCGAGCCTCGTAAAATATTATGTGGTGTCCCCAAGTTAGTGTACTTGGACCACTACTATTCATATTGTACATAAATTACCTGCCTAAAATAACTGCAAATCCAATAACCCTATTTGCAGATGATAGTACGGATACCATTAAATTCCAAGTTAAAAACACCTACGAAACGGACATAAATAATACACTAAGCTTAATTGTTGACTGGTTAGATATAAATAACCTAAATATTAATATTACCAAAACAATGATAATGCATTTCAGTCAACGTATTCCAACAATAGATAACTTAAATATAATATTTAATGGCCAATCTGTACAAGAGACAGACTCTACAAAATTTCTGGGGCTAACAATAGATAAAAAACTTACTTGGAAGCCGCACATAGAACTTTTATGTAAAAGGGTCAGTAGGGCCGCTTATGCGCTGTATGAATTGGCACAAATTGTGAATTTGGATGCTCTTTTGACTGCATACTATGGATTAGTGGGAACGATTCTCAGATATGGAATTATTTTTTGGGGTAACTCAACTGATAAACTTCTTATATTTAGGGCACAAAAGCGCTGTATACGGGCAATGTTCTCACTAAAAACAATTGATAGCTGCTACCATATTTTAAAAACCATAGGATACTAACTCTGCCTTCTCTCTACATATACGAAATAGCTGTTTTCGTATAACTGAATTTGAATTAATTCGAGCTAGCCTCTGAAGCTTCTAATCGCGAGCAAAGGGATAAAAACCGCCTATGTATGCGTAAGGCAAATACGACATTAATACATAGAGGTATTTTCTGTATGGCTCAAAAGATATATAACAAATTACCAAAAAGCCTTAGAGAGACGCAAGTGACCATATTTAAACTGAAATTAAAAAACCTTCTTAGGGATAAATGTTACTATAGTGTCAAGGACTTCCTATCAGACAAGTTTTGATCAGGATGGACGAATATATTAGTTTGACATCATCAATCAATCAATTATAAGAATAATAATAATAATAGAATAAGAATTATATATTTATTTCCCACAAAAACCGTGCACAATTTACACATAAATTATAGCTTTTAATCAAATCAATAAATATTGATTGATTCATTGAAAAGTAGAGTTTTCTTAAATAAGTGTATTGCATTAAATATAAAAAAAACAAATAGTGTTCTGCGTAATTGTAGTTCCTTTTAAGAGTTCCGTAGCCAAATGGCAAAAAACGGAACCCTTATAGATTCGTCCGTATGTCACAGCCACTTTTTGCCGAAAGTTTTTTTTACTGTTGAAACTTGGTAAGTAGATGTATTCTGTGAACCACATTAAGAATTTCACACAAAAATAGAAAAAAAAAACAAAAATGTTTTGGGGTTTCCCATACTTAGAAATGAAACTCATTTTATTTTTCATCATACCCATGCATGTGGAGTATCTATGGATAGGTCTTCAAAAATGATATTGAGGTTTCTAATATAAGCTTTTTCTAAGCTGAATAGTTTGCGAGAGAGACACTTCCAAACTGGTAAAAAGTGAGTCCCACCCAGTAACTTCTAAAATAAGAGAATTATTAAACTAAAAATAATATATGATGTACATTACTATGCAACTATCCACCGAAAATTGGTTTGAACGAGATCTACTAAGTAGTATTTTTTAATACGTCATAAATCATAAACCGCAATTTACCTTTCATTCAATGAACTACTACAAAACCTTTTATATTATGTTTCTACTACGGAACCCTTCATCGGCGAGTCCGACTCGCACTTGACCGCTTTTTTAAACTACTGAGTCGTACAATCTAACAGCACGATAGGCATTGGTAGATCAAATTTACAATCCCCTTGATAACATGCTTCCGGAGGAGCTTCTCGTAGGTATGTAAAAGTGCTTAATATATCTTACGGTGTCTCAGTTTCCAGCAACGCGAGATCGTTGGAGGGGTGTTCGTTTTCAGGGTGTTTGATGATCCTCTTCACTCGAAGGATCTGCCAGTCTTCCTCAGACCCCGTACGGTTCTTCACACCCAATGCTATGAATTTCACGACTCCGTAGGCTGGGCTGGTGGCAAAAATGACAATATAATTACGGTTCCCTTTCACCGGTCACCGTAGCCTAGTAGGTAGTGCTCCTGCCTACGAAGCTGGTGGTCCTGGGTTCGAATCCCGGTAAGTGCAAATATTTGTGTGATGAGCACGAATATTTGTTTCTGAGTCATGGATGTTTTCTATGTATATAAGTATTTATTCATCTATAAATAAGTATGTATATCGTCGCCTGGTACCCATAGTACAAGCTTTGCTTAGTTTGGGGCTAGGATGATTTGTGTGGCACTGTCCCTATATATTATTCCCTAGATATTATTAAAACAAAAAGAAGACGAAAAAAGCAAGCCCGGAATTTCTTTGTAGCTTTCTTCTCCGGGTCTTCCACCTAGACAGCTAGAGAAAGCCGCAGGTTCCTCAGCGGTGAGCATCGCGTTACCCTCTTAACAGGTGATCGGTAATCCCGTGTAAGTGATCAGATCCCCATTTCAAATTTCATCTCTTTACTTCAGCGGCCGCCTGAGCTGCGGCCCGAACCCCATAAGCGTGCCCTCAGGTATTAGTCGCTTAAATTAAGCTACTGTTTGACAGCCTTTTGCGTAAGCCAACTGCTCGTTGTTTTCAATTCTAATTTTAATATACTATTGCTAAATGTAACAATAATAGCTTAGTAACTTGCTATTTATTATTTATTTAAGGGTTTAATAAAAAATATATGTGACGAAACAGACTGCACGGACGCAAACGGAATTATTCAAAATATTTTGTTGCTTTAATTACTGTATTAAACTATGTTTATGTATTGCCTTGTGAGCTTGACAAGTACAAAGTGTATGTAAATACCCAAGTGCTGAATAAATGTCATTATTTCTTTAGGGTAGGGGCAGTGGTGACCCTAGTGTCAGAGTTGTACAAGCCGCCCACTAGGCCTCTGACAACTACAGCAGCAGTGTGAGAAGTGTCCTTCACTGCCGCCGCGTGCAAGCAGCTCCGGGAAGACAGCGATCTGTTTGTGGCGCAGTCGCTGTGTTGGACTGGCAGGAGTCGGCAAAAGGGGAGGGCAATCTCGAGCCCTCCCAGGGTACGTGTCCCGACCATCTGGGACATGGCGCAAAAGGGGGGCACCGGAGCGGCATACCCGCGTTCCCGGGGCTTCCCCCATCAGCCGCCAAGAGAAGCCAACGGCAGGTTAGGTTTAGTCAGTGCGAGTCCGACATACCCATCCGCAGATACATTTTGTGGGTGGCATGTATAGGCATTCCCCTTGCCATACAAAAAAAGGTGTTTAAACATACTCAATTTCTCTCGCAGATGCATTCAACCTGTCAGTTTCCGCCCTGAGTTGTCAAAAAACGTCATGTTTACAACCATAGACTAGGGTATTTGACAGATATTTCTTTGGTAGCTGTAGGAAACTTCTTAAAATTGAAGGAAAGTACTCACTCATTAGCTGTCCACGCACTAGTAAGTATGAATTTCTCACTGATGATGGTCCCAGAGTAATGTTTGCCACGGATACTTTTCCACAGGAGAGCCTGAAGTATTAGAAAACATATTTATTTACTAAAATATTGTGTTTGCCTTAAATAATTACTTTAAGTGGACCAAATCCCGTGTGCATGCCCGCTTGAGTATGTTTCGCCGTCTCAACTGGGCCGGGTTGAAATCGGTTGTAGATGAACCCGCTGAGTTTGTTTCGCTGGATCTACTCAGTGGTAGCCTTTAAAGCACGACTGTCGTTATAAACACAAGGTCCGACATAATAATAATAATGAATTCGTACCTTAACATAGACAGAACCATTCAGACAATAATCTCCTTGACAATAACTCAATAGAAACTAGCTAAATATCGTTACTATTATAAAATAAATTTTATAAATGTTTTAAAAATCCGTGTACCTAAATTATATATGTAACTAGAAATAATTATGTATACTTAACTATATTACTACAAGACATGTTCTGACTATTTACAAGCACTTTTTTAGAGTCTACGTGAATAAAAACCTTTTTTTATTTTATTTTATAGTCATAGTTATGTAACCTAACTTATATGTTTGGTCTAACCATATAATTTTCTTTTATTTTTTCTTTTCATTAAATTTGGTTTTAGCTGGATATTGATAACGGCAACATGTAGACCCTTGAAATATTAACACAATCTTTCTATACCTACATATAATAAAATCGTAGGAAAGTCAAAACTGTACATTGAATATTTTTTTAAAGGATACTTGGGGCGTGATCTACAATCGATATCGAATCCAAAAATAAAGGTTTTAGAATTTTTGTCGGTTTGCCTATTTGTCTGTACGTATGTCCAGGCTAAACTCATAAAGTACTGCATGGATTTACTTCAAATTTTGCATGAATATTACTTAGAGGTCGGGTCAACATATAGGCTACATTATTATCACGCTATCACCTACGTGGGAAGAGATGTGATAATTAATAAAATTTAACGCGGGTAAAACCGCGGGGCACAGTTAGTATTTAATATATATTCTCTTTAAAAATAAATAATTAATTTAAAATGAAACTAATATTTAAGGGGGGAAAAATATTAGTTTAAATACCTGGATATCTATATGTAACTAGAAATAATTATGTAAACTTAACTATATGACGGACCTGTTGGCGTGGTTGGCAAATGCTTGCTTTTCATGCCGGAGGTCGTGTGTTCGATTCCCACCAAGGACAAATATTTGTGTGCATGAACTTGTCTGTTTGTCCTGTGTCTGGGTGTGACTATCTATATAAGTACGTATTTACAAAAGAAAAGTATTATATGTAGTATATCAGTTATCTGGTTTCCATAGTACTATTATACATATTACTAGCTCTGTTTAGTTTGGGATGTGATGGCCGTGAGTATAACAATTGTCATAACAATTGTCAATTAGACTCAAATATTATTTTCTATTCACGACTACCACCCAATTATTTATTTATTTAGGTACCCAATTTATATGCAAGTTTAAATGAAGCAACGTTTTATTTTGTATTATATCATGAGAGGATAAGACGCCATCAAAGTCGATGCGCGAGGCGATGCGACGTTGCCATTTTGTCTTAAATGCAAGCATGATTAGAAATGTAAAATTATTAACACTATATAAGTCAATATATAATATAGTCATAAAAACCACTGTTTTGTTTCAATTCAGAAGTTGTAGACTTTTATCAACGACAAAAATTTAAAAGGTATTAAAATATAACTGAAATCAAATTGACTGAAAATTACCATTTTTGACAGTTAATGACAATTTACGACCAATTTGACCGTAAATGACAGTCAGTCTAATTCAGTCACTTTAGTCATTTTCAACACTAGCCATGAGTGAATAATGTCTTTTACGCCCTGATATTTGGACGTAGCTATGAAATAAGTGAGATTACCTGATATGGGGGTGTGGTACCAGAAACTTTCAAAGGGGAAGCACCCTTCAACGAGTAGTTATGGCACTTCCTGTCACTGTCATAAACGTTGCCACACGAATTATATGGCAACTCCTTCAAATAGCGTAGACAATCTGAGGAGAGAGTTAAAATCATATTACGTTTCAGAAAGAATGAGAGGTCTAAATTTAATTGCGGGTGGGAATCCCGCTGAGTTTGTTTCGCTGGGTCTTCTCAGTTGGGGCGCATTAAATAAAATAAAATAAAATAAAAAAGGTTTTTATTCACGTAGACTTTAAAAAAGCGCTTGTAAATAGTCAGAACATGTTTGTAGTAATATAGTTGTATACATAAGATATTATTTCTAGTAACATAGATATTTAGGTACATATTGTATGAAAACATTTATAAAATTTATTTTATTACAGCAATGATATTTAGCTAGCTCGTATCAAGTTATTGTCAAGAGATTATGTTTATTACTTCCTATATTTATATTGGATCCGGTGGTTGCATTAAAGCGCGACCGTCGTCATAAACACAAGGTCCGCCATAATGATAACATTTAATTCGTACCTTAATATAGACAGAACCATTCAGACAATATGTAGTAAAAATATAGCTAAAATTTAGATAATTAAACCTACACATGATCCTTTACAATAACTTAATTTTAGTTAGCTAAATATCGTTACTGTTATAAAATAAATCTTATTGTAAATTATTTCCTACAATCCGTGTACCTAAATATCTATATGTACCTAGAAATAATTATAAATTAATTATATATTACTGCGAACATGTTCTGACTATCTACAAGCGCTTTTTTAAAGTCTACGTGAATAAAGATCCTTTTTTATTTTATTTATTTAATCGAAGCCACGTACTCCGGGGAATTTGGCCGTTTGTTAATTTCATCAGCTGAAAGACGTCCACTGCTGGACAAGGAACTCCCCCAAGGATCTCCATATAGGCCGGTCTTGCGAAGCCCGCATCTAGCTACCTAAGACCCTTCTAAGATCGTCGGTCCACCTTGTAGGAGGTATTCCCACGCTGCGTCTTCCGGTTCGTGGTCGTCACTCGAGAACCTTGTTAATTAACTTTAATTCTTCATCTCACCCGGAAGATGCCTCATCATCATCATCATCATATCAGCCGAAACACGTCCACTGCTGGACAATAGACTCCCCCCAGGATTTTTTTTTATCAGAGGGCGACAATTGAGCAAGTGGGTGTACCTGATGGTAAGTGATCACCGCCGCCTATGTACACTCGCAACACCAGAGGACTCGGGGGTGTATTGTCGGCCTTTAAGAGTCAGCGAAAGTGTTACTAATCCCCCCCCCCCCCCCAATGAACTCTGTTAAGGAATGTCTTCTGTAAGGTGGAGGTACTTCCCCAGTCGGGCTGCTCTTTAAGGGAATGACCGCTGTGCCCTACCACTCCTAATACAACATGTAACGTAATTAACGCACACCCTCAAACACCCCAATTAGAATATTTTGTAGTAATCATAATAGATACACTGAATTTTCAATTTAACTTTTCATTACTTTGACTTAAGGTCCATTTTAATTTGCTTTGACTCCACAGGGTTAATATGCCAATATTTTCCGTAGTTTTTATTATTTTGGAATAAAAAATTAACCTATACTAAAAATTATATAAATAAATTCAGTAAACGATTCTGAACAAACAATTTTCAGGATGTGCGTTAATTAAGTTACATGTTGTATATGATGTATTTGATGGATTATGTCAAAATCGCCACGCTCGGAAGGCGGGTTGTCCATCGCAGTATGATATCATCATCATCATAACCCATCCTCTGATATATATTCCCTCGGGCCGGCTAGGCGCCTTTAACGCCCCCCGGGGGACGAAATGTGGTAGTGGTTTCTTTGACGTCAGCAATTCAGTAATAAGACGTCTACTGCTGGAAAAAGGCGTCCTCAAAGGAAATTTGAGGAGGTTACCACATGTTACTTACTTATTTATCGTATGGGCAGTGTTAGAGTTCTTCAAGCCACCCAGTAGGCCTCTGACAAGCCCTCTACCCCCCCCCCCCCCCTAGGAGATGAGGGTGGGGAGTGGCGATATTTGTCGTCACCACCATACAGTAAAGAAAACTTACGGTATCTAGATCTTTCTCCATCTTTAAATGTTTGGCCTTTTTCCTTCGCACTCGTTACTGCAGTACTGAAACAAAATAGTATATTTCAAATATTATTAACAATTCTATTACATTATATTAAAAAGAAATTATTTTAAGATAATTAAGATATAAACAAATAAAAAAGAATCAAAATACAAAATCAATATGTAGTGTTAATTAGAGTTAGCAGCCCTTGAGAATGGTCCGTGGAGGACCGAAACACTTGTTGGGTATCGTACTGGCGCATGTAATTTGCTTTTTTATATTGTCCTTCTTACATGTGCACATTTTTGCGGTCGCGAGGGCGGTGCAAATTGCATCCCGGCATGATTAAACTGACAATTAGCGGAATTAACACTACATATTGATTTTGTATTTTGATTGTTATGGATTTCCGCAAAGTAACGCCTGATTCCATTACTTAAATAAAAAAGAAATAATTATCTATACTTAAATATATTACTCCAAACATGTTTTGACTATTTACAAGCGCTTTTTTGAAGTCTACGTGAATAAAAACATTGTATTTAATTTTTTTATATTTAATTTTTAAATTGTGTATATGTATATATGTAATATGCATGGGCATGCTTTTATCTATTGCTTTTGTAGCCTAACTCTGTATTACCCCTTTTCCATCCTACTTTTCCTTGTTCACCCAACGGTTGTCTGAAAGAGATCGCTACAAAGCGATAAGACCGCCGATTGTACACACGGCTACATATCAAGCTATACACCTCCAATATAAGCTGACCTCTCATTGTATGGGAATCCTATAAAACACGAAATCTGCTTATACTGGACTCGTATAGCTTGATAGGTCGTGTGTACCTGTATTTGATTATATTAACATAATGTATTGTGGTTTCTGGGGCAATTAAGTGTACTCTATCTATCTACCGTAACTCTCAAACGAATGTCTATTCGACTGATAAATATTTTTATCTCACAGTTAGTTTATCGCTCTTAATTGTATTTATTTATTCATTATGGGGCTTGCATAAGTAAATCGGAGCGGTGCGGTTCTCAATTGTGTTTTATTCATTAGAGGGCTGGCATAAGTGAATCGGAACAGTGCGGTTCTCAATTGTGTTTTATTCATTATGGGGCTGGCATAAGTAAATGGGAACGGTGCGGTTCTCAATTGTGTTTTATACATTATAGGGCTGGCATAAGTAAACCGGAACGGTGCGGATCTTAATTGTGTTTTATTAATTATGGGGCTGGCATAAGTAAACCGGAACGGTGCGGATCTTAATTGTGTTTTATTCATTATGGGGCTGGCATAATTAAATGGGAACGGTGCTGTTCTCAATTTTGTTTTATTCATTATGGGGCTAGCATAAGTAAATCGGAACGTTGCGGTACTTAATAGAGTTTTATTCATTATGAGGCTGTTATACGTAAAATATTTGCTATCGGACAGTTAGTGTACTGTCAGTCGAAACGGTTCTTAACTGTGTTTTATGATTATGGGGTTGGTATAAGTAAAATAATGTTTCTTGTGTTTTATTCATTATGGGGCTGGCATAAGTCATATATTTTAATTTAAGTTAAACTACTGAACTGACTTAAAACTTCAACATTTTCTTAAACTTATAAGTACTTTATAAATGCTCGCCGACCTACCTTTTTAAGGTTCCGTAGCCAAATGGCAAAAAACGGAACCCTTATAGATTCGTCATGTCTGTCTGTCCGTCCGTATGTCACAGCCATTTTATTCCGAAACTATAGGAGCTGTACTGTTGAAACTTGGTAAATAGATGTATTCTGTGAACCGCATTCAGATTTTCACAAAAAAATTGAAAAAAAAAAACAATAATTTTAGGGGGTCCCCATACATAGAACTGAAACTCAAGATATTTTTTTCATCGTACCCATACATGTGGGGTGTCTATGGATAGATCTTCAAAAATAATATTGAATTTTGCTAATATATTTTTTTTCTGAACTTAATAGTTTGCACGAGAGACACTTGCAAAGTGATAACATGAGTGTCCTCCCCCTGTAACTTCTAAAATAAGACAATGTTAAACAAAAAAATATATATGATGTACATTACCATGCAAACTAACAACGAAATTGGTTTGAATGAGATCTTGCAAGTAGTTTTTTTTAATACGTCATCAATTGTAAACCGCAATTTCCTTTCATTTAATGAACTTAAATACTTGCTGCTACGGAACCCTTCATGGGCGAGTCCGACTCGCACTTGGCCAGTTTTTAATATCAAATTAATAAATAAAATAAAATAAAAAGGTGTTTGTTCACGTAGAATTAAAAATCGCTTGTAAATAGTCAGAACATGTTACAGTAATATAATTCAGTAGGTACACATAGTTAAAGTAAAATTATTTGTAGGTACATGCAGATATTTAGATACACGGATTGTATGAAAACATTTAGATATAAAATTTAATTTATAATAGTAATGATTTACTTAGTTATTTAGCTAGCTTATATTAAGTTATTGGTCAAAGAGATTATAATTATGTTTAATTAGCAAAATGTATAGTTTTAGATATATTTTACTACATATTGTCTGAATGGTTATATTAAGCTATGCTCGAAGATATTAAGGTAAGAATTTAATATTATTATTATGGCGGACCTTGTGTTTATAACGACGGTCGCGATTATTTTATTTAGTAATTATATAAGTGATATCATTTCAGTTGACTGCCTCATTAGTCTAGCGGTAGCGTGTTCAACCGTAGATAATGAGGTCCTGGGTTCGTATCCCGGGTCGGGGCAAAAAGTGATGTTGGGATTTTTCTGTAAAAATAAATTTCTCAGTATCAGCCTGAAGTCTGGGATAATGCCTCAGAAAGCACGTAAAGCCGTCCCGAACCTGACCTCTTTCCGGTCGTGCCGCTAGTCGTCCCATCGGATTATGAGAGGGATGGAAATGAAAATGCTCGTGTTTGCACACACTACTTGTGCACTATAATATGTCCTGCGCAGTTGGCTAGTCTCCATTGAGACTGGCCGCTGAGGTCGAAAATCGGCCTGGAGGACATTATCAGTTCAGTTTAGTAGCTAGTAGTTAATAGACACATGTACAAGTCTCTATTACCTGGTAACATTGAGAAGTTTGCAGTCCGTACAGCAAATCATTGAGTCCTTGTCGTTTTTCGAGCAGACCTGTGAATAAAAAGCAGTTTATGTTATAATGCTTGGATGCAAAGTCCTTACCATCCACCACAATGTCAGCCATACAACGTCCACGGCTGGACAAGGACCTCCCCAAGCCACTTTATGATTTGACCCACTTTTATTGATTCCCGGGAAGCCCAATAAAAATAAATAAAAAGATACCGGAAACGTGAAGAATACAAATAAAGAAAGTAAAGTACCAACCAAAAACAACCAGATCCCCAACCCGGCTGGTCGCCGTGAGGAGATAGACCGCAGGCCCCAAAAGCTTATAGCAGCCAACGTGAAGAAAACACCTAGATCCAAGCTAAATATAGCAACGCTTAATACTAGAACATTAAAATCCAAAGAATATCTATTAAAATAAATAAAAAGACACCGGAAACGCGAAGAATACAAATAAAGAAAGAAACGTACCAACCAAAAACAACCAGATCCCCAACCCGGCTGGTCACCGTGGGGAGATAGACCGCAGTCCCCAAAAGCTTATAGAAGCCAACGTGAAGAAAACACCTAGATCCAAGCTAAATATAGTAACGCTTAATACTAGAACCATTAAAATCCAAAGGATCTCTATTAAAATAAATAAATAAAAAGACACCGGAAACGCGAAGAATACAAATAAAGAAAGAAACGTACCAACCAAAAACAACCAGATCCCTACCCAGCTGGTCGCCGTGGGGAGATAGACCGCAGCCCCCAAAAGCTAATAGAAGCCAACGTGAAGAAAACACCTAGATCCAAGCTAAATGTAGCAACGCTTAATACTTCATTAAAATCCAAAGAATCTCTATTAAAATAAACAAATAAAAGGACACCGGAAACGCAAAGAATACAAATAAAGAAAGAAGCGTACCAACCAAAAACAACCAGATCCCCAACCCAGCTGGTCGCCGTGGGGAGATAGACCGCAGCCCCCAAAAGCTTATAGAAGCCAACGTGAAGAAAACACCTAGATCCAAGCTAAACATAGCAACGCTTAATACTAGAACATTAAAATCTAAAGAATCTCTATTAGAACTAGAATACGCCTTTGAAACAATTTACTTACGACAGATTATGTTATTAATGTAACTCTATGCACACGTAAATTTAATTTGTATAAAATCTCGCTTTATTTGTAGTCAGAGCGAAGAACCACTGATTGACTCAAAACACAGGATCTCTCCTAGTTTGGGAGTCAGGAGCAACTCTATCTACTACTTGTATAGCCGAAATTTAGTTTCGACAATATCTGTTTGGTACATTTTTCCCTTCCGTGCACTTTCATAACTAAGTTTTGTTAACTGGTTAAGAAACACCCTTTTTTATTATTGTTTTCACAACTGGTTTTTAAACAAGAATACGAAGTGTTCATTCATAACTGACAATCACAAATACAATCCATGGTTAATGTTTTTCTAGTGGTCGCCAAATGGTCACCAATCTAACATAACCTAACCCAAATTATTATGGATATTGTGATTGTCAGTTATGAATGAACACTTCATATTCTTGTTTAAAAACCAGTTGTGAAAACAATAATAAAAAAGGGTTTTTCTTAACCAGTTAACAAAACTTAGTTATGAAAGTGCACGGAAGTCATTTTTCCTTGTTTTTTTTTATCTTGTCTGTTATTTTAAGTTAAAATTATTTTAAAAATTAATTTTAAAATAATTGCTGTACTACTACTACTGCTAATAAACCATTTATTATTATTATTAACTGGGATATCATAGGATTAAGTGAGTTAAGGAAGCCAGATGGGAAGATTGAAGAACAGGAGAACTACATATTATATTACTACAAAAATGAAACTATACATTCGGTAGGAAGATACTTGTGATCATACTTTATTCCAACAAATTTTTCAGTCGGGACTGCTATAGAAATTGCTATTTTATTTATTTAGGGATAATTAACAGCTACAACATAATACATACACATAGGAGTTACAAAATTATAAAGTAATGTTGCAGCCCACGACATTATCCACAGAAAAATACAAACAATAAGTCGGTGAGTGCAGTAGCAAAGCTAATTTAGCTAATTAAGATATACAGAAAAAAGAACAAAATTATACTATAACTTCATTTTACATTATATTCTATAGAATACTATAGAAGTGATGTTAATATTAGATGCAAGTAAGTAAGTAACATAAATGTATAACAACAAATTGAAATTAGAAACAAAAACTAATATAAAACAGAAAAATCCACAAAAATTTCAAATATTACACTTTACTTATTTAAACATACTATAATATACTACATGAGATTTAAATTTAAATTTTGAACATGAAAATATATCAATGTCAAAAAAATAAGTATTATATGATTTCAAAGTCCGATGAATAGGGCAACGTAGCTCAAAATTCGTTCGAAACAAATTTACCGGAAAAAGAGTACCAGTAAGACTGCTATGGAATTCTCTGGTCTCATATCAATCAAACTAAAAATTAATTGAAGGAACTTACAGGGTGTTTTTCATCATTCTTATCATGGAAGGATGTGAGACATCTACTGGACTCTACACATGTTCCTTCCACCCCGTTCCACTGGCAAGAAGCTTCTGAAAAGGAAAGTGATATGTTCATAAAAGTGGGACTGGCTCAAATGGGCTTAACAACTATTGAGTACCCGTATTGAGCCAGAATAGAATATATATAGACGCTGTATAAGTTATTTTTTAAATTATTCAATTCATCATAATCATCATTATCATATCAGCCGAAAGACGTCCACTGCTGGACAAAGGCCTCCCCAAAGATCTCCACAATTGCCGGTCTTGCGCTATTCGCATCCAGCAGTTTCCAGCAACCCGCACAAGATCATCGGTCCATCTTGTAGGGGGCCTGCCCATGCTGCGTCTTCCGGTTCGTGGTCGCCACTCGAGAACCTTTCTGCCCCAACGGCCGTCGGATCTACGAGCTATGTGCCCTGCCCACTGCCACTTCAGTTTTGCAATTCTTCGGGCTATGTCGGTGACTTTGGTTCGCTTGCGGATTTCGACATTTCTGATTCGATCCCGCAGGGCAACTCCGAGCATAGCCCTCTCAATTGCTCATTCTAATTATTCAATTACTTTGTATTAATTAATAGCTTATTATGTCACTTGTCTTGTCTTAATTTTGCATGACGTCAAATCGGCATAACATGCTGAACCTGTATAATTTTATGTAACATTTTGTAACCATGTTGCTGGCGAATATATATATATTTCATTTCATATTTAATTTCATTTGTTTTGAATGTTTAAAACATTGGTTGTTAAAATACATTGCGAGTATCGATGTACAAACGCCAGCACATCCTTCTACCCCAATCTGTCGAATTTCTTTTATAGATTTTCAACTTTATCACAAAAGCATAAGGTTCACTTTCAGTTGGGGAAATTTGACAGATTGGGATAGCTTGATGTGTTGGCGTCTGTACATTCTGCCTTAATATGGCATGAAAATTACTATTACTTTTATACTAAAAAATGGATGAGATGAATGAGAACGAGGTCCTGGGTTAAAATCCCTGGTCGGGCCGAAAATGATTTTGGGACTATTCTATAAAAAGTTACAATTCTCAGCATCAACCCGAAGTCTGGTCGTTGGCGGTATTATACCCCCGTGCCTCGGAGAGCACGTAAAGCCGTCGGTCCTGTACCTGACCTCTTTCCGATCGTGTCGCTAGGCGTGTCATCGGATCAAGAGAGTGATGAAATAGAAAATGCTCCTGTGTTTGCGCACACACATGTGCACTATAATATGTCCCGCGCAGATGGCTAATCTCCATTGAGACTGGCCGCCATGGCCGAAATTCGGCTAGGAGGACATTACTTTATCATTACACGTAATTGGCGTTGTGGAATGAAAATAAAACATTGAGTATTGATTTCTTCACTAACCTTGGTTTAACGCTGGGACACACTCTGGAACCAATCCAGACCATACACCATTGAAGCAGAAAGCCCCTGAGTTCCCCTCAACTTTATACCCTGGGAGGCAGGTCACGTTCAGTCCTATAGATGGGAATGACTGGCCACTGGACGCGAGAGGTACGTTGGATACGAAGGACCCGTATTTAGGGGCTGGTGGTAGAACACAGCCTGAGGAACTGGATTTTAATTGACTGAAACAAAAAGTTTTAGCTATGTTTATTTTTATTTCAAAACTTTATGTACAAAGTTGTACAGAGGTTTCTCCCAGTCGACCTTGAGGAGGTGCAGATAATAAACAGTAGAGATTGGGTAAATAATCGAAACATAATTAATTTAAATATATAGTTAAATGTATAATATCTAATATCAAAAGGAAGGATCGGATGACCAATAAAACTGTTCTCTCAAAAACCAAAAGCAACAGTATTACGGCCATACTGAAACAGAGACGGCTCCGTTGATTGGGACACATTCATCGGATGGACCCCGACAGATTGCCGCGTGAAGTTATGCTGGACAGATTGCCGAAGTGAAACGACCTGTTGGACGGCCAAAACTCCAATTCAAAGACTCCTAGCAAGCGTGACATGGAAAGTTTCGCCATTGACACAAAGACCTGGGAGACACGTGCTAGTGTCAGACTGGCGCCATGATATTCACCACAGAGCTATAAAACATGACGAAGCCTGGCTGGACAAACTGAAGCAAAAAAGGCTCCGCGTCGCTGCGACAGGTGTGGCAAGATATGCCGAGCGGCCATTGGACTGATAAGTCACAAAAGACGATGCGAAATTAACCAAATATAGCGACAGCAACGCTGCAACAGTCATCTACCAAGATGTTGTGGCCAATATGATGAAGAATATATACAATACTATTACTATTATAATATACTAAACATACATAACATACAATTTATTAGGTAGGGAAAGCACAATTCTGCTTACAAGTTATTTAGAATGTGCTCTCTTAGCTTCCTTTTGAACGAGAAGCGGCTTTTGGCCAACCTGATGTCGAGAGGCAGCGCATTCCACAGAAGAATAGACTGGACAAAAAAAGAAGAGTGAATAAAGTCTTTAATATTTAGTTTACTTAAGAGTCAATAGATTCTTCGTGTGAAGATAGGATAGAGTTACTTCCGTATCATATGCTGGGATAAGACATGTGATGTAAAACTTAGCGAGGTTGGTAAATGCTTGCCTTTCGCGTCGCAGGTCGTGGGTTCGATTCTTACCCAGGACGGATATTTGTGTGAAGGCGAGCCAATTCCAGTGCTATTATTCAATACTATACTAAGTAAAATATGGATGCTATACTAAGTAAAATAATAATAATAATATTCTGGGACATTATTTACACACGGCCATCTAATCCCAAACTAAGCAGAGCTTGTACTATGGAAACCAGATAACTGATATACTACATATACTATTTTTCTTTTGTAAATACATACTTATATAGATAATTTACACCCAGACTCAGGACAAACAGACATGTTCATTTTGTTATTATATTGATACCTATTATTTTGTTTTTGATCATTTTAAATGAATATAATTGTTAATGTTTTTTTTTTGTTTAAGTAATAATGTATAATAAATAATAATGTAAATGTGTAAAAATAACACTAATATTGTGTCAAGTGTGTCACAAATTAGTTAATATTTTATAATAACACTTAATTATAATGTATAAAAATAATGTATCTTCAATGTAATAATGTGTAATTTAATTAATATTCTTTTTTAATAATATGATATGTTTTAGATTAGTGATGTTATAAATAATTAACGCATTGGGTGTAAACCTGTCACGTTAATTATATGGTGTTAAATAAATAAATAAATAAATATTTTCAGTTAAGTATACCTACCTAGTTTGTAAGTACAACATTAGTATGCCATTTACAATATGGCAAATGTGTGAAACTTAAATAATGTAAACAATAACACCTGTATTCACCACATTTATACGAATAAAGATCATAAGATTTATGCACATAAATATCGGTCCTGGGTGGGAATCGAAGCCAACCGGCTAAGTAGTTTTAGTCATTGTACGACTAAACGCCGACAGACATTACGCCGACATACTGTACACCGACAAGACTTTAATTCGACTGCACTTTTCGCCGACTTTTCGGTGTAACGTCTATCGGCGTTTAGAAGTACACTCAGTTTTAGTATGTTTTACTTTCAGTTTAATATAGCCTGGAAAGATATTTAGGTACCTAATCTTCTTACCACCATACCACTTTCATCACCATTTACCAACAGACACAACTAGAGAGCGTTCCACTAAAATGGGCTACGAATTTAAAGTGTGAAAACTTACTTCTTATCACCACACAGGGAAGTAACTTCATCACTGCTATCTGGGCAGTCTACAATTCCATTACATTTCTTGTCTAACGGTATGCAAGCGCCATCATCACAAGCCCATTCGTTTTTGCTGCAAAGATACAAACAACGATTTTTTATATTTTTTTAAGGATTTTTTATACATGAAGTACATACCAGCCAATCACAAAGTAAAAACAAAAACAACGATAAGGAAATATTAAGCAAAAGAAGACGAAAAAAGCTAGCCCGGAGTTGCTTTGTGGCTTTCTTCTCCGGGTCGTCCACCTAGGTAGCTAGAAAAAGCCGTAGGTAGGGCCTCAGCGGCGAGGATCGCGTTGCCCCCTTAACACGTGATCGGTAATCCCGTGCAAGTAATCTGACCCCCATTATGAATTCCATCTTTTCACTTCAACGGCCGCCTGAGCTGTGGCCCGAATCTCATAAGGGGGCACCCTTATGAGATTTGGGCCAGGTATTAGTCGCTTAGATTAAGCTACTGGTTGAGAGCCTTTTGCGCTAGCCAACTGCTCGTTGTTTTCAATTCTTTAATTTTAATATACAATTGCTAAATGTAACAATAATTGCTTAGTAACTTGCTATTTATTATTTATTTAAGGATATTAAAAATATAAGTGACGAAACAGACCGCACGGACGGACTAATTCAAAATATTTTGTTGCTTTAATTACTGTTTTTAAACTGTGCTTATGTAATACATTGTGAGCTTAACAAGTACAAGTGTATGTAAATGCCAAAGAGCTGAATAAATTTCATTATTTCATTTCATGTCAATTCCATCGTGACCTACCTTAACCTAAACTACATCTATTTACTAGTTATGGCTTGCATCTAAATAGCATAAACTGTGCTTTAACGGCTTCAGACACAGGAGAGGACAACATCTCGAGGAACACACCCACATTAATAATAAAAAAAGGTTTTTATTCACGTAGATTTTAAAAAAGCGCTTGTAAATAGTCAGACCATGTTTGTAGTAATATAGTTGTATACATTATTATTTCTAGTAACATAGATATTTAGGTACACATTGTATGAAAACATTTATAATTTTTTTTAAATATAGCAATGATATTTAGCTAGCTCGTATCAAGTTATTGTCAAGAGATTACCTATGTTTTATTATCTAGTTTAAGTTTAATATTTTTACTACATATTGTCAATGGTTCTGTCTATATTAACGTATTATTATCATGACGGACCTTGTGTTAATAACGACGGTCGCGCTTTACTGCTACCACCGGATCCAATGCGCACCAACTGAGAAGACCCAGCGAAACAAACTCAGTGGGTTCATCTACTACCGGTTTCAACACGACCCAGTTGAGATGGTCCGGCGAAACATACTCAAGCGGGCATAAACACGGGATTTGGTCCAATTAGAGTAATTATTTAGTAGGCAAACACAATATATGTTCGATCGGTTGTCTGAATGCTTACATTAATACAGCCTGTACGATGGGCAGTCTACAATTCCATTATTTTCCTTGTCTAACGGGATACAAACGCCATCATCACAGGCCCATTGGTTTTTGCTGCAAAGTTACAAACAAAGGTGGATGTTTAAGTTTAAAGAAACTCTAGGACTATGAGGTCCAGGTGCTTCTTCACTCTTCAGGCGTATCACAAAAAAATTGATCGACGCAACCCGTGACCAGAGGGCTGGTTTTTTTTTGCACAGAGAATAAGCATTGTCATAGAACGAGGAAATTTTGTCAGTCTTCTAGGCACAATACCCTTTGATGCTGATGCGGAGCGCCTATTGGATGCCATTAGTTAATTAGTTTATTTTATTTTAGTTAAGTTTATATTAGCATTATAGTTTGATTTTATATTTAGTTTTCTTAGAAATAATTTGGTTTTAGGATAAATAATGAAATGACATTTATATGAATATTATTATTATTATTATTAAACTCTTTATTGTACACCAAAATATTAATAAGAACAATACACATTAGTGAGAACAGTACAATTGGCGGTCTTATCACTAAAATGTGATCTCTTCCAGACAACCTACTTAGAAAACAGGAGAAAGGATACAGTCACGGGTAGTTGCCGGTGTACAGAGTGTTTAAATAAGGTACCTACTCTTGGGTACATACTAAAAATAAATAAATAATAAAAATAAAATACATTCTAATATGCATCCTACTACGTACATTAAAATATTTATAAGCAATATACTAGATATATACTAATATCATGAACTACATATAATCATACTACATATCATCTACATGTAATAGGAGTCATCAATAACATTGAAGATGCTATTACTGATAAACCGGTATTGACAAATAATGATTCTTTAAAAGTTTTTTAAACTCGCGCAATGATTTTGCTTGACGTATGGTAATTGGCAGCTCATTCCAGAGACGGACACTTTGTACAGAAAAAGATTTGTCGAGAAAAGTGGTGGAATGAGCTGGCATTTTTAATTTTAAATTTTCGGAAGATCTTAAGCACTTCAAATGTGATTCGTGGAGAAATGAAAAACGGTTTTTAAGGTAAGACGGAGTAGACGGAAGAAATAGTATACTGTACAAGAATGATAGAATATGAGTATTCCGACGAAGGCGTATAGGTAACCACTTGAGCTTATTTCGAAATTCTGAAACGTGATCATATTTGCGCAAACCAAATATGAATCTAATGCAAACATTTTGGAGTCGCTCAAGTTTATCAAGCTGGTTTTCGGTGAGATCAAGATAGCTGACATTTGCATAATCTAGTATTGGGAGGAGCAGAGATTGGTAAAGCGTGATTTTGGTGGCAATTGGCAAGAAGTTACGTAGTCTCCTTAATGAGCCAACTGATGCGTATAATTTGCGACTAATATTCTGCAGCTGTACATTCCAGGTTAGACAGTTATCAAATAGGACGCCTAAATTTTTAACACTATCGCTCAACTGCAGAATACTGCCATTAAAATGGAGTTGAGGAAGTTGATTCCAAGGTACTTTTGCAATCATACGTGAGCTGCCAATCAAAATAACCTGGGTTTTTTGAGGGTTAACCTTAAGCCCGTGAGCGCAGCTCCACTTATTAATTCTGTCCAAGTCAGTGTTAAGAGTGTTAATAGCCTCAGGCAGTCTTTCAATTGGAGCTTGATAATAAATTTGTAAGTCATCCGCATAAAGGTGGTAGGAAGAAAGAAGTTGGTTTGAGATAGAATTTATAAAAATTGCAAAAAGTAATGGAGATAAAACGCCACCCTGAGGCACACCTGCAGTAGTGCTACACCAAGAAGACAGTGTGTCATCTATGCGTATACACTGCCGGCGCCCAGACAGGTAACTACGAAGCCAGTCAACAACCGTTGGAGATACATTAAGAGAGCGTAATATTCCGAGAAGAATATCAAAATCGACCATATTAAACGCGTTACTGAAATCTAAGAGCGAAAGTACCGTTAGATTCCCTTGTTCCATGCCAGTTCTAATGTCCTCCGTAATATGAACCAGAGCTGTAGTGGTACTGTGTCCGGGCCGAAACCCAGACTGGAAAGGATTGAGGAGATTGTTTTTGTTGAGGAAACTACTAATCTGTTTATGGATGAGGCGTTCTAGGACTTTTGACAGGAAAGGTAGAATTGAAATGGGTCGAAAATCAGAGAAGGCCGAAGGATTGGACTTTTTGGGGAGGGGGATGATGTAAGCGTCTTTCCAAGCCGATGGAAATACACCAAGGATAACAGAGGAATTGAGGATGTGGCATATGGCAGGAAGGATTTCCTCAAGGATGGGAAGGATCATATTACGGGTGACATTATCAACACCAACTGCATTTGATGCTATGGAAAGAACACTCTTCTTAACGTCACAAGTAGAAAATTGACTAAAACTCAAAGGAGAATAACTGGGAGTAGGAATAGATGAAAGATGGTTCAAAGTACTAATCTTGGTTGCCCTGTCGAAATTGGGCGAAACAGTAAAGTGTCTATTTAAAGAATTAATGTCTAAATTTATTGGACTAAAATCGTTACGAGTTTTTCCAACTCCCAATGTTTGTAGAAATTTCCAAATCTTGGAAGGATCTCCGTTTTCAACAGAATTGTGGATGTGTTGGCGTTGTGCGCTCCTACACACCTTATTGCTGTGATTACGCAGAGCTAAATATTTTTCACGATTTATGTCGTTAGGCCTGCTGGTATATCTCGACATAGCTTTGGCTTTCTTTTCTAAAAGAGATTTTATTTCGGTACTAAGCCAAGGCGCGGGTAACTGTTTTACTTTAATGGCACGGATTGGAGCGTGTTTGTTGTATAGTCGTTCTATGTGACCATTAAAAATATCAACCTGCTCGTCGATAGTCTCGGCAACGAAAAGAGTAGCCCAGTTGATATTACCAGCGTCAGCTTGCAGGCGATTTAAGTCAATGCCACCAAAATTACGTTGACGGATAATTTTAGACTTTGCCTTAGGAGGGCGAACTTTATAAGAGAGAAAGATAAGGTCATGGTAGGAAAAGGCATCAGCTGAACATTGACCATGCTTAGCAACATGCTCGTCAGAAGAAACAATGATAAGGTCAAGGAGGGATGGGTTGGAGTTAGGGAAGCGATGAGTGGCGTTGAGAGGAAGAATTGAAAGGTTACTAGATTCTGCAACAGAGATGAGAGAAGAAGAACGAGAGTCTTTCTTCAATAAACAAGTGTTAAAGTCACCTAATATAATAGTGTGACTATAGGATGGGGTAAGACTGTCTAGAAGAAGTTCGAAGGATGAAAAGAAATTGATTCGAAGCGGGGGACAATAGTAGACTCCAAGCAGAATTTTAGCATGGTGTAGTTCAACTTCCAGAAAAAGATGTTCACCAGCATTTAGAGGTGGTGGTTGCGAAGACATACTAACTACCGAGAAGTTAAAAAAATTTCGGAGATAAATAGCAACGCCACCACCCCCGGCACCAGTTCTATCATTTCTGATAAGTTGAAAGCCAGGAAGAGTGTAGGACATAGTAGAGAGACATGGTTTTAGCCATGACTCAGAAACAAGTATCGCATGAATATTTTTAGATTCGAAGGAAGCCAGCATATCGGGGAAATGAGCCGGAATACTTTGGGCGTTGATATGAATCACATTGAAATTCTTAGATACATCAT
Organism: Pseudoips prasinana; assembly: GCA_951640165.1. Classification (NCBI taxonomy): domain Eukaryota; kingdom Metazoa; phylum Arthropoda; class Insecta; order Lepidoptera; family Nolidae; genus Pseudoips; species Pseudoips prasinana. Next base: position 17,356,426 of record OX621264.1, on the reverse strand, counting down.
AGAATTGATATTGTAAAGTATCCGCAAGCGAGGGGATACTCACAAAACTGTCATCGTCACTGCTAATGGAAAAGAAATCTTCAGCATCACTAATGTTATCATCAGCGTCATACATAATAATTAATTATATAAATAAATAAAAATATCTTATTTTACAAAAAAAATAGTACTATCTAAATTTGTTATATTCACCTGCCTAGTGCCCACAGTGTTTTTGTTTATAACTTGTATTTAAGATTACACGAATAACAAGTAACTAAAAATGGACAGTATATAGACACTATGAGATAAAATGGGGTCAACGGAAACAGTTAAATATTTAAAAACAAACAAAATCAAATGTTAATATGATGAAAATAAAAGAGACTTATTGCCAAAAAAGAGAAAAATAAACATCAAGGAGATATATTACCTATGATGGAATTATCAAAACTAATTATTAAATACGTCTTGTTACCAATCACCCCATTTAAATATGTCAAAAGAGATCACATACTGTAGGTTTAAATACTCTTTGTCACATACATACACCCACTACGCTTTCATTTATCTATGCTATAAAAGTATGTTTTACAAGCATACGGTCAATGGACCGCGGTTAACCTTAAAGTAAACAAAGAAAATAGGAATATTATGTTTGAATCACAAATAGTAGATAACTAACGAATAAACTCTTTAGATTAAGAAATATTACGACAAGGTAAACCAACTAAATTGGAAAAGAAGTTAAGGCGGTGTGACAAAAGAAATAGAACATTAATATGAGAAAAATTATACATCGCGACGATCATTTCTTCACTGCGGCTGCTCTTCTTGCCTTCGGAGCGGCGCGCGGCGGCAGGCTTGATGATGGCGGGTTCCTTGGATTCTACTTGCGTCTCGCTTTGCGTTGACACTGCCGGAATTTTCTCAAGATCTTCAATCGAGATAATCCTACGACGAGAACCATTAGCGAGGAGGATGTGAATAACTCCTTCTCTGGAGTAGCAATTCGTGATCCCATACCTCAATCGTGCTGCCATGAAAGCCTCATGCCGGGGTTTTGTTAGAAATTCGGAAATGGTGATCCCTGTACCCTTCAGTTTTGTCTTGGCGAACCAGATGCTGTCCCTCACACCGAATCTATCTAACTCCACAAGGATCGGCCTAGGCTTATCGCTAGTTGGAGAACGACCCAGACGATGACATCTATGTATATTGGCTTCTGTGAAGTCGGCTATCTTAAGGTTGTTACTTACTGCTCCGATTACAACCTGCGACGTGTCCTCCTTCTTCTCTTCAGGCATACCATGGAAAAGCAGTATATTACGCCTTGCCCTCATCTCCATTTGGTCATGACTACGGGCAAGAAAATCTAGTTGTTTTTGAAAGCAATCAAATGACTCACACACAAATTGCTTGAAGGCCTTGAAGTCTGCAGTCAGCGTAGCAGTAGAGGCAGGCGTGTCGGCAGATTTCTGCTGCTCCTCGAATTCCGCCATTCGCTTCAGAAGGTGGGCCTTCATGCTACAGAAAGCCATTTGCATGTTGTCCATTTTAGGGCAGATGTTTCAAGTGTGATAGTGCTGGTGAAGGTTGTGTTGTAGTGAGATTTTACACTAGGCTGGCAGGTGAGTAGGTCAACTATGTGTTGAGCACATAAAACTTATTATTATAACCTTATAAATATTTTTAAAACTCAATTAAATAGGACCCAAAAAATTTCTAAACTGCTATTCTGAACTACCCCCAACCAAAAAAAATACTATGTAAATAAACGTACAGATTAGTGTAAAGACATTTATTCTCATTGAGACATACGTCACTTACATGAGAACTCAAATATAAACAAAATTATAATAAAACATGTTCGTTGGAGGAAGGGAACGCGCGGAACGCGCTTCGAGGAGCGCGCGGAATAAAAAAAGGAGCGCCTCATTAGGTGGCCGCCGCTTCGAGGAATAAATACCTCGGTCGTTGGCATAGGTGTACATAGTAAAATAAATAAACAAAGAACAATAAGTAAAATCATTTGTTATTATGTTTTTAGGGTTGTATTTACAAAATGATATATTAAGAGCTAAAATGATTTGATATGATCTTTACGCGGTAATCGGAGCGGTTTCTGATTGCTTTTATAGTAATACACTATAAAAGCAATCAGAAACCACCGATCGCAAGTTACTTAAGAACTAACTTTATATGCTAACAGCAGTGAATTTATATAATAAAAAAATTACAATTAGTAAAAAGTGAATTTAGTGTTCGGTCAATGTCAATGTCGGAACACTAATGTTCAATAGTAGGTAATATTTAAATTAAAAAAACAAAGATTATTGAACCATTTTTTGTAAAAAAAGTAGCTGAGAGCAAAATGTTGACATTTAAACTTTAAGGACGCGTTGGTCTGTGACTTAGTTTTGTCGAAAAGTCTTTAAATCATTTTAGGAGCTTGTTGTGTTGTTGTTGCTGGTTATTACTTCTTTAACTTGAGTACGCGTGAAGATGGTTTGTTAAAGATCTTTTAAGTTAATGTTAGAACTTAGAACTAGCATCTTAGAAATAAATGATTTTATTATTATTATTATCTAATACTATTGTATAATATTGTATAGTATTATATTGTATTCAACATTTATAGTTAATTATTGCTAATTTGATATGCATGCTGTGTTAGCCTGTAAGTGATTATTACACGAAAAACTGTATCTTTTAGCTTGTAACTCTGGCTTATAATGTGTAAATAATTGTTGGTTAATCTATTAAAATAAATAAAATAAAATAATACAGTTTGCAAATTGCGTTATCAGTTTACCTTAGGTCTAACTAATAAAATTCATTCGCCAAACGCACCCAAGTAAGTTAAGGTAGGCCAGTAGTTCACTCCTAGCTAGATACTCTCACCGGCCCCTAAGCGATCGGCGAGGTTAAGTTACTAGACTCTCGGTCAGTGCATAGATGGGTGTCCACCAAATTGGTTTAATTTCGGAGCGTCTATGTGAAGGACGGTTCGTTAGTACCTACGTAATGTATAAGATTCTACTACAAACTTCCCAATGATATCAGAGAAATGTCTACGAATAAGTTTAAAAGGACTATAAAAGCCAAATTGTGTAGCAGGGCTCACTACACAACTACTGATTACTTAAGTGACAAAACGGCATGGGATTGAGTCGCTCTAGATTTACACATTTAAGTACATGGAATGTTATTTTATATAAAAAAAACCGGCCCAGTGCGAGTCGGACTCGCCCATGAAGGGTTCCGCAGCAGCAAGTATTTCAGTTAATTAAATGAAAGGTAAATTGCGGTTTAAGATTTATGACGCATTAAAATAAAACCTACTTACTAGATCTCGTTCAAACCAATTTTCGTTGTTAGTTTACATGGTAATGTACATCATATATTTTTTTTAGTTTTATCATTCTCTTATTTTAGAAGTTACAGGGGGGGGGGGGCACTCATTTTTCCACTTTGGAAGTGTCTCTCGCACAAACTAATCGGTTTAGAAAAAAATGATATTAGGAACCTTAATATAATTTTTAAACACCTATCCATAGGTAACCCACATGTATAGGTACGATGAAAAAAAATTTTTTGTGTTTCAATTCGATGTATGGTGAACCCCCAAAATTATTATTATTATTCTATTTTTGTGTGAAAATCTTAATGCGGTTCGCAGAATACATGTGTACACGTACATACATAAACTATAAGAGCTGTGCTGTTGAAACTTGGTAAGTAGTTACCAAGTTTCAACAGCACAGCTCTTATAGTTTCGGAAAAAAGTGGCTGTGACATACGGACGGTCAGACAGACAGACAGACATGACGAGTCTATAAGGGTTCCGTTTTTTTCCATTTGGCTACGGAACCCTAAAAAGGATTACTACTGAGTTTTCTGGCAGTGTTTCTCAGTAGCTGCCACGTCATGCACTGCACGTTAGGGTAAAAAAAAAATACGATTCCATTCAAATGTAATATTTTAACGGAATAAATGACTTTCAAGATTGAGTTAAGCTGTCGGGGCTAGTTGTAATCATTAGACAACATTCATTAAGCCATATCAGAGACTTTCTGGGTATGACTGACACTAGGGTAATCACTGCCCACACGATGAGTAAGCAAAGTTCCAGAACGGCTCGCTAACACGTTTAGTAATAAGGTTATTTAATTATAAAAAATACAAAGACACACTAACTCCATGGAGTTGCCCAAGGAAGCGTACTAGGTCCGCTTCTCTTTATTTTTTACGTCAATGACTTCCCGAAGGCCACAGTGTACCCTATGACCCTTCATGCAAAAAAATAAAAAATAAAATAACTTACCGGCAATTGTAACTACCATCTCTGTTGTATCTGTAAAAAAAAACAAGCAAATTAAAAAGAATTGAATTTAAATTCAAAGGTCACCGTAGCCTAGTTGGTAGTGCTCCTGCCTACGAAGCTGGTGGTCCTGGGTTCGAATCCCAGTAAGTGCAAATATTTATGTGATGAGCACAAATATTTGTTTCTGAGTCATGGATGTTTTCTATGTATTTAAGTATTTATCTATCTATATAAGTATATATATCGTCGCCTGGTACCCATAGTACAAGCTTTGCTTAGTTTGGGGCTAGGATGATCTGTGTGACATTGTCCCTAGATATTATTAAAAAAAAAATGATTTTAAATATATATTTATTGTTATACAACTTATTACTAGAGATCCTGCTTGTTCGAAATTTGAGTATTAAGGTTCTATAGTCAAAGGCTATAGAAATTAAATAAAAATAATATTAATCTCTTCTCAGTTTATCAGTGTGTCAAAAACACGGTACTGTGTGTAATTATTTTTTTGGAATCTAATCCCTGTGTCGCGGGTTACTTTACAAACATATAATAGACGGACAAAAATTACATCCCGACTCAGAACAACTATGTATGGGTCACACAAATAGTCCGGCGCGGGACTCGAACCCGAGACACGAAGCGGCGAATGAACTTTAACTGTTTCAAATTTCATACTCCTCTGTTTCCGCTAATTTCATAAAAAGGGGTACAATGTTTACACATGATTTAGACTATAGAGATAATAAAAGGGACGATGAACATGTCACGCTTGATGAGCATTGGAGAGGCTATGTTTAATAAAAATTTCATTATTCAGAAATAACGAAATCCGCAGGCGGACTGAAATAACCAATATAGCCTGAAGAATATCATCATTCCATTTCATACGGTGGGTGGCGTAGAATTTATCCCAATGGAATACCTGAAAAGAACTATTTTTATAGATCTTGCGAAAGCCTTTGACACTGTTCCAATTTCTATTCTCTTACTAAAACTGGAAAGGATTGGTGTCAGAGGCTTGCAATTGGATCTTCTCCGAAACTATCTCTCGGATCGCTCTCAAACGGTTAGTATAGATACCCATAAAAGCGAAGAGCTTCCCATCTACTACGGAGTGCCCCAAGGAAGCATATTAGGTCCGACACTTTTTCTAGTTTTTATAAACGACCTATGCAACCTGAACATTACAAACGCTAAGATAGTAACTTATGCGGACGACACTGCTATTACCTTTGTTGCTGATACCTGGTCGGAACTTGAGCACATTACTCAGTCTGGTTTCAACAAAACCCTAAATTGGCTCTTTTTTCACTCACTTACACTCAACACCACCAAAACTAACTTTATCACCTATTCAATAAGTCCCGCCAATCAGCCAAGATACCCTATTTCTATTAAAGCACACAATAACATGTGTCTACTAGGAAATGCCTCTTGCCTCTGCTCATGCCTCTGCCCATCCCTAAAAGTAGTCGATCATATCAAATACTTAGGAGTACATTTAGACAAAAATCTTAATTTTAAAACCCATATTAACCAAGTCGCCAGTAGAGTCCGCAAGTTAATTTATATATTTAAAACCCTCCGAAGTATCGCAAACCCAAATATTATACGTCTAGTTTATTTTTCCCTGTGTTTATCTATTGTTACATATTGTATCACATGCTGGGGTGGTGCTGCGAAAACTATAATCAAACCACTAGAGATTGCACACAGAGCGGTACTGAAAGTAGCTACTTCAAGACCTTTCATGTTCCCTACTGATCTATTGTATAATAGTTGTAATGTTCTTAATATTCGACAACATTTCATCCTTCAAACAGTTCTCCTTCAGCACCGTAAAACCCCTTATAAAATAGTAACAAAGCGTAGGAAAGACATAGTTTGCACACTTCCACAAGTACGCACATCATTTGCAAGTAGATTCTGTAACTGCTTAGGCCCGACTCTGTACAATAAATTTAACAAAATCTGCTTGATCTATGGATTATCTATCTTTAAGTGTAAAAAGATTGTGCGTTCATTTCTTCAAAATAAAAGCTATGATGAAACAGAAAATTATCTCAGTAGGTGTCAGTGACAGAATAAATTAAATATTACCCCACTCGACTCCAATAAAAATAAACACTCACTTTCTCTTTCACTCATCACATACACACACATACACACACACACACATACCATTACACACATTCAATCACACACTCACACGTTTTCAATTTTGTAAACTATTGTAGTATAAAAATAAAGTAATTGTACTTGTTTATTGTAACTTTTTATAAGGGAAAGGGACTGTTATTCCTTAATACAGGTTATTCTATAACCTAGCTAGGAAAGCAGAACTTCACCCACTAGATTGTGACTGACATGGTACTAACTTACATGTATAACTTTGTTTATGCCTCATGTACTACAATCTCCTTTTTTATGAAATAAAGAATTTTTAATTTTTTTTTTTTGACTGGCAGCAACGTCTTTCTGAATATTATGACCATCATACTGTGATCACCAACCCGTCTGTCAAGTATGGCTATTATGGCATATCCTCCATTCTTTGGGGAGGCTTTTGTCCAGCAGTGGACGTAATTTGGCTGACATGATGATGTGGAAGAGCGTCGTCGTGTAGAAGAGGATATAGTACAAATATTGAAAAAATTATGCTGAGATGGTTTGGGCATTTAGTAAGGATGAATGAAAGAAGATTGACAAAAGAAGTATGCCTGGCCTGTGTGAATGGGACAACCAGAAGGGGAAGACCTCGTAGAACATGCTCTGATCAAATCGGAGACGTTCGTAGACGCAAGAAAGGCCAGGTCAGAGGTATCCTAAACCAGCGAGCATGTATGAAGAATATAATGACAGTAAACGAGGCAAAAGAGGTGTGCAAAGATCGTGACAAATAATAACAATGTCCTCCTAGCCGAATACCGGCCACGGCGGCCAGTCTCAATAGAGATTAGCCATCTGCGCGGGACATATTATAGTGCACAAGTGTGTGCGCAAACCCAGGAGTACTTTCTATTCCATCACTCTCGTGATCCGATGGGACGCTTAGCGACATGACCGGAAAGAGTTCAGGACCAACGGCTTTACGTGCTCTCCGAGGCACGGGAATATAATACCGCCAACTCCCAGACTTCGGGCTGATGTTGAGAAATTTCTCTTTTTATAGAAAAGTCCTAAAATCACTTTTTGGCCCAGGACCTTGTTCTGTGCGGGTGAAAAACGTGACAAATAGCAATCTGTTGTCTCTGCCTACCCCTCTGGGAACCTGGCGTGAGTCAATGTATGTATGATGAGGATGATGACAGTGTTTCAAGTATCCGGGAGAACACACACAAGCAAGTTCTTACATATAAAGATTCTCGATGAAGTGCTCGTGATTTATATGCTGGGTGGTTTTGCTCTTGACCACGATCTCAGCTGATGGTAAGTGACGATGAGGTCGAAGGTGGATCGCATAAACCCATAAGATACCTGTTCAGTCTAGCCTTGAATAAGCCCATTTTATATGAGTCTGAAAACAAGTTTGATGATGATGATGATGACAGCGTTGGAAGTATCCGGGAGGAAACACAAGCAATTTCTTACATATAAAGATTCTCGATGAAGTGCTCGTGATTTATATGCTGGATGGGTTTGCGCTTGACCACGATGTCACCTGATGGTAAGTGGTGATATGGTCGAAGGTGGACCGCACGTGCCCATAAGATACCTGTTCACTCTAGCCTTGAATAAGCCCATTTTATATGAGTCTGAAAACAAGTTTGATGATAATGATAAGTATCCGGGAGGACACACAAGCAATTTATTACGAGATGATGACAGTGTTGGAAGTATCCGGGAGGACACACACACAAGCAAGTTCTTACATATAAAGATTCTCCTTTATGAAGTGTTCGTGTTTTATGACTTGTGTAAAAGTAGTCAACGTCTGCGTGTTGCACAGGTTACCATTGTCCGGTGCAGTGGACACGACGCCTCTGAGGTAGTAACGTTCGATTCCCCGGTCAGTCGCGGGGAATACTAGCCCGCCGCCGCTATCGCCTTGGCAGACAGCTGTGCCTGTAAATGAATGATGATTGTTTATTATATTTGTTAGTTGCTGTTCTGTTGATTTCTCGTCACTCACAGTCAGACGCTCACTTAGTTATACTATAACGTAAATTAGTTATTTTTGTCACTTAAAACTTTAATTTACAGTCACAAAATTCACTCGTTTAAATACTACCCGTATTTAAACGAGTGACTGTAAAAATTCAAGTTCACAAAATTCTAATTCAAAATGTAAATTAAAGTTTTAAGTGACAAAAATAATTAATTTACGTTATAGTATTACTAAGTGAGCGTCTGACTGCAAGTGAGTAGAGTAAAATTGGGGGACCTGGATCAAGGAGATCCAGGTCACCCCAATTTTACTATTCATTTCATCAATATTCAAGATCTGGAAACCCACAATTTTCACCATTCATTATAGAATCATTTTAGATCCAGAAACACCCAATTACAACCATCATTCATTGTTTTTAAATAGTACCTGCAAAATATTCTGACTTGACTATTGAGTGGTCTTTAATATTTAACTATTTTAATGTAATAGATATCACAAGAAATTTAAATGTACACGTAAATATCAATTTTTTTTTGGTAGTCGACTTTATGCCTATTTACCCATATGTTTTAGACAGTTATTAATATAATATATTCCTTTCACAGCATTCAAATAAAGACATTGAGGAAAATGTATAGCATGTTGCATCCAAGGATCGTCGTAAATCTCCCAATCTTCTATAACACCTCCACATGAGAAACACGCTGCTTTATCATTTACACTATTTCCATAATAAAAAAAACCGGCTTCAGCCATTTCCATCACCAACCTTCTCCTTGAATTAGTCGTTGCCCAATAATGTCTAAACGAAATTTCACGCATTTTATACGCATTATACATGTCATAACGAGGGCTACATTTATTTAGAGACATGTTCTGTTCACTCAATATATAACTATACTAAAGTTCTTCATACAGATAAATATAAAGGTGAAATGATATCGTACTGCGGTAGCCAGCAATTTATAATGATTAACATTTGATGGGATTGGTAGGGATAGAGGATTTGAAAATTAAACAAGCAAATATTTATTTCAAAAATTTATTATCTATACACCATTTATTTAAACATATTACATTTTTTAAAGCACATATTTTATCATGATAAATACAACTATACACATCATGAGAATGTTCATATTTATTGTATAAGCTTAATAAATTAGGACAACCTTCATCTTCTAAATTATTTATATTATTATTCAAAATATTTTTTAACCATAACACTTTTTCTAAACCTTTGGTGTAAACACTTTTATCTCTTAAAATATCTACAATCAAATTTTGATGATTTGAGTAGGGCACAAATCCGTCTCTCCAGTATATCCTTCTATTACGTTCAATCCAACTGACTTGTCGTTTTTCTGGTTTCGTCAAATCGTAAAATGGAAATGGTGGCTTAATTAAAAACACCTGAATTTTTTCATTCAATATTACAGCAAATTCTTTAACGATAAATTCATTTGTTTCTGTTTTGAAACCTTGAACATCTACAATGGCTGTCATGATAATCTGCGCACTATGTTACTTAAATGTTTATATTCCACAAGCCGATCGTTAATAATTAAACAATATCCAGTTGTGTGATCTGGTATTGGCGCTGAACATTCAATCTCCAACCGTACATCTACGGGGCCTGTTTTCAAACTATCGTTTTGTCTTGAACAGTCTATAATAAAGAGAGGGGCCTTCTCCTTGAAATCAATCAAATTAAGCAAGGGGTCTGCAGGACAGTTGTAATACGACTGACGAAATTTCACGTACATTTCATATAATATATTGTATTTGTTCTCAGAAAAATTTAAGCTTAGAGGCTCGTAAGGATAATACTGTGAATTCAAAAATAGTGTTACGTTAGTAACCCCACAGTGATCAAACAAAGAACTGTCTTTGGTTTTATTATTTTTTCTGTTGGTTTGCAAGCAAAAAATTACATACCGAGGTTTCTCTAATTGCGATGCAGTCTTAACTGACCAAGAATGTTTTGTAGTTTTAGGGAGCAAAGGATACTCATATAAATCCCAAATTCGAAACGCTATTTGAATAGGTTTATCTCTTTCCAAGTGTTTTAGTAGTGTCAGTCGTTCACGGTCTGACACTTTTATATGTGGTACACGCCATTGCAATCTTTGTATGTCTATTTGAAAATGCGCAATATCATCAGTTGCTATGATACTGTTTAAATTAGAGTTACTTCTATTCAAAATAAGTTCATGTTTACAATTTATCACAATTTTATTGTAATCCTCCGCAAATCCTAAAATCTTATTAAGAGGTACAATAGCACTAAAATGATCATCACTTTTGAATCCATCTATGTTCCAACCCCACAAAGCAGCAACTTTATTTTCTCCATCATTCATTGAAACGTATGACTTTATTGTCGATGTTATTCCAGAATTTTTAATGCGATCTATTTCAATGCCATTTATTTCGTATCTGATATCTTGAAACAAAAACATAACAGGGTTGTTACTGAACGTAATATTTTTCTTAATCGGTTTTCCATCTTTGTCGAAGAACTTTGCTTGACCCTCGACGTAAATTGAACTGGCTGATGGTAACACGTATATGTCTTGTTGGTGTATGGGAATTCTGATTTCATCGTTTTCTCTAAAGCTGTTAGTGTAGGGATTGTATGTGTGGACTTCATAGCTTTCAATCGAACTATCGAAGTGAGGTAATTCAGTAATTTGTAGTATATTCATACTTTAAAACCTAAAGTTTTAAGAAAAGCTTTATTTGCTTCACTCAATTTCTTCACTTTTTTCTTACGTCTATGCTCCTTAATGGTCGTAGATGGAATAAGACGTTTGATTTTCACAGGAGTGTTTTTATAATATACTATCATTTTGATTTTCGTAAATGAAGGCGTAATTGAATATGTTCTTCACCAAAGTTAATACAGTTACCAAGTTGATCAACAATCTTAACAGATATAGATGGAATTATATTTTTGTTCACTGGGAAGTAAATAACGTTCTGGGGTATTTCTGTGTAGCCGTGACTTGAAGCAGTTTCAGATATGAATTCATGAACAAAATGAGTCGGTAATCCGTTGTAATATGAACCGTGCACAAGATCACATTCGATTCTGATTACAGCTGTTAAACTGCTGTTATTAACGGGCACATTCGGTCTTGTTTTTACTGAAAAGTATAGTAAACCGCACTCGTATTGATCAGATAAATGAAGAGGTGGTTGAAAATACGAGACCAGTTCTGATTTATTTCCAGAGATGGTAACCGTTGTAGACATGCTTGCATACTGAACTCTTTTAAATGATCCTGTTTATTTTATTTCTTGATTATACCAAAAGTTCTTTAAGAAATTTAAACATAGATGTCCACAGTTGAAGGGGTGATCACGTTGTATATTTTCATAATTATATTGAATGTTAGAACCTACATATTTTATAAATTCCTTTGGAGGTTTAAGATTTCCATAACTGTCGAAATACTCGACATAATCATTATATTTTGCATAGGCTACCCAATGAGAACCAGGATTTTTAGAACTATCTAAATTAATAACCCCGCATTCTTTTTTATATGGATATTTAGGGAGCTCATCTCTCATAAAGACACCTCTAAAATAAGGTATTCTATTTCCATACTTTAAAATGTCAAAGTTAGTTAAGGCCCGTTTGGGTAGCCGATATCTTAGTTTTTTTCTTTTGATATGAAAATTCCAAGGCCGCCCTTATGTGGTTTAAGGTGTAGTCCTTTCCCAATACATAGAGCTTCCATTTTATCATTGTGTCTCCTCGATTCCTCATACAGCTTTTTAGCCATTTTGAATTCATTTATGGTTTTGGCAATACCAGCTACACCGCCTGCTAAAGCTCCCGCTGCTGATAATCCCGCAAAAATAGGAATCAGAGGTAGTACTCCCCCAGTTTTTGGAATAGGAATAACACGAGGGAGCTTAATCGATGAATCATTAGCTAATTCTCTAGTAGCGGCAATAGCTAATTCTATAGCCATTTTCTTACTCTTAGGTTTTAATTTTTTCATGTGTCTTTTTGCTTTTGTAATAACAGTTTTTAATTTACTTTTTAATCCTTTTCCAGATGTAACTTTTGGAGAACGCCTTTTCCTCAAACCAGAACCAGTTTTAATTTTTGCCGACATAGCCTTGCTTACTAAGCGTGCCGCGAGTTTTTCGCCCATACTAGCATCGGAAGCAACCGCTCGCTGTTTTGCCATTTTTAACAAAATTAAATCAGCCTTATGTCGATCTTTCAAGTTTGATGACTTGTGATATGCAATATCGTGATCTTTGCAAAATTCGTCCAACTTATTTACACCGTTATCTCCTTGTGCAAGTCTTTTTATTAATTTAGTACCAGGACCGCAGTAATTATATCCTGGTAAGTGCAATTCAAATGGTAAATTATTAATAAGCCAATTGAGAAGACTACTCTCTCCAAAACACATTATAAGACTGATGATTCCGGTTTGAATACTTTAATAAATAGTTATGCGATTCGAGTTTGTTGTTAATATTATTTATAATATTACATTCGATTTATCAATCCAACTGCTTTCAGCTGAAGACAACCCCAACCATTTTACTAAAACTCTGTTACCTTTTCTTCTAAGAACTTTCTCAACTAGATATACATTGGGATGTTTTGTTTTTTGAAGTTCTTGTGTATAAAATGCGCCTAAAATAGGGTGACCTCTGATAGTATCTTCAATTAAGTAAGTTATGGGAGTTGTTTTTTGTATTTTACGAATTTTAAATATTTCTGTTGACCAGTTGGGAGTGTAACCTTTTTCAAATGTTCCTTTGTATTTACTGATACGCACATAATCACCTACTTTGTATTTGCTTTTTAAATTATATTTTTTTAGCAACTTTAAATACCTTTCTAATATATTTTTTTTATTAATATTGTCCACATTAGCAGGGATTTCATTAATAGTGCGATGGTGAGTGTGATTGTATTTGTAAATAACATCATTTAGAGTATTATTTATCCAATTGTAATTGCCTTTTAAACTAAATTCCTTATAAACTTTAGATTTCAGTGTCCTGATAAATCGTTCAACTATTGAAGCCTTTTTTGTTGAGAAGGTTGAATAATGGTTAATATTATATGATTTCATAAGCTTCTGAAATTTGTTATTATAAAATTCTGCTCCATTATCCGTTTGCAGATTTTTAGGAACACGCCCTTTATCCAACAAAGTTTTGAAAGAGTTACACACATCTTCTTTGGTTTTACTTCTCATTGGAAAGGCCCAAGCATATTTCGAAAATGTATCAATAATGGCAAGAATATATCTGTAATTTTTATTTTCTTTTGAAATTGACTGCATATCAATTAAGTCTGCTTGCCACAAGTCATCTATATCTTTCATGATAACATGTCTTCGTGGATAGTTCACCCTCGCATTTTTATGAATTTCGTTTACCACGTCAGCTTTGCTCATGTTCACAATTCAGTATACTTGTCTTGAACTCAGCTATTATACTGAATAAAAAGCATGTTATTATGACTATTTATTATTTAATTATATCAGCTTCTTTTAATTCTTCGATTATTGATAAAATTTCATTATCATGGTTTGTATTACCAGCATCTCGGGAAGCAATTAATAATTTCAATCATCCCAATATACCAAGTCTGTGTTATTTTTGTATTTCTTTAGCGTTGGTAAGTCTCCTCCAAATTTAGTGATAATATTATTGTTTAACGATTCAGAAAACAATGGTCTAATTATTTCACGATATTTTATACCTTTATCGCCTCTAATTTGTCCATTAGAATTGAAATCTCTCTTATGAGCATTTGTATAATGCAACATGTCTTTATAGACAAGCTTATCTTTGCTCGATATTAGTTTCAAATCAGGTTTTCTTCGAAGTAAAAGTTCTTTTAAACCAGGGGTTAAATTGTAGCTTTTGTCACCAACTTTAATTAAAATGACATTGTCATCATTCACGCTATCTATTTTAGAAAATGAAACCATTGAATTACCCATTAGTAATTTTTTGTTTGCACTCCTTATTCCAAATGGTATATTTACCCCATCATAAATATCATGGATATCACAGCCCTCTAATGACATTTCTAAATCTTTCAGTAATTCTGTCTGGGGAGACTTTTTAACGAACTGTACAGAATTCAGTTCTGGATCGCAGCATTCTTCAAACTTTGTAGATGAGCTAGTATTAATGTCATCCAATTCCATGTCTTCAAAATTAGAGCGTGTATTTTCTAAATTTCGTGTTTTTTCTATTGTTTTGTTCGAATCAACTAGGGTTTTAAGGGGATCTGTGACAGGTTTTAACATTTTGTTAAGTGACAAGTTCATTGAGTGTTCCTGGTTTTTAATTTGCTTTATTTTATTCTTTATGGAGTCTACAGACTTCATTAATTCTATTTTAATATTTTTCTCCATGTTGTGCCTATTATAACAACTGTATGAAGCTAAAGAACAAATTATACTGAATTTGACTTTGCATGTTAATTACTTATATGTACATATCAGTCAGTCAAATTTAAAAAACATATCAAAATTCTGTCTGTACCTCCCGTTATTTAATGACGATTCTTTATTAATAAGTAGAAAATTATAAGGTTTACTCCAAACAGTTTGACAAAGATTTCTGAACTCTTTCCATTGTAAATCAGAACTAACATGCTCTTCATAAATATGCTTTAAATTCACATCATCTTGTTTGAATATAATAAGAAAATTAACATTATCACGTAACAATTGCTTCGGAATTTTAGAATAAGTTTGAGATAAATAGAAACAATCTATTTGTTTATGTCTACCCATGCAGAAATAATTGCGGATATTTATTTGATTTTCACAAGCAACATCATCGAAAATAAATACAGAATTTGTTAAAGCTTCACTCGGAGATATGACATCTTTATCATCATTGAACTCGTAAAAGTTAATCTGTGGCACTCTTTTTAATACTTCGGTCAAGAAACGATATTTCGGTTGAAAAGAAGTTTTCGAGTAAAGATAAAGATTTTTAAATTTGAGTCCATTTTCATGCAGTAGTAAACTAATCATAACATTCGTTTTACCACAGTTTGATGGACCGCATATTATACAGCGCACGATATTTGGCAATAAAGCGCTATGTCTGATGTGTTGATAACAGTCACTTAATCTTATATTATTAACACTGAGAGATATGGGTTGTTTGATCAACTTCATAGTGTATATTAACCTTATTACCACTTATAGTACACTTATATACTCGTTACTACGAGTACATCAACCTCATCATAAAGCAAGCATGAACTTAAATTTGATGATGAAGATGATGTTTAGGAATAAAAGTCCATTGTTTGAGACATAACATTTTATTATAAGTTCATAGTAATAGTAGGCTAATATATTTATTTATAGTACATACCTTATTCTAAAGTAATTATCATACATCATTTCTATACAATACATTAATTTATTCTTATTCTAGTATTTTATATCATATTTTCAAATAATAATAGTTTATTGTGGAACAAAAACATACATAACAATATTACTTAAAACGAAGATAACAGCAATAGTATTATGAACTGTGTTGCTGCTATAAATAAATATAATTTAGAACAGGTGGATTACATATTAATTGGTTCTTAATTTAAACGTAATAAGAACAAAAAAAAAACAAGTTTAACGAACACTGGTTTAGATCATCGCATCACAATACCCCCAAGGCAAGGTGTGGATGCCATCTGAAAGTATCTGAATCTTGTCATCGTTTCTATTTAATACTTGTTTACTAACTTGTTGTGAGTACAATATATGTTTGATAGATCTTATCATATTCATGTTTAAGGATTGACTTTTATCTAATAACAAAGAGTCGCTATAATCTGTTAGTTTTAAATGCTTTGTGACAGACTTAGACATACCTTTCGCTTTTGCTATTTTTGTCTTCAAACTTTCAATACAATAGAGTTTTGCTCTTAAGCCTATAAATTCTGTAATCACATCACCCCCCATTTCATCTTTAAAAAGGCCAGGGATTTTTGAGTTGATTCTAGGTATGCCATATTGATTATCTACTGGGAAATTACTAGTATCAAATTGTGTTATATTTTCGTGTATATCATAATAAAAGTCGTCTGTATGGATTACATAAAGTAAACTATCGGTATCTGTATAACATAATTCAACTTTATCTCCATATTTCTTTTTTATAAAATCATAGTGAAACTGATAAAGGTGCTGTTTGGCGTACTCCAGAACTGTAAATCCGATGTAAATTGGTCGGTCTAATATTATTTTATCACGATTCAATTGTATAGCTACAAAATCTTCTGCAAATATTGACACACTTTTTAAATTAGGTTTCGAAATCAATTTTTGTGCACATAGTTTCTTATTCGTGAAGTTTGTTTTATCATCCCATTTGGTTACCAGTTTTATATCAACTTGTTTCCTTTTATTTTCTATAGTTTTACCAAATATTGCATTATTTAGAAGTTTAAAAAAATCTTTTTCAAAAGAAGTTTTAGATGCCATACGTCGATTAGTATTAAGATCTATATATTTCTTTAAGAAATCATCTTGTCTAAAGGTTAGTATGCGATGAACTTTTTTTTAAATCAAACCATTTTTTAAGCATTGTTTTAAATGTACGTAATGAATAACATAATTTGATTTATCATACAGATTAGCAATTAACTTAGCTGATTTCCCTCCTGGGGGTATACATTTCTCTGCAGCAAATGGTAAGTCTTTATGCTGATCATGAATACAATCCGGGTAATATAAATCTACTTCTAAAATAAAACCATACAAACTGTCATCTGATACATGCAATACATTAAAGCTATCAATTTCATGCTGAGTTAAAAATCTGAACTCTGAAACAGGCAATTTTTTAGTCATTGCATAACCGTAAAGATTATTGCAATCTAGATATATCAAATAACTCGAGGGTTTTAAATCATTATAATGAGGTAAATACTTATTATTTGCCTTAACATGACGGAGGAAACATTGTGCCAAGCCCCCTCGTATACCTTTTTCAATAAATGTATAAATTTCTAAGTCACTAATGAGCTCTAATTCAGCGTTAGTGTACAGAAGCATAGCGTCCCAGCTCAAACTAGGTGAAGTCACATAGTGAGCGGGATCCAGTTTGTAAAAATTTAAACTTGTGTCTCTGAATTTTTCAAATATGTCGCATAACAACAAAACATCACATTTCAAATACAGATCACTGTATTCACCAAGCGTTGTTATCTTAAAATTGTTCCAAATATCTTGAGCGTGAGCATATTCGTCATCTGATAGAGATTCCATAGTTAAACTATTATAAAAACTGGATTTTGGAGGTAGTTGATTTTCATTAAATTTTGACCAATCGTCCATATAATCATATGGATAAATACCTTTCTTACATAATAAATTAAGTTTAGTTTTGTCGGTAAATTCTCTTGACAAATAAACAAAATCTTTTTCTGACAAGCTTTTACTTAACGAATCTAAGCTTGAGCTAAGAAAATGAAATGAATCAATAAACTTAATCTGTACTGAGCGAGTACCTTTTTTTGTCATTATTAACTTGGTTATTGTAAGATATTTTTCTTTTGTTTTTGGTATTATTTTAACTGAACCTTCATAATTAGCCAACTCTCTAATAAATATATGCGAGTCATAACCACTTAGATTATGAAATACCACTGGTATGAATGGACACACTTTGTACATCAAATTACAATGTGAGTGAGCTGCCCCTCTATACTCGGAAGTAATATGATCATGATCGTGAACTTTGTCTCCGGCCAATAACTGATTACATATATGACACTTAGTTGCATTTTGATATTCTCGTTCTTGATTATAAGTTAAAGGTTTCATTGATAAATGAGTGGACATAATTTTGTTTATTCGTTTAACATCTTTTACTAAACGTTTTAAAAATACTTTGACACAATCTATGCCTCTGTACGTGACAAACTTGTTAAGTTTATTATCATGCAAACAGCATATGTAGTATGCGAAACTTGACGGCTGATGCATTTTTAGCGTTGTAGTATTTTTAGAGCTATTCTCATTACAATTTATTAACAAGCTCTCAAAATCAGCATAAATAATAAAATTAATTTTAAGTTGTCTTTCATAGTGTTTAAATTTCAATATGGTATTTTTTTCTGGTAATATAGTCAATATTTTAGAACAAGAATGAGATGTGTACTTATTTTCATTTGTAAAAAACTGTAAACATGAATCACATAAGAAAACTTTGCCATGATGACGAGTAATCTGACGTCGCACTAAACGTATGAGATCTTTTATTAAACAGTAATGTCCTTTTCCATTCTGTTCAATATATAATAAATTAATATGATTTTCCTTTTTCTTATTTGTCATATATAAAGGTCCAGTGACAACGTATTTGTTGTCTAACCCATATATGGTAATACTTATTGTAGGATTTATCAATTCGAAAAGTTTGATATCATTATAAGAAGGAGGTAATGACATTCCTTGGATATTAAGAACTTCACTATAATGAGGATAAGACGCCGTTCTGCACACATTATTTGTACGAGGAAATAATGCAGCTACAACGCACCATAAGAAACAACACTCATCATTATTACGTAAATTCAAACAACTTTTAATATTTTTTATAACTGATGGCAACTTTAAGTACGTGCCACCACTCATGGGACAATATTTACTTATATTTATCTCAATATAACTTAGCGAAAGATATGTCCAACCTGACTGCACGTGTTCAAATTCAGACATCTTCTGTATCAAGATATCAATTTTATTTAAAAAAAAGTCATTTATATCAGTATTTTTATAGATAATATCATACTTAGTGTTGAAAGATTTCAATTCTAGTTGTTCATGGTCAGATTTTAGTAAAATAAACTTAACAAAAAGCTCAAAATTTACTTTTATGCAATCATACTTGTTCAGTATCATAGTAATTAATTTATTAACATCTGGAAGCACTGAATTCAGAATCGCCTCCGGTGTGAGGTGCTCGGCATCCTGTCTTTTTTCATATACCTGAGTATTACTAGGGATCGCCTCGCATGTGAGATGTTCATCATCCCGAGTTTTATCTGTCTGAGTTTTACTCGGGATCGCCTCACAAGTGAGGTGCTCGTCATCCCGAGTTTTATATGTCTGAGTTTTACTCGGGATCGCCTCACAAGTGAGGTGCTCGTCATCCTGAGTTAAGTTCAGACGAAAAGTTACAATTCTGTTTTTAAATGCTGTTGCTACAATAAAAATATTTTTGAATTCAGTTCTCAATAAACTATTAGTCTTGTGTATATTAGTTCTCATATGATATGCATACTGATTTCGTGGTATTTCAGTTTTACATTGTGCACAAGTCATAATTGTACTACATGATCTTGTGAATGGTGTTCTGTGTTCTCTGGACTGTACAACTGTGAAATAAAAACATACGATATAAGTAGAATACCTATATATTATTTAATTTATTAAATTGACTACACTTTTTTACATGTAATTATTAGGATCACATTGCATAGCATACAGACAAATTAAACAATACTATAATAAAAACGTTAAAGTAAGAATTTATTAAAGAAGGTTACCGGAAATTACTAGGATTATTATATTAACATAATGACAAATTAAAACTTAATAATAAGAATTTATTAAAGTCACTGGACAGTTTTTAAAATCTTTGTCGACTGAGGACGTAAATGCTTTTAGATGGCGCCACATCTCCGTATCCGTATCAGTTTTTGTTTTGATCGTAACGATTGAGTGACGCCACCTATTTACCGGTGGTACACTTGCGATCTCCTCACAATTATAGACCTTTACTTCAACGTAATACGGTCCTTGTTTTGTCTCGCTGATTTTTCGAGCATAGCCTTTCTCAACTTTCTTAGTATAGTAAGAATAAAGAGGAGGCGATGTTTTACCGGCTGATGTGGACGGCTTCAGTGAATCATCCTCTTCGCTTTCACTGCCGAACAGGTCTCGTGCCGTTAACTTATTACCAGTCAACGGTATCGGATTTATTCGAGGCTTCTTCGATCCGCGAGGCTTAGATCCACATCCGGCAGACGCTTTGGAACGCTTGTTTGCAGCAGATTTCTCAACCCGATGCGATGATGCCGTTTTCTGCTGCATCGGCTGTTGCTCGGTATCTGATTCTTCTCCAGATGAGAACAATTGAGGCATTGAAGATGGAGATGACTTGGACCTAAAACAATATATTCAAAATATTATTAAAAATGATAGCAAATAAGTTATTGAAGGACTCGCTAGGTTAATCTAATGTCATATTATAACAATACAGGGAAAATATAATTTGCTCATTAGAATTTCTGCTAATAGCTAAATCGAATGCAATATTAATTTTATTTGTACAAAGTTTGTACTACAATCAAACTCACTTTGATATTTATAATATTAGTTAGGATTAAATAAGTTCTATATATTGAATAATAGTATGTACACATGACACATTTGTAACTCATTATTATTTAATAAAATAATTAAAGTTAACTTACATTTTTCAGGTTGAAGCGTAGCTAGCGTGTAGGTGTTGATTCTTTCCCTCGTAGAGAGCAGTTTATGATTTGGCTAAGATTCTTGCACATTATATAGAGCAAAATCCATATGATGTTCCTCCAAATATGTAAAGTCCATGTGTAAGCAAAAACAAGATATCCTATGACTTAGAATTATACTACACAAATACCACGACTTCACTTGTCCTAAAAAATGCTAAACATACATTTACTTACACATATTGAACAACAACGAACATACAAATATTCCGATACCATAATCATTATTGCTATATTGTTTTGATTCGTCTCCTTAAAAAGAATTCAGCTTACGGTGCAACTTTGATATACTATTAACGTACCATGAGTTTGCTTGCTTAATTATCTAAATAAAATGTATGAAAACGTTTACCGTGAACATAAGGGCAGTAGTATTATTTTATCGATATATATTTATGATAAATAATAAAATGATAGGCGTCGTAATGTCTTACGTTTCCTATTTCACTATACCATTTTTGGAAAAAGATATGATATCTAACTTAAAAATGTGCGATTTTGAACTCTATCCATAAAATTAAATTAGGGTATATAAATAGAGAGAAAAATCTTTTAAAATTTATTCCAATTCTATACTTGACTGTTACAACTGGCTTGATCGTGTATTATTGGTAAGTTTAAATATTATTCTTCTTTCATATTTTATCCAGCATTATTATCTGACAGTATAATCGATGTTTAATACTTAAAGGTCTGATACATGTTTATTTCTATATAACACTATGTTTCAACCGCAATTGTTGTTTTGAGATAGAATATCGGTTAGCGAAATACTAATTTAGAGTATTACTTTCCAGGTGTTTAACAAAGTCGGGACATAGAATTAAATATGTCACACTCACCATCCTACAGCCCTGTTTTAGATAACATTAACCGAGAATGTGATGTAAGTATCTAAGTGATCATTGATATTAGCAATTGAATTCATATTTGATGCTGTTTAATAGCATCAAATTATTCATTATTTCAGAATTCGTTCGAATGCTCCGATCCAGTTCTTAATCCATTTTACTATGCTCAAGACCGAGAAAGTTGGTATGCCGAAGAGGCGGAAAAAGCATGTGAAGAGAGTAGACAGCAAAAAATACAAGAGAAAAAAATAAAGAAGAAGAAAAAATCAAAACCTTTTAAAAACACATCCTTTATCACACGTAAAGAGCCCGGGCATGTTCACCGAATTATAAAAATAATTGTACATGATGTGGAAGGTTGTCAGATGAATGAAATGGACAGTGACCCTGATAGTGCAAGCGTGAATATACAATATTTAGTCCGTAGTGATATTGATGACATAATGACTGAAATCGAGTATTTAGTTGCTAAAATAGTTAAAAAATTAAGTTCAACTTCATGTACCTAATTGATATTTAAAATAGACGTATAATAGTTATATCATTATTTGTTTTTTAAATGGTTAGTATATACTGTAAATATTTATTGTAAATAAAAGTATTTAAAATATACTTAGTACCTTTTATTTGTACGTCATAATATTTAAACTAAATCTTTACTACACTGCATATATAAGGCAGCGCGATGAACAATGGCGAGCACACTTCATTTTTGTTAGTCTGCCGTATCGAATATCGAATAGACTATACCGACTGTTGCTCCAATTTCCGTGTCATTTAATTGTTGAATAAATGTAATGATAAATTATAATGTACATAATTAAGGATGTTTAATAAGATGTTTCATATTTATATTGAACATTTAAATTTCTTGTGATATCTATTACATTAAAATAGTTAAATATTAAAGACCACTCAATAGTCAAGTCAGAATATTTTGCAGGTACTATTTAAAAACAATGAATGATGGTTGTAATTGGGTGTTTCTGGATCTAAAATGATTCTATAATGAATGGTGAAAATTGCGGGTTTCCAGATCTTGAATATTGATGAAATGAATAGTAAAATTGGGGTGACCTGGATCTCCTTGATCCAGGTCCCCCAATTTTACTCTACTCAAGTGACGAGTAATCAACAGAACAGCAACTAACATTTATTAATTTGAGTTACTTAAAATACTAAATTAGAAGCTTCATAATATTAGAGCGACCTAATATTTCTTCGCTTTGACCAATCAGAGAGATCAGAGGCTTGTGAAGTCTGTATCTAATATTCCGTGACTTTAAACATGAGGTGTTCATTTTATATCCTTTTCTCACACGGGGATAATTAAATTAACTGTCTCACCTTTATTTTCAACATGAGGTTTTCATTCTTTTATATCCTTTTCTTACACGAGGATACTTAAATTTACTGTCTCACCTTTATTTTCAACGTGAGGTGTTCATTCTTTTATATCCTTTTCTTACACGGGGATAATTAAATTAACTGTCTCACCTTTATTTTCAACATCAGGTGTTCATTTCATATCCTTTTCTCACACGGGGATTATTAAATTAACTGTCTCACCTTTATTTTAAACATGACGTATTCATTTTATATCCTTTTCTCACACGGGGATTATTAAATTAACTGTCTCACATTTATTTTCAACATGAGGTGTTAATTTTATATCCTTTTCTCACACGGGGATTATTAAATTAACTGTCTCACCTTTATTTTAAACATGAGGTGTTCATTTTATATCCTTTTCTCACACAGGGATTATTAAATGAACTGTCTCACCTTTGTTTTCGTATCCAGCACAAATCTTGTCGCTCGTGATGTATTCTCCAAATGCTGGAGGGGCCTTAGATATGCAATAAGAAATGTCAATGTATGGCATTTCCAGTACTTTGAGGATCGGTGAAGCTGGACCATTGACAGCTGTGAGACCCCAACCTGCCACCTGTAGGAGGTCCAGTGAAACTTAGAGCTTCATCCTATTAATATTATAAACGCGAAAGTTTGTAAGTATGGATGGATGGATGTTTGTTACTCTTTCACGTAAAAACTACTGAATGGATTTTAATGAAATTTTACAAATGTATAGCTTATACATCAGAATAACACGTAGGCTACATTTTATAAAGATATTGTGAGAATTGTCCAAAATATGACAATATATTATGTCAAGTTAGTAGGAAAAAATCTACCATCTGCGAGCTATTCCGGCGTGCACTGCCAAAACCGCCAGAGGTACACATTCTTCTAATATTATAAACTAGCTATGCCACGCGGTTTTACCCGCGTTAATTTTTATAAATTATCGCAGCTCCTCCCCCGTAGTTGATAGCGTGATAATATGTAGCCTATATGTTGACCCGACCTCTTAGTAATATTCATGCAAAATTTGAAGTAAATCCATGCAGTACTTTTCGAATTTAGCCCGGACATACATACAGACAAACAGACACACAGTCAAAAATTCTAAAAAATATATTTTTGGCTTCGATGTCGATTGTAGATCACGGCCCAAGTATCCTTTTTTAAACATATTCAATGTACCTACAGTTTTGACTTTCCTACCAGTTTTGATTTTATTATATGTATAGAAGATTTATTTAAAAAACAAAGGTAAAAGTCACCTTTCCCATATTGCCTGGTACCAGTTGCCGTCTGTCAAAGTCGTAGTCGAAGTCCAAGCAGACCGGCCTCACGTGCGTCTGGTATGTGAAAGGCTGCTCCAAGTACAGTAGTGCTATATCATCTTGAAAGTTCGCTTTCCGCCCTTGAAAACGACTCGGGATCTTGATGTTCCTCACCTAATAAAAAATGGGGTTTGGATTACCTTCAATTCAATTCAATTTTTCGTACAAACATATATAATAAATATGTTTACATTGTAATCAGTAATATTATCTCTATGTTTTAGCATTATCGGCATACAAATTTTCATTACAAAATGTCAAAGTTCATATATTATGTTAGTAGTGTGAGTAATCAATAGTCACTAAGTCAATACACTTGTATTATTAAACTAGCTGTGCCCCGCGGTTTTACCCGCGTTAAACTTTATAAATTATCACAGCTCCTCCCCCGTAGGTGATAGCGTGATAATATGTAGCCTATATGTTGACCCGACTTCTAAGTAATATTCATGCAAAATTTGAAGTAAATCCATGCAGTACTTTTTGAGTTTAGCCCGGTCATTCATACAGACAAACAGACAAAAATTCTAAAAACTATATTTTTGGCGTCGATATCGATTGCAAATCACGCCCCAAGTATCCTTTTTTAAAAATATTCAATGTACAGTTTTGACTTTCCTACGATTTTATTATATGTATAGATAACTAAATTACATAATATTAAGTATTATCAATTATTCTGTCATTCAAAAAGTCATTAATTGAATAGTATGCCCGATGTATTAAAAACTTAGTGACGGCTTTTTTAAAGGTGTACCTATGTATCTTTTATTTCTTTTAATTTCTTAGGTAATTTATTAAATACTTTGGGTGCGATTCCCAGGAAACTTTTGGCATACAACGCGGTCTTATGCGGTTTTAGATGTATTAAATGGCGGTGACGTCGATTGTTAAGCGTCTCGAATAAGTTAAGATGTTGTTTTACGTACTTTGTTACTTCCAGTACATAGAGAGATGGCTGTGTAAGTATTTTGAGTTCTAAAAAGTATAGTTGACAGCTGTCAGTTGATTGAATATTACAAAGCTTCTTTTCGTTTGGTTCAATATACTGCCGTCCTTATTTAAAGTGCAAGAACTAGGTCCAAAATACTTTCGAAAAAAACGCTGTTAAAGTTTTTATTTTTGTTTTGTTTGTATCTCCATCCCCATTTAATGTATTGGTTTGAAATTTTTACGGGTTATAGATAAAAATGTATAGAATATTACACAGTACTTGAAATTTTGAAATGTGTGGTTTAAGCTATTTAAAATCATGGTATGTTTGATATCATGGCATGGTTGATGTTTAGAACTGTTTCACAAATAGACAGATTGTTTACCAGTCTTAAGTGCAATAAGTAAGGTAGTTATTGCACTTATTGTTAGTAAGGCAGTTTTCAGTAGCAGATGCTTACTGTATGTTATAGTATGTTCTAACCATAAGTGCAATTAGTTTCCTACTTATTGCGGTTTTCATTAGACATACTAACCAACTAACTGACGTTATATAGGTATGTAAGGCTAGCTTACCCTACATATATAACGTCAGTTAGTTGGTTAGTTACTTATAGAAATATTGAGGTGTTAATAAATAATGTATTAATAAAATGAGGAAAAAAATATTAGATCTTAGTTAATCAATTTCTAACGTACAAAACGTAGCAGCTAAACGTAACAGCCTTAGAGTGAACTTTGCTCAATACATACTTGACACCCGGGAGGTTTCAGGTAAATTTAATCAGAAATCTCTCCTAGTTACAGGCATTAAAGGTATCAGACCTACTATTATTCTTGCTTTGCGCTCCTTGGTACCCCTCTCGGAGAACTATTATTTATGAAAAATTTGAATGATTTGTTTAAATTTTTTGCTTGTAGGAAATCGTATAGTCTCCTCTAAAAAAAATTATTGTGAAACCTCCTCTTTCGGCTCTGGCCACCAAGATGTTCTTTTTAAATACACCCTTAATATCAAGTTTCTGATCATATGCTGAGAAGAGCATTCGTAGTAATAAAAATTAGATGCTGTCATGATTTTTACGCTATTATTTTTTTAATTGGACTATCTCACACAATCTATGAAGTCCTCAAAGTCTTAAACTTTCTTCTTCTTCAATGACAATTCGACTTGGGGGTGAAAATGATCAACTGACATGAAAGTATGCCCAGGCTAAAAGTATTTAACTTATGCGTATGTCTACGTAGCGATATGTCTTAAATGATATCTTACCGTCAGGATATTTCTCCATTAAAGATTGGTGCATTATCGTTATATTTATGTCGCTGGGCAGATAAGACTATTTTAATAATTCGACTTGTTGCACTTTTGACTAGTAGAAAAGCTGCATTAACGTAAAGTTATTGCCCTTATGTCTAGAAAATAAGGTCATCAAATGTAATAACTCGACTTGTTGCACTTTTGACTAGTAAAAGACCTGCAGTAACGCAAAGTTATTGCCCTTATGACTAGAAAATATGGTCATCAAATGAAGAATGTTTTTATTCAAAGTAAAATAATTCCGCTTATTGCAGTTATCACTTGTAATATTTCATAAAAATTTAGTTAACCTTGCCACAACTCAAGTTATTTTACTCTTGATAAGTAAAAAAAATATATATTTCGATATATTGCAGTTATGCCTAGTGAAAAAACAGGAATGGTGATAGATACGTAAAAACTGTCAAAGAATATGTAATTAACTCTGTTTGCTAAAAAAACCGAGTTATTGCACTTTGGATAAGGGCGGCAGTATAGGTTTGCCGTATGGTTTTCCGGCCCAAAAAAAATAACAGGCACACCCCATGCCATCGTATGGGTTTCGCAAAAGGCGACAAAGGGACACAACAGGTAGGCGGACAGCAGCGCCACCTGTGTACCACCGACACTGCGGTCTCCAACTCGCATGCCAAGCGCGGTGACTACGGCAAAGCCCTCCAAATGGCAACGTTATAAAGGGCTTTGGGGAGGTCTATGTCTAGCAGTGGATGATATTAGGCTGATGATGAAATATACAGGTTTAAAAAAAAAAGCATAGACTCACGTCTGTTTTTTTTAGTTTTCGTTCGCCACACACACAGCAAGACATCCAAAGAAAGCAAAGCAACACAGCCAAACAAAATTATAATATACATACTCACATTAGACTTCTGGGTATCTTTAAGGTCATCCATACTGTCCACGTACGGGCGGTACAGTTTACCAGCTGCAACTACATAGTCCGAAGCTGGTTGTAGATATGCTCCATAAAAGCAGTGGGCCGCTGGAAAATGAGGACGTTGTTTTTACCTTTAATTTTATACAAGTTACAGACGCCAGCACATCAAGTTACCCCAATGTGTCCATTTCCATAATTGAAAGTGAGCATAAGGCTCACTTGCAACTATGGAAATTGACACTTATGTGATTAAGTTGAAAATCTATAAAAGAAATTGGACAGATTAGGGTAGCTATCTATAAAAGAAATTGGATGGATTAGGGTAGCTGTCTGTACCTATACTAATTAACAGTATCACACAGTTATATTCGTCGTCTTTTAAGGGCTATCGGAAGATCAGCGTTGCGGTAATTATTTACTTTAGCATTTGCTGAGGTAGACGCTTTTCCTAGCTTGTGATGATGTCCTCCCGACCGAATTTCGGCTACGGCGGCCAGTCTCAAAGGAGACTCGCCAATTGCGCAGGACATATTAAAGTGCACAAGTGTGTGCGCAAACACAGGGGCACTTTATATTCCATCACTCTCATGATCCGATGGGACGCCTAGCGATACGACCGGAAAGAGTTCAGGTACCGGCGGCTTTACGTGCTCTTCGAGGCACGGAGGTGGTAATACCGGCAACTTCCAGATCTCGGACTGATACTGAGAAATTTCTTTTATCGGAATAATCCCAAAATCATTTTTTAGCCCGACCCGGGATTTGAACCCAGGGCCTTATTATCTGCGGTTGAACACGCTACCGCTAAACCAACGAGGCATAATAATAGGTATCTATAACATTAAAAGTTACAACCCTACAGCTTCAATAGAACGTAGGTAATTATTTCATTAACTCGGATTAGCTAGGCTTGCTATGCCTCAAGCGTATGTTTCGAGGTTACATAACTCCATATCCTCCATTCAAAACCTCCATGAACTTATCCCTCCTTCCTGCTTTTTTCATCGGACTACTAGGCGTCGGGAGGGTTTTCACTGCTTTGTTGTTGACATCCCATTATGCCGTACGAAGCGCTTTAGGTTCCTCCTTTATCATACGAACGGCTAAGCAGTGGAACACCCTCCCGGACGACGTGTTTCCAGACTCATATAACATGGGTTTCTTCAAGGCTAGAGTGAACAGGCATCTTATGGGTACGCGCGGTCCACCTTCGACCACATCTTCACTTACCATCAGGTGAGATCGTGGTCAAGCGCAAACCCATTCAGCATAAAAAAACAGAACAGAACCACGAACTTACCAGATATGGTCACAGAATTAGTGACCAGGGTCCCTCCACAGATGTTCATGTATGGGTTGAAAGTCTTTGCGTAGATGGCAGTGTGCCAAGGCAGTTCGCCTCTCTTCGCAGGGTGACCCCCAGCCACCAGCTGGATACCACCTGGAGTTATTCTGCCACATTCTGTAATTTAGCGGTTTAAAATAATAATAATATCTAGGGACAATGTCACACAGATCATCCTAGCCCCAAAATAAGCAAAGCTTGTACTATGGGTACCAGGCGACGATATACATACTGATATAGATAGATAAATACTTATATACATAGAAAACATCCATGACTCAGAAACAAATATTCGTGCTCATCACACAAATATTCGCACCTACCGGGATTCGAACCCAGGACCACCAGCTTCGTAGACTACCAACTAGGCTACGGTGACCGTCCGTAAAATGGTTGGGAACTAGCAATTGTAGTGGGTAATTTAAGCCCTAGTAACAGACAAATACATCATCATGGCAATCAAAGTACGTCCAAAGCTGGACAAGAGCCTCCCCAAAGAATGGGGGAGGGGGGTATCCCATAATCGCAACGCTTGGCAGACGGGTTGGCGACAGTGCATGACGCGGCAGCTACTGAGAAATACTCCCAGAAAACTCAGTAGGAATCATTTTTAAAAATATTCATTTTTTAACATATAATGGCAGTGTACTTAAATGTAATCCCAAGCCGTTTTGTCATTTAAATAATCAGAAGTATTGTAGTGAGTCCTGCTACACGATTTGGCTTTTATAGTTCTTTTAAACTTATTTGTAGACATTTCTCTGATATCAATGAGAAATTTGTTATAGAATCTAACACAATAGTAATACCTGAAAAAAAATATAGTTAAATCCATAGAAATTCAAGTACATACAAGCTGACATGTTTTAAAACTAACTAAAATATCCTACTAATATTATAAACGCGAAAGTTTGTAAGTATGGATGGATGCATGTTTATTACTTTTTCACATAAAAACTACCGAATGGATTTTAATGAAACTTTACAATAATATAGCTTATACATCAGATAACACATAGGCTGTAATTTATAAAGACGAGGGTCTAAGTTTGCCAAATTACACTGAGTTGTTGCCTAAATACAAAAAGTACTGCCACAATAACTGGGCGGAATATTTTAATGAGAGATCTTTAATAAAAGGAATTTGGTATAAAACAATACAAAGTGAGCCTCCTCGAATACCATGGTTCATTAATGAGAGATTTGGTAGGTCTTTAATTGCAACAGCGCTAAGGTGAAGTTCGCAAACATGATGAGGAAATCGGATTCTCCAAATTGTGATGTGTGCGGTGTCATTGAAGACGTGCATCACCTGTTGGTGGAATGTGTCCGTTACGATACCGATCGAGAGCTCCTTAGAACATCTTTACACTTGAGCAGAACTAATGTGGGTATGTTCCACGAGATGTTGTCCTCTCCTGTGTCTGAAGCCGCTAAAGCACTGTTTCTGTTATTTAGTTGTAAGCCATAACTAGTAAGTAGATGTAGTTTAGGTTAAGGTAGGTTACGATGGAATTGACATGTACTTAGTGTATAAAAGTTCCTTAAATAAAAGAAAAAAATAAATAATTATAAAGACATTGTGTGAATTGTCCAAAATATGACGATAGGTGTCAAGTAAGTAGGAAAATATCTACCATCTGCGAGCTAATCCGGCGTGCACTGCCAAAACCGCTAGAGGTACACATCCTACTAATATTATAAATGCAAAAGTTTGTGAGTATAGATGTATGGATGTACATATGTTTGTTACTCTTTTACGCCAAAACTACTTTAACGCGGGTAAAACCCCGGGGCATAACTGATATAATATACTTAGTTGCTATTTTGACCTTACCTGGAGTACATCGAGCTATATAATCCCAATGGCCGTCGATACATCGCATGAAGGAAAGGATTTCAGAAGAATAGTAGTTTGGCCTATTGCATTCTGGGCGAACGATCGTCCCCGAAGGCTCGAAGGACTTGCAGGGTCGTTCGCCTAGCCCAGTGCCTTGGATGAGGCAGTGATAGTGGACCGATGGATGTTCTTCGAGTTTGCAGAAACCTGTCAAAAATTATTTATTCCGTAAAAGTTTTACATTTATGTGGAATCGTCATTTTTTTTAACCTACCGTGCAGTGCATGACGTGGCAGCTACTGAGAAACACTGGCAGAAAACTCAGTAAGAATCCTTTTTTAAAATGAAATATACTTAAGATTAATTTTAATCATGTGTGTTGACTCTGAACAACTCAATCCCAAGCACTTTTATTACTTAAATAATCAGAAATTTGGTAATATGCCCTGCTACATAATTTGACTTTAATAATACTTTTAAACTTATTCGTAGACAATTATATCTGTCTGAAATATGACATCCAAGTTTATGATCGTGGCAATGTCTATTTTTGATTTCATCATCATCATCATATCAGCCGAAATACGCCCACTGCTGGACAAAGGCCTCTCCCAAAGATCTCCATAATTGCCGGTCTTGCGCTATGCGCATCCATCGACCCTCAAAAGATCATCGGGCCTGCCCACGCTGTGATCTTGATTTGATTGATTTGATTAATAATTATATGGCCTCCAGGCTGAATTTCGGCCACGGCAGCCACTCTCAATGGAGAGTAGCTGACTGTGCAGGACATATTATAGTGCACGAATGTGTGTGCAAACACGAGTATTTTCTATTCCATCACTCTCATATATCCGATGTGACGTCTACCGACACGACTTCTTTTTGCGTGCTCTGTTAGACACAGGGTCTGAGCCCTGAGTCGCTACTGAAAGAGACTTCGTCTTACTTGTGACGGGAATATGGAAAAAAATGCTAAAGGGCTTGAAGAATAATGATGGCCGTGGGCGAATAGATCGGCGCGTATAGCTAGACTGCAAAGTGATGCGAAGACGAGAAAATTTAAAGGCCTCGGGCCTCTTCATAAAGGCTTCCTCAAAGTAGGGAAGTTTCGAGTGTAATCCAAAGAGTTGCAAGCATACATAAACTCCTAGTTTCTTTTTGCCGACTAACATGCATTAAGCAAACACACGTATACAATGCGGTAGCTGTATGTCATATTGAAACATTTATCGGTATCCTTTACCTTATTATACAGTCAACTATTTGTGTGACCCATAAATAGTTTTTCTGAGTCTAGATGTAATTAGTGTCCGTCCATTATTTGTTTGTAAAGTACCCCGCAACACAGGGATTAGATAGCCAGTGTGGGCGTTGTCTTTGAAAAAATGCTGCTTGTGGCTGTTGTTTCAGTCAAGATCATCGGCTGATCATTTGAAGAATAATAGGTCTCACGCCTGCAGACGCCTATCAGTTTCCTCAAAGTAGGGAAGTTTCGAGTGAAATCCCAAGAGTTCAAAGCATCCATAGACATCCACTTGTTGTTTATCTATATATATAAAATCAATGCCACTTTTCGGTGTAATGTTAACTCAACAACGCCTTTACCGATTTGGCTAATTTTGGTCTTGAATTATTTGTGGAAGTCCAGGGAAGGTTTGTACGTAGAGAAAATTTAAAAAAGTCTTGAAAAAGTGTAAAATGAATAAATGAACTTAATAATCATTTTTTTATTACTATGCCTTATACGTAGCGAAGCACGTACCGGACAGCTAGTCATGTATAAAACTAACTCACATATGCCATAATCGCCACGCTTGGCCGACGGGTTGGTGATCGCAGTAACATGGGCATAGTACTTAGAAGGAAGCTGCTGCCTGTCCTCTGGTATATATTCCCTCGAGTCAACTTCTACGCCCCTCACGGGATGCACTACATAAACCATTGGCGCCACTGGCGCGAGTGTTCACCCCGACCCCTATAGCAACCAGGGTAGTCATTTTTATATATCAGAGGGCGACTAACGAGCAGTAAGATGGAATTAGTACTCTGAAGGAATCTGCTGCCCATCCTCTGGATTTTTAAAAATAAAATATGATGGCAAGCGAGCAAGTGGGTCACCTGATGGTAAGTGATCACCGGCGCCCATGGACACTCACAGCCGCAAGTGCGTTGCCGGCCTTTAAGAAAATAATAGGCTCGCTTCTTTAAGGTTGCCATGTCATACCGGATCGGAAATACTTCCGCAGCTTGATCATATAAATAATATCCTTGGACATTATTCACACACGGCCATCTGTTTCCAAACTAAGCAGAACTTGTACTATGGAACCCAGATAACTGATATACTATATATACTACTTTTCTTTTGTAAATTCATACTTATATAGATAAATTACACCCAGACAAACAGACATGTGCTTGCACACAAATATCTGTCCTGGGTGGGAATCGAACCCATGACTTCCGGCGTTAAAAGCAAGCATTTGCCAACCACACCAAGAGGCCCGAAATAAAAAAATATTCCATTATTATTATTTACTCACGTATACAATACGGAAATTCTGTCTGTGACCAGATGCCTTTATAGCAGATCACGTCAGGGCTCCCAACCAGCCCGTATCCTGGTAAGCAGGTCACGTTAAGTTGCAGTGCTTGGAAGGACTGTCCTGGAGTGGCGACGGGCGCGTCCGAGGTGTAGGAGCCGTGCTCCGGGACCGGGGGCAGGATACAGGAGGTTGCCCTTCGTTGTCTGAAACTTGAAGAACGAATGAATTTAGAGATGTTTTTGGGAATAGTAAAGCTGTGACATAAATATACACAATACACATAAGACTAAATCATCACATCACCAAGCTGATCTCATCAGACCGGAAGACAGGAGGTCATCCGAGGTCAGTTCCCTATTCTATGTTTATTGTTCCAAATATTAAACAATTCAAAAGTCATTATTTTCTTAAGAGACTCTCACCTTAGTCTAGTTGGTAGTGCTCCTGCCTACGAAGCTGGTGGTCCTGGTTTCGTATCCCGGTAAGAGCAAATATTTGTGTGATGAACACGAATATTTGTTTCTGAGTCATGGATGTTTTCTATGTATATAAGTATTTATCTATCTGTATAAGTATGTATATCGTCGCCTGGTACCCATAGTACAAGCTTTGCTTAGTTTGGGGCTAGGACGGTCTGTGTGACATAGACAAAAAAAAAAAAACTTAAAAAAAACCTATATGACAGACTAATCGTAATACTTCTGTCCTTGTCTTCACCTATCTATTTCTTGCCATTCAGGAAATTCACACCATCTAGGCAACTCTTTCTTTTTATTCTGGATCCATCTAATGTCAATTTTTGCAATAAAATATGGTATGCCTTTTTCATCAGCTAAACTTTTTCTTTTGTTCTGCCATTAACTATAACTTTCTAGAAATGCAACGTAAAGCCGCCAAAAAAGCTCTTACGGGGGTTAGAAGCTCAAACGTGACAGTCATCATCATCATCATATCAGCCGAAAGATGCCCACTACTAAACAAAGGCCTTCCCCATAGATCTCCAACAGTCCATCTTGTAGGGGGCCTGCCCACGCTGCGTCTTCCGGTTCACTACATTACTTAGTGTTTGCCGTTGATATAAATTAAAAAAAAATACTTTATCGTAAGAATAGTAATTACCCTAAGTCAGTGTTCTTCAAGCCGGTTTTTATTTTATATGGACGGCAATCACTAAATAATGCTGTGGAAACTCATGTTAATTTTATGTACGATTCGGCCAACATAAAGTTAAACTGTTGGTCGACATAAAACTAAACTGTTAACCGAATTCAACATAAAAATTAAACTGTTGTCCGACATAAAACTAAACTGTTAACCGAGTTCATCATAAACATAAAAACTGTTGGCCGAGTTCAACATAAAATAAATTATTAGCCGAGTTCAACATAAAAATTGAACTGTTGGCCGAGTTCAACATAAAACTAAACTGTTAGCCGAGTTCAACATAAAAATTAAACTGATGGTTGAGTTCAACATAAATATAAACTGTTAGCCAAGTTCAACATAAAAATTAAACTGATGGTCGAGTACAACATAAAATAAACTGTTAACCGAGTCCAACAGAAAATTAAACTGTTGGCCAAGTTCAACATAAAAATTAAACTGATGGTCGAGTACAACATAAAATAAACTGTTAACCGAGTCCAACAGAAAATTAAACTGTTGGCCGAGTTCAACATAAAAATTAAACTGATGGTCGTGTTCAACATAAAAATAAACTGTTGGCCGAGTTCAACATAAAATAAACTGTTAACCGAGTCCAACAGAAAATTAAACTGTTGGCCGAGAATATAAAATTAATTTCGTGAGTAACCTGTAACAGTTTTTACTATGTCAACTGTTTACGATAATTATAATAACTAATAATGCTGAGGCGTTTCCAGCCCAGAAAGAATAATAAGGCCATCCCATACTATCCCGTGGGTGACTTAAAAGGTGACTAAGGGAGACAGCAGGTAGGTGGGCAGCAGCGCCACCTGTGTACTAGCTACCACCTAACTGTGGACGCCAATTCGCATGTCAAGTGCGGTGACTACGGCAAACTCCTCCAAATGGCAACGTTAGAAACCTATCAGGTTGATAATGTATAAGTTTTTAGTACCTGTGTGAATAGATTTGTTCCTTAGCCGAAGACATCAGCGCTGGAGACGAAACTGAAATGACAACAAAATTGACAATTGACTTTCCTATAAGTTTTGACTTATAGGAAAGTCAAAACTGTACATTGAATAATTTTAAAAAGGATACTTGGGGCGTGATCTACTATCGATATCGAAAGCCAAAAATATAGTTTTTGGAATTTTTGTCTGTGTGTCTGTTTGTCTGTATGTATGTTCGGGCTAAAATCAAAAAGTACTGAATGGATTTGTTTCAAATTTTGCATGAATATGACTAAGAGGTCGGGTCAACATATAGGCTACATATTATCACGCTATCACCTACGGGGGAGGAGCTGTGATAATTGATAAAAGTTACGCGGGTAATACCGCGGGGCACAGCTAGTATTTAATATTTATAATTTTTATCTATTAATATACATTAGTTACATACTTAAAACGTTAAATTAAAAGTATTCTAAATTTTCTCGCATTGGTTATGCTCCCAGAAATATTGGCAGATATGGCAATACTTATTTGTTGGGAAAAATATAAGCCAACATTCCGGGAATGTGTTGTCTCAACAAGGCGTGCTGCTATTTCTTTATTACATAACTAGCTACATATGCCCCGCGGTGTCACCCGCGTTAAAGTAGATTTGGCGTAAAAGAGTAACAAACATACATCCATACATCTATACTCACAAACTTTCGCATTTATAATATTAGTAGGATGTGTACCTCTAGCGGTTTTAGCAGTGCATGCCGGAATAGCTCGCAGATGATTTTTTCTACTTACTTGTCACTTATCGTCATATTTTGGACAATTCAGACAATAATAATATCTTTATAAATTGTAGCCTTTGTATTATTCTGATGTATAAGCTATCTTATTGTGAAGTTTCATTAAAATTCATTCATTAGTATTTACGTGAAAGAGTAACAAACATCCATCCATCCATATTGACAAACTTTCGTGTTTATAATATTATTAAGACTTTGGGCGGCGCTCCCCACGGCCCTAATGCTTCCACCCCAGCAGGCCCCAAACATGTAACCGCTATTTAATTAATGTTTTAAGAATGTATAATCGACTTCAACGCTTTTTAACGACTCCAAAAGGAAGGTCACAACTTGACTGTATATTAATTTACTGTTACGAGAGTTCTTCGTTATTTTTAAACGGTTTTTACTCATATAGACTTAAAAATCGCTTGTGAATGCACTGTATTTTTGTTAAGCTTTCACGAAAAAATCTACCGGACGGATTTTTATGAATCTTTGTAGTAATAAAGCTTATATGTATATTGAAATAACATATCCTATTAATATTATAAACGATAAAAGTCTGTAATTATGGATGGATGGATGTATGTTACTCTTTCACGTAAAACCTACTGAATAGATGTTAATGAAACTTTACGATAATATAGATTATACATCAGAATAACACATAGGTTACGATTTATAAAGATATTGTGTCAATTGTACAAAATATGACGATAAGTGTCAAGTATGTAGGAAAAAATCTACCACCTGCGAGCTATTCCGGCGTGCACTGCCAAAACCGCTATAGGTACACATCCTACTAATATTATAAATGCGAAAGTTTGTGAGTATAGATGTATGGATGTATGTTTGTCACGCTTTTACGCAAAAACTACTTTAACGCGGGTGAAACCCGCTAGTAATATATAGTAAAACTAGCTAGTAGGCTATAATTTAGGAAGTTTGGGCGCATTGGATCCGGTAGTAGCATTAAAGCGCGACCGTCGTTTTAAACACAAGGTCCGTTATAATAATAATACTGAAGTCATACCTTAATATAGACATAACCATTCAGACAATATGTAGTAAAATATAAATTTCAACAATTAAACCTAAACATAATCTCCTTGACAATAAATTAATACAAGCTAGCTAAACATCACTACTATTATAAAATAAATTGTATAAATGTTTTAACATTCCGTGTACCTAAATATCTATAATAAGTAACTAGAAATAATAACTGTATTACTACAAACTTGTTCTGACTATTTACAAGTGCTCTTTTAAAGTCTTCGTGAATAAAAACCTTTTTTATTTTATTTTTTTTATTTTATTTATTTAGTTGTCCCTAGATGCAATAATGTGGAAATTACTTTAGTGGGTATTGGAGGCATTATATAATGGAGTTGTTGTTACTTATTAAAACCGACCAAGTGCAAGTCGGACTCACTCACGAGGGGTTCCGTATTATCTATAAAATCGGCCAAAAATTACATTTGTTTTATGGGAATTTTAAAATTAATAAAAAATTATTAATTTTATTCTGTTACTTTTTACTTTTTGGTGTCATAGCGGCAACAGAAATACATAATCTGTGAAAATTTCAACTGTCTAACTATCACGGTTCATGAAATACCATCTGGTGGCAGACGGACAGACAGACAGACAACGAAGACTTAATTATTGTATCTGACCTCTTTCCGGTCGTGTCGCTAGTCGTCCCTCGGATCATGAGAGTTATGGAATAGAAAGTGCCCCTGTGTTTGTGTACACACTTGAGCACTATAATATGTCCTGCGCAATTGGCTAATCTCCATTGTCAAACAATATATGTAGTAAAATATAGCTAAAATTTTTAATTTAGATAATTAAACCTACACATGATCCTTGACAATAACTTAATTTAAGTTAGCTAAATATCGTTACTATTATAAAATAAATCTTATTGTAAATTATTTCCTACAATCCGTGTGCCTAAATATCTATACGTAGTAGAAATAATTATAAATTAATTATATATAACTCAAACCAAACTTTATTATAACATTTGATTTAATTATGATTGTATTCCTATTATTGTTTTATTATTTAATTTGTATAATTTTACACTAAAATAAGTCGAGAGTCAAAAAATATTAAGAATTAGAATTTATTTTAACTAAACAAATATTTGCACGACGTAAATGTCGAATATGGTGGAACCTCACTCATTTATATCAACAATTTGTAAACCTGTATTCTAGCAAATAAAGAGATTCATTGAATCATTTATTCATACTACGAACATGTTCTGACTATTTACAAGCGCTTTTTTAAAGTCTACGAGAATAAAAACCTTTTTTATCTTATTTTTTTATTGAGAATGGCCGCCGTGGCCGAAGTTCGGCCAGGAAGACATCATCAGTTAGTAATAGGGTCCCGCTTTACCTTTTGGTTATAAATAGAAATAGCTACGGATATGTTCATGTAAAACATAAGAATCTGCTTTATTGCGGGTTTAATATAATAGGTCTTTACCTATGAAATTGCCGTTTTGTATGAAAAAATTTAAACGAATTTTTTTCATGAATTTTTTTATTTGTATTAATCGAAGTAATCACCCATGCAATCAATGCATCTTTGCCATCGCAGTGGCAGTTTATTGATGCCCTTCTTAAAGAAATCAGCTGGACGGGAGGCAACAAATTCTTCAAAGGCATTTTGTACTGCCTCTCGGGTATTGATTTTTTTTCCCGCCAAGAAGTTATCCAAATTCTGGAAAAAGTAGTAGTCTGTAGGCGCAAGGTCTGGTGAGTAGGGCGGATGACGGAGAGCTTCCAACCCCAGTTCTTGCAACTTGGAGACCGTCTGCTGTGCAGTATGAGGTCGCGCGTTGTCGTGCAGGAGCAGCGGAGACGAGCGATTGACCAATGCTGGTTGGAGATGCGCCAGCTTCTCCATCATTGTGCTCAGTTCTTCACAGTACACATCTGCAGTAATGCTCACCCCGTTTGGTAAGAAGCTGTGATGAATCACACCGGCGCTAGACCACCAAACAGTGACCATCACTTTTCTAGGGGTAAGTTTTCGTTTAGGGCATTGTTTAGGTGCTGAACCAGGATCCAACCAACTTGCTGAGCGCTTGCGGTTATCAAACAGAATCCATTTTTCATCGCAGGTAACAATGCGGTTCAAAATTCCTTCATTTGTGTGTCTGTTGAGCAGTGCAAGGCACGTCTCGACGCGTACTTCGCGCTGGCGATCATTGAGTTCGTGGGGCACCCATTTGTCAAGCTTTTTTACCTTGCCAATTTGACGCAAATGGACCAATATTGTTTTGACGCTAACGTCGAAAGCTGCTGCTAATTCAGCCGTAGATTGTGTATCATCAGCTTCCACAACCGCCTTTAATTCGTCATTGTCGACCAAAGTCTTCGGACGACCGCGAGGTTCATTTTTCAGGTCGAAATTTCCAGAACGGAAGCGAGCAAACCAATAACAGGTGGTGCGTTGGTTTGTAGTGTTAGCTCCGTAAACGTCGTTGATGTTGCGTGCCGCTTGTGCCGCGTTGCTGCCACGACGGTACTCATATTCCATAATTACTCGAATTTTTAACGTATCCATGATGACGAAAAAGATTGAAATGCGATGAAAATGTAACACTAATCAATAAAGAAATGACTACTTTTGGAAAAAAGAATCCATGTTTTTAAAATAAAATTAATTTGAAATTAGAATTCTTAGCCAAAAAAAAATTATTTTGATTTGAAATGGCCAGTACTGCAGAACGGCAATTTCATAGGTAAAGACCTAATATTTCCTTCCTTATTATTTAATGTAACTGGTTTTATGTTTTATGTTGACTGCCTCGTTGGTCTAGCGGTAGCGTGTTAACCCGCAGATAGCGAGGTCCTGGGTTCCAATCCCGGGTCGGGCCAAAGGTGATTTTGGGACTTTTCTGTAAAAAGAAAAATTTCTCAGCATCAGCCCGAAATCTGGGAGCTGGCGGTATTATACCCCCGTGCCTCGGAGAGCACTTAAAGCCGTCGGTCCTGTGCCTGACCTCTTTCAGGTCGTGTCCCTAGTCGTCCCATTGGTTCATGAGAGTGAGGGAATAGAAAATGCTCCTGTGTTTGCGCACACACTTGAGCACTATAATATGTCCCGCGCAGATGGCTAATCTCTGTTGAGACTGGCCGCCGTTGCCGAAATTCGGCTAGGAGGACATCCATCCATCCATCCATCTACCCCAATCTGGCAAATTTCTTTTATAGATTTTCAAGTTTATGACATAAGCATAAGGTTCACTTTCTTGATGTGCTGGCGTCTGTACACACGGCTACATATCAAGCTATATATTCCAGTATAAGCTGATCTCGCGTTGTATAGGATTTCCATACAATGAGAGGTCAGCTTATATTGGATTATTTTATGTAACAATGTAAAAACGCCAGCACATCCATCTAACCTAATCTGGCAAATTTCTTTTATAGATTTTCAACTTTATCTCATAACCATAAGGTTCACTTTCAATTGGGGAAATTTGACAGATTGGGATAGCTTGGTGTGCTGGCGTCTGTAAACACGGCTACATATAAAGCTAATTTCCAGTATAAGCTGATCTCGCGTTGTATAGGATTTACATACAATGAGAGGTCAGCTTATATTGGATTATTTTATGTAACCATGTACAAACGCCAGCACATCCACCTGACCTAATCTGTCAAATTTCTTTATAGATTTTCAACTTTATCTCATAACCATAAGGTTCACTTCCAATTGACAGATTGGGTTAGCTTGATGATATGTATTTCCATTTTTATTTTATTTTTTATTATTTTGCATTAGTTTAAGTTTACATTAAGTTGACCTATTGTTACACCTATCTACCCTGTTTTCCCTATCCTTCGTCTATCCACTCCATAATTGGTTGTCTGGAAGAAATCGCAGTAGCGATAAGACCGCCCTTTGTACGAGTAGTTAATTTTAATTTTAAGTTATGGTGTCCAATAAAGAGTATTTTACTTTTACTTTACTAGATATGCTGGCGTCTGTAAACACGGCTACATATAAAGCTAATTTCCAGTATAAACTGATCTCGCGTTGTATAGGGTTTCCATACAATGAGAGGTCAGCTTATATTGGAAATGTATAGCTTGATGTCTAGCCGTGTGTAGGTACTTATAAGCAATGAAATTCATCCTCACAGGTTTTTTAGTATTTGTTCTGTGTTTGGGTTTATCTGTAACTTAACTAATAAAACTCTTAAAAAGAAATTAATAATAATATCCTGGGACATTATTTACACACGGCAATCTGATTCCAAACTAAGCAGAGCTTGTACTATAGAAACCAGATAACTGAACATATCCTACTTTTCTTTTGTAAATACATACTATATAGGTAATAACACCCAGACACAGGACATGTAAATACATACTTATATAGATAATTACACCCAGACTCAGGACAAACAGAAATCTTCATGCACACAAATATTTGTCCTAGGTGGGAATCGAACCCACGACCTCTGGCGTGAAAAGCAAGCATTTGCCCACCACGCCAACAGGCCCGTCAAAATTTAAATTAAATAAAAAAAAACACCTAATAGGTAAATATAATTTTAATGCATCATGTAATGTTATAAAGAAAAATAGCCGCTGTACAGAGACTCGATCACACAGTCAAACCGGTAATACGGTAAATAATAATCTATACATATAACAAAATCGTACGAAAGTCGAAACTGTACATTGAATATTTTTTTTAAAGAATACTTTGGGCGTGATGTAAAATCGATATCAAAGCCAAAAATATAGTTTTTAGAGTTTTTGTCTGTTTGTCTGTATGTATGTCCGGGCTAAACTCAAAAAGTACGTCATGGATTTACTTCAAATTTTGTATGAATATTACTAAAAGGTCGGGT
This sequence comes from Pseudoips prasinana, assembly GCA_951640165.1. Classification (NCBI taxonomy): domain Eukaryota; kingdom Metazoa; phylum Arthropoda; class Insecta; order Lepidoptera; family Nolidae; genus Pseudoips; species Pseudoips prasinana. The sequence goes on along the minus strand of OX621264.1, from coordinate 17,314,261 downwards.
CAACATATAGGCTACATATTATCACGCTATCACCTACGGGGGAGGAATTTATAAAATTTAACGCGGATAAAACCACGGGGCACAGCTAGTAAATAAATAAAACTTTAGTTACTGTAGACACGGGTCTCATCGCGATAAATATTTAGGTAAATCATTACCTTGTTTACCCGACGTTTCGGCATGGATTGCACCAGCCGTGGTCACGGGTCGACTGGTGTGGCTCGGCAGCGTCGTCTCCGTGAAGCTCGGGTATCGGTATCTACCCTCGCATGGTCTTGATATTTTTTATTTTCCTTTACGAAACTGTCGGTACACACGACACTAATGACATCAGCGCCCGGGCGCACTACGTTGGTTACGCGACGATGGCACTTCGTTATTACAGGATTCCAAGATGGTGAGAGGCGGTATCCGTCTTCCCGGTTGAAATTGATATGTTTCTTTATTTCAACCGCTTCACGTACTATTCTGGAGTAATAGTGACGATCAGTGGAGAGGACCTGTGGCTTGTGTAAATTTGTAATCCAGTGTTGGGATCCTGTGTCGACTACATGCTCAGCTATTGCTGATTTATTAACCTGTCGGTTCCTGACAGCTGCGATATGTTCTTTAGCCCTTTCAGCAATGGATCTTTTAGTTTGGCCGATATAAAACATACCGCAGTTGCACTCAAACCTGTAGACGCCCGGTGTTTGAAGAGGAATAACATCCTTCGGTGTACGCAGCTGGTTGGAGACTTTGGAGATCGGACTATATACAGTCTTGATGGAGTATTTCTTTAGTACTGATCCAACTTTATCCGTTACTCCTTTCACGTAAGGTAAAAACGCTGGTGCCCTGCTTACTTCCGGCTGCTTCTCCCTCCTCTTCGTCCGTTTAATGCCCCCCCTGTAGCCGTTTTGCCTAAGTACCTCCTGAACGTGTGTGAGCTCACTTTCTAAACATTCAGGGTCGCATATGTCATACGCTCTGTTTGTTAACGAGGCAACTACGGATAACAGGTGTCGCGGATGGTGATGAGAGTGGGCGTGCCACGCCCACTCTCATCACTGTATATAGTCCGATCTCCAAAGTCTCCAACCAGCTGCGTACACCGAAGGATGTTATTCCTCTTCAAACACCGGGCGTCTACAGGTTTGAGTGCAACTGCGGTATGTTTTATATCGGCCAAACTAAAAGATCCATTGCTGAAAGGGCTAAAGAACATATCGCAGCTGTCAGGAACCGACAGGTTAATAAATCAGCAATAGCTGAGCATGTAGTCGACACAGGATCCCAACACTGGATTACAAATTTACACAAGCCACAGGTCCTCTCCACTGATCGTCACTATTACTCCAGAATAGTACGTGAAGCGGTTGAAATAAAGAAACATGTCAATTTCAACCGGGAAGACGGATACCGCCTCTCACCATCTTGGAATCCTGTAATAACGAAGTGCCATCGTCGCGTAACCAACGTAGTGCGCCCGGGCGCTGATGTCATTAGTGTCGTGTGTACCGACAGTTTCGTAAAGGAAAATAAAAAATATCAAGACCATGCGAGGGTAGATACCGATACCCGAGCTTCACGGAGACGACGCTGCCGAGCCACACCAGTCGACCCGTGACCACGGCTGGTGCAATCCATGCCGAAACGTCGGGTAAACAAGGTAATGATTTACCTAAATATTTATCGCGATGAGACCCGTGTCTACAGTATATAAAAAATGTGTACAAATCGCGAAAGTTTAAAAACATTAAAACTTTAGTTATTATGACTGCACGTGCGGCGCAGCGGCTAAGACAATCGCCTCGCCGCTTCGTGTCGTGGGTTCGAGTCCCGCGCCGGACAACTATTTGTGTGACCCATAAATAGTTGTTCTGAGTCTGGATGTCATTAGTGTCCGTCTATTATATGTTTGTAAAGTAACCGACGACACAGGGATTAGATTCCTAGTGCGGGCTTTGTCTTTGAAAGAAAAGAAAAGAATGATTATAATTCCGTTTTGTGCGGTTATATTAGTGTCTAATGGATCCACTTCTTCACTAAGAAGCATAATTGTCTTTTTATTTATACTTATTAGTTGGCAAACAAGCATACGGCGCTCCTGATGGTAAGTGGTCACCGTAGCCTATGAACGCTTGCAACACCAGGGGCATCATTAGCGCGTTGCCGACCCTTTAGAAACCTTACAACTCCCTTTTTGAAGGGCCCCATGCTGTAGTCTCTTGGGAAAACCGTAACAGGGAGTTCATTCCACAACCTCAACGTACGTGGGAGGAAGTTTCGCTGAAAGCGAACCGTACGCGATCGAAAAAGTTCTCCCTATCTGTGGTGAGTGCGATGTTAGAAGATGGCCATGGGCATCAAATCAAATAATACCTCTGAACACAGCCCATTAGATAGACGGAAGAACACCCGCTGAGTTTGTTTCGCTGGGTCTTCTCAGTTGAGGCGCTTTGGAGCCGGTAGTACGAGTAGCATTAAAACGCGGCCGTCGCGTCGTTATAAACACAAGGTCCGTCATAGTAAAAATATTGAATTCGTACCTTAATATCGACAGAACCATTCGGACAATATGTAGTAAAATATAGCTTAAACTATAAATTCGATAATTAAACCTAAACATTATCTAGTTGATACAAGCTGCCTAAATATCATTGCTATTATAAAATAAATTTTATAAATGTTTTAACAATACGTGTACCTAAATATCTAAATAACTAGAAATAATTATGTGTACATAACTATATTACTACAAACATGTTCTGACTATTTACAAGCGCTTTTTAAAGTCTACGTGAATAAAAAACCTTTTTAGGGTTCCGTAGCCAAATGGCAAAAAACGGAATCCTTATAGATTCGTCATGTCTGTCTGTCTGTCCGTCCGTATGTCATAGCCATTTTTTTCCGAAACTATAAGAGCTGTTCTGTTGAAACTTGGTAAGTAGATGTATTCTGTGAACCGCATTAAGATTTTTATTCGAAAATAGAAAAATAATAATAATTTTGGGGGTTCCTCATACATAGAACTGAAACTATTTTTTTTTATCGTACCCATACATGCCTATGGATAGGTCTTCAAAAATGATATTGAGGTTCTTAAAATCATTTATTTCTAAACTGAATAGTTTACGCGAGAGACACTTCCAAAGTGGAAAAATGAGTACCCTGTAACTTCTAAAATAAGAGAAAGATAAAACTAAAAAAAATATATGATTTACATTACCAGGTAAACTAACAACGAAAATTGGTTTGAACGAAAACTAGTAAGTAGTTTTTTTTAATGCGTCTTAAATCGTAAGCTGTAATTTACCTTTCATTTATTCAACTGAAATACTTGCTGCTGCGGAACCCTTCATGGGCGAGTCCGACTCGCACTTGGCCGGTTTTTATTTCATTTTTTAACACACAGAGAGAGGTAAAGTCTCTCCTCAGACTAAAGGGTTCAATACGTCTGTATTGCTTAGGATCGCCGACAATCCTCACAACACTGTCTTTGGACTGAGTCAAGAGGCCCAAGCTGGTAAGCAGGTGCTTCCGCCCACAGGCGACAACAGTACTCCATGTGGAGCCAGGGGCTCTACCGGCTAAGTCACCGAACATCGATTTCTTAAAAGGCGTTCAAATAAATCATCATCGTCATCATCATATCAGCCGAAAGACGTCCACGGCTGGACAAAGGCCTCCCACAAAGATCTCCACAATTACCGGTCTTGCGCTATTCGCATCCAGCTGTTTCCAGCGATCCGCACAAGATCATCGGTCCATCTTGTAGGGGGCCTGCCCACGCTGCGTCTTCGGGTTCGTGGTCGCCACTCAAGAACCTTTCTGCCCCAACGGCCATCGGTTCTACGAGCTATGTGCCCCGCCCACTGCCACTTCAGTTTTGCAATTCTTCGGGCTATGTCGGTCGGTGACTTTGACAATCGATTCCGGACCATTTATGACGTCACATGTGCTCATGGAAGCCGATTTAACGATTGATTAAGTCATTCTTAGCCTTTACATATTTATTTGAACACCATGTAAGAAATCGACGTTCGGTGACTTAGCCGGTAGAGCCCCAGACTTGTGCTTGTGAAATGAAATAATGAAATTTATTCAGCACTTGGGTATTAACATACACTTGTACTTGTCAAGTTCAAAATGCAGTACACAAACATAGTCGAACACAGTATAAAAATTACAAAAATATAATTAGTCTAAAAAAATTAATCTATTATTTTGAAATTTAGTTGTACAGTATTAAAATTAAAGAATTGAAGGCAATGAGCATTTGGCTAGCGCAGAAGGCTCTTAACCAGTAGCTTATATTAAACGATTAATACCCGAGGCCACCCTTTTAGGGTTAGGGCCACAGCTCAGGGGGCCGCTGAAGCCAAAGGACAGAATTCTAAGAGAGGGTATGATCAGTTGCACGGGATCACCAATGACGTGTTAAGGGGCCAAAGCGATCCTCGCCGCTGAGGAGCCTACCCTAGCTAACCTGTATTTTGCAACTCGGGGACACGACCTGCGGCATGGAAGGCAAGCATTTACCAACCACGCCAACCGGATATGAAACGTAACTCTCTCTCTTTCTATATTCACAAATTTATATCTGCAGTCTCGTCTTATGGCAGTATAGTCATATTATTATTAAATTGTCACTAGATTCTAGGTAACCCTATTCTTTGTGAAGAGAAAAAAAATATATTTTGAATTTGAATTTGAATATCTGCCTCGTTGGTCTAGCGGTAGCGTGTTCAACCGCAGAAAATGAGGACCTGGGTTCAAATCCCGGGTCAGGCAAAAAATGTGATTTTGGGATGTTTCCGTAAAAAGAAATTTCTCAGTATCAGCCCGAAGTCTGGGAGTTGGCGGTATTACACCCCCGAGCCCCGGAGAGCACGTAACGCCGTCGATCCTGTACCTGACCTCTTTCCGGTCATGTCACTAGTCGTCCCATCGGATCATGAGAGTGGTGGAATAGAAAGTACCCCTGTGTCTGCGCACACACTTGTACACTATAATATGTCCTGCGCAATTGGCTAATCTCCATTGAGAACGGCTGTCGTGGCCGAAACTTGGCCGGGAGGACATCATCATCATCAACTTATATCTCCATCTAAACTTCCGTTCGCCTCGCCAGGTTACACTCTTCGAAACACTCGTCTCGCATTCCCCTGCCTACTCCCCAAGTACTTATAGAGGATTACCTTCAAAAATATAATATAATGCAAAATATTGTTTTTGAATATTATTCAAAAACAATATTTTGCATGATTTTCCTTAACTTTTACCCTGTTAACTGCTACTTTCTGTAAATAAATACCTTTTTTATTGTTACATACATAATAATATCCTCTCGGCCAAATTTCGGCCACGGCGGCCAATCTCAATGGAGACTAGCCAATTGCGCAGGACATAATATCTATACATACAACATAATCGAAGGAAAGTCGAAACTGTACATTGAATATTTTTTTAAAAAGATACTTGGGGCGATCTGCTATCGATATCGGTCGGGTCAACATATAGGCTACATATTATCACGCTATCATCTAATGGGGGAGGAGCTGTGATAATTTATAAAATTTAACGCGGGTAAAACCGCGGGGCACAGCTAGTAATGCATAACTGTGTGCGCAAACACAGGGCCACTTTATATTCCATCACTCTCATGATCCGACGGGACGAATAGCAACACGAACGGAAAGAGGTCAACACTACACGTAACACTAGTGCAGATCGAAAAGGCGTATAAGTGCGAGCGAGAGGTCGGATGAAATTGATTTAATAATAATAAAGATTTAGCACCAAAAACTTTACACAGCAAATTTAGAGAGTTGTAAACTTAAAAATATGTTCTAATAATGATTTATATATAGACTCTTTTAAGATTATAACTATGTCATATTTATCCTAGTTTAAGTGACAGGGTTTAATAATCGACCCTGTCACTTAAACTATGATAAATATTTGTAACTATAGTGTTTTATATAATAAAAATAAATAATAATTAAAACAATTACTTACCCAAGTATATCAGTAAAACAATTGTAATCACCAACATAATTATTTAAATAAATTACTGTGTCTACTATTTATTTAAGAAATAAAATATTTATTAACTAAATTGGACTAGATAGGTAAAACTTGTAAAATACACAAAACCATTGCGTCACAAAATTGATGAATTTATTTTGTTACATCGTTGTAAACTGGTTATTTGCGTTTTTGTGAATGACCATGGATACTCTGCCGGATTATTATACAACTAGTTATGTAGTAGATAATTGTGTGTAAGGTGTGTTGCCATGAATAAATTCATAAAGTCCCCACAATCAGATTAGGTTATTAAATAAACTATAACTATGTATCTAATATTTATGTATAAATTGTTTAAAATGTGATATAAATATGTATTTATATAAGATATCTTTTGAATGTTATAATGTTATGTATAAATCTTGGTTCTGTCAATTATTTCTATAACTAACTAGCTGTGCCCGCGACAACGTCCGCGTGTTAATTAGTTTATTTCGTTTTTCTTCTAAAATAAAAGACTTTTTATAAAATAAAAGTAGCCTAAGTTACTCCTTATTACATCAGCTACCTGCCAATAAAAGTCCTATCAGAATCGGTCCAGCCATTTCAGAGATTAGCCGGAACAAACAGACAGACAAAAATTGTAAAAAATGTCATTTTGGTGTATGTACCGTATATATATTCATATTAATGTAGTAAAAACCGGTTATTTCAATATTACAAACAGACACTCCAATTTTATTTATTTGTATAGATAAAAAGAATAAAAAAATGTTTTTATTCACCTAGCTTTATAAAAGCGCTTGTAAATAGTCAGAATATGTTTATAGTAATATAGTTAAATATACATAATTATAATATAATAATATCTAGGGACCATGTCACACAGATCATCCTAGCCCCAAACTAAGCAAAGCTTGTACTATGGGTACAAGGCGACGATATACATACTTATATAAATAGATATATACTTATATACATAGAAAACATCCATGACTCAGAAACAAATATTCGAGCTCATCACACAAATATTTGCACTTCCCGGGATTCGAACTCAGGACCACCAGCTTCGTAGGCAGGAGCACTACCAACTAGGCTACGGTGACCTGTGAATTATCTTTAGTTACATATAGATATTTAGGTACACGGATTGTTAAAACATTTACAAAATTAATTTTATAATAGTAATGATTATTAGCTAGCTTGTATTAAGTTATGGTCAAGGTAATGTAAACTACTTCGAACTGCGAACGTCCTGCATACCTGTCAGTGACCTACTCACACTGGATTAATCTCTCTGTATTATACTCGTACAAATAAATTGTGAATAGATTGTTGGTGAGCCTTATCAATAAAATAAAAATAATACTTAAAACAAAATGTAAACTTTATTCTATATGGAAGAACGAAGTCTCCTGGCACAAGCTATTAAACGCTTAAATGGAGACATCAACTAATTATATCATAATAAATGAATATATTTCAATAAATTAAAAAACCGGCCAAGTGCGAGTTAAACTCGCGCACGAAGGGATCATGATTGTTGTATGGGAATGCCCTTAAATATTTATTTTATTTGGTTTTTTTATTATTATAGCGGCAACAGAAATACATCATCGGTGAAAATTTTAACTGTCTTACTATCACAGTTTATGAGATACAGCCTGGTGACAGACGGACATACAGACAGCGAAGTCTTAGCAATAGGGTACCGTTTTACCCTTTGGGTACGGAACCCTAAAAATAATAGTTTTATATCAATCATTAATGGTTGTTTGTTGGTTTTAGGGTTTGATTCACACCTACAATAGATATTTTTATGCATGAACATGTCTTTTTGTCCTGAGTCTGGGTGTATTAACTATACATATAAGTATGTATTTAAAAAATAAAAGAAGACTTTATAATGATAATGATGAATGATAATGAGTAAATAATATCCCAGGATATTAGTTACCCATTTCTCCCCGAACAATGGCAAAAATATTTCTTGTGGCAACATTAAATACAATGACACAGAACAGGTTATCGTGAGGAAAATTAATTAAATAATGTTAATATCAGTTCTGTGTATGTCTATTAGTTCAAATCAAATGAACTATAAACACAATTTACAAAATAAAAATAATAGCTTTATTAAAAATAATAAAATTTGCCATATGTATTCATATAGTTAAATTATTCATATATTATATTAATTATTATGTAAATGGTATTAAATTTTGTAATTAAAAGTTTGTTCGGTGCAAAATGTCTGTGATTCATTTAATTTTATTGCTGTCACAAAGCAGTTATGGTACGTATTTTTTTTTTATTTTTATGTGGCCCATTATTTTTCCGAGAATGCTTTCACAGCTGCACCGGACATTAACGTTATCAATCTGTAGCAACTGTAGAAACACAAAACAACTGGCGCATAAACTGAAGTACTAAACAAGTTCGAATATGGCCGCACCCAAAAGGGTAACATCGTTATGCAAGTTTTAACATAAACTTTGGAAGATATTTAAGGAGCACCATCTATAAATAAAATTTAAGCAATTAAAGAAAACGAGTTAATGGAAATTACTAAAAATATGGCTCTACATATAATAATTTGACGGTCACCGTAGCCTAGTTGGTAGTGCCCCTGCCTACGAAGCTGGTGGTCCTGGGTTCGAATCCCGGTAAGTGCAAATATTTGTGTGATGAGCACGAATATTTGTTTCTGAGTCATGGATGTTTTCTAGGTATTTAAGTATTTATCTATCTATATAAGTATGTATATCGTCGCCTGGTACCCATAGTACAAGCTTTGCTTAGTTTGGGGCTAGGATGATCTGTGTGACATTGACCCCAGATATTATTATAAAAAAAAAAAAAAAAAATTATAATGTCCTTCTGGTCGAGTTTCTGCCATAGCGGCCATTCTCCATTGAGACTAGCCATCTGCTGCTGACATTTATAGTGCACATGTGTGTGCGCAAATAATCCGATGGGACGCCTAGCGACCCAACCAGAAAGAGGTCAGGTATAGAATCGATAGGTTTACGTGCCACGCATATGGCTAGTCTCCATGAAGATTGGCCGCCATGCCCGAAAATTTTTTCATAGTATTTTAGTGCGGCTTTCTGATAAATGTATGCATTATTATTTATTGGGTAGTATTTAAACGAGTGACTGTAAATTAAAGTTTTAAGTCACAAAAATAATGAATTTACGTTATAGTATTACTAAGTGCACGACTGACTGCGAGTGACGAGAAATCAACAGAACAGCAACTAACAAATATTAATTTGAGTTACTTAAAATACAAAAGCTTCATAATATTTGAGTGACCTAATATTTCTTCGCTTTGACCAATCAGAGAGATCAGAGGCTTGTGCGGCGGACTTCAAGTGCTATTGTTTTGTTTAGATTTGCATTGTATGTCTCCTGAAAAATTCAAAAAGCTCCAAAAAAAATGGGATATTTGAAAATTTTCCTCCAATCTTCACCAACTTAGCTTGATGGTCACAGTTTTTTTTTTATTATTTTTTTTTGTTTGCGCTGGGAAAAAATGCGTTACGCATACCCGCCCATTGGGGGATGGGCGGGTTATGTGGGACTCCCCGGCTAGCCGGGTATACCCACTAAAATAACCCAGCGGCACTCCCGCATCGTCTGTTTGGAGGAGGACTGGGGAACCGGCACAGCCTTTACGTCCAGTCCCCCGCCGACGACCGCCCTCCTTTACAGCGGGGCCCTCACGCCCCTCCCTTAGCGGAGGGGCCCGGGAACGACCGCGAGTGCTCGGCCGTTCCCGCCCGACGAGGGTGGTGATTAGTACAATGCGAGCGGAGGCGAGGTCCCATGTCCCGTGTAGGACGATTGCGTCCCTCGCCTCCCGCCGCACGGCATCCCGATCTTGCGCGGCGGGGCGCTCACCCAGCGCCCTACGCCGCGCCACCCATTCGTACACTCTGGCGAGCACCCATGCCTCCAATTGCCAGGGAGGGGTGCCGGCCAGGTCACAGTTCTAACCTAACCTAACCCAAATAACTTCCAGAAAACTCGTCTCTTTCCTAATATGGCAGTTGCCCTCTCAGTATTTCTAGTCGCTCACTTAGTAATTTAGTCGCACGGCTAGAATTTTGATATCTGAAATGGATTAATTATAACCCACTATTTGTAAGCTCGTTCTGGATTTTATTATTAATCATTATTCGTCGTTAGTTTAATTAATTATTCGCTTACTCAAATTCATGCCGCTCAAGTTATTAAAACAGTACCTCATCATCAGTTGCTAAGTATTTTTGTATTCGATCGTTTCATAATTCCCCTTATTTATTTCACTATAGTAATCAACTCAGAACCTTAAGCATATTGCGTTCGCGCACAGGTCGAACCTTATTTCTCGCTTCATAACAGCTGTAAGAAGTCCACAGGTGGACATATGGTTCTGACCCCGATGGCATCCAGGTTAGAGTCCTTCCGGGAGGACGATGCCGATCCCCTTAAGCCAGTAACAATCGACGAGTTGTGAACTCTGATCAGGGGTCTCCATCCGCGCAAAGCCCCCGCCTCTCCGACCCCGATAGCAACCAGGGTTGAGTCCTCCCGAGAGGACGACGCCGATCCCCTTAAGCCGGTAACAATCGACAAGGTGAGAACTCCGATCAGGAGTCTCCATCCGCGCAAAGCCACCGCCTCTCCGACCCCGATAGCAACCAGGGTAGAGTCTTTCCGGGAGGACGACGCCAATCCCCTTAAGCGAGTAACAATCGACGAGTTGAGAACTCTGATCAGGGGTCTCCATCCGTGCAAAGCCCTCGCCTCTCCGACCCCGATAGCAACCAGAGTAAAGTCCTTCCGATATGGTGACGCCGTCGATAACGAGGATGATCCCCTTAAGCCAGTAATGATCGCCCTGGTGATCGCGCAAAGCCCCCGCCTCTGACGGAATCAATAATTGTGTGTTGGCCGTGATCTTCAACGTGGCCTTGTCCAACAGCATCTTTCTGTCCCGGAACATGCCGGATCCTCACCGCTCAGTGTCATTTCATTATGTGCCACTGTTGATCCTGGCTTACAGGAGTTGTAGTGGTGGGTAAGAGGGAGGGACTAGTCCACAACAGAGGAAGCAGGCCACCGTGACTGGAATTCCGATACCCCGCAAGACAAAACCGACCCGGCCAGTTATCGTCCGATAAGATGATGATAAATGGGAGAGTGGGATTAGGAGTACTCTAGGTGTAATCTTACTTAATATTTGATACCTACTTTTTCTCATTCTTTTAATCTATCTCCTTTTACTGAACTTGTTACACCTTTTACCCGTTTTCATTTCAAACAACTCTTGTCCATCCTAAGGTTGTCTGTAAGAAATCGCACCAACGATAAGACCGCCCTTTGTCATTATCATGCTACTATTTATGTTCTGTATTGCAATTTATTTGGTGTAAAACAAAGAGTCTTGTATTGTATTGTATCAGGGGCTCTACCGGCTAAGACGCCGAACATCGATTTCTTAAATGGCGTTAAAATTAATAAAGGTAAAAAATTACTTAATCAATCGTTAAATCGGCTACCATTAGCACATGTGACGTCGTAAATGGTCCGGAATCGATTGTTAACGTTGAAGCCGATTTAACGATTGATTTTGTAATTTTTAACCTTTATTAATTTGAACGCCATTTAAGAAATCGATGTTCGGCGACTTAGCCGGTAGAGCACCAGGAGATATAATGAAGTAGAGATTGCCTGCTCCGCGACCGCACTTTACTAAATTTTTATGTTTCCTTTTTCAGGGTCGTCTACTGCTCCGGGAATCAACGATACAATCGATTTTTACAGGTAGGTAATAGCTGAATTACTTGTTTTGGTAGAAAAGAACCACCTGGTTGAAGAGTATGGGGATTACGGAAACTATTGATAGCACAATTAAACAGCGACTTCACTGATAGACATATATTCGGAGACTGGGCGCGGCTCGAAACGTACAAAGAATGAACTCTTGATACCCAGTATTACAAATATATCACACTGGTAAGCAGTTGCACGAAGAGCAGCCCGACTGGGGAAGTACCTCCATCGTACAGAAGACATTCCTTAATAAAAATTAATAATTGATATATATATTTTTTTTTAATGGTTTAATTAACCCACGGCCATCTGATACCAAACTAAGCAGAGCTTGTACTATGGAAACCAGATAACTAATATAATACATATACGACTTTTCTTTTGTAAATACATACGTATATAGATAATTACACCCATACTCAGGACAAACAGACATGTTCATGCACACAAATATCTGTCCTGGGTGGGAATCGAACCCACCACCTCCGGCGTGAAAAGCAAGCATTTGCCAACCACGCCAACAAGCCCGTCATTTTAATGTTGTGTTGTTAATAATTTTAATGTTGTGTTTCTCCATGTGAGTAAGGTCGTCAGAGCTCATCGGGGTGGGGGGAAGGGTCAGTGACAATTGTTTGCTGACTCTTAAAGTCAACGTATCCGCGACCCCTCTGGTGTTGCGAGTTTATATATGATCATGACATCAGCTGAAAGACGCCCACTGTTGGACAAAGGCCTCCCCAAAGATCTACACAATTGCCAGTCTTGCGCTACCCGCATCCAGCGACCCTCACAAGATCATCGGTCCATCTTGTAGTATTTTTAAGCTATTGCATAGCTTCTATCTCGGGCCTTGAGCGTGGGGACCGAATCCAGAAATTCCGTAACGAAAAAAACCTAACACTCCCCACTCCGACCGGCACAGCGATGATATTTTTTAGTTTTTCCATCTATCGATAAATACCAGAACTTTTAATGACTTTTTGAAATATCACGCTTGTCTCTTTAGTTCAGCAACCCGCCTTTAGGTGGCATTCTGTTAAATACTGCATTAATAAAATAAATAAATAATTATAATTGCTTTACCGCGGCAGTCTCCGAGTGCCACACGTCTTTTTTTTTACGGGGCGAAATCCGATGATGATGGGATAAAAAAAATGTGTTCTTAGTTCCAGGCAACGGAGATCAACATTCTGCGTACTTCCCCCATTTCCTGAGCATGGCGCCTACACCTCAGATGAGCCTCTCGCGACCCCTGGACAGTCCATCGAAGCGATCCAAATTAATGTGACGTGCCAACCAGGGTATGGAGTGGTCGGAAGCACAGAAGTCTTCTGCTATAAAGGTGTCTGGTCGCGAACAATTCCACAATGTGTCCGTGAGTAGATCCAGAAGAATCGATAAATTAAGACAATTGCCTGCTTATAGAAATTAAGAAAGAAATGATTTTATTCTCATAAAATATGCGGAATCATGTTAGTAATTTTATCCGTACTGTTATTTCATCTAGTACTACATTTCTGCAGTGCTGATCGTCCGATGGACATGGCTTATCGTATAGGCAGTGGTTGCCCTAGTATCAGAGTAGTATAAGCCGCCTTTTAGGTCCCTGGCACGGCTTTACGACTGTTGCCTAAGATTTGGCCTTTAGTGAACCTAATTAAAATATAAAAAGAAATATATTCCCAATTCTCATACTAAAAGTCAGTTCACGTTTGATTTGAACTCGATATTGTTGACTCCACAGTCCCCCGGCCTAACCTCAGAGGCTATCTCATGCTTAGGTTATTCGGGTCCCTAATAAAATGGCATTTAAAATATTTGTAAGGTAAATCTTGTCATTATATTTAAATTTGTAAGACTTAGAGCTACGAACGAGTTTTAGGCAGAGTATTAATTCCACGGTAGGCGGCGGTTTGCTGTGCCCCCTGGCATCGTGAATGTCCATGAGAAGCGGTTACCACTTACTATCAGGTGGGCCGCTAGCTCGTCTTCTTCCTAAAGCAATAAAAAGAACCTATTGTTTATTCACAATGTTTTAAGTATGTAGGGGTCATTACCCGATATGCCTCTTGGCAATCTGAAAGATCACACCACACATCCAGTGATCGCAATGGCCGACGCATTCGCACTGCATCTGCCACACCTCCTACACGCGCACGTCAAGATGGTTGACAGTTGTCTATTGTCTACGATTCGCGGCCGATGAGTCTTTTTTTCTTTTTATCGATGTTGCCGGGCATATTGTTCACGTCCATTATGCCTCTTCTAATGACATTGATATTAGGTATACTATCATGTGAATTCCCAAATCTCCTGATAGCCTGGGCTCAAGCGCTTTTTTAAAGTCTACGTGAATAAAAACCTTTTTTATTTTATTTTATTTATTTTTAAAAACTCCCGGGTGAAGCAAATTGTACATACGTGAATTTACCCAGTTTCAGACATTATACTTAAAGGAGACCCCATGTCAAATAAATTGCAGTAGTATAGGATACCGAAATAAACAATTTTATTTCATTTACAAGTATTTCCTTTGGTTCGCCTGCGGATCTCAGCATTTCTTCCATTGCTCTTCGGGCGACCAAAGTAACACATACAACATAGCCCGAAGAATAGCCAATCTGAAGTGGCAGTGGGCAGGGCACAGAGCTCAGCTCAGTCAGCTCGTAGAGACGACGGCCGCTGGGGCAGAAAGGTTCCTGAGTGGCGACCACGAACCGGAAGACGCAGCGTGGGCTGGCCCCCTACAAGATGGACCGATGATTTTGTGAGGGTCGCTGGATGCGGATAGCGCAAGACCAGCAATTGAGGAGATCTTTGGGGGAGGCCTTTGTCCAGCAGTAAGCGTCTTTCAGCTGATATGATGATAATCATATTTCATGTTATCGCGCACTGTTGTATGGGCCTTAAAAATATAATTGTATCTATAATACAATTATATTTTTAAGGCCCATACAACTATGTACCACAACACAAAAAAAAATCTAGTCGGCCAGAATGAATGGAATTTGTGTATTTGTTATTTGTAAAATTTTTGTGTTTATTTGTCTCGTATATTTTAGTGGATTGGTAAGTAGCTACGCTTGGCGTCTTATATTAAGTATGTAAATAATATTTCTGTGTAAGTGAATGTATTAAGAGAAAATAAAGAATCTTTAACCGTATATATGCCTCGTTGGTCTAGCGTCTTCAACCGCAGAAAGGAGGTCCTGGGTTCAAATCCCGGGTCGGGTGAAAAAGTGATTTTGGGATTTTTCCGTAAAAAGAAATTTCTCAGTATCAGCCTGAAGTCTGGAAGTTGGCGGTACTACACCCCCGTGCCTCGGAGAGCACGTAAAGTCGGTCCTGTACCTACCTGACCTTTCAAGTGTTGACAATGTGTTATACAATTACGTTATTGCGTTTTCCACAGTAATAATAGAACATATTTTGTATTTTTGATTCTATTTACCAGTTATGACATTTTTTCGATTGGCGGCGCTAGTGGACTGTAATAGGCCTCTTAAACATAATCTCTTTGACAATAACTTGATACAAGCTAGCTTTTAATAATGTTTTAACAATCCGTGTACCTAAATATCTATATGTAACTAGAAATAATTATGTATACTTAACTATATTACTACAAACATGTTCTGACTATTTACAAGCCCTTTTTTAAAGTCTACGTGAATAAAAGCCTTTTTCATGTATTTTTATTTTATTATTTAAACATGAATTGGAAATTTGACCATAATGTTTTCTACGTCTTCCAGGTGTTTGCCAACTGAACAAGCATCCGTCAGTTCACCATCGCTGCCTCATCCAGGGCCGCGTGGAAGGTCACCGCGACTGCAACCCTTATGAGCCAACAGGAACTATCGTCCGCCCCACATGCAACAGCCCTAATTACTATTCCTTTGATGTCCTGCCATTCATGCGATGCAACCAAGGGAGATGGAACTACTTGGCCAAATGCACACCAGGTATAGCCTCAACAGCCTCAACAGCGCTGCTTATTTTTTTTATACCTCGTTCACCCTGACGAGGAGTTGACCTTCAAACGCAAAATTTAGATACTTTATGATGAGGAGTATTCGAATCACCCACATGTACTTTCTACGATTTTGCGTAGTTTTCGAGACAGTTTTTTATGGTTTATTCATAAAAATAATACAATTTTTACATTTAAATTGTTCCTCGCCAAGCGACAAAGCTTGTTGGCGAGACGCGCTCATTTATTTATATAAACGAGCGCGTCTCGCCAATGATATATACCTCTAATATTATTATTAAAGTTATATGTAATGATTATTATACTATAATAATAATATACTTAAATATTGATCGATTAATAATTAATTAATTTGATGGATCCTGATCTCAAATCCTAATTTTAAACTTTCAAATAAATTCTAAGTCAGTTTGTAATGATTAGATAAACCATACTTGCTAATTAGTTATCGCAAAAACACTGAACCACGTGTTATTGCATCAGTTTAAATCGGGACTGCCCCGTCAAATAGTAAATTGATAATCACAGTAATATTATAAATAATAATAATATCTAGGGACAATGTCACACAGATCATCCTAGCCCCAAACTAAGCAAAGCTTGTACTATGATGGGTACCAGGCGACGATATACATACTTATATAGATAGATAAATACTTATATACATAGAAAACATCCATGACTCAGAAACAAATATTCGTGCTCATCACACAAATATTTGCTCTTACCGGGGTTCGAACCCAGGACCACCAGCTTCGTAGGCAGGAGCACTACCAACTAGGCTACGGTCACCGTCAAATATTAGTGTGATTACTTCTATATAAATAAAAGAATTTTGTTTCGGACAACAATATTTTGTTAGTAAAGTGACTTATGAACTGATGTTAGTAAGCAAAATTGGTGAGAAGGTATTATAAAATAAGGTAGGTAAGTACTCTGTCTGTACAGAACGCAATAAGGCAACCTTACTTAATACCATCTGCACAAAATCTCCTACAATAGGTGAGCTGTAATTTTGAGCAACCGTTCTCAAGGTTTAGTTCCAAATTAGAATCAGATATACTCGTATCAATGAGTTGGTTGTGCAGACAGACTACCTATGAATGAAACCTTGGTTAAACCTTCGCGTTTCGCTGTTTTTGTCACAAATGCAGGTAATTTTATTATGCAAACATTTATCGATATTCTTGTACCCGAAGATCAACTATTTATTTTCACAGTATTTTGGTAATATTAATTATCCATCGAACATTATCCAGCAATCATTCTTTTGAGCGCGGAAGTATTTATTCTATTAATATCATAGTTTTACCACCGTACGGTCACCGTAGCCTAATTGGTAGTGTTCCTGCCTACGAAGCTGGTGGTACTGGGTTCGAATCCCGGTAAGTGCAAATATTTGTGTGATGAGCAAGAATATTTGTTTCTGAGTCATGGATATTTTCTATGTATTTTAAGTATTTATCTATCTATATAAGTATGTATATCGTCGCCTGGTACCCATAGTACAAGCTTTGCTTAGTTTGGGGCTAGGATGATCTGTGTAACATTGTCCCTATATATTATTATATGTTGCAACTTCATTTTGATGTAGCGATAAATTTAATCTTCATGAGTTTTCTAATATTAGTTATTATTGCTCGAATCTGAATTTGATGACTCGCTAGCGGTAAGAGATGTTGTAACTGTCTCTTACTCTCCTTAAGATGGATGCGGTATTTTTGTGGATGATGATGATGATTTCTATGCAGAATGCGGCAGAGTCACTCCAGATGGCGCGAAACTGGTGGCTGGTGGGCGTTTAGCCAAGAAAGGGGAGCTGCCTTGGCACGCTGGCATCTACAGGAAGACTTACGATCCTTACAAGCAGATCTGCGGGGGTTCCCTGGTCACCGACTCTGTCGTCATATCTGGTAAGGATGGTGTTATTAATAATAATATCCTCGGACATTATTTACACACGGCCATCTGATCCCAAACTAAGCAGAGCTTGTACTATGGAAACCAGATAGGTAACATTGACAATCACCGTAGCCTAGTTGGTAGTGCTCCTGCCTACGAAGCTGGTGGTCCTGGGTTCGAATCGTAAATGCAAATATTTGTGTAATGAGCACGAATATTTGTTTCTGAGTCATGGATGTTTTCTATGTATATAAGTATTTATCTAGCTATATAAGTATGTATATCGTCGCCTGGTACCCATAGTACAAGCTTTGCTTAGTTTGGGGCTAGGATGGTCTGTGTGACATTGTCTCTATTATTTATATTTATATTACATGTACTACTTTTCTTTTGTAAATACATATTTATATAGATAATTACACTTAACTATAAACCGCCGTTTTGTCACTTACCTAACTAATCTTTTGATTAGTTAAGTGACAAAACGGCTTGGGATTTAGTCGCTCTTAATTACAAGAAATTGAGAGCTCTTATTATATAATATGTGTTGCTCTTTTAATATTTCACTAAAAGTGTAGTGTTTTTGTTATTTGACAGCCCTGTTGGCGTGGTTGGTAAATGTTAGCCTTTCACGCCACAGGTCGTGGGTTCGATTCCCACGCAGGACAGATATTTGTGTGCATTAACGTGCATGTTTGTCCTGAGTCTGGGTCTAAATATCTATATAAGTATATGTAGTATATTAGTTATCTGGCTTCCAAAGTACAAGCTTTGCTTAGTTTGGGATCAGATGGCCGTGTGTGAATAATGTTCTAGAATATTATTATATTATTACCTACAAGCCGTGTCCCGCGGTTTTACCCGCGATAAATTTTATAAATTATCACAGCTCCTCCCCCGTAGGTTATAGCGTGATAATATGTAGCCTATGTATTTACCCGACCGATATTCATGCAAAATTCTTCTCACCTGTAGCGTAGGCGTTTATTATTATGTGTGATGTGGGTAATACTGAATAAAGTTAGTTAGCTTCCAACTTGCCTTTCATTAACATTCCATTGGCGCAGTCGGTAGTGACTGACCACCTCGAACCTAAACGCTCAGAAATTGCCGAGAGACACATTTTTAGGCAACGTAGACCACAGCCCGGAGAGTCATTAGCTGAGTATCTCCAAAGTCTCAAACATCTCGCAGCGACTTGTAACTTTGCGGGAAGATTAGAGGAGGAGCTTCGAGATCAGTTTGTGTCGGGTCTTGCGAACGAGGCTATGAGGTCACGGATTTTCGCCGAAGCCGATATCAAGTATAACAAGG
This sequence comes from Pseudoips prasinana, assembly GCA_951640165.1. Lineage (NCBI taxonomy): Eukaryota > Metazoa > Arthropoda > Insecta > Lepidoptera > Nolidae > Pseudoips > Pseudoips prasinana. The sequence goes on along the minus strand of OX621264.1, from coordinate 17,295,213 downwards.
CTTTGGAGCTAGCTCTGGCCCTGGAAGCCGCCGAGAAACATGCGGTTCTGAGCGGGACCGGCGCGGTTACGGCGGCAGTGGGTGCAAGTGGCGGCGGTGCGGCCGGTGCGGGCGAGGGCCTGCACGCCGTGGCAGCACGCCGCGCAGGTGGCAGGCGGGGACCTGTCGACAATAACGCAGGGCGCGGCGGGTACGTCGCCGGCGCTAGCGTTCGCGGGACGAGCAGCGGAGGCGGAGCGGGCTCAGCTGGCCCCGGGAATTACGACGCAGCATGTTGGCGGTGCGGAAAAGGGCATCGGGCGAACAAGTGTCGGTTTGTTAATTATAATTGTGATCTGTGTAATCAGCGCGGTCATTTAAAGGTGATGTGCCCGAAAGGTAACCGCCGGGAAAGTGAAAAGTGGCAGCATTATTTAAGTGATAATTCGGAAGACGAGTTTTACAACATGCAGGTGACATCGAAAGGTAACAAGCCCTATTTTATTAACATTGAAGTGGACGGCGTCTTGTTAGAATGCGAAGTTGACACCGGTAGCAGAATCTCGGCTATTAATGACCAATGTTATAAACAGTTGTTTAGTTATAAGACATTGCAGACGGATAATATAATTCTGCGTAGTTATTCTGGATCCAGAATTGAGCCTCTAGGATTAATTACAGTAGGCGTAAAGTTTAAAAACACCAAGGTGGAGGGTCTTTCCCTTTACATAATAAGAGGAGGTGGTAGACCATTACTGGGCCGGGACTGGCTTTGTGCGCTCCGGATCACTGAAATAAAACTAAACCAAATCGTAGAGGATCAGTTCGTGAGCCAGTTACGTAAAGAATACCCAGAAGTGTTTAGTAGTAAGCTGGGCACATGTAAAACCTTTTTTGATTTGGAGTTAACGGATTGCGCAAGTGTGTATGTGCGAGCCCGGCCTGTGCCACTGGCGCTGCGCGAACGCGTTGAGCGCGAGCTCGAGCGGCTTGAGACCGACGGTACAATTTACAGGGTAGATCATTCTGATTTCGGTACACCTATTGTACCGGTCATTAAAAGTAACGGAGAACTACGATTATGCGGGGATTATAAAATTACAATTAATCCCAAGTTAAAACGTGATTACTATCCCCTTCCCAGGATAGAAGAGTTGTTTGCGACCTTAAGTAATGGGGAAGAGTTCACAAAAATTGATCTCCGCCATTCTTACGAACAGGTAATGTTAACGGTAAATTCACAAAGGTTCACTGCGATTACAACACACGTAGGAACGTTTGCTTACCGGCGCACTCCCTATGGCCTCTCGTGCATACCGGAGAAATTTCAAAAGATGATGGAAGAGACTTTGCGTGGAATCCCCAGTACAGTAGTATTTCTTGACGACATTTGTGTCTCAGGACCGGACCGCCATACACACTTACGTAATTTGCGGGCAGTACTAGATAGACTAAAAAAAATGGGTTTAACTATTAAACTTGAAAAATGTAAATTTTTACAAAAAAGGGTCCATTACTTAGGCTTCATTATAGACAAAGATGGGTTGCACCCGGATCCTGCCAAGCTCGAGGCGATTACTTGTTTGCCCACGCCCAAGGATGTGAGTCAGTTAAAAAGTTTCCTCGGTTTACTTAACTATTATGGTAAGTTCATACCACATTTAAGTTCACTATTACATCCGTTACACATATTATTAAAAAAAAATATTCCTTGGTCGTGGGATACAAAATGTGAACGGGCGTTCAAAGGGGCGAAGGAGGCGCTCACGAGCGACCGGGTGCTGGCACACTACGAGGAGGGGCGGCCGCTAGTGCTAGCCGTGGATAGCAGCGCGTACGGCATCGGTGCCGTGCTGGCGCACCGCTACGACGGCGGGGACGAGCGGCCCGTCAGCTGTGCTTCGAGGTCTCTTAATGACGCCGAGAGAAATTACAGCCAGCTCGATAAAGAAGCTTTAGCGATTTTTTATGGTGTGACTAAGCATCACCAATATCTTTTTGGTAGGCAATTCACACTCCGCACGGATCATAAGCCGTTAATGTACATTTTGGGGGAAAAGAAGGGCATACCACAGACGGCCGCCAGTAGGCTGCACCGTTGGGCAGCGCGGCTGGCGGGCTACGACTATAAGGTGGAATTTGTAAGGTCCGCAAACAACGGTCCGGCTGATTCTCTGTCTAGGCTACCATTGCCACAAGAGCGGCGTCGGCCTTCCACCACATTGTTCATGAATATGATTGAAACTTTACCAATTAATTATAAAGATGTAGCTAGAGAGACCAAAAACGATCCTTTATTAAGTAAAGTGTTAGGGTATATTATGTTCGGATGGCCATTGTCGGCTAGCTGCGAGGAAGAGAAGGCTTATTTTGTAAGAAAAGAAGAATTATACATTGACTTGGGGGACTGGGGGGACTTAAGTATAGAATTGTCATTCCAGCTAAATTAAAAGGGGATGTTCTAAAGGAAATACACATGGGACATTTGGGGATAAACAAAATGAAAAACATTGCCCGTAATTATGTGTTCTGGCCGAATTTAGATAAGGATATTGAGGAGACAGGTCGGGCCTGTGCCGCGTGTCGCGAGATGCGCGACGCGCCCGCCCGTGCTCCTCTCCATCAATGGGAGTTTCCCTTACATCCCTGGCGGCGAGTACATGCTGATTTTTTCGATTGTGCAGGTAAACGATTTTTGATTATAGTAGACGCACATTCGAAATGGATCGAATCGTTGCCTATGACTAACACTACTGGGACGTCTACCATAAATGCTTTTCGTAATGTGTTTGCACGTTTTGGCCTACCATCGCAGCTAGTCACAGATAATGGACGCCGTTCTCATCTAGTGAGTTTAAAATGTATTGTTGTAAAAATAATATTAAGCACACAACATCGGCGCCGTACAGACCGCAAGGTAACGGGGAAGCGGAAAACGCGGTAAAAACTGTGAAAAAGGCGATCAAACGCGCGATTTTTGAAGGGGTTGACATTTTAGCAGCCTTAAATACATTTCTATTCCAGTATAGAAATTGTGAACACGCAACCACAGGAGTCCCACCCGCGGTCGCGCAGCTCGGGCACCGCCTGCGCGGGCGCCTGGACGCGCTACGTCCGGACGCCGCGGCCGCGGTGCGTGACAAACAGGATAGGCAGGTAGAGGCCACCGGCGGCCGGCATAGGCAGTTTGAGGCGGGAGACCCGGTACTCGCGCGCGATTTCTCTCAAAGGGGTAACCAATGGTCAGAGGGTCAGATTATTGCCACTACGGGCCCAGTTTCGTACAAAGTTGAGATTAAAAATGGGACAGTGTGGCGTAGGCATCAAGATCAGATTATTCCTTTGCGAGGTAAGAATCGTTACTCTTTATCACGTACAAGTATTACACCTGTAAAAGGAGATAGAAGTGGTCTGGCCGGCGCCAGTGGCGGTGAGGAATCAACAGCAGAAGTTGCCGGTGGGTCAGCTATCGGTAATAGTAAAATAGCGGCCGAGGAAAAGTCAGAGGTTGAGTCAGACTATGGAGACGCAGTTGACAACTCGGATGACGAGGATTGTACCGAGAACCTCAATGCTGATTTACCATCCGCAGCATCTGCTCGTTCCGTTCGTACATTTAATAGAGCTCTTAATAAAAGAAATATGTAAATCATATTACTATGTAAAAACATAAGTATGTAATTATTTCAATATTGTCTTCGATTTGGTGGTGGGGTATGTAGCGTAGGCGTTTATTATTATGTGTGATGTGGGTAATACTGAATAAAGTTAGTTAGCTTCCAACTTGCCTTTCATTAACATTCCATCACCCATGCAGTAGTTTTTGAGTTTAGGCCGGACATAGGTATGTGCATACAGAAAATCAGCCAAAAATTCTAAAAACTATATTTGTGGCTTGGATATTGTATGCAGATCACGCCACTAGTATCCTTTTTAAAAAATATTAATGCACAGTTTTGACTTTCCTACGATTTTATTATATGTATAGATTCTAAAAACTATATTTGTGGCTTGGATTTTGATTGCAGATCACGCCACTAGTATCCTTTTTAAAAAATATTAATGCACAGTTTTGACTTTCCTACGATTTTATTATATGTATAGATTCTAAAAACTATATTTTTGGCTTCGATATGGATTGTAGATCACGCCCCAAGTATCTTTTAAAAAAAAATTCAATGTACAATTTTGACTTTCCTACGATATTATTATTAACTAAAACAGTCCAAACTACTCATTAAAGGAGTAGACAAAAGCTGGTCCAAAAAGCTTTCGAAATACAGCAGAAACCAGCTACGACTGTTAGTAGCAGTATTCACGGGCCACTACGGCACCAACTATCACCTACACAAACTGGGACTGTCGAATAGCCCGATCTGCAGGACCTGTGGGGAAGAAAATGAAACATTGCTGCATATAATATGCAAATGCGATGCATTGACAAGACACAAAATGGCCATCCTGGGGCTGGCATATCCAGAACCAGGTACTACAAGGATCTACCTCTAAGAAGCGTACTGGACTATGTGCAGACTTCATTCAGGGCTCTAGAGATATAATAAAAACCAGTGGGGGTAGTACAAAAGATCCTGAAGTGTCGTAGTGCTGTACGCAAGTACACCCCAACAAAGATAAGATAAAGATACATACATAGACGGGCCTGTTGGCGTGGTTGGCAAATGCTTGCTTTACACGCCGGAGGTCGTGGGTTCGATTCACACCCAGGACAGATATTTGTGTGCATGAAAATGTCTGTTTGTCCTGGGTTTGGGTGTATTTATCCATATAAGTATGTATTTACAAAAGAAAAGTAGTATATCTGTAATCTGGTTTCCATAGTAAAAGCTCTGCTTAGTTTGGGATCAGATGACTGTGTGTAAATAAAGTCCCAAGATATTATTATTATCATTTATTCAAACATTTTTCTTATTTAATACTTTTTAAAATATCAGTTATCTGGTTTCCATAGTACAAGCTCTGCTTCGTTTGGGATCAGAAGACTGTGTGTAAATAATGTCCCAGGATATTATTATTATCATTTATTCAAACATTTTTCTTATTCAATACTTTTTAAAATATATAAAAAAAGACATATACATTTTAAAATATATAAAATAGGTTTGCAACCGGCAGCAGGAACAGGGTCTATGCTACCGGAGGTTACGGCTCTAGAGACAGGAACCTCCTGACAATGCGAGCCGTGTCCATAAGCACCGCTTTTTGGATCTTGTTCTGACCCAACCGCCTAACGTAAGCCTCTTTAGGTGTTTTTCGAAGTTCTTTGCTATTAATCCATTAGCAGAAACCACTATCGCTACTATTATTATTAATACATATTGTAGAATAGAATATCTTTATTTGCTTTGAATGTAGGTACAAACATTAGTTGTTAAAATACATTTTGAAGAATGCTTGTACATTCTGCCGTAATAAAGCATGCAAATTCATTTTTAAATTAAAAAGACATGGATGCATTAGTTTAAATTTGCTTATCATCTAGGAATTCTTGCAAGGTATAATAGCATTTTTCAGCTAGCACTGCTGAGAAGTGTTTTTTGAACCTTTCCAATGGGATATCTTTAATGCTGTTTGGCAGCTAATGTAGATAGTGTGTTCTTTATTTTTTACAGCTGCTCATTGCTTCTACGTGACCAGTGTGCTGCCAGCGTCAGAGTTTGCAGTAACCGTTGGAAAACTATACCGCCCGTACAACGATGCCGAAGACGATGCAAGTGATGCGCAGAAATCAGACGTAAGATAAATGACCCACTTGGCTTTAACTCATCGTCATCATGCCTAACCATGACATGGCATAATGTAAATACTAGATATAAGAATAATCTCATATTGCTTACTACCCGTCTCCACAAAATAAGTAACTTTTAAGGGGCAATGTATAAGATTCTATTACAAACTTCCCAATGCTATTAGAGAGTTATCTACGAATAAGTTTAAAAGAATTATTAAAGCCAAATTGTGTAGCAGGGCATATTACAAAATTTCTGATTATTTAAGTGACAAAAGTGCTTGGGATTGAGTTGTTCTGAGTCAACACACATGATTGTATTTAATCTTAAATATATTTTATTTTGAAAAAGGATTCCTACCGAGTTTTCTGGCAGTGTTTCTCAGTAGCTGCTACGTCATGCACTGCACGGTAGGGTAAAAAAAATTCGTAAAATGTTTACAGAATAAATGTATGTTTATTGTGATTTGACTGCTTCGTTGGTCTACCGGTAGCGTGTTCAGATAATGAGGTCCTGGGTGTAAAAAAAACTTATAAACACAATGAAAGGTCCATAAAACAAGGTATCCTAACTGAAGTATGCGTGATATTATGTTAAACAGGTTGCAACCAATATCTGGAGTACTTTATTATACGGATCTTGTAGCAACAAGGAACAACTTCCGTGAGTTTGAGCGCTTTTGCCATACCCACTATGGAAACCAATATAACAGCTCACTTAGGACCCTTAAATTGATCCTCGGTGCTTTTGCAGCTGGCTTCTCTAGTTGCAATTCTCTCGTTTTATGAGGCTATAGCCTCTTTACATCATTCTGTCTCCCGCTTTGCTCTGGAGGGAAGTGGAACTATTCATTTTCTAACTCCACCTTTTTTCTTTCTGATTAAATTCGTTGCGGGATCCAAGACAGTTAAAGCGATTCCCCGGGACATGCCTGAGCCTCACCGCTTAGGTCATTTCATTGTGTGCCACTGTTGCTCCTAGCTTACAGGAGATGCAGTGGTGGGTAAGAGGGAGGGAGTAGTCCCATTATAACTGGAGTAAGGGTAAATAACTACTATGGGGAAAGAACACAGACAGTATATAATACCAAAGCTTTTCAATAAATGCCATACATTGAGAGATGAGAAAAACATAAATAATAAAATAAAAATTGTAAAGTAAAAATTGTTAGGGGATGGAGTAAAAATATAGTATAAGTTCAAAAGTATACATCCATAAGGGCAGAAATGTGGTAAGTAAGTAGTTTATAAGGTAGCTTAATTATTGAAAATATATACTTAAATGTAATAAGCATTTAAGTTAGATGTTAGATGACAACGCAGTGATGATGATAACGCAGTGAGTCGCCTACAAACTGCGTTAGTTAGTTAAGAACCATTAATGGAACTTAAATGTGAATAAACAATAAATAAAACCCGGGTCGGGCCATAAAATGATTATGAGATATTTCCGTAAAAAAGAAATTTCTCAGTGTCAGCCTGAAGTCTGGAAGTTGGCGGTATTACACCCCCGTGCCTCGGAGAGCATGTACCTAAAGCCGTCGGTCCTGTACCTGATCTCATTCCGGTCGTGTAGAAAGTGCCCCTGTTTTTGCGCACACACTTACACTATAATATGTCCTGTGCAATTGGCTAGTCTCCGAACCTCCGAAACCCACCGGACGATTAAATTTATGATTTCGCATTTTTGAGATAATATCGGTATTGTTGTTTCTCAGTAGCTGCCACGTCATGCACTGCACTGTAGGGTAAAAAAAATGACGATTCCACACAAATGTAATGTTTTAACGGAATAAATGACTTTTAATTTTTTTTCATTTTATTGTAAATACTATAAAATTAATGTCATAATTAAGAGATAAGCATGTATTTCTTAATTATGACATTAATTTTATAGTATTTATTATGGTAACGACATTTCTTTTTATATATTATTTTCTAATTTACTATTAATTATGTCATTACATCTTTAAAAATTGCATGCCCTCACCGGCTAGACATAGTGATCTTCACATTTGTATGACACCATAAAATGTAATAATGTACCTGTGTTTGCAATTAATAAATTGATTTGATTTGATATCTTTTCACAGGTAGAGGAAATCAAAATTCCTGTCCGTTTCCAGGGCAGGAAGTCTAATTTTCAAGACGATATAGCGCTGTTGTATTTGGCTAAAGCGTTCGTGTTTGCGACACATGTGCGGCCGGTATGCCTGGACTTCGACTATGATTTTGATAGACGGGATCTTCTACCAGGCAGAATTGGAAAGGTGAACAATAAATAACTTAAATTGTAATGTATTATCTGTTAAAATTATATCATATATCTACTATATAAAAATAAGTCGGGTTTTCCTTCCTGACGCTATAACTCCAGAACGCACGAACCGATTTCCACGGTTTTGCATTCGTTGGAAAGGTCTCGGGCTCCGTGAGGTTTATAGCAAAGAAAATTTATAAAATTTAACGCGAGTAACACCGCGGGGCACACCTAGCCTACTATATAAAAATAAGTCGGGTTTTCCTTTCTGACGCTATAACTCCGGAACGCACGAACCGATTTCCACGGTTTTGCATTCGTTGGAAAGGTCTCGGGCTCCGTGAGGTTTATAGCAAAGAAAATTTATAAAATTTAACGCGAGTAACACCGCGGGGCACAGCTAGTTTATTTATAGATGAATGATTAATGGGAAAGATGACCTGGGGTGCATTTCACAAGAAACTTTTTGTCGCGCACTACCGCTCTGTGGAATCAATTAGCTGCGGAGGTATTTCCCGGTATGACATGGCAACCTTCAAGAAGCGAGCCTATTCTTTTCTTAAAGGCTGGAAACGCACTTGCGGCTCCTCTGGTGTTGCGAGTGTCCATGGGCGGCGGTGATCACCATCACGTGACCCACTTGCTCGTTTGCCATCCTATTATAAAAAAAAGGTATTATCTATCGGCTTTGTTTTCTAGATACATGGTTTTCTAGATACCTACATCCTCAGGAAGGGTGTTTGCAAGGGAATTCTAAATTTGATCTGCTAGTGTGTATCGTTCGTAGCTTAGCGCAGAGCGCCTACTCTGGATTGGTAGATGGTGCAGGTTCGAGACCCGCCGGACGATTAAATTTATGATTTCCCATTTTTGAGATTGGTTTCCATTAGTATAGAATCAGTTATCTGGTTTCCATAGTACAGCCTTGGTTTTATTATGTCCCGGGATTTTATTAATAAAAAAAAAATCTTTCTAATATATATGTACTAGCTGTGCCCCGCGACCCACGTTAAACTTTATAAATTATAGCCTATGTGTTAATCCAGGGTGTCAGTCAGCTAACTCCATACCAAATTTCATTAAAATCGCTTCAGCCGTTGGAAGTAACAAACATACACACTCACACAGTCACAAACTTTCGCCTTTATAATATTAGTGTGACTTTCCATCAGGTTGCAGGTTGGGGTCTTACGAATGCCAATGGTTCGTTATCACCGATCCTCAAAGTTGTGGAACTGCCCTACATCGACATAGCTTATTGTTTGTCTAAAGCACTATTTGCCTTCTCCGAATATATAACCAGCGACAAGATCTGCGCCGGATACGAAAATAACGGTAACATTCAATTTTATTAGAACATATTATGTAACTCTTTTCTTATCGAGACTGGTCCTTCCCTCTTACCCACCACTGCAACTCCTGTAAGCCAGGACCAACAGTGGCACACAATGAAATGACACTAAGCGGTGAGGCTCAGTCATGTCCCGGGAAATCGCTTTAAATGTCTTGGATCCCGCAAGGAATTTAATCGGAAAGAAACAAGTTTGCTCAGTTCCAATGTCTCTCCTGAATATGCGCACTAAAATGCCCCTTTACAACAAAGTGAAAAGGCTGCAAGGATTATATAACATTTTAAAACAATGCTTTAATTTAAAAAAAAATATTTTTCTCTGTTTGAGTGGAAGCTGAGGTATATTATTAAATTATGCGCCATTATACTAGCCAGCGCTAGTAATATTGCACGAACCACTTGGTGCCACTTATGACCCTTCTATAACTCAAGACAATATAATAATAATTAAACACACATAACCTTATGTGTTTACGTTAAAGAGTTAACGTAAACACATAAGACTATGTGTGTTTAATTATAATTCTAAACTATAAACTTCATGAAATTTGGGCTTCTAGATGTCCAAATTTCATGAAGCTAGCTCAAACAGTTATAAACATATGAATTCAATAAGTCATAAATATTAGCACTGACTGGCTGACATATAGTACCAAAATCTAAACTACTTCCAGATCACCTAGAAAGATGAAATTGTAATCCAGCTCGGTAATTGTGTGTAAGCGTAGCAAAACATCTAGAAATAAAAAACTTGAGAGGTGTCAAGGGACACCCGGATTGAATGAAGTTATTTTTTATTATTTATTATGTACGAATAACCTGTATAGTACACTCAACAAAAATAATCGTCGCGACACAACACTGCTCAATGCGAAATAGAAAGACGAAACCAAAATATCTGGCTTGCTTTAAAGAGAGAGAGAGAGATAGACAGACAGAGAAACATGTGCACGCCGCACGGCTAACAATAGCTTACTATAGCAAAAAGTATCGTTACAACTTTTCGTCTTAATTTTATCCGTCTAGCCCCCTTTCGCAAAGCGCGATAAGGAAATTCGTTCCAATAAAAAATAGCCCCCTATTTAATTCAAAGTCAAATCTAATCTACTTAAATATCTCCCATTTTTTTAAATAAAAGCAATTGTTATACGTATCCATTAAAGCAAAGAAAAAGAGTTTAATACTTGTTTGTAATATTATTTTTTTCCTATAAATCTTACTATTCCCAGGTACGGCAGTATGTCAGGGTGACAGCGGCGGTGGGCTTGTCTTCGCCAATGTAGACAGGGGAATCGAACGGTATTACCTCAGAGGCATTGTGTCCACTGCGCCGGATGACGGAAATCTTTGCAATACGCAAACATTGACTACCTTCACCCAGGTCACTAAGCATGAACACTTCATTAAGGAACACCTTTACAGGTATGTTTTTAAAATCTCATTTGGATGCATCATCATCATCATATCAGCCGAAGAACGTCCACTGCTGGACAAAGGCCTCCCCCAAAGATCTCCACAATTGCCGGTCTTGCACTATTCGCAGCCAGCAGTTTCCATCGGTCCATCTTGTAGGGGCCCTGCCCACGCTGCGTCTTCCGGTTCGTGGTCGCCACTCGAGAACCTTTCTGCCCCAACGGCCGTCGGTTCTACGAGCTATGTAATGGATGCATACTTAAAATATAGGATTCGTGAGTGTATTACGTGAGCTCGACAAATGCATGTGCGATTAACGCTTATGCGACAAATCTGTACTGCAACTCACCATAGTTCGAATGCACGCGACAAACTGAAGATCGACATCTCGTAAAAAGCGATTGGCTTTCAGACACTTCGCCGGCCGCTCCCGCGGCACGCTCGCTTCGCTCGCTCGGCTCGTGCGTTGTTTTGTAATGTTCTAACCTATCCGAACCAAACCTAAACCTATTGATCGTTTAGCGAGATGTCGATCTTGAGTGTGTCGCACTAGCGTGCTTTCGAACTATGGTGAGTCGCCGTATTGCATAAGCGTTAATCATACGTCCATTTGTCGAGCTCACGTACACTTAGGATTCACACATTCGCAGTGGAAAAGGTACAAGGTTTAGAGGTATTACAATTTTATTTTCTAAAAATACATCCATTTTTATCATTTCATGTAAATAATTAAGTCACTAATAAACATCGTTTTGGTCATATATTTAAATGTCAATTTTTATTGTTGTTTTACTACATATTATAATAATATCCGATGTCTAAATATCTCAAATAATTATTAATGTCACAATATAATCATTACTAAAACTAAAATCATACATTTTTGTCCTTTATATACTTAATCATTTGAGTTATATGCCTTATATATTAAAAATTCTTTCAGCACACGTTTAAACAAATGTATAGTGTCAGCGTTTTTTTTATAATATTGGGTAGTTTATTATATAGTTTGACCTCGATCCCAAAGACAGAGTTTTGAAAATGTGCAATTCGACATTTAGTGTAATGTTAGATAATAATAAATAAGTTTTTCGTGCCGTCAATATAGCATCGTTACTATACAACATGCAACTTAATTAACGCACATCTTGAAAATAGTTTGTTCGGAATCGTTTACTGAATCGATTTTTGTATAGGTAATTTTTTATTCAAAAGTAATTAAAACGACGGAAATTATTGTCATACTAACCCTGTGCAGTCAAAACAAATAAAAATGGACCGTAAGTCAAAGTAATAAGGCTTTAAAATCGCAGTTTTATTTGTATTCATACAAATTCCATCATTCAATACAAAATAAAGAAAAATAAACTTTTTTCTAAGAAACAAATTTAATAAATAACAATGCATATAGATGTTAAATTAAAAATTCTGTGTACGAATTATGATTACAACATAATTTTCTAACACACACATGTTGTATATAGAAGGTAGTGTCAATTAATTTAATTTCCGGAAAAACGGTTCACAAGATTCGGTCCGTTTTATTCCACAGATACTTCTAACACACTTCTATTGTGCTTTAAAAAGCATACGCATTGTAAAATGCAATAAACAATTGAGTATTAAGTAACTCCTGGCCTAGCATTCAAGGTCGCCAAACACTAGACAAACAGACCAGTCAATATGAATATGAGTATTTTTTTTTATTCCAGATTCGCATCGGACACCAACTGGGGAGGGGCATGTCTGTAAGTATAATAATATTTTACAATGATGAAAAAGGTAAGCGTTAATTACTTACGTTCATTTTAATATCCTCCCGGCCGAATTTCGGCTACGGCGCCCTATGGAACATGGTAGTTGGTGTTGTAAAAATTTGCTAAACAACCTATGGTTTAATACAAAAAAAAATCATTTTTTTTTAATTTATTTTTGAATATTTATAAACTAAACATTTCACCATTAATGTATCATTATTGGATTGTATATACTCTGGAGATACCAAATTTCAGCTATTTACTTCAATCAACAAAAAAGTTGATTGATTTTTTAACCAATACGCACGGTTCTGGCCCATAGTGCGGCGGCCAGTGCCAATGGAGATAACCCCTATATTGGTATTTGTGTTAGTGAGATTGTATTCTAATCCATTTAATCGGTTGGATTGCCCATATATCCAGCGCTGCTCTCAGAGACAAGTCAAACAATTTGATATACTCGTAGGCGTAATTGCTCTCTTTTCTAAATATTTTATTTATTTAAACCTCTTTAATTCCTTAGTGTGTTGACTAAATGTTAATTCCTGCTGTGTGGTGACGGCGACAAATATCAGAATCAGAATATCATCACCCCATCTCATCCCGGCGTAGAAGTCGACCCGAGGGAATATCTACCAGAGGACGGGAAGCAGCTTCCTTCTGAGTACTACGACCATCATACTGCGATCGCCAACCCGCCTGCCAAGCGTGGCGATTATGGCATATCCCCTCAAGATGATTCTTGAGGGAGGCTTGTCCAGCAGTGGACTTATTTAAGCTGTAATGATGATGATGAATTCCTTAGTAATAAATTTACAGGGCATTTTATTCATATAATTTTAACTAAGGACCTCTCGACGAGTATAGGTCTCCCCCATCTCTCTCCAATTTTTCCTATCTTGGGCTGTTCGCATCCAGTCTTTGTTTATGAGTTTTATAAATTCGTCTTCCCATCTTTTCAGGGGGCAACCTTTTAATTTGAGGCGGGGGGGGAGGGAAGGGGCATAAAAACCTATTTTATTTTATTTATTTATCTTTGCAGCAATGACCAGTGGACTTGTGCTGACGGCACCTGCATTCCATTAGCCAAGAAATGCGATGGTGTGACGGATTGCCTTGATTATAGCGATGAAGAGGCTACATTGTGTGAGGACAAAAGGTAAATTGCACACCTCTTTTTGGTTTTTTACTCTCATTATATTTGCGATGCTACAACTTCTATACTGGGGCAGTTACAATTCCCATTATATTTACTATGCAAGCAGCTGTGACTGTGCAATACAAAATATTTGGAAGATTAACTTTAAGGTGCGGAGATTTTATAATTAGCAATTTGGTTTTATTCAAATTAAGTACCAAGCCAGCATCATGACACCATTTCGAGAGCATGTTAAAATCAGATTGCGACATATCACAAGCTTCCAGGGTCTTTATTCCCTATAACAAGACATGTATTGACGGTCACCGCAGCCTATTTGGTAGTGCTCCTGTCTACGAAGCTGGTGTCCTGGGTTCCCGGTAAGTGCAAATATTTGTGTGATGAGCACGAATATTTGTGTCTGAGTTATGGATGTTTTCTATGTATATAAGTATGTATATCGTCGCCTGGTACCCATAGTACAAGCTTTGCTTAGTTTGGGGCTAGGTTGATCTGTGTGACATTGTCCCTAGATATTATTATTATTATTATGTATCATCTGCGAATTGCGGGGCTAGTGAAAGATCCGGTGGTAGCATTAAACCGTCGTTATTAACACAAGGTCCGTCATAATAATAATACCTTAACATAGACAAAACCATTGACAATATGTAGTAAAAATATTAGACTTAAACTAGATAATTAAACATTATCTGTTGACAATAACTTGATACGAGCTAGCTAAATATCATTGCTATAGTAAAATAAATTTTATAAATGTTTTCATACAATCAATACAATGTGTACCTAAATATCTATGTCACTAGAAATAATAATGTATACAACTATATTAGTACAAACATGTTCTGACTATTTACAAGCGCTTTTTTAAAGTCTACGTGAGTAAAAACCTTTTTTATTTTATTTTTATATGTCCACAATTGAACCACCCCGCTGCCGCACGCACATGTTAACATTACCCCCTATGAGGACAATTAGGTCTGTTTCCAGGAACCACTCCTCAAGAGCCACAACCTTCGCATCTGTTGACAGTGAACCCCAAGCTTTTTTTTTGACATGACGTTACAGTTTGCCTAGGCGGCTTTCACTGCTTCACCGGACTATAGAGGCTAGCGAGGGCTCAAGCCGTCTAGCAAACTACAAACTAAGTACCCGACCCGGAGGGCACCTGTGGGGTTCGAACCTCGACTCTAGGCGGTTACTGGCGGGGAGATGCAAGAGAGGGCGTATCATTTTAGGGATGTTTAGTGCAACTTTCGCTCTACGTTGATATCGCGACGGGGGCCTCCCTTCCGATTTAGTTTCGGAGGGGGCTTTTTATCGGTTCGGAACCCCAAGTCGTTGACTTGGCGTTGAAGTATGCGGGACATATCACACAACGCCATCTAGCGCAAACTAAGCAAAGCTTGTACTATGAATACTAGACAACAAATAGAAATAATAATATACGTTTTTTGTAATAATATATAAATCTATCTATATATATAAAAATCAATGCCACTTTTCATTGTAATGTTATAACTCAACAACGCCTTTACCGATTTGGCTAATTTTGGTCTTGAATTATTCGTGGGAGTCCAGGGAAGGTTTGTACGTACAGAAAATTTAAAAACGTCTTGAAAAAGTGTAAAATCAACATCTTTCTATACTTCCATACACAAACAATTTGTACTAATACTTAAAAGCGTAGCGAAGCACGTACCGGGCCGCTAGTACACTATAGATTTTGTTGGTAAGACTAATAAAATAAATCTAACTCTATCATTGATTCTATCGTTAATTGCAGACGAAAAGATCCTTGTCTTCAAGCAGTCTTGACTGCGCCAGCCCCTGGCCAGCAACTGCAGAAGCTGAACGAGACCTGCAACCCATACTGGAACACGGTTGTCATCTGCACCGAATCTGGGACCTGGGCTGAAGTCGTACCGGACTGTGTACCTGAAATCAAACAGGGTAATAACACACGTTATTTCTCAGGCTTATGCATTTCCAAAATAACTTTCGACTTGAGACACTGCGTCTCAAGTCGAAAGTCTTCGACCAGTGTGTGTTGCCAGTAATGACTTACGGAACAGAGACGTGGTCGCTCACTATGGGCCTTATTAGAAGGCTTAAGTTCACCCAAAGAGCAATGGAGAGGGCTATGCTCGGAGTTTCCCTGCGGGATCGTATCAGAAATGTCAAAATCCGCAGGCGAACCAAAGTCGACATAGCCCGAAGAATTGCAAAACTGAAGTGGCAGTGGGCGGGGCAAATTGCTCGTAGAACCTAGGCCGTTGGGGCAGAAAGGTTCTTGAGTAGCGGCCACGAACCGGAAGACGCAGCGTGGGCAGGCCCCCTACAAGATGGACCGATGATCTTGTGCGGGTCGCTGGAAACAGCTGGATGCGAATAGCGCAAGACCGGCAGTTGTGGAGATCTTTGGGGGAGGCCTTTGTCCAGCAGTGGACGTCTTTCGGCTGATATGATGATGATGCATTTCCATCACTCACTGCACTTTCACACACATACATTGCACACACCCTAGATTTAATTATTTATTGTAAACTTCTCCAGTCGTAGTCAGAACGAAGAACCAGAGATGACTCAAAATACAGGTTTTACCTAGTTTGAGAGTCAGAGGCCACTCAACTTGTACAATCATAGCCATGTTTTATAATCATTTTAACGCTGATGTAAAGTACTACACGCATCAGCTTAGCTGCCTATTGTATAATATTACCATTATGATTGTTATTTAGTTTAATTTTTTATTTTTGTAATTTGTAACTGTTTTGATTGAACAATAAAGTTATTATTATTATTTAAAAAAAAATCAACCAAATTCACTAATACTTACTTATCGTATGGGCAGTGGTTACCCTAGTGTCAGAGTTGTTCAAGCCGCCCTGTAGGCTTCTGACATGGCTTAACGACTGTTGTCTGATGACTAAAACCGGGACCGACATCTTAACGTGCCCTCCGAAGCACGGAGACGCTCATAAATTAAACTACTTTGAGGGTCACCCATCAATGGATATGTATCTAGCAATTTAATAATAGCTCTGCCGTAGTGGAGATGTGGTGGCGATTATGGCATATCCTCCTAATGATGGACGCAACTCCGTTCTTAGGGAGGCCTCTGTCCAAAAGCTGCCGTCTTCCGGCTGTTCTGATAACTAATAGATAGATTACCAATTAGAATAGAATAGAATAGAATAGAATACTCTCTATTGTCGAATTAGAAACGTCGAAATCCACAGGCGAACCAAAGCCACCGACATAGCCCGAAGAATTGCAAAACTAAAGTGGCAGTGGGCGGGGCACATAGCTCGTAGATCCGACGGCCGTTGGGGCAGAAAGATTCTCGAGTGGCGACCATGAACCGGAATACGCAGCGTGGGCAGGCCCCCTACAAGATGGACCGATGATCTTGTGCGGGGCGCTGGAAACTGCTGGATGCGAATAGCACAAGACTGGCAATTGTGGAGATCTTTGGGGGAGGCCTTTGTCCAGCAGTGGACGTCTTTCGGCTGATATGAAGATGATGATGATGACTCTCTATTGTACACACTCAAACAGGATAATTACATAGCAGACAAAATTAACACAATAATGTACAATGGGCGGTCTTATCGCATTAACCGATTTATTCCAGACAACCTTTGGATGGATAGGTGCTCTAAATATTTAAAGTAGTAGGTGTGCAACAATTATAATATTACATGGTTATTCAAAGTCAAAGTTCATTTATTCCGTGAAAATTTTTACATTTATGTGGAATCGTCATTTTTTTACCCTACCGTGCAGTGCATGACGTGGCAGCTACTGAGAAACACTGGCAGAAAACTCAGTAGCCTGGTGAAACCCACATCACCCGTCGTTTCCCCAAGCAGCGGGTATGCATAAAGCATTTCCACAATGTAAAAAGAAAGAAACCAAAAAAGGGTAACCACTGCCTACCCCCAACTGTGTGGAAAATAACTAAAATAATCCTTCTTTCTCTTCAGGAACTGTGTGTGCTTGGAAAGGAGTGAAGGGTACCTGCGTCGAATCTCGAAGATGTCTGACCACGTTGGATAACACGTCGGGCGACAAACATTCTGTATGCCCATTTATTTTATTCTTTATTGCACACAGAAACATACATATAAGT
The DNA here is from genome assembly GCA_951640165.1 of Pseudoips prasinana. Taxonomy (NCBI): domain Eukaryota; kingdom Metazoa; phylum Arthropoda; class Insecta; order Lepidoptera; family Nolidae; genus Pseudoips; species Pseudoips prasinana. Next base: position 17,277,413 of record OX621264.1, on the reverse strand, counting down.
TAAATGTTACACAAGAAAAGGTATGTACAGACGCCAGCACATCAAGTTACCCCCAATCTGACAAATTTTCCCAATTGAAAGTGAACCTTATGCTAACTTTCTGTGCTGGCGTCTGTACATGCCTTTTCTGTGTGCAATCTATAATAATTATAATATAATCGTAGGAAAGTCAAAACTGTAAATTGAATAATTTTTTAAAAAGATACTTGGGGCGTGATTTACAGTCGATATCGAAGCCAAAAATATAGTTTTTAGGATTTTTGTCTGTTTGTCTGTATGTATGTCCGGGCTAAAATCAAAGAGTACTGCATGGATTTATTTTAAATTTTGAATGAATGTTACTGAGAGGTCGGGTCAACATAAAGGCCATATTATCACGCTATCACATACGGGGGAGGAACTGTGATAATTTATAAAGTTTAACGCAAGTAAAGCCGCTGGGCACAATTAGTTACCCGACAAGGTACCTACATAATTATAATATTTTGTTTTACACTACTTGTTCCCATTATATAAAAATCTTACTGTCTTCATGGTTTGCTGGAAGAAACTTCATTAATTAATTAATCTCGCCTATCTACAGACTACCAAAATCTGTTGAAAGTGAACCTTATTTATGCTTATGTGATAAAGTTGAAAATCTATAAAAGAAATTTGACAGATTTTGGTTGTTATTGTCTTGTTTATTTCCCCAATTGAATGTGAACCTTATGCTTTTGTGGTAAATTTGAAAATCTATGTATATGTCTTTATTTTAAGTTATGGCGCATTTTTGCCGGCCAATAAATAAAACTACTGACTTTCTACAAATGTCACTGAATTCCTACATAAGATTCCGAATGACATGTTTAATAAATTATTTGTAAGTTGACATATCAATTTTCTATGACCAATATCCATACTTTTTAAATTTAATATCTGACATATAAAATAACTTTCCCAAAATAAATGATTATCTATACATATAACAAAATCGTAGGAGGTCAAAATTGTACATTGAATATTGTTTAAAAGGATACTTGGGGCGTGATCTACAATCGATATCGAAGCCAAAAATATAGTTTTTATAATTTTTGTCTGTTTGTCTGTATGTAAATCCGGGCTAAACTCAAAAGTACTGCATGGATTTACTTCACATTTTGCATGAATATTACTAAGAGGTCGGGTCAACATAATATCATCACGCTATCACCTACGGGGGAGGAGCTGTGATAGTTAATATAATAGCTAGCTAGTAGCTACTACTAGCTAGCTATTTTATATAGCTAGTGATTATATAAATCTATTGGTAACTGTACCTTCTAAATGTACTAAAATAAAATAAATCTATCCTTGGTGTTTCACAGGTGTGCTCGAAAATCGGTGAAAATCCCGAGTTAGTATGTTGTACGGATTGCGAACTCGTTAATGACATAAGGTAATATAATTTATTTTTTATTAATAATAATAATAAATAAATCATTTAATTCAGACTCAGGGGGGCGTAGAAGTCGACTCGAGGAAATATCCCCAGAAAAAAGGAAATGTCTCTCTGTGTACTCCGACTATCATACTGCGATCGCCAACCCAACTGCCAAGCGTGGCGATTATGGCATATCCCTCAAAACGACAGACACAACTCCATCGAATAAATATTTAAAGGAAGCCTTTTTTTATTTAATCATTAATGTTCACACGAAAAAAGAATACAAAAAGAAATCAAAATAAAAAATCAATATTTAGTGTTAATTCCGCTAATTGTCAGTTTAATCATGCTGGGATGCAATTTGCACCGCCCTCCCGCCCGCAAAAATGTGCACATGCAAGAAGGACAATATAAAAAAAGCAAATTACATGCGCCACTACGATACCCAACACGTGTTTCGGTCCTCCACGGACCATTCTCAAGGGCTGCTAACTCGTCGAGTGCTCGAAGGAGACTCGTCGAGTGCTCGAAGGAAACTAGTAGTCTCCTTCGAGCACTCGACGAGTTAGCAGCCCTTGAGAATGGTCCGTGGAGGACCGAAACACGTGTTGGGTGGGCGGGAGGGCGGTGCAAATTGCATCCCAGCATGATTAAACTGACAATTAGCGGAATTAACACTAAATATTGATTTTTTATTTTGATTGTTACGGATTTCCGCAAAGTAACGCCTGATTCCATTACTTACACAAAGGAATTGTAAAAGAAAATAACAAACAGTACAAAAGACAATCCGCCTACCTTTATAATAAAATTAACAAAACCCTACACTTGTACCCTTTGATATATCGTGACTGTAAAAAGTGCTTAACCGAATGGTTAACACTTAGGTCCTATGATGAGGTAGAAGCCTTACTGCATACTATTGCCTAACTATACTAAAACATCCTTCACACTCCTACACACACACACACACACATACATACATAGACTCACGCCTGTTTCCCAGAGGGGTAGGCAGAGACAACGGATTTCCATTTGTCACGATCTTTGCATACTTCTTTTGCCTCGATTACTGTCATTATATACTTCATACATGCTCGCCGGTTTAGGGTACTTCTGACCTGCACACACAGGCTTACTTAAACACCATACTGCCACAACCACAAACATTCTAATTTTTCTTTTTGCTAATTTAAACAGGACTAGAAAGTGCTCCTGTGTTTGCGCACATTTGAGCACCATAATATGTCCCGCGCAGATGGTTAATCTCTGTTGAGACTGGCCGCCTGGCCGAAATACGTACATTTGTCCAGCAGTGGACGTCTTTCGTCTGATGTGATAAATTGTATGTGCCAAACCGTTCACTAATAAAGATTTTGTTTATTTCAGCAATTTAGAGCAAAGTGTCCCGGAAAAAGAACAATTAACAGTCGGCCAGAAATCTAGAGAACGTGAGTATTAGTAAAGAACATCAGTCAGTTGGCGTGGTTGGTAAATTCTTGTCTTTCACGCAGCAGGTCGTGGGTTCGATTCCCACCCAGGGGCGACGATTGATTCAGTCATTTTTAACCTTTATTTATTTGTACGCCATTTAAGAAACCGATATTCGGCGACTTAGCCGGTAGAGCCCCAGGACAGGTATTTGTGTGCATGAACATATCTGTTTGTCCTGAGTCTTGTTGTAATTATCTACATAACTATGTATTTACAAAAGAAAAGTAGTATATGTAATACTAGCTGTGCATCGAGGTTTTACCCGCGTTAAACTTTATAAATTATAGCCTATGTGTTATGCGGTATAAGAAGTAACAAACATACACACTGACACACTCACAAACTTTCGCCTTTATAACATTAGTGTGATTTGTATCAGTTATCTGTTTTCCATATAAACACGGCTTCATATCAAGCTATCCATTCCAGTAATATTAATCCATACAGTACTTTTTGCGTTTAGCCCGGACATACATACAGACAAACAGACAAAATTCTAACAACTCTATTTTTGGCTTCGATATTGATTGTAGATCACGCACCAAATATTCCTTAAAATAATAATATCTCGGGACAATGTCACACATCCTAGCCCCAAACTAAGCAAAGCTTGTACTATGGGTACCAGGCGACGATATTCATACTTATATAGATAGATAAATACTTATATACATAGAAAACATCCACGACTCAGAAACAAATATTCGTGCTCATCACACAAATATTTGCACTCACCGGGATTCGAACCCAGGACCACTAGCTTCGTAGGCAGGAGCACCAAATATATTCAAAGTACAGTTTTGATTTTCCTACGATTTAATTATATGTATAGATACTAATTTTTAGATTCCCTAGTGCGGGCGTAGTCTTTTGCAAAAAAAAATGATGAAGATGCGAAATTTGATTTTATTTTCAGTATGTTCACAACATTTGAAAGAGCTGTACTACGGCACATGTTACGATGTTGCGAAACGCTATGATGCCCATAGGAAATGCCATGACTTCAGGCTGCGGGCAGTGGAGAGCGCTCGTTTCAAACCTGACCTCGAATACTCTTATCAGGTACCAAGATATTTTTAATGGAAAGAAGTTCCTTATCGCGCGTTGCGAAAGGGGGCTAGACGGAAAAAATTAAGACGAAAAGTTATATCGACACTTTTTGCTATAATAATAATAAATAATAAAAATACTAAAAATCTTTATTGACGTAAGTGATAAGTTTACATTGTTCTTAATTTAAAAATCTTTATTGACGTAGGTAAGTGATAAGTTTACATTGTTCTTAATTTAAAAATCTTTATTGACGTAGGTAAGTGATAAGTTTACATTGTTCTTAATTTAAGAGTATGTTTCTTTCTATACTTATGACATTATTCTAAGTGAACACTAACGTCTAAACTAGGCTAAATAATAATGTCCTCCTAGCCGAATTTCGGCCACGGCGGCCAGTCTCAACAGAGATTAGCCATCTGCGCGGGACATATTATAGTGCTCAAGTGTGTGCGCAAACACAGAAGCACTTTCTATTCAATCACTCTCATGATCCGATGGGACGCCTAGCGACACGACGGGAAAGAGGTCAGGTACAGGACCGACGGCTTTACGTGCTCTCCGAGGCACGGGGGTATAATACCGCCAAATCCCAGACTTCGGGCTGATGCTAAGAAATTTTACTTTTTACAGAAAAGTCCCAAAATCACTTTTGGCCCGACCTAGGATTTGAATCCAGGACCTCGTTCTCTGCGGGTGAACACGCTACCGCTAGACCAATGAGGCAGTTTTGCTATAGTAAGCTATTGTTAGCCGTGCGGCGTGCGTATGTTTCTCTGTCTATCTCTCTCTTATAGAAAGCAAGCCAGATACTTTCTGTTTCGCATTGAACAGTGTGGTGTCGCGACGGTTACTTTTGTTGAGTGTATACAGGATTTATGTACGTAATAAATAATAAAAAACTTGACAGTTTTTTTTTATCAGAGGGCCACAAACGAACAAGTGGTTCTCCTGATTGGATAGTGATCACCGCCGCCCATGGACACTCGCATCACCAGAAGAGACGCGGGTGCGTTGCCGGCCTTTAAGAGTCAGCAAACACGTGTTGCTGACCCTTCCCCCCACCCCAATGAGCTCTGGTGACCTTACTCACACGCAAAAACACAACATTAAAATTATTAATGTTATTATTATGGACTAGCTGTGCCCACGACTTCGTCCGCGTGTTAATTAGTTTTTTTTTTAAGTAAAATAAATGACTTTTCTAAAATAAAAGTAGCCTAAGTTACTCCTTATTACATCAGCTACCTGCCAATAAAAGTCCCGTCAAAATCGGTCCAGCCGTTTCAGAGATTAGCCGGAACAAACAGACAGACAGACATACAAAAATTGTAATTTTGGTGTATGTACCGTATATATATTCATATTTATGTAGTAAAAACCGGTTATTTCAATATTACAAACAGACACTCCAATTTTATTTATTTATATAGATGTCTTTTGTAAGGTGGAGGTACTTCCCCAGTCGGGCTGCTCTTTCACCGAATGAACGCTGTGCCCTTTTTGAATATAATGTATGTATGTATTTATACAATTAAAAGAAATTAAAAATATATTTTTACCTTTTTGCTATTACAGGCTCTCTTAGGGTATGACTTGAAATCTTGGGGTCCCTCAGGGTTCATCTATAATGACAGATACATCATCACGAGTGCACGAGCGGCTGTGGCGTGAGTATATCATGTTTTACTTTTACCAAAATCAGTATAGATTTCAATTTAAAATACTTTATGTTAAATAAATAAAAAATACCGGCCAAGTGCGAGTCGGATTCGCCCATGAAGGGTTCCTTAGCAGCAAGTATTTCAGTTGATTAAATGAAAGGTAAATTGCGGTTTACGATTTATGACGTATTAAAAAACAAAGAGTGTGTGTACTTATGTACACGCGTTAGAAGTTATATTTCTTAATATACAACTTGAACATAGTTATCAATTTTCATACCACCTAGAACTAACGTCATGCTGTTATTTTTATGATGCGCGCGCACGATGCGCGCGCATCGTAAAAATTCACTCTCATACCACCTAGAACTAACTTAATGCTGTTAAATTATTTGCTGTCGGTGTGCGCGCGCATCGTAAAAATTCACTCTCATCATTTTTCTCCATCGCGCCAAAAGAAGTATAACTTCAAAAACTACTTATTAGATCTCGTTCAAACCAATTTTCGTTGTTAGTTTGCATGGTAATGTACATCAAATATAAAAAAAATATAATAATGTAACAAAATCTACAACACTCGAGCGCTCGAAGCATCTTTACGTCATACTTACTGTGCAAACCTGTTTTGTTGTATTTTTTTAAAGTTTTACCATTTTCATATTTTAGAAGTTACAGGGGGGGGGGGAGGCACACTCATTTTACCACTTTGGAAGTGTCTCTCGCGCAAACTATTTATTTTAGAATAAAATTATATAAGAAACCTCAATATCATTTTTGAAGACCTATCCATGAATAATACCCCACATGTATGGGTACGAAGGTAAAAAAAAATTGACTTTCAGTTCTATGTATGGGGAACGCCCAAAATTATTGTTACCTTTTTCTATATTTGTGTGAAAATCTTACTGCGGTTCACAGAATACATCTACTTACCAAGTTTCAACAGTACAGCTCTTATAGTTTCGGAAAAAAGTGGCTGTGACATACGGACGGACATGACGAATCTAATAGGGTTCCGTTTTTTGCCACTTGGCTACAGAACCCTAAAAAGGTTTTACTCATGGTCATTGCGTGTTTTCGTTAAGATGAGACGCGTTGAGGCGCTCAAAGCGCCATTGCTTAGCGGCCCGGGATTGGCCGTTGCTTTCATTGGTCCGTAAGTGGTCGGCGAGGTAGGCTCGTGGTCAGTCCATAGATGGGTGAGCATCGAAGTGGTTTAATTATACATCTTCTGCTGTTATAGAAATCCTTTTGACCAAAATTATGAAACATTTCCATCTAAGTTGGAACAATTACTAGAACACTTCTTTAACAGTGTTCTAGTAATTGTTCCAACTTAGATAGAAATTTTTCATAAATTTTTGAAGTTATACTTCTTTTGGCGCGATGGAGAAAAATGATGAGAGTGAATTTTTACGATGCGCGCGCACACCGACACCAAAAAATTTAACAGCATGACGTTAGTTTTAAGTGGTATGAAAATTGACAACTATGTTCTAGTTGTATATTAAGAAGTATAACTTCTAATGCGTGTACATAAGTACACACAAGTTTTTTTTTTTTGTTTTTTTTTTGGATTTTGTATAACTTTTGACAAAAAGGCACCTCTTCACAAACAATATCATCATGAGGCTACCATCCCTTTTCTTATTCTTTCTTACATTGAACGACACCAGTTTATAATTGTTATATTGAATTGAAGAGCTGACTCCATGTTCAAGAAATGTTCCGTTATGCACACATATAGATTGTCACGATGAATATCTTGAAAATTATTTATTTAAATTAATCTAATAAAACTAATTTATCATTCAAATAAAAACTATTCTAGTAATTAAAATAATTAACGCTAAATTAAAAACTAAACTCTAAAAATATCATAATCGAAATTCGTGCCAGTGGGTAACGTTCCTAGAATGCTGGCAGCATTGCCACGTTGTATAGCAATGCTCAGTTGTTGAGCTTAATATAGGCCAGCATTTCGGGAACGTGTCGTTTCTCCTAGTCGAGCTGCCGTTTCTCTATAGATTTCTTTGGCCCCCGGTCTCCACGGCCCCAAAGTTTCAACCCCAAAAGGCGTAAATATATAACTGCTATTAAGCGTGCTATATTTGCGCCTCTTAAGGCTCTCAGCTGATTCAGCCGCCGCACCAGCCCTTATTTGAGTCTTGAAAATAAACTTCTATTTCCTCTTTTTAGGGTTACGTAGCCAAATGGCAAAAATGGAACCCTTATAGATTCGTCATGTCTGTCTGTCTGTCCGTCCGTATGTCACAGCCACTTTTTTCCGAAACTATAAGAGCTGTACTGCTGAAACTTGGTTAGTAGGTGTATTCTGTGAACCGCATTAAGATTTTTACACAAAAATAGAAAAATATCAATATTATTGGGGGGTCGCCATACATAGAACTGAAACTCAAAAAAAAAATTTTCATCGTACCCATACATGTGGGGTGTCTATGGATAGGTCTTCAAAAATTATATTGAAGTTTCTAATATCATTTTTTGCTAAACTGAATAGATTGCGCGAGAGATACGTCCAAAGTGGTAAAATGAGTGCCCCCCCCCCTAACTGCTAAAGCCTCGATGAAGCTTCAATGTCCGTCTGTGTATAATTATCAATGTGTCACTTTTGTACAGACGCCAGCACATCAAGCTATCCCAATCTGTCAAATTTCCCCAATTGAAAGTGGACCTTATGCTTTTGTGATAAAGTTGAAAATCTATAAAAGAAATCTGACAGATTGGGATAGCTCGTTGAGCTGGCGTCTGTACAATGCCAAAATCCCACACTGGATTTTTACTTTTAATTTTAGCATACCTAGTTTACGAAGTCATACCTGTATTTTAAACGAAGTATTTCCTTATCAATTACTCTACTTGCTTGTATTGTATTTATATGTTTTGGAATGATTAATTTCGTGCGAAAGTGTTTCTGGTCCAATGGCAAAAATATTGAATTTACAAAATTACTGTCTGTCTGTCACCAGGCTGTATCTCATGAACCGTGATAGTTAGACAGTAGCAATTGTCACAGATGATGTATTTCTGTTACCGCTATAACAACAAATACTAAAAAATTAAATAAAAAAAAAAACTTGTGTGTACTTATGTACACGCGTTAGAAGTTATACTTCTTAATATACAACTTGAACATAATTATCAATTTTCATACCACCTGGAACTAACGTCATGCTGTTATTTTGCGCGCGCATCGTAAAAATTCACTCTCATACATTTTCATACCACCTAGAACTAACTTCATGCTGTTATTTTTACGATGCGCGCGCATCGTGCGCGCGCAAAAATTCACTGTCATACCACCTAGAACTAACTTCATGCTGTTAAATTTTTTGGTGTCGGTGTGCGCGCTTATCGTAAAAATTCACTCTCATCATTTTTCTCCATCGCGCCAAAAGAAGTATAACTTCAATAAACATTTACGGGGGCTCCCATACAACAAACGTGAATTTTTTTCGCGTTTTTGTAGACAATGGTGCGGAACCCTTCGAACGGAACGAAGTTCCTTATCGCGCGTTGCGAAAGGGGGCTAGACGGAAAATTTAAGACGAAAAGTTGTAACAACACTTTTTGCTATAGTAAGCTATTGTAAGCCGTGCGGCGTGCGCATGTTTCTCTGTCTGTCTCTCTCTCTCTTATAGAAAGCAAGTCTTCGTTGCGTCTTTCTATTTCGCATTGAAAGGAACTTCGTTCCATCCGGGTATCCCTTGAAGTTTTTTTTTATCGCGGTACTTTCCGTGTTACAGAAGTGAAGGTGGGTCAAAGTTAGTTGTAGCACTTGGAGTGACGAATCGCACCAGCCCCCAGGACTACTGGCAGATACACAACATCACCGAAATAATAATCCACCCAGAGTATGATACGTATCACGAGAAGAATGACATAGCACTGTTGAAGACTGAAGAACCGTGAGTTATTGATCTATTACTTTTTTTTTATTTATTTTTGTAAAACCAACAGCTGTACAAAAAAATATGATGTGATGATCATGTTTTCCCGGTTGAATTTCGGCCACGGCGGCCATTCTCAATGGAGATTAGCCAATTGCGCAGCACACATTATAGTGCACAAGTGTGTGCGCAAACACAGGGGCACTTTCTATCCATCACTCTCATGATCCGATGGGACGACTAGCGACACGACCAGAAAGAGGTCAGGTACAGGACCGACGGCTGTACGTGCTCTCCGAGGCACGGGGGTGTAATACCGCTAACTTCCAAACTTCGGGCTAATACTGAGAAATTAATTTTTACGGAAAAATCCCAAAATCACTCTTTGGCCCGACCCGGGATTTGAACCCAGGACCTCATTTTCTGTTTCGGTTGAACACGCTACCGACCTCGTTGGTCTAGACCAACGAGGCTGTCACCTTCGATCGATGGAATAGATATAGGTGTGTTAAATCTAGGCGATCTTTGGGGTACGTTAAAATGCAGTTTCTGTAACATATGGGGTCATGCTGTATAGGTTCGCGCTTGATCACAATCTCAGCTGTGTGAAGATGTGGTCGAAGGTGGACCGCGCGTACCCATCAGATGTCTGTTCACTCTACCGTTGAATAAACCCATGTTATATGAGTCTTGGAACACGTGGTTCGGGAGGGTGTTCCAAAGCTGTGCGTATGATGAAAGAGGAAGCAAAGCGCTTCGTATGCCATAATGGGATGTCAACAACAGTGGAGACCCTCCCGATTTCAAATTCTAGAAGTTTACTTACAGCCTTCCAGCAATTGTACAAACGATAGCACAGCTAGCTAAGCTACCCGAATCTGCCAAATTTTCCCAATTGAAAGTGAACCTTATGCTTCTTCTTATCGTGTCGATGGTAAGAATTATATTTTATCTTCCCAAAATTAGGCAACGCTGATCACTTTGGCTGAAGCGTCATACAAGTCCTGAAGGGAACAAGAGACTGGACAAGAGGGACAATCAGATAAACGTGCGATACTTTGGGATGGCACGCCGCACTCGCAGATGTTTTGTGATGTGGGAATGTAACCCCATTTGCACATGTTTTCTTTGGATCTACCAACCTGGTCAAGATACCTCCAGGTTGGCCATGGCAAATTATGTCCTGGAGGTAATGTTTCTTTTGGCGAGACAAACAAAGGAGGAGGAAATTTATCTCGCCATAAGGTTGCCCTCGCTTTCTGTGCATCGATCGTAGCTGTGCTAGACTTTTCAATCGTTAGGCAGCTTACTTTATGCTTAGGTATGTGATAAAGTTGAAAATCTATAAAAGAAATTTGACAGATTGGGGCAGCTAGATGTGCTGGCGTCTGTACTTGTGAAACTCTGATTGCTATTTGGCTGTACACACGGCAACATATCAAGCTATACGAGTGCAATTCTATATATCAATCCAATATAAGATGACCTCTCATTGTATGGAAATCCTATACAACGCAAGATCAGCTAACACTGGAAATGTTATAGCTTGATTTGTAGCCGTGTGTACAAATTAATTATAATAATATCCTAGGACATTATTCACACTGCCATCAGATTCCAAACTAAGCAGCGCTTGTACTACGGAAATCAAATAACTGATATACTACTTTTTTGTAAATACATACTTATATAGATAACTAGCTGTGCCCCGCGGTTTAACCCGCGTTAAACGTTATAAATTATAGCCTATGTGTTAATCCAGGGAGTCAGCTAACTCCATACCAAATTTCATTAAAATCGCTCCAGCCGTTTAGACGTGAAGAAGTAACAAACATACACCCTCACAAACTTTCACCTTTATAATATTAGCGTGATAATACCCAGACACAGGACAAACAGACATGTTCGTGCACACAAAAATCTGTGTTGGGTGGGAATCGTATCCCCGACCTGCGGCGTGGAAGGCAAGAATTTACCAACCACGCCAACTGGCTGATGTTCTTTATGAATGTTGTTAAATACTCACATTCTCTAGATTTCTGGCCGACTGTCAATTTTGCTCGAAATTTCGAAAATAAACAATATCTTTATTAATGAGCAGTATGGCTCATACGATTCATCACATCATCGGCCGAAAAATCGTCCACAGCTGTACAAATAATAATAATAATATCTAGGGACAATGTCACACAGATCATCCCAGCCCCAAACTAAGCAAAGCTTGTACTATGGTTACCAGGCGACGATATACATACTTATATAGATAGATAAATTATATAAATAGAAATAATATATAGAAAGAACAATTTCAATTTCTAAGTGATACACATGCGAGATCATTGAGATCATCAGAAAATCTAAACTTGTCTTTACCAACACATTCCACTAACTTTTTTAGTAAATCTTTTACTGTTGAGGCAGCTCGCCTCTGGAATGCGTTGCCTTTAACAATTAGACGTGCTCAATCCCTTGTTTTGTTCAAAACACTAGTGAAAAACTACTACTTGTCACTATGAATGCATTTCCACTGTCCTTGCATATTATTTTATTTATTATGTATGTATCTATGTATATATTATTATGTTTATGTAATTAAGTATGTATTATATCTAATGACATGGTAGTATTACTATTAAGTAAATGCCATTATTAGTTTGTAAGTATTTAGATTCCTACTTAAATTATTTTATCTTGCACTACCCTTATCGTGTTGTCTGTCTATATTTCTGGTTCATATCCATCCTAAGGTTGTCTGGAAGAGATCGCTGACTGCGATAAGACCGCCTATTGTACGATTTCAATAGCTAATTAATATTTCCTATGTTTTTATCTGTAATTGGTGTGCAATAAAGAGTATTTATCTTATCTTATCTTATCTTATCTTATAAATACTTAAATACATAGAAAACATCCATGACTCAGAAACAAATATTCGTGCTCATCACACAAATATTTGCACTTACCGGGATTCGAACACCAGCTTCGTAGGCAAATGTATATTATAAGTATTTATGTTTAAAACCTATATACGTAAAACCTTTGTATGAATTTTCCCAGTATCCAATTCACCGATCGCATACAGCCAGCGTGCATATCGACTGCTGATGTGGAAACAGAGGAGGCTTTTCTCACCACGTGGATGCCAAGAGCTGGACTGAGCAACGGTGACATTGTCAGCAGCGTAAGAAAACCTTCCTATTTAATGGGCAGTGGTATTCCGCATGCAAAAACGAGCCATTAAGGCTATCGTGGGCATACCATAAGATGTCTGTTCTTAAAAAAGAAAATATCTAGGGACAATGTCACACAGATCATCCTAGCCCCAAACTAAGCAAAGCTTGTACTATGGGTACCAGGCGACGATATACATACTTATATAGATAGATAAATACTTATATACATAGAAAAAATACATGACGAAGAAACAAATATTCGTGTTCATCACACAAATAATTGCACTTACCGGGATTCGAACCCAGGACCACCAGTTTCGTAGGCAGGAGCACTACCAACTAGGCTACGGTGACCGTCAAATATGAATTATGACCTTGCCGTCTATAGTTATTCTGCAAGTTGCATTATACGCAAGATCTAATATTGGAAATGACACTTCAAATAGTGAAATCCATTCATACAACACTACTCTTTTTTTAACGTGGTGGAAGTGCTCAAATCGGATGTCATGTTGGGCCGACCCACTAAAGCCACCACGGTAGCCAGCCTCACAGTGCTTGTAGCGGGGATTCTGGGTACTCGTGAACGATCTTGCCAGTACTCCCGCTGTAAACTACAGCCTCCGCGAGGTTCCCACCCGGGGAGGGGTGGGGAGGGTAGGGTGCACGAATGCCTCCCCCGTCCCCAGAACGCCCAAGCGTGTTTAGGCAACCTGAGCTACAACAGGTTATCTTTTCCCAGGACCGCTTATACAAGCGAGTGGCGTTCCTCCTCCAAATGCCAGCGGTCCCAGGGGCCAGTTATCCCAGGGGGCAGTGGTTACTCTAGTATTAGAGTTTTTCAAACCACCCATTAGGCCTCTGACATGGCTTAACGGCTGTTGCCTAATGGCTACAACTGATTACTTGACGTGCCCTCCGAAGAACGGAGACGCTCAGACATTAAATCACTTTGGCGGTCACCCATCTATGGTCTGACCGCGAGCTTAGTTGCTTAACCACGCCGATCACTTACGGATGGGTGAGAGCCTCTGGCTATGACCAGGATGTCCTTAATAACTTGCCGTAGTTACAAGGTGGTTCATTTAAGTGTCTATGGTGACCTCGGTTTGTCCTGCTAAGCAAGTATAGCATTCGGGATCTTTTTGGGTATTCAGGAGTAAAATATGTATACGTTAAGTATTCACGAAGAACGATGACCCAATATGAGGTTGAGTTGTCGGTCTTCATAGATACTTAGGTAAGTCCGCTTGGTACTACTGCACGTTATAAAGGACAGGAGATCAGTGGGAGATGGCATCCTGATGATCTTCAAATCTGAGCTATATAGGTGAGAGTGAGGTCAATATGAGGGCAAGTTGTCGCTCTTCATAGATACTTAGGTAAGTCCGCTTGGTACTACTGCACGTTATAAAGAACAGGAGACCAGTGGGCGATGGCATCCTGATGATCTTCAAATCTGCGCTATATAGGAGAGAGTGAGGTCAATATGAGGGCAAGTTGTCGGTCTTCATAGATACTTAGGTAAGTCCGCTTGGTACTACTGCACGTTATAAAGGACAGGAGCCCAGTGGAAGATGGCATTCTGATGATCTTCAAATCTGAGCTATATAGGAGAGAGTGAGGTCAATATGAGGGCAAGTTGTAGGTCTTCATAGATACTTAGGTAAGTCCGCTTGATACTACTGCACGTTATAAAGGACAGGAGACCAGTGAGAGATGGCATCCTGATGATCTTTAAATCCGAGCTATGTAGGAGAGAGTGAGGTCAATATGAGGGCAAGTTGTCGGTCTTCATAGATACTTAGGCAAGCCCGCTTGGTACTATTGCACGTTATAAAGGACAGGAGACCAGTGGGAGATGGCATCCTGATGATCTTCAAATCTTAGCTATGTAGGAGGATAAGTTGCCGGTCTAAATACCTCTATATCAATGCTAGCAGCTCCGGGAAGACAGTGATTTGTCGGTGACATAGTCGCTGTGCCAGGACAAGCTAGACCCTTCCTAGGGTACGTGTCCCACCCATCAGGGATATGGCGAAAAAGGGGGACACCGGAGCAGCATACCTCTACTACTAGCAGAAACACCAAGCCCCCGACCATAAGGAAAAAGGTAGATATCAAATCCATCATAATGGAGCTTCCTGCAATTGATTTCTCTCCCGTACTGCTATCACAGGACCCTAATGACGCTACAAATCATCTTGTCACCCATCTCACCAATTTAATTACCAAACATACTCTCATCAGCACCATACACAGATCCTATGCATCTAAAATTGAGAAAAAATGTGAATAATAATGTTTTGAAAGTTACCTACACTCGCTATAGAAACTTTGTCAATAATTTACTTAAAAGCAAAAAAGAACATTTCTAAAAGAATTGCTACGAGATGCTAAATCCTCCAAATCCATCTGGGACGCTGTTAACAATATCACACACATGAATAACAACTCATCTACTTCTGAAACACTACTCACATCACACGCTACACCCTCAGAGTCCATAAACCACACAAATCACTTCTTCGCAAACATCGGGAAAGTTTTGGCCAGGAACATAAAACCCCAAATTTTAATCGCCCCACATAGAAATATACCCTATAACCCTCAACTTAACTCCATGGCACTACTAGACGTTGACCATAAAGAAATAGAATCAATAATTATGAATCTCCGTCAGAACTGCGCAGTTGGCTATGACCGCATCTCTACCCAATCACTTAAATCTTCTCTCCATATATTCGTACCTCTCTTAACACATAACTATATGTAATTTATCTCTGTCGCGTGGAGTATTTCCTGAACCTTTCAAAATTGCAATAGTACACCCAATATATAAAAGTGGTGCACGCGACTCAATTACTAACTACCGGCCTATCTCTATACTTCCAGCTATGTTAAAAATTTTAGAAAAAGTTTTAAATCATTGTTTAACAAAATACCTCGAATCTAAGAACCTACTTGCATGTCATCAATATGGGTTTCGCCGTGGCCTATCTACAAATGATGCCGTCTCTAATCTGGTCGATCACACAATAGCTCAACTTGATAAAAGGGACACATGCCTTGGTATTTTTATTGACATAACTAAAGCTTTCGACACCGTTTCCATTCCTATTCCCTTGTCGAAGTTAGAAGCTTTAGGTATAAGGGGAATTGCTTTAAAAATGTTTACTGACTTCTTGGTCGGCCGTAGGCAAGCTGTTTAGATCGGTGAACACGTCAGAACTGTGTGTTTGCCCCTGGAAGTATACTCTCTTCGACCTTCTTTATTCTTTACATAAACGATTTATGCCTACTGAATTTACCCAACTGTCGAGTTTTTACTTACGCTGACGACACCGCACTCCTAATAAATGGAAAGAACTGGGACTGCGTCCGCTCGGACGCTGAAACAGCTTTTACAAGGGTCATGCATTGGTTATCGGCAAACTTACTGACACTAAGTCTAACCAAAACTATTTTTGTTCCCTTTGGAGCAAAAGTAATCAGCCTGCCTGATCCTATCTGCTTTTTTATCAAGGCTCATACCTGCTCCATTCCAGCCCCAAGCTGCCCTTGTTCACAAATAACTAGAGCACCCCAGGTGAAATACCTAGGTATACTTATAGACCAACATCTCAGGTGGGATCCACTAAGCACTCTATCGTCAAGACTTAGAAAACTAACATACTGTTTTAAAATCTGATACATGTGGCCGACAGCAAGACAATGCAGATGGTTTACTTCTCTCTCTGCGAGTCACTGCTAACGTACTGCAATATTGCCTGGGGAGGTGCATCTAAGTCAAAATAATAAAATTAGAAAGAGCCCAACGCGCTGTCCTCAAGGTAATGACCAAGAAGCCTTTTCGATATCCCAAAGTGCAACTATATTCATATGTCAAAATTCATTACGACCCTTCTTTTATTCCCGTAAACGTCGATTTGATAAAGTCTGCGACATAAAGCTGTGTAGAACTACCCTTTCTTTTTCTTTTTTTTTTGTTAAGGCAGGGGGAATGCCTACGCATGCCACCCGCAAAAACTGTCTGCGGGTGGGTATGTTGGACTCGCACCGACTAAACCTAACCTGCCGTGGACTTCTTCTGGCGCCTGATAGAGGGAGCCCCGGGAAAGCGAGTATGCTGCTCCGGTGCCCCCCTTTTGCGCCGTGTCCCAGATGGTCGGGACACGCACCCGGGGTGGACTGTGGGTTGCCCTCCCCATTTGCCAACTCCTGCCAGTACGGCACAGCGACTGCGCCACAAACAGTTCGCTGTCTTCCGGGGGCTGCATGCACGTGGCGGCAGTTGTAGACACTTCTCATACTGCCACCGCAGCCCCGAGGGGAGTTGGGTTAACGACTGCCGCCGCCACCCCGACGCCTCCTCCGCCTACGAGCGGGATCGGCTCGTCCCCGATCCCGTTCGGCGGCCTCCTTATGCAGCAAACCTGCCTCACAGAAGGAGACCACGGCTTCCCATTTGGTGGAGTCGCCAGCCAGCATCGCATACACGACTGCTGGCGGCGAAAGATCCCGTCCGATCTCAGCGACCAGGACTCGTCTCTCGGCCTCACAGGCCGGGCACTCCTCCAGTGAATGCTAGGCAGAGTCCAGGTCGCTCCCGCAATGGTGACAATGTGTCGTCACTTCTCTGCCGATCCGGCACAGATACTCACCGAAACACCCGTGTCCGGGTCCAGGTTTGTCTTCAAGACAAAGAGCTGTTTTTATTCAATAGCAAAGAAATTAAACTTTAGGTGTTTTTGTTTGATTTTTGCATAACCCAAATTTGTGTCAAATGAGCAGTTGTGACATGATGGTCTTACATCGCAACCGAAGTTGTCCCATTCCGTAAAAAAATTGGGTCCTTGCCACCATCGGTCCAAGGTGTCCAATTTAGTTGGCAGCAAGCCTCGTGAAGCGCAGTTAGAAGGGGTCATCTCGGATTTCACATAGTGCCATTGAGATGCAGGAATGAATTTTGTTTTATTTTCTGTACTCTGTTTGTTACATACACTTCCCATCGTGACGAGTTGCCCTTGAGCCACGTTAATACTACTTGCGAGTCGCACCAAGTTTTTGTTGTTTCGTTGTATTCTGACATGGCGTTCTTGGTTTTTTCATCAGTTAATACTGTATAGTAAATATATATACTATTTTTTTTCCTATTCTTTTCATTCAATCGCCGTTCATCACGCATCATCAGACAGGAGTTAGAAAGGCCGATAGCATGTTAGTGTCGTATTTGTACAGACGCCAGCACATCAAGCTACCCCAATCTGTTAAATTTACCCAACTGAAAGTGAACCTTATGCTTATGTGAAAATGTTGAAAATCTATAAAAAAATGACAGATTGGGGTAGCTGGATGTGCGTGTGTGTCTGTACATGTAGTCCAAGTGTCCCACAAAAGTGCGTGTGCACAGGGTAACAAATATTTTTGTTATTTATTTATACTCACTTTATAGCCTCAGACGCACTTGTTAAGATGAATCGTTCACTGATGATGGTACCGGAATCACCATTCCAATTTATAATTTCCGGGTCCGCGCCCATTCCAAGAAGAACCTAGATTAACAATATACAAGATTATTTCTGACTACCCATTTCTTTCTTTAAAAGTTTCTTTTTATTTAAAGACTACGCTCTCACGAGGTAATTCAATTTCTGTTTTAGGAGGTTATCTCTTTTACGTACAATAGCTCGGATCGTTTGTCAGTAGACTATGTTTACGTAATATCGTTTGAAAAATATACAACTGTCTCACAGTGAAGACCCTGCACCGTGAATAAATGCTATCAGTAGGAAAGTTGGCGCTGTCTACAGTAGCAAGGACGTTTGATCCAAATGGTTGGGTCTGTCCGGTTTTGTACTGTGCTGAATATTATTGCAGAGGATTTGGACAGCATGGAGTAAGCATTTTGGTTATAATTGGTGGATACCCACGTGATAAAAGATTGGCGATGTAACTCTCTCCCCAAGGGCGACAGGATGCGCTCCTGTTTTGTATTCGCTTTGTACAGTAGGCAAGAGCGAGAGCAAAGATGTTGAGGTAGGATTAAATTGGCTGGAGCCATATAAAAACGGAATCCTTTTTTGGATGACGCTGGATTGTTGCGCGTCGGAGTGCGTCTTAAGAACGCAAATCTCCCCAACGGCACCCACTTTGGCTGTTTTTAATGTATTGTCATTTGATTAGATAGTTTCCAGGAGATCCTGTCTTTTACCACACCAACCGATTCCTCGTACTCGCCGGACAAGAGCGACCGCGAACGCGTCGCGATCACCAGCGTCCTCCATGACCCTTAGTATACATTCGTTTCGATGAAATGCCCTCTTCGGGCTTAAAGCGGAGGAGCGCAGCGGCCCGCGTGGCGTATTAACGTAGACCGAAAATTGCACAAAACATCCCTAAAATGATACGCCCTCTCGCATCTCCTCGCCAGTAACCGCCCAGAGCCGAGGTTCGAACCCCAAAGTTAGTAGTTTTATATTTCTAGACGGTTTGAGCCCACGCTCGCCTCTACAGTCCGGTGAAGCAGTGAAAGCCTCCTAGGCTATCTGCATATGTCATGTTAAAAAAATACTGTCTTTTACGCCACGAAACTAATTTAAATGTCTTTACATCTCTCTCTAATATAGCTCGTAAGAAAGAACAGGGTATGCATACAATGCGGAAGGTTATGTACACGAGTTTGACCGTAATTGTGATACTTTTTGTTTTTTTAGTGAATGTGATTATTTTTTGTGTTTAAAAGACAACGCCCGCACTAGGCAATATATACCTGTTTCGCGGGGTACTTTACAAACATAAAAAACGGATACAAATTACATCCAGACCCAGAACAACTATTTATTGGCTATACACAAATATTTGTCCAGCGCGGGACTCGAACCCGCGACAAGACGACTGTCTTAGCCGCTGCAAGTATTAAAAAGTTCCAAGAAAGGCTTACCTGATAAGAGTGTTCGTACCCCGATATCTCATATAGTTTATCGGCGCTAACACGCGACTCATACAGATAACATTGTTTCTCTTCGTCAAAGTATCTCTTGAAGCTTGTTCCGTTACGGCATTTGTACGGCAGTTTGTCAAGATATTCCAAGTTATCTGAAAATTGAACAAACATTGTCAACGTTGTAAACATTGACATGTTTCTTTATAAAGTTGAATATGTTTCTTTACAAAATACAATATACCCAAAGCCCAACAGTCACTTGAAAACTCAAATCTTAAGTCTCAATATCAATAAAACAACCAGAAATAACAAATGATCAAAACGTAACTGGTAATGTAAAAATTAAAATCACCACAAAACCAAAAAGAAACTTTCGTCACCTATGCAATCTACGCCTATACGAAAACAATAATTAAATTATAATTAATATGGGTATTGGACTTTTTAACAAGCTCTTTTGTGAATATGATTTGGACCTATTTAATACCAGTGTTTCCAAGCTTAACATTTTGATAACCGACCTTTAACATTATTTATTACAAATTTCCTCTCATAGACAATACGTCTATCAGCGGAAAATTGTACATGGCTTTCAGATTTCTATGTTAAAGGTACCTGCTAGCTGTAAGTATCCCAGACGTTGTAAAATAAAATAAAACTACTCATGTTATGAGCTGCACTGTGTATAATAAACTACCAATGAGCATATAAAGTGCCCGAACCTTAATGAGTTTTAAAACTCGATTAAAACGGTGGCTTATCGAGCAAGCGTTCTATTCCGTTGATGAATAGTAGATTAGTAGATTACAGTGTATACACATTTCAAATCTAATAATTTGACATAATAATATTTAATTTATGATTTTGACTTGCTGACTAATGTTATGTCGATTATCATATAGACCTATTTTTGTAATAATTAGGGATTGATGTGACATAAGTTTAGATTTAGTATATTTTTATACCCTCAAACGGCGCAATTTTTTTTTGTTTCAAAAGACAACGGCCGCACTAAATAATAATAATAATATAATCCCTGTGTCTATCCCGCATTTTAAAAACATATTATAGATGGACACAAATTACATCCAGAGACAAAAAACTATATATGGTCACACAAATAGTTGTCCTGCACGGGGCTCGAACCTGCGAAACGAAGCAGCGAGGCGACTGTCTTAACCGTAATTCACATAAAATACACCAACCTCGTTGGAAATTATATATTTGAGCCTTTTGGGGTCAAAACGCTGGGGCCGTGGGGCCCTAACTCACGTTTTTGGTTGCGTGCAACTTCGAAATGTTTTGATCGAGCCTCCCCGTGACCAGAGAGCTCGCCTTTTTTGGGTTAAAAAATCATCATTGCCATACAGCCAGGCAATGCGGCCAGCCTTACCTCCCGACAATGTGGAGGAATTTTACGACGTCCTTTAACTTAGTTATAGTAGTTAGGTATTGTAGTTAATTTAAATGATATTTTGCTTTTTCTTTTAAATGTTAAATCGATTTATTGAGTTGATATTCATTAATTTTCATGACATGAAAAAAATATTACCAATAAATGACTATTAGAATATTATCTTAAATGTTGAAAAGAGAATGCCTGTTTCAGCTGCATTATGTGATATGATGCAAGCATTCAACTATGTTGAACACAAGCTCCTAATAAGTAAACTTAAAAGCTTATGGCATACGGAAAAACGTTTAAAAACTTTTAGAATCATATCTATCTATAGAAAACAAGCCACAGATGTGTCAACATTGGACATGAAAACATAAACAGAATTAACTTCTTCATTTCACAAACGCCTCATAAAATATGGAGTACCACAATGGAGTGTTTTGGGATCTCTCTTATTTATAGTGTATATTAATGAACTGCCTCAATATATAAAACAACCGACAACCCTCTTCGCTGATGACGGCACAATAACAATTAAATGTAATGATCCTAAATTCTATGGAACTGACATTAATGATTCAATATCAACGATTATTAAAATAATATTTTTAAAATAAACTATTAAAACAAATATTGTTCATTTCAGCCAACGCATTGACACTTTTACAAACTAATTTATATATAAAATTTTGTACTATCTAACACTCGTATTGTCAAAGTTTACAGTACGAGTGTTAGATAGTACAAAATTTCTCGTTATTATAATAAGTAAAAATAAATTGGAAAGACCACATTGACTAAGTTTGTAAGAAAATTTGTAAATTGTCATACGCACTCTATAAACTAGCCCCGATAGTAAATATTGTGATATTATTCTTATTCTTTATTGCACACAGAAAATAAATGTATAAGTTAGAAGTTACCGAAAGAAAAGGCATGTACATAGGCGAGCTTAAAACATTATTGAATTTTCTTCCAGCAAACCATCAGGAAAGTGAGATTTTCAAAATTATGGGTACCTATAGTATATACATTATATATTAGTGTGCAATAAACTATTAACAGCCTGCCATGGTCTTGCTGCTTCCATCCTACGATATGGCTTAATTTTCTGTGGCACCTCTTCTAATATAGATATGGCTTTTAAATGTCAATAACGGTGTATTCGTGCCATGTTGGGGCTCAAAGTTACAGATAGCTGCAAACCATTGTTTATAAAACACAAAATTCTAATGCTACCGAGTTTTTATTTATTAGAAGTCGGCATGTTTGTAAGGTCGTATTCTCATTTATTTCCTCGTCTATCAGACTTTGTCAAGCGCAATAGTCGCGATAACTATAGACTATGCGTCCACAGTGCAGAAACGGCATTTATAGGAAATAGCATTTTATGTATGACACCAAAATGTATGATAAAATTCCAAATGAGTGAAAAAATGGTAATGACCGTATATTTAAAAATAAAATGAAAATGATGCTGTCTGCGAAGGCTTATTATAATATGACAGATTTTTTGACTGATTGTGATTTGACTTAATTATTCTAAATTCTATTGATTCAATTAATTATATTAAGTTGTTTAAATTGACTGATATTTTCTTGTTGTAATTTTACTATTTCACTTAATATTATGAAATTTATATCCTGTTTGTACAATCTGTACCTGTCTCATATGGCAGGGTCTGTTGATCTCATATACGACGGTCACCGTAGCCTAGTTGGTAGTGCTCCTGCCTACGAAGCTGGTGGTTCTGGGTTCGTATCCCGAAAAGTGCAAATATTTGTGTGATGGATGAGCACGAATATTTTTTTCTGAGTCTTGGATGTTTTCTATGTATTTAAGAATTTATCTATCTATAAGTATGTATATCGTCGCCTGGTACCCATGGTACAAGCTTTGCTTAGTTTGGGGCTACGGTGATCTGTGTGACACTGTCCCCTAGATATTATATTATATTAACTATTTTTTATTTGTATCCGTTGTCTAGAATACATTGTACATGGATATTTATTATTTACATTATGCGCACATAATTTACATATAATAAGGTTTATATGAGTAAATGACAGCTTTGGTGAAATAACTCACAGTGACTGGCTTGCCTTCGATCCTTCCAGAAGATACCTTCACCTTTAATATCATCCAGGTCTGCATTTCTGTAACAAACACATATTTTTACTCAATAATCATGAAAGCAATTACCCTATTTACATCGGAAACCCAAGTAAGTCAATTAGTTATTTATTCTGTTAATAGATGGTGCTACGCTCGAAATTCTAAAGCCTGCATCGAGCTAGTGAGATTTTCTAGCGGAACACCTTCGAACAAAATGTAATATTTGATGATCTACTCGGTCAGTCTTGTAGCTCGGTGCGCACACACACACCTTCCGCTCCGCAATTCGTCTACACGGAACTACTCGCACGGATCCACTACGCTGCACCACGCGCAACCCTGCACCCCGACCTTTCCTGACGCCAAGCACCACACAACCGCTGCCTATACGCCCAATCGCCCCCAACAGGGCGTCGAAGAGCGCGATACCAAAGACTCCTGCAATGTCCAGGACACCTACCCCAGTTGAGCCCCGCCCGATAGACACCGCGCGCGGCATCTCCCTCGCGGAGGAGCTGCAAGTAGACGACTCGGACGACTACACATACTCGCGACTCCCGACATCTATGTCGGAAGGCCCGAGTTCGATTCCTTTCGAATAAGCCAACATCATCGATGTTAACGAGGAAGATGACGATTTTGACGATGCCGCCGCCCTGGCCGAAGCCTACGAAGAGATCGAGCAGACCCCACACAGGGCGATAACAGATACCGCAGCCCACCGGAGACGAAAGACGCGGCCAAGCGGCCACGTGTCACCAAACCCGGTGAGCCTACACCACACGCTTCCTCGTTCGCCGAGGCCTCCGCCGGGACCCCCGCCAGCATCGCCGGCAGGGAACCAAGACGCGGTAAACCCGGCACGAAAACTTTTTCCCAACCACCCACAGTAGAGGAAAATAGGAAGAAAGAGAAATACATTGGTGGCAGAGAAATTCCCCAATTGGGCGACGCCCTTGCGCACGCTTCGTGACCAACTGGGGTTCACCCCCCACGTGCGCCCGTACCAAGAGGGAGTAAGATTCGTGCCGGAATCGGGAGACGAATACAGGGCAGTGCAAACCCTCCTCACTAAGCTGGAGAAAGAGGAGGGCCTGTTCTCGTAACATCAAGGTGGCCATTTGAGGGCTGCCCATCGACACCCCGGTGGACGAAATCGCCGAGGAGCTCCGCGAGCTGCAGTTTGAGCCAGAGTTTGTGCGCCCTATTCGAGCCCGACAGGGCAGGCCCGGGTGCATTTACCTCGCCATCTTCAATCGGACTTCCGACACGACACCGAGGATATATACGATAAGCGAGCCATTGTGTATGCCCGGTGTCGTCATTGAACAATGGCGCGGCAAGAAAGGGCCGGCCCAATGTCATCGATGCCAAAAGTTCCGGCAATCCTCGAACCAGTGCCACTGCCCACAAGCCTGCATGCGCTGCGGTGCAGAACATGTTGCCAAGGAGAGCCCGGTCTCCAGAGAGCAGCCGGCCCGCTGCGCCAACTGTGGCGAGGCGCACCCGGCCAACAGTCCCCAAAGCCGGATCTACAAGGCGCAGGTTAGACACAAGAAAGCAAGAACGGTCGCCCTTAGCGACCACTCCCGACGTATAATCGAGGGAAGCATCAAGTACCCCATACCCCAAGGAGAAGCCCCGTCGGGGTCGCTAATGGCGACCACCAACGAACCCACAGCTCGCGGAGCTAACAGTCTCCCTAGAAAAAGGAAAAGAAAGGGGAAGAAGAAAAAGACAGCAGACTCCTTACACCTCTCCGAACCTACCGGTGACGCTAATAAAGCTATGCCCTCCACCGCTACCAAAGACAAAAAAGCCAAGAAAGGCACAGCACCCCCCGTCCCCCCGCCCCCTCAGACGAGGCAGGCAGGTATCTCCAGAGCTGTAACCACACAGACCCCCTCGCTCCCAACATATATGTCGGAGCTAATACGGTTTGGGTTACAGGTCTTCACCGAAGCACAAGCCCCGATGCAGGCGGGTCGCCTGGTGACCTCCTACACGACGGGAGCGACGACGTCGCCGATGACACTCAACATCGTGGCCGAAGTATCTCAAGGGAGTCGACCATAGCTGACCCTACACCAAACTAACCCCTAGATCAGGGGTAGAAACACAAGCGTCCCTCCTATACCGTCCGCTCGTTGTGGTTAGCCTCGCTGGGCCTCGCCTTTAGGGGCGTCTCACCGGGTGTGGCCGGACCGCCAGTAGGGCTACAATAAGTATTCGATAATCACATCTTATTTTGAACATGGCTCTGCATCTCTTAAGCTTGGTCACCACAGAATCACTAAATCGTTAACCATGGGTTGCCCCCAGGGCTCAATGCTCGCGCCGTATCTCTGGAACTTGGGTTTTGATGACTTCTTGACATTACCCTTGCCATCACGTTGCTCTTTAATGGCATATGCCGAGGATGGCCTCTTACTTATACAGAATAACTCCAGGAAAGAGTTGGAAAATCTGGCTCAAACTTGCTTAAGTATGATAAGTGATTAGGGTAAAAGAAATCGCCTTACATTTGCTCCTCATAAAACCTACCAACTCCTTATTCATATTCATATCATTTATTTGCATTCCACAATGTGAACTTAGGTGGTAAACATTAGGCTTATAGCTAGGAGCATTATGGACCCTGTCGGGCACAGCAAATTTATAAATTTATATATCGGTAAATTATTATTGTTCGTCAATTATTAAGGAACTAATTGAGTCTTCCATTGCATATGACCACTTTATATTTATATATATACATTACACTAGCATATTATTATTTAACTATCATGTCATTCAATAAGGAAAGACATTTTGCTTATTAACAGTAGGTAACAAGTTATATTTGTGTGATACATTTGGATCTAACTATTTAATAGATTATATAATTAAAAATATATTCATGTATAAGTTTGAATGTATGTGTGTTTATTGCAATTTAGGTTATTTGTTTATCATTTAAGTATTCATTTACTGTGTAATAAGCCTTATTTATAAGTATTTGTTTTAGATTAATTACGAATTTATTCTCTCTGGTTTAATTTTTTATAGAATTTGGTAATTTATTATATATTTTGATTAACAATACATTAGGGCTGTTAGAGTGTAGTGTAATTCGGGAATTAGGTAACATTAACATATTCTTGTGTCTAAGTGAACGACTATTCATATTATTATATTTATCTGCTCGTGTTGTAAAAAATACTTTGTATTTCCTAACAAACTTGCATATTTCCAGGATATAGATAGAGGGTAAAGTTAGAATTTTATATTTCGTGAATAAAGGCTAGTAGTGTAAAATTGGGCTATCTGGATCAGAGGAGATCCAGATAGCCCAATTTTGACTTCTCGAGAAGTGATTTTCAGTTTTTGAAAACTGATTTTTGATTTATCAATAACTTAATCTATTCAAGACATTTTTATTTTCAACTTCTCGAGAACTGATTTTGTGTTTTCAAAAACTTGACTAATCCAAGATTTTTGTCTCGATCATTCAAAAACTGGTCTTTACTTTTTGGTAACAGATTTAACATATTATTTTAAATTATAGATTTTAAGTGGATTTTTGCTTTACCAGTAACTTAATCTATTCAGAACATTTTGATTTTCGCCTTCTCGAGAACTGATATCGGTCATTCACATTTTAATACTTATTTTGATTTCATCATTAACTTGACCTATTTAAACCATTTTGATTTTTGACTTTTTGAGAACTGATTGCGATAATTTAGATTTATGTTTTTCGTTTTATCAATAACTTAATCTATTCAACACATTCTCTATATTTACTTCTTTAAGATCTGATAGGATATTTTGCTCTGTATTTATAATTGGGTGGATCATTTGCATGCTTAATCCAGAAAGGTCCAATTCTACCCTACTATGTTTTAATTAATATGGTAAGTTAATAAATATTAGTT
The DNA here is from genome assembly GCA_951640165.1 of Pseudoips prasinana. Lineage (NCBI taxonomy): Eukaryota > Metazoa > Arthropoda > Insecta > Lepidoptera > Nolidae > Pseudoips > Pseudoips prasinana. The sequence goes on along the minus strand of OX621264.1, from coordinate 17,250,338 downwards.
TTCTTCTAATAAGTCTACTTGATTCTTGTTAATTCTTATCACTTTAGCCCGTAATGTACGCCCTACAAAACAAATTTTAGGCCATTTACCATTGTCTTTACGAGTAGGTATTAAGATAGCACTATACTTTTCATAGTTAATCATCTTTACAACATGAAGTCCACACAAACGCTTTTCTGCTATAATTATTTTGACTCGATCTCCAATATTCAAAGACATGGTTGTTGTTACAACGAAATCCGTATTACTGTATTATATATCCATTTGTTTATATTATAAAAACATTTAGGAAAGTGTAACACTTAGTAAAATACAAACAATATTTTATTATCTGAAAATTTTATTTTCAAATAATTATAATAGTTTTTACTTTCAGTTTCACGTAGTAATAAAATAAAATACAACTGTTTTCAATAAAAACATTTATTATATTAAAATTTATTTACAATAATATCTTATTTTCTACACACCATTTATTCAGACATGATACATTTTTTAAAGCACATATTTTGCTATGATAGATACAACTTTTGATATCCGAAGACTTCCAATAATCTTCTTGAAGCTTTGTTAAACGAGGACAATTAAAATTTTCTAAATTATATACATTAGCATTACCAAGTATTTTTTTCAACCAAATCACTTTTTCTGCGCCTTTTGTAAATATATACTTATTTTTTAAGAAATCGTTAATAAAATTCGTATAATTATAGTATGGTACAATTCCTTCATTCCACAATATGCCTCTATTTTTTTCTATCCAATTTACTTGTAGACGTTCTTTTTTAGTCAAATCGTAAAAAGGGTATGGAGGTTTTATCAAAAGTACAAATATACACTTTTCACATTGGATTGCTATTTCTTTTGAAATAAATTCATTCTTTTCGCTTTTAAATCCTTGTACGTCTACAAACACATTCATGATAATTTTCGAACAATGTTACTTAAAGGTCTGTATTCGAAAAGGCGATCGTTTATGATCAGACAGTAAGCTGTTGTATTATCCGGTATCTCTTCTGCACATTCAATTTCTAACCGCACATCAACTGGTCCAGTTTTTAATGAATCATTTTGTCTGGAGCAGTCAATTACAAACAGGGGAGCCTTTTCTCTAAACGTACACAAATCAAGCAGGGGATCTATGCTAGTGTTGTAATATGACTGACGAAAATTTGCATACATTTCATATAATATACTGTATTTACTTTCATCAAATTTCAGATTAAGTGAGTCATATGGAAAATATTGTGAATTCAAAAACAATTTAATATTTGTTACTTGACAATGATCGAATACAGATGAACTATTATTTAAGTTATTTTTTCGATTAGTTTGTAGACCGAGTATAACAAATCTTGGTTTTTCTAACTGAGAAGTTGTTTTGATAGACCACAAATGTTTCGTTGTTTTAGGTAATAATAAAATATAAAATGGATATTCACATAAATCCCAATTTCTGAATGCTAATTGTATCGCTCTATCTTTTTCCAAATGCTTCAGTAGAGAGAGTCTAACAGGATCAGAAACTCTAATATGGGGGACACGCCATTGTATCTTTTGTATGTCTAATTGTATATTATCACTTTTGTCCATAATAACACAGTTTGAAATAGATCGGCTTCTTTGTAATATAAGTTCATGTCTACAATTAACAATTATTTTATTGTAATCTTCTGCAAATCCTAAGATTTTACTTAACGGCAAAATAATACTAAAATGTCCGTCTTTTTGCTTGGTACCATTCAGGTTCCAACCCCAAACTGCAGCAAGTTTGCTTTCCCCTTCGTTCATTGAAATATATGATTTTAAAGTTGTTGTGATTCCAGCATTTTTAATACGATCTATTTCAATACCATTAAGCTCGTATCTAATATCTTCAAACAAAAAAGAGAATGGGTTATTTATAAATTTCACATCTTTTTTTATAATCTTTCCTGTTGTATCTTTGGAATATACACACACATATCCTTCAATGTAAATGGAACTCGCCGATGGATATACATATAAGTCTTGCTGATGAATAGGGATTCTAATTTCGTCATTTTCTTTAAAGCTGTTGTTGTAAGGACTATAACTATGAATCTCGTAGCTTTCGATGGAATTATCATGATGCGGTAAGTCAGTTATATGAAGCATTTTATTTAATTTTAAATCCAAGAGCACGTAAGAATTCCTTATTACTTTTGGTAATTTTTTTTATCGCACTTAACTGTCTATCTTCTTTCGATACTCGAAGTGAAATATTAGGTTTTCTTGTGGATGAAGGGTTTTTATTGTAAACTATCATATTGATATATGTCCAAATCAGAAATTATTTTTTTTATAATTATGTTGCACTAGTAACTATGAGCTGAATACGCAGAACAAACTAAAATGAACCTTCTAATAAAAAGAGAATCTTTTTATACATTCATATTACGTTTCAACCAAAATAATTTTAAAAATTTTAAGCACAAGTGTCCACAATTGTATAAATTATTACCTTGGTAGTTTTTATAGTTATAGTACATGTTTCGTCCCAAATATTTAATACATTCTTTTGGAGGTTTCAAGTTGCCGTAACTGTCAAAGTATTCAATATAATCATTAATTTTCCCATAGGCTACCCAATGCGTACCAGGATTTTTTGAAGAATCTAGATTAATAATGCCACATTCTATGGCTAATGGTTTATTTGGTAATTCATCTCTCATATATACACCTCGAAAAAAAGGAATATTTTTTGAGTACTTTATTATATCAACATTAGATAAAGGTTTTTTGGGAAGCCGAACACTTAGTTTTTTTTCTTGGATACATAAATGCCTAAACCATTTTTATAAGGTTTAAGATGTAATCCTCTACCAATACATAACGCTTCTATTTGTCTATTATGTCTTTCTAATTCTTCCAATCTTTTTTTTGATGATTTGTAATCATTTATCGCCTTTGTGATTCCAGCAGCACCACCAACTAAGCTGCCAGCAGCAGATAATCCCGCAAATATAGGTATTAGAGGAAGAAATCCACCAGTTTTAGGTACAGGAATGATTCTCGGTAATTTTATTGGCAAATTGGAAGATAAATCTTTTGCAGTTTTATACGCTAATTCTATCAATGCCTTTTTACATTTAGGTTTCAGGTCTTTAATGTGTTTTTTTGTATGCGATACGATCTTTTTGAAGGTTCGTTTTAAACACTTCCCTGATTTAATTTTTTTCTTCGAACTCATAATGCTTTTTTCCTTATCGTTCATATTACTAGTTTTAGTTACTATAATAACCACTTAAACTTAAGACTTTGTATAAAGTGCTCTCTGTTTTGAGAACCGAATACAAATGAATTAAAATACTTTAAGTACTTATTTTTAAAGAATTGCCTGTCAAACTTTCTAAATGAATATTGAATAACACATAATAACATTTTAATAAATTACAAAACTTTTTCTTTATCTATCCAGCAATTCTCAGTGGTCGGAAGGCCTAACCATTTCACGTAGAATTTATTTCCCTTTCGTTTTAAAATTTTTTCAATAAGATATATTTCTGGGTGCTTAGTTTTTTGAAGTTCTTGAGCATAAAATGCTCCTAAAATTGGCTGTTTTCGAACATCTTCTAATAAATAAGTGGTGGGAAGAGTATCTTGCACTTTAAAAATCTTAAATATTTCTGTGGACCAATTAGGAGTAAAACCTTTTTCAAAACATCCTTTGTATTTACTGATTCTCACAAAATCTCCCACTTGAAATCGATTGCATTTCAAAAGCTTGTTAGCTTTTTTTGAAATATTAGCGTAATTTCGTAACACATTTTTTTTATTTGTCTGATTTATTGACGCTGATGACTGCTTTATAGTTCTATGAAAACTGTGATTATATTCATAAACTTTATTATCAAGCGTACCGTCTATCCATTTATAGTTTCCTTTTAGACTGAACTCTTTATAAAGTTTGTTTTTTAATGTACCAAAGATTCATAAGAGAATCTTTCAACAATTGAAGCCTTTTTAGTAGAATATGTAGAGTAGTGATTGATATCATTAGTTTTCAAAATGTTATGAAATTTATCATTATAGAATTCTTTCCCGAAATCGGTTTGCAAATTATTCGGTATACGTTTTTTCAGAAGAGTCTCAAATGCTTTAGACACGAGTTCTTTACTTTTCTTTTCGAGTGGGATTGCCCAAGCATATTTTGAAAAGCAATCTATAACCACTAATATGTATTTAAAGCCGCAGTTTACTTTTGACATAGCTTGCATATCTATCAGATCTGCTTGCCATAGATCATCGATATCTTTTAGAATTACATTTCTACGAGGATAGTTTATTCTTACATTTTTATGAATTTCATTTACGACGTCCAGTTTGCTCATAATGCTTTTGGAACTGTTTTGCTACTTGTTTCAAATCAATATTCTTTTCAACTCTTTTTATGCGATCGATTAATCTTGTGATTGTTTGAATAATATAATAATAATAATATATAATAATATCTGGGGACAATGTCACACAGATCATCCTAGCCCCAAACTAAGCAAAGCTTGTACTATGGGTGCCAGGTGACGATATACATACTTATATAGATAGATAAATACTTAAATACATAGAAAACATCCATGACTCAGAAACAAATGTTCGTGCTCATCACACAAATATTTGCACTTACTGGGATTCGAACCCAGGACCACCAGCTTCGTAGGCAGGAGCACTACCAACTAGGCTACGGTGACGGTATATTTTATTTTATCTAATAAAATAGTATAAATTATATCAACCTGATTTTTAATAACGTTATAATAAGGTTTGTTGTCTTTTATGATATTTTTTGTAACATCACTTTCACTGCACGCTCGAGATGTTGATGCGTGGTCATTCATGATTGTTGTCCTTTTAATAACTATATCTTAGAGCATAAATCTTTTTATTTTATAATACCTGCTTCTTTCAATTCTTCGATTATTGATATAATTTCGTTATCATGGTTAGTGTTGCCAGCGCTTTGAGATGCAATCAACAATTTTAATCTTTCAATCAATTCATTCGGATCATCCCAATAAATATAATCTGTATTTGGTTTATATTTCTTAAATTTCGATATATATCCACCAGTTTTCGTTTTTACTAATGATTCAGAACATTTTTTTGGAACAGGAATTTCAGAAAATAGTGGTTTTATTATTTGACGATATTTTGCTCCTTTATCACCTTTTATTTGCCCACTAGGTTGAAAATCCCGTTTGTGTGCGTTTGTGTTATGAAGTATTTCTTTGTAGTTAATCTTATCCTCTTCAGTGACTAATGCCAAGTTGGGTTTACTACGAACCAAAAGTTCTTTTAAGCCCGGAGTAAATTCATAATGTTTGTTATTAATCGTGACAGCGTAAGATTTTTCAGTGTTTGAGGTATTTCTCGTAACAGAAAACTTTACATTAGAGTTTTCTATCATTAGTTTCTTATTTTCATTGCGAATACCAAATGGAATATTTATTTTATCATAAATATCAACAAAATCTTCCTTGTTTAACGACATTAAAGTATGATCATTTCTATTTGATGGACTTTTATCTCCTTCACTGTAGTATTCTGAATCCTCGTCCGAATCTGTTATATCTTTAGAAGTATTACAATCTAGAGAAGAGTTTAAATTACCGATTTTATAATTTTCATTAACATTTACATTATTTGAAGTTGAATTATCATTTTCATTTACTTTAATTAGGGATTTCAGAGGATCTATAATAGGCTTAAATACTTTTTGATATTTTATATTAGCTGTGTCTTCTTCATCTTGTATCAGTTTTATTTTATTTTTTATACTGTTTACTGATTTTATTAGTTGCTCTTTAACATTTGTCTCCATTTTACTCAAGCTTACATGCAACTTGTATTTACTGATGCTTAACGACAAATGAAATTTGTTTAACTAATGTGGATACTATATGAGGTTTTTAAAATTTAATAAATACATCAAAGCCTTTTCTATACCTTCCTTCGTTCAGAGAACAGTCTTTGTTTACCAACAAGAAATTAAAATGGTCTTGCCATACAGTAGAACAAAGTTTCTTGAATGGAAGCCATTCCATGTCTGTATTCACATGTTCATTGTATATATGCTTTAAGTTGATGTCATCTTGTTTAAATATTATCAAAAGGTTAACATTATCACGCACGAGTTGTTTAGGGATTTTTGAATAGGTTTGAGACAAATAAAAACAATCTATTTGTTTATGTCGTCCCATGGCAAAGTAATTTCTAATGTTAATTTGATTTTCACACGCTACATCATCGAATATCATAATCGAATTTCTTAGAACATCATTAGGATGAATAACTGCTTTATTATCACTATAAATGAAGAATTTGGCCGCTGGAATATGTTTTATTACTTCTTTCAAGAAACAATATTTTGGTTGAAAAGCTGTCTTTGAATACAAATAGATATGTTTAAATTTAAGACCATTTTCATGCAACAATAAAGTTAGCATAACATTCGTTTTACCGCAGTTTGAAGGACCACACATCACGCATCGAATTGAGTTAGGTAAAAGAGAACCATGTTTAAATTCAGTAGGTTTCTTCGTTAAGTTTATATTTTGCACTTCTAGTGTGTGAGATTGCTTAACGAACTTCATTGTGCTATCTATTCAAAATCAATAATTTATTTGAAATATAACACAAGTTCATGAGTATTTATAAGTAAAATAATGACATCATGATAAATATATTTACTTACATATTTGACATTATGTAGCAGTCAGTGTAACTAGTAGTATGTGTCGAATATCCGTTTGCTTAGAAAGATAGTAATTATAAATAACACTACCAATTAAGTATGTAAAATAAGTTTATTAATTCAAGTTTGCATTATTACATTGACATATTTCTATATGAATAATCACTTCACAATATTGTGCTTCAGTGCACAATAGCTTACATAAAATTAAAACTGAACATTTAGAAACTACATTATATTCATAAATTTACATTTACAATTAAATGCAAAATAAAAGTAATTTTACAATAGGTACAAGTTTTCTAGGAATAATGTAGGTACTAAGTATATTGCTTCTTTTACGTATTATGTTATTTTCACTAGTATTTTAAAAATAATAATAATAATAGTAGTTATTTTTACTAACTAAGGTTTCACTATTATTTTTAAAACAATAGTGCAATAATTAATAAAATCATTAACATTTGATGCTTTTATGATACCCCCATGGTTTAGTATAAATTTGATTGGACAAAATTTGCCTTTTGTCGTCATTTCAGTTTAAAGCTACTTTATTTATTTCTTGTGTATACAAGACATGTTTAATAGATTTTATGATTTTCATTTTATGTTTATACGTCTTATCGTCTAACAGAGTTTTCTTATAATTATTTTATGATAGTTTTCTGGTTACAGGTTTCGTTATCCCTTTAGCTTTCTTTATTTGAGTTTTAACACTGTCTATACAGTATAATTTAGCTCTAAGACCAACAAATTCAGAAATTACATCACCACCTAATTCGTCTTTGAATAAACCAGGAATCTTTGCATTTAATCTAGGTACTCCGTAAGGATTATCATCAGTAAAATTGCTTGTATCAAATAGTGATATATTTTTAACTATATCATTATAAAAGTCATTAGTATAAATAAAATAAAGTAGACTATCAGTATCTGTATAACAAAGCATAACCTGGTCCCCATACTGTTTTTTAATAAAATCATAGTGAAACTGGTATAAATGTTGTTTAGAATACTCTAAAACAGTAAACCCGATATATATTGGCCTGTCCAGGGTTATCTTTTCCTGCTTCAATTGAAAAGCTACGAAATTTTCATTAAATATACACACACTTTTTAAATTCGGTTTTGAAATTAGTTTCTCAGCACCCACATGTTTATTCGTTACGTTGTTATTATCTTTCCATCGCGAAGTTAATCTGACATCTACTTGTTTGCGTCTATTTTCAATTGTTTTTCCAAATATAGCATTATTCAATAGTTTAAAAAGATCTTTTTCAAAATTTGACGTACTTGCTTGACGTAATTGTGTATTTAAATCAATGTATTTCTTTAAAAAGCATTCTTGCCGAAAAGCTAAAATACGATGGATCTTTTTTAAAATTAATCCATGTTTTAGGCCTTGTTTCAAATTTGTGTAGTGAATAACATATTTCTTTTTATCATATAAATTCGCTATTAATTTATGTGTTTTTCCACCCGGGGGAATAATTTTTTCAGGTGCAAATGGTAAGTCACTGTGAATATCATGTAAATAACTGGGATAATTCAAATCTACTTCTAGAATATATCCATAGTCGGAGTCATCTGCAACGCCGAATAGATCAAATTCGGATATTTCATTTTCCTTTAATAAATGAAAATCTGAAATAGGTAATTTTTTTGTCATAGCATAGCCATACAAGTTATTAGCATCCAGATATATTAAAAAAGATGAAGGTTCTCTGACATCATAGTCTGAAAGATATTTATTGTTAGCTTTGGCATATCGAAGTGAACATTGAGCTAGACCTCCACGTATTCCTTTCTAAGATAATTCATATATTTCTAAATCAGATATTAAATCCAATTGAATTCCTGTATATAAAAGCATAGCATCCCAACTTAAACTGGGTGAAGATACATAATGTGCTGGATCTAATTTATAATATTCTAAGCACGTTTGTCTGAACTTATCAAATACATCACAAAGTAATAATACATCACTTTTTAAATATAGGTCATTATATTTACCAATACAATTAATCTCAAAAGTATTCCAAATTTCCTGTACACGTTTATATTCAATATCTGATATATGTTCCGAAGTTAAACTATTAAAAAAACTTTCTTTAGGTGGCATCTCTTTTTTATCATATTTAGCCCATGAATCAACGTAGTCGTAAGGGAAAATGCCTTTTTCCCTCAACAACATAAACTGATGGTAATTTCTGAATTCATTGGAAAGATAAACATTCTCTTCCTTTGTTAAATTTTTGGATAATGTGTCTAAGCTAGAACTTAAAAATTGAAATGAATCTATAAATTTTATTTGAACATTGCGAGACGTTTTTTTATTATAAATGTTTTTAATAATCGAAATATATTTTTCTTTAGTTTTAGGTATAACTTGGATATTTCCTTCATAGCTGGATAACTCTTGAATAAAGAGATGGCTGTCATATCCCGATAAATTATGGAAAATAACAGGAATATAAGGACATATTCTATATATTATATTACAGTGACTATGAGCCGCTCCGCGATACTCAGATGTCAAATGATCGTGATCAACAACTTTATCTCCAAATAAAGGCTGTTCACAAATATGACACGTATTAGCGCTACAGTAATTGTCTTTTTGGGTATCCGTTAATGGTGACATTGACTTTTTATTCGATAATATACTATCTATTCGTTTTACATCTCTGATAAGTCGTTTAATAAACATTTCAATGCAATTAGGACCTCTATATGAAACATATTTATTCAAGTTCCGGTCATAAGAACAACAAATGTAATATCCAAAACATGACGGTTGGTGCAGTTTTAAATTAACTGTGTTAACACCTGACTTTGAATCACAACTTAATAATATGCTTTCGAAGTCTGCGTATATTACAAAAGGAATCTTGAGTTTTCTTTCATAATGTTTAAATATTAATTTGCTATTTTTTCCGGTAATATCGCCAATATTTGAGAACATTTGTGAGAACTGTATCGAGACTTACTCATAAAAAACTGTAAACAAGTATCACAAAACTGTAATTTTCCATTATGTTTAGTAATTTGTCGTTTTACTAGACGTGGTAGGTCTGTAATTAAACAGTAATGACCTTTTTGTTCGTTTTCTAAATACAATAAATTTATATGATTCACTTTTTTAGAACTTGTCAAATATAAAGGACCAGTCACAGTAAATCTTTTATCAAGACCATAAACATTAATACTTAAATCAGGATTTTGTTTCTCTAAAAGTTTTAAATCTTCAACAGTGGGCGGGAATGACATGCCATCAATGTTGAGAACTTTTGAAAAATGCGGATAAGACGCAGTTCTGCACACGTTATTTTTTGCGGGGTACAGCGCTGCTACAACGCTCCATAGCAAACAGTGCTCGTCTTTATTCTGAATATTTATACAACTTTTAGTATTTTTAATAACCAACGGTAAATCTATATAATTGCCTCCTTTCATGGGTGAATATCTATTTATATTGATTTCTAAGTGGCTTACAGCATTAAAAGACCACCCCGACTCGCAATGCTCAAATAATGTCATCTTTTCTACTAAAACATTAATAACTGTGTCAAAATAACAATCAATATCAGTGTTATTGCATATAACTTCAAATTTAGTATTAAACGATTTCAGTTGTTGCTTTTCTGATTTAGGTAAAATAAAATAAGAAAATAGTTCAAAGTTGACTTTAATACATTTGTGTTTCATTAACGATAGTTCAATAATGCTTTTTACATCATTCTTATTATCATTTAAGAACTTCTCTGGTGTGAGATATTCGGCATTGTGTGCAGGATTCAGGCTATATGTTATTATTCTATTTTTAAATGCAGTAGCAATGATATTGATGTTTTCAAACTTAGTACTCAATCGACAGTTAGACTTATGTAAATTAGATCTTGTATGATTTTTGTATTTATGTTTCAGAATTTTTAGATTGCATTTCGTACATAATATAATATCTGGCCTTATAATCTCTTTAACTGATTCATATTTGTGAGGTGCGGTAACTGTGAACAATTAAACAGAAAAACAATAATAATTATAATGTTTTATTAAATAAGCAAATGGGTAAATAATATTAGAGAGTAGTTACTGATTACATGTTTATTATATTCATTATGTTAAAACTATAAATGGATTACATTGAGTTATATATAACTTATAATATATTAAGAATAAAAAGCGCATAATGAACAATATTTATTAATTGTACGAATTAATAAACATAGGTGAGGTATCTTTAAATTCTTTGCGAATGGCACCCAAATAAGCTGATAAGTGACGCCAACTATCGGTATCGATATCAGTCCTGGTTTTTATCGCTACAACAGCTTGACGCCATCTATTCATGGGGGCCACATGTTCTATTTCGTCACATTTATATATTTTTACTTCAACAAAATGTGACCCCATTTTTAATGCATTCATTTGTCGTGAATACCCATTCGCGACTCGTCGAGTGACATATGAAACTAAAGGTGATGTTTTTTTACCAATTTCGTTTTCACCAGTACGATTATCCTCGTCGCTGTCGGAGCCAAAGAGATCTCTCGCTGTAGTCTTGTTTTCAGCCTTAGCACGCTTGCTGTCGGAGCGGCAACCCGCGCTGCCAGCGTTGTCGGATGAGCGCGCGCGGACCCCGCTACACGAAGCCTCTGAACGGTGTGCTCTCTTCTTCTTGCTTTTCTTCTCGACAGGTTTCTTTTCTAATTCGTCAGCCGATGACTCCTCTTCCGACGGGAAAATAGCATCGACATGTTTCGACCTGTAAAAACATCAATTTAATTATTAATAAAAGTGAAAATGATGCCATTGTTTTGTGGACAGAGAAAAAAATTAAGGAAGTACAATGTTTGTATGCTTAAGTATACCTATGTACTTATTTACTACAATTAAGCACTACCAAGTTATATTGTAACTTTCGGACAAAAATAAATGCACAAATTGAATTGCTATATCAATAAATTCAAATGTTAAATACCGAAATTATTAATATTAAATTAACTAGATTATTTTTATATATCTACCTCGAGAGTACAGTGCTAATCTAATAAAATAGACAAATAATTGAAAGCTGTGTTTATTTTATTCGTATTTCCAAATAATGATGAATATCAGGATCGCGGGTGTATTTCACAGATTGGCCTAATTATATTGCAGTTATTTGGTACCTTCTGTGTACTTTTACGTACCTCTCCTGAAAATCTGTGTACCTACGCCCGTACAGTGATATTTTAAATATTAGGTACACCCGCTATCCTGATGTCAGAACCGCGGGTGTACTGTTAAACAGTGTACCAAGTTACATATATTGGTTAAGTACATTTGGTACCTCTTGTGTACCTCATGAAAAAAGTATTAAACAAATAAAATACGGAATGCTTCTTGAGAAATTTAATGAATCATTTTTCACTTTTACGTCGTTATTTTATTTATAAAAACCGTTGTAATCGAACCCAGAACCTTCACATTAAGCATATACTATTATTCCCTTATCGGGAATCGAACCCAGAACCTTCACATTCAGCATATACTATTATTCCCTTTCTGGGAATCGAACCTAGAACCTTCACATTAAGTATAATAATATACTTACTATTATTCCCTTACCGGGAATCGAACCCAGAACCTTCACATTCAGCATATACTATTATTCCCTTACCAGGAATGGATTTTTTCTCAAATATTCTTTATTTTTTTCTAAAAACCCTAACATAAACAAGATGTTGCTTTTCTAATACGTTTTATAAAATAGTAACGACGTTTTATTAAATAGAAAAGTGAAAAATGATTTATTAAATTTATCAAGAAGCATACCGTATTTTATTTGTTTAATACTTGTTTCATGAGGTACACAAGAGGTACCAAATGTACTTAACCAATATATGTAACTTGGTACACTGTTTAACAGTACACCCGCGGTTCTGACATCATGATAGCGGGTGTACCTAATATTTCAAATATCACTGTACGGGCGTAGGTACACAGATTTTCAGGAGAGGTACGTAAAAGTACACAGAAGGTACCAAATAACTGCAATTAGGCAAATCTGAGAAAAACACCCGCGATCCTGATATTTATAAATAATGCAGAAGTAAATAATATGTAAAATTATATGAAATATCACAAATAATAGGTAAACGGCTCGCCCTATATGCCTTTATTTTTTGATTATTAATACAACATGGTAAGTTTAATTAATGATAATTTAGAATTAAAATAAACTGTATTATCATAAGAACTAAAGGTGTGTTACCAAATATCAGATTAACCTGTCAACAGAAAGTGGGTCAAATTTCAATAACTAAAAATAAATAAGCAAACAGGGCAAGCTAAATAAAACCGTTTAAAAATACGGTTGGTACAATTATTAGGACCATAAGTAAACAATAAAGTGAAACATAAATAATACTTACATGATGAATAGTTGTATTGAAAACTTTTTCACTTTACAACTGGCACTTCTCAATTACTAGTAAATTTTATTGATGATAGTTTTACTATATAAGCACACCACTCGCAGGTACACAGACACTGAGTAGGTCTCACTTGGGAGACAGGTCTGAGCAGAAAGTATTTACATCAATTTTTTAACCCTATTAATATCAATCAATAATGCGTAAGTGTGAAGAAATGAATATATAATATTGTACGCTTGTGTGCAAAAAAATGATGATCAGAAAAATAATATGTCAAGAAAATTTACCTTAGTGGTAAATGCGGGTTCTGCCTACATTATGTCTTTTATTAATACATATTCTAATCATCTTTCGATATAAAACCTTCTCATCGAATGGTGCCCTAAAATATTGCTATCATCGCAATAATATCTATTGTACATACTACAGCTTGCACCAGGTTTAACTTATCATTTAAGCTATGAAGAACATTCGCGTCTTAGTCGTGATTACTATGGACAAACTCGTAGACAACATGAATTGATTTGTTAGTAGATAATTCTACAAAACATAGACGGGCTCACATTGCATCCGACGCCTCTCTGTCGCGAAAATATAAACAAACGTTCCAAAAAAGGAGCGAGCCGCATCGGTTGTCACTAATACATAAAAAATGTTCAAATTTAACCTTAAGATCGTGAAATAATTAAACTTAGTAATACTGAAGTCATTTTACTGTACAATTTTATTTCGAGCAAGTCGTGTCTCATCTCACAAGGGGAAATTAATAAACACATTATGTCGGTAAGTTATTTGTACATTTTATTAAGTATATTTTCCTTGTTTAGTGTTCATTCTATAGAAATAACTTATTAGCATCCTTCTAAGACAAAGATTTATTTATTCATTACTACAAAATACAAATATAAAAGCTAATATTCTTTCAAATCTGGTTAGACTAGAAAGCGGACCCCAGGCTCCAAGGCAAATAACTTGGATACAACTGGGATAACGCTAGGAGGATGAAAATATTAATATAATTATGTATGTACATAGTGTACAATAATGTAGTGATTAAAAAACGCATATAATAATAATAATATTAATAATAATTAATTAACTGTCTCGTCGGCTCCAGACGTGAGGCTATGTATGTTCATATTTATGTAATTAATTCAATATAAATTGAATAAACGTTTAATTTTGTAAATTTATTAGGATTCATTATATTAGAATTTTCATTATTATTTTATACCCCTATTATACCTATAGCATTCAAGTACTATTCAGCAGTTAAAATCTTAGTATTAAAGAAAATTATATTGCTGTAAAAATTAGTAAATTATCGTTAAAATTTATATTTCCAGGACTCTGAAGAAACCTTATTCAACTTCATTCCCATGGATGCAGCACGATCAACGAAAACGAACCAGAATGAAGGTATCATTCGAAAAAGACCGCATTCTGAAGATACCAACATAAATAATTATATGTTCATCAAGAAACCTTCACTAGGATTTAAGATCGTCCGCATCGAATATACGATGCAAAAAGTTTTGTTAACCAGCAAGATACCCTATGTAAATGTAAAGCAGAAATATGTGCACAACATGTCGTGAGACATGTTTTATTTGATGATATTTATAAAAGTGCGAACAATTTAATTAAAACAATCCAAATTAAATTAGAAAAATAAATGTTTATTATTTTTTAACATGCATTGTGTTTCATTTTCAAAGGCCCTTATACAAATATTATCACGGTAACTGAATGTGATAACTGTCGAAAGGCGAATATAAAGTTATTATGTCGATGGCGTAGTGGTTATTGTAACCAACTGCCACGTCTGAGATTGCGGGTTCGATTCCCGCACAAGTCAAACATTTGTGTGCATGAACATGGATGTTTGTCTTGGTCTGGGTGTTTCTATGTATAATATGTATGTATTTACAAAAAGTATATATGTATGTTTATCCATTGTCTAGAACCCATAGTACAAGCTCTGCTTCGTTTGCGATCGATGGGGTTGTGTGTATGTGATAGAATATTATTATTATTAATTAGTTCTCAAAAATCAAAATGGTTTAAATAAGTCAAGTTATTGATTGAATGAAAAATAAGTTTTTAAAATGTAAATGTCTAAAGGATCGAAATCTGTTCCCGGGAGGTCGAAAATCAAAATGTCCTGAATAGATTGAGTTATTGAGAAAGCAAAAATCAGTTTTTAATAAGTAAAATCTGTTATCAAAAAGTAAAAACCAGTTTTTGAATGATCGAGACAAAAATCTTGGATTAATCAAGTTTTTGAAAACACAAAATCAGTTCTCGAGAAGTTGAAAATAAAAATGTCTTGAATAGATTAAGTTATTGATAAATCAAAAATCAGTTTTCAAAAACTGAAAATCACTTCTCGAGAAGTCAAAATTGGGCTATCTGGATCTCCTCTGATCCAGATAGCCCAATTTTACACTACTACTAAGGCTTACAACTGTCCGTTTGTTCTATATTGGCAAGAATGCGAATTCATTTCTTTTGTAAAATAAAAAGTGGATGTGAATCTGTCCTGTTGCCCCACATTATAATGCCGTAGGTGAACCACGCATGTGCATAGACGTAGTATGTAGTAAGGGCTGTCGGTAGATGGGTTGTTTTTTTAACTTCACGAAACGCATAGATAAATCTGGAAATTTTCGATCTAATGTTTTGGATGTGAACCTTCTTGAAGGTGAACTAAAATCTCCCTCGAGCGTAAAACTTAATAATGTTACTGTAAAACGCAAGATATCAACGTGTTATTTGGTTTTAGTTTTAGAAAAGAATTTCTCATTTATAGAACATATTAAATCAGTTGGGAAAAAAGCTAAGCGAAACTTTTTTGCACTTACAAGGATATCGACGGCAACGTGGGGCCTCTATTTTAATACTCTTAAAATCATTTACGGGCAACCTATCTTGGGTACGGTATGCTACGGCTCGCCTGTGGGGGCTGATAGGGCTACCATCGGAGCTGCTCGCCGTAAATTACTACAAAGCCAGAGGTTGGCGTTGATATTTCTGTGTAAAGCCTATACAACAGTAAGCACAGAGGCCCTACCTGTCTTAGCGGGTGTACTTCCGGTTCATCTTGAAGTTCAAAGACGAGCAGCGATGTATTATTCTACGCGCGATAATTTATAAAATGATTTCTTATCATTACGCGACCGTACGAAAATAACCAGGCTATTTATGCCAACAGCTGACTTAAATAACGAACTACTAAATGAATGGCAATGTAGATGGAATACCTCAACCAAGGGTCGCCATCTGCACCAGTTCTTTCCGGACGTACGCGAACGGTTAAATAAAACTTGGCTAATCATAGACCATTGTGTTGCACAATTTCTTACCGGTAACGGTAATTTTAAAAGTAAATTGTATAGTTTCAAATTAGTATCTTCACCAATCTGTCTGTGCTCAACTTCCAGTAACAAATATGAACAAACTGCTCACCACATCCTGTGGAAGTGTGATCTCTGGCAAAATCAGCGTGATATTATGTTAAACAGCTTGCAACCAATATCTAGAGTAGTTTATTATACGGATCTTGTAGCAACAAGGAACAACTTCCGTGCGTTTAAGCGCTTTTGCCATACCTTCTATTGGAATCAAATATAACAGCTCACTTAGGACCCTTAAATTGATCCTCGGTGCTTTTGCAGCTGGCTTTTCTAGTTGCAAATCTCTCATTTTATGAGGCTATTGCCTTTTTACATCATTCTGTCTCCCGCTTTGCTCTGGAGGGAAGTGGAACTATTCATTTTCTAACTCCTCCTTTTTTCTCTTTCTGATTAAATTCGTTGCGGGATCCAAGACAGTTAAAGCGATTACCCGGGACATGCCTGAGCTTCACCACTCAGTGTAATTTCATTGTGTGCCACTGTTGATCCTGGCTTACAGGAGTTGCAGTGGTGGGTAAGAGGGAGGGACTAGTCCCGTTACTGCAACTGCAAGAGTGGTTGTAGTTCGCGATGTGGATGCTGGAAAGCGGGCTTTCAATGCTCTTTAGCTTGTGGCCAATCTAATGGGCAAGCTTGTCTCAATGCTCTACCATAAAGAGTGACATTAACGAAGATGGAACCTTTGAACCCGAAATCATGGAAGAACTTGAGACAAATGTCGTTGAAGACGATAATGAAGACCAGTTTGAAATTTACAAGCACCCGGAAGACGACGATGAAGAGGAAGAAGATGATTAAAGGTATAGATTGTAGTTTTTGTACCCTTTATTCAATTTTTTTTTACTTTGAATATATAATAAATGTATTAAATGATATTTTTTAATAAAAATATCAATTCATAGTTTATTTGTTCTTTTTTTCATCATGTAAGAAGTTATTAATACTAATTACGTTAAAATTCAAATATAATTCATATATTTTCATTAACAATTTTGCAATTACATGGTAAGTGTCGTTAATAAATTAATACTGAATAAAAAGTGGATAGCTTTGGAAAAAATATAATATAATAGTTAATAAAATTGGCAAATATTTATAATCATTTCATCAACTATATATGTCGCGATTTCGACCGGAGGCACCGGTTGACCTAAAGTGATGCTGTGATCGCGCGTTCTCCGCCCTCTATCTCTAAAACGGTTCACCGTATAAAAAATTTTGAAACAAAATTTATAGAAAATTTTGTATCTATACCATACCCATGACCCATGTTGTGGTTCATTTAATTAAATTTGGATGTTGTGGTTATTAATACAAATAGCAAAAAACCCATAGGAAATGAGATATTTACAAAAAACCTCATAAAACCACATTTTTGTGACCTTTGACCTTGAAATTTAATAGAAATTTAATAAAAATTAATATCGTCGTTCGACTTCGCCCGGAGCAGACGTGCTACCAATTACATTAAAAGTTTTTAAAATCAGTGTACTTCAAAAGTAACTAATAGTACTACTACAAATAGAGCTCAAATTGTTAAAACTGTGTGTTGTCCCTTGCTACAATTCGTCGCTGTGTTTAAACAAGTGTGTGCACACTGCTGCGCTGGCACACCCCGCGCTCGCCCTGCCTCACCGGTGCGAAACAAGGACGCAATTATTCATCTCGCTCGCACAGAGACTCCGCGTTCAGCATTACATACTTTACCCCCGCAATAAGAGTATGTATAATATTATTCTTTGACTCTTATACACACAAATATTGTACGCACGGAGTGGAAAGTTCCGCGATAAAACTGTGATAAAACTGATGATAAAACTTAATACACGACAACTTAATTATCAGAATTTGGAAGAAGGTACGCTCACTGCTTATCGCCTGCCGCTGTCAAGTCATTAAGTGTAAACACGATGAATGTACAAAGATCGCCACCACCTGCTAGCTCTAGGTCACCCGACCCATCAAAGGTAAATGAACCCGCAGCTGAATCACAAATTACTTTTCGCTCCAAACGTAAAGAACGGCCGACGGACTGCGACTGTACTATTGAGATAAAACAGATTCATTCGGAGTTAAGCCGTATTGGAACTTTACTAGAAAAATATCTGGAATCTAATGAGCAGATAAAAAAAAACATGCAGGAGAGTATTACAGAGGTCAAATCACAAATCTCTGAGTTAAAAGTTTGTAACGAACAAACTAATCAGTTAATCTGCGAAAATACCACTCAGATTAACGAGATCAAATCTTCGACGTCAAACGTCGCTAAGAACAAAGTTAACTACGTGCAAATTGTACTAAAATTAGAAAAACAAATTTGTCAAAATGAACACAAAATCATTACACTTGAATCAGCCACCAGTGCCTAAAACATTCATCCCCACTTTAACCCGTCACATATAAAATAAACAACCAACTATATTCAAATGAACAACTAATTAAGGAGGTAACGAATCATAACTATCGGGAAAAAATATCATTATAGTAGTGCCAGAGACAACAACCACTAGCACAGGAGAAGGTTCACTTAGTGACGAAAAGAATGTCTGTGAAATCATTTTTTGGGTGTGCCGAGACCTCCAAAACCCTACAAAGATTTTTCGAATAGGCAAATACACACCCGGAAAGAATCGCAGCATTAAAGCGTGTTTTACCTCACCGGACGCCGCAAAATCTTTATTACAGAACATGGATAGACTGCCTCAAAACATAAAAATATTTTCAGACCAAACCCCGACACAGCAGCAATACCTAAAGAGTTTGAAAGATGAATTATTACGACGTCAAACTAACGGTGAAGACCAGCTTACAATTAAATATATCCATGGGGTACCAACAATAATAAAACAGCCTCCAAAAAGCTTCAATTAGTAAACAAAAATATAACTACCAATAATAATTGCAACACATATCAAGTACTCAATAACTACCATAGTATCACTACTAGTAAATCTCGACTAAGATTTTTATACCTGAATGCTAGAAGCATTAGAACAAAAGGAAAACTGGACGAGTTAAAATGCATTTTAAAGTCATTACCAAAAACAGCACATGTAATTCTAATAACTCTAATAACAGAAACCTGGATAAGGTCAGAAACCCAAGCTTAAACGTTACAAATAAATAACTATACGCATTATTATAGCTACCGAAATGACTCAAGAGGAGGAGGAGTCTCGGCATATAGTCACAACGACCTTAAACACAGTCTATCAGAATCTACGTATTCAGGAGGCAATAACTACTTATGGATATATTTGGAGAGGTATGCTTTTGAAGTAGGGGTAGTATACTACCCAGGAAATACCAACTACTGAGAATTCTTACAGGAATATGATGCACAGTTACAAAAAGAAAAAGAGCAATTGTATTTGGTGAATTTAACGTTGATTTATTGGACAAAAACAACAAAGAAACAAAACAATATAAAGCTATAGTTAAAGAGGCCGGACACGTACTTCTGAACAAAATAAGTAAAAAATATTGTACGAGAAATTCTATAACATAAATAAGCATTATTGATCAAATTAGCACTAACTTCAAGAACGCCCACTTCCATATGGCAATACTTGAATATTCTCTGTCAGACTACAATCAAATGTACCTAGAACTAAAAAAAGGCAAGTTACCACCACGAATGAGATCTCAGTATGAAGCAATGGACTATACACAGTTATAAAAACATATAGAATCAGCGGAATTTAACCATAACGAAGATTACCTGAAATGGGAAAATATTATTAAATTATGTGCTAAAAAAAGTACAATAACTAAAACTAAAATTCTTAACCTCCCACAAAAAGATTGGATCAATAAGGACATCATTGCAGAAATAAATCAAAGAAATGTAATGTGGACGGAACTTGAAAATGACTCTAATAACGAAGCTCTAAAGAAGCAATTTAGCAAAAAACGAGACTATCTAGAAAGACTAATACAAAGAACAAAAAATACCTGCTATTATGATGTAATAACCAAATCCATTAAAAAACCAAAAAAATGTGGAATGTAATAAACTATTTAGCCAATAACAAAATCAAACAAAGTAGTCCTCCCTCCCCTGAAGCTAGTTGTAGACTCTAAAATCACTACTCAACCAAATGAAATTTGTAAAATTTTTAATAATTACTTTGCCACGATAGGACCACTTTTAGCAAAAGAAGTACCTGCAAAATTTCCCGACAACTATCATCACGCTTTACCAAGTTATCTTCCCCAAGAAACAGGTGAGCTGTCCAGTCTTAAGCCATGCTCTAGCAAAGAAATAATACAAATAATAACAAACCTTGATCCAAATTGTAGCACAGGCATAAATGGAATAAACACTAAAGCAATAAAGTGCATTAAAAATCTTATGGTAAATAACTTATGTACATGTTTTAACAAACTATTAGCCGACGGAAACTTTCCCGACACACTAAAGATAGCAAAGGTTACCCCTATTTACAAATCAGGAAGTCTTACAGATCCCGGAAATCATCGACCAATCTCAGTATTGCCAGTAATGTCAAAAATATTAGAAAAAGTTCTTCACAACCGATTACAAAATTACTTAAACTCTATTAATTTTATTACCGATCGCCAATATGGATTTAGACCAAAAAGCAATACTACCACTGCTACAATTGACCTCGTTGCTAAAATTAAGCAAAACATAGACAGTAAAAATATAGTCGTGGGTATCTTTGTGGACCTAAAAAAAGCATTTGACACCGTCTGTCACAAATTACTATTAATAAAGCTAGAATCCATTAACATCACTGGCAGTGCACTAAAAATGTTTAAATCCTACCTAACCAACCGCTCACAAATAGTCAAACTAGGTAATCATGATCAAAGTTACGCGTTACCAATAACATGCGGCGCGGCGTTCCACAGGGATCCATTCTGGGTCCTCTGCTCTTTCTTATATATATTAACACCATCACCGAATTAAAGCTACATGGCCACCTTACCCTGTATGCTGATGATACATGTTTATTTTACTTTGGTTCTTCCATCCACGACGTTATCACACTAGCCCAAGATGATTTTAAGTCTCTAAACACATGGTTTCAGTTTAATATTGTAACAATTAACATATCTAAAACTTGCTATGTAATATTTAAGGCAAAAAAATAAAATCATTCCACCATTTGATCCACTTAAAATTAATGACGTACCACTGCAGCTAAAAACAAGCGAAAAATACCTCGGTCTGAGAATAGACAGTACTCTTTCGTGGAATGCCCAGATTGAATATATAAAAAAAAAAAACTTCGTTTAAAAAAACCGACTTCTAAAACTAAAAAGTATAAAAAAAATATCTTTATAAAGATTTAATTTAATACATCACTTATAATATAATATTCTCTGCTGTGTGGTGACGGCGACAAATATCAGAATCAGAATATCATCACCCCATCTCATCCCGTGGGGGGCGTAGAAGTCGACCCGAGGGAATATCTACCAGAGGAAGGGAAGCAGCTTCCTTCTGAGTACTACGACCATCATACTGCGATCGCCAACCCGCCTGCCAAGCGTGGCGATTATGGCATATCCCCTCAAGATGATTCTTGAGGGAGGCTTGTCCAGCAGTGGACTTATTTAGGCTGTAATGGTGAATATAATATTAATGAAATATTATAATTTGTATGTGCTACCTATTGATAGGTTTGAAGTCGGTGCCAAGCCAAATGTAATAGTAGGTACCACACTCGCCGCGCGTTACTTTCAGCGGGATAGCTTCGTATTTCTACACAAACTACCCAAGCGTGCAGACGTCGTTGACGGTCGTCTCAAAATATTGTAAAATTTTGATGCGTGCTCCTAATTAATAAATGATCTGTTTGTTTTTCAGGGCCACAAATATATTCACATAGGTTAATCTTTAGTGTAGTAATTTCATCACAAAGTATGAAAGCTGTATGTAATATTAACTTTTATTTTGCTTAGGGCTTGGCACCGACTTCAAACCTATCAATAGGTAGCACATACAAATTATAATATTTCATTAATATTATATTATAAGTGATGTATTAAATTAAATCTTTATAAAGATATTTTTTTATACTTTTTAGTTTTAGAAGTCGGTTTTTTTAAACGAAGTTTTTTTTATTTGTTGCTTTTTAGTGTCTAGCTATGGTTAGGACTTAGAAAGGTGCCGCGCGCCTCAAAACTATAGATCCCAACAAACGAGAGTGGAAACATCTTCCGAAAAAATGTTGTTCGGAACTCTTTTTCACGTGAAAAAGAGTTCCGAACAACATTTTTTCAAAATTTTTTTGTATTCTTGTGAAGAGTGAATGGTCGAAAAGACCATTTGTAAAGTAAGAAAAACTACATAAAATTACGTTCACTCTAAGAAAACTTTCACAGTACGTGTCTCGACTAGCTAAGATTTATGAAAGTCTGAACAGAAAGCGCATAGGTTAGGCCGTATTTATGACCATCTAGCTACTGAGTCTGTGTGCTGAGGGCTTATACACTAGATCTTATTAATGATCGAATAGCCATCAAGTCTGCTGAACAGAGGGTATGAGTCTATGAAGACTAGGTCTTATTAATGATCGATTAGCCAACGAGTCTACTGAGCAGAGGGCTGATAGCCTAGGTATTATTTATAATTGATTAGATAATGAGTCTGCTGAGCAGAGGGCTGTTAGACTAGGTCTTATTCATGATCGATTAGCCATCGAGTGTACTGAGCAGAAGGCTCATAGACTAGGTTGTATTGATGATCAAGACAACGAGTCGAGAAAGTTTGAGTCGGACTCGCCCGTGAAAGGCGAAATGTTTCTTTCCGTAGAAGCAAGTATTTGAGTTGATAGAATGGAAGGTAAATTGCGGTTTACGATTTATGACGCATTAAAAAAACTACTTACTAGATCTCATTCAAACCAATTTTCGGTGGAAGTTTGCATGGTAACGTACATCATCTATTTGTTTTAGTTTTATAATTCTCTTATTTTAGAAGTTACAGGGGGGAGGGACATTTTACGCCTTTGGAAGTATCTCTCGCGCAAACTATACAGTTAAGAAAAAGATATATTATAAACCTCAATATCATTTTCGAAGTCCTACCCATAGATACCCCACATGTATAGCTTTATGATTGTTGTTTATTCAATTCTAAGTATAGGGAACCCCCAAATTTTATTGTTTGTTTTTCTATTTTTGTGTAAAAATCTTAATGCAGTTCACGGAATACATCTGCTGACCAAGATTCACCAGTATAGTTCTTATAGTTTTGGCTGTGACATACGGACGGACAGACATACAGACATGACAAATCTATAAGGTTTTCATTTTTTGCCATTTGGCTACAGAACCCTAAAAATGGTAGCTATTCCGCATCAAACTAAAGAAGAATCACGTAAATTGGTTCATAAATCTCAGCGTAATCGGTGTACATACATAAAAAAAAATAGGCTTGTGCTAAAAGGTGCGCCTACATGCGCTTCCAAAAAGCTTAGGTATACGTGCGTATTAAACGCTAGTCGTCTGAAATTGTTGTTTATGTTCATGCCAAGACACACTTGAACAGGATGAGTCTAGTTTGACTAGCTAAGATTTACAAACGTCTGTGCCAAAGACAATTACATCGTCCACTTAAACAAAAATTTTCATACAAAAATGTCCATAAAATGAAAACTACTGGGCCAATCCATATAAAATTTTTATGGGACCAAATGGCAACTATTTCGCATCAAACTAAAAAAGAATCACGTAAATCGGATCATAAATCTCCGAGTAATCGGTGTACATACATAAAAAAAAAAACCGGTGAACTTGAGAACCTCCTCCTTTGGAAGTCGGTTAAAAAACAAGCTCTCGACACTAGTAGGGACATTGCGCAACATAGTTCGATGTATTCCGCGAAGTCTAAGATACACCATCTATAACTCAATAGTAAAGCCGCACCTACTATATTTGATTGAACTCTGGGGCAGTGCTACGAAAAGAAAACTGTCAGAACTTTAACGACAGCAAAATAAATTAATAAAAATGCTTTTTAACTATCCCTATTTAACATCAACTTCAAAAATCTATAATGACACTAAATTAATGAACATCAAGCAACTCTATATCTATAATACATGTATATTCATTAATAAAGTGCTTAATAAAAAAAATACACACAAACATTATATTAACCCAACATCGGCAAGTCAGCCAACGAAGCTCACGACGAGCGAGCCTAATAGTGTTACCTAAAACTAGAACCAATCATGGCAAAAAAATGGTTACATTTGAAGGAGTGCAACTATATAATAAATTACCACCAAGTATTAGAAACGTACACTCACTCAATGCATTGAAATTTCAGCTCGGCCAGTATTTAACAGGAAGTAAAACACCCTCGCAGAAATGAATGCGTTGGGTGGGTCGTGTTTGTGAAACTGTACATAGAGGTGAAATCGAACCCTTTTATATTGTTAACATTAATTTATTATTCTCAAGTAAGTGACATTTGTGTATGTTGTATTGAGAATAAAGTTTCTTTAAACATAATTTTAGCATTAGTAGTATAGTATTTAGATATTGTTTCTTTGTTTAATTTTGTGTTTCGTATAATTAGTGACTATTTGTTTTTTACGAATGTTGTATACACCTGTAGAGATATAACACCTTGTCTTAAACTCAATATCTTGTCATCTTCAAAGGTTAGTGTTAAATTGATGATGTATTTATTATAATAATTAAATAAATAAAATGTCGCAGGAATATACGCACTTAAAGATATACGACAGACTTCCAAACAAACCGTCAATTTAATAGACACCTATTACTACCACTATTGGACAAAGTACCTCGATAAATACGAATAAAAATTATATATTTACGTAACCTTAAAATTAAAATTGGACGTTATAATACATAGAACTCTTGCGCCATATCATCTGGATACCCACGGCCAGGCCGAACGGTTTGTTTAAACGCCAGCACCCCAATCTTGCAAATTTATTTTATAGATTTTCAACTTTATCACATAAGCATAAGGTTCACTTTCAATTGCGGAATTTTACAGATTGGGGTAGCTTGATGTGCTGGCGTCTGCACATACATAAAGAAATCCTTACGTAGCGTAGACAATGAAACAGGATTGTAAGTGCATCACCTTCTCAGTACACTGTTTCTGCGGAATACTTATTCTTCGAAATTGTTGTACACCACACAAAGTTACTCTTTGGGGTTTTTTATAACTCCAATCTTCAAACTGATTACTTTGATACTCTGGACACTCTGCTGAATAACTTATGTCCAATTTATGATCACGTAGTCTTGATGGGTGACTTCAATACGTGTCTGATGAAAAACGACCACCGTTCTTCTAAGCTTCTGTCACTCTTATATTCTATCAATCTTCATATTCTTCCTCTCTCCGTCTCTCTCTACACATCATTCTCCTTATTGCAACCCATCTCTTTTAGACCTCATGATTGTTTCGTCTCCTGATCACGTTGCAACTCATGGTCAATTAACTGCTTCATTCTCCTATCACGATCTGATTTAATTAATTATTAAAAAAAATTAAACTTAAAGCAAAATTCCTTTTTCTTCATGATTTCCAGAGCATTAATTTGGAGATGTTACAGTGTGATGCAGAGAGCATAGATTGGTCAAATATCTTTAACTCATCTAACGTTGATGATAAAGTGAACTCATTGAATATTAATATTCTAGCTTTGTATGATCGACATGCACCAAAACGTCGAGTAAAGGTTAAACACTCTCCTGCACCTTGGATTAATGCTGATATTAAAGATTATATGGCTCGCAGAAATAAGGCAAAGCGTAGGTACAAACACAATCCTACAGAGGGAAATTTAGCCCGGTACAAACACCTACGGAACCGTTGCAATCGCCTGTGTCGTGATGCTAAGAAACGCCACTTCTATAAGTATCTTGATAGTCGGGATTCCTCTACAGTTTGGAAATTATTTAAATCCAATGGTATCGGTAAATCCCCCGCCTTGGTCTGTAAGGACATCGATTTAGGTGCACTAAATATCAACTTCTCAAATCTTGACATTCAAAGAAAATCTGCTACCTTGCACGATCTCTCACTTTTGCCGATACCGCAATGTTCTCCTTTCAACCTATCTCCCGTTACCGAGGAGGACGTTAAAAAGTCCATTATTTCTATATCTTCAACTGCAGTTGGACATGACAATATTTGCTCAAGGATGATTAGCCCAAATATTTCTAACCTTCTACCTGTTCTTACTCATATTTTTTATTTTTCTTTATTCTCTTCCACTTTTCCATCAGCTTGAAAACGAGCTCACATTATTCCTTTGCTCAAAGAGGCCAATCCTGTTATACCGTCCCAGTTCCGCCCTCTTTCTATAATCCCATTTCTTTCGAAGGTTCTTGAGCATATTATCCATCGTCAGCTGTCAGACTTTCTATCCTGCAACCAGTTCCTCAGCCCATTCCAGTCTGCATTCCGCTCTGGCCATAGCACTGTCACTACCCTTCTCAAAGTGACCGAAGATATTCGCTGGGCCATGGACAATAAATTCCTATCCATTTTGGTATTGCTGGATTTCAGCAATGCCTTCAATTCTGTCGATTTTGATGTTCTTCTTAGTGTCTTATCTTCGCTAAACTGCTCTTCCAGCAGCACCTCCTGGTTTAACTCTTATCTTCGGGAGTTTTCGCAGTGTATTCACTATGAAGAGTCTTATTCAGATTGGTGTTCACTCACTGAGGGGATACCTCAGGGTGGCGTTTTTTCTCCTTTACTTTTTTCCATTTTCATAAACTCCGTTACAAGAGTTATCTCCTCTAACTTCCATCTGTATGCAGACGATTTGCAACTTTACAGGCCCTTCGCTCATAATAATGTTGCTGCCGCCATCTCTACTATAATTTCTGACTTGGAACACATCAACCAATGGGCTAAGTCCTATGGTCTATTAATTAACCCGAGTAAATCCCAGGCCATGATCATCGGAAGCAGGCATATGTTGAGATATCTGGAGATCGCGTCCATTCCTGCAGTTTATTTAGATGGCTATGCAATAATATACACCAAAACCGTCAAAAATTTGGGTGTAACCTTCGACTGTAATCTTTCTTGGAAAGCACATGTCTCTAAAGTCAGTAGGAAGATTCACTTTACTTTTCACTCACTGAAACATCTCCAAAACTTTCAGCCTTTGAAAATGAAAATCTCTCTTGCTCAAACTCTTCTACAACTCATTCTAGACTCTACATTCGTTTTATATTCGGTCTTAAGAAATATGATCATGTCTCCAATTTTCGCAAGGATCTCAAGTGGCTACCCGTTCGTCTTCGCAGGAATACTCGTATATTGTGTCTCCTCTTCAATATCCTTCACAATCCTTTATCCTCTTCCTACCTACGGGACCGTTTTTCCTATCTTCATTGCTCCTATGCTCCCTGCAGATCCCATCGTCGATCTCTTCTCCTAATCCCACAACATAAAACTGATTTTTACTCCTACTCCTATACGGTTCATGCGGTCAGGTTGTGGAATTCTCTTCCCCCTAACATTTGCCAATGTAAAACAAATTCAATATTTAAAAATCGTGTCAAAGCACATTATCTCTCTTCCTCATCCTAGTTGTATGTATTTGTATGTGTATTTCTATATTTATCTCTGCAGTAAGCAGTACCTTTGTACATATTATTTTCTTTTAAAATTTCTTTTCTGTATTCCTTTTCCGTGTGTACATTAACGATTAAATAAATAAATAGGATCAATACAAGACCAGATTGCGTAAAACTCTATATTATTTAAGAGAGACGGCGCGATAGGGCACACGGTTCATTCGCTCGAAGAGCAGCCCGACTGGGGAAGTACCTCCATCTTACAGAAGACATTCCTTAATTAAAACATTAATAATTTAATGATGTGTTTCTGAGTGTAAGGTCGCCAGAGATCAATGGGGTGGGGGGAAGGTCCAGTAACACTTCTTTGCTGACTCTTAAAGGCCGGCAAGGCACTCGCGACCCCTCTGGTATTGCTAGTGTCCATGGGCGGCGGTAATCACTTACCATCAGGTGACCCACTTCTGATATAAAAAAAAACTCCCTCTACAATAATTGTAAAAAGCCCTTATGAACTGATTTTCGGTGGGCGGGGTATGAGGGTACTACTTCATGCCATGCTGAGAAATCCGGAGATGATTCGATGCACTTCTACATGCTGTAATGAAGGTTTTAAATTAAGCCAAAGGGTTCAAATAAAAGATAAAACATGGGAATTTGGTACATTAAGACGATACAGTAGTGATACTAACGCGCTACTGTATCGCGACTGCATCCATGCAAACGCTCGCCCGTCGCGCGACCGTTTCGGACGATATCGGGGAGAGAGTGGAGGGAGGGTGGCGCGGGTGTGGAGAACCGAACATCAGTGCAACACATTTTTATGACGCACGTTTGCATGTATCAATGCAAATACGCAACAGTATCGCGACTGCATCACTACAAAAAGTTGCGGTGGGTGAGGGGCCTTAATAGACTGGCCAAATATGGTGGTGCTACATCGAACAATTGTTAAGCACAAGAGTGGGACCAATTCATTAAAGGAGGAGCCCTGATTGTATGTACTCTTTTAAAAACTATATGAAAAAGAATATGTTACCTGTTTGACGTTGAACAAAGAATTCATAAACAAATGGATTCGATATTACATGATCTTATTCGTATCTCAAAATAACATTAGGTACGAATCAATCAACTCTAATGGTTTAGGAAAGTAAGAAAATCACAGACAACAACTGGACCGGTTATATTTAACACGCTTTTATTAGCTTCTTACAAGTGAAGCTAATAAAAGCGTGTGCTATCTATGTATGTAAGAAAATCTTGGAATCTTAATTTGATCCTCTTCCCGGTCTCCGATTAGGATAAAAATTTGCACACGCTCTGAGTACTGATGACATATGTATACATGACTAGCTAAGAAATGTCATTACAAATCCAAAATGGCGCCCTCCCCAAGATGGCGGACTGGCTGTTTGAAATCCACCCCCATGATATGGGTATCAAATGAAAAGGTTTGCTGAATGAGATACGAAAAAAACTGTTATTTTTTATGCGTGCTAAAAAGCTTGTTTTTAGTTTTTTAAACTATTATATATTATTTCAGTGTTTGAACGGGACTCTGAATAATTTTATAGGCGATTTATAATACACGTACTAAGTGGCAATACGATCAACTATTTCCCAGATATTCCTCTTTTTTTAGAGCTGGACAGCGTCTGTCGGGACAGCCAGTAAAATAATATAAAACACATTTCTTTTATTCCATTTGAATAACTTCTCACTCTTTTCTCCAACCAACTTCTGTCTTTATTGCAGATTGTTTGTATTAAAAGTAATAAATTATTGAGTACATAGTCGTAACGTATTATTATTGAACTATCACGTAAAGTAGCACAACTCCGTGATCATATATTATAAAGTCTGGGTTCGACTCCCGAGTGAAGCAAATCGTACGTGACTAGAATTTGCACTTTTATTATGATTTCACCATTTGTTACGATATTATAAACTAAAGTTACAGTTTATTTTTCTTAATGAAATAGGCAAAGTGCTTAATTTTCCTGCCTTACTACTTATTTATCGTATGGAGAGTGGTGACCCTGGTGTCAGACTTATTCAAGCCGCCCAGTAGGCCTCTGACATGGCTTAACAACTGTTGCCTAATGGCTACAACCGGGACCGACAGCTAAACGTACTTTTCGAAGCACGGAGACGCTCAGAAATTAAAACACTTTGTCGGTCAATCACTTACGGACCGGTGAGAGCAACTGGCTAAGAGCGTCCCTGCTATTTCCCGCCAAGCTGGATATATATCCTTGGCTTCGCTGGAAAATTTCGTTAAAAAGTCTCCCATTCAAGTATTAATGATGACCGCCGCGAAGTGCCTAGTGCCACAAGCTTTACTTATTTTCAGGTAGATTTATTTAATGTTATGCCTAAAGGTAGACTGTAGGATACTTCCTTCAACTTCGTTAAAGAACAAAGTCATTTGCGGTGAACCTACGAGTAAATGGAACAATATTATTCTCGTGGAAGTTAATTTAATAAAGCAGTGAGAGGAAGCTTTTACCAATTTATCGAAGAAACAAATATTTGCTTACCTTTAAGTCCATTACAGGATAAATTCATGAAACTCACTGTAATATTGCTCAACTTACCTGATGTCATTGTAGAGTACACAGTCCGTGCAGCACACGAGTGACGCAGACCCGCTCCCGGCGCAGACCTGTGCATAGATTAGCATTAGCATTGAGACTAATCTCATTATGGAATACACAGTCCGTGCAGCACACGACTAACTCAGTTCCACCCCCGGAGTAGACCTGTGCATATAAATAATAATAAAATAAAAAAGGTTTTTATTCACGTAGACTTTAAAAAAGCGCTTGTAAATAATCAGAACATGTTTGTAGTAATATAGTTGTATACATTATTATTTCTAGTAACATAGATATTTAGGTACATATTGTATGAAAACATTTATATAATTTATTTTATTACAGAAATGATATTTAGCTAGCTCGTATCAAGTTATTGTCAAGAGATTATGTTTAATTATCTAGTTTAAGTCTAATATTTTTACTACATATTGTCAATGGTTCTGTCTATATTAAAGATATTATTATTATGACCGACCTTGTGTTAATAACGACGGTCGCGCTTTAATGCTACCACCGGATCCAATGCGCCCCAACTGAGAAGACCCAGCGAAACAAACTCAGTGGGTTCATCTACTACCGGTTTCAACACGACCCAGTTGAGACGGTCCGGCGAAACATACTCAAGCGGGCATGAACACGGGATTTGGTCCAATTAGAGTAATTATTTAGTAGGCAAACACAATATATGCTCCATCGGTTGTCTGAATGCTTATTATTTTAGATTATATTTAGGTATACAAAAAAAAAACTTCGAAACAATAACATTATTCATTTTGAGACAGAGTCAATAATTTTAAATTAAGTATATGATAGCAATCATTTACAGATAGTTCACGTAACACAACAGATCAGTCATGTCTATATGGCTACAAGATCTCCAGCGAGCAATGTGCAGGTAGGAAGTGAGAGCCAGACGTCTTTGTCATCGATGTACTCTTTAGTGGTGTAATAACGCCTAGCCATAAGTATACGTTTAATATGTGTTTTAAAACTTGTGTCAGGCAGATCAGTAATTTGAGTAGGAAGCTTGTTATAAAACCTAATACAATTTCCTAAAAATGATTTATTCGTTTTGCTTACTCGAAAGCCTGGCATGGCTAGTTTGTTTTTATTCCTAGTATTTATATTAAGCAGTTCACTTTTCTTTTTATAATTATGAATATTTTTTCTAACAAACATTATATTCTGATATATATATTCCGATAGCACAGTAAGTATATTTATTTCTTTAAACAAATTTCGCAAAGAATCGCGACTGCCTAAACCATAAATGGCTCTGACTGCTCTTTTCTGCAATACAAAAATAGTTCCTATGTCAGCCGCCGAACCCCACAGCAGAATGCCATACGACATAATGCTATGAAAGTACGCGAAATACACTAATCTAGCAGTTTGTTCATCTGACAATTGCCTTATTTTCCAGACAGCATAGGAAGCCGAACTTAATTTACCTGCTAACTTTTCAATCTGAGGACCCCATTGCAATTTTGAATCAAGTGTCAATCCTAAAAATACGGTCGATGGGACTAAATCTAATATTTTCGCATTAAGTGCAACTGTTGGTACAATTTGAGTCACATTCGGCAATGCGAACCTGATGCATTTAGTTTTCCCTGCATTTAACAAGAGATTATTTGCATACATTAGCATTAGCACTTAGACTTGTCTCATTCAAGCTAATAAATATTTAGAACTTACTTATCATATGGGCAGTGGTTGAAATGAAATGAAATCAAATTTATTCAGCACTTGGGTATTAACATACACTTGTACTGGTCAGGCTCACAATGCAGTACATAAACATAGTGGATAGTATAAACGTTACAAAAAAAAAAAATTAGTCTGTCCGTGCGGTTTGTTTTATCGCATATATTTTCTGATATCCTTAAATAAATAACAAGTTACTTACTATTATTTTGAAATTTAGTTCTGCTATATTAAAATTAAGAATGGAAGACTAAAGCAAAATGTCGAAATTCTAAATGAGGGTGTCCACATGCACGGGATCAACGATCACGCGTTAATGGGCCAAAGCGATCCTCGCCGCTGAGGAACCTACCCTAGCTACCCTGCGGCTTTCTCTAGCTACATAGGTGAAGAAAGCCACAAAGAAACTCCGGGCTTGCTTTTTTCGTCTTCTTTTGCTTTCAGTTGACGATTTTTTTAATGTCATGTATTTTACTTACAATGTGATTGGTTGTTAGGTAGGCTAATGCACGGACAAAACCGTTGTCATCCAGGGAATCATAATAAAATAAATAAGCAATACCATTCTATTTCACTCAAGCACTTAGAATATCGTCTTGCTAGACAAAAAAACGGTGAGTGCATCCGCGTACATTTACAAAATTAACAAGTCACACGAACTCTACCAGAGGCGAAAAAAATATGAGTACCCCAACAGCAGTTCGACCAGTTACCGCAAGCAACACCCGTTCACGAGTATGACGTGTGGGTCAGCCATCGCCTCCTTCGCCATATTAGAGGGAAGGAAACGACCCGATCCACAACGCCACCGCAAGCATTAACAGACAATGGGAGCATGACGTGCTTACAAAGGGGAGTTCATATTGAAGTCGTTAACAGCCTTCGGCCGAACAGCGTTTGACATGTAGCGTTTGATAATATACATTTGTTTTAATAATAGGTCTAATAATCTAAAAATCTATAAAGTTAAATTCTTACAGCATTATTTCTATAGTCGATTGAGAAAAATATAAATGTATATCCCTAACGTAACACTAAGATGTTGCTCTTGTTTAACCAAGCGACCAAGCGTTTTTGCCGTTTAAATAATCATTTAGAGTGTAATAGGCCTTTTTCATTAAAATATTCTTGACCTCTGATTTAAGTTTAGCATAGGACAGTTCCTGAAGATTTGTTGGTATTTTGTAATAAATTCGGATACTCAGTCCGACAAAAGAACAATGAACCATTTGTAAACGATGAGATTCTGCACACAATTTGTGTTTATTTCTAGTGTTTATGGTGTGTATCACTTCTTTTTTGAAACAAATTCAAATTTTGCCGCACATCAATTATATTAGCATAAATATATTGCGAAGATACCGTTAATATAATTATCTCCTTGAAAAACTCTTTTAAGGAGAATCTCGCACCTAGCTGATAAATAGCTCGTACTGCACGTTTTTGTAGAATAAAGATACTGTGGATGTCAGCCGCCTTGCCCCGCAGTAGTATACCGTAAGACATAATACTGTGTAAATAGCTATAATGAACCAGGCTCGCAGTATCTATGTTAGTAAGCTGTCTAACTTTTCTAACAGCATAAGCAGCAGAGCTTACTTTTCCAGCCAAGCCGGTTATCCTAGTGTCAGTTATTTAAGACGCTATGTAGACCTCCGACGTGGCTTAACATTTGTTGTCTAATAACTACAACTGGGACAGACAGCTTGACGTACCCTCCGAAGCACGGAGATGCTTAGAAATTAAACTTCTTTGGTGGTCACCCATCTATGGACTGAGCCTAGTTGCTTAACCTCGCCGATTGCTAACGGATCGGTGAGAGCATCTAGCTATGAGCGCCTCATTGTATTATTATACCTAAGGGAAAATTAAGTCATACGTATCGAATACTGGAACTAAGAAATATACCTGGCCTGAGTGAGTGGTACAAACGGAATGGGAAGACCTCGTAGAACATTCTCTGACCAAATCGGAGATGTTCTCAAGAAATGCCAGGGGACCTACCGCCATCTATATATAAACGTGCTTATCACACAAAGACTTGTTCTGTGTGGGTATCGAACCCACATCCTCTAATTACCAGTCAGGGCCAATGACCATGAGACCATCACGCCTGTCAATATATATATTTGAATTAAATAGACAATAGGTCTAAGTAAGTAAACTTACATTATGCTTTTCGTCCCTCAAGGTCGACAGGCACCTCCGGGAGTGTACACATGTGCCGTTCACTCCATTCCATGTACAATGGGAACCTGAATGGTTAAAGTACAGTTAATGTTATTATCTGATGGGACGACTACCGCCACGCTCGGAAATAGGTTCGGTACATGATGGCTTTACATGCTCCTGTGACACTAGGTTTCAATACCGACAAGTCTACACCTCTTGCTTGTAGAAATTTCATTGAATAAAAAAATTCCCAAATTCACTTTTGTGTCAGTCTCGGGATTTGAACCCAGGACCATATAGTTTTTTTTTTTAAAGTAAACGCCCGTACTAGGGAATCTAATTCCTTTGTCGCGGGGTACTTTACAAACATATAATAGACGGACACAAATTAGACTCAGAACAACTATTTATAGGTAACACAAATGGTTGTCCGGTGCGGGACTCGAACCCGCAACACGAAGAGGCGAGGCAACTGTCTTAGCCGCTGCCCCACACGTGCAGTCATCAAACACACTACACACTAGTATCTGCCGTTGAACACACTATCATTAGACCAGCAGTCAAAACCATACACCAATGGTACCGACTGTTTAACAATTGTCCATGGATTTGCTATTCCTTTCCATCTCTATAGCACTTGACAAAAGAATGTCTTCACTTGGGTATTAACATACACGTGTACTTGCCAAGCTGACGGTGCAGCAGTAAAGTCTTAATAATTTTAAAGTATCTAGATTTTAGAACTAGTCATAAAACGTCCAGAGAGATCCTTATATAATGAACAAATTATTTAGCTAGCATTTCTAAATTTAGTATTAATATACGATGAGTATCCGAATGTTGTTTGTTCTACGATTTTGCGTAGTTTTCGAGATATAATTTTTTTAATGAATTTTGTGTAAATTTGTGACGTCGTATTAAATGTTCTCGAGTGGAGACCACGAACCGGAAGACGCAGCGTAGGCCACCTACAGGTTGAACCGATGTCCTTGTGCGGGTCGCTGGAAACGCTGGATGCAAATAGCGCAAGACCGGTAATTGTGGAGATCTTTGAGGGAGGTTTTTGTCCAGCAGTGGACGTCTTTCGGCTGATATGATGATGATGACGCAATAAATAAATATAACATTACTAAAACAGTACCAGTATTATACAAAGACCTTACTGTAAAGATGTGGACAGAAATC
Source organism: Pseudoips prasinana (assembly GCA_951640165.1). Classification (NCBI taxonomy): domain Eukaryota; kingdom Metazoa; phylum Arthropoda; class Insecta; order Lepidoptera; family Nolidae; genus Pseudoips; species Pseudoips prasinana. Next base: position 17,214,559 of record OX621264.1, on the reverse strand, counting down.
CTCATCGATTCTAGCCTTTAAAAGAAAAGATAATACTTTCCTTCTCCAAGACTAGAAGTCTAATACATTATCTCAAGTTTAAAAAGGTCACTTTACCTGTTTTTAAGTCAACGGGCAAATTCGCCTTTCCATCTGATTCTGATGTCATATTTTTTAATTTCTCTTCCACAAGAACGTTAGACGGACAGCATGTAGCTATATTTTGCTGCAGTTGCAATATTGAAGATTTTACTTCTTTTTTTAGTTGATCTATAGTTAACTTAATTGGAAAAAGTCCTTGAAATTCTTCTTTCTTTAATACGCATGAATTGTTCAGTGAAGTTATATCTTGCTGCAATTGTAGCGTCGATGACTTCAGGTCTATTTTCAGTTGGTCAAAGGATTGTTGTGTTTGTTCCTTTAATTGATCTACAGAAGACTTTATTGGTGACAATTTATCCTCCAAGGCTTCTGATATTTTATATGTAAACTCTTTTCTTATTTCTAGTAGTTCGGTTCTCAGCCGTTTGATTTCATCTATTAAATCAGTGGATGCAGACTGAGCTGTGGAGGAAAATAAAAACATGATGTAATTTAAGACATTTGGTTTATTTATATCCAACCTACAAATATACAGCCAAGGCTTTTAATGGGCCTGTTGGCGTGGTTGGTAAATGCTTGCTTTTCACGGCTGAGGTCTGGGTTCGATTCCCACCCAGGACAGATATTTATGCGCATGAACATGTCTCTTTGTTCTGAGTCTGGGTGTAATTATCTATGTCAGTTTGTATTTACAAAAGAAAAGTGTATGTAGTACATTGTTGTTGTCGTTGTAGTTGTCGGGTTTCCATAGTACAAGCTCTGTTTAGTTTGGGATCAGATGGCCGTGTGTAAATAATGTCCCAGGATATATTAATTATTATTCTTGACTTTACAGTTTGGTATGATGGTAAAAGTTGAAAATGACGATGTTTTCATAAAAAAAAATTTGATGCTATTAGTTAAGGAATTAACAACACATTATTACTAAAGACTCGGTGAGCTTAGTTATAATTTTCTTTTAAAATGATAATTAATTTAATAATAGTTTATTATGTATGAACATATACATTACGCAACGGATTTTTTTTAGATCCATCCATCAAATTATCTTAATTTTAATATCATTATTTAGATAATACCAATAAAGCAAGATAGAAGTCATATAATATTTACAGTATATATACACATACAGATTAAGTCTAGGGTAATTTAAAAAAATAAATAGGGAAAATGATAATTATAAACAACTTTGAATAACTATCACACTGCCATGTGATTCCAAACTAGCCAGAGCCTATGGTAACCAGTCAGTAACTTATAAACAAATGAATATATTTCTAAATACATACATGATACTCTGGATAAATTACGCACCAACAAATTATCGTGCTCATCACACAAAGATTTGTCCTGGGTTGAGATAGAACCCACAACCTCTGGATTAGCAGCCAGGGTCACTATACACTGGACCAATAGGCCAGTCAACGCCTATACAGTACTATAAAAGTAAAACTTAAACAAAATTACATACCATCCTTCTGGACACACTTCACGGCAGATAGCCCACACAGCAGGAAACACAAAACGGTTAAATATTTGTACATGGTTTTAACTCGTCGCGTGTTGTACTGGAACTAGCACCGATGAGGCAATATCTCCGGAGTTTTATACAAGAATTGTAACGTAAGTAGGTTAGTATAACAAAATTAGATGGCAATCTTTTGTGACTCGTGGTACTATACTACCACGTAATTTTTAAACAAATCAGAAAACTAAAATCACATCAAATCATAAAACACATATGTCGTCAAAATGAGAAATATAAATTACCTCAAAATAATAATAATACCTTTAATATAGACAGAACCATTGACAATATGTAGTAAAAATATTAGACTTAAACTAGATAATTAAACATAATCTCTTGACAATAACTTGATACGAGCTAGCTAAATATCATTTCTGTAATAAAATAAATTTTATAAATGTTTTCATACAAGATGTACCTAAATATCTATGTTACTAGAAATAATATCTAATGTATACAACTATATTACTACAAACATGTTCTGACTATTTACAAGCGGTTTTTTAAAGTCTACGTGAATAAAAACCTTTTTTTTTTTTTTTTTTTTTTTTTATAATTGTCCACAAATATGTACTCTCACAAGTTGCAAAATACCTCTGTAGCGAACAGCACGGCTTCAGACCTAAAAGATCGCTTGACTTTTACTTACTGTACTGGTACTTAGTGTACTGTACTTGTACCAGTAGACTATATATTTGCGGGACTTGACCCAAACACTCAAGTTTATGTCCTTTATTTCAAAATTATGAAATAAAACAATGAAATTTATTCAGCACTTGGGTATTTACATACACTTGTACTTGTCAAGCTCACAATGTATTACATAAACACAGTTTAAAAACAGTAATTAAAGCAACAAAATATTTTGAATTAGTCCGTCCATGCGGTCTGTTTCGTCACATATATTTTTAACATCCTTAAATAAATAATAAATAGCAAGCTACTAAGCTGTTATTGTTACATTTAGCAATTGTATATTAAAATTAAATAATTGTATATTAATTGTTTGCTTTGCTTCAGGCAACATAAACTATTGATTGTACCGTCACTGAAGAACCCTGGACTAGGGTCCTTTACTGGGGTTTGAATAAAACCAAAAAGATCAGTGAATACGGGAGTGGAACCAACACCCCGTCTGATTTATTACAATCACCAAAGTTACAGTGCTTATAACTACTGATCCACCCACATTGTTCTGGATAACAAGAATTCGCTTATACTGTTTCACCACATATCTTATTAACAAACATATTTGTTACTACAGGAACTACTATCTCTGGCGGAAAATCTCTATAGCGACTTTTAAAAATTAATTAATGCCATCTAGTGACAAAATGTATGAAACTATTTTCCTTTGACTTAAACTGTCACTAAATGGTTAGACAGTCACTTAATAATAGGTCTTTACCTATGAAATTGCCGTTTTGTATGAAAAAATTTAAACGAATTTTTTTCATGAATTTTTTTATTTGTATTAATCGAAGTAATCACCCATGCAATCAATGCATCTTTGCCATCGCAGTGGCAGTTTATTGATGCCCTTCTTAAAGAAATCAGCTGGACGGGAGGCAACAAATTCTTCAAAGGCATTTTGTACTGCCTCTCGGGTATTGAATTTTTTTCCCGCCAAGAAGTTATCCAAATTCTAGAAAAAGTAGTAGTCTGTAGGCGCAAGGTCTGGTGAGTAGGGCGGATGACGGAGAGCTTCCAACCCCAGTTCTTGCAACTTGGAGACCGTCTGCTGTGCAGTATGAGGTCGCGCGTTGTCGTGCAGGAGCAGCGGAGACGAGCGATTGACCAATGCTGGTTGGAGATGCGCCAGCTTCTCCATCATTGTGCTCAGTTCTTCACAGTACACATCTGCAGTAATGCTCACCCCGTTTGGGAAGAAGCTGTGATGAATCACACCGGCGCTAGACCACCAAACAGTGACCATCACTTTTCTAGGGGTAAGTTTTCGTTTAGGGCATTGTTTAGGTGCTGAACCAGGATCCAACCAACTTGCTGAGCGCTTGCGGTTATCAAACAGAATCCATTTTTCATCGCAGGTAACAATGCGGTTCAAAATTCCTTCATTTGTGTGTCTGTTGAGCAGTGCAAGGCACGTCTCGACGCGTACTTCGCGCTGGCGATCATTGAGTTCGTGGGGCACCCATTTGTCAAGCTTTTTTACCTTGCCAATTTGACGCAAATGGACCAATATTGTTTTGACGCTAACGTCGAAAGCTGCTGCTAATTCAGCCGTAGATTGTGTATCATCAGCTTCCACAACCGCCTTTAATTCGTCATTGTCGACCAAAGTCTTCGGACGACCGCGAGGTTCATTTTTCAGGTCGAAATTTCCAGAACGGAAGCGAGCAAACCAATAACAGGTGGTGCGTTGGTTTGTAGTGTTAGCTCCGTAAACGTCGTTGATGTTGCGTGCCGCTTGTGCCGCGTTGCTGCCACGACGGTACTCATATTCCATAATTACTCGAATTTTTAACGTATCCATGATGACGAAAAAGATTGAAATGCGATGAAAATGTAACACTAATCAATAAAGAAATGACTACTTTTGGAAAAAAGAATCCATGTTTTTAAAATAAAATTAATTTGAAATTAGAATTCTTAGCCAAACAAAAATTATTTTGATTTGAAATGGCCAGTACTGCAGAACGGCAATTTCATAGGTAAAGACCTAATATTTTAGAAATTTCGACATTTGTTAAGTCCAATCCAAACCTATTCCCGCGTAAATAAGAGAGAGTCTCACGGAACCGGCTTGATAACAGCGAATTATATCTACATCCGGCTAAAACTTCACTTATGCGCAAAAGTGTTGTCTGCATGGCTCCTATCATTTACAATAAAATGCCAAAGAGTTCGAAAGAGCTTAGCAATGATGCATTTAAGATAAAAGTGAAGTAATTTTTAGTGGATAAAGCTTATTATAATATTACAGAGCTTTTAAATGAAAAACTCTAGAGGTGTAGGCAAAAATGAAATGTAATAGTGTAACTAACCATACTGGCTCGTCACGTTGAGATTATTCACATATCCTTCGTCCAGCTGATCGTACTATAATTTGGCTGGCGTGTTGCAAAATATCTTTTAAATGAAACAAAATATAACAACTGATTTATAGTATTTTAATTCGTATTATGCCTGATTATCAAATTTAGACTAATCGATGCAAATATGTGTGGAACAAGCTTAACATTTGTTCAATTATCGTAATAATTTACATATAGGGACATCACTAGTTACTATAAAGATTAGTCCCTTCTCTAATCTTGAAATCGACCAATGGGAACAGTTATAGGATTACCGGGAAAAATGATTGTTTCACAAAACAGCTACTTATTATTCATATACAATAATGGATAATGTATTAATAAATTTATATGTGTAATATAATATTAACTGTCGTTTTGATAGAAGATTAACTATTTATTTTTATGTGATTATGCAGATTACATTTATTTAATTAATGAGACTGACCGGATGTGGCATTATTGACGACGCATTTTGGCGATATGGAGGACTGTCAAGAGAATGGCGGCGCTTCGCGCCAGACGCTAACGAAAGAAAAAAGTTGTTTCAGAAGTTTTAAGTGTGGTTTCAGGAGTCCTATAGAAGATTTAGAAGCGAGCGTCGTTTCTGGTGTAATTAGAGTGGAGGATCTGCTGAATGTTGGTTGTATCATTTGTTTTAAAGGAGAGATAATGAAGGAAGCGTCATCTCGTGTTGGTAAGCTTTGAACACAGGTGAGGCTTTGATTACTTCTATTTAAATTGTTACATTATTACGAATGCTCGGTAATTTTAGTTGAGTCTAGATGCTAGAACGATTCTATTTTCATACACGAATATGTTGGAATGCTCCCAAAGGTTGTATTATTTATGTATTTATAAGACAAATACTTTAAAAACTAATTCTATGTTTAAACTAACTAGACGATAGAACCAGAATTATATCTATTATTGAATGAAAGCTATCAATGTTAGATAGTAATTAATATAATAACTTTAATTAAAAGTTCCTGAATTATTAACTGGGTTAATAGCCGTTAACTATTTACCTGATGTTAAAGCCCTTATAGGGTTAGTTTTGAATACATGTACTATCAGTGGAAGAGAAAACTGATGTCTTGTTTGTTTAAGACCGGTCACTGACAGTCTTATTTAGTTCTCTATGGAAGATAGTAGAGGCTATTCTACAACAGCAAACATGACGTGCTGTGTTTAGGATTAACCGGAAATATTAAGTTTCATAATGATGTCTTGGTACTTAAGGCCGGCCTCCAAGCAGTCTTTTTAAGGATCTATGGAAGATTAGTAGAACCTTTACAAAAGTTCCAATGATGTTATTATGCAACATTTCTACCTACCATGTTGAAGATCAAGAGATCATTGATTTTTGACAAGAATCACAAATGATTTAATAACACACCTTCAAAGTATTGATTATACTAATATTGACTCAGTTAATAGTCATTTAAGTGGTTCCAATTAGAATCATATTCAGATTTTCTTACTGATATTGAATGCTTTCATATCAAGCAGTCATTACTTGGGCAATGAATACAAAGAACTAAATCTTCACAAGTGATACAAGATAGTATTACTTATACAATTGATGTTGAAGTTCAAGAATTGTTGAACCTTGACAGGAATGCGAAGTTCCTTGAGCAGATGACTCAAATAATAATAATACAATGATGAAGTATTATTATGGGTTGACTTTGTTAACAGTCAAATCAGTGGTTGCGATTAGAACCATTTTCAAATTAACTTGCTTATATTGAATAAGCTTTCTGAAGATATTACAACATTGGTGAATCCAAGAAGTTACTTATGACAAATTAAGGCTTTTGTGTTATTACATAAGGTTAATTATAAATATTATCCATATATAAATGTTTTCCTTGATATTATATATATATTATGAACTAGAGTCATATTTATTTTTGTTATAAATAAGTAAAGGTTAGGGTAGTCAAAAGATTAAGCCCTCTCATGTCTCTTGTTTTCAAAGGACATTGACTAAGACTAACAACCCACACAGACCTTCTGTAATTAGAATAAAAGAGTACCCCTATTAAGGACATTTTCAGTCCAAAGGCGGAAGAAGTCTTGACCCTATGGAGCCGAAGACTATTGTACCTCGCGGGGATGCTTTGGGCGAGTACCATAGCCGCAAATAAAATAATATTGTATATTATGATATTCTAGTATAATCTACAAACAAGCTAGAATAATCGAGAAAAGATATAAAGTCAATCTCAACAATATTATAAGGAAAACATATATACTATGGCTGAATTAAACTATTATATTTCAAGATGTGTGAATTAAAACAAACAATTCATTTAGGAAACATACATATAATCTAATTAGACAATATCAACAAGACATTCATTCAATAGGACTTATCAAATAACATAATATCCTTTTATGAAAATAAGTTATAGTCCAATAAGAAGTAGTATGAAACCTTTATGTTTATCAGAGAAATTATAGAATTAAAACAACATATTTATGGTTGTATATACTGAAATAAAGTTCTAATAAGATTTTAGATAACATTATGGTAATTAATTTAGGGTAAACTAGGCTTCATTAGTTCTGTCACTCTTGTACAATTACATAAGTTTAGAAAGTTTATTTATGATTAGGATAAAGTTAATTTAGGATTGATTGGTTTGTTCTCCTTTTCAAAAAGTTCTTGGTTTACTATGTGCAACATAGGTTCCTACCATACTAGACGAATCACTGGCCAATTTAAATCAACTTGTATCAATCAAATCCAGCAAAAATATAAATTCATGATTTAAGTTAAGAAAATTTAGGATCATATTACTATCAAGGACTATTCCTTATTAGACACATAAGAGTTAGGTTCAGTTAAATATTAAATTGTATGCCGTTAGTTAGGATGATCAGGTACAGCGATAGGGAACACATCAAATAAAAAGAATTTAGATTATGGGGGTAGGGTGGGTAGGTACAATAGGACTAATTTATAAAACATATTCTATATTCAGGTTATAAGAAATTGAAATTTTATTTATATAATATCGGATGGTTACTAATTATATTATTATTTTTTATTTGTTTTTGAATAATTGTATATTTATGGACTTTGAATTATTGTGTGTACCTAATGTTTAATTATTCTAATTTGTGTAATATTTGCATACCAGAATCTAGTTAGACATGTAGTGAGTAATTATAATTTATAAAACCTGTATTTATATGACCATGTTTCATCATCATCATCATATCAGCCGAAAGACGTCCACTGCTGGACAAAGGCCTCCCCCAAAGATCTCCACAATTGCCGGTCCATGTTTAAGGCAAATAAATTGATCTTATCTTATCTTAAAGAATTGAAAACAACGAGCAGTTGGCTAGCGCAAAAGGCTCTCAACCAGTAGCTTATTTAAGCGACTAATACCTGAGGGCACCCTTATGGGGTTCGGCCACAGCTCAGGCGGTCGCTGAAGTAAAAAGATGGAATTCGAAATGGGGGTCAGATCATTTGACTTTCGGAAAACGTTTGATAGGGTCAATTACGACATGCTGTTGCCTAAACTTAACTTTATTTGTTTTGCCTCTGGACTGTAACAGCTCGTTGCAGACCATCTCTTCGACCAGCCGTTTGTCAGACTCAGTGTATATGAGTCTCAGCGCTGTCACACGCGTTTTGGAGTTAGGCAAGGTTCGATGCGTATTGTTTTATTAGAGAATTTTTATCTTATATTCAGCTGAACATTGTAGATGTGGTCAGTTATTTGTGTTACATTAAGAATACATCTCTAACTAAAATCGTTGGTAAAATTATTGACCTTCTATTTCATTATTATTAGGTCAATAGTTATCAATTCTGATAAAAAATACCCAATGTTTTTTTATTTGCAATAACTACTTTTCTTGGAAAAGATAAGTGATATTTTGATGTTTTGACAATCAGTTCATAAATAAATGGATTCGTTATAAGACTATCTTATTTGTTTATAAATTTGGCTACGATGGAAGGAGAAATAACTACCTATATTAAAACGTGCTGGAAGTAATGTTATAATATTCATTTATATGTTAATAACAGACAATTCCGGAACTATTCCTTTTCTAACCCCTCCTTTTTTTTCTTTCTGATTAAATTCGTTGCGGGATCCAAGACAGTTAAAGCGATTGTATGCAGTGGCATACAATGTAATGGCCACCACTGCAACTCCTGTAAGCCGGGATCAACAGTGGTTGATCCTGGCTTACAGGAGTTGCAGTGGTGGGTAAGAGGGAGAGACTAGTCCCGTAAAAAAAAGACAATTCCGGAGATCGAATATCATGCAAGAATTCATTACAAAAATATGAAGAAAAATTTTATAAAATTCAGGATGGAATTGGTAAAAATTTACTATAAATCTATAAGAAGAAACATTCATTTCGAAATAGCGGAGGAATTTACGCAGGTAAAGATTGTCTTACACAACCGACAGCCAAACTAACTTTCAGTTTGGGGGACACCTAATACTACTAATACTAGGTAGGTACTAAACAAGGTACCTTCGTAAATATTAACGAAAACATTATCGAATACCTTAAATTAGCTTTCAACCTTTACAAGTTAAATCGTTTTATTATACGACTGGGAACATACCTACACGAAACAAGTTGTCTTGATCCACAATGGATAACGCGTATCCTGTTCAGTTCGATAGGTCCCGAGGTTCATGAGTGAGCTTGGGATCTATGCGCACCAATAAATAAAAAATAAAATAAAAAAGGTTTTTATTCACGTAGACTTTAAAAAAGTGCTTGTAAATATTCAGAACATGTTTTTAGTAATATAGTTGTACACATTATTCTTTCTATTTACATAGATATTTAGGTACACTTATTGTATGAAAACATTTATAAAATTGATTTTATAATAGCAATGATATATGATATATGAATAGATCCAACCAATATGGACTTTAAGGGCCCGGTGGAAGTATTACAGGAACACTTGGACCCTAAACACAGTGTGTGGGCACGGCGTCACATATTTATAACACACACACACACATACACACAAAGTGACAAAAAACCGTTATGAACTATTGTACAGATTTAAAACGGCTAGCTCATGATACTACTATCATGAGCTAGCCGTTTTAAATTATCGTATGGGCAATGGTGACCCTAGTGTCAGAGTTGTTCAAGCCGCCTAGTAGGCCTCTGAAATCGCTTAACCACTGTTGTCTAGTGACTACAACCGAGACTGACAGCTTAATATGCGCTTCGAAGCTCGGAGACGCTCAGAAATTAAACCATTTTGGCGGTCACCCATCTATGGACTGACCGCGAACCTAGTTGCTTAACCTCGCCGATCACTTACGGATTGGTAAGAGCATCTAGCCATGAGCATATAACTGTAACACATCGATTGATGACACTTTTTTAACATTACAATTCATCAGAGTCAGTTATTTGTGTGAGCAATAAATTATTGTTCTGAATCTTATTTTTTTGTGAATTGCTTGTTTGTAGAACTCAACGTTGTTCAACGATAGCATGTTCAACCGCAGATAATGAGGCCCTGGGTTCAGATCCCAAGTTAGGCAAATATGATTTTGCGATGTTTCTGGGCCTCAAGTTTGGGAGTTGGTGATATTACATTCCCGTGCCTTGGGAAGCACGAAAAGCTGGTCGGTCTTGATCTCTTTACGGCAGTGTCGCTAGGCGTCCCATTGTGCATTGGGTCATGAGAGTGACGGAATAGAAAGTGCCCTTCTGTTAGCGCACACCCGTGTGCACTACAATATGTCCCGTGGGGCTGGCCGATATGGCTGAAGGAGGCTATTACTATATTTGATCTCTAAAATATGAAATCATAAATTTAATTGTCCGTCGGGTTTCGAACCAGCACCCTCTACCGACCCGGGGTAGGCACCCTGCAGTCAAGTTACGGACGATACACACTGGCAGCTCAAGTTTAAGGGTAAATCGGGACCCTATTACTAAGACTTTGCTGTCTGTCTGTCCTTTTGTCACCAGGCTGTATCTCATGAACCGTGATAGTTAGACAGTTGAAATTTTCACAGATGATGTACCTATTTCTGTTACCACTTTAACAACAAATACTAAAAAATTAAATAAAATAAATATCTAAGGGGGCTCCCATACAACAAACGTGAATATTTTGCTCGTTTTTAGGGTTCCGTAGCCAAATGGCAAAAAACGGAACCCTTATACTGCCGCGCTTATGATAATTACAGTACGTCACATTTTGGTCGATATTGAGTTAAGTACATATTTAAAATTAGGAGACTAAAATCTACATTTCTGTATATTTACAATTTTTTAATGTGGCCTAGAAGATAAAATAAGCTTAAGCATACTTACAGTAAAAACGTTTAGCGCCAAGGCATACTTATTATAAATACAGTATTGGCCCATGCGGTTGATTTTTTTCATAAAGTTAAAACAATTTCCTAGGTATTGTTGCAGTAAGTAATCTTGCTATTATTATTTTTAAGTTTTTAAGAACTTTTCACAGTCGCGCGCGAGCGGTCGTTCGGTTGACACGCACACGTGCAGTTACCTAGTTCCGCAGCGATTAACGTTATTGTGTTTCTTACATTTGACGCCCGAACTTCGGGATGGAGGAGAGTAAGAGTGAGGAGGACATGAGTGATTCAGATTTTTTAGAGAACGTTCAACGTGAACTAGTTTTATCAGTTGGTGAAAATACGATAGCAAGAAGGGATGATAATTTGGAAAAAAAGGTGGTAAAGAGAAAAGAAAGAGATGAAAGTAGTAGTGAAAGAGATGTTTTAAAAAGCGATGAAGAAGGTTTTATTACGGTTACTCGAAAGAAACCGAAACGGTCGACCACAAATGATTCTTTGGATACACAAACAAATGTGAGGGTAGATGGAGAAAAAAAGAATGATGAGGTAGAAATTGTGGAGAATCACCAAGTTTGCATTACTGCTTTAGAAGGGTTGCCCAAACAAATTGCGATGGCTAAGCTGTTAAGATCCCAGAACATTACAGGTATTGATCAAATTAAATATAAAAACATAAACAAGGCGATAATTACATTTTTCAAGAAACAAGATGCCTTATTGTTATTGGAATGCAAAAAGTTTGAAGAGATGGGGTTTCGCTGTCAATTCACGAGTGAATTAAACATGATCCATGGAGTAGTAAAAGGTATCGATCTAGATTTGAGTGTAGAAGAACTTATGAACATTATTGAGTGCAACGTTAAAATTATAAGTTGGCAGAGAATGAATAGAATTTCAACTGATGGCTCGTGGACACCGAGCGAGGCTATTAAAATATGTTTTAAAGGCGGAGTATTGCCACAGTATATATACGCATACGAGTGCCGTTTTAAAGTAGATGCATATAATTTCCCCGTCTCACAATGTACAAGATGTTGGCAATTCGGACATATTAAAAAGTTCTGCCCAATAAAAAAGTCGTTATGTCCAAAATGCGGTAGCTCAGAACATGATAACTGTGATATTAACACGTATAGATGTTTGAACTGCAAAGGGGACCACTTTGTTCTGGACATAACTTGTCCGTTTTTTATTAGAGAAAAAGAAATAAGAGCCATTATGAGTAAAGAACAAGTTACTTATAGAAAGGCCCTGCAGATGTACACAGAATTGAGACTGAGAAAGAAGATATCGATTCGAAAGACTATATCGACAGCAGATACCAGCGCCTCCATGAGTACTTTGGATGTAGGAGCGACTTACAGCAGTGTAGTCAAGGAGAATTCAGTACATCAACAAGGATCTCCAGGTGTTAGTTCGAAGGCCGCTATTCAGGGAGAGGAAGAACATTTCGCTAAACTGTCTGAACAAAATGCATCAAGATGATGTAAGAGGATGTACTGATTGTGTATTACACAATCAGTACCAAATATGATTAACACAGCGAAAAACGTGTCTAAGAGAGGGGAAAGTTCAGAGAGTTTTAAAGAAGTAAATATGGAGGTTGAACATCAGAATTCACAGAATAAAGAAGAAAATAGAAGACGAGACGAGCATGTAAAGGAAAAATTTGAATTTAGGCAGTTTTGGAATAAAATTAAACCTATAATTACTTCAGAAAACAAATTGGAAGAAAAAGTATCAGCTGTGTTTAAAATCATATGGGAAGAACTAAAGTACTTTGTTGTTAGTAAGTTAGTAAGTTTTTCGAACTTTTCTAATGGATAGTACAACTAGTCATATAAGGCTTAATATAGTACAGTGGAATGCTCAGAGCCTGTGCCCCAATTTACAGACCTTTTAGCACGTGAAACTATACATATCGCAATTATTAGGGAAACTTGGCTAGATATTGAATTCAACATAAATATTAATAGTTATAACATCTATAGAAAATACCGAGCGGATTCATACGGTGGCGTAGCTATTATTGTTCATAAGTCGATACAGTCCCACATAGAGCCGTCTATGAATACAGGTATTGAGGTAGTTTGTGTAAAGTTAATTAACTGCAAGGACTTAGAATATGTGGCGTCTATATACTGTCCATCGAGTGTACATACTCAAGGCTACGATTGGGATATTATTTTCTCACACTTTCCATCGAAAACTTTGATAGCTGGAGATTTCAATGGGCACCACACCAATTGGTCAGTGAAATCAGATGTACGGGGTTCCCAAATCCTAGATTCCTCCTTAGAATGTGGTTTCATATCCATTAATAATGGTGACTTCACACGTGTTAAGCTGGTAAACGGGCACTTGCAACAAACTTCGCCCGATATTTCGTTTGTCTCTTCTGACGTAGCCATTAACTTTTGTTGGAAAGTCTTGAAGGAAAATCTAGGGAGTGATCATCTAATAATTTAGCTGACAATTGATATCGTTAATGATTTCCGATACATAAAGAAACGCAATTATAAACGTGCAAATTGGGATAAGTATTCACAATCTATTTCAGAAAACCCTACCTTTTATAATGACTATGATGAAAATATTCAAGAGAATTATGACAATTTAGTAGATATAATTAATAGTGCGGCGGATATCCATATACCTTTTATAAAAATATATAGCAAACCTGATAAGAAGTTCAAACCTAAACATTATTGGAGTCCTAATCTGTCTAAAATAGTCCCACAAAGATGCTTGGCATAAGTTTTGTGATTCGTTTGATGAAAAAGTTTCGGCCTCATATATCTGGCAGCGTATGAAATGGGTGAAAGGTTTTAAGTCATCAAAAGTATATCCGTCTATTAAAAACTCTCAAGATTTGTTACGCTCTCTTACTGCAGATTATGTGTCTAACACAGAACCAATTTTCATTTCGAAAAATGAACGACTAGAATCTAAGTTTTCAATCCAGGAGTTACACAGCGTGTTAAAAAGAAAAGACTCATCCCCAGGTGAAGACGATATATCATATACAATGCTTTATTATTTACCGGACATAGCTAAAAAATATTTGCTTAATATATATAATAACATTAATCAGTATGGTGTAATTCCTTCTCAGTGGCGAAACATTCAAATAGTCCCTATTCCCAAAAGCAGTAGCAATAATACCAGTGAAGTCAAATTAGGGCCCATATCTTTAATATCATGTATTTGTAAAACCTTTCATTTAATGATTTTTAAACGGTTAGAATGGTATACCGAAAAGGAAAAGATACTGTCTCCGTTTACTGTAGGTTTTAGAAAATCTTTTTCCTGTTTGGATTGCTTGACCCAGATGGTTACTTATATTCAGATTGGACTCTCCAACAATATGCCAACGTTAGCTTGCTTTTTGGATATCGAAAACGCTTACAATAATGTGTCAATCGATGCTGCCTCATATGTACTAGATAGTCTAGGGATCGGTTCCAAGCTTTGCAAGTATCTGTGGAGTTTTCTCAACGAGCGTCATTTGAAGATTAAGTTGTGTGACGGTAATTTAATAAGCAGGTCTATAAATAAGGGTCTAGCACAAGGGGATCCTCTATCCCCACTACTTTTTAACTTAATTACTTAAAAAATATGTCATAAACTACAAAATGTGTCAGTTTTGCAATTCGCGGATGATTTTGTAATATATGTTAGTAATAGGGACATTAAAATATGTGAACGATATGTTCAGAATGGTTTAAACTTATTTGTGGAGTTATTAAACGAACTAAGGTTGGTGTTATCTGTAGACAAAACAAAATATTGTCTTTTTAGTAGAGGTCGGAGAAAAATTCTGCCTGTTTTAAGTGTCGAAAAGCCTTTAGTTTATTCGGAAAATATAAAGTATTTAGGAATATGGCTGGATAGGAGTCTAAACTGGGGAAAACACATTAACGAAATTGTTATCAAATGCTCAAAATTTTTAAATATATTAAAGTTATTAGCAGAAAGGTCTTGGGGGGTGCACATGACACATTTGCGAAAACTATACTTAGCCTTAATTAGAAGTCGTATTGATTACGCGTCGGTTTTATACGATGGAAGTGCTAACAGCCATATTAGTAAACTTGATAAGATTCAGAATCAAGCCTTGAGAGTAGTTGGCGGCTTTATCAAAAGTACTCCAATTCACGTTATGGAGAGTGAGTTACACATTGCCCCTTTATTTATTAGGAGACAATATCTAGCCTATAAGTATTTACTAAAAATCAGTGCTTGGTCAAATAATAGTACTATTAATTTAATTTCTGAAATGAGAGCTCTTACGCACAGCAGTTATTGGGTTAAGAAAAAAAACCTTTACTCACACAAACAATGGAGGATGTAAAACAGACTCAAAGCGTTTCCGTGGATATTCTTACAATGTTTACTTTTAATATTTGGTTATCAGCTATTGATTTTCATAAATACTTAGCTATGGGTTTGGAATGCATATCACTGGCTAAATCAAGTTACGAACCTAACACTTTAGTTAATGAAGTTGTGAGAGAATTGGATACTACCTATCGTGGATGGCAGAAATTATATTCTGACGGGTCTAAGGGAGCTCATGGATTAGGTGTAGCATTTAATGATCCCAGTTGTAACTTTAGAGCAGGTTTTAAAATTATGTCAAATGTATCCGTCATGACGTTGGAGCTCATTACAATTTCGCAAGCTTTGTCCTATGCAATACACAAAAAGATTGATAAGGTTGTTATATTGACGGACAGCAAAAGTGCACTGCACCACGTAGCTCGATGCGCCTCTGGCTTCAGAGGTACATCGATAGCAAGTACGACATTTTAAAATTTATTTTCAAGTTTATTGAAAATAACATAGAGTTGAAGTTGCAATGGGTTCCATCACATGTTGGTTTACGGGGAAATGAGGAGGCTGACTGTGCTTCTAAATTGGCAGCGAAGGAAGGAATCGAGTTGAATTTTGTATCAGATTACGTAGAATATGTGTGGAAATTTAAAAGAAAATGTTTTCTTCTTCTTAGCGTGTCGATGGCAATCTAAATTAAGTCAGCCCAGAATTCAGCTACGCGTTGAGCGTTGTCAGTAGCGTCCATTAGATCTTGTAACGTGCAGGCATTAGGGCACGCAGGACATTTTAACAAGTGTGCCATAGTTTGAGGAACAGAACCACACTTGCACTCTAGGTTGGAAATGTTTAAAAACCCCCACCTGAGCAGGTTTTCCTTGCTTCGACCAACTTGGGTCCGGAGTCTATTCAGGGACTTCCAGGATGGCCATGGCAACTTGTGTCCAGGCGGAAGGTTTTCAGCGGGAGGGACGAATGGGATGGGTAGGCAAGCACTGTCTCGCCACAGTTTGAGCCGTGTCTTGGACCGTTCACCAGAGAGTGGAGGCACACACTTCAAGAAACTTTTTCGACTTTTAAGCCTTTGTGCCACAAGCTTACTGTTGTACATAAGGTGCCGTGTATCGTTGCTCATTTTAGACCGTTCGTTGGAGCTTGCCACGGTTCTGCGAACATCTGGTGACGCTATGCCTGCCAGTGGATATAGCATCTGGAGCGGCGTCGGTTTGAGACAACCAGTGATGATCCGGCATGTTTCATTCAAAGCGGTATCCACTAATTTTGCGTGGGCTGAACGACTCCATACGGGGCACGTGAATTCTCCACATGAAAAAGCTAGCGCCAGTCCAGAAGTCCGCATGACATTAGGTGAAGCACCCCATTTATAGCGAACAAGGCGTTGCAAGATATTGTTGCGAGATTGCACTTTCTGCTTGATGTTCTTGCAGTTTTACATAACCGCCGTTTCCAGGTCCATCTACTCGAAGATAAAAGTCGTTGGAGGGCGCAAAAAAACGGTTTACCTCAAGGTAGTGTCCTAGCACCGCTCCTTTTTAACATCTACACCAACGACCAGCCATCCATACCGAATACGTCCCGCTTTCTCTACGCAGATGATTTGGCGCTTACTTCGCAGGCCCTATCATTTGACGAGATTGAGGTTTATTTGTCTGGCGCTCTTGAAAGCTTGGCTGACTACTACCACGCTAACTCACTTAGGCCCAATCCGAGCAAAACCCAGTCGTGCATATTCCATCTTCGTAATAGAGAGGCGGGTCGAAAACTTGACATAGTTTGGGACGGTGTATCCATCGAGCACAGTTGCTTCCCAAAATATCTTGGTGTTACTTTGGATAGATCACTTACATTTAATAAAAACTGCAAGAAAATGTTTTAATGGCTGGAAACAACATTTTAACATTAAGTCGATAGACAAAGGAATATGGTATAAAACAGTTCAAAATGAGCTCCCTCAAGTACCCTGGTTTGATAATAGTAGGTTAAGTAGAAGTTATGTGAAGTTAGCTGTAAGATTACGGTCAGGACACTATCCATCAGCAAAGTTTGGGTTTCTCATGAAGAAAGTTAGTTCTCCCAATTGCAACACATGCAATGTACTTGAAGATGTATATCATTTGCTGATGGATTGTGTCAAGAACCAACAGGAAAGGAGAATTTTAATCAATAAGTACAATTTAAATATGTTACGTGAAGATTTGACGTCTCAACTAAACAGCGCACACAAAAAAATCGAGGTATTATCTTTAGAAAATAGCAATTTGAAACAAAGAACTGTTCAGAAAAAACAGTTTATATAAATCAATTGCTATTACTCCAGACAAACATAAGCCAACAACCCAACTAAGACAAAAACACTGAAACAAATAACAAAAAAACAAATTGACGGAAATATTGATAATACTTCTTCAACACTTCAAGAGAATCCAAACAGCATAATTCAAAGCACAAACATTACTGGTGCTTTTCATTGTAGAGAATCGTCCAATGATACTAAACTAAATCTACAGGAGACACCTAAAAAACATAAAATATGCATCCTCAGTAGTGAAAATACTAGTAGAGTATGTAAAGTAATGGATAGCACTAACCTATCAAATAGCCATGATATCTGTCACTATCGTAAGCCAAACTGTAACTTAGAAATAATATTAGATAGTATAGATAAATAAGTTCAAAACTTTACCAAATCATATTTCTGTATTATTTTAATAGGTCAAGAAGATTTCAGAAAGACACAAAATTACATAGAACTTGTTGTACTTATTCGTAAAAAATTGTTACTTCTGAATCACACAAATTTTATAATATGCCTACCTACTTTTAAATATATGATTAATAGTAATATTATGTTCAACAGCAGAGTGGAGAATTTCAATAACTTACTCTATATGGATGTAGAAACATGTAACTATGCTTACGTTTTGGATTCTAACCTTAACTTACCATACACATACGGCACATATAGCCCACAACACGGGACATTAAATGATAAAGGTTTACAAATTATTATATCGGATCTAAAAGATATGATCTCACACTTTAGCACTATGACAGGTACGACTGCCAATAACACAGAAGCTGATTGTTCACAAAAAATACAATTAGAATTAACAGGCTCGGACTTACAAAATAATTCTCAGTTTTTTTGTAAATACATAAATATACTTCACCAAAATATAGCGGGACTGATAAACAAATCTGATACGCTGATAGTTAAATTAGAAGAACTTCGCAAAAAAGAAATTAATATTGATGTAATTTGTATAACAGAACATTTTATCGAGACAGGTTATGAAGATCTATTGCATATACCCAATTTTGTACCAGCAGCTTTCTTCTCTAGAAAAGTAAAACGCGGGGGTTCGTGCATTCTTGTTAGAGCAGGACTTCAATTTAAAGAAATATATGATGTAGCAAAACAGTCAGTGTCAGGTGTCTTCGAATGCTGTGCTATAGAACTAATACAGCATAAAATTATTATAGTTTGTATCTATCGCGTACCTAAACAAAATTACAATATATTTTATGAAAAATTAGAAAATATATTAAGAAAAATTTGTTCATTTTCTAACAAAAATACAATCCTTACTGGCGACTTCAACATCGGCGTCCTAAAAAGAAATAAGAGAACATTAGAATTTGAAAATTTTGTCATCCAATTTAATCTTAACTTAGCCCTTTACAAGCCTACTAGACTAAACAGCAACTCTTGTATAGATAACTTTGCACACACCTACAAAAAAGATTGTAAAGCACAAATCATAGACCTAATTCTGTCAGACCATACATCTCATATATTTAGTGTACCCATAAATAAAACATGTAAAGTTAAATATAATATATTTCACAAGACAACTTAAAGAAGTTCAAACATCATCTGAGCTGTTTATCTTTCACGCAAGTTTATAGCACAAATGATGCGAATGACTCGTATGACTATTTTGCAGAAGATTTCTTGATGCTTTATAAATTATGCTTTCCAAAAAAATATGTTACGATAAATACTAATACTAAAACTAAATGGATATCTCATGGAATAAAAATCTGTAGTCAGAAACAAAGAAAATTACTTTGGGCGTATAGATTTAAACCTAACTCAAAGTATAAACTTGTTTTTATCAATTATACAAAGCTTTACAAAAAAATAATACGTTTAACACAGCAAACTCAAAACTACTGCTTGGCAAGTAATTAACAAAATCCAAATATCGCCTACCTCACGGTTTAAAATCATCCATAAAGAGAGAAAATTTGACTATCACACATCCTACGGATATTGCAAATGAATTTAATAACTTTTTTGTAGATGTAATTGAGAATAATATTAAAAATAACATTAATTCGACTATTAACAATACTTTTAACAATTTAACTCCGCAATCTTTATATATGCAACCTGTTTTACCCATTGACGTAATAAAAATAATAAATAATATAAAAAATACAACTACTGTTGGCTATGATAGAGTATGTACACAAGTTTGAAAATATGTCAAAGATATCATAGCACTTCCACTAACGCATATTATTAATTTATGTATATGTCGAGGCAGGATGGCTTGAAGGCTCTTCACCACAACTCATCCTCTTATAATTTTATGGGTAGGTGAGGGCGGAACAGAATTAAATTACTTCAAATTACAATCAACGTAATTCACAAGAATCACGATTGAATTAGATGTTTAGTGATTACTACAACGTAAAATCAATCAAATTAAATCTTAAAATATCGTCATGGCGAAGATTCTCAGCGCTTCGTCACAAGCGTGGTGCGCGGGCGCCGTCTCGTTCAAAAGTGACTTCAAGATGGCCGCCCACACTACCATCGACAATGACGCTTCGCTAGGTTGACATTGACAGTCCTGTCAACCTGACGTTTGACGTAAACGCCGTCATATAGAAACTGGTGTTTTTCCCAACAGTCTTAAAAAGTTATTATTAAACCTTTATTTAAAAGAGATGATAAATCATATGTTAAGAATTATAGACCCATAGCAAAAATTCCTATATTTTCAAAAATTATAGAAAAAGTTATTTATAATTCTTTATATAGTTATTTTGAGAAAAATAAGTTATTTTGCAATGAACAAAAAGGATTTTGAAAAAATATCAACATCAATATGGCACTGTTCGTCCATTCTTATACAATGACGTCTGTAGATGCAAGAACTCCAGTATGTGCTTTATATACTGATATGACGAAAGCATTCGACTATGTGAACCATAACATTCTGTTAAATAAACTAAATGGCTATGGAGTCCGAGGTAATGTTTTGAAACTAATAGAATCATACTTGAATAATAGATCTCAGTGCACAGAAATATCACAACTATGCACAAAGAGTCATTTAGTTACCATTTACACATCTCAACCAAGAGCGATAAAATTCGGGGTACCTCAAGGTAGTGTGCAAGGGCTACTTTTTTTGATATATATAAATGATCTTCCAAAATTCGTATCCCAGAATATGGTTCTTTTTGCCGATGACAGTACAGCTGTTGTAAAGTGTACCAATCTCGAAACTTACGAAAGTGATATTAATAATTGTCTTAAAAAAATAATTAACTGGCTTGACAATAATAACCTTGTTATTAACCTGAACAAAACAAAAGTAATGCACTTTCAACAACGATGTGAAAATCCTTCTGCTCAGATTGTAGGTATATGATAAAAGCAAAATTGAAGAAATGAAACAGGCAAGATTTTTAGGTATTATAATTGATAGTAAACTCACATGGAAACCACACATCGAACAAATATGTTTAAAATTGAATAAATCTGCCTATGCACTGTTTCAACTGTCAAAAAAAGTAAATACACAAACACTTTTGATAGCCTATCACGAATTGGTTGCATCAGTTATTAGATTTGGTATTATTTTTGGGGGCTATCCACTGAGAGAGAGACTGTTTTTAAAGCTCAGAAACGATGTGTACGTTCCATGTGTGGCTTAAAAACTACAGAATCTTGCGAACACCATTTTAAATCTCTAAACTTGCTAACTCTGCCATCTATGTACATTTACGAGACTGCTCTATTTGTTAAAATCAATCTACAACACTTTCAAAAACTTTCCGATATAAAAAAGACTCCTATGCGCTCACAAAACATTAATCAACTTTGCCACATAAAATGTAAAACCGCCTTAATGAAGAAAAGCTTTTTTGGAATAGCTCCGAAAATTAATAACAAAATACCCAATAGCATAAAAAATTGGCCCTTAATAAAGTTTAAGAGAGAGAGAGAGATATTTTTATTTTGCAAATATCATCATCATCATATCAGCCGAAAGACGTCCACTGCTGGACAAAGGCCTCCCCCAAAGATCTCCACAATTGCCGGTCTTGCGCTATTCGCATCCAGCTGTTTCCAGCGACCCGCACAAGATCAACGGTCCATCTTATAGGGGGCCTGCCCACGCTGCGTCTTCCGGTTCGTGGTCGCCACTCAAGAACCTTTCTGCCTCAACGGCCATCGGTTCTACGAGCTATGTGCCCCGCCCACTGCCACTTCAGTTTTGCAATTCTTCGGGCTATGTCGGTGACTTTGGTTCGCCTGCGGATTTCGACATTTCTGATACGATTCCGCAGGGAAACTCCGAGCATAGCCCTCTCCATTGCTCTTTGGGTGACCTTGAGCCTTCTAATAAGCCCATAGTGAGCGACCACGTCTCTGTTCCGTATGTCATCACTGGCAACACACACTGGTCGAAGACTTTCGACTTGAGATACTGCGGTATTTTGGACGAGAAGATGTTACGTAGCTTCCCGAACGCTGCCCAGCCGAGTTGGATTCTACGATTGACCTCCTTCTCGAAGTTGGACCTACCTAGTTGGATGGTCTGTCCTAGGTAAATATAGTTCTCTACAACTTCGAGTGCAGAGTCACCAACTTTCAATTGAGTGGGTGCAACATGGACGTTTGACATGATTTTCGTCTTATCCATGTTCATTTTCAGACCCACTTGTTGAGAGACTCTGCTGAGGCCATCGAGCATTGTACCGAGGTCTTCCATGGTCTCAGCCATGACTACTATATCATCGGCAAATCGAAGGTGAGTGATGTACTCGCCATTGACATTGATGCCAAAGCCTTTCCAGTCCAGAAGCTTGAAGACGTCTTCCAATGCAGCGGTGAACAGTTTCGGAGATATAAGATCTCCTTGTCTCACGCCTCGCTGCAAGTGGATAGGTTTCGAGATCTGGTACTGGAGTCGCAATGACATAGTGGCGTTTTCATACAAACACTTTATCACCTCGATATACCGGTAGTCAATTTGGCACCTTATGAGAGACCTCAGCACGGCCCATGTTTCGATAGAATCGAAGGCTTTCTCATAGTCCACAAACGCTAAGCACAGTGGCTTGTTATACTCTTCGGTCTTCTGTATAACTTGCCGCAGCGTATGTATGTGGTCTATGGTGCTAAAGCCTTTTCGGAAACCGGCTTGTTCGGTAGGCTGGAAGTCATCAAACCTGCGCGCGAGACGATTCGTAACGACCCTCGAAAACAACTTGTAAACATGGCTCAGCAGTGTGATGGGTCTATAATTCTTCAATAGGGTTTTGTCGCCCTTTTTGAAGAAGAGCACCACCACACTTCTGTGTCATGCTTGTGGCGTTTGACCATCTAGTATGACGGAGTTAAATAACTTCTGAAGTTGGTCTTCTGAAGTCTGGAATCAAATATAACAGCTCACTTAGGACCCTTAAATTGATCCTCGGTGCTTTTGCAGCTGGCTTCTCTAGTTGCAAATCTCTCATTTTATGAGGCTATAGCCACTTTACATCATTCTGTCTCCCGCTTTGCTCTGGAGGGAAGTGGAACTATTCATTTTCTAACTCCTCCTTTTTTCTGTTTCTGATTAAATTCGTTGCGGGATCCAAGACAGTTAAAGCGATTCCCCGGGACATGCCTGAGCTTCACCGCTCAGTGTCATTTCATTGTGTGCCTTTGTTGATCCTGGCTTACAGGAGTTGCAGTGGTGGGGAAGAGGGAGGGACTAGTCCCGATAAAAAAAAAAAAAAAAAAAAAAACTTCTGAAGGGCCCGTAGGATTGGTGTACCACCCGCCTTCAGAAGCTCTCTTGTAACTCCATCATCTCCAGGCGCCTTGTTGTTCTTGAGTTGTTTGTGAGCCATTCTAATCTCGTACAGGCTGACGTCCGGGACGTCTTCGGTGTAATGTCGGGTTAGTCGTGCTCTGGGATCTGAGGCATGACTTTTGACAAGTAGCTGTGTTGTCGTATATAACTGTCCGTAGAACTTCTCGATATCTCCCAGCAACTCAGGCTTAGACGTGACGATTCTACCATCCTCAGTCTTCAGCTTCGTCAGTTGGCTCTGTCCAACAGACAGAGCTCTTGCGAAAACTTTGGGGCCTTTGTTTCGCTCGATGGCCTCTTTAATACTAATTGTATTAAATTGCCGCGTGTCGCGAGTCAAAGACTTTGAGATCTGTCTGTTGAGCTGCCGATATCTGATAGCATCATCTGAGGATGTCAAAACCATTTTCCGTCTATCTTCCATAAGTTGCAGGGTAAAGTCAGAGATCTTTTTAGTTCTGTTTGTACGACGGGCCTTGAATACCTTAGACCCAGCTTCTACGAGGCTGTCATAGTATGAGTCCACTTCCTCGCAGTCTGCTAGGCATTCGAAACAGTTTTGCAGTTCGAGCTGAAATGGTTCGGGGTTTTGGACGTGGATAGGTAAAGGTCGGAGCGTAGACTTTATCAGTCGGGACCTCTGGAGTTTGACATTAAGGTTCAATGAGCCTCTGACCAGTCTGTGATTGCTCCCGGTTTTAACCGCATTGATCACGGAGACATCATTGAACATCTGTCGTCTCGTCGACAAGATAAAGTCTATCTCATTTTTAGTTTTACCATCGGGGCTCACCCAGGTCCATTTGCGGTGATCCGGCTTCCTGAAGAAGGAATTCATCATAAAGAGTCCCTCCTTCTCCATGAAGTCGGCCAACGTTTGGCCCCGGGGGTTCCGGTCTCCAGTTCCAAATTGCCCCACTCTCAGCTCATTACCGAATCGTTTGCCCAACTTCGCGTTAAAGTCCCCCATGACCACAGTGAAATAGGAGTTAGAGGTATGTATGGCTCTGGATATGTCCTCATACATAACCTCGACTTCATCGTCGGAGTGTGTCGAAGTGGGTGCGTATACCTGTATAACCTTCAACGAATACCGCTTGGTGATTCTGAGTATAAGGTACGCAACCCTCGTCGACACACTCTCGATTTTCACTAGGTTGTTCACGAGGGACTTGTGGACTATGAACCCGACACCACCTGGGGATATTTGGTCACCCTCCCGGTAATAAAACAGGTTTCCGGATTTCAGTATTATCGAGTCCTCCCCCTCTCTTCGGACTTCAGATAATCCTACAATATCCCAATGTAACCTGCTCAATTCTTCCTCCAGTTCGGTTATCTTCTCGTCGGACCGCAGTGTACGTAACACACGTACACTGCGGTCCGACGAGAAGATATGATATGTTGCCAGGGCCAGAGGTCGTCGGTGTTGGTAACGCGGAATCTGCCGGGGATTCTTAGCACCCCCTGCCCTGCCGTAACCACGGCTGTTACCACGGCTGGGAATAGCAGGACTGCTGGGGACTTGGGGCCGCGGTTTGGTTGTGTCCATCATTTGAGGGGATTTGCCATAATCGCCACGCTTGGCAGACGGGTTGGCGATCGCAGTAAGGTGGACATGGTACTCAGGAGAACGCTGCTGCCCGTTCTCTGGTGTATATATTTCCCTCGGGACGACTTTTACGTCCCCCCACGGGATGAGAGGGGGTGGTGATATTCTTAGGCCGTCACCACACAGCATCTATGGAATTTTGCAAATATGGGTAACAGTAATAGATGACATAAAAACATAGGTAACAAGTACAGCCATATTTTACCATGTAGGCATGCAAAAGACAATAAAAACTACCGAGCTACATACAATTTTAAAATAATGCAGTATTAAGTGAATACAAAGAAAATTATTAAACTAATTTAAAAATCTTTCTCAGTCAAATACCCACTTAAGTTATAATATGATTTCTCCACTAAAAAGCTTCGAAGTCTTTTTTTAAACAATGGTAATGGAAACTCCTTCCAACTCTTAGGCATTTTATTATAAATGACTGGAGCCATGCAGTAGACACGTTTGCGCATAAGTGCTGTCTTGGCTGGCTCCTGACATAGCCGGCTATTATCGCGTCTGTTGCAGGGAATTACATCGGCAATGCGTTTAAAACGACTAGGTTTAGTCTTCACAAACACAGCTACTTCTAAGATATATAGGCAAGGCAATGTTAATATCTTGTGATTTTGAAAATATGGTTCACAACTGTCAGCAGTTTTAGCTTGAATATCGCTCCAATACATCTTTTTTGTGCCTTGAAGGCGGTTTCTCTTTCGGTAGAGTTTCCCTAAAATATGATCCCATATCTCAAATGTGACTGTACTATTCCATAATAGGCAGTAAGAAGTGCATCTGTGTTGATTATAGTTGATAATGTGTACAGAGCATATGCAGACTTACTTATTTTCTTATATAAAATATCAATGTGGGATTTCCAATTTAAATTTTGATCTATTTGCATCCCCAGAAAGGTCATTGGGCATATCTGACCCGCTTTGCGAAGAGTGGCGGACATTAACCAAAATAGTTTTAAACTATTTTGGTTAATGTCCGCATAATATGACGCGGAATAATATGACCTTTCATTGCATATAATTGTTTTATTAAAAAGCGACGGAGTAATATGTACAGGATCGTTAAAAAAAATTAAAACAAACAGTGTCAGAGGATTTTATTTTATCTTATAAAGGCACAAAAATATTTTCGATACCAAACAGCATTTTGCACGGATGAACCAATGTTCAGAGGCATATATACGCTGTCTCTTTCGCACATTAGACAAGTAGAACAAGTTGCGTTGCGCTCGCGCACTTTCTCACCCCCGCGCAGTCCTTCGGTAGCTACCGTTGTGTTAGTTGGCAAAATACTTGATATACATTAGTTAGTTATTACCAAATAACTTGAATAGACAAGTAGCATTCGTGCCTCTAGATGAAAACAGTCAAGAATTTGAGGATTTTCCACAGTTGAGCTTTGAAGATTTAATCGTATTAACGTTGAGCTCATATCATTTGCGAATTGCAAGGTCTTATTGTCACGAGCACATACGACCAAACGGGGATTATATCATAAATTGTATCGACACCAACATTTAATTAATAATAAGATATTGATCAGAGGGCGAATCCAGTCACTTCATTTTCGAGTGAAACAGTACATATATTTTGCTACACCCAAAACAGCACGGAAGACAAAGAATAAAAGAATACTACTCGTTTTGGGCCGTCGTCGTCTTGGGCCAGACATCAGGAAACTACAGACGCACCCGCTTTAATTGATCTAATCCTTGATTTGGATCAAATTGAATAAAAAATACATAAATGAATTAGCGTTTTATTCATCTTCCCTATATGAGTTTATAACACGAGATTCCCGTGGCTCACATTAATGTGACTAATGCCATAGTAAATCAGAGCCATATATCAATACACTCTGCTATATTTCGTTTGTGTCCGCCATGGGTATGGTTTCCATACTAAGGTGCCCAATGACCTTTTGTACTTTCAACTTCTTCTATAATATTATTCCTGTAGTGTATATTCAAATTAATACTAGAGGTCTGTTGTCTAAATTGGATAAGTTTCGTTTTACTCAAATTTATTTTCAAATTATTTGAATCTAGCCAGTTTACCGTCTGTTTTAAACTATTATTAACTTCACTCTCATACGTAACTATACTTTTACAAGGTATTGTAATCGTGCTATCATCCGCAAAAAGTGTTATTGGCTGCTCAATAGATTTTGGCAGATCATTTATGTATAAAATGAATAAAAATGGACCTAAGACGCTGCCTTGCGGTACCCCAAATAATACTTTACGCTCTGCAGACCAAAATGTCTCTTCATGTTTAGTAGCTATATTAATTTTATTGACTTCAGTTATTTGTATTCTGTTTTGTAGGTATGAGCTAAGTAGATTGAGGACATTGCCTCTAATCCCGTAGGCTTTGAGCTTGTTTAACAGAGTAGCGTAATGGACATAATCGAATGCCTGGGTCATGTCGCAAAATATACCACACACAGGGTTTCGGTGATCAATATTTTTAATTACATTGTATATAAAATCATATATCGCCATATTAATGGTCCTTTGTAAACGAAATCCTTTCTGTTCTTCGCACAAAATATTATGTTTATCTATAAATTTATAAAGTTCCCTATAAATATACTTTTCAAATACTTTAGAGAATACTGGAATTAATGATATTGGTCGGTAATATTCCATTCTTTCTTTATTCTCTTTCTTAAAAAGTGGCTTAATAATTGATGTTTTTAATGCATCGGGGTAAACACCTGCACTAATACTTAGATTAATTATGTGACTTAAATGACCACTTATTTCTCTTGACACCTGTTTAAGTATTTTTGTGGCAATACCGTCATATCCTACACTATTTGTACTATTTAATGAATGTATAATCCTTTCTTTATCTAGTGTTATACTAGGAGCCATAAACATCGTTTTATTGTTGGTAGCAATTTTGTTGTATTTGGGTTTACTAGTTACATCGAGTTTCCCTTGTACTTTGTCGAAAATAATGTTAAAAGCTTCAGCAATGTCTTTAGGATTTGAAAAAAATATGTTATTATGTATAATTTTAGTAATATTACATTTAGGTAGATTATATTTAGCACGATTAATAATTTGCCACGTAGCTTTAGACTTATTTTTAGATGAATTTATTTTGTGATTGTTTTGCGCCCTTTGTGTTAGATGTATAATTCTTTTGTGCAAACGAGAGTAGGCAGTGAAGGTATGTTTATTCTTATTACTTGGGTTTAACCGATATTTCCACAAAAGGTTTCATTTTTTTTACTGCCTCGTTTGATTCCCTTAGACAACCATTTAGATTTTTTTAAGACATCCATTTTTATCAATTTAATTGGAAAGCACAAATCATATATTAATTTAAATAAATCAAGAAATTTATTATAAGCTTCATTTGGATCGACTGTGTTATAAATCTGTACGAAGGACAGACTTTTTATGTGATTTTTAAACTTCGATATATTTTCTACACTATAGTCTCTCTTAGCCGTGTACCAATAATTTATGAGACATTTGGCTTGCACTGGACAATGAAGCAGCTGTGCCGTATGATCGGACAATGCTAGTTCTATTACGTCGGTTTTACACACTTTACTGAAATTATGAGCAAAATTGTCTATACAGGTCATTCTGGCCATGCGAGTCGGTTGTTAAACGGTTTTATTTAGCTTACCCCGTTTGTTTTATTTTTTTTCTTTCTTGGGTCAAATTTAGTAACTGAAATTTGACCCCCTTTCTGTTGACCGATTGATCTGAAATTTGGTACACACTTCTAGTTCTGGTGACAATACAATTAAATAAATTCTGTTTCATTGTAAATTCAATATGGCCGCCGCTACAAAATGGCAGATAACCTAGGTTTTAACAATCCCAACAATATGGGTATCAAATGAAAGGGCTCAACAAGTAGAATACAATGTACTATGTAATATTGAAATCCAAGATGGCCGCCTCTACAAAATGGCAGATAACCTAGGTTTTAATGGCGGATAACCTAGGTTTTATCAATCCCAACAATACGGGTATCAAATGAAAGGGCTTAACAAGTAGAATACAATGTACTATACAAAATTGAAATCCAAGATGGCCGCCTCTACAAAATGGTGGATAACCTAGGTTTTATCAATCCCATCAATATGGGTATCAAATGAAAGGGCTCAACAAGTAGTATACAATGTACTATGCATAATTGAAATTTGTGATGGCCGCCGCTACCAAATGGCTGATAACCTACTTTTTATCAATCCCATCAATATGGGTATCAAATAAAAGGGCTTGACAAGTAGAATACAGTGCACTATACAACCTCAAAATTTTAAGATGGGCGCTGCCACGAAATGGCGTATTATAATAGGATTGTCAAATTTATAAATTGAAACTGAAATGGAGGTATCTGATTAATCCAGTCTGAATCCACCACCCAAGTCAAGATTTCGTATCGTGTAGAGGACTGTGTGGCGTTGGGTGGCTAAAAATGATACGTCGTTAGCGGTACACCACCCAAGGTAAGTTAAAAGGTGAGACGGCGTACATCTTATACACCCGAAAGGCATACCAGCAGGCAGTTTCCAGCTAAGTACAATTACGGGACGGCTGAAAGAAGAATGTTGCCTTTAATACAATCCAATGCAAAATCAATAATAAAAAGCAGGGCAGCACTGTGGATCACGCAGTCGTATACTTAGGTGCGAAACTATTTGAAGAAGGTCAAGCCTACGTGGCTCTTAGTAGAGCAAGATCTTTGCAGGGACTACGTATAGAGGAGTTGGACTGCAATAAACTAACGGGCAAGAAACCTTGCAATAATGAGGCACTAGATGAACTAAACAGAATGCGAAATAAAAACTAAAAACTAGAAAATAAAAATTGGTAAATTTTTTTTTAAGTTAAACGGTTTTATGTTAAACATACATTGTAATGTTTAAGATATGTACTAAAAGCTAAAAAATAATAAAATAGATACAGTCGTGGGCATTATAAACATATTCATAGACTATACTAAAATAAAAAAAATATTTTGTTTCATTTAAAAATAGTTTGCAACACGCCAGCTAAATTATAGTAAGATTAGCTGGACGAAAGATATGCGAATAATCTCAACGTGACGAGCCAGTATGCTTAGTTACAATACGAACTTATTCAATTTATCACAAATTGTTTTTATATGCATTCCCCAATTACAGTTTTCATCTAATATAATGCCCAAAAATTTTATGTTGTTATCCCTCTTAATTTGTTCCCCGTTGAATGAAATATTTAAATGTTTTGGCTTTAATTTATAATTTGAAAACTGTACAAATTTAGTTTTACTAATATTTACCCTTAATTTATTATTTGTTAACCAGTGAATAATGTTATTGAATGCTAAATTGACTATAACTTCATGGTCATATTTATTATTTTCTGGAATCACTAGAGAAATGTCATCGGCAAATAGTACACATTTCTCATTAGTTACTTGGGGCAAGTCATTAATATACAAGAGAAATAGAAGTGGCCCAAGCACACTACCCTGTGGAACTCCTGACCTATTGCATTGATATGAGGATCTATAAGAGTTGGATACAAAATGTTCATCTATTCGATCTGTCTCAACGCATTGCTTCCTATCATGCTAATAACTTTCTAACCACTTATATGCAGGGCCTCGAATACCATATCGTTCACACTTGTTGAGTAAAATTTTGTGGTCCACTAGATCGAAAGCTTTACTCATATCAAGAAATACTACCGTAACTGGACATTTTTGTCTATATTTTCTGTTATAGTTTTGATGAGTGAAAAAGCCGCTAAAGTGGTGGATTTGCCCTTTTGGAAACCATTTTGTTCGTTATTTATAATTTTCAATTTCAATTTTTTCAATTTATTTATTTATTAGCTCTTAATTTCTATCTTATTCTGTTTATTTAAAGATAGGATAAGTCTGTTGTGCATTACTTTTTCATATCTCTTGGATAGTATAGGGATAAGAGTAACTGGTCTATAATTATTCAAATCTAATTTGTTACC
Organism: Pseudoips prasinana; assembly: GCA_951640165.1. Classification (NCBI taxonomy): domain Eukaryota; kingdom Metazoa; phylum Arthropoda; class Insecta; order Lepidoptera; family Nolidae; genus Pseudoips; species Pseudoips prasinana. Next base: position 17,183,503 of record OX621264.1, on the reverse strand, counting down.
TTTTTTGAACAAGGGCTTTATAATAGAGAGTTTAAGTTTTTCTGGAAAGATTCCCGAAGTCAATGATATATTTATTAACTGAGACAGAACAAGAGATATGACAGATGCACAGCACTTCAATACGTGCGTTGATATTTCGTCGTACGCAACCGATTTTTTATTATTTAAAGACTGAATTATCCTATTAATTTCAGAAGCTGTACATGGGCTTAAGAATATACTATGTGTATTTCGATCTGGAAGTGAATGCGTATTGGTAATTGTGTTTTGATTATGGTTTGCAACATTAATAAAAAAGTCATTGAACACATTGGCAATATCATGGGGTTCATTTATAGTGGAGTTTTGGTATACTACTGAGTTAATTTGGTGGTATTTTCTAAACGAATCTGACTTACTTTTTATTATTTCCCACGTAGCTTTACTCTTATTTTTGGATTTAGCTATATATGTGTAATTAGTATTTTTTTAGAAGCAATAATACATTTCTTTAAAATCTTGTTATATGTTATATATTTTTTCTTAACATCATCGTTATTTTTTTGATAACATATTAATTTTAATTTACGTTTTTTAATGCATGAAGTTCTAAGACCTTTAGTGATCCATTTTGAGGATGTGTTATTGGTGTAGTTTTTAATACGTCGTAAAGGGAAACATAATTAATAAAAAAGCAGAAACATTTCATGGAAATTATCGAAACTTCTGTTAACATCAGTGTCACTAACTATGCCTTTCCATGATAAACTTGATAAGGCTTCAACAAATTTCTTAATATTATCTTTGCAATAATCTCTTGTAAAAGAATACCAGTATTCTAATGTAGGCTTTTAGTCCTTAATTTGAAAATTTAGGGTCTGGCAGGTATTGTGGTCTGACAGAAACAGTTCATGAATATTACCCAATGATGTTCTAATGTTGCTATAAATGTGGTCCAAACAAGCGTTCAGCGTTCTTTTAAGTAATTCTCATTAGACAAGGGGACCGACATTAACCTATGAACATATCTGCGGAAGGCAGCTAGTTTATGTTGATTGGGGTGATGGCCGTGGAGGACCGAAACACGTGTTGGGTATCGTACTGGCGCATGTAATTTGCTTTTTTATATTGACCTTCTTGCATGTGCACGTTTTTGCGTGCGGGAGGGCGGTGCATATTGCATCCCAGCATGATTAAACTGACAATTAGCGGAATTAACACTACATATTGATTTTGTATTTTGATTGTTATGGATTTCCGCAAAGTAACGCCTGATTCCATTACTTATCTTTTTTTAATTTTAAGATTTCCTCTGAGTTATTATATCCACCAGTAGACAAGTCTAACATACTCATGGCGTTTACGTTGGAATGCGACGAGTCCATTGAGCAGTTAGCCAGTGACTCGTATGACAGAGTTCTGCCGAATGGATATTTGATTGTAGATCTTATTGTAACGTTGTTTATTTCTTGCGAATCCATGGCTATTTTTTGTTTGATCCTATTCTAGAAATGTATTTATAGTACAGGTAACTGACCTCTGGTGTTCTTTTTTTAACTAGAGATATCCTTTAGCCAAATTGAACTATCAAATACATTCGAAAATAATAATTAAAATATGTTTTATATTTGATTTTTAGATTGAATTCACTGCAAATATCCAGCCTACCTGCTTACCCACTAATGATGTCAGGGACGGAGATGCCTACGTCACTACCTGGGAGAGGAAGGAGTTCCTGCCAGGTCAAGCGACAGGAGACATTCGCATTGTAAGGGGCACTCAGTAAAACTATATTATCACACTAATATTAAAAAGGCCGTGCAAGATGGGGTGTTAGTGCCAACTTTAATGTATGGAAGTGAAAGTTGAGTATATCAGAAAAAGGATAAAAGTAAAATAAATGCAGTGGAAATGACACCTTTTTTTATAACGAAGTCGCGGGCACAACTCTGAGATGTTTGTGTGGTGTGACTTTGAGAGGCAGAGTTCGAAATACTGATGTAAGAGAGCGTTGTGGTGTGAAAGAGGATGTATTCACAAAGATTGAAAAAGGTATACTGACTTGGTTTGGCCATTTAGAAAGGATGAATGAAAGAAGATTGACAATAGAAGTATACCTGGCCTGTGTGAATAGGACAACCGGAAGGGGAAGACCTCGTCGAACATTGTGTGACCAAATAGGAGATGTTCTCAAGAAAGGGCAGGTCAGAAGTACCCTAGACCGGCGAGCATGTATGAAGAATATAATGACAGTAATCGAGGCAAAAGAGGTGTGCAATGATCGTGACAAAAGGAAATCCGTTGTCTCTGCCTACCCCTCTGGGAAACAGGCGTTAGTCTATGTATGTATTTATTATAAAGGCGAAAGTTTGCGAGTGTGTATATTTGTTACTTCTTCAAGACTAAACGGCTGGAGGGATTTTCGTAAAATTTGGTATGGAGTTAGCTGACACCCTGGATTAACACATAGGATATAATTTAAAAAGTTTAACGCGGGTAAAACCGCGTCACACAGCTAGTATTTATATATTTCTGAATAAATTAACACGCAGTAGTTATCAGAAGTCTGAGGGTTGGCGTTATTACACTCCTATAGGCGCTAATAGCTAGATGTTCTAGCTTAGATGATGTAGATTAAGTAATCGGCGAGATTAAGCACCTAGGCTAGCGGTCAGTCCATAGATGGGTGACCACCAATGTGGTTTAATTTCTGAGCGTGTCCATGCTTCGGAGGGCACGTTAAGCTGTCGGCTACGGTTGTAGTAAGACCACAGTCGTTAAGCCATGTCAGAGGCCTACTGGGCGGCTTGAACAACTCTGACACTAGGGTAACCGCTGCCCATGCGCTAAGTAAGTAACCTGGGGATCACGTAAATCTATCAATCTTGCGCCTGATCGCTTCCTGTGAGTGTCAGCTTAACTGTCCCATCGGAATTTCAGAATGATAGTATTTGTAATGAGAATTGTCTGGTCTGTTGGCCTGGTGATTAGTGACTCTGACTGCTCAGCCGGTGGTCGTGGGTTTGATCCCCAGCTAAGATAAATCTTTACCCAATTCTCAATACTCAATTCTTTATTGCATTCCACAATGTATGTATAGGTGGTAGGTACAGGTGAAAAGTTCATTATGGACCCTGTCGGGCACAGCAAAGTAGGAGAGAGGAGGATTTATTTCAGCCATCTAATATTAATTTGTATTAAACTTAGTAGCTTTAATATATAATATAGTATAATTATAATAATAATATATAACTGATCAATGGATCACTTATTTTATTAAGTATATAATTTATATATTTCATTTATTGTGTGTGTTTATCATATACTTCATTAAATTATTTTTGTGTGATGAGCATGACTATTTTTTCTGTCTGTGTGTAATTTATCCGTAATAATGTCCTCCTAGCCGAATTTCGGCCACGGCGGCCAGTCTCAATAGAGTTTAGCATCTGCGCGGGAGATATTAAAGTGCTCAAGTGTGTGCTAAAACACAGGAGCACTTTCTATTCCATCATGATCCGATGGGACGCCTAGCGACACGACCGGAAAGAGGTCAGGCACAGGACCAACGGCTTTACGTGCTCTCCGAGGCACGGGGGTATAATACCGCCAACTCCCAGACTTCCGGCTGATTCTGAGAAATATTTATTTTTACAGAAAAGTCCCAAAATCGCTTTTTGGCCCGACCCGGGATTTGAATCCAGGACCTCGTTATCTGCGGGTGAACACGCTGTCGCTAGACCAATTTATCTGTAATGTGTATGTATACATACATAGGTACAAGATATTAAAGAAATAAATAAAAAAAGGTTTTTACTCACGTAGACTTTAAAATAACGCTTGTAAATAGTCAGAAAATATTTCTAGTAATATATAATTTATTTATAATTATTTATTAGATTAATTTTATAATAGTAGCTTCGGAAGGCACATTAAGCTGATGGTCCCGGCTGTTTCTTTAGACCTGTCTGTTTGATCCTGTTTTTGACATTTCCCCGGTCATGTTAACTAGCCCGTCATATAGAATCTAGGTTTAGTGCTGGAGCTAAGTCACTAAGCGGTCCCCTGTCTTTTATGTGGATGATGTTACTAACGGATTATTTTTTGTCTCCAGGTCAACAGTGGCGATCCTTTGGTAATTAGGAATTACCTCTCCTCCTGTCTTCACACTCTGATAGGACTCCAATCTTATTGGATTTCGGGATCTTCAGGTGTACCCACGGTCTACACAAGGATTTCCTCTTACTTACCGTGGATCGAGAGTATTGTCTGGGCTTGAAAATGGAAGATCTGTAAGAGTTCCGTTCGACTTAATTTCTTGGATCAGTCTTCATAATGTTACCTCAATTAGAAATATTGGTATGATATTGAGTCACATGGACTTAGTCTTTATCTTAAGTTGGTGTTTATAAATCAAACTGAATTTAAAGCTTAGTTTTCTTTTACCCTGGCTTCTTTCAGTTTCTTAAAAAAACACTTGTTATCGCTCTAAATATCTTTATCGCTTTTCTTTTTATCCCTTAACTCCTATTCCTAACATCTTTCTTCATGGCTCCTTAAATAAAGAAATAATATGATGTATGTTTAGTAGGTATATTGTAATAGTATATATTTTATATATACGACAGTACACTTACAACTAACTTCCACTTACTACTAACCAACGGTTGTCTGCAGAGTGATCGCTACAAAGCGATAAGACCGCCGGTTATATCTGTATTTGTTTATATTAGTATAATGTATTGTGTTTAACGATACTAATAGACTGAACATCTTATGCTAACATAAATAAAATAAATAAATAAAAAAGGTTTTTATTCACGTAGACTTTAAAAAAGCGCTTTTAAATAGCCAGAGCATGTTTGTAGTATTATAGTTGAATACATTATTATTTTTAGTAACATAGATATTTAGGTACACATTGTATTGATAGTATTAAAACATTAACAAATTTATATTATATTATTGTCAAGAGATTATGTTTTAGTTTAATTATCTAGTTTAAGTCTAATATTTGTAATACATATTGGCAATGGTTCTGTCTATATTAAGGTGATATTATTATGACGGACCTTGTGTTAATAACGACGGTCGCGCTTTAAAGCTACCACCGGATCCAATGCGCCCCAACTGAGAAGACCCAGCGAAACAAACTCAGCGGGTGTCTCTACTACCGGTTTCAACACGGCCCAGTTGAGACGCTCCGGCGAAACATACTCAATGGGGCATATACACGAGATTTGGTCCACTTACTGTAATTATTTAGCAGGCAAACACAATATATGCTCGATCGGTTGTCTGATTATTTATTTATTTTAGGTTTAATATATTAGAAAGAGAAAATAAAAACGTCAAAATAAAAGTAACATTAATCATTTTGAGACACAACCAACAGTTCTGAAATTCGTAGAATATTTAAATAATAGATAGTTTTATTACAGATAGTTCATGTTACATAAAAGATTACTCATGTCTATATGGCTATAAGATCTCCAGCGGACTATGTGCAGGTAGATGCCGACCGCCAAATGTCTTTATCGTCAATGTAATCCTTAGTAGTGTAGTAACCCTTAGCCATATGTTCACGTTTAATGTGTGACTTAAACTTATTATCAGGTAGTTTATTTATATGAATAGGAAGCTTGTTATAAAACCTAGTACAATTTCCCATGAATGACTTTTTAGTTTTGCTAACTCTAAAGGGTGGTATAGCTAGTTTGTCCTTATTTCTTGTATTGACATTGTGCAAGTCACTCCGTTTTTTATATTTATCTAAATTTTTCCGCACAAGCATTATATTCTGATATATGTGTTCAGATGGAACAGTAAGTATATTTACCTCTTTAAAAACGCTTCGTAGAGACTCGCGACTGCCTAGATTATAAATAGCTCGGACTGCTCTTTTTTGTAATACGAAAATAGCACTTATGTCAGCTGCTGAGCCCCACAGCAGAATACCATAGGACATAATGCTATAGAAATAAGCAAAATATACTAGTCTAGCAGTTGGTTCGTCTGACAATTGTCTGATTTTTCAAACTGCGTATGAGGCTGAACTTAATTTGGCAGATAATTTTTCAATATGAGGACCCCATTGTAATTTTGAGTCCAGTGTTATTCCCAAAAATACGGTCGAAGGAACTAAATCTAAAACTTCCTCGTTAAGTGCAACCGTTGGTTTAATATGAGTCACATTCGGCAATGAGAATTTTATGCATTTGGTCTTTCCTGCATTTAAAAGAAGATTATTTGCCGAAAACCAATTTGATATGAGGCTGAGAGTTTTATTAGGTTCTATAAGATCCTTATCTTTCCTACTCACTTTAAATATGAGTGACGTATCGTCGTATTATAGAATTATGTCTGATACTTTCTCTACTAGATATGGGAGATCATTAATATAAACTAGAAATAAAAATGGACCCAAAATCGATCCTTGGGACACCCCCATTTTGACAGAATGTCGTGTTGAATTTACCCCGTCTATTGAAACCAGTTGTTCTCGACCTGATAAATAGGACATTACAAGATCAAGAGATGTGCCAGAAATTCCATAGTATTTTAGTTTCACAATGAGCGTATGGTGGTCTACGCAATCGAAGGCCTTAGAGAGATTGCAGAAAACTCCCAGCGCATCCTGCGACCCCTCCCAAGCCTCCAATATAGACTTCATTAGTGTACACATATTATTATACTTCATTTAAAATTATGGCTCTGTTTTAATATGAATAATGTTATTTATTCGATGTTTTATTTTGTCTTCCTAAATATAATCTAAAATAATAAGCATTCAGACAACCGATCGAACAGATATTATACTTGCCTATTACTCAATAATTACTTTAAGTGGACCCTATTTCGTGTTAATAACCGCTTGAGTATGTTTCACCGTGTCAAGTGGGCCGTGTTGAAATCGGTAGTAGATGAACCCACTGAGTTTGTTTTGGACAACCGATCGAACAGATATTGTACTTGCCTATTACTCAATAATTACTTTAAGTGTACCCTATTTCGTGTTAATAACCGCTTGAGTATGTTTCACCGTGTCAAGTGGGCCGTGTTGAAATCGGTAGTAGATGAACCCACTGAGTTTGTTTTGGACAACCGATCGAACAGATATTGTACTTGCCTATTACTCAATAATTACTTTAAGTGGACCCTATTTCGTGTTTATACCCGCTTGAGTATGTTTCACCGTGTCAAGTGGGCCGTGATGAAATCGTTAGTAAATGAACCCACTGAGTTTGTTTCGCTGGATCTTCTCAGTTGGGGCGCATTGGATCCGGTGGTAGCATTAAAGCGCGACCATCGTTATAAACACAAGGCCTGCCATAGTAATAATATTGAATTCGTACCTTAATATAGACTGAACCATTTAGACAAAATGTAGTAAAATATTCCGTCCGTCCGTATGTCACAGCCACTTCTTTCCGAAACTATAAGGGCTGTACTGTTGAAACTTGGTAAGTAGATGTATTCTGTGAACCGCATTAAGATTTTCACACAAAAATATAAAAAGGATAATAATTTTGGGGGTTCCCCATACATATAACTGAATCTCAAAAAAATTTAAATTATTAAAAGAGGAATGTTACATCATTTATGAGCAAACATGCTCGCATGCATGCAATGCTTGCATGCATGCAAATTATGAGCAATCATTAATTAATCGATGAATATGTTTATTAAGTATTTTATGATGTTTGTGTTGAGAGAGGGAAGAGCTGGCTAACACGTATTATTTTCTTCATATGTATAAGGTAGCTATATTGTTTGCTATGTGGTGAAGGCACAGAATATCAGCACCCCATCTCATCCCGTGGGAGGCGTAGAAATCTTCCCAGGGAATACGTACCAAAAATATATATATGAGAGTCTGTCAGTTATCTGATTTCCATAGTACAAGCTCTGCTTAGTTTGGGATCAGATAGCCGTGTGTGAATAATGTCCCAAGATATTATTATTATAATGCAGCCTATTAGCGTCCCACGACAGGGCAAAGGCCTCCTCTCACAATGAGAGGGCATAAGACATATTTGCTTGCTGTGGGCTGGCGGCATATAATCTCATCCTCATCTCATCCCGTGGGGGGCGTAGAAATCGTCCGAGGGAACCTACGAGGATACCTACCAGAGAACGGGCACCAGCGTTTTTTCTATAAACTATGACCTTCAAACTGCGATCGCCAACTCGTGCTGCCAAGCGTGGCGATTATCGCATATCCACCCAGTCTTTGGGGAGGATTTAGTCCAGCGTGGAAGTACTTTGGCTGACATGATATTATTGATCACCAATAAAACGTATAAGATATTCAATAAAACTCTTTCTCAAATTTATAGCTGTAATGGTTTTATTTTCCCATCTCTTCAAGGCCATACGATATTCTTAATCCAAGGTACATAATGATGTATCATAGTGTAGACATCGGGAAGCTTACAGGAGGCACCGTACCATCTGATACCGATTACAGTGGGACAGGAACTGTTGTCAGTATTCGCCACCAAAGGATCACTGGACCAGGTCTGGAAAGAAGTAAAAAACACATTAATGATAATGTCCTCCTACTTGAATTTCGAATTACACTACCTTGAACGCAATATTAATATTATTACCAAAATGTTGTACGTATAAATAAACATACTAAATAAAAAAAACAGTGACTGAAAGAATGCGTTCCTGGCAGTTATTTATCGAATTAAACCAAAAAAGACGCTATTATAAAAAACAAACGGAAAATACAAAATTATTAAAAAATAAATGATATTTTATTGTTAAAAATACAATATAATTACATTTTTTACAATATTATACTTTTATTAATAGTATTCGAATCTAAAAAACAAAATTAATATGCAGTGTTAATTCCACTAATTGTCAGTTTTACCAACCCGGGAGAAGCAAGAAAGTGTTATTATTATAAGCAGCGCAAACGCGCGCAAACCGAGCGTCGTCGTATGAATATGATGAAACATAGACCTAAAAATGTCTCGACAGTACAAAAAACTTGTAATTTTTTTTCATGTATTGAATTAGTCTGAAGACGTAGAATAAAAGTTATTGATTATGATATTAGCTATCTACTCCTGCGAGTTTGTTGGTGTTTTATAATATATGCATATAAATATATACTTATATATTTACAAATAAAGGTCTGACTATTGACGTTCACCGTTGGCTAGTTGGAACTTGGTAGTGCTCCTGCCTACGAAGCTGGTGGTCCTGGGTTCGAATCCCGGTAAGTGCAAATATATGTGTGATGAGCACGAATATTTGTTTCTGAGTAATGGATGTTTTCTATGTATATAAGTATTTACCTATCTATATAAGTTTGTATATATCGTCGCCTGGTACCCATAGTACAAGCGTTGCTTAGTTTGGGGCTAGGATGATCTGTGTGACATTGTCCCTAGATATTATCATTATTATTATCCATTGTCTAGTATCCATCGTACTGACGCCAGCACATCAAGTTACCCCAATCTGTCAAATTTCCCCAATTAAAAGTGGACCTTATGCGTATGTGATAAAGTAGACAATCTATAAGATAATTGACAGATTGGGGTAGCTGGATGTGCTGGCGTCTGTACAAAGTCTTTTTGAACTTTAGCAACTTTAAATTTACTTTTAACTTTAGCATTTCTTCCAAACAAATGTTACTATTCGGTCTACTTTTAATTAAAATTAATAATTTTAATTAAATATGATTATTATGTAATAAAATGGCATGAATAATCGTAATTGATGTGACTATCTAAAAAAAATACTTATAAACGTGTACCCAAGCAACATTTGGACACCAATATGGTAAAAATATGACAACAATATTAGTGTTACACCACTAAGTACTCTTATTTCGCAAATAAATTATTTGAATTTGAACTATGACCATAATACTGCTATCGCCGACCTGTAAGCCAGCGTGGCGATCACTCTTTCCCCCATTCTTTTGAGAGGCTTTTCTCCACTAGTAAACGTCATTTAGCAAACATGATGATGAGAACAAGAACACTTACGTTACACGAATCCCTCAAGTCTTCTTTGTGCCCGTAGCACACTTGGGTGGTGGTGTTGTAATCATCGTACCGCTCACTACATGCGGCTTGCGTGTATCTCTGCACTTGGACCTGGAACCATATCATCATAATATCAATACGTGATACAAAAACTCTGTACCCCTTTTTACGAAAATTGCGCCTACGCAGTGTTTAAAATGCTAAAATTAATACATGAAATCATAGTTAATCGTAAAAACTACGATTTTATAAGTATTCAAAAAACTTAAAAAGTGTCAATCTCAGTTTTTATACTAGTTTTTCATCTGCTTAATAAAAATATTCTTTGTGTTTGATAATAAAGAACTTTAATTTTTGAATTTCGAACAAGTGCCATCTCTAGTCATATTATATAAGTAAGTAATTGACTCTTTATTGTTACCCCCAAATTATACACTTCAAATAAATAATGATAAGCCATTTAGACTGTCTCGTTGGTCTAGCGGTAGCATTCACCCGCTAATAACGAGATCCTGGGTTCAAATCCCGAGTCGGGCCAAAAGTGATTTTGGGACTTTTCTGTAAAAAGAAAATTTTCTAAGCATCAGAACGAAGTCTGGGAGTTGGCGGAGAGCACGTAAAGCCGTCGGTTCTATGCCTGACCTCTTTCCGGTCGTTTCGCTAGGCGTCCCATCGGATCATGAGAGTGATGGAATAGAAAGTGCTCCTGTGTTTGCGCACACACTTGAGCACTATAATATGTCAGATATATAATCTCTGTTGAGACTGGCCGCCGTGGCCGAAATTCAGCTAGGAGGAGGATTAATATGCTATTCAAAAATGCAAAAATGGCGCTCTTCACCAGTAGCTTAAATTGAAAAAGACTAATACCTGTGGCCTTCCTTTTGGGGTTCGGGCCACAGCTCAGAGGGCCGTTGAAGCAAAAGCACAGAATTTTAAGAGAGAGTGTGATCAGTTGCACGGGATCACCGATGACGCGTTAAGGGGCCAAAGCGATCCTCGCCACTGAGGAACCTACCCTAGCTAACCTGCGGCTTTCTTAGCTACCTAGGTGGACGACCCGGAGAAGAAAGCCACAAAGAAACTCCGGGTTTGCTTGTTTCGTCTTTTTTTGCTTTTTGATTACGATTTTTTTTTATATCTTGTATTTTCTTACATTGTGATGGGTGTTATGTTATGCACACACAGAACCGTTGTCATCTAATGAATCAAAAAAATTGTGAGATAAACAATAACATAAAATTTCACTCAAGCAATTAGAATATCCTCTTGCTAGATGAGGAAACGGTGGGTACATCCGCGTACATTTACAAAATATACAAGTCACACGAAGTCTACCATAGGCGACGACTGTATGACAAAAAAAATATATTAAGAGTACCCTAACAGCAGCTCGACCAGTTACCGCAAGCAGCACCCGTTCACGAGTATGACGTGAGGGCCAGCCATCGCCTCCCTCGCCATATTAGAGGGAAGGAAACGACCCGACCCACAACGCCACCGCAAGCATTAACATACAATGGGAGAAGGACGAGCTTACAACGGGGAGTTCATATTGAAGTCATTAACAGCCTTCGGCCCAACAGCGTTTGATATGTTCAAGATAATATAAATTTGTTTAATAATAAGAATATGCATCTAAAAATCTATGAAGTTACATTATTACAGAATTATTTCTATAGTCAGATGAGTAAAATAAAAATGTATGTCCTTAAATTAAATGTATGGCCTGAAGTGCTAAGATACAGGCCTCGGCTTAGTTTAGACTCCAGATCTCCCACGAATTACATATTATGCTCTATAGTTTGTCAACACTATTTTTGTTAAAATACGTTGTAATTTGTGGAGATAAAATAAAACATTTTTGTATTTTGTATTGTATTTTTGTAATGTAACATTAAAATTATGTTCGTGTTCAAGCGTATTTGTCGTTTAAATAATCATTGAGAGTGTAATAGGCCTTTTTCATTAAAATATTCCTGACCTCTGATTTAAACTTAGCATAGGACAGTTCCTGAAGATTTGTCGGTATTTTGTTATATATTCGGATACTCAGTCCAACAAAAGAAGAATGAACCTTTTGTAAACGATGTGATTTGGCACACAATTTGTGTTTATTTCTAGTGTTTATTGTGTGCGTGTCAATTCTCTTTTGAAACAAATGCAAATTTTGCCACACATAAATTATATTAGCATAAAAATATTGCGAAGATACCGTTATTATCTTTATCTCCTTGAAAAAATCTTTTAAGCAGAATTTCGCACCTACCTGATAAATAGCTCGTACTACACGTTTTTGTAGAATAAAGATACTGTGGATGTCAGCCGCCCTATCCCACAGTAGCATACCGTAAGACATAATACTGTGGAAGTAGCTAAAATAAACCAGGCGCGCAGTATCTATGTTAGTAAGTTGTCTAACTTTTCTAACAGCATAAGCAGCAGAGCTTAATTTTCCAGCCAAGCCAGATATGTGAGTACCCCATTGAAGTTTACTGTCTAAAGTTATGCCCAGAAATGTAGTATATTGAACAGATTCCAACACTTCATTGTTTAATACCAGATCTGGACCAACATTACTCACATTAGGTGTGGTTAATTTAACGCACTTTGTTTTTTTTTTGGCATTGCAAACTAAGTTATTAACCGTGAACCATTCGGTAATCAGTGTGAGAGCACTATTTATTTCAGCAAAGTTATCTCTGGTTCGGTCTACTTTAAAGATAAGAGAAGTGTCATCCACGAAAAGGACTATATTTATACTAAGAACACAAAGGGACCAAGAATGGACCCTTGTGGCACGCCTAAAGTGACGGGTAAATTATTTGACTTAACTCCACCTACGTCGACATACTGAACTCTCTGATTAAGGTAAGAGGACAACACGTCAAGCGCAACCTCCCCTACGCCTTAATGTCGTAATTTCAATAATAGCGTGTCGTGGTGAACGCAATCAAATGCTTTTGAAAGGTCACAAAACACCCCAATAGCATTCTGTGACTTCTCCCATGCATCAAATATATGTTTTATCAGCGCAATCTCTGTGTCTGTAGTGGATCGCCCTTTAGTAAAGCCAAACTGGTTTTGATGCAATGGGTTGTTTAAATTAAAATGTTTCAGTAACTGCTTGAGTATAAGTTTTCATTAATTTTACTTAATGCTGGTAAAATAGATGTGGGGCGATAATTAGAGGGATCGTCTTTAGAACCTGATTTAAACAATGGTATGATTTTACTACATTTCTTTAGGTTGAGAAAAGTACCTGTATGTAAATAATCATTAAATAAGGCGCTATTACGTCGGTTATGGTTTTTAATATCCTTAAGGAAATACCCCATAAGTCACCTGAATGTTTCGGCTCAAGCGTCCTAACAATATCGTTTATATCAGATACTGTTACATGTTCAAAGTTAAATATTTTTTTGCATTCTGGAACGCTATTTACGTAATAGCGGAGCAGCAGTTTGGCGTATTATTATTATAAATTAGATTCTTACACTGCGAATTAGGTCTACACTGCTGTGTGTATAGCTGTAGTACCATGTAGCGAGAGTGGCCTCTGCATCAGTTCGCTCCTCAGAAGACAAGCAAGCCACTTTCACTCTATCGTTGAACTGGATACTGGAAAATAAATAAGTTGATTTAGATTAGTCCTTTATCATGTACACACGGCTACATATCAAGCTTTACATTTCCAATATAAGCTGAGCTCTCATTTTACGGAAAGTCTATATTACGCGGGATCAGCATAGACTGGAAATTATAGCTTGATGTGTAGCCGTGTGTACATGTTTATCTCATCATGTCGGCCGGATGACAACAAAAACCTGCCCAAAAGATTTCCACAATGGAGTTGTGTCCATCATTTGGAGGGATTTGCAATAATTTCTATGCTTGTCAGACGAGTTGGCTATTGCAGTACTTCTTTAACCTTCAAGTATGAAGGTCAGAGTACACAGAGAGACGCTGCTGCCGGTTCTCTAAGAGAACATTTATTTGCCTACTTTTATGCTTCAAATTTTCTCTGTAGCCGGTGGGCCTAATGGATCTATGTTTGCTGTGTTCTGTTTATTCGTAATATGTAAGAATGAACATATTTATATACACAACTCCATACCAAATTATATTGAAATCGCTCCACCCGTTTTGACGTGAAGAAGTAACAAACATACACACTCCCACACTCACAAACTTTCGCCTTTATAATATTAGTAGGATTGTTCATATTCTTGGCAGATCTCTTTGTGGACCTAATCTACGTGTTTCCGGACATTGTACTAAAAATGACAATAGCGTAGCTGGCGCATTAATGTGCAAGACTGTCAAATTCTTGCAGGTAAAACAAGCCTGACAGGTTAGTTAAGATAGTATCTATCCTCGCCGGGGAAGAGCGCTGTGATGCTCTGTCTCTGTTATTGGCGATTCCCATTTCTATAGACAAATGAAAATAGCCAAGGATAAAGTATGTTTTCTTAATTCGATTACATACGGTTTCTTGGTTTCTATCAACGCTACGTCATCTTGGTAGCCGTATCTCTTGTAGCCGGGGTGCACTACCATCCTCTTCACCTCATGTATCTGCCAATCATGACGGGATCCAGTACGGTTGTTCACACCGAGTGCTATGTACTTCAGTCCGCCATTGTATGGCCTTGAAGGGAAAAAATAAGAAGGTTTTATTTACCGTTTTCTGTTTAACAACAAAATCTGTGGCGTCACGAAACGTGTTCGTGGTTTCGTTTAAATGTTAATATCTTTTTGATTACTTTATACGCGTGACCGACACCCCAGAATTGGGATCCGAAGTCGACGTTGGACTTTTACCTCACTCGCTCTTATTGAGGACTTACAAGGATCAACCCTGTGCATCCAGACGACCGCAGCGCCCACCTACAGCGACACCCCGACATCGGTTGGAGAATTTTGAGCGTCAGATCATCGATGGAGGTATGCAGCCAGGGGAGTGCATGACCGGGGAACAATAGGCAGGATCTGGTCAGGTTACGAACCAACCTTATTGCCTCTACCTAAGATTTATAGCTGTGGCATAACTTATTTAATAAATTATGTGCTCGGAGATTTGCCTTCTTACTTAATTAAGACCCTAAGGTAGGCCTCCGTGACACTTGGAATATCAACTTTACGCGGCGGGCTTACAACACCCCGCGTGTATAACGACGCTCTGAGGGTAGTATTGAGAAAGCCACGGTACTGCAGTGCTTCCGAAATGTTTGCGGATGCAGCGATTGATGACTTATTTTCCATTATAAGAAAAAGAACTGCATCGCTGATGAGTACCGTCAGTGGTAGCAGTTAGCAGTGGCAGCATCAATGCTGTCTTTATCTTCAGAAATAGAAAATAGTCCTTAGTAATAATTGTTTTAACCTGTTTTGTTTACTATCTTTATATCTGTCTGAAATAAAATTTTAAATAAAAATATCCATACTGTTGGGCATTTTTATGGAGCCCTTCTATGGAAACTAGCCAACTACACTAGACATATTTTAATGCACGAGCGTTGCAAACACATACACTTCACACATACATATATACCTCCAGGGTTACTTGTAAAACACCAACAACCTCGCAGGACTAGATTGCTAACATTATAACCAACAACTTTTGTTCTACGAGTTCTTACATAACTCAATATATGAAAAAACTATTCAACAATTTTTTGTTGTAATGTCGTCACATTTATAGGTCTATGTTTCATTCATAAACGAAAGAACGACGCTCGGCTAGCGCGCGGCGCTCCTAATAATAATAGCAGTTTTGGCTTGGTATGTCTACGTAATCTTTGCGACGCGCGTAGAGTTATAACATTCAAGCGGGAAATAAAACTAATCCTTATTTGTGTACGAAAATAAAATCTAACTAATTCTCAAAAGTTGTAGAACAAAAGTTATTGCTTATGGTGTTAGCTATCTAGTCCTGCGAGGTTGTTGGTGTTTTACAAGTAAGCCTGAAAATGTTCATGTTATGTGGTCGAATTTCGGTCACGGCAGCCAGTTTTAATGGAGACTAGCCATCTGTACGAGACATATTATTATGAGAAAGACGATGTAGATATCGAAAGGGAACGTAGGGTACTATCGGTTAAGCCCAATATGTTGACTCGCAGGTTTGGTCATACATTGTCAGGGTTTTTACACGGGAAACTTGTGGGTCAAGTATTCACAGAGATCTCTGGATGCCCTACGCCCTACGAGTCCAATATAATAATATTTTCAGAATGCTGTTGGGACTGCCTCGCTTTTGTAACGCTTCGTGGATGTTTGCAGAAGCACGCATGGAGAGTTTTAAAGCCATACTCCTTAAAAAACCGCATCTATCCTTAGACGAATGAGGAACAGTCCCAACAGCATTATGAAAACTGTGGCGGAGTGTTTCACCTCTCCTGTTTTAGAGAAGTTCATGAGAAAACTGATTATTTGAAAGATGTCGGTCTCCCATGACGTATTAGAGTCATAGATTTTTATTTTATTAGTAATACTAGATTTTTATAAGCTTTGTTACGAACCCAATAATTGATCAATGTTGTCCGAATTAAATATCATATTTAAATTTAATTTAATATTGTAATGTACAAGTGTGTGCGCAAACAAATATAGAATCTAATCTCTCTTTCTCTCTCCCTTTCTCGTGATCCGATGGAAGAGCTGACAGAGGTCGGATACAGGACCGACGGCTTTACATGCTCTCCGAAGCACGGTTTTGTAACACCTCAACTTCCGGACTCCAGGCTGATATTGGAATTATTTTCTTATCAGTTTTTTTTTGTTTGACCAGAGATTTGAACCTAGGACCACACCAACAGTTGAACACGCCACTGCTAGACCAACGAGGCAGTCATCACTAGTCATCAGTCATAATCATGTTATACAACTAACGCGTTCGAGGATAAGAAAGAAAGTAGGAACTTACTCAGTAGCTCGCCATGCTGTGATCAGGATGTATCTGTCACTGATGATGGTTCCCACATCACCTCGCCACTCCACGGTGTTCAGAGATTTTCCGTAACCTAGGAGACCCTGAAGCAGTAGGAAACATCAGTAATTATAGCTTCTGTGCCGTTATTCAAACACGGCCATCTGATCCCAAACTAAGCAGAACTTGTACACACGGCTCCATATCGAGTTATACATTTCTTTCCAGTATTAGCTGATCTCGCATTGTATAGCATTTCTATACAATGACAGGTCAGCTTATATTCGAAAATATACCTTGATATGTATTCGTGTAGAAACCAAATAACTGATATATTACAAAGAAGTTTTCTTTTGTAAATATATGTATATATTTACAACCAGACTCAGGACAACCATACAGGTTCATGTACACAAATATCTGTCCTGGGTGGGAATCGAAACCACGACCTGCAGCATGGAAGTTAAGCATTTACCAACCACGCTAACCGGCCCGATAATTATAAGAATATATGACAAATTTCAACACTCCGATCGAGCTTTTCTTACTGTTGCTATGATTTTTTTGTATTGGATCATTAGTAATGCCAGGTGTCACAACTGCTTACCATCAGGTGGACTGTACGCAACTCTTACCAAAAATGGATATTCCACTAAATCTGCATCACTGGTGACAGCATTGTGGTCTTCATTTGCAGTCTGCTCGGTGCCAATTTTCTTGGCTATGCCTTCAATAACATCAGTCAAATTTTGGAAGGCTTCTTCCATCAATTCCTTCTGATTTACGATTGAGGAAGCGAGGCCAGAGATATCCTTCTCTTGTTTTGTTATCACTGCTTTTAATGAATCTACGTCTTTCTGTTGATTTATTACAATAGCTTTTAGAGATGAAATGTCATCTACGAATCTGTATTCAGTGAAGATTTCTTTTAGAGTGCCAGATAAATTGTCGGTAAATTGTTCTCGCATTGCGTTGACAATATCCTTCAAGTCTTTGATGTCTGCTGTGAGGTGACATTTTTCTTTTCCAGCACCTAAAATTAGAAAAATTTTGCTTGATATAATTATTATAATGATTGGTTCTTTATCCTTTTGTCGTTCATTTTTGTTTTAAGGCAGGTAGAATGCCGACGTATGCCAATAGCCAAAAGTTATTATTTACGCTATGACAGAGGCCTACTGGACGAAGTCCGCCTCAGACAAGTGATAAGATTACCAAAATTAAGTCCTTAAATAAGTAGTGTCCGACGAAACTGAAATAGAAAACAAATCTTCGGTATCCGGTTAAGTATTGACCGAAACCGAAACTATTTCAGATATATTTAAAATCTATTATTTTTGAAATTTGCCTCATAAGCAAGTATATAAAAATAGTCAAATTCAGTAAAAAAAATAATCATAATATATTTTAATATAATTTACAGACAGTCAGTTAAAATGGGGGAAATGAAATTAAGAAATATATTTTCTTATCTTAAGCCTTAAAAAAATAATAAATTACTATACTAAACAGTCTTTTACAAAATTACTGGAATTAAAGTGAAAAATAAACTAAATTTCCAAAAAAGTTTTTCTTAAAAAATCTTCTCATAAACGAAGTATTAAAGGTTATTTTTTAGTTTTGTAATTTATGCATAATCTATTTTATAATTACGATAGCAAAAACTACGCGAATGATACACAGACAAAAACACGTTATTTATTAAAGACCCGCCTTTTTTAGCGAAACTAATCGTGTTTGTTACGGAATTAATTAAATATACCTACGGATCTCGTACACAGGAAAATAATGTTTAGTTTTGATAAGTCAAAAGAACTATAAAAGCCACATTGTGTAGCAGGGTTTACTACAAGATTTCTGATTATTTAAGTGATAAAATGGCTTGGGATTGAGTCACTCTAAATTAACACATTTAAGTACATTTCGCTGGTAGTGTGTGTTGGTAGTCGGTAGTGTGTTCACCCGTAGAAAATGAGCTCTTGGGTTCAAATCCCGGGCCAGGCCAAAAGTGATTTAAGTAATTTTCAGTAAAAACAAAATTTTCTCAGCATCAGCCCGAAGTCTGGAAGTTGGCGGTATTAATACCCTCGTGCCTCGGAGACCACGAGCTCTTGTGTTTGCGCACACACTTATGCAGTCTAATATGTCCCGCCCAAAAGGCTTATCTCTATTGAGATTGGCCACCGTAGCCGAAATTCAGCTAGGACGACATTATTATTATTAATTTTGTAAGAAATAATAATTTAAATAAAGGATTCCTACTGAGTTTAAGATATTGTGTGAATTGTCCAAAATATGACGATAAGTGTCATGGAAGTAGGAAAAATTCTACCATCTGCGAGCAATTCCAGCGGGCACTGCCAAAACCGCTACAGGTACACATCCTACTAACATTATAAATGCAAAAGTTAGTGAGTATAGATGTATGGATGTAAGTTTGTTACTCTTTTACGCCAAAACTACTTTAACGCGGGTGAAACCGCGGGGCCTAGCTAGTATTTAATGCAAGGAAAAGGCACTATTGTCTGGTGAAGCAGAGAAAGGCTCCTAGACACATTGTAAAATTTCAGTGTTCATCGACTGTCATTATAGTTTGTAACGGTTAGTCTCGCCAAAGTTTAAATAGCGTAAAAACCGTAACTATTTCTCTCAAAATTGACTCCTATTTCTATAGTTATACGAAACAAATTGGAATGTGTTTTAGACCGGTCTATACCGATACAGTTACTAGTTTATAGTACAACTGACACGGTTACTGACAATGGTCATTCGTTGATATAATATGTAAGTTACCTACTATGTTTAGAGATGGAATGACCCCGTTAAAAACCCTGACGTCTAAAAGAATAATCTCTGTTTACAATTGAATAAAACAAAAGAAGTTCGTTTTTAGGGTTCCGTAGCCAAATGGCAAATAACGGAACCCTTATTGATTCGTCATGTCTGTCTGTTTGTCTGTCCGTCCGTATGTCACAGCCACTTTTTTCCGAAACTATAAGAGCTGTACTGTTAAAACTTGGTAAGTAGATGTATTCGGTGAACCGCATTAAGATTATTATATAGAAAAAGAACAATCGTTTTGGGGGGTCCCCATACATAGAACTGAAACTCATTTTTTTTCTTCATCTTACCCATACACGTGGGGTGTCTTTGGATAGGTCTTCAAAAATCATATTGAGGTTTCTAATATTTTTTTTTTCTAAACTGAATAGTTTTCGCGAGAGACACTTTCAAAGCGGTAAAATGAGTGTCCCCCCCCCCCCCTCCCCTGTAACTTCTAAAATAAGAGAATGATAAAACTAAAAATAATATATAATGTATAATGTACATTATTTTTTTTTTTTAGTTTTATCATTCTCTTATTTTAGAAGTTACAGGGGGGGGGGGGCACTCATTTTACCGCTTTGAAAGTGTCGTGGAAACTAACAACGAAAATTGGTTTGAACAAGATCTAGCAAGTAGTTTTTTTTAATACGTCATAAACCGCAATTTGCTTTCATTTAATTAACTGAAATACTTTCTGCTACGGAACCCTTGGCCGGTTTTTTTTTTGTTTTTATTTTTGGAACGAAGTTCCTTATCGCGCGTTGCGAAAGGGGGCTAGACAGACAATATTAGGACGAAAAGTTGTAACGAAACTTTTTGCTTTTTTTTTATTACTAAAATTTAGCCTACTGATTAAGTTTATATTACATTATATTTTGTTAATAATATTTTTATTCCATCCGGGTGTCCCTTGACACCTCTCAAGTTTTTATTGTTTATGACAATGAAAGAAAATTTTCAGTAGCAATTCTTCATTGCTTTTCTTTTATCGGAGTTTTCTTAATTTTTTTGTTTAGTTGTTTCTCCTTTGTTTGTGTAATTAAAAAAAAACGTGCGGTCGTATCTATAACCTTCTTTGGCAGTCGGTTAAGAGAGTTTAAGATTATAATTTTATGCAATGCAAAGCGTAAATTAAATCTTAAAAGTACATGCGTAAGGAATCATTACCTACTTATAGAAGAAATA